>JADMNL010000028.1:90350000-91753750 GCA_016271365.2 Neoceratodus forsteri
TTGGAGAGGAAGTACATGTATTCTACTCAGCGGCTACCACCTAAAGGAATCTGTGTGGCAGCACAGTGGGACACAAGGGAAAGGCATCCCACTCACAGGATGTCGGGGCAGGGGTGCGTCTCCACGGAGATGGCATATGTGCAAGCACTATGAGCTCTATGGAGAAAAGCTGGCAGAAAAAACCCGGACCATGACTGCATGATGGTCTGATCCTCAATGGGCTGCACACTGGTGACTTGGCACCTTCTAAGGTCCTGTGAAAGAGGACAACCAGAGCATTATGGTAAATCCCAGGGAAGCCAGATGATGGGGCTGTGTGGACCCAACCAAAAGGGGGCAGGTTGGGTGAAACAGGAAATAAATTACTACCATAAAAGAAGAAAACAAAATTTCCTTCTGCCCCTCCCGTGTAAAGCTCCACTTATCTCTAGCCCTCTGTATCATAATTTTCTTGCAGTGTCCCAGTTTTGGTTCATCCTCCCTGCTCCTGCAGTAAACCTGACAATGATGGCTTTAGAGTGAGCCTAACCATCACAGTTCAGAGTGGCAGTTGTAGTACTGCCCCGAGCAGGCTTGATCTTTACCAGGTGGCCCTTTTATGATTTTTTTGGCCTCCATCTGATATTGCCCCCCTACATCCATCCAGCGGTCCTCTTACATCAGGCCTTCAGCTCACCCTCACCCACTAGAGACACTATTCTCCTTGGTGATTTCAACTTAAACTGGTCGAGTTCTCACCAGTCGGATTGTGTCTGCCTTCTAAAACAGCACAATCTTGTCCAATCTATTATGCTACCCACCAGGTAAAATCCACGTACTGCCACCCAAACCCTATTAGACTGGATCATTACAAACAGGGACAATTGCATGCTGCGAGCTGGAATAATGACTGACTCCATCAGTGACCACTCCCCCACGTTTATCCTCTGGTCAACCAAGACCAAGCACCCCCCAATACCTGGCCCTTTGAAATTTTTTGTAACCCAGACACCTCCCACCTCGTTGGTGAAGCATGGTTGTTGGATTGGTCTGCACTGTACTCCATCACAGATGTGTCCTCAGCAGTAACTTCTTTCACACAGACCTTGCTGTCCCTACAAGAACAGCATTTCCCTCTCACAACTAGTCCGAGGCAGCTGCTTCTGCTGGATCACCAAAAATCTACTCTCCCACATGAAGGACAGAGATTGTGCTTGGACTGCCTACTAGGCATCCCCCAACCCGGCCCTCTGGGATGCCTACAGGCACCGGAGAAACCAATGCAAACACTTGACTAAATCCCTGAAGCAAAACTACTTTCACAACCTTCAGAAGGAAGTCTTGGTGACCCTAGGAAATTCTGGGAGTCTGTCGGCTCACTTCTAAACCCCCAAATTGTCCTCCTCTGGCCTGGTGACCGACCCTCTGGAATTGGCCCGGGCTTTCAATGATAAATTCACCAACCTCTCAGTGCTTCTCTCCAAGCTCCCGAGTGGCCAGCCCAGTGGATTGGCCTACACCTCAAACTGCCCCATCTCTCCCTAGCCCCCCTTCCTCTATCCCCCCTTTTTATTTCAAGGCTGTCTCCCTCACTGATACCTCTAACTTCCTCAAATGCCCCCCAAACCACGGCTCCCCCAGGTCAGGCGGCCTGTCCCCCATCTTCTTCAGACTCATCTACCCTGCCATTTTCAAGCCCCTCACATTTATTTTTTAACTTTGCCCTATCTACCTCTACCATGCACCACCCTTGGAAAATGGCCAAAGTAATACCTATTTTCAAAGCTGGCAACCCCCACTCCACTGACAACTACTGGCCTATCTCCATCCTCCCCCACCTAAATAAGCTCCTCAAGAAAGTTATCCACCATCAGCTTACTGAACACATTGCAATGTACAGCCTCATGTGTAGCCAGCAGCATGGCTTTCGCAAGAATCACAGTACCTCCACTGCCCTTGCTCTGCTGACTGACCACATCCTCAGAAACACGGACAATGGGCAAGCCACAGGTGCAGTTTTTGTTGACCTCTCCAAGGCTTTTGACTTGGTAAATCATGCCCTCCTCCTATCGAAACTACGTCTCCCTTGGCTGTTCCCATGAGGTATCTAACTGGTTCCTGAGCTACCTCTCTAATCATTCACAATTTGACTGTGTGGGCTTGCTCCCCTACCCTTCCTGTCTCAACCAGTGTCCCTCATGGCTCCATTCTGGGTCCCTTGCTTTTCTCCTTATTTATGAACTCCCCTTCCCTCTGACAGTCTTATCTTCCACTCCCTCCTCTATGTGGATGACATTGTCCTTTTCTCCAGTGCTAAATCCCTCTCTTGCATTTCCTCAGTCCTCATTCAAAACTATGGAGCAGCACATAACTGGTTTGCAGACAACCTCCTCCTGGTAAACGTCAAGAAAACAAAGTCCGAGCTGCTCATGTCAAAGCTCTTCCTTGCCAAGATCTAATCTCCCTCCTCTCTCAACATAGTCTCCCCAGATGGCCAGTATCTTGATGCTACACTTGATCCTTCCCTCTCCTTCTCTGACCACATTAACTCAGTAGTTTGCAGGATACACCAAAGCTGAATGCAGCCTACAGATTCAGGCACTCTCTCACCCCAGAGGCTCAGCTTGCCATTGTCCAGGGAAACCTACTCCCCATACTTGATTACTGTTCCACCATCTATGCTAGGGCATCCTCTTCTCTCACTGCCAAACTCTCCACTGCCTACAACAGTGCTTGTTGCTTCACCTTACTGGCCCTTTTTCCACCTACCACTGTGTCCTTTATCAGTCGCTGGGGTGGCTCCCACTCCAAGGCTGCTTTGACTTCGCCCTTTGCTGCTTGGTTGATAATGCTGTCCACACTGGCGGACAAGAATCCCCTCTTGCAGCCCTCTTCCATGTCAGAACCTTGCACCGCTGCCTCTGCTCAAATACTATCCCCCCCCACTCCATGTTCCCAGGGTATCCACCAACATGGGTGGGACAGCCCTGTCTGCTGCAGCCTCCCTTGCTATGAAATAAATTGCCAGCTAAGCTTTGCTCCCTGGATACCCACCGCCTGTTCAAATCCTGCCTCGAAGACTGGCTCCTAGCTGAGTCAAGCTGCTGGTTCTTCCCTGGGTAGCGTCACATTCCCCTTCTCTCCAGTGCTAGCCTGACATGGCTACCAGACACTTTGTATTTTTAGCTGCTTCACTACTATTCTAGTTGCCTTTGTACTTAAGCTTCTGTACCTAATATTGTCATGACCCATTGTTGTATTCTCTTGTATTGCTTTAGCACCATTGTGTTAACTGCTCTTCCATGTTCTATTGTATTTTGCTTTAGTTGCCTCCTGTGCCATTGTCATAGCCTGGGTCATGCCTGAAAATGATCCCTGGGATCAGTGTACTTACCCGGTTATCAAAGTCATAAATAAATAAAATAAAAATAAATAAATTTAGGAAGTGCAACGTGGGAGTGGAGATTCATGAAGGCTTCTTGCAGGCTACTGGGGCATTGGGGGGGGGGGGAGAGAGAATCAACCACCGTAATGCAAAACATTTCTTTTCTTTGTAAACCCTCTCACCTCTCATGCTGTGGTGCTGTCTGAGCCCCCATAGGTGTCAGTGTGGCTCAGTTTGTAGCACATCCGCCTCTGGACCAGAAGGTCATGGGTTCTCGTCCCACACCAGGATTGGACTTGCACCTAAAAATCGCTGGCATCTGAGTGCAGTATTGGGGGGTGCTGTATTGCTGGGGTGTGCCGTCCTTCGGTTGAGACATTAAACCGAGGTCTCTTCTGCCCATCCTGGTGTTGTCCTGGTGGGTGTCCAGGTGGAAGTAAAAGAACCCAGGGCACTCTTCGCAGAAGAGTAGGGGACATTTCCGGTGTCCTGGCCAACATTCCCCTTCCTATAAACTGGTTCATGCAATTATCCAGGCTGTGTGTGGGTGATGATGTGCAATATGGCCACCACCACACATTCAGTCACTTCACTACCAGTCTAGCATTGCTTGTAAAGCGCTTTGGGATACATTGTGTATGAAAAGTGTTATATAAATGCTGATTCTTCTTCTTCTTCTTCTTCATAGTACACCTAGCCTCCTTGGGGAAGATATCATGTGATGACCCATGGCAGGTGGAGCTCAAACAACAGGGCAATCAATACTGCCCCCCCAAGTGTCTGAGCCTGCTGCCTCTACAGTATTCCCATTGCTCACCTAGTCTGGTTTGGAGTGGGTTGATGGTGCAAACCCAAGACTCCCATATAACACTATGACGCTGTACCCACAATGCCATCAGGCTGGGTACTTCATTAGGTGTATAAAACTGACCCTTTCCCTTTCTTGAAGCACAAGGTATATAACCTTCCATTCTTTGAACATTAGTCATTTAAGTCTGAAATGCTTTGGTGCATTTAAAATTCTATGGTGCAAAGAAAATTACTAAAATGTTCTTGCTATAAGGGTTGCAAAAAGGTTAAATCAAAATATCTGAAATATTTTGTGGAGAAAAAAACTAAGCCAGTTAGCACAAAAGGTATATAGAAATGCTTGATGGTACAAGCAATACATGAGAGCTGTGACTACCGTTCCAGTTGAGTCAGTTTAAAAGTCAATGTGCATGTAGCTAGGGTAAAGTGTCCCAACAAATGTGATCTGCTGCCTGAGGCAGCAGTGTTTGCAATAACCCAACTCTGCCAGCATCTGCTGGGACACTACTGTTGGTGAAGAGAAGTGTTGCAGCAGTAGTAGCTTCTGTCCAGTAGTAAAGCAGTGTCAGTGGCTCAGCAGGTAGCACACCGCCTCTGAGGCCGGGAGATCAGAGGCCTGTGGGTTCAGTTCCCCACATCTGGCACTTAAGTTAATATCCCAATACTGACACTGTAGTGCAGCATGAGGAGGGGTGCCATTTCTAAGGTGCCGTCTTTTGATGAGACATTAAACCGAGGTCCCATCTGCCTGGATTGGTGGTAGTTCAGGTGGATGTTAAAGATCCCATGGCACTTCTCGAAAGAGTAGGGAATTTCCCGTGTCCTGGCCAAATTTCCTCATTCACAAAAATACCACCAACAGCTTAATCGGTTCAAGATCAGTGGCATTCATCTGTATCCCCTCCCCAGGTCGTGCCTGAAAATAGGCAGGATTTGTCTAGTGCACTTACCCGGTCAACAAAACTAAATAAAATAAATAAATCTGGTGTCCCAGCATCCATTTCTGAGACACTGAATATGCTAATGAGCCTCGATGTACTGAATATGCTAATGAGCCTCGATGTACTGAATATGCTAATGAGCCTCTAGTCTACACTTCACCATACATATTTAAAAGCGTACAAACTACATTGTAAACCTATTGCTTTAGTGAAACAGATTTAAGTTAGAGTACTTAAGATTCCTGCCACCTCCCCTTGTATGCCATGTGTAGTTTTTTCTTTGTTACTTTTAAAGTAACAAATACTTTTTTTTTACTTCTGCATTTAAATGAACTGAAACCATTCGGGGCTTACTTACTTCCTCATTCTCCTGTTCCCTAAGACAGTTTGAGTTTCTCAGTAGAAAACGGCAGCTCTGCTTGTCAGCTGGACTGTTCATCATCTCCATAACAGGTACTGTACCCGCAAGCTTGTTTTTATTTTGGTTACTTCAGTTTCTTTTTGGGATCTGGTTTGTAAAACAACACACAAATGTGAAGAGAGGCCAAACGTTAGAGGCTTAAAGAAAAAGAAAAGAAAAAAAGTCTTCCTTGCAAGTTGCAACAAGTTGGGTTTCTTCTACTGTACACATTTCAGGTCTGCAGCTCTGGGGACGTCAGTTCAGAAATCAGAAGAAAAGCTGAAATTTCATTCACTAGCAGCAGCAGGAAGACCTGCTTATAAAGCAGAGATGTGTATTTTATTTCACAAGGACCCTTCATATTTTGTTGACCCTTTCCAGTTAAACTTAATAGCATGCTGTTTGCACAAAGTGATTTAGAAATGTTTTTTTTCCAACACTCTTGGATCTTGTAAACTGGGCTTCAGTATTTCACCAGCCGCATTCCTGACAACCTCAGGAAGTACTGTACTGGCCATACAAAAGTACAAGTAACGAAATGCCCATTTGAAAATTGCCTGTCACCTTCTTTTGGCAGCCTAGCTAGGAACTTTGTTTGCTATAAGTGTGCACTGACTACTGGAAGCCTTTTGTTTGCTGTTCAGTGGCAGCCCTCACAATAATACAGCGCCCTGTTTCATTAGCTAAGATGTATTCTTTCCAAGTACTACACAACGAGGAGTCGCCCTGAAATGCAACTTGGGTTAACACATCGTTCATGCTTTGACTTCCTGAAAACCATTTGCACCGGGGCCTCAGACTTAGGCACGTGCTCTCTGACTAAGCAGAATTATTTAAATGGTTTAAACTTATCTGTGGAAATATTGCAAAGAGATTCGCTAGCGTACTGCCACAGAACATTAACACCAATATGAAAGAATCTTATAGCACAATGCTGTGCACTGTAGTTTTCTATCAAAGCATTGTCTACTAAAATGCCATAAAACTCTGTTTCTATTTTTAAAGCTAGTGTGTGTTATGTACAGATCATGTGTTGTGTTATGTGACGTGTGTGTGTTTCAGTGCTGGGAAAAACACCACTTATATCCTGTTCTTGTTTTCTGAGCATGGCTTGTTAATGCAGGACAACCCAGCTGAGATTAATTGTTGTTATTATTTGTATTTATTAAGCATGATTCACAAATTTATCAACATGCCGTACATCACAAAAATATAACAATGTCATTACAAGTAAAAGAAATCAAAATGGGGAAAAAGCAATACAAATGAATAAGTATTAAACAAGGAATTTTAAGAGCACTGTGAAAGCTAGAAACACTAGGAGATTTGCAAACACTGAGGAGTATTTAACAGAACTGGTTTATTCAGAGACAAACATTGCCAGTGCCAAATGTTCACTTGCTCGTATTTGCTGTGTAGTTGTTGGGCATAGATAGCGTAGCAGTTAAAATTAATAAATTAACAACACAAGTTATAATGGTGAAATAGTCATGGTTATGAAATGCAGAGACTCAAACATAACATTGTTGTTTTCAGATTGTGACCTTGAATTTTCAAGATAGTATTTTTATTTCTCCGGGATATGAACATGACAAGGTGTCATTTATCAAATGCCATCCGTAACATGATTTCGTGGAACAACCATGAAAACTGGCCTTTGTGGGGATTAAAAATGACGCCAGCCATGTTCATGAGATGGGTAAAAAAAATTAGCAGGTTCACAACGTGAGCTCAAAGAGTAAAAAATTGCAATGTTATGAGTAAATGTGAAAAATGTCAAGGTTTGTTCATAACTTTGTTGTTGTTTTGAGACTGTGACCCAAAATGTGTAACACAATCTTTTCATGACATCACCTCATGAACATGACAGGTGTCATTTATGAAATACTAGCCAGAACGTCATTTTGTGGCATGAGCGTGACAAGAGGTTTGGGGCAGGATTTGAAAAATGGTACCCGTCACGGTCATGAGGTTGTGTAAAGTAACGGCTATGTCGCATATTTGGGGTCACAAAATGTAGGGAACAGTGTTTTGTGGGGTTTAAGCCCAAGAATTCAAATGCACTGCCTCAGGGTTTTTGTTATGCCCCATCCTTATTTAAGCAATTAGGCATGACAGGCTGTGCATTACTGTGAGATAATGGCACATCTCAGGAAATGAAGCATGAAGCAAAGCTGAGGGTCTTACATACCTGAGAAGTGCTGTTATAAAATGGACAAAGACAGTTCTGGACTCTGATTGGCTGAGACAGGACTCCAGGCATGTCTTTTTTTTTTAGTATAGCTTTTTTTAGTATAGCACAGCTAAAAAAAAGTGCCAGTACCTGTGTCTGCTTTACAAAAGAGAATCTATGAGCCGTGGGATATAACACTTAAAAAATTATTTGGCCACCATGTTTTTTTAGGGAACCACTCACTTCAACCCCAGAAACCAATTGGGTAACACAAGAAAAGTTTTTTTTTTCTGAAATACCTCTTACTCTTCCTTCTGACCCACTTACTTTTTCCTTTCTGACACATAAGCTGCTTCTGAGCCAACTCGTTTCTCTCTCTCTTTGTGCGGGACAATGCTGGCCCTCTGATGAAAGCCATTAACAGATGATGGCGTGCTGCTGGCAAGACCACAAAAAATTGTGATCTTGACGATGGCCTAGCATAGCTACCCAGCATAGTCTCAAAAGGCAGCCATACACAACTCAGCATTGCGCAACAGCTCTAGTAACAATCACAGCAAGCAGAGGTACTATTTAGCTTTTGAATTAGACATTTTTATGAACATACGAAATTTGCCAGTAGATAAAGGCCTAGTGGTCTATCAAGTCTGCTTGAAACTGCAGCTAGCACCTCTTATTCTACAGCTGCCCCTTCCTTACACCCTCCCCCTCCCTTGAGCCTCCCTCTTGCCCTGTTCCACCCTTTGAATCATTCAGTTGTTCTACTGGATACCATTTCCGCCAATAATGCATTCCACCCAGCTACCACCCCTTCCGTAAAAAAAAGTGTCTCCTCATTTCCCTCCTGAACCTTCCTCCCTCCAGTCCCATATCATGGCCCCGGGTGTCTCTCCACTCCCTTACTTTGAACAGCCCTTCTGTACATGTCTTGTTTATTCCTTTCATGTACTTAAAGGTATCAGTCATATAGCCCCCTGTCCCTCCTCTCCTCCAGTGAGTACATGTTTAACTTCCTCAACCTCCTTTCGTATGGTAAGTCCCCCAGCCCCTGGATCACCTTTGTCACTCTGCGCTGCACCCCCTCCAGTAACTTAATGTATCTCTTCTGATATGGGCACCAGTACTGCATGTAGTACCCAGGTACTAACTAATGCTCTATACAGTGGCAGAATTACCTCCCCCCACTCCAGGATATTCCCCTTGCAATGCAACCCAGCATTTTGTTGGCCTTTGCAGCTGCCTTCCTACATTGTGCCATGTTGTTCATTGACCCCATAATGAGCACCCCCAGGTCCTTCTCCTCATCTGTCTTGGCTAGCCGCACTCCCCCCAGCTGGTAACGCCTCCTTGGGTTTTTCACCCCAAAATGCAGCACCTTGCACTTTTTGGCATTGAACCCCAGTTGCCAAGTGTTGACCAGGTTTCCAGCTTTGCCAGATCATCCTGCAACCCCTGCCATCCCCCTAAGTCATCCACTACCACATCTTGGTGTCATCAGCAAACAGACTGGTCTTGCTCTTGATGCCCAATGATATGTCTGCAATGAATATCCCGAACAACACTGGTCCCAACACCGAGCCCTGCGAAACACCGTTCATCACTAACTTGGGGATGAGAGCTCCCCACCCACCACCACTCTGTTGCCTTCCCTGAAGCCTGTTCCCTACTCATCTCACCAGCTTTGCACCTGCCCGTGCCTTCTAACTTATTTCCCAGCCTCCCATACAGCACCGAGTCACAATTTTTTAAAACAGTATAATGTTTCTCAACACATACTAGTTTTATAAGTGCAACAGCACACTTCAGGGTGTTAGTTAGTGTGTGATAAACACACTTCTAGGGGCAGTAAAGAACTCAACCTGTGGTCTTGTGCCTCACTATGCCCCAGATGTGCATTTATCATACACTAACAAAACCCTATTGTGCGCTATTGCTTACTTATCCCACAGTTATTCATATCCAGAAATGTCTTATTTTGATTAAAAATGGTACCTTTGACTTTTGTTTTTTAAACTGAGGGCACCAGATCAAAACAGTACACTAGGAAGAGTGCTACAAGAACTGCGATGTGTAAAGTGTGAAAGGATTTAGAACAACAAGAGTATAACAGCAGTAGGGAATTACTGCTACCCCTGTCACTCTGCACTTCATTGGAAAGGATCAAATTGCCGTGTGCTGGGGTGCCTGGCCAAGCTGCTCCCATGGTGGAGTGGCTAGAATGCCAGCACATGGCAAAGCAGAACCTGGGACCATGGTTCAGTTCTGGCTAGGTCTCCTTCTGCTGCAACTTTTTTGTTTTAAAAAACAAGAACCCCCTCAATTTTCTCCCCATCTCCAAAGTCCATGACTTACCGGAGTTGATTATTTTAAGTCCGGGGGTGTGAGGGATGAAGCCCCCCCCATCAGTGGGTGCGGGGGTGGAGCCCCATGCAAAAAAAAAAAAAAGTCCCATTGTTTTTAACGGGGCTGTGCTCTTGCTGTCAGGTTGCTCTTGCACCCAGTGTTGTTTGCGAGCCCGCTGTCTTCCTTGCAGCAATTATTGCTGCGCGTTTTTTGTTTGCGGCGACATGACCCCATGCCTGGCTGAGTACTGACGTTCAGTGCATTAAGTATGACCTGTGCTGTTTTATTTATTTATTTTTTATTTAAAATGTTGGTAACCAGGATAGGCAAATGGGGTAGAGTAGACACTGATTCAGAACAATACAGAGCAATCAGCAATACAAAAGTACAATGACAAGTCACATCCAAGAGTACAGGCTAAAGTGAGACAAAATTAATACAACAGTGCAGCTGTGAACAATGCTGCAATAATGCACTGTCATGTGATCACATCTGACCAATCAGAGATCTTGGTTTCTCTTTTCCATTTTACAAACAGCCCCAAGAAAGCGCTGAAAACTATATGTTGTCAAATGCTGCAAAGATTTGCACTGTGTTTTGGTGATATTTCTGATGAGTGTTTTATGTATTCTACAGTGTCAGTAATGTTTATTGTGTGGTATTGCATTCCTCAGTGTTGTAAATTATTCTGTAAGAGGTTCTGAAAGCTTGCTGAAGGGCATTAATCAATCAAATGAGAAAGACATGACTGAATTTCCATGGCAAGTAATTGATTCATAAGCAGGATTATGACATCCCATATAGACAGGGAGCAGGGTAGAGGAAGCCTGAAGGACAAGGATCCTGTTCTCAACCAGCTGTCATCAGTGATAAAGAAAGAGGGAGATAAATAAATATATCAAATATAAGCGGAATTGTATGTAAACATTCTGGTTTGTTTTTTCTTTCTCCCAAGATATTACAGGCAATCTGTCTTCTACTGTTGACCTACCTCACACCGGAATCAACTCCCCTCGTCCCTTCACCTCTCCCCATCCCCTGACTCCCTCAGGCACCAGCAGAAACCTCAATCCCCCCCCCCACATGTTCCTGTTACCCTTCCTCCTGATACCACCACTGTCAAGCCTTAACAATCTGGGTAAGCAGCCAGCTGGGTCCACACTCCAGCCTTGGTTTAACGTCCACACCCTACAGGTTTCTCCCTTCATTATGAAGTCAGGCAGTAACTCACCCCTCAGGTCAGTTGCCTGTTGTCAGTATTGTTCTTGTTCACAAAGTATTGCTGCCAAGTCAGAATGTGCACTTGCCTGGCACTCTTAGTGAACTGTACCGCACCTTATTCTCTGCATATGCTATTGTTTACTATTCTGTTCTAATTTCGTATATATATATATTTTTTTTTTACCAAATGTTGTTCAAATGTTTTGCTATGTACTGTGCTGCTGTTTTCTGCTATGTCTCTCCCCTGGGTCATGCCCTCGCTCAGTGTGCCTCTCCCAGTTACCAATTTTCAGATAAACAAACAAACTTGATTGTGAAAATATGTCAGAATCATTTTTATGTTGCTAATGAACATAAGGCATGGAATCAGACATTTGTTTTCAGTAGATTGTAAAAAAAATTGTCCAACTGGCCTCCCCTTGGCATCATATGCAATGACCAGATGACACTGTGAAGCAGGAGGCCAGACTAACTGCTGAAATGAACGAGGGGCACAGAAGCTGGACTGGGATGTTCCACTATTGTCATAATACTTGTGCAGAGTGGGCTTCTCAGCTTATGCTGACAGTGATAACAGAAGAATGGATGGCAAAGTTTATGGAAATAAAAGAACCTGTCAAAGTGCGGTGTTTGAGCCCAGAAGGACTGTAGAAGTATGCGTTGCATAATCAACAGCCGTTTCTGTCATTTCAACATGCGCTGTTTGGTAGTTCCGGACTCCTACGGTTTACAGAGGACAATCTCAGGTTCGGGGGGGGGGGAGGAAGGGAGGGACATTTCCATTTCAAAACTCAGGAATTTCCTTAGTCTTGAAGTCTGGTCAGGTCAGATACATCAGTCTGATGCTATTAATATTTTGGGCAGCCATCCCAAACAGAACTAAAATGCAGCTTCAGAGCAGGAAAAATGGCTAGGATTGGAGAAGGAGGTTGGTGCTAACCTCAGAACCTGCTCATTCCCCAATCCACCAATGTAAAAATAATCCACTTGAAACATTTGCTGTGGAAAACAGTCTAGCAAGAAGCGAGAGCTCGAATACACCTCCTCTCCCTGGTTCCTCCACAGCGGTATGTGATTTTGGTAGTCTAGCCACCCCAGCGCAGTGGGATGACACCTTGGGTTGGGATTTGTTGTACACAAGGGAGGGATAAACCAGGCATACATCCAGTCTGATGCCTGAGTTTGGGCAATAGTGAATCACTCCACACTGAGTAGCATCTGAACACATCAGGGGCTGCTGTATACCCATCAGAATGAAAGGTACAATGCAGAATGAAAAGTAAAACTACACTGCAGCCTTTCGTGATCTGGGAAGGCTGGGAATTTGCATTTTATATCTGAATATAGCCCTGTGTGGGTTGGGGGGCAATACCTGCAGAGATTAGCCTTGGCCTTATTATAGATAGCCCAGTGTATAGCTGCCACTGACCCAGTCCAGAGTGCTGTACACAGGGAAGGGACACATCTGTGAATTCCACAGAAGTCAACATGACAGCTTTCACAGGTGAGGGCAATTTGTGTCATGTAGGTTGCACAGGCTCTCAGATCTGGAGCTATGACAGAGGGTACTGCCATAGCAGATGTCTCCTTGTAAGCCGATGTATTAAGCAAACAGTAACAGTGCTGGGGCCAGTCCCACCAGTACAGTGGCAGGGCTATTGCTTGCTACAGTATGCTGGCAACTCACCCAGGTGTGCATCTTAAGTTCAGGAACACTGACGAACTGCCATGAGGAGTCTGGAACATCCCAAAAGATGCTATGCTCCTGCTACACTGCCACCTCGGTGATCACAGGGTAATGTAGCAGGGTTACATAGGTGCATGGGGGTGGCATGATCGATCACGGTTCTTCAGTTGGGCAACACCTTATGCATTACTTGATCACTCTAGAAGGGTGATAAAACTGTGGAAACCACTGTGATGGCCAGGAGGCAGATGAAACGGCACCGTCCTCTAAAAGCCATCACGGTAATCACACCACTTCTGTCCTGATCTGGCTTCTGTGGTTGCCACAATAGCTACCAGGTAAAGGAGGCCCGTTAAGTTGCTGTAAGGCGAGTTCTACCACAGGTGAAAGCTGGAGGGAGAGCCAGTTTCATTCTGGGCACAGAGTCCAGCAAGTGACAGCTGCCTGGGGAGGACTCATTGTGTTTGTTGCAGAATACCTCCTCCCCACAAATGCCACAAGGGCCTTACCTGGCTTGGAGTCTGATTGTGTAAAAAAAATTATTTTTACATGCTGCCATTTTCAGGAAGGAAGGGACTATATTTTTGCTCTGAGGAGCCGAGCAGCAGATCCCTTCCACTTCCTGGTTTAGAGACATGCCCCCACGCTGTTCCATATTCTGGCAGCACAATGTGATTATGTGGGGGACGCACTCCAAACATGCCCATGGAGCACGTCCCCGTGCAAGCACATCGTGATGTCAGAATATGGAACAGCAAGGGTGTGTGTCTAAACCAGGAAGTGGAAGGGATATGCTGCTTGGCTCCTCAGAGCAAAAATATAATCCCGTCCCTCCTGAAAATGGCAGCATATAAAAATGTTTTTTTTTACACCATCGGACTCTGACTCAGGTAAGGCTCCTTTGTAGCTGTAAGCACTCACACCACAAAAGCGGCTCTTTAAAAGAGATTTACCAGGAAAGACATACTGAGCTGGGAAGTTCATTTCCAGATGTGTCCTGGGGAGATAAGTACAAACAAGTAGAGGCACAGTAATATAATAATACAGTATGTACAGTAATACACAGTAATATAATAATACACAGTATGTACAGTAATACACAGTAATATAATAATACACAGTATGTACAGTAATACACAGTAATATAATACACAGTATATACAATACACAATATGTACAATAATACACAGTAATATAATAATACACAGTATGTACAATAATACACAATATGTACAATAATACACAGTAATATAATACACAGTATGTACAATAATACACAACATGTACAATAATACACATTATCGGGTCAAATAGGCTAGCAATAATAATGCAGCTTAAAAACATCAGAAGTGTGGAGACCCTAGCACACACACGAGTGTATCAGAATGAGTGCCTCATTGTGACAGGGTGAGAAAAGTAGGGGGCAGACACAGTGATCTTTTAGGATACAAAAATAGGAAACTAGGTCCTAAATGCAAGACAGCATATATACATACTGGAACTGAAACAGCCCATAACACTAGAAAGTCTCGAGGCAACAGGTATTTCAGATGTCTCTTCTAGGGATTTATTTGCAAGGCAGTTTGCTTCCTTCTCTAGATGGTCTCTTTCACTATTAGAGAGAGAGAGAGAGAGAGAGAGAGTCTATCTCCTGAACTGGAGACTGTTTTCTCTTTCTGACTTGAGAGGAATGAGCTGGGCTTTCTCAATTCAGCCTGAATGGGTTTCATATTATATCTCCTGGATTCACAAAACACTTGATTTTCTTTTTTTTTTTTATTTGCCCGGCTCCTCAGCTTCAGAGGGGCCTCGTACCCTCTCCTATTCCATCCGCCAGGTCCTGCCACCATGATTCCCTGGTTTCATTGTGCTCATTGCAGCTGTGGGTGTATGCATTTTCCCCATTTTCTCACTATCCCTGAGGACCGGCACAGAGGATGTTCGTCCAGATGAAAGATGTGTTGATGCATGCCATCGCTAAGCACCCGACAGCGCCCTCCCTCCCTGACTTCAGAGAGCCGTGTGCCCCTTCTGCCCATGCTTCCACAGGCAGAGGAGTTATGGGTGCATTGTGTTACCAGATAACCCACCCCTGGAGGAGATGAGCATCCATTTGAATGCTTAATCCTCCACCCTCCATCTGACCCCCAGCAACCCGGGTCCTTCCCCGAACCCGGATCACCAGCATAGCGTGAGGTGTGGCATCCAGCACCTCAGCCTTCAGCGCCACTGGGCCAGCAAAAAAAAACACTTGATTTTTAAAAAACATACAAAAAAGAGTGTTAAACAAACAAAGCAGCACAAAACGTTCTATAAAGGCTTACTCCGTAACAGTTCTACCAAGACATTTCTATCCAGAAGACAGGATGCAAAGTAATGAAGCACATTGTATTCAAAGTTAAAGAACAGAGTAGAACAAACCTGTAACCAAGACAACTGCTTTAACACGGAACCATAAATAAAGAACAAATACTACCATTTCAAAACAAATTCATGAAAAAATACACTGGGGATATTAAACATAATTCTCATTTCCAAATTTCTTATTATATTAGAAAATTCATTTCTCTTGAGCTAACGGAGAACTCAAGCAGGCAGCAGTGCCACCTATGTTATATAATCCCTTGTCAGACATGCTACTGTAACACTTACCCCGGCCAAGAATGACATCTTGCAACCAGGACCCACCTACTTGTTACTCAGACAAGGCAACAAACCACAGGTTGGCAGAAAATAAGTATCACCCCTGTCATTAGGGTAAATACTTGGCTCAGGCATTTAAGAGGTCGGGGGTTAGTGCACAAAATAACATTTCTATTTAACCCGAGTCTGGGAGAGGGGTGCCAGGGCTATGCTGTGTCTCCTGAGGGTCTCCAAAACATTTTACTCAGAGACTCAAAGACAGAATGTCTGTAACCATAAACTTTGGGATTGTGTTTTGTGGCTTTATTTCTCACAAGATGGCAAATGAAAAAGGGTGGTCCCCCAAGTTTGTACTGTTCTAGACAGATGACAACAGCTTTTTGCAGGCAGAAACACTTTACAATCTGGCAGTACTGTAATTCCAACATGAACACTTTTCCAAAACAACTTATCCTTCCCTGTGCTGAGGGATCAATGGATCTCTGAGAAGTGCATATATTGTGGGGTACCACACACTTAAACTTGAAACACCTGACGAGATGGACCATTGTAACATCTGCAGGAAAACTGTTCCTATCTTGTAACCGGTTAGATCTACTCATCAACTGTGAATAAGGTTCTGCCCACCATGGCCAAAGTCAGACTCTGCCATAACTTCAGGAAACAAATTGGATTCTCCAGTTCCACTGGGCCGCTAAAGACATCCTTACATTCAGCATATTATCAGCACATTTTTGTGGTGAAAAGGTCCTGAGTGCCTGTAATCTAGCTTACTGAAGGCACACAGCACCAGACAACCCAAAGTTTATTTTCAAATGAACCTTGTACTCACGGTTCGGTATTCCCTTGTTACCGCATTTGAAAGAACACTCAAGTCCACAGTTCCTCCAGATCCACAGCTTTGAAGAAAACTCACAGTCTCTTCACTCTGGACAGCTGTTACAGTCTTTCAGGGGTGTATACTGTTGCGGAGTGACTCCGGCACAGCAAAGACCACCACAGCGACAGAAATCGAGCAAAACCCGCCCATCACTGTGGTGGTCTGTGTGCCGATCAGGGCTGTCTTGCTGGTGTATGCTCTCCCCCAGTCCAACTCTGACTCGGAGTTAGAATCCTAGAGACCAGGGATGTGGTGGGGGCGCTAAAGCATCCTTACATTCAGCATATTATCAGCACATTTTTGTGGTGAAAAGGTCCTGAGTGCCTGTAATCTAGCTTACTGAAGGCACGTACAGCACCAGACAACCCAAAGTTTATTTTCAAATGAACCTTGTACTCACGGTTCGGTATTCCCTTGTTACATGCATTTGAAAGAACACTCAAGTCCACAGTTCCTCACAGATCCACAGCTTTTGAAGAAAACTCACAGTCTCTTCCTCCTGAACAGCTGTTACAATCTTTCAGGGGTGTATACTGTTGCCGGACGACTCCGGCGACAGCAGGCTCCACCACAGCGACAGAAATCGAGCAAAACCCACCCATCGCTGTGGTGGTCTGTGTGCCGATCAGGGCTGTCTTGCTGGGTGTGTGCTCTCCCCGGTCCAACTCTGACTTCGGGTTAGAATCCTAGAGACCAGGGATGTGGTGCAGCCCCCATAAGGGTTTCGGAGCGCTGACATACCCGTGGCTGACGCTGCTGACAGTTGGCATTGCAGCCTATCAGTATATGATGTCTGCTAGCACCGCTAGTGCTATGGATAAACCTTTCAGGGGAATGCCACTAAGAACCATTGAATTCTTAGTCCCTTTTCACTTTTCTGAATAAAACTTGAACCCAACAGGGGCTCCACTGGATCAGGTCTCCACCACTTTTAGGCAAACAGTTGTTGATTACCAGACTATGGTAAGAAAATAACAAACAGGGGTCCTTCCCCCAAACAAGAGAGGCTGCAGGCCCACTCTTGCCCTCAGAACTCACAGAGAGCTCCTAGTCTTCAAACTCCAACTCAGAACATATGAACATATGAAGAAGCCATCAGAAGAAGGCCATTTGGCCTATCAAGTCTGCTCATGTTACAGGGTCCACAGCTTGAGCTACTGTCCCTGCCCCCTCTCCGTACTGCAAGGTTCTAACAGTTCTCCCATACACAGCTGAGCCAAGTGTGGCTTATAATGCTGCGAGAGTTCCAAATGACATCATCTCATCCCTTGCTTAGCTGAACCAGACAAACAATGATGTAATGCATGGTAGAGAGTTTAAAACCTTCTGAGGCCCATAGAAAAGGAGATGAGTGGGTGGGGGAGGAAGGGGCAGACTCGATGGGCTGGTGGGGTCCTTTTCTGCTGTCGGATTTCTATGATTCTATGAAGGCTGCCCAGAAACCTTCCTGGTCTAATACTGATAGAATGTTAGTAACCCCAGGGAGTGGGTGGTTACACTACTGTTTGTTATTACCAGGTTATTTCACTGTCATTGTAACCTAGCTAACTCTTATCCTATAAAAATCACTGTAAACTATCCATATGGACAGGAGTGCATTACAAAATGTCATATATACTGATTTGTTTGAATATGCGAATCCATTTAATGTACACATTTAAGGTTTTAATTTGACACATAAAGGGTCTTTTTTTGGAGAGGAGGGAGCAATGATAGAGGAACCTAATATTTACTATTAGTTCATTGCAACAAAGAGAGGAAGAAAGATAAAGGAAGTCACATAATGAGCCATTCTATTTTACAACATATCAGTATTTATCTTTCTTTTGTTTAAATGTTCCTGATTTAACATTGTAATTCCTATATTTGCTGTTTGACTTGATGGTTATCTTTTTTTTTTTGCCTGTTGTTGCAAATATTATACTTTCAACCAGTACTTTTTTTACTAATTTCAGAATATTCCAGGAGAATTTAGAAATAGAAGATGCTGTGGTCCTACGCAGCCCCCCTCCTGTTCCTCTTCCCCTTTTCATCTCTAGGTGCCAACCCTGGGCTTAAAGGGAGAATAACACAGAAAGGAATTGACTATGGTAAGTGCTGTTTTTTTATTTTTATTTAATTTTGTTTTTATTTAAGTCTTTGTTTACGGGTAAGTGCACTGATCCAGGACCATGTTCAGGCATCACACGGGCCACAAACAATGGCACAGAACAAACGATCTGAGATATAACACAAGCCAAACAATAGTAGCAGATTACAGGCAATACAGATAAATCACAAGGAAACAGTACATGACAGAGTAAGCAATGGTACAGAGAGATAATACATGATGTACAGTTACAAGTTTCAAAACAGAGTAGCTAAAAAATTTGGTACCAACAGTAAATATTAAATTGAGACATGGCAAACAAAACCTAGAAGGATAAACAGTTCATAAGCAGAACAATACCTAGGTGGAGGTGAAGCGAGGAGAAGCAGGGGAGATGAGTGCAGGTAGAGAACAATAGGCGAGTTCAGAGTCATCCTCCGAGTGTGCTAGGTACTGAGGTGAGTGACAGGGGAGATTCTTAGGAGGGTCTATAGTAGGGGAGGGAGGAGGAAGGAAAGAAGTGAAATTAAGTGCCAGTGGAGTCATAGGCGCACACCAGGTTGGTAAGTAACTAGGTAATATGGAGAGGAAAGAGAGTAGGAAGACAAGGCAGGACATCTAGGGAAAAGAGCTGGAGAGAGGGGGAGGTGGAGGCAAAGGGGACATAACGTAGCAGGGGTAGGGATGGGGAGGGGTGACAGAGCAAGCACAAAAGGGAGAGGGGGGAAGGGGAAGACAAAAGGACCCCTCCAAAAAGGGGTGGGGCTGCAGTGAGGGAGGGGGATAGAGGTAAGTGCACCCAGAGTGGGAAGGTCACCCTAGGGAGCATGAGCAGGTGGATTCCAGAAGTAACTAGGTTCCGAAATTGGATTTGAAGGAGTGGTGTGAGGCGGCTGTACAGATAACTGGAGGGAGGCTGTTCCATAGAGATGGTGCAGCAACTGATAGAGCTTTTCTCCCCATAGCAGTGGGGACTCTGGGGACTTCAATGGGGGACTGAAGTATTACACAGACACCTAGGGATAGTACATGCCTTAAGGCGAGAAGTTTATGGACACAAATAACATCACGTGAATGTGCCATCAATGATACTACCAAGGACATAGTCAAAGCGATGTTTGAGCGAGGGCCAACCAAGAAATTTATATAGGTCACAGTGATGGGTAGAGAAGGGAGCCATCAGCGTGAAGTGGCAGACAATATTATAGATTGAGTTAAGTCTAAGGTGAAGGGTAGTAGACAGCAAGGAGGAGTAAATTGGAGAGCAACAGTTAAGGATGGGGAGCAGGTTTCCACAGGCAATGGTAAGTTGGGCAGTGGGGGTAAGATAGTTCTTTATGTGATAAGCAGCCCCAAGTTTTTGGTTGATTCTGCATACTACAGTGTTTGTGTGCACAGTGAATGAAAGGGGTGAGGGATGGGTCTAGGGTTACATTCAGGTATTTGGAATCAGAAACTACCCACAGTGGAGGTCCAGATGGGGAGAGCACCGAAAGGGAGGAGTTGGATTTAGCAGCATTAGCTAGGTAGGGAGAAACACAGTACTCAAACTGCACTACTTAAAGTGATTGGGGATATACAACTAGATATGGAAAAGGGGGTGCAAACAGGAGCAATACTAATAGATGTCGAAAAGCATTCGACACTTTAAACCACAGTATATTGCTACAAAAATTGAGACTCTCTGGATTCTCAGATGATGTAGTTGCATGGTTCTTTGGCTATTTGAAAGACAGGAAACAAAAAGTATGTCTGAATGGTAACTGCTCAGAGTTAAGAGTCATGAAACAAGGAGTACCTCAAGGGTCAATGTTAGGACCTCATATTTAATTTGTACATGAATGATATAGTATTTAAACAAGCAGGGCTTAAATATCATTTTTACACTAATGATACGATTATATACTTGGCAGGGACTAAAACACAAAATTTACAACTAGAATTACAAAAAGCATTTAATAATATTCAAACTTGTTTTCAACAAGCAAATCAGTTTTAAATACTAGTAAAACAAAGGTTATGCTATTTAGACAAAAGAAAAAAGATTTAACTATTGAGAATGCTTTAGATATAACAGCAAATGATGGAACAAAAATTCAACAGGTTGAAGAATGCAAATATTTAGGGCTCTGTATGTTTTTTTTTTGTGTTTTGAACCAGGAGAGCCACTTTAAGCTGAAGCTTGTACAGGTGCAACCTGGGAGCACAAAGAAGTTAAGTGACTTGCTTAGGGTCACACAGTATGCAAGTGGGGGCTATGGGATTTAGACCCAGGTCTCCAGATTTGCAGTTCAACGCCTTAGTCCACTGTGCTATACTGTCATCCTAAGATGGATGCCTATTGTAAATGGACTATTCATATAGATAAGTTGGTGAAAAAAAATGGGACAACAACTTGGAATATTATACAGAATAAAGAATGAATTAACAATGCAAGCTAAACTGCATTTGATTAATACCATGATAATACCATTAATAGATTATGTGGATGTTGTTACAGGGGACTTCAAAACTGATCTAAGGAAGGTTGATATTATGTATAATCAATTGGAAAAGTATATATCGGATGAACACTGGCACAACATCATTGCAAACTTTACTACCTAACTAAACCGGCTGCATTTAGACCTTAGAAGGAATATGCATATATGTAAAATTATGTACAATAGAGTTAATGATGTGCAAGATTATATCAGTGATGAGTTAAAATAAGACTAACAAAACTGGTTTGAGATCAACTCAATTTTGGAATTGAAATGCCAAACAATAGAACGGGCTGGCTGTGCTAGTATCTCATATACTGGACCTAGGAATGGAACAATTTTATTTATTTATTATTTATTAAATTTTGGTGACGGTAAGCCCACAGGGCCCTGGAGGTCCTTTTCAGGGGTGACCGGGATTACATAGCATTGGTAAATATCACAGTATGAATGAAATGATACATTATGATACAAGTTATACAGTATTATACAGTCAGCTGGTTACACGTGCTGAGAACAGCATGCATTTGTGTTGGGTACAGGAGTTAGCAGAGTATGTGACTAGACACGAAGAATGAGAGAGAGAGAGGTGTGTGCCACATTACATAATACAATTTACTCACTGAGGTAATATTGGACTGTGGATTCAGTTGACCATGAAGTGGTTACCAAGTTATCTGAGACCACAGGGTCTTAGAATCAGTTGGCAGAAAATACAGACATGGTTTTGTTCACAAGCAGTGAGCTTGAGAAATAGTTGTATAGAAATAGAGTCAGGATAATCAGGAGGTGCTGTCTACATGACTGTCCCGAGACTGATGTACTGTGATATATGTTTTCTGTTGTATTAGGGTGTTGTTCTGTCTGTGTCCCATCCTTGTTATAGTAAGTAAGTATATAGTAACGCAGTACAAATTATTTTATTCCTTTTGTTAAGTGTTTTATTTATGCATTTGTATTATAATTTGATTTTTTTTCTTTCCCTTGTAACCAGGATAAATGTATGGTGTCCCTTCTAATGAGCTTTGCTCAATTGGAATTTACCATATTCATTTATGAAATGAATAAAAATAATTACTACTACTAGGGTTCGGATCCAAGGAGCACTGCCTTGGTTTTCTTCTCATTGACCAGGAGTATGTTAGAAATGAACCAGTTGTGAGCGTGACCGCAATTTTGGCACAGCACTGAGGATATGTTTTGGATGGATTTGTCACTATGGTAGAGGACCAGGTCATCGTCATACAGTAGGACAGGGCAATTTAGGCTGTTGGCAGGGAGGGAGTTAATTAATAGGGAGAAAAGCAGTGGTCCCAGGACGGAGCCCTGGGGGACACCCATAGTGATGGGCAGACCTGGAGAGGTGGCAGTACCAATAGTTACCAATTGGGAGCGGCCAGTCAGGTAACTGTGGAACCATTGCCAAGTCTCAAGGGAGCCAAGCTGGTGGAGTTTGATAAGGAGGAAGCGGTGGTTGACCAGGTCAAAAGCCTTAGTCAAGTCCACAAACACCACACAAGTGGCGTTACCCTGATCCATATTCCTGAGGACATGATCAGTAAATAGGGCAAGGGCAGAGGAGGTGCTGTGATTCTTTCTGAACTCATGTTGATGCTAACACAAGAGGTTATACTGTACTTACCAATATGGTCAGAGAGTTGACAGTGGACTACCTTTTCCAGAAGTTTGCTAAGGTGGGGGAGAATAGAGATCAGCTGATAATTGTCAGAGGAGAGAAGTTCCCCAGCTTTAAAGATTGGGACCACTTTGGCAATCTTCCAGGGTGCAGGCATAATTGATGAGGCCAAGGTGAGGTTAAAAATGAATGTCAGAGGTTGGATAGATGGCAGGGGCTACTGAACTTAAGCAAGGCGGGGTAGAGGCCATCAGAGCCAGGACTACCATAGGAGGGGAGACTCCTAAGGAGCTTGGTGGTGAGCTTTTTTGTGATAGCTCTGAAATAGAAAGGTGGGGTCGGAGGAGAGCATGGGGGAGGGGAAGGGATGGAAAGGGTGGGTCGCAAGCACCTTCTACTGGAGGGGGAGGTTGCTGAGAGGGGAGTTTACAAAGGTGGGCAAAGAGGTCAATGAACTTTAAATTAAATGCTTGTGCAACTTCCAACAGGTCATTCAGTAGGCCAGTGGGAGAATTTAGGTGGACTATAGGACTGTGGGAACGAGGAGTAAGGAGGGAGCTAACAGTGTTCCAAAATTGTCGAGGGCTAGCAAGGTTTTCAGTTTGTAGTCATTGGTAGAAATCGTGTTTACTGGCTCTGGCAGACTACTTGCATTTGTTATGCAGGTTTTTAAAATTATGCCCGAGGATGGGAGTGGGTGATTGTTTGCAGACGATTCATGCTGAATCCCATATGAATCCTTTCTTTCACAAGGGCCAAGAGCCCCTTTGTGCCCCATCTAATACATCCACTCCTCACCCTTCTAGTAGTAATCGGTAAATGTTTATCTTGAATCATCAGGAGGGCTTCAGTGAAGAAGTTCACTGCCACGGACACACCCATCAGGGAGTAGAAGGCAGACCAGTTTACTGCATAAACATCATGAAGTATGTTGTTGGAGTCAGTGTTCTGGAAGTTACGGAATGATAGGTACTTAGGGGGAGGACTCACATTTTTGTTCAACCGAAGAATGTAAGTAGGGGAGTGGTCACTGATGGAGTCGGGCAAGGTCCCCGCCTGCAGAACCTTCTCCTCCCTATTTGTGGCCACCCAGTCCAGGAGTGAGTGATTCAGGGTATGGGTGTTTTGCTCTAGTGGGGATGGTGGCAAATTGCACCAGGCTATGAAGATTGGGAAGGCTGGCATATTCAAGTTCATAGTGGGCTTAACCAGTTTAGGTTAAAGTCTCCCAGAATAACTGTATCCTCTGAAGACAGAGAGTTCCAAGGCCAGTTAGGTGATGTACTAGACCAGGTGCTTTCCGGGATGTTACAGCAATAGCCAAGGTACATTTTTTGGCGGAGCCCAGAGTTAACTCGGAGATGAGCCACTTACTAGGAGATACCAGGTCTGATGAGAGCAAAAGGGTGTCTGTCAAGGGTTCTCTGATGTAAAGAGTGATGCCATCACCCTTCTTTCTCCCAGGGCGATCACAACACAGTAAGGAATAACCCGGTAAGTTGAAGGTATTATCAGGGATGTGTGGTTTAAGCCACAACTCAGTGAGACCCAGGACATGAGGCTTATAGAGGGTTATCCAGGCTTCAAGGTCAGGGTATTTGGAAGGTAAGCTGCATATGTTTAGCTGGGCTATCTTAAGCCTTGAGGAGCAGGCCTACATGGTATGAGAATAGGCTATACAGACATTCAAGGGGCCAGGGTTGGTCTCCACATCCCGTGCCAGAAGCAGCAAGGATGAAATGGGTGGTAAGAAGGGATATCAGTGAGGGTGACAGTGAAAGAGTGTAAGAAAAGGCCAATTTGTCACTTTTCTAGATTGGAGAGACTAGCATTAAGTAGGGTGCCAGTTCAAATTAGCTCTCATCTGTGTGGTTAGGGGTACATCTGGAGATAAGGAGGGTGAGCAGTGAGTAAAATACTTGTGCTCAGTAGCTAGAACAGAGGCACAGAAGTCAAAACACAGTAGGGTGCCAAGCAGAGGAGCTGCCAGTAGGGGGCAGGTGGGCTTCATAATGTGAGCTAAGTTAGCAGGTAACCACCAGGAGACATGAGGCAGAGGTGCTCTGCTGGTAGTAAAGTATAATCTGCAAGTAGAAATTGACAGTCACATGATCCCCATGAACTAGAAGAGACAGACTAGCCAAGGGGTAGAAGATGTAGCCCTCTAGTGGCTAGATGTTATAAGCAGCTAATGGGAAAATCAATACTAAAAATAAATAAATAAATAAAAATAACCCACGTGACATCTTGTGCCCATAAATAAAAACAACGAGTATTGTAGTGGATGAACTGGCTGGCAGTTGGGCGGGTCCCCGTGGAAGAGCCACCAGAGAAGGCACAGCTCCCATGGGAGAAGTTGGAGGTGGATGCCCATTCAGGGCAAGTGGCCTGTGGAGGGGAGAAGGAACAGTCAATTTAAAGGAGTAGTCCACCCAGAATTTGCAAAAACATATGTTATGCAGAGTGTTTTGATATGTGTGTTAAGTCCTAGTGTGTCCTTCCCTCTGTCTGCTATTAGGAGTTTTTCCAAAATTAGCCTGCTAGCTGTATGGTAGTTTTACGACCCCAGGGATATCCACCACAAATAGGTTTATTGGCTTTCTTTCTCCTACAATGCACCCTGTCTCATGTGACAGTGGTGTAGCCAGGCCCTTAGATTTAGCACGTGCACTGCTTTAATATCAGTTCACAACAGCAGAGCTTTGTAACTGTTCTTATCCAGGGAGCACAAATGGTAACAGTTACGGTTTAGCAGATACCTGAGAGCTAGCTAACTGGGGTTTCTGCAAGAAAACAGCTGCTAATGAGCTCTGATTCATTATTTGTGTTTTCGGTGTGTGTCAGGTCTAACTAGCAGTACTAAGTGTTTTCATTTTAAAATGTTTTTTCATCAAACTACACACAACAATAAAAAGCACAGAAATTGCCCCAGATCATCAGTGCTATAATTAGTAAGCTGTAGCTGTTTTCTTACAGAACACCTACTCAGCTCTCAAGTATTTGCTAAACTGTAAATGTAGGTATCATCATTCTGCTAGAAGGAACTGGGAGTTAGGGCTGGTTTTGCTCTGTGACATGACTTTCATTTATTTTATTTTTTTTATTGTTTTTTGTTACAAATGTGAAGTGTCTTTTTAATAAAGTATAAAAATATGTATGTGTGAGTTATTTAGTTTGGAGAATATTTGTTTTATTATTTGAAAAAGTGTGATACTATAAATGTGTAGTGCAGTGAACCATTGTAAAATGGAATCAAATGTGTAGCTGGAATAGTCACTGTCATCCTGTTGCTTTCATGCTATACCACAGGCAGGAGAAAAGCTGACTTCAAAGTATTTTGCAGTTTCTAGGCTGCAGCTTCATACCATACACTAAAAAAAATGAAAATCTTGTTACAGAGCAAAATCAGCACTAACTGCTAATAGAATGTTGATACCTACATTTACAGTTTAGCAAATGCTTGACATCTAACTGAGTGGTGTTTCTGTAAGAAAACAGCTAGGCTCAGATATTCAAAAGGGTTGCGCATGGCACAACAGCGTTGCGCCATCCACAACCCACTGATGCGCCCCGGCGTGATATTTAAAAGGGAAAAGTCGCCGCGCAAAGCCCGATGCGGCTGGAGCACATCAGTAATGCGCGGGCACAGGTGGGGGCGTGCCCATGCATAACCTGCACAGCCCGATATTCAGCCCGGGCTGTGCAGAGTCATCATGTGCAACCTACCTGCGCCTGCACAAAGTTTACCCCAAAAAAGGAACCGTGATGGCCACCCACGGGTGAGCTGCCGCGTGCAGGGCGCAACACAGCAGCTGCCACCTGTGGGTGGCCACCGAGTTCCTGCCGCTCATGGCGCCCCATGCTGATGCGGGCATTACTATAACCCCAGGTCCAATCCTGGTGGTCAGTGGACCACACTGAGCCAATCGCGGGCATCTATATAGCCCCAAGTCCAATATCCCTGGTGGTCCAGTGGACCACACTGAGCCAATCGCGGGCATCTATAATGGCCCCCAAGTCCAATATCCCTGGTGGTCTAGTGTACCCCCACCCACCCGCCCACTGAGCCCCACCACCCGCTCCCCCATCAGCGGCAGCACCCCACCCACCTGCCGCCCGCTCGCGCCACCTCACAGCAGCTCGGTAGGGTTGCTGCCCATTGGTTCTGGCATGAGCCAATGGGCATGCAACCATACCGTACTACTCCAGTCAGATATGTGAATGATTGTTCACATATCTGGACTGAAATGCTCAGAATGAGCTACGCCCAGTGGCTCATGCTGTGAACCAATGGGCATGCAGCACCGAGCTGTCGGTCGGCGGCGGCGAGGCTGATAGTGCTGCCACTCCCGCCCGGCTGGCAGGGGGCACGGGGTGGTGAGGCTCAGTGGCGTGAGGCGGGCCACCGAGATGTTCGGACTGAAAGAAGAACCATTAGTGCCAGCGGGCTCGGCTGAGTGCGGTCACTGGATAACGAAATATTGGACAGAAAACCCGTAAATATACAATCGAGCTCAGTGTAATTCACTGGATCCCTCAGAATAATGAACAGTAGACTGTTGCCCGCGATTGGGCACATAAGGCCCACTGGACCACAAGGATAGCCGGACTTTTTTATCCTACAGGAATTCCTGAAATCGGGCTGCAGGGGGTGTCGGTCCCTGATGGCTGCTGACTGGCAGGGCGCCAGGCGCAAGCCGTCGGGGATTGGTGCACCTGCATGCTAATAGCATGCAAATGGGGCTGTAATGAGATGCAAATGGCCCCCTGTGCGCCTTGCATAACTTATGGCCCCATTTGCATGTCCTCGTTTGAATATCACAGGTGCTGTGCATGGCGCAATGGCACTTGCGCCACCGCATCTCCATGTTCCACTCTGGCCACTTCCACTGGCACAGTGCCACTGCGCCATGCACAGTGGGGGTGGCCAGGGTGCGATATTCAAAGCTGCTGCGCCATAGCGCAGCTCCGTTGAATATCGCCCAGGCCACACCCCTGCGCAACAAAGTTGAGCTGTGCCCAGGCTTGTGCCACAGCCTGGCGCAGTTTGAATATCCGGGCCCTAGAGTCTATTAATTATTGCATTAATGATCTGGGCAGTTTCTGTGCTTTTATGGTTGTGTATAGTTTGATAAAATTAAAAGTTTTAAAATTAAAATACTCCTGCTAGCTAGACCTGATGCACATAGAAAACAAAAATAGTTGCACCACGCCGGTGACCCGGGTTTGGGAGTGAGCTCGGGTCATCAGGGGTTGGCCGAGGGGAGATAGGCTGGAGCGTCCAGTGACAGCTCGCCTTCTCGGTGGTGGTGGGACTTCTAGCCGGTGAGCAGTGACTCCTGGCGGAGGCTGAAACAACGGCAAGCCAGTGTTCCTGGGGTATGATTGGTTGCTGGAGTAGGCGGCAGCCAATCAGCCTCAGGGCTGCTTCTTGAGGAAGGGGCAGCTCGGTTGCCAGCAGATTCCTTGACACCGCCTATAGTGTCCCATGGGGAACATGGGAAAATCCCTCTCGGAGCTGTGGGATGAAGGAACGCCAAGCCAGGCACCCGATGTGCCGCCTGCCTGCGACCCGGACCCTGACAAGATTAAAAGATTTGGGGGGTCTCCAACCCTGACCCCACCCGGGGGGGTTTCCACGGCGCGATGGAGGGACCAGAGATTGCAGGTGGTTGCTGGCAGGGGCTTGCTTAATGGGCGTTTCTGAGGGGAAAAGGCTCTGTGGGGCAGGAAGGAGAAAAAAGAGAAATATAAAAAAAAAAAAATAGTGAATTAGAGCTATTTAATAGCTGTTGTCTTACAGAAACCCCAGTTAGCTTGATCTCTAGATTAGAACAGTTACAAAGCTCTGCTATTATGAACTGACTGTAAACTGATTTTAAAGCAGTGCACATGCTAAATCTAAGGGCCTGGCTACATCGCTGTCACATGAGACAGGGTGCATCGTAGGAGAAAGAAAGCCAATAAACCTAATTGTGATGGAGATCCCCAGGGGTCATAAAACTACCATACAGCTAGCAGGCTAATTTTGGAAAAACTCCTAATAGCAGACAGAGAGAAGGACACACTAGGACTTAACATACATATCAAAATACTCTGCATAACATGTTTTTTGCAAATTCTGGGTGAACTACTCCTTTAAAGCAAAAAATATAAAGGCAATGGCAGCTAATCCCCTTGGCCCCAGGCAGGTGGGAGGGCGGACTGCAAAACAAAGGCTTGGCACAAAAGGATCTCTATAACCAAGCCAAAAAGAGCTGTAACCCCTTGGGCTATAAGGGGAGGGGGGGGGACAATTAGCAGGCACAAGGAAAGGCACAGGGAAAAAAGAAAGAAAAATCAGGGCAAAGGACAGGGATAGGTAGCAGTGCTAAAATGCAGGACACAATCTGAGATCATAGAAATTTAAAGAGAGAATATAGGGTACTGTGGAATGTTTAGCGCTACTCTGCCGGCTCAGGCAGGGTTACAGGGTGGAAAGGAGTATACAATCTATAGCTCTAACAATATTTGGCAACTTATATCACAGTAGAGTAGACACTAAGCATTATTAAAAAAGCAAAATAGAATGCTGAATTCAATAAAGTATACAGAGCAGCAAATTCAACCCAGCAATATAAAAGTTTGTGCAAAGAAAGCAGCTTAGGGAGATGAAAGCAATAGTGAATAAGAGGGCAGAAGAAAGGCGACGTTTCCAGTCAAGGCCAAGGAAGTGTGATACAGAACAAATCAGCCAGTGGAGACAGAAAGCGCCAAGATTCAAGCCTGGTGGCTCCAAAGGCCGGGTTACATCTCTGTGTCCATACCTATGGATCTCTGGGCTGGCTGGCAGTCTGTCGGGTCACCATGGAAGAGCCATCAGAGAAGGCGCAGCTCCCATGGGAGAAGTTGGAGGCGGGCGCCCATTTAGGGCAAGTGACCTGAGGAAGTAGAAGGGACAGTCAGTTTAAAGTAACTGAAAACCACGCAAACACATTCTGAGGCCAGTTTTCTGGAAAAGGGCAATTCATTGGTCCAAGGCCTAGAATGACCCAGTCACCTGCTCGCCTGCTGTACAACTAGCTCAGTGCTGTATTCGACTTCTACTCTGCTCTCAGTGGGGCTATGGGAACCTCTTCAACACTGAGTGCGAACATTGAACTTTGAACCAGGAACATCTGCCAAAGTCCAAACACTGTTGGTTCGAATCACAGTATTTTTCTTGGGTTTTACTGCAGAAAATCATTGTTTTGCGATTAAAGGGACACTGTCAACTCTTTTTGCATCTTATTATTTCAAGCTGAAACCCCACATTTTATGATTGCTTACCTTCTCTAAAATTCATTGGTGTTTCAGGTTGCATTCTTTTGTAGTAAAACAGTAATGCACGCTAACTGGTTATTTAACCAATCTTGTTTTGTTTAAAATCCTCAATTAGCTCATATGACATACTTCTAGAACATCTCCAAAGAGTGTAGCCACTCATGATGCAATAGTTTTCTCTCCTCCCACTGCATCATGAGTGGCTAGGCTGTGTTGTTCCCAAGTCCAGGAAAGATTCAGTGAGAGCTGATCAAGGACTGCTAACACTAGTATGGAGGGTTATACATTTTTTCACTTTGAACAAAAGGAATTGTTTGTTTGTTTGTAAAAGTTTATTCCTTAAAAACAGTTCAAGGAGAAGGATAGCCCTTTGAGCGTTAGCTCACATTCAGAGGGTCCATTACATATAAGGAATTACATAAATATCGCATAAGTTACAGCTTGTAAATTACATATAATACAAAAGTACTTATAAAAAAGTTTTCTAAATAATCAGAAACATTCTCAGGAATAATCGCCATCAAAGTGTAGAGTTTCAGCAGTAACCACGGTTCTCTTTTTTTTTTTTCCTTTTTTTTCTTTGTTTTTGAGATAACCATCAAAAAAATTAGAATTAGAAATAAGAAAAATTTGAATCAAACTGACCAGCTAATCAGCAAATTCTACAGAATGTCAGCAATCTTCAAGTGTGTGTGTGTGTGTTTGTGTTTTCTTTTAAAAGAGATGCTTTGAGACCTAAGGAGGTTGGCAGCATCCCTTTAAGCCTGGGAAAGTATTTCCCCTCTGCTGGGCCACATCAAGCACACACAACAACAGAATGGTGCAGTGACCCATAGTTAAGGCTACTGTTTCCAAAAATGGTGTCCGTTCATCACCTGCAAACCAGATAATATGCTGTGACAGAAGTGCTGAATGCAGAGAAGTTGGTCAGCTTTGCCAAAAAAGTCAAGTTTCTTAATGCGACTTAGTTATGTAGCCCAAACAATGTGTATTAAAATGGTGCAGCAACCCACAGGGAAGGCTACCGGTTCCAGAAATATGGCAGGATTTTCACAGAACTGCAGCACAATTTTACATTAGTTACATGACCTGTGACATGAATAAAAGCGTGGTCTGACTTCATGTCACAAGCCATGCCAACTGGGCACTGAAAAGTATTCCTGCATCTGTAATGTAGAACATATTTTTCAATGTGAGGTTCACCACCCACTCCCCATCAACAGGCATCAAAGAGTGCTGGGGTTGTCGGTTTAACTCCTCACCCCATCCCATGTAAACAAGCTGAGGTGGTGCAGTATAGGAGAATGGGGTAAGAGTTAGGACTGACTAGCATGAACCCCAATGCCTGTTGGTGGTGAGGGGTGGGGTGCAGGGGAGATGGGAACTCTCGAGGTCCTCACTTTTATCACTGTGGAACAACCCTAACTGATGCATTAAACAAAGATTTTTGCCATGAATTTCCTTTCTTTTTGAGAATGTGCACTATAAATAGTGAAGTAACGGCAATGCAAACGCAAGCACAAACGCTAACGCACTTGGTGACGCAAATGTGAATGCTAACGCAAACGGTAATAGAAATGCAAGCGCAAACATTAATGAAAACAGAAACGCAAGCACGTACGGAAATGCAAACAATGCACACGGTCATGGTAACACAATTGGAAATGCAGACACTTACAGTAACAGCAACAATGATGCCAAAGGAAACACAAACAGAAATGCAAACGCAAACGGAAGCGCGTACGAGAAAGCAAATGGAAATGCACACGGTGACACAAAAGGAAACACAAACAAAAACAGTAATGGAAACGCAAATGTTAACAGTAACGCAAATGCAAGCGCAAATGAAAACGCAAAGGGTAACGCACACAGTGGCGTAGACAGGAACACTAATGCAAACGGTAATGGAAATGCAAGTGGAAATGCTAACTGTAACAGTAATGAAAACACACAGCCTTTTTTCCCTAAAAGCTGCATAGAAAAACACAGTGAATACAAACAATGTATGCATAATAATGAACACTTGGAATACTAAATTGCTTATATCTCAGGAACCGTACGACATAGAAAAAAAATAAAAATTTTATGTAATTTATGACTTTCCTGGCTAGTTTTGCACTTAGCCCCCTGGTGGGGGGGCTAAGCATTTTTCTGACAAAAAGTCCGTATCCTGAAGCATTTCCAATATATGGGCCCCGAAAGGCACGGCGGACGCCGTAATGTTATCCTATGGGAAAACTTCGGAGTACCATAACTTTGCAGCCCTGTAATATTTTGTGGCCAAACCACCAAAAGGCACATCTGTGGGATCTTGGCCGTCTTCCCTCTAACTTTCAGCCCAAAAGACCAAACCATTCTTTTGCAGCAGGGTGGCAAAAGATTTCCTGTTCTTTTGGGCATAGTGTCGCAAAGTAATGTTGCAAATCATGACACTTTCACAAAAAAAATCACGAAAGTGTCGCAAGTGCGACACTACAGTTTACAAAAATTTTAAAAACATATTTCTGGGGTGTTTAACCCCCCCAAAAAGACATGGCTAGCATCCTCAGGGCTCGACTAGGTGAAGACAAAAAGATTTGTGTCCCTAGAGGGTCCCAATTTTAAATGCCAAGCATTTCTGTGACCAGTAACTGAAAGAAAATGGCTGACTCATGACACTACAGGGGTCATTTGCAACAATAAAAACTGCATTTGCAACACTGTCGTACTTTTTTTTAACTTTTCCCATTGACTATAATGGGAAACTTGTTTCTTGAACAACTTTTGAACCGTTTAATATTTTTTCACGAAACCTTTGAAAGGCACATCAGGGACCCCAGCTGCATGTTCCTTGAAGTTTTTGGAGTGGTCGCACAAACCATGCGACCTGTAGGCGTGAGCGAAGAATGCGCAAAAAAGCATAAATACAACTTTCTATTGCGCTTTATAGCTCTGCAACTGTATATCTGACCATTACAAAACTTGGCAGTTCCAGAGATCTATGGTACTGCTCCACGCATGCCAAATTTCAGGTAAATCCTTCATACAGTGGCAAAGTTATTAAGCTGCAAATTTTCACACTTTAATCTTAAATGGGGTACTCAACCCTAACTATAGTGGCACTACCGTGCCACTATAAAATATATATATATATATACACACACAGTATATATATATATATATATATATATATATAATAAAACATAGTTGGGCTATCTAATAAGGCTTCTGTAGAAGTTGGTGCTCCCCAGGGCTGTTCTTGTACACTGCTGCTCTCCTCTGTCTTTATCACCCAGTCTTCCTCTTATGTCCGTCTCCTGCTCCTCCTTAATTTATGCAGATGACATGCTCTCTATTTTAGCTCCACACTACAAGCCATATTAATTTGCAGCTTAGCGGTGACTTACGGAACATTTAGAACTGGTTCACAAAATTAAATTGGTCCTTAATGCCAAAAAGACAGGCTTAGCTGTCTGGTTATGATGCCAGGCTTACGTCAAGTGTGGATGCCCTAGCACTCACTGGTGCTGATGACTCACTTGCTTCGGTTAATCAGTTCAAATACCATGGCATCACTCCTGACCATTCATTGGACTTTTCCCCATATATCCCCACCATCTATAAGATAATTAATACTAAGCTTGGCATAGCCTACAGAATCTGGCACACACCTACCCAGACCAGGCTTGCTATCAGTAAAGGAGTCCTCTTGCCTAGCCTATACTTTGGCCTCCTATCCTTTGTCCATGCCTCTAAAAATATCCTAGCTAAATGGAATATGACATATATTAACATTTGTCAATTGACATTACCCTCCAAACGTCTCACTTACCACTCTGCTTTATATTGTACCTTGGGATGACTATCTTTGTTCACTGGGAGCTCTTATGCTCTCAGATGTTTCCTAGATAAGCTCCTAAGATCCTTTACTTCTACCTCTGTCACTTTGCTTATTCAGTGTTCCCATCAGGTCTGCCCCCTCAGATCCACTGAAAAGTCCCTGCTCCTTGTTCCCAAGTGTGCCAACAGGTGAATAGGCTTTGTTGTCATTTGCACCAAAGTTCTGGAACTCTGTCCCAGTGTCCTTATGAAGTACTCCTTCCTTGAGCCGTGAGAAAACATTTACAGGTCTCCTCTGCTTGTATATGTCCCTGAGAAACTAACTGACACTTGGGTTGTAATGATGTTTTCATTCAAGGATGCCTAACTGTTATTTATTACTGCCTATTATTGACTACCCATTGTTGTAGTTGTTCTCATTCTAGGCTAAAAAATTGGACCCTGAATTGGACAATCCAGATTTGGATCCAAAATCTGAATGGGGTCAGAAAGGATCTTGGATACAGAGTTGGATAGATGGACTATGTCAGATCCCATTAGGATAGTCAAAAGCACTATCATAGTATCACTAGTATATTTGCATTATCTAACTCTATAAAACCTGCTGTCAGTGAGTATGGTGTCAGGAACTCATTACATTTCTGCTCAAGACACTGTACGAGGTTTTTGCATGGCAGCCCCTATCAAATTCACAGATGCTAACACCACCTGCTTGCAAAGATAAGAAGAAACCACTGAATTGCTGCTGACACTTAACTCCTGGGCGGCCATTTTGTGTCAGGTAAACAATAGATAGTTCGGACTTCATATGGAGTGATTGGAGGTAATGAGCTAAACCAAGGGAGAATAAAAAGGGGAAGTTGACTCAAAGTTCAGTCATTGACATGTAATTTGTTGTCTGATCACTTGACCACAATTCAGTGGAGATGGGAACTGCCTGTTATGGATGTTCTCAGGGCAAATGACACTGTCTTGCAGACAATGATACAAATCTGAATTGTCACTATGAGACATACATAGCCTGCTGGGTTTTATATTTCTGGCTTTTTCTAGAAACTCAACTAGGGACAAGCTCTATTTACTTAGTTTTACTTTTGGGGCAGTCCACCAGATGCTGGCTTCTTTAACTTCTGCTGGCCCTAGGGTGGAGGTGGATGGGGGTTCCCTCTTGAGGTATGAGAGTCAAAGGCCTAAAACCTTTGAATGGATGATGAGATTGTGCTACCACTTACACAGCAGTGATTTCTTTCCTCTTCCTCCTCCTCCTCCTCCTCCTCCTCTCTACCCTCATCATTCTTCATTCCCTGCCCATCATCGTCATCATCACTGCCTGCTGATGGTGGAATCATGTGTTGGCACCCCTTCTCCTATTAAGACCTCTGCAGCTTAATTAGTTGCCTTGTTCTAGTAGATATTCAAAACCACGTGCCAGCCTTACTCTGACTAAACTTGCCTTACATATAAGATATGCTAAAATTGTCTGCAGCCCCAGGTGGACTTCAAAGAAATTTTGTCCACAGGCTCACTCTGAGATTACACCACTTGTCTCCTGAATCTCCTGTATAATTTTAACAGTGAATCCTGGGCCTTTCTAAGCAAATCAAGCCATAGTCAGCATGTCGCAAACAAATGCTAATAGCTCAATAACCGATACATACTAGACACAAAGTATAGTGGCAAGAGTTATTCAGCACAAAATTGCCTTTCAATGGTGGTATGCATGTAATAATATGTAATTTAATTTTTTCTATGCTGGTCAAACAGGGAAAAAAATATTTTTTTTCACTAAAAAAAGGCAACATAAGCCATTTTTTAATTGGAAGATATGTCAAATATCAACACCAAATTAAGCATACAGACATTAGATGGTGTTTTACTATTATGTTTGTTAAAAAAAGATATCTTTTTACTATGAAACATAATTTTTTCCCATTTTAGTCAAGGTGCTTTGGTGAGATTTGAGGAATGAATCTCAACCACACACACCATATCATAAACAAATGCATATAACTCCGAAAATATACATGATACACACAAAGTATCAGCATGAAAGATGATCAGCACAAAATTGCCTTTCCAACGATGCTATGCGATCAATTGTAATCAATACAGTTTTTTTTTATGCCTGCTGAAGTGTCAAAAAAGTGCATTTTATTCAAGCTGCTTAGGTGAGTCTTGATGGAAAAAATGTCAGCGTACACACCATACCATAAACAAATGCATATAACTCCTAAAGTATACATGACACACACAACGTATCAGTGGCACAGTTGTTCCACACAAAATAGCCTTTCCAACGGTTCTGTGGAATCAGCTGTACTCAATTTGGTTTTTGTTTTATACTAGGTAAGATACCCAGAATGCATGTTTTTTTTCAAAGTGCTTAGGTGGTTCTAGATTGACAAAATGTCAAACAAATATGAATAACTCCTAAAGTGAACATGATACACACAAAGTGTCAGTGGCAAGGTTGCTCAGCACAACATTACCTTTCTAATGGTACTATGCAGTCAATTCTAATCAATTCTGGCTGGCAAGTAATATTAAAATATGTGAGTGACTTCTACAGACGTTTCTAGGGCACACAGGAAGTCTGTAGGTGACTTCTGTATGCGTTCTGGGACACACTGTAGTTAGATTTGCTGACGCCTACAGACGTTTCTAGGAGGCAATGAGTTAAATAAAAGGCAAATACAATCGAAGTGTATCAAGCTTGTGTCTGAATTTATTTTAAACCTAAATTAAAAATAAACTTTGTGAAATAAAATACTTCATATATATATATATATATATATATATATATATATATATATATATATATATAAAACATTCAGTTTAGTCAGTGTCTTAATGTCAGCGTCATAAAGTTCTTAAAAAACTCAAACAATCCTAAATGTTGCTGGACTGTGTGGTGTCAGGGGACTTGTGTTTGAGGTGGGGTATGATTCACATTAAAGAGTCTCACCAATGAGCTCTTTTAGCATTTCTCTGTAAGTTGCATAAGTAACAGAGAATCACACATACCTTAATAATGCAACGCATTATGGAAGTATATACAAATCACCATGAAATAATTGACTTGCAAAGGAGTTGCTTAAGTGTTGTTGAGTCTAGCACAAGGCCTTGCAAAAACTGTTTGCCTAATAGTTGCAGCTCTGTTTTGTGCTGCATTGTGACCAAACTGCAGATGCATCTCAACTATTTGTCACAGCTGCTCTTGAACTGCATAAGTGTTGCAGTACGATACAACGTTGAGTTGCCAATGCTTTGCCAACTTTAAAACGTAATATAAAAGCAACTCGTGAGTAGTATAAGCAACGGGTTGGAGCCCAGAGCTGTGAAAATCAATACCAGAATTTGAATCCCACCTCTGCCACTTACTGCGTGACCTTGAACGAGACACTTAACTTTTTTATGCTCATCGTAAATCACTAACGGGATTTCATCCAATCATCACTGAGAACCACAATGCTTCGTATCCTGAATACAGCTGTTGTTTTGCACTTCAGTGTTTAAAAGGGGAGCGTTCCATTTCAGAGGCAGGGGAGGAGCTTGTCATACACTTTTTTTGTTTTAATAAAAGAAGATATGTATTATAAATCACTCTAGTGATTTTATAATAAGTTATAAGTGCTGTGAGGCATTACTGTTGTGTACAAGAGCTTCGCCGCACCTAGTGTTTGCAGAAAGAACCGCTCAGCTTCCCTAATGCGTTTGTGGTAGTATGACTAGGAAACCATCAATGACAAGGCTTTATAAAATGGCAAGAAAAAAGCTATCAACTTCATTGGCGAGAAGAGTCACCCAACTATGCAAGAAGTCTCTATAAATGCGGTCAGGTACCAAAGTCCCAGTGACAGCAGTGGAGTCATGGAGACCCTGCAGTAAAACTTGGGCTGTGAGCTTCTGCTCAGTTGATATCACTTTGTTCCACGACTGATCAGTAATAATGAAAATGAACATATGGCAGGAAAAAGGTAGCATTGACAAGGGACCTAAAAAGGCAAAAAGCAAGATTATTTCTAAAAGCAAACAAACTTATGTATTTGATTTGCAAACATTTTCTTTCTTTTTGCTACCCAGGGCCCCTGCAGCTCCACTCCTTCGGGCTCCAACGCTAGCTGTCTCCACCCATTAGACCTAACCCCCACTGCTGTACTTGTCTCAGATTCCCCAGAGCTCTGCCAATATTCCCATTGGCGGTCTGGCTTATCCCTTCTAGGGTCAGTGGGGCAGAGGAGGAAGGGCTTGTTACACCCAGGAAGCTAGTCGGGAGGTCAGGCATGATGTACTGGGAAGCCAGCAGCACGAGGATAGCCTCTGGAGGCCATCATCCAGGGCTGCAGGACAGTCATGTTCCACTTTTCTGGGGCACCCACCCACCTCCCACAATGCATGAGGCAGCATCCTGGGGTGGGGTGTTTAACAGCGTGTGGTCACCCATGCCGCCAAGAACACCTCTGTGAATCACCACCACGAGCCACTATGAGAGTGGTGTGCTACAACGCCCCACCAGGAGGGAAGCATCCTAAGGCGCTGTCAACTCCCTACCAGCTGGCCTCCTTCATGGCATCTGGGCTTGGGCACAAACCTGGGTCTCCAGCATGCCAGAGTGATTCAACGCCATGAAACCAACTCATTGCAAACATTTTCAAATGAAAAGCATAATAAAAGGAATAAGGAAGAGGTACATATCACATGCGAAATTTACAATTGTAAAAAAAAAAAGCACTACAAGGATGGGTTCCACGCTCAATTGCATTACAAATGAATTACGTATTTGCCCATAAAACTGCTATGTGGGTGTGTGTGAGTGTGTATTAGCATACACAACTCTCAAACTCTAAGCAGGTGTGTGTGTGTGTGTGTGTGTGTGTGTGTACATACACAGACATGCGCATGCGCATGTGGGTGTGTTTTCTCTAAGCAATTTCAGAAGCTGGTAGAAATCAGCTTCCGCCTGGTGCCCATAACACAGCACTGCTTTCACTTCTAATGGTTTCATTTCTTCAAATTTTAAGACAAAAGACAAAGTCAGCTGCCTACAGAGTCATGAAATGCTGATCTCCTGGGCTTCACTTCCACATTTGAGACTGGAACTGGCCTGTAGTTTTCTGGGCTGAGCACTGTAAATTCTTGTGCAGGTTCTCTTTTCTTTACTGGGAAGCACACTAGCCAGTGATGGACACAGACAGGAACTCCCCAGTATGGAGGTCATTACGCTCTTTAATTCTCACTTCAGCCTCTTGCCATTGTTGCTTCACAATCTGCATTTAACTGGCACTCAAGAAACCCACTTCTTTATTTCTGCAATACATGTGAGAATGTGAATCCCTCTGTCAGACTCCATAAGCAGACTGGGGCAAGTTATTTGGCTGAAAATAGGCAAAAGATTTTCTACTCCTCCTTCCCAGTCAACACAAACTAAATAAAATAAATAAATTTTTTTGCATCTCTGATACTCTGGACAGTGAGGGAGAAAGGAATACTAGACAAGAAGAAAAGTATTACAAAAGCTATGGGGAATAGCATAGGTATCTCCTCACAGCTGCTGGCAACCTGTATTCTTTTGGGTATTTTACCCAAGAAAATAAACCCCAAAAAGCAAGGATATGTGTAACGTTCTCATAGGAGTGGCTCAGAAAGCCTTTATGCTTTGGTGGTTAACACCTGAACCCTCCTCAGAGAAAGACTGAAGAACTGCATGTAAGGGTCTTAGGTCCATGGAATGAATATAATATAATATAATATAATATAATATAATATAATATAATATAATATATATATATATATATATATATATATATATATATATATATACACACACACATATATATATGTATGTGTAGTATATATATATATATATATATATATTCACACACACACATACACACATGCATATACCACTACATACACATATATATATATATAGATATATATATATATGATATATATATCTATATATCTATATATATATATATATATATATATAGAGATATAGATATATATATATATATATATATATATATATACCCTACAAATTGGGGTTCCCGAAAAGCCTTCCTTGAGCTTGCCTAAATGCTCATTGCCAGGCTGGTGTTCTGCATTTTAGCAGTTTAAATGTATTGCCATAGAGTGCCTGTATAGCCTCTGTGTACTATCTCTTTAAGAGATGCCAGGATTGCAGTCATAATTGAGAGGGAGCTCTATTAGAAGATGTACTTGTTTGCTGAGCAGAGGGTAAAAATATCACACTGCGGTGAATGATACACTGTTTTATCTCACTCATTTATCACTCAGTCACTCACCCCATATATATATATATATATATATAAATATGGGATATACAATGGTGAGCTGTCAGATAAATGATTTATCTACACAAGTGCTGTTTGACCTTGGGTAACCTCACGAGTGGCGCAAGCCACTAGGAGGTCCGAGGTCAAACAGCATAAGTGTAGATAAATCATTTATCTGACAGCTCACCATTGTATATTTCATTTATGCAATAGGGATACTTTCTATCAGTGCAGGAACATTTGGTTTTGACTGTTTATCTTTATTTTAAATGATAATTTCTGCGAGTTTTGGTTAACATTCCTAGAGTATGTCTGCCTAGCATAGTGGTTGCTATTAAATGAAACACCACTCATTTTGTAGAAAACTTCTTGCTGAACAAATGTCATGCTCACTGTACTATGCTACCTTTTTCACTTTAAAGTTATTCACATTTGTTTGTCAAAAAAGGGAAAAGAAAATTAAATGTTATGCTGATTTTTGCTAATTATAAAAAAAAACTAAAAGGTATCTATAAATGAAACACCACTCATTTTGTAGATGTTTTTGTGCTGAACATTTTTTGTGCTCACAGTGCTATGCTTTCATTTTTTGTTTTAAAGTTATTCACATTTGTTTGTCAAAAAAGTGAACAAAAAATTACATTTTCGTCTGCTTTTTTGCTAATTGTAAAAAATCTGTAAGGTATCTATACATGAAACGCCACTCATTTTGTAGATAATTTTGTGCTGAACAATTTTCGTGCTCACAGTACCATTCTATCTTTTTTCGTTTTAAAGTTATTACCATTTGAATATGGTTAGAACTGCTTCTGATGCCGAACATTCTAAATGAATTCTAAAGAGATTTGTGACATAGTAACTGTGTGTATAAATGGTCACTATATGTATAAATTTATTTATACATGCAGTGACTCAGATGAATGCATTTATCACTGAAATATATCACCCTATTGCATAAATATATATCTATATATATATATATATATATATATATATCTATCTGTATTTATAAAATGGGTAGAGAAATTGTTGCTCTATTATTGGAGCATGAGTATCACATGACCGTGCGTATATCAGAGCACAACCGCACACCTGCACTTTTACCCCCCACCTAAAAAACTATTTTACCATTTTATAAAATAGATAACCCACTCTAGGATGTGCGGTCGCGCTCTGATATACGCACGCCTTGGTGGTTAGACGCACTTGGCCTGTGGCCTCGTGCATCCAACGCACACCAAGGCATGCGTGTATCAGAGCATGACCTACCACCCTAAGTGAGTTCTCTATTACGTATACCTATGTATATATATATATGGGTAGGGAAATTGTTCTTATTATTGGCTAATGACCACCGCATGACTGTACGTATATCAAAGCACGACCGCACACCTGCACTTTTACCCCCCAAAAAAACAATTTTGCCATTTTATAAGATAGATAATCCACTTTAGGATGTGCGGTCGCACTCTGATATACGCACATCTTGGGTGGTTGAAGCACAAGAGCACGTACAAATGCATGCCAAGGCGTGCAGTATATCAGAAGCGACCGACACCTAAGAGTGGGTTATCTATTACATATATATATATATATATATATATATGATATAGATATAGATATATGTGTGTATATATATATGTGTATATATATATATATATATATATATATATAAAAATAGGGGATACATGATGGGCAGGAGTGGATTATGGAAATATTCTCACTCCTGCAGAGTGAGCATGGATATCCCACCAGTGCGAGAGAGCCACGAGTGGGATAGCCATGCCTCACCCGACTCTGAGATGAGAATATTCCATATTCCTCCTGCTCATCAAATGTGAGTATACAATAGGCACCATGGGCTGGATATTCAAAGGGTTGGACCTACATGAAGTCCGAAACTACGCCATTCTGCCATAGGAGGCAGTTCGCCCCCAAGAATCAAGCTGAGCAACAGCGCAATACTAATGAAGGCGCATGCTGAACCGGAGGGAGGAACCATGCATAAACTGCACAGCCGATATTCAGCGGGCTGTGCAGAGTGTCAGGCGCAACCCCCAACCTGCGCCTGCACAACTTGAGCAAAAAAAAAGGGAGTAAGTGGGGCCACCCACAGGTGAGCTGCCACATTGCAGGGTGCAACACAGCAGCTGCCACCTGTGGGTGGCCCTCAACCATCTCCCTGCCCCCCCTGCAGCCCAATAGCGCCCATATAGTAATCCCCCACCCCCACTGGCCCGATCGCAGGCATAAGTTTAAACATCCCCCACCCCGACTAGCCCAATCGTGGGCATAAGTGAAAAAAACCACCCCCACTAGCCCGATCGCGGGCAGAAAAGTTCAACCCCCAAAGAACATGTCCCTGGTGGTCCAGTGGACCTCGAAGCCCGATCGCGGGCAGAAAAGTTCAACCCTCCCCAAGAACATATCCCTGGTGGTCCAGTGGACCTCGAAGCCTGATCGCGGGCAGAAGAGTTCAAACCCCCCAAGGACCACCTACCCTGGTGATGTGTGCCCCACCCACCACCCATGGAGGCCCACCCCAGCTCCCCGGTCAGCGGCGGGCGGCAGCATCCACCGCCTGCCGCCCCTGCCACCGCCGACTGACTGCCTGGTAGGGCTGCATGCCCATTGGTTCAGAGCAGAGCCAATGGACATGCAGCCATACCGTAAACCAGATCCAGATATGTGAATGACATGGACTGCCTTATGCGGTATACGTACACACCAGTAGCTCTTGCTCTGAACCAATGGGCATGCAGCCTACCAAGCAGTCAGTCAGATGAAGCGGCGGGTGGGATACGCCGCCCACCAGATGGCGGGGGCCGAGGTGGTGGTGCTCCGATGAGTAAGTGAAAATACTCGTCACCGGGGTAAGTGGTCGCCAGAGAGGAGACTGAGCAACACTGCCCGCGTCGAGCTTGAGTCACTGGACCACAAGATACATTCTTGGGAAGTTGAACATTTTCTGCCAGCGATCAAGCTAGTGGAGGTGGGTTTTCACTTATGCCTGCGATCGGGCCAGTCGAGTGGGGAAGAGATGTTTAAACTTATGCCGGGGCGTAAACCAGTTGAGAGCGAAGATATTTAAACTTATGCCCAGCGATCGGGCTGCAGAAGCATCGTCCGACGGCTGCTGCCTGGCAGGCGCCAGGCGCAAAGTCCTCGGGATCGGGCGCACCTGTATGCTAATGGCATGCTAATGGGGCCATAAATAGATGCAAATGCCCCCCGTGCCTTGCATGAATTATGGCCCCATTTGCATTCCTGCTAATATCATAAATTTGCGCAATGGCACAATGGTACTTGAGCCACTGCATCTTGAATGCTCCACTCTGACCACTTGCGGTGGCGCAAGTTCCACTGCACCATGCACAGTGGCTGTAGCTGGGGGTGATATTCAAAGGAGTTGCTCAACAGTGCAACTCCGTTGAATATCGCCCTGGCCACACCCCTGCGCAACTATTTTGTGCAGCGCAAGGGCTTGCGCCACAGAATAGCGCAGTTTGAATATCCAGCCCCAAGTGTTTTTGTATTGTTTTGGTATTTAAATATTGTGTCTGAGGTCCGTTTTGTTGTCATTACTTTTTAAGTTGGTGTTTTTACTCAGTGATTTGGCTGCTGTGTGTTAGTCTGCTTAACTGGTGACGTGAGAACAGCTCAGAAAATCTCTTCTTTGATGTGCATTGGTTTCTGAGGATGATGCAATTTTAGTCTATTCATCCGTGGTGCTTCTGAAGGTTTAGGAATTAATTTTGAAAGCTCATTGTACAGAAATACTGTTTATAGTTCAGTTTTTGTAACTTGTTTTCAGTGCTAAGTACTCCAAGTGTACTGCTTTCAGCTTCTGACTTTTTAGAAACTGCAAGTAAAAGTTTCACACTATGCAGGTGGTGTATAATTAAGTAGACTGATGATTTCATTTTCAGTTTTGAAACAAGTTCCAGCTTGTAGTGCTTAACTGATGCTGCAGTGAGAATATCGGGAGATGACATAGCTACTGTAGGTGTAAATGGATTTATTTTCCCTCCAGCTATGTCATCACCCGATATTCTCATTGGGGTGAAAATACATGCTTTTATTCTCAATGAATACACAACACCTCTATTGTATAAATACATATATATATATATACACACACACACACACACAGTATATATCACCTCCACCATGTGTTTTGGAAGGATAACCATGAAGCGATGGCTTCCTCCTTATAAAGAAATACATCGTGCAGCATGCATGTCGCGTAGCAATAAGCATGCAGCATGCATGCTGCACACTTGTGTTTCTGTAAGGGCTGTTTAAGTATCTGGAAAAAACAGAAAGAAGCTCCATTTTTGAGTTAACGGACAAACCAAGGAAAGGGGGGTGTAGTAGGTATCCAACAAGTGGGCAGAGACAATGTAGGAGACACCAGGGGCATGGGATCCAGGTTCTATACATGCTATTTGTAAGAATGGTCAGGAAACTACTAGTGCCATAAGCTGGATTTATGATCACACCACAGATCAACTTCACAGCTATGTACATACTCTGAGATGTATATTCTGTGCACTGCTTTGATGAAGAATGTATATGTAACGTATACAAAAAAAACACAACACTATAGAATATAACTTAAGTCCAACAAAAGAAAAAAACAAACACACACAGAAAGGAAAAAAGGAATTTAAGTTTTCTAAAGTGCATTGCATACACCTATCCCACAGTGCTTCTCAACTCTTGAGTCATCAAGAGTTGGCAGGAGCCATTGTGAGCACAAGAAGAGCAAAAGGAACATAAGACTGAATATTGCTTAAAGTAATTTTCTAGTTTCTGCAAAAACATTACTGCTGGGATCAGCAAGAGTCACATTTCATGAGAGGCCCCCTCCTCCCATATGAATTTAGCAAGTGAGCATTTATTCATTCATTCATCTTTCATTTATTTATCTATTTATTTCCATGCCAAGAAGGTGAACTGGATCAAAATAATCCATTTTCAGACATGCCAGGGGATAAGGGTTACAACAGAAGAAAGACACATCTTACAATACAAAATGCAATACTAAATACAAACATTTTTAAATACATTTAAAAGCAAAAATAGACACATATACATAGTGGCCTGGATATTCAAAGGGGTTGCGCCAGCATTGTGCCCCAGTGCGATATTGAAAAGCCTGCCCATTGCGCCAGGGAGCAATGTAGAATGACTTCATTCACATATTTGGGACTGTCTAGTACAGTATGCCCTGCAAGCCCATTGGTTCACACTGGGGACCAATGAGCTTACAGCCCATACTGTACCTGTCATTCAGCGGGCAGCTGGGCAGTATGTGGGTGGGTTGCAGCTGCCTGCCGTGACGGGGAGCGGGGTGGGCATGGGGTTCTGTATGGGTGGAGGGTGGGGTGCCACTGGATCACCAGGGCATCTCTTTTGGAGGTGTACTGCGATCACGGCAATGGGTGGGGGAGGGTTCCACTAGACCACCAGGGACCGGCAGTTATGCATTTATCGGGGAACCGGGGACTCGGGTGAGAGGGAAGACCACTAGACCACCAGGGCTGGTCATGTATTTTATTCATCGGAGTATCGGGGACAGGGGGGGGGCCACTAGACTACCAGGGATTACTGTTTATACATATACTGCGATCGTGGCTACAGGATGTGGGATGCCCCAGGATCCCCACTGCACACGTCATGCTGTGCAGGGTGCCAGGCACAAGTCGCCGGGCTGCCCTGCGCAAGGCATGCAAACGGGGCCATAATGACATGCAAATGGCCCCATTTGCGCCTTACATATATTATGGCCTCATTTGCCTGCCCCCCGCTGAATATTGTGGGTGATGCACTTAGCACATCTGCACTTGTGCTGGTGCATCCCCGTGCTCCCTATCTGTGGCTTGCACTGGCGTAGTGCAACTGCGCCATGTGCTGTGTGTACCATATTCAACGGTGCTGCACCATGATGCATCACCACTGAGTATCACCTGCTTCTGGCCCTGGTGCATCCCAGTTGTGCTGCACCAAGGCATGAACCACTGCCTCGCGCAGTCCGAATATCTGGGCCAGTGTATTTTGCAACATAAAACAAGCATTCCATTCCTTATTACTGAAGACATTTTGCATGAAGTTTGGCCCCTTAGACTTCATCTGTCCCCACTGCTATTCCTGCTTTGAAGTCATAATCCTCTGTTTATTACATCAGAATAATTTCCATGGCAACAGGTTGTGATGTCATAAACAGAGAATTATAAATGAAAATCTTGTTTGTTAAAAAAATGGCTTCACTGATAAATAGTGGCAGATAATTCCTCCAATTAGAATTGGGAGGTATGTGTAAATGAGTTCTGCTGATGTCAGCTGTAAATTTTGTACTGCAAACCAGAAAATCTCTTCAGGGAAATCTGAGGGAGGTTACATACAGAGAATAATGCACGCATATAGAGAATAATGCATGGGCAGGGCCCCTAGTGCTCTGCAGCAGCATTTTCTGATTTCTGCAACATGATTTATTGGTTTCTGTAGTAGAATGTGGTGTTGCCATTGGCAAACTATATAATGTGATGTTACTGATGACATCTCATACTGAGAATAAAGGAGAGGCTTTGGGATAAACGAGATGGGGAAGGGAGCCAGGCACTATGGAAAAACTATACATGAAAATTCACTGAAAACAATGAATTCTGCTGCACTGTTTACATTCTGTGGCATGACGCAGAATTCCAGGAGCACTGTGCATTGGTGACTGTGTTATTGAGTTTCTTAAAAACAGTTGGTGTGCGTGATGTCCCATAAACCTCAAGAGCGAAGCTTGAGAGGTTTATGAGGATATAAAACACAGAAGGTGTGTTAAAAAAAAAACTTCATAGCACAAAGCCACTATTGTTTTATTTTTTTGTTATAACTTGTGCCGGGACATTGGTACTAAAACAAGAAAACTAACAACCAGAAAGATTAATGAACAGAGCAGCAAGCAAACTACGGCACCCAGCTTCGGAGGTTAGTATGACAGCGATTTTGTGTGCTGTGGCATGCGAGTGAAGTTTCCTGCTGCTCAACTGTAGAAAGGGTAAGTAGAGTGTGAGTACTCCAAGTGCCATAATAACTGGGTATAATGCCATATGCAGTTATTACAGCATTTGATCACTCTGATAATCAGTCTGATAAGGGGGTCACCAGTTATACAGAGAATAATGCATGGGCAACCATGCACAACAAGGCTGTGTTTCCATGGAGGGTATTCTGATAACACTGTGGATGTCAAGAGCAAAGCTTGAGAGGTTCCTGATGTCATCAGAACCCCAGGATTGCAACATAGCCAAGTTACACATGGTTGTCCATGTGTTATGTTGTATAAGATATGGTTTGAAACAAAGTAAAAAAAAAAAAAAAATAGAATTTTTTCTAAAGTGCTTTGTGCTGCAGCTCTACCCATACTGTAGTTCCCTAAGAGCCTCCCTTCCTAGCTTTCACTTCTGTCTCCTTTGCTTTAAAATCTTCCCCCTCATCCGTCTCAGACCCACCACACTCCCAGCCCTCAACAGACTCTTTAGTCAGTCCCAGTACCTTAAAGTTTTTATTTTATTTATTTAGTTTTTATTATTGACCTAGTAAAAACACTAGAGAAATACATGCCTATTTTCAGGGGCGATCCAGGAGGTTGCAAAGTAAAGTGAGGCAGAACAACATCACCAGATACAGTAATACAGGAATAATGAAAATTTCAATTTCAGGGGTACGGTCAGAAGACACAATATCTCAAGTTCAGAGGCACAGTATCCCAAGGTCAGTTCAGTTTAGTTTATTTCAGTTTATTTATTATACTGGAAAGGTATGTGAGCATAAGTTGCCTGTTTTCACAAGCGTCCAGTTTTGGACAAATACAAAAAGAGATCACAAAACAAGGATTATTGATGAAGAACAAGGGACATGATATAGGACAATAGTGAACTAACGTTACAAACCCATAGAGAAGAACATTAACAAGCGCAAGGTATGACAGGTGCTAAACTAGGCTAAAGACAAATAAGCAAAAAATATACTAAGCAGTATAAAATAAACATTTACAAGAGCATTTGTGGGAAAGTGCATAGACCAGTGGATCCTGCCTCCGTTAGATATGGGCGAGGTCCATTTGATGAGGAGGAGGAGGAGGAGGAGGAGGAAGAGAGTACCCAGTTGGAGCGTCACGTGGTGAAACACCTACAGATGGCGGACTTGGAGAGGTGAGACTTTAGGTAATTCTTAAAGGCAGCTGGAGAGGGGCATTCAGTGATAACTGGGGGAAGACTGTTGAACAACTTGGCACCCTTGTAGGAGAGGAGGTTTTGCCCATGAGTGGTAAGGCAGAACGGGATGGAGGAGAGATAGAGGAGGACTGTCTGGTGGTCCAAGGATGGGAGGACTTAGCGAAGAGAGAGATAATGCTGTCAGGGAGGAGGCCCAGAGATAGTTTATGGAAAAAAGTGAGTACTCTGCTGTCAAGTCTGTCCTCGAAGGAGGTCCATTTTAGAGTTACTGTAGAGGTTGCAGTGGTGGGTCAGTCTGGGGAGACCAGTGACAAAGCTAATGATGCTGTGATAGGTGGAACAGAGTTTATGGAGGTTGCTTTGGGTAAGGGGTGAATAGTAGACTAAGGCACCATAGTCAAGAGCGTGAGAAGGAAACTAGTGGTGAGCAGGGTCTTAGATTCTTTGGTCAGGAATGGACTTACACTGTACAGTAGGCCTATCCGTTGGCGGGTTTTCTTTATCAGCTGATTTATGTGTAATTGAAGTTGAGGTGGCTGTCAAGGAGCAGACCTAGGTATTTGAATTCACTGACTCTTTCAATTGCATTGCCCTCGTTGTTGAGTAGTGTGAACTCAAAACGAGAGTGGTTTCTGCGGCCGGAGAAAATTATTATTCTGCGTTTCTTAGCATTTAGCACAAGCCCCTTGGACATGAGCCAGGGATGAAGGCTACTGAAATCAACCTGCAGCTTGTTGAGTAGAGTGGATGGGTCTTTGTCTTTACAAAAAGGGCAGCATCATCCACATACAGGATGAGTTCTGTGTTAACGCATATTTCGGGGAGAGAATTTACTACAAGGGAGAAGAGGAAGGGACCCAGAATGGACCCTTGGGATACTCCAAACTTTATGGGGCAGGGGTTGAACAGGACACCGTTTATGATGGTTTGGTGTGATCTGTGGCTGGAGGTAGTTTCAGAACCAGTTTGTGACATCTGATGAAAAACTGATCGGAAAGTGTGGATAGTAGGATGCTGTGGTCAACCAGATTGAAAGCTTTTGTGAGGTCAACAAAAACTGAACCGGTGAGTAGTACTTCGTCGATTGCTCCATTAATAAAGCATGTGAATTTTATAAGGGCGGTCTCGGTGCTGTGGCCAGGCCTAAACCCGCGTTGGGCTTCTGTCTGAAGGTTATAATGTTTGAGAAATTCAGAGGTCTGCTTGTGCACTATTTTTACAGGATTTTGGAGAGGGGAGCCAGAAGGGAGATGGGTCTAAATTTGGAGATGTCATCTTTGGGGCCAGGTTTGTGGAGTGGTCTGATTATGGCACATTTCCATTTCAGTAGATAGGATGCAGTGCAGAGGGAATAATGGAGAATATTGGTTAGGGGAGTTGCAACGGATTCACAGACCAATGTGAGGACCTTCAGGGTCAGAAGACACAATATCACAATAAATAAACACAAAATAAATCAGGTAATCTACAGAAGACTAAAAGATTACAAATACCAAAGCACATATCAAAATGGAACTCCATGAAGGAGCATCCTTTTCAAAGCTAGTAACATTACATGGAGAGGTCAACAGAAGTTAAATGACAAGGTGGTACCATGCCGTAAAATGCTTGTTAAGTACAGCTGCATCTTGAGTCTATCCTCAGATGGTCCCATAAGGATCTTCTGAAGATGAAGCGTGAGAAGCAGAGCTTCAGATCAGCAGCGGGAGGGAGTTCAAAGCCTTGGCGCACGTACTGTGAATGCCGTCAAGTGTACACCTGGTTGGAGCATTTTAACATCTCTGCCAGGGTAGTGGGTGGCAAGCAGCTCTACTGATTTTATCTGTAAAACATTTCAGGTTAAATTGACAATTATTTGGAGGGGACAACCATCCGTGCACGCAAGGCAATGGGTGCAAGGATGTGTTTGACCCTGTAGACCAACCAAGCTTAACATTTAGAAGCCCCACATACATTATGAATGTGTAAGGAGAAGTCAAGTTGGAGGTTCAGAATGACCACAAGGTATTTAAAGGACTGAATGGAGAAGAGGGGTGAGCTGTCAGCACAGGATAGTGTTAGTATCTCAGAACAGGATTTAGTCTTGGCCGAGGATCCAAAGAACATGGCCTGGATCTTATTAGCATTCAGTACAAGTCTGTTATTTGCAAGCCAGGTCTGGACACTTTGATGCTTGGGGTATCTTTGGCACTGTCAAAAAGTACCAGGTCATCTGCATAGAGAGTGGAGCTGAAAAAGGCAGATGCTCAGGGGAGACCATTTATGAAAAGTAAAAAAAGAATAGGCCCAAGGATGGAGCCCTGAGGGTTTAAAAAGTTATTTGCTTTTCAAACTGCAAGCAAACATAAAATAGACACTGAAGTAGTGACGAGGGAGCAGCACGGGGTCACCAAAATGCTCAAGAGGTATGGAGGACAAAAAGCCATGAGAAGAGACTGGAGGCACCTGACATGTTCAGAAGCACAATGCTACGTGCTCTCGCAGTGAAATGGTGCCACTGAAATCCAGGAACTGCTGAACTACACAACGTGGTACATTCCAGGGGTAATAAAGTAAGATAACAAGATGCAAAAATATAGTGCAAAAAGTGTAATGCAATTAAATGCAAGAAAAGCACATCCAGGTTGAGAATGCCACAGTGCCAGCCTACTGGCACAGTGGTAGGGCTACCACTCATGATGCCAATAACTCGGCTTCAGGAACAAGCCCAGGACAAAGTGGGACAGCCGGAGGGGAAAAGGATTGAGCATCCCAGAGGATACCAGGGAGGGAGGGCACGGTCTTCTGCTGCAATACTGCCACCTGGGTGACCACAGGTGTCAGCAGAGTGGAAATCCGCTGACATAAGGGCATCGCTGCACTCATATGCATGCCCCTAGATGTCCATGCATGAGTTCTGAGGGGTCAGAGAGAAGCAAGAAAAAAGGCCCTGGTCCCCATGGACAAAAGACCCTGGAACATCCAGGGCTGGGTTCTGCCCTCTGATGAGTGCGCTTCCTAACAAAGCAACAGTGTGTTCAAGGGTAAGCTCTCCAACCCCATTGCCACCCAGGGGCAAACCATGGCAGCATGAAGGAAGATCAGAACCTCAGAGAGGTAAGGGTACAACCAGACGGTGCCATGAGGCTCCGGAAGGCAGTGGGAACCAGAGAAGTGAAAGGGGCAAAAAACAGAATAAAAAAAGGTGCATAAAGTTTAATGCAATTAAATGTGGGAAAAGCACATCCAGGTTGAGAATGCCACACTATCTTCAGCACTTTGCGTCGACATAGTGAAACTTCATCGGGGGCTGTAACATATTCACCCAGAGAAAAGCAGGCTGGGGAAGATCTCAGTTTTCTGCAGACTAAACGTTGACAAGATCAAGTAGACTTGTTTCATATGGTGTCCTTCAGCAGGACCCAGTCAAACACCCTGGTAAATTCAGGGGTAACATTAAGAGCTCCAAAAGGCAAAAAAAATGGTAACCATAATTGCTCCCCCTCACTGAAACAGAACACTCGCTAGAGTATTCCCATGTACTCTTCAAACACTTGAGTGAGTGTCTTGCTTCAGTGAGGGGTAGCAGTTCTGATAGGTGCTTTTTTTTTTTTTTTTTTTTTGTTGTTTTCTTTTGGACTGCATTGCTTTGATGACCTGGGCACCATCACTTCCTGGTGCAATGCTGCTTCTATTCTGTAACATTAGGAGGCACTGTTTCTCCAGGGGTGGTGAACCTGTTAAAACAGTCTACCAGTGGAGGCAGAAGTATGTGTTTGCAGAGAATACTTTTTCTTTCATTTCTGCTTATAGTGGGGACATATACATGATGGCCCCAGCACCCCTTCCAACCTTAAATTGCCAAGGTACTATGCAGTATTAACATTGGTGCTTCAGTAGTAGAATTCCTGCATGCCATGCAGAAAGCCCAGTTTTGGTACCTGGCTAATGCACTTTTCCTTTTTAGGACTGGGACCCAAGGTAGTAAGCCGGGTAAAGACCTGACTGATGGCTTGGTCACAGAGGGTAGTAAATGGCACTCACTCTAATGAGGGGAGGGTGATCAGCGGGGTACTTCAGGGTTCAGTGCGGGGATCAGTTCTCTTTTTTAATTTACTGTACTTTGCCCCTACATCCCTGACCAACTCCCATCAGTCTGGCTGTCCACCCAGTCCCATCACCCACTATCTCTGGGATTTACTTCTACCTCACTTGTTCCTCCATGGATAACCTCCCATAGGAAGGGTTGCTGGGGCTGGACACTTACTCCCTCAGCAGAACAGACACTTTGATTGGTCAGGTGTAGAATCCAGTCGATGGTGTGGGGCCCACAGTGGGTGGCAGACAGCAACCTGTATTCAGCTGGGTTTTTTTTTCTTATTTTTCTGTCCCACATCCTGATATTGGGAGGGACTTGCTGATGTGTAGCATCATGCCACTAACATCCCCTTCCCTCAGTCCTTGGCTCTGGCAACAGCGAAGACTATTCTCCTTCCTACTCCAGAGGATGTGAGTGTCATCTTACCCCCAACCAGCACTCTGATCATCCAGGCTCATTCCCGAACCCTGGTCATCTGTGTTTGGAGCAGTAGCACTAATGCTGCATTGGCAGACCAGCCAGGACCAGTCCCTCAATGCCCCCTGCGTTTACACTGCAGAAAAAGTTAGAAGGGAAGGTATGCCCTTTGCAGAAGACACTAAAACCGTACAGGTATATTCCAGAGGGTAGAGAATGAGTAGATACCTGAGAAAATGCAAGGAGTGATCATGGGTATGGCAGCTGGGTTTCAATGCAAAAAACTGCAGACTCATGCACCTAGGGCATAGACACCCAGGGAAGGTCTATAAAATACTAAGTTACTATTCAGAACGGTATTGACGGTCACAAAGCAATAAAGAGACCATAGGGTTATCATATCAGGTAATCTCAAGGTGGCAGGGCTGTGCGACAAGGCAGTAGGCAGGGCCAGTGGGATGCTGGGGTGCATAGAAAGGGGAATCACCAGCAGAAGGAGAGCCATGGTGTTGCTACTGTAACGATTGTTGCTGAGAACCCACTTGGAGTACTGTGTCTAGTTCTGGAGACCATATCTCAGGAAGGACATAGACAGGGTAGAGAATGTCCAGTGGAGTGCAACAGAAATGGTGCAGGGATTGCATCAAAAGCCCTATGAGGAGAGACTGAGGATCTCAATATGTACATCCTGGAAGAGAGGAGGGAGAAGGTGGACATGATAGAGACCTATAAGTACCTTACAGGGGTGAACAAGGTACAAGAGGGGAGTATTTTTCTAGAAGAGGAGGTGCACCAGGACAAGAAGGCATGTACGGAAGCTGGGGGGAGTTTAAAGGATGTGAGAGGTACTCTTCACTGAAAGAGTGATGGACACCTGGAAAGTGTACCAGAAGAGGTGGTGGGAGGATTCGCCAAGCATGCATGGATAGGCACAAAGGAATCTTAGTAGGAAAGCAGGGATAGGGGGAAGTAGCCAGAGATCAGGTAGGTTCTGCAGTGACAGTACAGACAGGGATACACTGGACAGACTAAGTGGGCCAAGCAGTCATTATCTGCTGACAAATTCTATGTTTCTATGAATTTAGATTTTGAAGGGCCATCACCACCATCAAAATTCTTTCAGTGTGTAACCACCACCCCCCATCATTTTGCAAATGACAGGTGGTATGCTGTTTAAATCTGACAGCAGTACCAGGTGGGGACTGAGTTCGGGGAAGAATAGGTCACTTGGCACAAAGGCTAGGTTTGGCTACTCTGCACGGGGGCACCCAAGTAACTCAGAACACAGGAAGCAATAACTGTAATGTCCAATACCAGGAATGGGTTTCTAAAGTGTGGCTTTTATTCACATCCAAACAGAATAAACACAGAACAGATGGACCCCCACAGGGCTACATTCCTGGTAATGCAGATTAAAAGAATCAAGAACACTTCTTCAACACTTCAGCCCTCAGGCTCTGAACCCACCGGCACACTGCCACAGACCTGGCATGCCGCTTTGGGCACAGCCCAAACTTCTTGCACACTGATCTGGGTTTTCCCCTGCCTCGCTCCCTTGCTGGCCATTCTGACGCACCTTCCATGTGTCATGGAAGCATTCTGTGGTGGCTCCTAAACACCTAAGAGCCACCTCAGCTCTATCAGAGACTTCCTTTAATCCTACATCTGGTACTTTCCTCAGGCACTGGCAAGTACCTGAGAGAAAGTAAAGGTGCCACAGAGCAAACTGGTAGAGGTGAATTTGTTGTTACCGCTGATGGAGGTCTCCACCTTCTCACTTCCACAATTCATACACGGACATTTCTCTGCACAGTAAACACCTCCTACTGTAAAGTTGGCAATGTAGATTAAGGCAAATGTATGTCACACATTTCCTCTACTTGTCTTGCTTTCCTTTGTACTGGACTTGAACATACTTTTTACTTGGCATAGCCCATTGCTCTAGCCCCTCAATGATTAAGCAGTCCAATCCCCACTTTACTTCACTTCACTCTTTGGTGTTGGACTTGAACCTACTTGAGTTAACCGGCAATGTCTATTAAGCACTAGACCTCCCACAGATTAAGTAGTCCAATCCCCATGTTCCAACAGTTCAGGTGAAAACATTGGCCCTCTCTCAGAGTGAACGCACCCTTTGGTTGCAGGTGCCCCACAGGCGATTCCTCCACAGGAATCTCTCTCTCTCAGATCTTCTGGTGCCGCAGCACAACTTGAAATAGGCAGCTTCTTCCCTTAGCCGGAACCAGGAGGGTTGCCCCGGAAGACAAGCAAACCTTTTACCTCCCACCCCCTTAGGGAGGGGGCACTTGGACCAGTGACAGCGGTCTCCATCACTTCAGCAATAAGTTTGTGTCCCTCTTATGGTGGAAACACACACCTTCTTAACAGTAGCTCTAAAACAGAGCTTAAAGCTCTGAGAGCCTGCACACAGACCAAGCTGTGCTGCCATCTGTCTCAAGACTGCACACAGACTCTGTTCAAAATCCCCAACATTCTATCCTAACTTCCAACTGCAGCACTCCAGTGTGGCTCATGCAGTTGCGTAGAGTTCCATGGTGATGTCATCCTCAGTCTCAGCTGAGACTGAGAACAGAGGAGACAGTGGAACCATTTCAACTGAGCTCACAAGCCGCCTCCCTGCCTACCACTAGGTCTTACTGGGATTCTAGTAACCCCAGGTAACGGGGGGGGGGGTTACAAGTGTAAATACTTATAATATGCATATAGGTTTATATAATATACATATAGGTTTTCGCCTATGTGGATGTGGCCTATGGCACTGCTCCCTCCTCTTCTCTTGCCAGACTGGACACTCTCTGCAATCTCTTCTGTCACTTCACCTCCAACTCTCCACTCCACATTCATCACTGGTCTCTCTGTTCCTCCTTCTATCCCATGTTCATCTTTATGTCACCAGTCCCACTATACCTCCCTTATTGCCAAATACTGGTTTGGCTCCCTTCCCTCTTACCTCTCCTCTCCCCTCATCCCTGCCTCCTCCTCTTCCTACTCTCTGCACTCCTGGGATTCCCATACTTTCTCCATCCCCTATCCTCACTCATGCTGGGCAAGCTGCGTTCTCCTACCATATCCCCTCCCTCTGGAACCTACTCCCCTCTTCCCGTTGGCTCTCCCCCCCCACCATGCATTTAGATGCCTGCTAAGACATACTCCTGCTCCCCCTTGTACTTGCCACTCCCCTCTTGAACCTTCTGACTAGCCTTTCCCAGTCTCTCCTGTCCCCCCTCTCCTCCCTATTTCTCCCCTAACTGGGCCATCTGTGGTCTTGGCTCCCAGTCTGCTCTCTAATTTAGAAGGTGCTAAGTCTTATGCACTCTAGCACACTTTATTTATTGCAGACATGTGAGAAGCCACGTACTGCTCTTTTATTCGATGCTAGACTCCATGTTGTTAATAAGTCACATGGGGACTCCCCACTTATTTTCACCTTGCTTCGACTGCCAGCGTTTTTGTATCTGTGCTTTGGAGTGTTGTAATCGATCTTACAGTATGTCTGTACTCCTTCCTCCCCAGGTCGCACTTGGAAACGAGCCTCAGCTCAACATGCTTTTCCCGATACCGCATTTTAAATACAGTAAATAGTATAGCGCAGTGGTTTAAGGCTCTGAGCTGAAAACCTGGAGACCTGGGTTTGAATCCCACAGCCCCCACTTGCATACTGTGTGACCCTGAGCAAGTCGCTTAACTTCCTTGTGCTCCCAGGTCGCACCTGTAAACAAGCTTCAGCTTAGTGTATCTCTCCTGGTTAAAAATAAAAATATATATGTATGTGACATTACCATTTTGTTTACTTATTTTTTCCCTGGAAGGGTGAATGACTTGCTTTCCTCACAGCCGCCACCACTGCTGCTCTGTGGTCACCTGGCAGGGAGCAGCCAAACACCATGTGACCAGAGTCCTTCTTCCCTGGAAGCTGAATGTCTTACTTCTGTGATGTGTGTGGGCCTCAACCGGCCCTAGAGTGGGATCCCAGGGCTTGCACACAAATCCCAATTTCTCAGGTGATAGCACAGCCCACTACCCCTGTGCCATTGGGACATTTTTAATGCACACCCTTGAAACTCAGTCTTTAACCCTCCTCACCCCAAAAAAATATGTTTGGCTTTAGTTGACCTACAAAAGGTAGTCCTGTCATGTTACCCCAATATTTTAAGAAGCACGTTATGGTGAAAATTTTGACCAATACTTTTCTTGCTATTTTATGTTTAAGTAATAATGCATGACTGGGCGGCTGTCATGCTGGGATAATGTCACGCTTTAGGAGGTTGGGCACAAGGCCACAGGTCAAGTGGGTCCAACACCCAAGAAGTTACACCCTGGAGTGCATCATTACAATTATAAAATGGCTTGCTTGTATGAAACAAAAGAAAAAAGCTGAAAAAACACACTTTTAAACCACATGTTTAGTTGCTTTTTGAATAGGCGTACTGCTGAGCTGGGATAACATCACTACTGAAGGTCAGCACTGACCAATCAGAGCCCAGAGATTTTGCTTGCCATTTTATAATCCCACTTATCTCCTGTCTTGTGCAATACACTTTTCCCCATTCTGAATCAGATTTAGCACTTCTATTTACACCTGAAATAGAAAATGAACACTTATTTTAATATAGCTTAGTCCATATTTTCATTAGTATTTTCTGTTGTTTTAAACATTTATTATTTACTAGTGATTCTCCCAATCTTTGATTATGCGGACATAGTCTATGGCACCACCCTTTCTTCCTCCCTTGCCAGATTGGATACCCTGTGCAATGCCCTCTGCCATTTTACCATCAATTCTCCCCTCAGTACCCATCACTGCTCTTCCCTCTGCATCCTCCCCCTGCCATTACGTTGCCAGGCCCATTGTGCTGCGTTCATCACAAAGTACTAGTTTGGGTCCCTCCTGTCCTACCTTTCTTCCTTGATCTTGTATGCTCCCTACTCTTCCTACTCACTTTACTCCAGGGATTCCTGCACCTTCTCGGTTCCCCATCCTCACTTCTCTGCTGGCCAAGCTGCCTTCTCCTGCCACCTTCCTTCCCTCTAGAATCTGCTCCCCTCTCCCTTCCACCTCTTCCCTTCTCTCTCTCTGCCTTTAGTTACCACCCAAGGCAACTTCTTGCAGCCTCCTGTTCCTGTCTTCCCCCTCCCTAACCCCTTATCCTCTCCCTAGACCTCCTGTGTAGCCCCCTAACTTGACACCCTTCTCCATTTTGTCCTTAACCCAACACACACTGTGCTCTTTGCATCACATTTGATTGCCCACTGTTCACTGCTGCACAAAAACGATTATATTGTGATATATGGAGATAGCCTAATAATACCATCGCATCCCATACAAAAATTTTCTTGTAATATCACAGTACTGAAAGTGATAATACCATCGTTCCAAACTGATAATACTATCGTTCAGAAGTGATAATACCATTGTTCCACTCCTGAACGATAGTATTATCACTACAATCATAGAGCGCATGTTCAGATCTTCCTGCCAACAAACCGGTTGCTATGGTCACACGTCCCTTCCTTCACAACTGTACTGACGGCGCAGTATCTCCATTGGCGGCTTTTCTGTTAGTAGGCGGCACAACAGCATGAAAACATGATGTTCTTTTCGGCCTCGCTTAGCGAGTGAATCTGTTCAGTTTGTAGCTCATTTTTCGAACAAGTAATGACTATGTCACTCATCCTGCATTTGCCGATCACAAAAAGCTGAAAGGTGGGACTGCCTACTAAATTAACAAAACAAAATTTTATTTGCAATGACGATGGGACCTCATTACTGCTGTGGGCAGTTCAGAGACAGCGCGTGCTGGTGCAGTGACCCGCAACAACCCTGTTTCACAAAAAGCACATGAGAAAAGGAATGTTCATACGGGGTCCATATATATTACAAAATAATAATAAGGATTATTGGGGATATATAGTGGAGTGTCAGACCATCTCGTTGTTTTGAGGACTTTAGGAACCTCTTGATGGTCTTTACTGCCTTATAATATGGGGCTCTCTTCATTCTATTATTCTATTTTTAATATATGGATTGTTAAAATAATATGGTTGAAAAGCATACAAAAAAGTCCTTGTAATACCATCACTCCTGGAGCGATAATACTACTGTTCCTGAGTGATAATACTATCTTTCGGGTGCCGTAATCCTATCGTTCGGCACCCGAACGATAGTATTATCAAAGAGGCTGAAGAGCGCACACTCAAGTCTATCCCTGACGTGTTACAAAGCGTGCCTTCTGATTGGCTGCCTTTGCTCTGTGGGCAGGCACGAGTCCGAAAACATGGCGGCTTGCTTGCTCGCTTAGCAAGTAAATGGTCAGCAGCAGCAACTGTTTTTCTTAACTTTTTAAAACATTTTTTTGATTATCAACAATTCGACTCTGTCCGTGGCTCCTCTGCTCTCCCAATTCCGCCACCGACAAACAGTTTAAAAAAAAGCAGGGCTAAATGAAACCCACAGCACCCGCTCATCCACACAGCGCTGGGGAACCCTGCCAGCAAGCACATGGACACACTGACTCCACTGTTCAAACGGAGGTGAGTCAATTCACCTCGTATCCCTATATTAAAAAAAAATAACAAATAGGTTCTGGCATAACAAGGTAGTAGATCAATCTCGAGGTTCTGGGGACACATGAAACCTCTAGAGCTTTGCTCTCAAGGTTTTCTGTGTCCCCAGAACCTCTCGATGGAATTACTACCTTGTAGTACACCAGAACCTATCTATTATTCTATTTATGTTAGCTTGTTTATTGATGCCCCTGCATGTGCCGGTTCTCCTGTAATGTAATGCCACATCTGTATATGTTTTGTAAGCTGTTACTCCCTACATTACCACCCCTAGATCGCAGCTGGAAATGAGCCTCAGCTCCAGGAATGGTTCAACAGTTGCCAGTTTTTAAATAAATTTTCTTGTGACGAAAATGAACTAGGATGCAGTAGGCAGTGCACCCTGATCATATGGGATAGTAGGTGTATGAAAACAACTGGGAATAATAACGAAAACTGGTCTAAGTCATATTAACTGGAGTGTTCCTTTCATTTCTAATGTAAAAAGCAGTGCTAAAGCAAACTCAAAATGGGGAAAGAAGGATGATATACAAGACAGGAGGTATAAGGCAATTTAAAATGGAATAAAAATATAGATCAAAATTTGCACCAGAACATACACTGCATCTTTAAATTGTTCAAGTCATGGTTAGAAAGAAGGTACCCAAAACAACCATATACAGTACTAAATAATGTATGGACAACCATACACAACAAGGCTGATTCCTTCTTGAGCTGAGATGACATCATAGAGACTGGTCATGCTTCACTTTCAAAGTATATGATGTCATCTTACCCCTCAGTGGAAACGTAGCTTGGTTACGTATACATTATACTCTGTAGTGAAATATTTAAATCTTCACATAGTATTATTATGCTCAGGCATCTGTGTGTTATGATTTCCTATTGTTTCTTCTTTCTTTTCTTGTTACACACCCAAGGTGCGTGATGACCCATAAATCTCGAGAGGAAGCTCAAGGGGTTTGCGGAGGTTAGCGCATTACTTAAGGGTGTGTAAACAAAAACTTTATAATCGTATAGTTTTCCCGAGTGTTATCGCTTGTATAACTGGTGTAAGAAATGTAAATATGTCTGTGACTATGGTTCAAGCTCCAAGTGCAGCTCACATTTTCACTTCCCTGCTGATTGCATGCCGTTTGACAGTGCAAGACCAACTCCTGCTGTCAGTTTACAGCTGTTGTATGGAGTTCTGAGTGAACTTGTCTAGGGTAGCACCGTAATAACTGGGTGTGATATCAGCCCAAATCAGTTTGATAAACCAGCTCACAAGTTGTTTATTTGCTCTTGGTGACCAGGTAAGTGCGCAGCTAGGCAAACACCTGCCTATTTTCAGGCACAACCCAAAAGAGAACATGTCAAGTACAGAAATACAGGTAACATCACAGGGATAAACAAAGACTTGGTACATTATGTGAGGTACATGAAACGCTCAGGATACAACTGATGGATACACAGTAGTCGGGAACAAATAAACAGTTGAACTTAACTGCAAGTAAACATCATCATTCTCTGGTTGACATGGGGTTATAGACTGCCAGGATTGGTTCAGAATAAGGCGTTACACACAGCAAGTTACAGAGTGGCATACGTGCGTGACATTCAGCTCCCTATGAGTAGTTACAAGTGGGAGGGGCAGAAACAGGCAGTAGAGTAGTAAGTGCTAGGAAGGATGGTAAACTGAGTATCCCGAGGATTAGTAGCATTTACAAGCATCACAGGCCGCAAGGTAATAAAAAGGATATGCTTAAAAGAGGCATGTGATTTTGAGTGCCTCAGGTGAGGTGGAAGGGATTTCCAGAATTTAGGTACATAGTAGGAGAAGGCCTGTTCACCCATTTTTGTGGAGCATAAGGGAACAGAGAGGAGGGCTAATGTCCCAGAATACAGGCAATAATGGTTGACAGCCAGGGAAAACATGTCCTTTGGGGAGGCAGGTTAGAAAGAACAAATTATGTTGTCAGTCAGACACCCAAGGGAAAACGAGAGCCTGGAGGAGGGGGATAGCCAGCGTAGGTCAGCATACAGGAAGCGGTGGTGAGTAAGTCGAGGGACAGACAAGGTGAACCTACAGACATTGTTGAAGGTGACATCCCACTTTTGGAGGGCACCAGCATGAGCCTGTGTGAAGACAGGTAGTGTTATGTATATCAGCCCCTCGTATTGATCACACATACCTCCAGCCCTTGCTGGGAATCAAACCTGGGACCTTGCAGCAGCTCTGTTCATTCAGCTTAATTCTCCCAATTTTAAAGTTAGCATGTTCCTTTAATTTTACATGATTGCTATCCCAGGGACCACCACTAGAGGTCTTTTTGATGTCACAATCACTCAGTACTGATTCAGCAGTTATTCTGGATTACACAGCTTTTTTCTCAAACAATACGGTATGCTATTCCTGACTTCCCTACGTCTTTCCCAATTATCTGCCCCACTCTCCACAACCCCCACATTCCTTCCAGTCCAAGAGAGGCTCCAGCTGTTTAATTTATTCATTTATGCTTTCAGGCCATCAGCTTGGTATCGAAGTCCTGAAGGAAAAGATAAAGAGTATACAGATTCCCGACTTCAGTGGCAAGTATGATATTGGTGGGATTGGTGATGTGAAGTATTCGGTTTCAGGGTAAGTTACTTCTTGCCTTTATCAAGGTTTTGTATGTCAGTTACATCAAGAGTAGCATATGAATTTGAGAGTTTGAAGCACTGCAATGTTTTGGTTCCGAATCACAGCCTGCTGCATCAGCAACTAATGATGCAGTTATTGTAGTTATATCTTCAAGCCAGTACCTACAGACGGCCCATCAGCATAGTGGCTGGGCTACCACGCTCAATACCTGTGACCTGGGTACATCACCCCCCCAGCCTTTATCATCGGAGAGCCAGTGGGGGAGGATGACTGAGCATTCCACAGGCTAATGCTCATCTCCAGGGGAGGAAGGGTTATGCGTCTCACTGCATTGCTACCACCTGAGTGACCACATGTGGTGGGTGCAGTCTTGGGAGCTGATGGCATGCGCTGGCAGGGGAAAGTGAGTGCACAGGTGTGCCCACTCCTGATTAGACAATAGCACACTCTCCAAGGGTGGAATGAAAAGGGGAGGGGGAAGACAGCTGCCAGTTGGGCAGGTGATGTACCGCCCACCCTCATGTCCAAACTGGGCACCTGCCACCAGATCCACTGGGATGGCCTAGGGATTAACTCCACCATGGGTGGCCGATATCGTATACAAAGTCTGCCAAGGAGCAGAGGGCAGGACCTCACCTTTCTGCAAGCCAAGGGTGCAACACAGCGGTGTGTGTCAGGGGTACCATGGAGTCACAGGGGAGATTCAGCCAGGAGAAGTGCCTTGGACAGGTTGGTGGCACTAGTGGTAACTGAACAGGTCTTAGCTGATGAGCCAACAGAGTTTCAAGGAACAGAAAAATTCAGCAGGTAGAAACATAGACTTTGATGGCAGATAAGGACCATTTGACCCACCTACTCTGCCCATTTCCCTACCTGTTGGATTAGCTGCACATCCTAGTTAACCAACAGCCTACTTCTATCTACCACCCACCAGAATTGCCTTATGTCTGTCCCATACATTCTTGAATTCCCTCACAGTTTTTCACCCCGTGACCTCCTCAGGAAGGCTGTTCCATACGTCCACCACCCTCTCTGTAAAAAAATACTTCTTCGCATTGCCCCTGAGCCGTCCCCCTTCCATCTTCAAATTGTGTCCCTTTGCTGTTGCACATCTCTTATGCTGAAAGATGCTACGCTTTTGGACTTTTGTTGATTCCCTTGAGATACTTGAAAGTTTCTATCATGTCCCCCCCTCTCCCTCTTTTCCTCAAGGGGCTCCTTTAGTCTCTCTTCGTATGGCTTCTGTTGCAGACCCGGCACCATTTTAGTTGCCCTTCTCTTGACTGCCTCCATCCTATCTATGTTCTTGTGGAGATGGGGTCTCCAGAACTGCACAGAGTACTCCAGATGGGGTCTCACCAGCTGTCTGTACAGAGGGATAACTTCCTGTTTCTACTGGTGATGCCTCTCCCTATACATCCAGTATTCCCCCAGCCATCCTTACTGCCTTCTCACATTGCTTACTTACCTTTAGGTCATCTGATATGATTACCCCCAGGTCCCTTTCCATTTTTGTTGTTGTTAATACCTCCCCCCCCCAATGTGTACTCTTCCCCTTGGTTTTTGTTTCCCCAAGTACATTACTTTGCACTTATTTGCATTGAATATAACCTACCATACTTTTGACTATTCCTTCAACCTTGCCAAGTCCCTTCTCATCCTTCCTCCTTCCCACCCCCATAGTGTAGCAACCCTGTTGCAGATCTTTGTGTCGTCTGCAAAGAGGCATACTTTTCCTTCCGGTTCCTCTACAATGTCACTTATAAATGCATTAAAAAGGACCAGACCCAGTACTGAACCCTGCGATACCCCACTTGTAACCCCTTCCTTTCCTTGGAGTGGACTCCATTTACTATTACCCTCTGTGTTCTGTTGTCTTGCCAATTTTTATATCCATGCTACCACCCTGGGACCCACTCCCAGGCTGGTTAATTTGTTTATTCGATGTACTTAGGCAACTGGATGAGATAATACGAGATGATGCTTGTGTAACTCTATTTGCTTTGTGGCTTTCCACCTCTCTATCCGTGGGATATACCACCCTGTAGGGTACGACACAAGAAACCCTAGAGGAGGGTCCCCTCCACTACAGGTGCCGGGAATGAATGCATCAGCTAAAGATAGGTTAGGAAGAAGCCCATGGGTAAGAGATGAGCCACTGGAGGAGGAGGGGTGGATGGCGGGCAACGAAAAAAATCCTGGTGAGGCCCAGGATGTTTTGACCTTTTAAGCACGATAGAGGAATGACGTTGTTGCTCCGCTCATCGAACCTCGGGCTTAAAGCCCTCCCATTTGATGTGCTCACGCAACTGGATGAGATAATATGAGATGATGCTTGTGTAACTTGATTTGCTTTGTGGCTTTCCGCCTCTCTATCTGTGGGATATACCACCCTATAGGGGTACGACGCAAGGAACCCTAGAAGAGGATTCCCCCCTACAGGTGTCGGGAATGAATGTGTTGGCTAAAAGTAGGTTAGGAAGAAGCCCAAAAAGAATACCCAAAGATGTTGAGCTTCGAAGAGATGAGGATGATGAATGAATTCTGAGAAGAGAAGGGCTGACTTCCCAAGGAGAGAGGGGAAAGCTGGGGCCACCATCCGCCTCCATCCAACAGTGGAACCTAACTAACTAACCGAAGAAAGCACCAATGAACCTAACTAATTAACCGAAGATAGCACTGACTCAAACTAATATTATCACCATTGGCATGGAGGAGAGGAAAAACCCCATTTGAGGAGGAAACCTCTAGGGATCTAAGGCCTAGGTCGCCTTCCCTCCAGGCTGATGACATTTGATTTGAGGAAGTATGTTGTTAAAAAGAAGGGTTCAGTAACGAGAGGAATATGAGAAGGGAGGATGATGATGGAATAAGGAAAATCCCCAAAAGAAAGCACAGATCAAAGAGGGAACATGAGGCTGCATGCAAATCGAAGAAGGAACATGAGGCAACAATGAATACTTTCTTTGTCGATGGGAGAGAGTAAATCCATGTAGAAGTCAGAGGAGCAAGGGGTATCCGGATGTGCGCACGAGGAAATTCCGTTTGATGAAGCAATGCGAGTGAGCAGACACTGAGGTTGAAGAGGCATGCTTGAGTATGCAATGTGAATGATTAGACTTTGAATGATTAGACCCTGAGGTTTCAGTCGATGAGATAGCATAGAATGTTTGAGTAAGCAAAGTAAATAGATGAACCTTGAGATAAGGCTGAGTGAATGATGACTGGAGTTATAAACTCGATACGTGCTGCAGGATGGCCGCATGTTGATAAGGTATGATAGGTATGCCCAAAAAGAATATCGAGAGCAGGCAACGAGCGGAGTTAATCCTGGATGGCCAATACAGAACTGGAAGAGGAGGAGATAGGAATGAACTGGAAAATGAACTTGTATGAAGGAAGTAAAAAGAAGTAGTCTCCTCGAAAGGAGGTAGACTCTGAGGCCAAGAAGGTAGATCTGGAACCAGAGGCAACTCAGGTTGAGCGATCGGGGAGCAAAACTGGACGAGGTATGATGAGGAGTGAGCAAAATTGGACTATGTATGATGAGGAGTGAAGCTAAGAGTAGAATGAATCCATGATGGCTGGTACTGGAAAAGGCGCTAGGACAAGGAAACTAAAATTAAAACATGGATGAGGTACGAGGGTGGATTGAAGCCATGGAGGCTGGTACAGGAAAGCGATGTATGAAAGGACGAGGGACAGTAGGGAGGTCAATGGGGTAGCATAGAACCCAGCCAATACAGGATGAGAACGGCAGTAGGGTGAGCTGGAGGAGGTGGTATGCGGGCCAGGTTCAATGGAAGGCCAGATGGAGTCAGCCATAGATGGCCCAATGATGTGAATAGCTGAGCAAGCTAATAGAAAAAACATGGCATGATGAGATATAGAAGCAATGACCGGTGTGAATCCTTGACGGCTGATGATGGATGGAATCAGAAACCTGATACATGCGGCGTGAGGGCCGCGGATTGATGAGGTAGGCATATGAGTAATGATAGTCATACCCAAAAAGAAATATCGATTGCAACTGGTAAGGGAGGAAAACCACCGGAGGGCCTTGGGGAATCCTTGATGGCCGGTATGGGATGAGAACTGCAGGTTTGATGAGGAAGCATAGGAGTCGATGAAACTTATACTGATTGAGCGAAAAAATAGATGAACCATGAGGTCAGAATGAGGGAAGGAGAACCGGACTCATGAACCGGGACACATAGGGGTGAAATAGAAGGAGACGAGTAGGGAATGTGATGTCAGGAGAGGGATAAACCCCCAAAGAAAGCACATATTTTTTTTTGTTTGGTTTGAGGCAGGAAAAAGTGGCAATGGTAGCCCTGTAAGAGAGAAACAGTGCAGTGCCAAAGTCCATACGAAACAGGGGCCCACAGGAAGGCAAAGAGGCAAGAATGCAGTGATAGGCCGAGGAGAGTAGAACAATACATGGAGCTGAGCGATGAGAAGCTGGAGCAGGATGGCAATCACCATGGTGAAACTCAGAAGCCATCCAGTGCCACAATACATGGACATGCAGCAGGAGTGGACGAGGAGGGGATGGCTCAGGGAATAGAGACAGACCAGTGGGAGTCCCCAGCAGAGAAAAGCTCTGATGCAAGGCAACGAAGGTCTCCATGCCCGGCATGGTGACAGGGGTTCAGCATGAAGCAGGAGGAGAATGCGAGCAGAGAAGCAACACGTGGAGGATGGCAATGATGAAGAGAAATGGGCCAGAGAAGATGGCAGAAAGAGCACTGTGGCTCCGAAGGCGCAAAGAACAAATGGTGTCAAGAAAGAGCAGGAAGGCCAGTGTGGGGTGCAGGTGCTGCTCACCAGCTGAAGCGGCGGGGAGAGGTGGAAGCAGAACGGTGGCTCCCAGAGGCCAGAAAATGGAAGGAGGAGGAGGCACAGAGGGCAGCCAAGCCGAGGGCAGGAATAGACGGAGGCAAGATGGGAGAGAGGAAAGGGGCAGCGGTAGTGAAATGCCAGATAGGCAGGAGAGGCCACCAGCCAAGAGGATCAAAACGAGGGCAGGCTCCCAGGGAATGACATCCAACTCAGAGTGCCAGCCAGGGATGGAGCAACAGCTCTGCAAAAAATACACTCGAGGAAGGACAAAATGGGATGAGGGAGCCAGGACAGAGGTAGGGAGACATGAAAAAGTGAGTCACGAAAACGGAGGAATGGCAGGGTAAACACCAAAGTGAGCAGGAGCAACTGGAGGCTAGAGACAAAGAAATGGTGCAGGAGAAGGGGCAGCCAACAGAGCCTCTGGCTGCACGAAAGAATCCTGGTGAGGCCCAGGATGTTGTGACCTTTTAAGCTCGATGGGGGAGTGACGTTGTTGCTCTGCCCATCGAACCCTGGGCTCAAAGCCCTACCATTAATTTTTTGTGTGGGACTGTGTCAAATGCCTTGCTAAAGTCTAGGTAGGCCATGTCCACAGCCCCTCCTTGGTCTACTACTTTGGTCACCCAGTCAAAGAAATCTATTAGATTCGTCTGACATGACCGTCCCACTGTGAATCCATGCTGCCTTGGGTCCTGTGGCCAGCTGGCCTCTAGGTACTCAATTATTTCTTTCAGAAGCAATTCCATCATTTTCCCTACCTCTGAGGTCCAGGGGCATTTTTAGCCCTAAAAATTGGGGCATGGGCCCTGTCAGTTTATACTGGTGCCCCACTCCACTGTTTCCACACAGCTTTTTCCTTATAGGGCTGCTTAATACATTCAGAAACACAGCAGCAGTGCAGCAGCAGCTTGAGATCTCCTGGCTCCGCCTTCCAGAATGAAATGACTGTCTGTCTACAGTCTCACTGAGCCAACCCAACCCTGTCTCCAAGCCACTCCACCTCCGCCCCACCCGCTACCCTACCCAAGCGCTCCTAGTCCTACCTTGTCGGCAGTCTCATTGCATGGCTGATTCCCGAGAGCAGATGCAGCATCTGATTCCCGAGTCCCTCCAAAGTCTGGTTGGTCGATCTAAACCTCAGATCACATGGGCAGAGGGTCTGACCGAAATAACCATCATGTGGGGTTGGGCACCACCGCAGCTCATAGACTGTTGGACTCGGACGGGACTCAGTGAGAGAGGAAAAAGCCAGACAGACTTATTCCTGCTCCAATCAAGTGCTGCCATGTGGGATGGCAATGGCTTTGATTGGAGCAAGTGGGCTGAGGTGGTTTTGATCGATTTAATACGCCCTGCTGTAGAGCATGGTCAGTTTGTTCGTGGTGATAAAGTGAACAGCAGAGCAGTGAGAGTGTCTAGTCAGGATGAAATTCTTTTATGTTTGATTTAGTGAGGAGCAGGGACTGCGGGTCTGAAAATAGGAGGGAGGGAGGGAGAGAGAGGTCCTGGTTGGGAGAGAGAGACAGAGGCTGGGCGTGGAGTGGGACAGTCACAGGACCACTCAGGCAAGCTACAGCTCATGAGAGAGGGGAGACTACTCATTAGAGAGCAGCAGGATGAGCCCAAACTGCTGTGAGCAGTCTGCAGTGGGGCAGCAGCACTGACCAGTAATATTATCTGCAAGCTTGCTGCCTGGATAAATGGGAGCCGGAAGTGAAGTGGGTGGTGCAGCAACAAAGGAGCAGGAGCAGACAGAGTACTAGTGTACTGCAGTGCACTAGTACTAGTGTTGCTGCTGCAACTTGCAGGCCACAGTTTAAGCCCCCCCCCCCAAAAAAAAAGATATAGCACAAGCTAAAAGGGAAGAGGAGATGACAGACAGACGCAGTCTGAATTTACAGAGAGGAAGTCTGTCAGAGCAGCAGGTGCAAGGAGGAGTTAGCAGGCTGTGCCCGCATGCAGATATAAATACAACCCTCCACAGATTTCAATAATATAGAGCTCAGACAGGAGGCAGAGAGACAGAGACTCGTGAAAACAGCAGCGGGCGGCGGAGCTGAGCAGCCTGCCCTGAAGAGCTGCTGCTGCAGTTGATAGTTTTCTTTTAATCTCTTGCCTGCAGTACTGTCAGTAGTTACTTCTTAATTGCCTAATGCCCATAGCTTTGGGGTAGCCCCTGCCCCAGAAAAAAAGTAGTTGATTGCCTGCAGTCTTGGGGTATGTAGCCCCAGAACAAAAAAGGCAGTTTTTTTATTTGTCTAGTACCATCGTGAATTACTTGGTTGATTACAGACTTGGGATATAGCCCCAGAATAAAGTGAATAGGTAGGATTTGTTGTCCGCCCATTGTCAGTAATTACTTGATTGCTCACGGTCTTGGGGTATATAGCCCCAGGATAAAAAAGGCAGTTTTTTTGGCCTAGTACTGTCACAAATTTTGTGGTTGCTTACAGACTTGGGATATATAACCCAGAAATAGGTAAACAGGCAGGGTTTATGAATACACTTACTAGCTAGCCAACCTACGCGGATACCACCATAGAATTATTTATTTTTTTATTTAGTTTTTGTTGACCAGGTAAGTGCACTAGTCAAATCCTGCCTATTTTCAGGCACGACCCGGGGGAAGGGGGATACAGATGAATGCCAACTGACCTTGAAGCAGATTAAGCTGTTGGTGGTATTTTTAGTGAATGAGGGAAATTTGGCCAGGACACCGGAAATTCCCTACTCTTTTCGATAAGTGCCATAGGATCTTTAACATCCACCTGAACTACCACCAATCCAGGCAGATGGGACCTCGGTTTAACGTCTCATCCGAAAGACGGCACCTCAGAAGTACAGCACCCCTCTCATGCTGCACTACAGTGTCAGTACTGGGATATTAACCCAAATGCCAGATGTGGGAACTGAACCACAGCCTTCTGATCTCCCGGCCTCAGAGGTGAGTATGCTACCTACTGAGCCACTGACACTGAAATCATCATTTTTATTATTTTGGCCTACAACTGTGTTAAAGTAGAACAACATCCAAAACAAAATGAGTCATGACATAAGATTTTTCTTTAATATGGGAACAGCCAGCAAAAGGCCAGGAATAAGTACTTCATCAGCATCCTCTTCATCTTTGAATGACACTATGTGCACAGACATAACGGATAACAATGCATCTTGTAATGAGCAGACAAGTGAGACAGTAAGTCATTGAGTTGACAGTATTAGTACTGCTAGCACTACTAATGCTATCACTGAACAGTCTGTACTACCGCGTCTACTGAGTTAGGCTTGTCCCTGGCCCTTCTGGTACCTGACCTAGATGATAACCCCCTACTGATCTTGGCAATAAAGAGAAAGGCCCCGCTCAGCCCACGAGTAATTTCAGTTCCAAATTTACGCAGGTAAAAAGCGGGGCTTTGACCATCAGTGATACAAAGATTTCTGTTGGTTTGAGTACAGCTGTGAAAAACTGAGTGCATTCTGCTTTGCATGTAGATGCTTCATGCATGGGCAGGGATGTGCTGATGAAGCCTTTACTACCTGAGGATTTCAGAAGTGGAAAAAGGCACTGAAGAAATGCAGCGCACACACATCAAGTCACTCTCATAGAAGTGCAATGGCTGCTTGGTCTGCATATATGTGCACGCAGTAAATGGGTAACATCATGGTACAGGGAGACAAGAGCAAAGTTAAGGAAATACAGCAAAGAAGGAGAACATGAAAAGACTAGTAGAAGTCAGTCTACATTTTAGTTGGCTAGGGTTATCTTTCCGTGGTCACAATGAGGATGAGATAAGTGTTAAAATATGACTCTGGGCCCATTCAAGACCCTCCGAAACTGTATCTTGTCATATTTACATAACTTTGACCTGGGACATTCTTTAAGATCCCTGCTGATGTAACCCTCCAATGTTTATTTCCCTGTGCTGTATAACTACGTATTGTATGATGTTAGTTATGTATGTGTAACCCCCCTACAAATGGGGGTTCCCAAAAAGTCTTCCTTGAGCTTGCCTAAATGCTCACTGCCAGGCTGGTGTCCTGCATTTTAGCAGTTTAAATATGATTGTCAGAGAATGCCTGTATAGCCTCTGTGTACTGTCTCTAAGAGCTGCCTGGATTGCAGTCATAATTAATCTGAGAGGGAGATCTGTTAGAAGATGTACTTGTTTGCTGATCATTTGTTATAGTAGTAATAATATTGCAGTTTGTTCTAACCTGCCTTCTTTGGAGCATGGACAGTTCTGTTTGTTTCCATCATCTTGGTCCTGGACTGCAGAATGGGCCAATCAGTACATTTGGGACTCTAAAATGGAGCCTGCCTACAGGGGCTTGGTGGGGCCAAAACTTGTAGGAATTGTAGTTTGGGGCTTTTGGTGCCTAAAATAACCTGGAGCAGGAGCCCTTGTGACTGACAGACAGATCAGCCAACTGACCCTTTTGGATCTTGGGGAAAGTCCCACACAGCTTGCAGTTTGAGTTAGACCTGAGTTGGGAAGTAAAGAAGCAACAGCTCAAGATAGTTTGAGCAGCAATCCATAGTGGATTTGTGCGGGAGAACTGTGGAAAGGCCTCAGTTTGGCCTGTATGCCTGCCTGCTTTCCTGAGAGGGAACTTGTGCATTTTTCGGACTGAATCCGAATTTGGAGAGCGAATTAAGCCACTGAATTGTGACCAGGCTTTAACCTGAAGAAGACCAAAGATTTGCTGAATGCGATCAGCCTGTCAGGACTTCCAGCTACCTCTAAGCTACCTCTAATTGTGCAGAGACTCTGTAATTGCGACCAGAGAGCCATTTGCCTGGTACAGTGGAATTTCCTTACATGTGAATGAGCTGTGTTCTTATAGTGGGCCGTGATTTGGTTCCCCACTGTGTGTCTGAACTGTGTTTTGCTTGCTTGCTGGAGGCTGTATCCAGCTCCACGGACTGAATCCATATCCATTTCCGTTTGCCTGGGCCCTGCTACACTGGCCCTGCCAGAATACCTGCTACACAGAGAAAGTCATCGACGAGAGACTGGCCTGGGGATCAGCCCCCTGCTCAGCACCTTGAACAAGAACTACGCCTCAGTGATTCGTGTGGGCCTTGCTTCTCCGGGCACTCCAGATCAACAGCCTGCAGTCTCGATTTCATCCTGCCTGTGTCCAGTATTGGGTATCATGAGTAAACATCAGGGTAGCTCCTTGCAACAACAGCTAAATCTAAAAGTGTTGTCATCTGATTGTCTTGTTGCCTTTTCTTTCATGAACTGAGCCCTCTGGCTCCAGATTACAAATAGTGTGTGTTGTGCATGTTGCTTTCTTCCATCACAGGGCCCCAACCAGCTGCAACGTTCCTGGCTAGCCCACCATTTTCCTACCTGGGTACCCAGAGATAAATCTAACTCTTGTGGATTCATGTCAGTGCATTGCCGAAGTAAAAGATTTCTTTGAATTGGTGCAATGCTTGCATACATTCTTTTTGACATCTGTGGTGCACAGTGACAAACAAACAGGTACAAGAAGAAATGGGACTTGACAGAACACTCAAGGTCACAGCTCAGAGCAGCACCGGGTGGGGATGTCAGAAAAGAGCTACAAGAGTACTGAAGCATACATATGAATCCTTAATCTCTTATCTCTCGCAGTGTGACCATGGAAATATGCCCAAAGCACTGGGACTTTACAACTTCTTGATGTCATTCAACACTGTCTTTTGTCCTTTCCTGTTTGATCACATTCTTGAATTTACAGAAGGACTCCACAACCTACTGCAGCCTGCAGATCTGGATCTAGCCAGTGCTGGCACTGCTGTAGAAGCATTTATTGATACTCTGGTTTCTTTCTAAAATGAAGACAAATGTAAATAATTACTCTGTGACGGAACAGCCTTTGCTGTGCCACTAAACACAGCTCCTGGCCTGGCAACAGAACAAAGAATCCATTCACAATGTGCCCATCGCTTAGCAGCTCGTTTTGATGCATACGTTGTTGACAGAATAGTTAGGGAACAGCAGCCAGTTATGTCAGAAACAGATTTCCGAACTAAAATTTACTATCCAGTGTTTGATAACATGGTTTCAGAATTGTGATGGTGCTTTTCAAAAGAGGGGACAGACCTACTGAAAGCAGTTCAGGCTTTGAAACCAACAAGTCCTTTGTTTTTAGATAAAGTAACACTAATGTTATCTGCAATCATTATAGAGTAGAAATTCCTGAAGATGATTTGTTTGCAGCACAAAGGTTTATTGAAAGGTTGCTGCTGAAAACTCCCCACGGAGCATTTCTTCATTGCTTGGCTCACTGCCGCTGGTTGTGTTTCCTGGCATCCATCAGTTGGGTACTATTGCACTTACCACACCAGTCACTACATGTTCATGTGAATGATCCTTCGGTGCTGTAAAATGAATAAAGACATACCTGAGAAACACAACAGGTCAGGGCAGACTAACTGGTCTTGCTACATTAGCAATTGAGGGTAAGGCCACAAAACTAATAAATGTAGATGAGATCGTTGGCAGACTTGCCAAACTGACAAACACACGTGTTGATCTTTTGCTTCCTACTACAGCCAGCGTTGCAGAAAATCCCTAAATTATATTACAGGATCTAATAGTTCATAAAGACTGAGACCAATAACTATTTCAGTAGTTCAAGTCATGTTCTGTATTGCAGGGTGTTCAGTTACTAATTCTCTGGGTTTGGCTTGATGCACATTACATACTGAAGCTTTCTTCTAAAGTTCACCCTTTGCCACATATTCTTCTTTGTTCTGATTTCTTCCAATGGTCAAATCCCCCAGTGCCCCGCCTGCCCAGCACTGTGCCTCATTTGGTTTAAAAAAAAAAAAGAAAAGCTAATCATTACTTGAGACTGTTTTCCTTCTGTCTTTGTGTGCAGATAGTTCTGAGACTAATGTAATAAGTATGTTCCCTGGTTCTTCCACTTAGTCATCTGCTATGTATTTCTGTCAGGGTTTCAGCTATGAAATCCCTGGTTCAACTTCAGCTTACACCTGCTGTCAGTGCTGTGTATGTCACGTCACCATTTCAGCTGTGCAATCCCTACGCTTGTCTTGATGCAAATTTCATAGCACATGGTTCTAAAATGCACAGTTTGCCTGCCACCTAATTCTTCATAATTTCTTGCAGGAGCAAATACCATGGTTACCACCCCATGTCCAACCCCAGGCACCATTTGGCTTGGGAAAAACATTGTTAATCTTTTTCTGTATGTGAGCACTTCGTTCTCAGACAAAGGCAGTCAACCAAGTAAGTTCCAGTTCTCTACTTCAGGTGACCTGCCTGCAGTGTATTTCAGGGTTTCATCTACACAAAATCCCTACGTTTGTCTTGCTGCAGATTTCCTAGAAAATGCTTCTAAATTCCACCATTGGTCTTTGGCACCAAATTCTTCAAACTTTCTTCAAGGGGTAAATTACTCTCCGCCCCCTCCCAATTCCCAGGCAACATTTGGTTTTGGGAGGGGGGAACTTGTTAATTATTGTTTGTGTTTGTGAGCACTTGGTTCTAAGACTAAGGCAGTACACCAGGTATGTTCCACTTCCCTGGTTCAAATCACTGGCTTTTTTTCTCAGGATTTCGGCTACAAAATCCCTATGCTTGTCTTGCAGCAGATTTCACAGAATGCTTCTAAAATGCACCATTTTGCACCAGATTCTTCAAAATTTCTTCAGGGGGCAATTCCTCACGCACCCCCCTATTTGGCTAAAGTCACTGATCGGGGAATGTGCCCCCCACTTCTTGAATCCTGCTGACGCCCCTGCTGAGGTCAAACTAACAGGTCTGTAGTTTCCTGCCTCTGTCTTGCTCCCAGTTTTGTGAAGGGGAATCACATCCGCCCTCCTCCAGTCCTTAGGTACCACACCATCCTCCCATGATTTGTTAAAAAGGGTAGTCAGTGGTGTCTCTAGTTCTCCCCTTAGTTCTTTTAGAATTCTGTGGTGAATCCCATCAGGCCCCATTGCTTTGTCCACCTTCAGTTTTAGGAGTTCTTTCAAAACCCTTTCTTCTGTGAAAGGACTGGTATCAACCTCCCTACCCAGAGAGCTTTTATTCTTTGATTTAGGTACCTCCTCCTCCTCTTCTTTTGTGAATACTGAACAGAAGTATTCGTTCAGTATCCCTGCTTTTTCACTGTCCCTCTCTGCCTACCCACCCCCCTTTATTAAGCTTCACTATCCCTCCTTTGGTTTTTCATCGCTCCCTAATGTACCTATAAAAGGTTTTATCCCCCTTCTTAACTGAGTTGCCTATCTTTTCCTCAGTTTGGGCCTTTGTTATTCTGACTGCCTTCACTACTTCCTTCTGCTTTAACTGGTACAGTTCTCTGTCCTGCTCCTTCTGTATTTCCTTATACTTCCTGAATGCTATCTTTTTCTCCTTAACCTTCCCCACCACCTCTTTTGAGAACCATAGTGGTTTTTTCCTTCGTTGTGTTTTGTTGATTTGCTTTACACAAAGGCTTGTTGCCTCTGCGAAGACTGTTTTGATTTTTCCCCATTGTTTCTCCACCCATCCTTTTGCCCATTTGCTAGTGCTTTTCTGAGGCACTCTCCCATTTTCCCAAAGTCAGCCCTCCTAAAGTCCAGTACTCTTGCTTTTGTATGGCTGGACTCTATCGTGAACCACACTGTTTGGTGGTCACTTGTCCCCAGATTGCTACCCACTTCTAAATCTGAGATCCTTTTTCCATCCCCGTTTGACAGTACCAGGTCAAAGATTTCTCCCTCCCGAGTGGGTTCCACCACTAACTGTCTGAGGCATGCCCCCTGTATGGGCATCAAGAATAACACTGCTCTTGGATTTGGCTGCAGCAAAGGTGCTCCAGTTAACATCTGGCATACTGAGGTCCCCCATTAACAATATTTCCCCTTTTCTGCCATTCTAAGGATGCCTTCTATCATTTCCTTGTCCATTGCCTTTCCCTAAGATGGGGGTCTGTCTACAACCCCCATGCAGATTGTGGTGCCATTGCCCGTCTCCAGGGTGACCCACATTGCCTTATCTACTCCCTGTTTATCATTTAGTTCCATTGCTTTGATCCCTTCCCTTACATAGAGAGAGCTACTCCTCCTCCTCCTCCTCTTTTACTCTCCCTGTTCCTCATGTAGATTGTGTACCCTGGTATGTTGACATCCCAGTCATGGTTCTTTGTGTACCATGTTTCTGTGACTGCCACAATAGCCAGGTTGGGGATACATGGAACAGCCTTCCTAAGGAGGTAGTGGAGTCAAAACCATTGGGGGAATTCAAGAATGCATGGGACAGGCATAAGGCAATTCTAGTGCGGGGTAGGAGGAAATAGGCAATTGGTTAACAAGGATCTTCAGTTTATCCATTAGGTAGGGAAAGGGGCAGGCTAGGTGAGCCAAGCGGTCCTTATCTGCCATCAAATTCTATGTCTGTTTCTATGAGTCAAGATAGCTACCCACCCCACCTCAGAAGTGCCAGGGTGTCACGCAGTGCCAAGTGTTTTAGGCTGGTAGTGGAGCCTTTGCCTTGCTAAATAAATTGTTGAAATTGTTGTCTGTAGTTCTGTGTACTGTTTTTTTTTTTTGTTTGTTTACAGTGGTGTGTAATAGCCTGATGTTATGTAGTCATTCCAGTTTGACTTAGAAGTAGTGAGCTCTACCAGCACAGTCACAACCTACCTCATTGTCTGTTCGTTGTTTTTCATTCTAGAATGCATATTTTGGATTTCCAGTTGCCAGAATCCGCAGTTAGCTTTTTCTCCGGAACAGGAATCAAGTTAACCATTAATAACGCCTACATTAAAATCAACGGGAACTGGAGGGTGAAAGTCTTGTTCGTGTAAGTCTAAGTGCCCCTGAAATTATTCCTCATTATCCCTCTGTCCCTACAGAATTTCATAATACAGCAGATACGCAAATGATAAAAGGTTTGCTGATGAGTTTAGACTGGTGAACAGTGCTTGCTCCAGGTCATTCTCCAATAGGGTATGTGCCCTGATATAAAATGACTGTGCCTAAGCTGTGCCCCAACAGAGACATAGCTCCCAATTTGCAAACATGTCTAGATTTTGAAATGCCACCAAAGTGCCCAGTCATAGGCAGTCTTTGCCCTGCCTTTTCTCAGTCATCTGTAATGCCAGCAGCCACAGCTGGTGACGACATTGTTCTAATTTCGAACATATAAATAATGGTGTCAAGACAACAGTAAATGTCGGCAAACAGACAGTTAACATATTGCTGCAAACTGCTGTATGCCTAGAACACCAGTTCACATTTCATTAGTACGCTGCACCCCTTCATTAAAATTAAGCAATAATGCACGACAGGGCATGTGTTGTGGGATTTACACAAGCCTTGTGTGTGTGTCACGAGAGCAGCTGAGTGACTTTAACCACACAACAAGTGTATAAATCCCACTGCTACTACACTTGCCCTTAAGTGCATTATTGTGATTATGACATGAATCTGTTATTAAAAATTAAAATTAAAATTAATTAGGTTTAAAGAAAGCAAACATTTGAACAGCAGAGTCTTTACCAGTTGTCTGTTGCAGGATTTACACATGGTCATGTGACATGTTTTGACCAATGAGGTTACAGGATTTTCAAGACCCATGAAATATCAGTAGTTTCCACAATGAATGCACTAATGTGGCTGTGGCTGCCTGCTTCCCATCATATTATAAAACTCTAGGATTTTAAAGAGTATAACCTGAGTAAAGCAGTGCAAAATCAGTAATGATATACTAGCTTTTTAATTTAATTTTTATGTTCGCTTGAAAGGCAGGCACGCATATTGGTATCAGTCTGAGCTGTGAGAGGGCTTTTGGGCATGTGTCCCTCCTCCACCTATCACAGCTCCAAAATACTGAATCTCCTCCCTAATTCCACCCACTCTGCCTTTCTCCCCCTTTTCCCTTTGAAGTCCTTGCCCAGTCACAAAGCTGGAAAATGCAAGGTAATGGGTTTTCTTATGCAACTCCTACTTTCTGCTTGAAATCTTACCTCTGCTTTTCCTTCCACATATGCTTCTGTTCACTACTTTCATATGTGCTGCTGTTTAGAGCTTTGTTTCTCAGGGAATGCCACAGATGTTGCACAGCCCATATAATTTGCATACATGAGGGGGGACACTCATTGGACTTGATATTCCATCTGGGGATGGAAGTCTCCGTTGTGGAGGTTGAGCCTATCGGTTGGTCTGACCATCGCGCCAAGAGGTTCAGTTTTGCAGCCCCCCAGAAGAGGCCTGCCCCTAAGGAGATAGTACAGTTCTTTCCTTTGGGAGGGGTTACCTCAGAAGGCCTAATGACGGAGCTGGACTTCTCGGGATTGCCAATGGATAGCACTGACCCAGGACCCTAGTGCTAGCCTATAATAGGGCAGTTGTGGGGGCCCTGGATATCATTGCTCCATCCCGTGTTCGCCCCTTTACTCTTCACCTGGGGGCTCCATGGTTTACCAGGGAGATCAGTGGGTTGAAGAGACAGGGTTGAAGATTGGAGAGATGCTGGCGGAAAACTCATCTGGAGATGGACAAGCTTAGACTGCTGTATCATTATAAGATCTATCAGTTAGCAATTTCCCATAAGAAGGCAGAGTTCCTGTCCAGGGAAATTGCTACAGCGAGGAATAGACCGGGCCAGCTCTTCCGGACTGTGGACAGACTGTGCAATCCAACCTGTCTTCAAGCCGGTCGAGCTTTGTCACAGTTACAATGTGAGGAGTTTGCAATGTTCTTCGTTGATAAGGTATCCACCATCCGGGATGAGATCAGCCAACACCTCCCCATTGGGTCTAGCACTGATCAACAGATTGGCACTAATGCCCAATTGACTTGGTTCACCTTTGGTCAGCTGGCAGTCATGGATATAGTGAGGATTATCCAGACTTTGCATCCAACCTACTGTAGTTTGGATCCGGACCCTACTCACCTATTGGTGGGGTGTGTAGAGGTTATTGGCCCAATCCTTACTGGGATAGTGGTGGTGTCATTGGAGAGAGGGATCTTTCCAGATCCCTTAAAGGAGGCAGTGGTGCGCCCCCTTTTGAAAAAGCCCTCCCTTGATCCCGACTGCCCAGAAAACTACAGACTGGTCTCGAACCTCCCCTTTTTGGGGAAGGTTATCAAGAAGGTGGTCGCTTTGCAGCTGGAGGATCATTTAACCAGCCACAGTATCTATGACCCTCTCCAATCTGGCTTCAGAAAATGGCATAGCACTGAGACGGCTCTTATACGGGTACTGAATGATCTCCTGATGGGGAGAGATCAGAGAACTTGCTCCATCTTGGTTCTCCTTGATCTCTCAGCAGCATTTAACACCGTAGATCATGGGGTGTTGCTCGAATGCCTGTGGTTTCTCTGTGGACTAAGGGGGGTGGTCCACAGTTGGTTTCAATCTTTCATGCAGGGTAGGACTCAGAGTAGTGTCGGGGATTTATTCCTTGGCCTCTCACTACCTGCACTGTGGGGTGCTACAGGGGTCGGTGTTGTCCCCCATGTTAGTTGCAGTGTATATACTCCCATTGGGGGACATAAGACAGTATGGGTTGAGTTTTCATTGCTATGCTGACAACTCAGCTCTACATGTCTTTTGTGCCAGAGCAGGAGTCTGATTCAAGCACAGTGTTTAACAACTGCCTGCTGGACATACAGAACTGGATGAGTACCAACTGGCTGAAGTTGAACCCAGGAAAAACAGAGGTATTGGTAGTGGAGCCGGAGGTGAAGATGTGAAGTTCATGGGCGGGGAAACCCTCAGGTTTATTTCTGGGGGGGACCCCACTTATGGCATCTGGCCAGGTGCATAACCTTGGTGTTCTGTTTGACGAGGGCTTGACCCTGAGGGCACAGGTGTAGGCCGTAGTCAAATCATCCTTTTTCCATCTAAGGAATATAGCATGGGTGAAACACTTGGCCCCACCTGAGGATCTCCCCACCCTGATCCACGCCTTAGTTGCCAGTCATCTTGATTACTGCAATGCCCTTTATCTAGGGCTGCCGGGAGTGGATATCCACCGCTTGCAGCTGGTACAAAATGCGGCGGCTAGGTTGTTGACTGGAAGCCCAAGATCCAACCATATAAAACCTGTGCTGCGCGAAGTGCACTGGCTGCCTGTACAGTGGCAGATCACTTTCAAGGTCGCATTGCTGACTTATAAGGCCCTACATGGGTTGGGGCCCCACTACCTGAAAGAACTCTTGACTTCTTACTGTCCCTTCCGCTCCTTCCGATCCTGTGGCGAGGGATTGCTAGAGATTCCCAGGGAGACCCTGAAAACATCTGGTAGAAGAACTTTTGCCTTTATGGCACCTACCCTGTGGAATTCTTTACCTTGCCAGATATGAAATAGCCTGACTGTAGAAGGGTTTAAAAAAGCTCTTAAAACCTTTCTATTTTTATTTATTTATTTATTTATTTTTATTTTTTAGTTGTTTAACCAGGTATAGCACACTAAGCTGAATGCTTTTTTACAGGAGCGACCTGGCGAGCTATTTAAACAAACATTTTCAGAAATGTAAATTCTGCTATGCATAAAGTGTTTTAATTGTTGTGGATTTTAATATTGTATGTTGAAATTTTGTAAAGGCGCCCGGAGCTTAGGAAGGGCGCCTTATATAAATAAATTTTACTTTACCTTACCCATGATGCAGTGCTTACAACTCATGGAATTAATGCATTATTCATGGTCAAAATGCCAGTAAAACAGATGTTCTAACATGTTACTACACTCATTGATTACTTTAGGTAAGAAGCTGTGTTACTCTTCTTACCTGTGTTTTGAACACTAAAGTTAAAGTAACAAGGCTCAACTGATATGATTCAGGTATTACTGATTATGTTTGGTTGTAAAGCATATGACTAAATTGGTATCAGTCTGAGCTGTGAGAGGGCTTTTATGGGGGATGGTTTTTTCTTCTATAACAGTTCCAGAATAGTGAGTCTTCCCCCGAATTTTCTTTCTTTTCCATTTGAAATCATTGCCCAGTCACAAGGCTGGAAAATGCAAGGTATTGGGGTTTCTTGTGTAGTTCCTACTTTCTGTTTGAAACCATTCCTCTGCTTTTCCTTCTGTACATGCTGCTGTTTATTACTTTTATATGTGTTACTGCTGAGAACTTTGTTTCTCAGGGAATGGCAGAGTTGTCGTGCAACCCATCTATCATTTGCATACCCATGATGCTGTGCTTACAACTCATGGAATTAACTGTATTCTCATATGTATTAAACAGTAAGTAAAACCAATATTCTAATATGTTCCTATGCTCATTGATCAGTTCAGGTAAGGAGCTGTGTTACTCTGCTTACCAGTGTTTAACACTAAAATTAAAGGAAAACTACATGCAAAATTATAGAAAGACATGTTGCACATAACATTTTTGTTTCTCTGATTCTTCCTCGGCATTGTAGACCTTGTAGCTGTGGCAGGATTTTGTTTTTACTTTTCCCTGCCAGTTTCATAGCCCCTGGGGTCACAGTGGAGGCTCCTGTTATTGCTTTTATCTGTTGGAATTTTCCTAGAATGCCTCCAGGAAGTGCTTGTGCCTAGCACCTGACTCTGGCTTGGCTTGACCTCTATTTGTAATTCAAAGGTCAAGCCAAGTCAGTTATCATCAAAGCAGGCATTTTGCCAGCCTGAGCTGTTTCTTCAGGGGCAGGAAGTTTAAACTTCTCTCGCGCAACTCATAAGGGACACTGTCAGTATCGCAGAGGACAACCTGCAGCAGACATGACTCGGCTCGTGCCTTGGCTCATAGAGTCTTGCCAGACCCTTGGCTCAGCTCTGGCTTGGCTACAGGTCACAAATTCCTGGCTTGCCCACCTCTACCTGGTGACATCCCCAAGAAGCTTGCACACTGCCCATGAGAATGTTCCTGATACCGTTCTTCAACTGGGCAAAATAGGTCACTTGCTGAGCCTATGTGCACGATACTAAGAAATGCACAGTGATGCCTTTTTTCATCCCACAACTTACAACATTAAGCCATTTTATATGTGCAATAATGCACTCCAGTGTGCTACAGTCATTGGGCAATATGGGCATTCTGCCAGTGGGTGCTGAAGAGGACTCAGCCTGTAACCTCATGCCTTGGCACACCAGTGAAGTGCCTCAGTCTCCCAAAAAATGCACACCCTGCTGAGTGTTATTGCCCATGTACCTGCTAAAAATGGTGGCATCTCTCCTTGTCCTAATAATATTGAATTGGTGCTCACTGGTTTGACAAGAAGAAGACATCCATCTGTTTTCAGTTATGTTTCTCTATGTCTTTCTCTCCCCCATTAGTAGTGACAGCGGATCATTTGACCTCTCTGTGTCTGGGCTGTCAATCTCGGCAGTTATTGGGGTGAAACAAGATGAAACAGGACGTCCTGCAGTGTGGAGTGCTGGCTGCAGCTCCAGCATCCGAGACCTCAGCATCAAATTCCACGGTGGAGCGAGGTAATACCTTAGTAAAGTCTGCTTCTGCTTGGTCATCTCTCGATGTCTTTTATCGACTATGGTAGCTCTTCCACATGTGTGACATTTTAAACCTCTTCCCCCCTCTCCCAGTTGGGTCAGGCATTCTGCAAGACTCAGTTCCCTGGCCCCACCATATTCTTAAGCTTTCTTAATTATTTATCTTGGGTCTGTGGCTCCTACTACATTTATTCAGTGGTGCAAGCCAGGAAGCAATGCAGTACCCTGCAGTATTACTGCAAAATGCTGCAGTATGCTACAGAGAACAATGTAATTCATTGGCAGTTAAACCCTTTTGTCATGCAGTATTTTGTGACATGTCATTTACTGCAAAGTACTGAGTCGCATCCTGGCTGGCGCTGCTGTATGTGTTGGATGAGACTTCTTTTCACATCTGGCCTCTCTGCCCATGACATGGCCTGCACAGTTCTAGTGTGACTCTATCAGCACCACTGACAGTCCTGTTCAGCCACTTGCTGGAGATGGGAGTGGTTCCAGAGGACTGGAAGAGGGCAGATGTGGTCCCACTTCACAAAAGTGGGAGCAAGGAAGAGGCTGGCAACTACAGGGCAGTCAGCCTGACTTTGGTGGTGGGGAAATTAATGGAATCACTGCTGAAGGAAAGGATTGTGGAATATCTTGAATACGGTGGTCTACAGGATCTGAGGCAGCATGGATTCACTGGAGGGAGGTCATGTCAAACAAATCTGATAGACTTCTTTGACTGGGTGAGCAGGGAATTAGATCAGGGTGGAGCAGTGGATGTGGCCTACCTAGATTTCATTAAGGCCTTCGACACTGTTCCACATAGGAGTGTTGTAAACAAGCTGGGCAGCCCAGGAATGGGTCCTAAGGAGGTAAAATGGGTAAGACATTGGTTGAGGGATAGGCAACAGAGGGTGGTGGTAAACAGAGTTCCTTCTGAGGAGGTGAGGGTGACCAGTAGGGTGCCACAAGGATCAGTACTGAAGCCAATCCTCTTTAATGCCTTTATTAATGACATTGCATAGGGGTTAGAAGGGGAAGCATGCCTATTTGCAGATGACACAAAGATCTACAACAGGGCTGACACTCCAGGGGGGTGGAAAGAATGAAAAGAGATCTAGGTAAGCTTGAGGAGTGGTCATGAATGTGGCAACTAAGATTCAGTGCAAAGAAGTGCAAAATGATGCACTTGGGGCACATAAACCCAGAGGCGGAGTAGATGATGGGGGAGTGGTACTGACAACCACCAAACAGGAAAGGGAAAGGGAACATTGATTAACCAGGAGTAGCACACTAAGCCGAAGCTTGTTTCCAGATGCGACCTGGAAGCACAAGGAAGTTAAGTGACTTGCTCAGGATCACACAGTATGCACCTAGGTGGCTGTAGGATTCAAACCCAGGTCTCCAGATCTGCAGCTTAGAGCCTTAACCCACTGCGCTATACTGCCTCCTAAAAAGAACCTGAGGTAGTCATAGCTGTTGACCTAAAAATGACCAAGCAATGTGACAAGGCATTAGGGAGAGCCAGTGGGATGCCAGGGTGCATAGGGAGGGGTATCACCAGCAGACAGAAGGAGATGATGATGATACCGCTGTACAAATCATTGGTGAGACCTCATCTAGAGTACTGTGTCCAGTTCTGGAGGCCTCGTTTCTGGAAGGACATAGACAGAGCTGAGGCGGTCCAGAGGAGGACAACTAAAATGGTGCAGGGTCTGCACTAGGAGCTGTACGAGGAGAGACTGAAGGACCTCAAAATGTAAACCCTGGAGGAGAGGAGGAAGGGGTTGGGGGATATAATAGAGACTTTCAAATACCTCACGGGTATGAATAAGGTACAAGAGGGAAGCATTTTTCAGAGAAAAAGATGCTCAAGAACAAGGGGCCATACTATGAAGCTGGAGGGGGGTAGACTCAGGGGACACGTGAGAAAGGGCTTCTTCACAGAAAGGGTGGTGGATGCATGGAACTGCCTCCAGAAGAAGTGGTGGGGACAAAAATGGTAACAGAATTCAAACATGTGTGGGATAGGCATAAGGGAACTTTAGTAGTTAGGAAAGGATGGACAAAGGCGGAGATCAAATAGGGTCTGAAGTATTACAGCAGGTAGGGAAAATGGGCCAACTAGGTGGGCCAATCGGTCCTTATCTGCCATCAGTTTCTATGTTTTCAATGCTGGGTCCATGTTATTCAGCTTACCCAGAATGGTAAAAAGACCATCTTTGTTACCTTTGACCCAGACAGCACCTGGCTAGAATCCAGACTCCCAGCCATACCCTCCCTTAATACTCTGATGATTCTCTGCTGGAGGAAGTCTCCTCCTTCAAATACTGTAACTGGAGCCAGCCCACTGGTGCAGTGGCAAGGCATCCATGGGTGATGCTGACATCCCAGGTTTAGGAAAGGACCCAGAAATCAGAGGGCTGACTGGCGGGTGTGGAGGGGGGGTGAGTGTCTTGCATGTCAGTGGTCTCTGGGAGAGGCCGGGGGTCCCACACTGACTGGCAAGTTATCCGAGGCATGACAGATGCCAGAGGTCATTGCTCATACCACCTCCAGGGGAACATTCAGCATCAGCAAACATCTACCCCCAACGTATGAAGCCCTTCGCAGCCACCAATTCCTGCCAGGGGGTTCTGCTCCTGTGGCCCCACCCTAGGGGGTAAGCCAGGGCACATATGGTGGGGTGGCATGCTGGGCAAGGGCTGAGCCTCAGTCTGGAGTGGGGGTGGGGAGGCTGGGCCAAAAACAAATACTGTAACAGCCTAGGGCACATGGCTTGACAGCCATCTTGATGTCTCTGTCCATACTTCTGCCATCCACAACTTCTTCCCCCACTCAGCACATTGTACAGGAATAAAACCTGCATTCCTCCACCAGCCTGGCAGGAGATCATTATGAAAACAATTCACCCAGCTTCCAACTAAGAAGATGCAGAATATAGTGCTGCCTCTAAATCCACCCTTGAAAGACTGGACCCTTTGTATTGCCCCTTCTGTTACTTTGCCCTTGACTACATTCCTGCACTTATTGCTGCTTCCTTTACTCCTCCCTCTCTATCTTGCCTCACTTGAAGGGTGTTCCCTATCTAATTGCACTTCCCTGATGTCCAAGTTCTGGTTTGGTTACCTCCCTTCCTCCTGCAACTTCATCTTCCTTACGTCTTGTTCTCCCCCTTCTGTCTACTCCCCTCTGCTCTACTGACCCTCACTCTGTTCCCTGGGGCTAAGACCACTACAGGTTTGTTGGCCTTCACATCTTCAGCTATGGCCTAGCCTCCCATATCTGTTCACTCCACCTCTTCCAACTCTTTTCCTGAATGCCCTACTCCATGCCCTTACCTCCCACGTCTGCTCCTACACCTGACTTCCCTTCTTCACACGTTAAGTCCCAGCTGCCCACATGTATACAATCCAAAAACAATACAGAACATAAACAAAAGAAAGATACCAAATTCAAGTAAAACGTCCCAATGCGCAAAAAGTGAATTTCAACATGAAACCTAAGTCAACACCACGCAATAATAGGAGTTGGTAAGCAAACAACTAGATATCACTACAGATAAACAAATGGATTTGTGTATGGGCAACCATGAGCAACAAGGCTGTGTTTCCATCCAAGGGTTGAGAGGACATCATAGGTACCTCGAGAGGGAAGTTTAAGTGGTCTGAGATGTCCTCTCAACCCTGAGACGGAAACCTGTGCTGAGCTGGATATGGTTATCTTTATATTCTGTTTGTATAATATATGGCCATTCGTACTTCATTACTGCTGCTGCCCAATAGAGTTGACATGCTGCATGAACTGATGCAGTTGTTTCAGTTTCAGGAGCCTAATCCGAGAAGCTCTGTACCCAACCCAACTTCAAACCTCCAAAAAACTAGCAATTTCCAACTAATGATGTCTCAGAGCTCATGAGGAGGCAGCATGGAAGTGAACAGAGGCAGAAATTGGAAACCGGGGGAAAAGCAAAGGCAAGGATGGCATAAGATTAAATGAAAACCCTCCAAGCAGATTGGACTCGCCTGCCAGCTCCCATGCGGCCGAGTATGATACAGATAGCGAAAATGAGCACCTCTCTCGGTCTCAATTCAAGACTCTCCTCAAAGAAATGCAAGAATCAAGAAAGGAGAATAAACAGGAGTTTCAGGCCGTACAGAGACAGCTTGCCACAATGGAGACCCGCATCGGCTAGATAGAGGACCGTGTCGCAGAAACCGAAGAAGGCACGGCCCAGCTTATGGGGATAGTCTAGTCTCTACTGTTTCAAACAAGGGAGCTACAGGCAAACTGCTTAGACCTAGAGGGTGACTCCCGGCGGGACAATTTGCGAATGTATGGGCTCCCAAAGGACATGGAAGTGGCCCCAATTGCACCCTTCATCGAGAATCTACTAAAAAGCTATCCTAGACCTACCAGCCACCTACTCTCTACATGTAGAGTGGGCACACCGCTCTTTGCAGGCTAAGCCAACAGACCCTGCAGCCCACACCCGCTCTATAGTCTTCAAACTTAGTTCCTTTAGTGCAAAAGAGGACATCCTAAGACGAGCATGGGCCAAAAAAGTAGTAACGTACCTCACCCACCATCTATGTTTGGACCACGATTACTCCCAAGAAGTGCAACACCAGAGGTTACACTACCTTCCAATTCTGTGAGCCCTTTGTGCAAAGGCCATCAGGTTCCACACCCCATATCCCTCCAAGCTGTGGGTCTTTTGGGAGGAAGGAGTCAAGGTCTATTCAACTGTTGAGGAGGCTGTGGCAGCCCTTAAGGAAAAGCAGATATCTGTACACAAAATCCAGAACCAAAATGAAGAGAGGGAGCGGAATGGAGTGGCAGCACGCTACAGGCAGGAAGCAACCAGGAACCAAAATAATGATGGACCCTGAAGCCCAACATAGGATCCAACAACTACTGAAGAAAACAAACACCTGAGGATGCCCCCTGACTGAACTGGATAAACGGTATAGTTTGGGGTTAATATTTGATATATCCTGTCCGCACTCTCTCCCCGACCCTCAGCGGACTGCAGCTGGCTGAGTAAAAAAACTGAGACAGCTGTTCTTAATTCTAACTTTTTTGCTTACCTGCCATGGAGCGAGTCTGCTTGGGCATGGGGGGGGGATGGGAGGGCTATGTACTGAGCCGCAGCCTACTATTTTCCAAACAGAATATGTATAGATCACCTACTGAAACGCCCTGTACTAAATAATGCCATGGGACTGAAATTTAGTGCTTATGGTGGACTTGTGGTTTATTTTGATAAAAGAGAACAGTCACATTTATGACTACATGTGGACTGGGGAGGGATCGTTTGGGAAAGGGAAAGTGCACAGACTACCCTTGCTGATTAAAAGAAGGGTTCTAGTTAAGGAACGGGGGACCCAACCTCTTGCCCACCCCGGAGAGGGAGGGGATGAGACATGGGTTGAGCTCTATAACTCCAGGTTAAAAACTACAGTTTGCTTTTCACTATACTACCTGCCAATGTTATTATAATTGTGTATCACAGAATGTTGGGTCAGCTGCAGGAGAACGATACGACTTTTACGCAGCCCGTGTTTACACGTACATTTTGGTATCTTTTTTTGGGAGCCTTACTAGACCTTGGCTCTGGAGGAGGCCTTCCTTGAAAGGAAGCACTAGTATACCTCCTCGCTCTTCTTGATTGCGAGAAGGCACAAAAGCTAATCCATTATATTACCCTTCTTTCTTGCAAGCAAACAATGTTTTTTATTGTTCCAGTTATGATTGTTGCCATGTTGGCTATTGTTATTTCTCTATTTAATGGACTCGAGGAACCATCGAGTAGGGCACTAGAAAAGAGAGTTATGAGCTGGCTTGAATATTGGGATTCAGGAAGATTCTTGGGGCTTGTTGTGAGGGGAAGAGCTAGCAACGTGGGAAAACAAGCATCACATAAATTATGGCACAAGCTTACATGACGTGCACATGCAATATGCACGGTATAACTAACCCCATTAAGCACAGCAAAATATTCCAATACCTAAAGAGAGAGGGAGGAGATATATTGTTATTGCAGAAGACCCACTTATCTCATTCTGAGCATAAGAAATTTGAGCACTTTGGTTTTTCCCACATGATAGCTTCTTCTTACAGAGGGGGTAGGAGAAGAGAAACTGTTGTCCTTATCAGGCAAGGCACACAGTTTGAACTACAAGATCAGATAGTTGATAATGAGGGGAAGTATGTAATGGTTAAGGGCACCCTCTACGGCAAAAAAATAACTATAGCCTCCCTCTATACCCCCCCGGCCTCCAGATTTAATGTATACAGATCCCCTTTTTTTAGTTAGCTCAATGGGCTGAGGGGTAGGTGATATGTGGGGGGATCTTAATCTAAATATTTCAGAAGGAGCCTTGGGGCAGACCCCCCCCCAAAGGTTAAATAAATAAAACCACTAGGGAATTGAGAAAGCTGTTCCAGGAGCTTGGCTACGAGGATGTATGGAAACATCTGAATGGCAGCTCGCTCAGGCACATCTTTTACTCACAGGCCCATGGCACATACTCATGTTTAGACTTTCTCCTGACCTCTTGTGAGCATCTGGGTCTGGCCCAGACAGCTTGGTCCAGTGATTTTGTTCTTTCAGACCATGCCCCGATTTTCTTTAAATTCCAAGCCAACACAAGCAGAAAGAATACTTTCTGGAGGTTGAATCTATCCCTCTTGCAAGATTTAGAAGTGATGGAGGCAGTGGAAGACACAATAACACAGGTCTTGCATGAGAACGACACACAAGACACTATGGTATCCATCCTGTGGGACACCATTAAGGTAATAATCAGAGGGAAATTAACTGGAATATCTGTATATGAAAAGAAACAGAGGGAAGCCTGTAGAAACTCATTTGAGCAGAAAATAAAGGAATTGGAGGAACAACAGTACTTCCCAAATAACCAAGGAAAGGAACCAGGAGTTAGTAATATTTCAATGCGCTTACGCAACTGGATGAGATAAGAGATGATGCTTGTATAACTTGATTTGCTTTGTGGCTTTCCACCTCTCTATCTGTGGGATATACTACCCTGTATGGGAACGACACAAGGAACCCTAGAGGAGGGATCCCCCCTTACAGGTGCCGCGGGAATGATTGTGTCGGCTAAAAGTAGGTTAGGAAGAAGCCCATGGGTAAGAGAGATGAGCCACTGGAGGAGGAAGGGTGGATGGTGGGCAACAAAAAATAATCCAGGATGTTGAGACCTTTTAAGCCCAATGGGGGAGTGACATTGTTGCTCCGCCCATCAAACCTCAGGCTTAAAGCCCTCTCATTCGATGTGCTTACGCAACTGGATGAGATGATAAGAGATGATGCTTGTGTAACTTGATTTGCTTTGTGGCTTTCCACCTCTCTATCCATGGGATATACCACCCTGTAGGAGTACGCCGCAAGGAACCTTAGAGAAGGGTTCCCTCCCACAGGTGCTGCGGGAATGATTGCGTCAGCTAAAGGTAGGTTAGGAATAAGCCCAAAGAGAATACCCAAAGATGTCGAGCATTGAAGAGGCGAGGATGATGAATGAATTCTGAGAAGATAAGGGCTGACTTCCTAAGGAGAGAGGGGAAAGACAGGGTCACCATCCGCCTTCATCCAACAGCGGAACCTAACTAACTAACCTGAAGAAAACACCAATTCTAACTAATATTATGACCACTGGCACGGAGGAGAGGAAAAACCCTTTGTAAGGAGGAAACCTCTGGGGATCCAAGGCCTAGGTCACCTTCCCTCCAGGCTGATGTTTGATTTGAGGAAATATGTCTGTAAAGAGAATGGATCATTAACAAGGGATATAAGTAGGGAGGATGATGACGGGATAGGGAACCAACTCCAAAGCACAGATTAAAGAAGGAACATGAGGCAGCAGGGACCCAAAAAGGGTGTGCTTGAGTAGTCGATAGGATGGAGTAGATCCATGTAGAAGTCAGAGGAGCAAGGGGTATTCAGATGTGCTTATGAGGAGATTCCAGATGTGCTCGCTAGGAGAACGAGGATGATACAGACTAGCTTAATTGAGCGATGCGAGTGAAGAGACACTAAGGGTGATGATCATGCGATGTGAATGATTAGACCTTGAACGATTAGACTCTGAGGTTGTAGTTGATGAGGTAGCATAGGATTCAATGATAGGAATGCTCGAGTAAGTGATGTAAATAGATAAATCTTGTGGTAAGGTTTTTTATTTTTATTTATTTATTGCATAAGATCGGAATTACAATCCTTTGAGTCAAAGACTCTTTTGCAAAGGCTCCACGTCGGTTATAGAGGGTGGAGGGAGTACACAAATACAGAGGTTACAGAGGGTGGAGGGATTACAAAAATACAATGAACCAAACATAGTTCAGGTAGTAGTCAGGGAGAAACATACAATTAACAGTCAGCATTCTTAAACAGTACTGGCAGTGCAGTCCAGGAGTCAACTTAGTTTACCAGAGACAGTGGTATGCAGCTGTCAGGTTGCCATTAGTTAGGGATAGGAAGGAAGAGGATTCATAGGGTCGGGGAGGACTCTGAGTCAGTTGTGGGGGGGAAGGGGGCGCACGAGGAGGGAAGGGAGATTAGCCACAGTCACAGTTTGCAGTCTCAAGTAGGTGAACTTTGAGGCCCGCTTTGACTAGGGAGATGCTGTGGGTCTGAGCGAGCCGTGGAGGTAGAGCGTTTAGCCAGCGGGGAGCACGGTACCCGGAAAGATCTTTGGCCTAGAGATGTTCTACAGTGGGGGACCTGGAATGTGGTGTTTGCTGCGAGCCATGTATTTCGCCTGTGGGGGACAGGGCTGATTAAGGGGAGGAGGCCAATGGGGAAAGCTGGAGATGTATTTTTTTTGCGAGAACGCAGGTGTGGAACTTTAGTCTTTGTTGGAAGTGTAACCAGCTGGCCAAATCGTATAGGTCACAGGTATGGGTTAGGCTGTCACTGCCGGTGACTAGTCAGCAAGCTTTATTCAGGGCAGTGTTAATACTTCATAGAGCGGTGGGTTCAGCTGATCCATATATCGTTTTCCTGTAGTCAATTAGGGAGAGGACTGACGAGGAGACAGCTAAACGCATGGCCTGTGTGGGTAGGCAGTGTTTGAGTCTGTAGAGTGTGTCCACTCTGGCGTCGACAGCTGAGGAGAGGTGTTGAATGTGACTATGGTAAGAAAGGGAGGTATCTAGTATGATGCCCAGATATTTGAATGATGCCCAGATATTTGAAGTTTGTTACGTGTTCAAGGGGGGTGCCTTGTGAGTTTATGATGAGGAGGGTCGACTGCCTGTGAGGGCTTTGCTGGTGCGCAAAGATCATGGATTTAGTTTTTTTATAGTTGATGATCAGGCGGTGTTCATTAAACCATGTCTCCAGCTCCCTGAAAAAACCCTGAAGGGCCAGTTGGAGGGTGCTTGGCTGTGGGTGTTTCCAGTATAGCACTGCATCATCAGCATAGAGAAGCAGATGACCACTGCAGGCCTGGGGAAGAGAGTTTAGAAAGAGGGTGAAAAGAAGAGAGCCGAGAATAGAACTCTGTGGGACACCAGAGCGCACATCTTTGCAGGAGGAGATGGTGGTATTTAACTTGACTTGTTGAGACCGGCCTGAGAGGTAGTCTTTGAACCAGGCTGAAGTCTCTGGGACCACATTTAGTTTAGGGAGGACACGGAGCAGCAGATCGTGACTGACCGTGTCAAATGCCTTGGTCAGATCCACAAAGATTGCTTCAGCAATAGAACCTTGGTCCAGTGCCTCATGGATGAAAGAGGTGAATTCAGTGAGAGCAGTGACCGTCCTATGGCCTGTCTGGAAACCATGCTGAGCCTGGCAGAGGAGGCTGTGTTTGGTTAGGTGTTCTGTTATCTGGTCCGAGACTATTTTTTCCAGAGCTTTGGAGAGAGGGGAGAGTATTGAGATCGGTCTATAGTTGCTTGTGTGTGTAGGGTCACCACTCTTCAGAATGGGGGTGATTATGGCCCTCTTCAGGTTGATGGAAACTGTCCGTGGCAGAGAGAGGTTAAGAATTTTAGTAAGGTGGGGTAGTATGACATCAAGTGTCAGCCGGATAAGTTTAAGATCAAGTGAATCATTGCTGTGACGAGAATTGGTGATAGCTTTGGAAATGTAGTGTTTTGCCTCATGGCAGGAGAGGACTCTCAGCCTAAAAGGTAATGGGTCTAAGTTACAGGGTGTGTTGGGAGGTGGGTGAGGGGGAGCAGAGTGGAAGAAATTAGGGGGGAGGATATGGGAGAGGTCAGAGAAGGCGGAGTTCAGGGCTTCTGCAATAGTGTAACGATCTTGGGTGACATCGCCATTTATGGTGAGTTGGGAAGGGGAGGGGGAGCAGGATCCCCCATTGAGTTCTTTTATGTTGCTCCAGAATTTTTTGCCGTCTCCCCAGGAGGTGGTTAGGGTTTGTTGGTAGTAAGTGGCCTTAGCCTGTCGTAAAGCCCAGGTACATTTATTGCGGGCCTCATGGTATAGCTGTCTATCCTGGGTGCGCTGAGAGTCTAGGGCCTTATACCAGAGGTTATCCCTCTGTTGGAGCAGGTTCAGTAGTGAGGGAGTGATCCAGGGGTTCAGTGAATGATGACTGGGGTTATGAATCTGATACATGCGTTAGGATTGTTATGGGTCGATGAGGTGGCATAGGAGCTATGATAGGTATGCCCAAAAAAGAAACATCGATTTCAGGCCACGATTAGAATGAATCTTTGATAGCTGGTACTGAACGTGAAGAGGAGGAGACAGGAATGAACTTGAAAATGAACTTGTACGAAGGCAGTAGGAATAAGTATGCTCCTCGAAAGGAGGTAGACGCAGAGGCCGTTGGAGTAATCTGTTATGGCCGATATGGAATGACTGATGATGACAAATGCTGCATAAGTGCAGTTGGGCAATGCAATGGCATGATGAGAGATGGAAGCCATGATTGGAGGAAATCCTTGATGGCCGACAATGGCCTGAAGCCTTGATCAGAGAGAATCCTGGATGGCTGGTGCAAGAAAAGGCATGGTGAATGATGACCGAAGTCGTGAACCTGAGCATACGAGTCATGATAGGGATGCCCACAAGAAATATCGATAGCAGGCCAGACCTGGGTGAAGGCCAGACAGAGGCAGCCAGAGAAGGCCAAATGAGGGAGCTGAGGAGAGGGAGCAGAATGAGTGCACCTGGCAGTACCAAGGGAGCAAAATAAACTAATGAGCAGGTCGAGGCGTGGTACCAGGGGTCCCAGAGGGCCAACAATAAAGATGCCCGCAGAGGGGCACAGATGGAGGAAATATCCAGTGCAGGCCAAACGGAGCCAGATGAGTCAAATCGAGTGGCCAGAAGTGGAAAGACTACCACGGCGGCCAGGATGAGCATAGGCATACTGAGAGAGCGAGTGAGATAGATGAGCAGCGCAGCTAGAACGACTCGGAAAACTGCAGCACGCAAGCGATACGGAAATCACACCACTGGCAGCGCAGGGACATTGTCCCTCCGATGCTGCCGAAATAGTGCAACCCTAGCAGTACATAAAAGTAGCAGGACAACACACCTTAAAATTCGTAACCGGAATGTGCTTGCAACAGGGAATCGTGAGGACACCACAGCAAACAGCACCCAAATCCGAAGTGAAAATAGGTCCCGCAATGCAGCAGAAAAGGTGGCTGGAAAACTGTAGAATACATAGGCGAGCACCATGCAAGACACATTCTACAGGAGAGACTGAACTGCGCCGTGAGAAACAGAGCTCCAGAAATAAGGTGATGGAGCCTGACAGGTCCCACCAAGGCCACTACAATGGAAAACAAAGTAAGAAGCAAGATTCCATAACTCGACAGCAGGAACAGTGCTAAGGAAGAGCGCAGGGAAACAAGGCGCATAGCACCATCTAGTGGACGACAACAATGATGTAACTGAGCCGAGCAGGACAACTAAAAGTTTGAGGGGCAATGAAGAAAACCACAACAGCTGAAAGGAGGTCCCGGGGAGTGAGTCATGTAAAGCCAGACAGGGGGATCCACAGCGGCAGAGCAGCACACAATGAGGGAAGGTAGAACAAAGGAAATGCAAGTCCCAGATGAGGGTCCAGAGCACAGGCACAGCATCCAGAAGGCGCAGCAGCACACAGGGAAGGATCAGGCAGGTGGCAGGGAGCCAATGCAACGATGGATGGCTGCAACGCTGCGAAAAAAGCAGACACATAGGAGGATGGCCCAATGCAGGAGCCAGCTGAAGTAGACATCGGACAAGAGGGATTAGCGACTAATAGATGAGTGAGGAGGAGAAACAAGCTACGGAACGAGCGGCACAGGGGGTGTGGAAGCTGCAGCTCAAGGCGGAAAATGGGTTGGGAAAGGGAGAGAAACAAAGCACAAACAAAGAGAGAGGCAGAAGCTAAGGCACTAAACTGCGTGGTAGAAAGGAGGGACAAAGCCTCTGGCTACAACGAACAAGAATCCTGGCAAGGCCCAGGATGTTGAGACCTTTTAAGCTCAATGGGGGAGTGACGTTGTTGCTTTGCCCATCGAACCTCGGGCTTAAAGCCCTCCCATAAAAAAGGAGTTAAACAACTTATTAGATAATGGAATGTATCATAATGCTACAAATCCAATAAAGAAATTACAATAATAAAAAAAAACTTGTTAGATTACGCAGTGGAGCAGAAATTGATCTTTACGAGACTTAAATTTTATGATGAAGGCCCTCGGTCCTTAAGACTACTAGCAGGGCAGTTAAGAGCACAGAGGATGAAGGCCACTGTCATGAAAGTTATAAACCCTTCTTCCAGTGAGCTGCGGAATATGGTTCAGGGTATCTGTGAATCCTTTCTGGATTATTATAATCGCCTTTACACTGCAGCCCCTGCCTCACCCGACCTTAACATTACAGAATTCCTTTCCTCCCTTCAACTACCTACTTTAACCAAGGTTCAGAGAACACAGCTGACCTCCCCTATCATGGTAAAAAAAAATGTTATTTATTTATTTATTTATTGAATTGTTTCACCAGGAAAGGCACACTGAGCAAAACGATGTTCGTCTCCCAGTGGGACCTGGGGGGAGGAGTACATAGGTGAGGATAACGTGCAGCTTATCACTGAGTGAAACATTTAACATTACAGTTTGTGCATTGGAGAGGAAAACGTGCAGGCTTTCCAGTAGGATACATATAACATTACATTTATTACATTACATTGATGTGTACGCTTACTAGGAATTACAGCTTAGTAACGGGTTACGGGCAGGGAACAGTTAGGCACAAGACACGATGATCCAAGCATGGTGCAGATTACATGAACTGGAAGTGCAGTAAGACAGCAAGACAGCAATAGCTAATAAGTGCAATAGTTGGTTTAATAAGACAGCTTAGTAGCGTATGATGGGTGCTGTTGGCCAAGCAGTTGGGGGTACGTGCGGGGGCACAGGAGGATAATCATGTGCAGGTACAATTTACCATAAGGTAATTAGCCATGGCAGTAGCAAGGGAGTGAGTGGAGGAGGAATGACGAATTTGGGGAGGAAGTTCAATCCAGAGTTTAGGGAGCCGGTGTGAGAAGGCTGCTTGTTGCATGGAGGACCTCCTAGGGATTTGTAATTGACAGGAGTCATACAATCTAAGGGCATGGGTCAGAGAGGGAGGTGGCAATAGCAAGGAGGAGAGGTAAGACAGAAGGGACCCAAGCCAGAATTTTGAGATTAACTTAGTACAGTGCAGTTGGTGGCGATTTTCAAGAGAAGGGAATGCAAGAGAACGGTGGAGATCACAGTGATGGGTGGGGGGGGGGTGCATTGAGGACAAAGCAGCAGAAAGCATTAAAGAGGGAGTCCAGTCTAGATAAAGTGGACTTGGAAGCGACACTGCAGACTATATCAATGTAGTCAAATGATGGCAGGATCATCTTCTGCACTAGTTCACGCCTCACGGTTAGCGGGAGGCTGCTGTGGTTCTTGTAAAGGGAACCGAGCTTAGGGCACAGTTTTTTCAGGATTGCATTGAGGTGGATGGAGGAAGACAGGTGTTGGTCAAGCCAGACCCCTAGGTAGTGGAAGGAGGAAGTGTTTTCCAGTACCATCCCATCCATGGTTTGGAAGGAGGGGAGGATGGCGAGCCTGGATCGGCATTGCCTTGTGCCGAAGGTCATGGTGACTGTTTTTTTAGCATTTAGGGAGAGCTGATGAGAGCTGAACCAGATCTGAACTTTGTTGAAGTTGGCCTGAAGGTTGGTAATTATCTATTCCAAGGAAGAGCCAGAGGAGAATAGGACAGTGTCATCTGCATACATCTGGATTGATGAAGTTGAGCAGTTTAGAGGCAGGTTATTAAGGAAAATGGAAAACAAAATTGGTCCAAGTACTGAACCCTGGGAGACCCCAGTAGTCACAGAGAGGAGGGTGGATGTGGCAACCGCAATTCTGATGGATTGGGTCCTGCTTGTGAGGTAGGCGCTGAACCAGTTGGTGGCTGATTCAGTAAGGCCAGCTTCCGAGAGGCTCATTAACAGGAGGGGGTGAGAAACAGTGTTGAACACTTTGGTGAGGTCGACAAATATAGCTGAGGTGATCTGCCCTCTGTCCATACCAGAAAAGATGGTGTCGGTGAGTCTTATAAGGGAGAAGGCAGTGGAATGGCTCTTCCTGAATCCTGACTGGAATGGCGTGAAGAAGCTGGAGTCAGATAGGAAGGATGTCAGTTGGGTGAGCACGAGGTGTTCTTGTATTTTAGCGAGCACAGAGAGGAGAGAGCTAGGGCGGTAATTTGAGGTGGGGGTACCCCCCTTGGGGAGGGGGATGACAACAGCATGTTTCCATGTCTGGGGGATGGTTGCAGTGGCAAAGGAGTGGTTTAGTAGGTTGGCAAGCAGGGTTGCGATGGTGGGGGCACAGAGGTAGAGGAGTTTGGTGTCTAGTCCATCCGGGGATTTGCCTTTTGAAGGGTTCAGAGTTAGTAGGATATTTAGGGCATCGATTGCAAGGTATCTTTGAAGGCAAAGGTGTGAGTCCTGAGCGGATTCATAGATATTACAGGAGGTACGTGTGGAGTGGGGGTGGGCAGGAAAGACAGTAGCGTAGACGCGCACGTGGAGAAGTATATGTAGAACTCAGTGGCGATTGCGCTAGGATCCGAGAGGAGGGTGTTGTTTACACTTAAGAGTGGAGAAGGATTGGCAGCAGGTGGAAAGAAGAGGGAGTGAATGACCTTCCAGAATTAGGATGAACTATTTAAGTTAGATATGAGGGTGGAGCTAAAGTATTCCACTTTAGCTAGCCGAGTTGCTGTGGTGCATTTATAGCGTAACATGCGGTAGTTGGTGAAATCTTGAGGGAGGTGGGATGACTTGTGTGCTCTCCATGCTTTATCACGGGCGTTTTCACATGGTATAAGTTCTTGGGTAATCCATGGCAGGTGGTTCCCATGTACCCTAGTGCAATGCAGAGGGGCATGAGTCTCCCAGACGTTGAAGAACATGGTTTGGAAGTGTAGAAGGACACCATCTGTCGAGTGTAATGTGGTGGTGGGGTACCAGTTTGCTAGGGTTAGATCTTCTAGCAAGGGGGACAGGTTGAGGGATTTGAAGGAGCGTTGGACTAGGAATTTTGGAGGGGGGGGGTTGGGGCAGTGAATTTTGTGAACTAGGTAAATAATGTGCTGGTCACTCGAGGAGTCAGGAAGTGGGCCAGCTTTGATGACCCGGTGAGTGTGGGTGGAGAGAGCCCAGTCAATTAGTGAGTGGTTACTAGATTTGTGATTAAGGCGGGTGGATTCTGTGATGAGTTGTGAGAGGTTTAGACCAGATATCTCTGTTCTGTATTTACTGCATGCTGGGGCTAACCAGTTGAGGTTAAAATCTCCCATAATGTATAGTTCACCTGATGTGGTTTGTAAGGAGATATGTGTGAGGAGGTCAGTCACAGAAGTGGCTGGTGTGCCTGGCCGGCAGTATATTCCGGCAATGTAAATGGGTAGTGAGAAGGGGAGTGCCAGCTGTAGCATTAGAAGCTCGTAGGCTTGTGGCTCAGCCTTGGTTAATACTACCGAGAAGTGTAAGTCTGAGTTTACATAAATGGCTACTCCCCCGCCTCTGGTAGCCCTGTCGAGTTGGACCATGATGTAGCCTGGGATAGCAACCTCGGAGTCTGTGATATTAGAATTTAGCCATGTGTCGGAGTTGGTGAGGATGTCAGGGGCAAAGTGGGCAGCCAGCACTTGGAGCGAATCAAGTTTGAGGGCTAGACTTCTTATATTTAGGTGCAGGAGTCGTATGCCACGGGGGAAGGGGCAACCAGTGAGATTTGATGAGTAGGACGTGGCAGGGGCTTGGCCCACTGAGTGTCATTGGTTAGGGTTGAGTGTAGGGCCAGGGTTTGGGTGTATGTCCCCTGCTGCAAGGAGCAGGAGGGCAATAGTTAAATAGTGGGCTAACAATTGTAGGTACCAAGAGGAGAGCAAGCGCCACCTAGGCAGTTGTCGTGTACAAGTATTAGTGGTTGTTCGGAAGGTAATTGAATGCAGAATTATCCAAGATTGCGAGGTGTTGAATAGAAAGGGTCAGGGTCAGGAAGGGGAATAGGACCAATTTGGGCTGTTCGGAGAACTGGTCACCGACTTGGAGGTGTAAAGGCTCCTTACGAGGTCAGGCAGGGTAGAGGTCGGAGGGGTAGGGGAGGTTGGCAGCATGTTAGAGAGGAGGGACGGGAGGCAGATGAGTAAGGTAGCAAGCAGGAATCTGGGCAATAAAGACATGGTCAGAGCAATCTACATTACCCCTAGCAAGTGTAGTCTAAGTAGGTAGGATTGGTCCTGACAATTACAACTAGAGTTGGGGATCCAACAGAGACAGCAGCCTTCCCTTGAGTCCTTAGAATCTCGAGGAAGGAGAGGAGAAGCTGTCTGGAAGAAAGAGTATGGCAGTTACAGGCAGAGAGAAGCAGTCTGGGAAGAATGTGGAGTTTGATAGAGGTCACTGTACTGGGAACTTAATCTAGGCTGTTCAACGAGTTTTTGGGCAGGGATTAGTGTGAGCCAATGAGGTAGAGACCAACAGTAGGGGTAGTAGTGTGTATTTAAAGGAGGCCTGGGCAGCGGGGGAGGGGTGGGAGAAAAAAACGGTACAGATAGCATGTAGAATAAGTTCAAAAATAGTGACTGGAGATGCAGGCTGGAGAGCGCACCAATCAGGTACATAGTGTTGCCAAGCGGCCCAATCAGAGGCCATTTGCAACTTGCCGCACCAATCAGAAACTAGCCAGTGCTTTCCAAGGACAGCGGTCATACCTTTATACTGGGTCCGTGTTGGAGATCCAGGAGGGCAGCCGAAATTAGTGGTGGAGTCCAGGTGGCCTGTCTGAAATTAGCCTACTAAAAACAGGTAAAAGTCCAGGGTCAAATGGCCACCCGGGTGAATTTTATAAGACCTTTTCCAAGACCCTTACCCCATTGCTGAAAAGGGTATTCTCTTTTATACCCACAAAGGAAGGAATCATCCCCCCCTTGGAATGCAGCCATAATTTTGGTTATTCCTAAGCCAGGCAAGGACCCCACTCACTGTGCGTCCTACAGGCCCATAGCCATCCTTAACACAGACTATGAGCAGGGACAATGGTTTACCAGGATTGAGAAAGGGCATATTCCATTTTGCACAATATAAAAAATGGTATTGTCACCAGTGTCTGCTAAGCCAAAATCCAGTTTTACCGGTGTTTAGTTTTGTGTACTTTATTTAACAATTTTTAACTTTGCTAACATGCATTTTAGCAATTTTGACCTCCACTATTGCACATCCTTCCATCCTTGTACCCATTTAAAGTTATTTTAGGTACAAGATGTGATGGCAGCAGGCAACACTACAGCCCCCACCCCTAAGGTGTGGTGGAAGCAGCACTATGGCCCCATCCTTCAGATGCAATGACAGCACCAACAGCACTACGACCTCCCTTAGGTGTGACAAAAGCAGCAGCGCTGTGGCCCCCATCCCTTAGGTGTGATGGCAGCAGTACTACGTTCACCATTCTTCAGGTGTGATGGCAGTATCAGCACTATGGCCCCCATCCCTCCGGTGGGACAGCAGCAGTACTACATTCCCCATCCACCAGTGGTGATGGCAGAAGCACTACAGCCCCCACCCCTTTGGAGCGATGGCAGTAGCAACAATGCAGTCCATATCTCTCTGGGGTGATGGCAGTAGTGACAGCACTATGATCCCCTTTCTTCAACACCCATACCCCACATGCACAAGGTACAAATGACTTGGTCTCTTTGCTTGTTAGAACTCAGATGTGAATTAATCTGAACCATCACCACTATGGTGGACTACCTTTGTTTTTTCCTATCTATAATTTAACTGCCTGAATTGGATTTCTGCCTGTGACACCACTGACCAGGGTTAGGGAACAGGCCTGAGTATTGGAGGGACAGCTGGTGGGTGAAGGATTGAGTGTCCAATGACCACTCACCTTCTCCTGGGAGGGAGGGTGGGTTTATGGCTCAGCATTTGCTGGCCCCTGGTGGAGGATATAGGCATGACAACATGTCAGCCCTCACTGCAGGAGGGAGCATGACTGATGTCTGCTTGTGCCTTGACATCATGTGGCCTGTCACACTCCCAAGAAAATGGGAAAATACCTGCTGACGAACCGAAGGACAGCTGTTGGTTCCTCCATAAGCCGGCAGCCCCAGACATGTGTCCGTTCTGACCCCTGCCATGCCCAGGAAACACAGGGAGTTCTTTGGGGCAATCTTCCTCTCCTGGTAGCCTCCAACTCAATGAAGGGTTACTTTGGATAACCTGGTAGCACAGCAGTAAGGGGCAGTGGATGGTGGTCAGGACTCAGCTGCGGTAGTAGGGAGCCTTGGCAGGCCTGAAGGAGTGGATGGCCAGGGGGGTAGGAGGAGCAGAAAAAAAAAACTGCTTGAATTTGCTTCTTTGAAATAAAATGTCTCCACCTAAAAAATCCACAAGTGACTAGTGGAGGACCTTCAAATATGCTGAAACTTGCCCTGGGCACTTATCCCTGCCTACTTGTTCCTGAGTGTGGTCCCCTGTGGCTTACCCCATGTCGTTAGCCTTGTTAACATTGTCTGTATTTTTGTTGTTTGCTCTGCCTGGCAATATGTTATGTATCTTGCTCCCACATGCTGTAATCTACCTAGCTACTTGTTATGCTGGATGATCCTGTATGTTACCCTGACTATGCCTGATGCTTTGTATGTACCTTGTAATCTCCTGGGTCGCACCTGAAAATAGGCACTTGGATGTCTAGTGTGCTTACCTGGTTAACAAAAGCAAAATAAATAAATAAATAAATGGATTCATGCATCTCCTAGACATGTGGATGTTTTTTTTTACTTGGTGTCCATGAAAAGGGTGTTTCCCAGTCTTCATGTCTTTGTTCAGGTGTGAATTGAGCATTACTCTGCCCACCAGCATCATACAGCCCATGTGGTCTTACCTTCTGTACGTCATTGGCTGTGCTTTCAAAATCCACTGGCCAAACATAAGTACACTTAAATACTTAACATTTGCTTCATGTTGAAGCAGTCTATCAGAAAACTTTCTGTTGTCACAGAGACTGAAACAGCAGGTGGGAGAAATTGTGCAAATGATCCAATTCACCTAAATGCGGTGCTAACTGTGAAGTATTTTTATAAGTAGTAAAGCAGTTTCTTCTTTGTGAACATACTTTCATTCAGACTAGTTTTCATTCAAACAACTGAGGATTTTGGATGGCCCTACTAATTATAAACTTGAATAAGCTAGTTGGTAACAGTGATCCTGTTTTTAGCAATCTGCAGTCTAGATGCTTATATGCAAAGAATACAATAAAAACCTGACTGAAGTCTAAAAACAAGCTTATAAAACACATAAAATGTATCTGAACATTTATCTTTACCTATACAAAATCATTGCAGTCCAAGTAAAACTCAGGTAAATTACATGGTACCCGACTACTATTCTATGATGTAGTAAACATATCCCCACCCACCCCTCACTGCTTCCCCACCCCTGTTCCTGTCTCTGCCCCGGCACTTATTTCTGTTTGCACTAATTTGTCCCTGTTATGTATTTTGCTGCTCACTACCATGCCCACCATACATGTTCCACAATTGTCATGTATGTTCCACAGTCATATGTATCATGTGCTAATCAGCTCTAACAATGTCTTGCTTCCTAATTCATTCCAGGTTATGTCTGTTATTCTGTTACTTTCTTGTATGCTAAACTTGACTTATACTGTCAGCCCCTATCCAATTCCTGTTAATCCTGTTTTATTCAATTGTATGTAATTGACTCCTTCACTGTTCTTGTATGCTTCTACCTATGTAACCCTCCCGGGTAGCACCTGAAAATAGGCACTTGGCCGTCTAGTGTGCCTTAGCCGGTTAACAAAAACAAATAAATAAATAAATATATTGGTATTTTTTTAATATTATTTGTAAAGCAGGTAAGGCCCACTAGGCAGAACTGTCTGTTTTCAGGAGTGACCTAGAAGCACTGGGGAGGTTAAGTGACTTGCTTAGAGTCACACAGTATGCAAGTGGAGGTTGTGGGAATCAAACCCAAGTCTGCTGGATGTACCCAGTTCAATCACTGTTACTCTAACCACTAGGCATGGGTGGTTAAACTGAATGGCTGATTACAACAAAGCAATGCGGGTGAGTTCCTTACTGACTCTATATACAGCAAAGCAGAAAGAATGCAAAGCACAGCAGCATCAATTTTAAGATGTTGAAATCTGGGTCGGCCTGCTGGTGCTGCGGTTGCATTACTTGCAATGCCAGAGACCCAGGGTCAGAAGCGAACTCGAGTTGCTGGAGGTCTGGCCAGGGGAGTAGGATCGAGCACCTGAGGGAATGATCTCCTCCTCCTCCTCCTCCAGGGAGGGTGGGCTGCAAGTCCTGCTGCTTTACCATCACCTGTGTGACCACGGGTGATGGTGCAATGGTGCTGCAGAGTAATCAGGAGGAGAGGACGCTAGCCAGGATCTGGAGCAGTGGCATGTCTCTATGCTACTTACCTCCTTGGATCTCCTCTAGTGCCGGTGCCCTCAGGGACAGAGACCAGAAAACCAGGAACAATCACCCCACATCAGCCACTTGCAGAAGGGACCCAGGTGCCCCAGACTTCATAACCAACTCCATGAGGGACCCACTGAGCTGCCCGACACACTAAGGGAGTGCGGAGGGGTGATCTGGGGTCCCCCTTCCTTACCACCTGGTGGGGTACAATCCAGGCAGAATAGGGGCACACCCACAGGAGCTCCTGAGCATTACCTGGGAGTGAAGCTAGGTGGTACCCAGCCTAGGGATCTCTGAAAAGTGGAGACTGATGCTGTGAAAAGGGGACATAGAAAGAGAAAATAAAACAAATTTAAAAAGATGCTGAAATCTTTGAGATTCTGTGCAGTGACATGCAATTTCCGTGAGGCACCGGTATAAGAATTCAAAATCCACAAACCAAGCAGGATTCCATGCTTGTTACCGGTAAAAATAGAAAACCAGGGTCCCTGACTACGAGATTTTTGCATCAAGTTTGGCTAAATGACTAATTCAATTGGTACCAAGTCTGATAAATATGTATCAATGTGGCTTTATCCCAGGAAGACAGGCCCAGGTTAATGTTAGACGTACTATTTATCTAATTGAACATATTCAAATACAACAAAACCCAACACTTCTTTTTGGTCTGGATACAGAAAAAGCATTTGATATGGTGTCTTAGAGGTTTCTGTGTGGGGTCCTTGCCTCATTCGGATTTCCGAAGCAATTTTCGGACGCAATCTTTAAGTTCTACAAAGCACCTAAGGGTTATATAAGAGTGAATGGGCATATCTCGTAACCCGTTCCTCAAAGAGGAACCTGACAGGGGTGCCCCCCTATCCCCCCTACTCTTTGCTTTCTATATTGAACCCCTCGCTCAATCTACCTGGCTATCCCCAGGTATAACAGGCATCACCTTAGCAGGCAAGGAGCATAAACTTGCCCTGTTCGCAGATGACCTGCTAGTGTATTTATCAGACCCAGACTCCTCCCTGTCTGTTTTTTTGCAGAAAATCAGTGAATTTTCTCTACTCTCTGGTTACACTTTAAACATAAATACAACTGAAACCCTACCCTTTAATTATAAACCATCCACCATCCTCCAGAACAAACTGTCTATTAAATGGGATTAACAGGCCTTAAATATTTAGGAATCCAGATTACTAAAGCTCTATCCAAGTTATATTCTGCTAATTTCCTTCCTCTAGTGCAAGCCCTTAAACAAGATATAGGGAGGTGGAACCTCCTCCCAATACCTTTTTACACACGTACTCTGTCACTGAAAATTAATGCCCTCCCCAGATTCCTGTATCTGTTTCAATGTGTCCCATGCACAATACCCCCAAAGAGCTCTTATTGTGGCAGAAAGTACTGTCTGCTTTCCAGTGGAACCATAAGAAGCCGTGAGTTAACCAAAACAAGTTATTCCTTTCAAAAGCCCTGGGGGGAATGGCACTCTCCTCACTATTTAATTACTGGGCTGCCACTCAGATGCGCCTGGCACTGTTATGGGGGTATAAAAATTACCAGGCCTACTGGAAGCAAATAGATTTAGCCAGGCATTAGGTCTTCCCTTTACAGGTGAGTCTGTTTGCTTCTACTTTGCTGAGGCAAGCTAAGCAGTTGCTCCCTGCAGCCACTGCCTCCATTTTAGAGAGGGTGGCAAAGGGGAACCAGTAATAAAGCTGTCAAGCAGCAGTTTTGGAAGTACCAATTGTTTGTGGAAACCCCACAATTTTCTCCCGAGCAACATATCCACTGGTACAAAAGTCAGGCCTCAAAGGGCTTGGTGGCTCCCTGGCAGTTACTACGGGGGTCCTCTGTACTGAGTTTTGAAGAAGGGCAGACAAAGTTCTTAGATGAAAGAGATAGACTATACTATTACAAAAGAAGGGACTACATAATTAAACAACTTAGAATGACAGAACAGGAGACTATGACGTGGGAGGATACTACTCCATTTATTCAAATCTGGAATACACCTCAGGGTGAAAAAGCCATCTCTATAATATATAAATCCCTGATTAATCAATTGGCACACTGTATGGATCCAGTAAAATCAAGTTGGGAGAAAGAGCTTAATCAATCCATAAACATAAAGGACTGGCCAGAAGGCCTGGAGAGGGGATTGGACCACAACCTCATCCCCCACATGGAAGGAATTTATGTGGAAGGTTCATGTTAGGTTTTTCCTTGTTCCTTCGATTGTAGCATTGAGGAACCCAGGGGCATCGTCAAGATGCTGGAGGGAGTGTGGGGAACCAAAAGCTTCACATAGTCACGTGTTTTATGACTGCCCAAAATTTCTAAGCTTCTGGGATACAATATCTCGATATATAGTGAATATATTGGATCTCCCCCAATCCCCCTCAGAGTTTAACTGTATATTAGGAGTGCCACCCATGGGGACAAGAGACAAAAGCACTTTATATCTGTGGTCGATCTTATGTGCAGCATACAAATCTGTAACAAAAAAGTGGCTTAAGAAACCCCTCCATTGATCTCTGAATAGAAGTCATTGGTGCTTACCATGCAACATAATGAACAATTACCTTATGCTATGCATAACAGAATGGACACATATGGATCCCAATGGACACGATGGGAGATGGCCTGTGAACAAATTCAATAGGTCATCCTACAAGGGGAGGTCAGAGGCAGACTTAGCAAATACTCACCTTTGCCTCCCCTTGGACCACCTATCCGTGTATTAGAATCAGGCTGTTTGGAGAAAGAAATACAAAATCACACATGTCCCCACAATGCAAAGCATCATGGGCTGCATATGCAAATCACCACAGAATATTATGCTGGTTCAACTTTAAGCAGAAATGCATGGTGCCGAAAGGCCTCTCACACAGTTTGCAATTAGTGCCAACAGAAGACATAGGCACGTGTTTCGTCCTACCAGGACTCATCAGTATGCCTCGTCTGTTTGACACCCCAGTGGAATGAACTAGCAACCCTAAGATGGTCTATCTAGGTTATGTAGTTTTGCAAACTGTGTGAGAGGCCTTTTGGCACCATGCATTCCTGCTTAAAGTTGAACCAGCATAATATTCTGTGGTGATTTGCATATGCAGCCCATGATGCTTTGCATTGTGGAGATATGTGTGATTTTGTATTTCTTTAAAACTTGACTTCCCAGCCAAATGCCCTTTGGGGTAACCATTGCCTCAGTGCTTGCGCATAGAGGTTCTTTGTTTGGGGAAAGGAGTTGAATCTAAAGCCTGCTGATATCTTATATATAGCACTGTGCAATAACTGCTCGGATTGGTCCTCAAAACTGATTTACTTAATCATTTCTCATCTGTTTCGAATATTATTAATGTCTTAGCCCATGTTGTTGTTTTTTTTTTTCCTTTTTTTCCTCTTTCTTGTTAATTTTGTACACAAGTTCCAGAAAAAGGTCAATAATCCATCTAAATATTGTTTATCAAATTATAAGAAAGTCTGATGGATAAGTATGATCAAGGTATGTATCTATTTTTCTATGTTTGCATGTAAACAAATATGGTTATAATTACCTTTCTAATAAAAGTATAAAAAAAAGAACTTACGCAACCATTTAGCCCATGTGCAACAAATATTTTGAACTGGCTGATGTCCATGCATAGCATGTGGTAGCCAGATACTATATAATTGTTGTATATATTTAGATGGTCTATCCTGTAATAGTAGTCTCTTGTGTGTTCTTAGGAAGTGAGAACTGCAAACTGAAGGTTAGCAGTACGGACACCCTAAGAATATCATGTAGACCACTATTACACTCCTAAGAGCAATGTTGGGGGGGGTGTACAACGATATTAGTTATCAACATTAATCATTGATATTTAAAAAATTGAAAACAAAAACTCCCCAAAACAAGCCTAATTCTAAGGCACCTGTACATGAGACACTCTGCAGAGTAAGACTGTGTTATGTAGGGGAAAGGAGTGCTTCAATTAGTCCGGAGCATTGTTTCGATCATAATCAAATATCACAGTTTTTCAAATCAAATCAAATCAAAGTTTATTTATAATGCGCTTTTCAACATATCAAAGTGCAAGTACAAAATAACTTCTTACATAATAAATAATAACATAAAAACAATAAAGCGAGCACTTCAGCAAGGTTTTAGTTAGCAGTCATTCTGCCTGAGAGCCTGATCCACAAAGCTAATTGGGATACACTCGATTCGGGCATATCCCAACTGCAGTGCTTCACACACCCAGTTTCCTGTCCATACCAGACTGCATCCACAGCCCTTGCCCACTGTGCATCACTATTGCAAAGCAATGCATAGGGGGCAGGGGGCTCCGGGTGGCATGGAGCTGTGCCAGACCCCAGACATCAAGTCGGATGTCTGGTCTGGCACAAGGATGGATCTCTGACTCCACATAGAGCAGGGGAATGTGGGATACGGCAATTCTCTAAGAACTGGCATATCCACAATGGAACAGTACAAACATTTCATTTTTCACTGAGTACTGCCAGTGCACCCCAGCCCATTGTGACAGCTTAGAGGGCTGGGGCCAATTGGGCCTTGAGGAAGCTACAGTGGGTATACAGCCACCACCCCCTGGCCATACCCCGTCCCATCACCCTGTTAGCTGCACACGTAGCTCAGGTGCATCGAGGGCATGCATATAGATATGTGGATGCTGAAGAGTACCCAGCAGGTGCGCATCTTCTAACAAGGGGGCACTCCGTGGCTTTTCAAGTCCTCCACACATGCCAAAGGACCAAGAGCCTTTTGTGGATTGAGCCAAATAGTATAAAAATAGGATGCAACTTTAGCACACAGAAAACATAAGTACACCTCGGCACTTTGATGCCAGTGCCTCTTACAATATATGAAAGGTGCCAGTGGAACAAGACCTTGCGGTCTATCAAGTCTGCTTGTATTGGGCAAGCAGCTAAGGACTCCACCTCTCCCTCAACTGACACCGGCTCATTTTTAGTCATTTCTCTTTTGGCCCTGACTTTGCCCTTTACCCTGTCCCACCCCCTTTTAAAGCCATCTACTGTTTCTAGTGATACCACTTCCTCAGGGAGCCCATTCCTCCCTACCTCCACCATCTCTGTGAAGAAACGCCTCCTAGTCTTTTCTCTTGAACTCCCCCCCCTCCAGCTTAAGGCAATGTCCCCTCATAATTTTATTTCCACTGAGCCTGAAGAGGCTTTCCTTGTCCACCCTGTTTATACTCCTCAAATATTTAAAGGTCTTAATCATGTCCCCCTCTCCATCCTCTCCTCCAAGTAGTACATGTTCAGGGCTTCCAGCCTCTCTCATATGTCTTGCCGTGCTGACCTGTAACCTCTTTCTGCTAGTGCTACTCTGTGGAGAGCAGGATCCACATGGGAGCCCCAGAATCCCATACCAGAGCTACCTGAAGGCCATGTGTGTTATGGAGGGGAGGTGCTCAGCTCCTGGGGAGTAAAGGCTCAAGCCAGTTGGCATTCATACACCCCTGCTGACTGACCAAGGGGATGGCACTGACGTCACCTGTGAAGATAGCTCCTTACCCAACTTCCTAGTGGGAGAAAGGGGTGCAGCCATGGGGACCCCAACTGTCAGGTGGGGGCAGAGGAATACCTCTCAACCTCTTGCCTCATAGGTTAGGGACAAGGCTTTAAAAAATCAGGGACACTTCTGAACAATTGGTAATATCCACTCGGGAAACTGATAGAATAAGGGACATGGCATAAAAAGCATTTTCTGAAAAAGAACAAGTCAGTAATTTACATTATTTTGTGTTTACAGACCCCATTGTTCGGTTATGGAAATTTTTAGGTGAGACAGAGGAGAATTTTGAGGCAAAATGAGGGGATACCTGAACACTCAGGAATGGCTGATTGCTCTGGGCAGAGCAAAAGGGATAAAACACAGTACTGAAAAAACCATTCATGTTCCTGGGGAATGGGATCTCATATGGTATAGTTAACACATAGTTACATCCTCATACTTCTGGAGGGAGTACACCTGGAAAGCAGACAATTTTTCCATATCCCCAGTAATCATGGCCAAATTTCCGCCACAGTACTCGGCAGTCTGCTGGGGATGGTGTGGTCATGAGGCAGCAACCCATTCTCATGTCTTTTAGGAATGTGCAGAACTTAGACAAAACTAGCCTAAAAATGTGGAAGAAATAAACAAGATAGTGCCAGATTTTGGGTTTCTAACTCCCAAGGATGGCCTCTTAGTGATCTGTCCTGAAACATTCAGTAATAAGGTCCATAAAACTTCGCTGGGGATCTTTTTAACAGCAGCTAAGTAACAGAATTAATCGGCAGAAAATACCAGCATTGCCCACCCAGTCTGCCCTGCTGGTCCCTGCCTAGTCTATCTCTGCAGACCCTAAATGGTCTTTGGTGATCCTCCCTCCTCTCTGCCTATTTTCTAATATTCCCTTGTGTCTATCTCATGCGTGTTTGAAACCTACTATTTTCACCTCCATCACTTCCACTGGCAGCCTGTTCCAGGCATCTACCACTCTTTCAGTGAAGAAGTACTTCTTCACATCTATCTTAAGCTTCCCCCCCTCCAGCTTCATTGCATTCCCTCTGGTCCTGGTGCTCTTTCTCATTTGAAAGAGACTCCCCTCCTGCACCCTGTTCACCTCCGTGAGGTACTTGTAGGTCTCTTTCATGTCCTCTTTCACTCTTCTCTCTTCCAGGATGACATGTTGAGATCCCTCAGTCTCTCTTCATAGGGCTTTTGATGCAACCTCTGCACCATTTTAAATTCCATCCTATGGACTGCCTCCACCCTGTCTGTGTTCCTTCTGAGGTGCGGCCACCAGAACTGGAAACAGTACTTCAGGTGGGGTCTCACAAGCAAATGATACAGAGGCAAAAATACCTCCCTCCTGCTGCTGGTTATGCCTCTCCCTGTGCGTCCCAGCACCACACTGGCCCTACCCCTTTCTTGGTCACACTGCCCTGCCACTTTGAGGTTATCAGATATGATAACCCCAAGGTCCCTTTCCTGCTGAATCACTATCAGTAACTCCACCCTTCCCCATCCCATACTCAGTTCTTGGGTTCCTTTGACCTTGGTGAATGATTTTGTACTTTATGGCTTTGAGCTCTCAACTGCCATGCTCTTGACCATTCCTTGAGTTTCCCCAAGGTCCCGACACATTCTCTTTCCACCCTCGCCCATGAGTGTCCACCCTATTACAGATTTTGGTGTCATCTGTAAAAAGGTATACCCTCCCTTCAAGTTCTTCCCCAATGTCAATTATGAAGATATTGAAGAGGACCTGTCCCAGTACTGAGTCCTGTGGCACTTTCCCCTTATTAGAGTGAGTGCCATTAACCAACACCCTCTGTTGCCTATCTGTCAATCTGTTCCTTGCTGAATTCACTACTTTGGATCCTACCCCTAGGCTGCTCAGTTTCTTTATCAGTCTCCCTTTGTGGCACAGTGTCAAAGGCCTTGCTAAAACCCAGAAAGGACATGTCCACTGCCCTCTCCTGATCTGTTTCCCTGGTCACCCAGTCAAAGAAATCAATCAGATTTGTCTAGCATTACTTCATCCTCCACCCAGTGAATCCATGCTGCCTTCAGTCTTGTAGCCCATGGGATTCAAAGTACTCTACCAAACTTTCCTTTATCAGGGTTTCCATTGATTTCCCCACCACTGAGGTGAGACTGGCCAGCCTGTGGTTGCTAGCCTCCTCCTTACTGCTGCTCTTATGGAGAGGGACCTTGTCTTTTTTTCCTCTAGTCCTCTGGAACCACGCCTGTTTCCCGTGAGCTGTTGAATAAGGCCATCATTGGGGCAGCTAGCACCTTCCTGAGTTCCTTTTACATAGAAATATAGAAGTTGATGGCAGATAAGGCCCATCCAGTCTGCCCATTTTTTCTACCTTGTGAATGTGCCATAGGCCTTTGCTCTGTCAATGGTCTATCTATTCATACTCATCTGTATTGCTCCCTTATGCCTATTCTATGCCTGTTTGAAGCCCTGCACTGTATTCATATCTACCACTTCCTGAGGTAGGCTGTTCAATGCATCCACCACCCTTTCTGTGGAAAAAGAACTTCCTCACATTACCCCCTTAATCGGCCTCCCTCTAATCTCATGCTGTGTCCTCTTGTCCTGCTATTTTTCTTATATTGAAACATGTTAGACTCTTTCACCTTGTCAATGCCCTTAAGGTGTTTGAATGTTTCGATCATGTCACCCCTCTCCCTCCTTTGCTCTAGGATATACATATTGAGCTCCATTAATCTGTCCTCATATGTTTTCTGATGCAGTCCCTGCACCATTTTGGTTGCCCTTCTCTGGACTGCCTCAATTTGATTAATGTCCTTGTGAAGGTGTGGCCTCCAGTACTGCACGCAGTACTACAGATGGGGCCTAGCCAGTGTCTTGTAAAGGGGGATTATTACCTCCCTCTTACGACTTGTAATACCCCTACTAATATACCCCAACATCCCCCTAGCCTTATCTATGGCTTTAGTGATCTGCTTGGATGATTTCAGGTCATCTGTGATGATGATTCCCAAGTTTCTTTCTTCCTTTGTGACTGCCAGCAACTCCCCTCCCAGCCTATAGGTGGCTTCAGGGTTTCTCTTCCCTATGTGCATGATCTTGCACTTCTTTATGTTAAACCCCAGTTGCCACTCTTCCGACCATTTTGCCAGTTTATCCAGATCTCTTCTCATTCTGCCCACCCCATCTGGATCATCTACTCTGTTGCAGATCTTGGTGTCATCTGCAAATAGGCAAACCTTATCCTCCAGTTCATCTGCAATGTCACTGATGAAGATATTGAAGAGGACTGGCCCCAGGACTGATCCCTGAGGTATCCCACTTGTGACTTGCATCTCTTCTGACTGTATACCGTTTACCACCACTCTCTGTTTTCTGCCCATCAACCAGTTTGCCACCCAGTTGACCAACGTCTGACCCACCCTGAGCCTACTCAGCTTATTAATCAATCTTCTATGTGGAACAGTGTCAAAAGCTTTGCTGAAGTCAAGGTAGGTGACATCAACTGCTCCCCCTTGGTCCACCACTCTTGTTACCCACTCAAAGAAATCTATGAGATTAGTTTGACAGGACCTTCCTGTTGAGCTGACAGTATAGCCTAGAGGTTAGAGGAACGAGGTGTGAATGAGCTTGGTACATCCAGCAGACTAGACCTGAGTTTGAGTCTCACAACCTCCACTTGCATACTGTGCGACTCTGAGCAAGTCACTTAACCGTCCAGTGCTCCCAGGTCTCCCCTGAAAACAGGCACTTGTGCCTGGTTGGCCTTACCCGGTTACCAAAGACTAAAATAAAAAAATAAATAAATAAAACCATGCTGTCTTGGATCCTGTGCTCCTACAGATTCCAGGTGTTGCACTATCCTTTCCTTAAGGAGTGCCTCCAAAATCTTGCCCATTACTGAGGTAAGACTGACTGGTCTGTAATTCCCTGCCTCCTTCCTGCTACTACTCTTGTGGAGCGGGATCACATGAGCCCTTCTCCAGTCTTCTGGGACCTCTCCTGTGCTCAGAGGCTCACTAAACAGTTCTGCTAATGGCTCTGCTAGTTCCACCTTTAGCTCCTTTAGTACCCTGGGATGTATGCCATCAGGTCCCATTGCCTTGTCCACCTTGAGCTTATTGAGCTCTTGTAGGACCTTTTCTTTTGTGAAGGGACTAGTGCACACCTCCCTCCCCCTGTGTTCATGGTGCTGAGCTGGGGGCCCTTCCCTACCTTCTCTTCAGTAAAAACTGAGCAGAAGTATCTATTTAGGATAGATGCTTTTACATGGTCCTCCTCCTCACACGCCCCCTTATCCCCTTTGATCTTAGCACTGTCCAAAACCCCTTTTTTTGAATAAAATAAAATTATGTTTCTCATTTTCTCAGTTGGCTGCACAATCTGTTCAGTGGAGCTCTGGAGGGTCCAGTTCAGAATGCATTAAATGATAATGTAAGTTTTCTGGACTGTCTCCTTTCACTAATGTATCTATAGAAAGTCTTGTCACGTTCTTTTACTGTTCGTGCTAGTGTTTCCTCGGTTTAGGCCTTTGCCTGCCTTACTGCCTTCCCTGCTTCCCTTAGGGAAGTTTGGTATGCCTCCCTATCTTCATCTCACTGCATTCCCTTATATTTCCTGAAGGCCAGCCTTTTGACTCTGACCTTTCCTGCTACTGTTTTTGAGAACCAAAGTGTTTTCCTTCTTCTTTTGCACTTCCTTTTCTCTCTAGCACAATGGAATGTTGCTTCAAGTATTGCATCCTTAATGCTTGCCCACTTTGTCTGTACCCCCTCACCTGTATTTCATTTTGCCAGGGCTAGCTTAACTGTTGGCCATCTTATCAAAGTCAGCTCCTCTGAAGTCCCATATTTTTACCTTGGAATAGGATGATTTAGTTCTAGTGGCCAAATTGAACCATACTATGTAATGGTCACTGGCCCCCAGGTGACCTACCTGGAGATCTGTGATCTTTTCCCTGTTAGTCAGTACTAGATCTAGAATAGCCTAGTCTCTTGTGGGTTGTTGTATCAGTTGTTTAAGCGCCCCCCCCCCCCACAGGGAATCCACTATGTGTCGAGTTCTGGCAGATGTTCCTGCTAGTATTGACCAATCTGTATCTGGCATGTTGAAGTCTCCCATTATCAGAACCTCCCTTTTAGCTGTAATGTTTTGTTTATCTTCTAACAGTAATGTGTCTATGTCCTCCCCCTGGTCTGGAGGCCTGTACACAACCCCAGCTCGTATGGATGTCCCATTTCCTGTTTCCAGGGTAACCCACAGTTCTTCTGGCTCCTTATGTGTATTCTGAATTTCTGTAGCTTTGATATTTTCATTGACATAAAGGGCCACTCCACCCCTCCCCCTTTTTGCACCTCAGCCTCTTCTGAACAGCACATAGCCGGGTACTGAAGTCTCCCAAGTGTGGTTACTGGTGAACCATGTTTCGCTAATGGCTACTATATCCAGTTTAGCTTCTGTCATTATTGTCTGCAGGTCTGGGATCTTGTTTCCCAGACTGTGAGCATTTGTGTACATGATTTTCCATTGGCCAGATTTCGGTGTGTTAGTTGTTGGGCGAGGTCTGGCATTTCCCCTGTGTGTCGTATGGGGAGCTATACCTTTTTCCTTACCTGGTGATGAAAATCCTGTGCAGTCCCAGTGCTGTGTCCACTTTCAGAGCTGCAAGTCACTTCAGGACATTTGTCTGAATAGAGTTGTGTCCACCTCCCCCCACATCTTTGTTCCTGGTGGTCTGTCCAGCTTCCCTCCACTGTGAAGACTGAACAGAAGTACCTGTTCAAGATGTCTGCTTTTTCTTGATCCTCCTCTGTGCAGTCTCCTCCTGTCACCCTCTTCATCAGAGGTTTCTATTACAACAGTTCCTTAAAGTTTAGTTTATCGATTGATCGTTCAACGTAAATTGTCATTACATATGATACAAGTGATTAAAAAGCATATCATTGCATGATTGTACCTTAAGGTCATGTAACCCCCCTGCAAATGGGGCTTCCCAAAAGTCTTCCAGGAGCTTGCTTTAATGCTCCAAGCCTGGATGGTGATCGGCATCTAAGCCATTTATCTGTGAGTGCTTTTAGAGCCTCTGGTACTGTCTCTTTAAGAGCTGTCTGCCTGCAGACATAATTAATTTGGATGGGGGTCTGTGTGTTTCCCTGCTCGAGTCCTGCCAAATCGCTCTGTTTTTGCCGTCGCTAAGTGGGCAGAAGGAGCACTCTTCAAAGATGTAATTGTTTGCTTGTAACCCGTTAGAGTAATAATGAAAATGCAGTTTGTTTTAACCTGCTTTCTTGTAGCAAGGACAGTGCAGAGTAGCTCCCTCATGTTGGTTCTGAACTGCCGAACTGGACCAATCATTGTGGGGATCTTTTAAAAAGGAGCTTGCTCTGGGCGAATCAGAACTTGGACTCTCCTCTGGAGCCAGCCACAATGGGATTGTATGGCAGATGCCTCTGGGAATTGTAGTTTAGACTTTGGCGCCTTTTTGCACCAACGGGGAGTCTGTGAGTGACAGCCAAACCAGCCAACTGAACTGGGAGGAACTCAAAGGAAATGCTCAGCTCTGTCTACTGGAAAGATCAGATGAGTTGAGACAGTGAAGCGTGAAGGAGCTATGAGCTTCTGTGCTGTGCAGCCTCACGCAGCGATGTGAGGCCCCTGAGTTTCGGGTCCGCAGTTCTGTGCAAGCACCGCTTGGACTGAATCTGACTTGTGAGGAGAATCAAGGAGATCTGAAAAGTAGAAACCAGGCTCACCCTGTAGAAGACTGGAGAAATTGCTGAATCATGAAGGAAGGAACTGACTGCTGTGTGTTCTCCCGGGTATTTTGCAGTAATTGTGGTCGGGATCGAGAAGCAGCCTGCCTGGTATAGTACTTTCCTTTTACATATAAATGTGTGTAGTGCTTGTGGGGAAGTCGCATTTCAAATCCCCTGTACAGTGAATTGAGTGCATGAAGCTGGAAGTAAACCCCAGCTTAATCCGGACTACAGCTATTTGCTATAAACTATAGTGGGGTCCAGTCACAAGGACCTTGTCCACATGGTCTGCTCCTCCTGGCAATCCAGGACAATCTGCCTTCCATCTAGTTTTCAGCATTGAGTTTGTGAGTACAAGCAGGGTAGCTCCCTGCCATCTGTTTATCCAATTGCAAGTGTATCATCTAATTGTTGCTGTTTTATTTCTTCACGAACTGAGCCTTCTGGCTCCGGATTACAATTGGGTATTGTGCAAGTGTTTTTCCATCACAGGGCCCCAACCAGCTGCACCGATCCTGGCTAGCACCTCACCATCCCGGGAACCCAGTAAAGTGACATTTAGGGACTCTAAACATGCGCACAGTGCTGCGATTATTAATGTGTTTAGTCTAATTAACCTGATTTCCCTGTTCCTTGTTACAGCTCCTTAAATAAATCAGATCTGTTTGTTTCAGCAAAGTTACACTGACTGAGGTATTCGTTTATGATAAAGTATTGTACTGTGGCTTTTGCAATGTATCATCTTGTTTTACAGGGGGTCTCCAGAGTCCAGTCGACAGAGCCAGTCCTGAGGGTAAGTGTACATTGTGAAGATTTTCCTGATGCATTGTGTGGGCCACTAGTGGGAAGAAAGGGGGGTTACAGTGTCCCAGAGGGCTGCAAACAAGTTAGTTTAACTACTGCAAACCCTGACCTCTGGGTGGAGGCACCCGCCATTGGACCTAGGCCCCTCAACCTGATAGTTAAGCAGGCAGGGGTAGTAGCCCTTGGGATAGCACCACCTAGGGGTTAGTCAGATATATGTTGTTCAAAATTTATACTGTCTGTCTCGCTGCATGTACGATGATACCATTGTGCTGTGTGAAATGTCTGGCTCTGCAGCACTGTCCAAAACCCCTTTTTTTGAATAAAATAAAATCATGTTTCTTATTTTCTCAGCTGGCTGTACAATCTGTTTACAGGAGCTCTGGAGGATCCCATTCGGAAAGCATTAAATAATAATGTAAGTTTTCTAAACTGTATAAAGACATAATTCGCATTTGCTTTTACAATTGATTTTTGTTATGGAACTTCTGACTGAACCTCTGAAAACAGGATATTGTATCTGTTTTATTCATTTCATTTTTGTTGACCGGAGAAAGGAGGACTAGACAATACTGCCTATTATCAGGCTCGACGGGGAAGAGGGGGATACAGTTGCAAAACAGTGAATGGGGGAAATTTGACCAAGGTACTGAGATGATTTTCTACTGTTTTCAAAAGTACAATGGGATTTTTTTAACTTCCTCTCCCAATCTGCCTTCCTTGGTCATCTCCCTACTCCCAGGAGCATCACACACCCAAAGGCGGCACTACACCAGGGCACGTGCCCTGGTTAAAAAATTTTGTGCCCCAGTGCTCTGGGTCCCTGCTGCAGTGCGTATGTTGCAGCTTAAAATTTGTTCACTTGCTGCCAGCTGCATCTGGGTTCCGAATCATTCGTGTCCCAACTCCCAACACTGAGTGCCCCATCACACTCCACCACCCACACACCAACCACCGACTCCCAGTCCCATAGGCTACGTGGCACTTAAATCTGCGTTACAGTCCCTGGCCACGTTTCTGTTAGTTTGTGGTCCGAGTCGGACTTCTGCAGTTGTGACACAGACGCACACTGTGTCTGACGTCAGTGCACCAATACTGCCAATCGGCTGTGCTGCTGCTCAACAGAGCCCCATCTGCATTTTTCCACCTCTGCCTCTAACAGCCAGTTATTCTGGTGGTTGGTCCCCTCAGGTCTGCACTGTGGCCTGTGCAATCCCCTCTCGCCCTCATGGTGCTCTTGGACACATTGCAGTAGTCTGCTGAGCGAGTAGAGTTAGCACTGTTCCATGACTGAAACCACCATATGATTTCACAGTGGTGCTGCCTCACTGTCACCTACCTGAATCAGGAGCTGCCAGGTCATCTGCTCCCATTCAAACCAGAATTGTATTGGCATTGCTTGCAGACAACAGCATAGAAGACCCCCCCCCCCCAGACTCAGCAGTACAGCCAACCTTAAAAACAGCTCTGCTCTGTTGGCTTGTTTCACAAAAGACTAGATCATGGTCTGGTCTGTAGTGGGAGAGAGCAGGAGTTGCTAGCCACCCTGCCCAGCCAGTAGCTGCAGCACAGAGATAGGCCCTCAAGTAAAAGTCCAGCCAGCAGCAACAACAGACAAGAAAGAAGCTGCCTGCAGAACCAAAGACATGATCCTTATTGCTTGCACCTTTTTGTTGAGGTAAGTGGCTGGGTTTATTTGAAAATGTCTCAGTACTGTGAGGAGGGGAAGGAGAGAGAGAACACATGGCCCTCTGTCTCCTCATGGCCCTCATGATTGGTGAGCAATCCGTGGGGGATCAGTTTAGGAGGTGGATACCTGCTGGAAAGGGGTAGCATGGGTGCTCTGCTTCTTCTGGCTCGGGGGGATGGCCCTGCTTCTCCTGGCTCAGAGGGATGGCCCTGCTTCTCCTGGCTGGGGGATGGTCCTGCTTCTCCTGGCTTGGGAAGGATTTCCCACTACTCCTGGCTCGGGGAGTAGGATGGCTCTGCTTCTCCTGCCTGGGGGATGTTTCTGCTTCTCCTGGCTCGGTGGGTGGCCCTACTTCTCCTGCCTTGGGGATGGCCTGCTTCTCTTGGCTCAGGGGGTGTCCTACTTCTCCTGCCTTGGGGTGGCTGTGCTTCTCCTGCCTTGGGGGATGGCCCTGCTTCTCCTGGCTCTGGGGATGGCCCTGTTCTCCTGACTGGGGTGGTGGTCCTGCTTCTACTGACTGGGGTGGTGGCCCTGCTTCTCCTGGCTCAGGGGGATAGCCCTACTTCTCTGGCTCAGGGGTGGTGGTCCTGCTTCTACTGGCTGGGGTGGTGTCCCTGCTTCTCCTGGCTCGGGGGGGTGGCCCTACTTCTCCTGGCTGGGGGGTTGGGGCCCTGCATCTCCTAGCTCAGGGAGATGGCCCTGCTTCTTCTGGCTTGGGGAGATGGCCTTGCTTCTTTTGGCTCAGTGGGGAGGATGGCCCTGCTTCTTCTGACTCAATGGGGAGGATGGCCCTACTTCTCCTGGCTCAGGTGAACCTGCTTCTTCTTCCAGAAGAAGCAGGGCCACCCCCCCAATCCAGGAGACACAAGACCATCCCCATAAAAAATAAAATGGGAATGGCATTTTATTTAAGAAACATAACAATCATCATTTGTTCAAATACCCCAAGAGGCAGGCGTGCATGAATATGCATGCATGCTTTCCATTCAGGTTTCTATAGGTGCCCTGGCTGAAAACTGTAGTGCCCATCCAGTGCCCTGGTAACCAACAGAAGCTGGAGTCACCACTGCACCCACCTTCTTCTGGACTTACCCCTACCTCCTTGTTCCTTCCTGGCTTATCATTGGGGGGGGGTTTGACAACATGGATCTTACCCCTGCTGAAGGTCCATGCTCAGTCTGGAGGTGGGTGCCATGGTTGCTGCTGCGGGGCCTGCAGATGAAGCACACAGCCATGTTGCAGCAAAGCTTTCTGTCCTGGCTCCCATTCCACGAGCTGCTGACCCGACATGATCTGAGTGATGCATGCACAAGGATGTGCGCCATGCATCAAGCTCAGTCAGCGCCTTCCCTCCCTGATGCTGAGCCCTGCCTGGACCGCCGTCTGTGGTCTCCCAGGGTGGCAGTTGTGAGGCAGCAGCTGCAACCCTCCCTTCCTCCCTAGAGGAGGGAGAGATCATATTTAAGCAATAATCCACGACAGGGTGTGGGTTATGCTGAGATTTACCCATGCCTGGTGTGGTTTGGTCATGAGGCTGCAGGCAAAGTGACCAAATCCATACCAGAAGTGAATAAATCCAAGCATAACCCACATCTGGGAGTGGATTACTGTGATTATACAATTGGCATTAAGTAAACTTTTACCAAAAAAAATTAAACAGTTTATATTTTAGGAAAAAATAATGTTTTTGTACATTTTTGTTGGAATATCTTTCCTCCATAGAAAAATAGTCTTGGGTTGCTAGGACTCCCGCTTTTTGTGCACATGTGCAGTGCTGATTTTCCATTCCCTGCCCTGATGCTTTCCCTGGGGCCAGGAAACCTTTCTCACTGTGCTTGTTGTCATGAGTTCATTGTGTCCTGGCTCTATTTTTGTTGTAGGAGCCGGGACAACCTTCTAAAGTTGGTTCAGGGCCTGATTTGAACTACAACTACAGAGCACTGGTTCCATTTTTGCACATTCTGCAGATGCGCAGCAGCCTACATTGCTGCCTTGGTTCATAATTCTCATTCCCCAGCCCTCTTTAGCTCCTGGTCCTGGGAAACAAAGCAGTCAGTGTTCTTTTCTCTGCTGTCTGCTTCAGCCCCTGGAACACTGGAGAGGGCCTGAAGTCATAGGGTGCCAAGCAGCAAGAGCCGCAGATGTGAACTGTGGAGCCCCACTCCACATTGTACCAGGGCTCCTGGACTGCTGTGAATGCCCTACCAGTCACCTTCTTCGGCAATCCTGGGACTGGAGGGTGAAGAGATCGTGAGACAGGGGATGAGGAATCACATCAGGTTAGCACTGAATTGGGGGGGGCCTACACAAATTTACAGCTGTTGAAGCAATCTATTCCAGATATCAACTACCCCGTCAGTAAAGAAATATTTTCTCACATCACTCTTGAATTCCCCCTCTAGCTTCACTTGATACCCCCAGTTCTGGTGCATGTTCTCATTTGCAAGAGATTCCCTTCCTGTACTCTATTCACTCCATTGAGCTACCTGTAGGTCTCTGTGTCTCTCTCTCTGTCTCTCTCTCTGTCTCTCTTCTTCTAGGATATAGATGTTGAGATCATTCAATCTCTTTTCGTAGGGCTTATCGTGCAAACCATGCACCATTTTAGTTGCTCTGCTCTGGACTGCCTCTTCTTTGTCTATGTCCTTTTGGAGGTGTGTTCTCCAAAATTGTACATAGTACTGCAGGCGTGATCACACGCGAGCGATATAACAGCAGAACCACTTCTCTCCTCCTGCTGGAGATACCCCTCCCTCTGCAGCCCAGCATTCCTCTAGCCTTACCCCTGCTTTGACACACTGCTCTAGCACTTTGAGGCCCTGAGATATGATAACCCCTAGGTCTCTTTCTTGTTTAGTGTCTGTTTGTACCCTCCCCCCCCAATCCTATACTCAGCGGCTGGGTTTTTATGTTCTACGTGAATTACTTCAAATTTTTTGGCACTGAACTTCAACTGCCCTGCTTTTGATTATTCCTTGAGTTTCTCAAGATCCCTTTGCATTTTTTCAACCCTATCTTTAGTGTCCACCCTATTGCAGATTTTGGTATCATCTGCAAAAAGGCACGCCTCCTGTTCCAGCTCTTCCGTAATGTCTCCTGCACAGATATTAAAGAGTACTGGCCCCAGCTTTGTGGTACCCCACTCGTCACACTCCCCTCTTTTAACTACCACCCTCTGCCTCCTATCCTTTAACTAGTTTTTAACGTAATTTACCACTATGGATCCACATACTATATACAACAAGCTCAGATCACCCAGGAACATGGCAGTGCAACCTGGAATGTTCACTAACAAATCAAAACACCAGATCTGGTGCACCCACCTTCCCCTATTAGCTACTGTGCACCTATGTGCACTGGAACAAATGTATCTAACTCCCTGAAAGGCAGTGCAAAATACATTTCTTTGATGCAGCAATCATTAGTAAAAATAGAAGATACATACAGTTTCCTCAGTCGCTTATGCAAATATCAACGGAGTGCAAACATAGTGATGACTTTTCACAGACCTCGCTATGGCAAGCCATGGTGACTCCAACTGACATTTCACCCTATGCCATCGTACTGCCTTAGAGCAACTGCACAAAGAAATCTTACACTGTATGTACTGTAGTGCTGTCTGTTAGTGATAGTCATGACAACCAGCAAAATTTCACAAGCAATGCAGAAAAAGTATTTAAAACAATTAAGCAAGCAAATGGCAGGTGTCAGTGTTATAAATTAATTACATTTTTATAAAAACAAACATCTTTTTCAAAACCCACCACCATGTACGCACACAATACGTTAAAAACATATGTAACAGTGGCTACATGTCACAGATATAATGATAAGATCCATGCTATTATTCATACATTCAACGTCAATCTAGGTTACTAATATTATATATTAACTTAATTTTAATTATATAAAATATAAGATTTCTTAGGGAAATCACTGTGAGGAAGCCTTATGACGTAGGGCGAAATGACAGTCTTAGAAGTCTGTGAGACGTTAGCACCTTAAATTACGCATGGGTTTTTTGAACTCCATTGATATTTGTAACAGTACCTGAGAGGACTTATGTATCTTCTGTTTTTTTCTCATGATTGCTATATCAAATAAACGTATTTTGCATTATCTTTCAGTGAGTTAGATACATTTGTTCCACTGCATGTAGGCGCTTGGTAGCTAATAGAGGGAGACGAGTGCACTGGACCTTGTGTTTTGGTTTACTTTCAGTAGTGTTTCCATCAATCTCCCCACCAATGAAGTGAGACTGGGAGGCATATAGTTTCCAGCCTTCTCCCTGCTGCCACACTTTTGTACAGGAACATCAGCAGCCCTTGAGGGGGATAATCTCTGAGGCACTTCCCATTCATGACATCATGGGTTGTGTACACCTGATAGGTTGCTTGATGACTGGGAGGCCTATAGTTTCCAGCCTCCTCCCTGCTGCCACACTTATGTACAAGAACATCAGCAGCCCTTCTCCAGTTGTGTGGAACCACTCCCATTTTCAAGTTGTTGAACAAGGCTGTCAGTGGAACAGCCAAAATCTCTAAGTTATTTTAGTATCCTGGGGGTGAATCCCATCTAGTTCAGTTGCCTTGTCCACCTTAGAGTTTTCAAGTCCTTTCAGCACTCTTCCTCTGCAAATGGACCTGTGTTCACCCCCCACCACCACCCTATCACCGTTTCTCCCTGGTGGTTTGTCCCCAACACTCTCCACTGTGAAGGCTGAGCAGACGTACATGTTTAAAATGCCAGCGTATTATTAGTCTGCTTTTGCACAATCTTCTTCTTCTTCTACGCTTCTGATTCTTACTATCCCTCCCCACGTTTTCCTCTTCTCCCTTATAGAAACATAGAATTTGACAGCAGAAAAGGACCACCTGTCCCACCTAGTCTGCCCATTTTTCCCTGCCTATCCTATCTTGTCACAGCAGACCCTACTTGATCTCCTGCTCCTGCGCCACTTTACTTGGAAACTAAGATTCCCTTATGCCTATCCCATGTATGCTTGAAGCCCACCACAGGTTTTGCCCCACCACCTCCAGTGGAATATTTTTCCAGGCATCCACCACTCTTTCAGAGTAGAAGTGCTTCCTCACATCTCATGAACTTACCCCCTTCCATGTTCATTGCATGTCCCCTCATTCTAGTGCATATTTTCCTCTGAAAAATACTCCTCTCCTGTGCCTTATTAAATGCAGTGAGGTAGTTATGGGTCTCGATCACTGCTCTCTTCTACATATGTACCTGAAAAAAGTCTTATCCCCTGTAGCTACTCCTTGAGCAATCCTTTCCTCCATCTGCACCTTTGCACCTATCACCATCTTGCCTATGTCCATATGTCCTTATCGTATGTCCAGGACCATCTTGAAAATGAGCTTGCTCAATGGTGTATCTGCCCAGTTAAATAAAGTTTGATTGACTGACTGATAGATTGAGTGATTGATTGATTGCCTGCTTCTTTGTGTTTTACTAGGTATACCTCCCCATCCTCATCCCTCTGTGTTTCTTATACCTCCTGAATGTAACCCTTTTTCTTTTACCAGCTTTGCCACTTCCTTGGAGAACCATATTGGTATATTTTTCTTTGTGTTTTTGCTTACTTCCTTCATGCATCGATCAGTTGCATTAGTTAATCCCTCCCTGCCTTCCCAGTACCCGGTTAGAAAAGCGCTACCAGAGTAACACCGCACTACACAGTGCTAGACTGGTAAGCGCTCCCTCGAACAGCGTGTGGGGTTTTACAGCGCTTGCTGTAAGTGCTCCCCTGGTCGCTGTCCATGTTCTTATAGTAGGACAAGGGCTGCAAGGATCAGGGAGCTGGCTGAGCTGCTCCTGTGGCATGAAGGGATGGGGCATGGAGCAGCTCAGGTGGTAACAATAGAGTCTAGGGTTCTAATCCTGGTCTCCTTCAGTTTTGCATACTCTGAACTTGTATTTATTTACAAGGGGCCATAAAAACACTATACCATGGCCCCACATGATCCACTCCCTCCCCAACCCCCAGAGTGAGAATCCTTTAGTCCGGGCAGTGCGGGGGGAAAGCTCCCCTGCAAAACAAAAAGCAACATCCTTTTTGCTGTGTGCACCTTGCCAACCGCATTCTGGTCAGCACTGTTTAGACCCAGTGCCTATGTCCCCAACTCTACCTCCACCTCTCCCCGGCACTCCTCCACCTGACTTAGGCAGCTCCTGAGATACCCATTTCTTTAAAATCCACCCTCCTAAAGTCCAGAATCCTCACCCTTGTGCAGTTCGACTGTGCTCCTATCTTTATGTTGAATCACACTGTATGGTGATCACTGCTGCAAGTGGAACTGCCCACTGCGATTTCTTCACTGCTGTCCTTGTTTGTAAACCCCAGGTCAGGCACTACACTGTCCCTAGTGGGTGCTTTGACTAATCATCTGAGAGAAGCCCCTTGCAGGTAATCAAGGATGGCCCTGCTCTTCACAGAAGCCACAGTTGGAAGACTCCACCCCCACATCAGGCAGCTTGAAGTCGCCAACTAAAATCACTTCCCTCTCACTTGCCATTCTGCTTATGACTTCCCCATGTGCCTTATCCATCTCCTTGCTCTGTGCTGGGGTCTGCAAACTATTCCAGCATGTATGGTGTGCCCAAAGTCCATCTCTAGATTGACCCACAGTAATTTCAGCCCCTCATTCTCCTCTTTGTGCCCCTGTGCCCTGTAAAATGACTTACTCCCGCTCTACTTTTCTTCATCTTGCTTTTTATCCATTTGGGACTGGACACCCCATCTTTGAGCCATATCACTGGCCACCACCCAGTCCCATCAGCCACTCTCCCCACAGAGTCCAGTCCACACTGGTCAAAACTGCATTGTGTCTAAGAGTGTTGGCAACTGTCATCCCTGCACCCCAGAGTTTCCATTTTTTCCTCCTGGTTGTTGCTTGACCTCAAGGCAGCGCATACAGCTACTGTTAGCCTCACAGTGCGACTCCATGATAGGAAAGCAAGTTCCTTGGCCCACCATCAGGAGTCACCGTTGCAGTGGAACAAACTGCCTCTGCCCCACCAGACTGGGACACACTGCCAGGGGCAGTGCTCTTTTCAGCACTTCTCAGAGTGCCCAGTGGCACAACAAAATAGCAAGATCTACACCAAAAGTACAGGACTGTATTAATAAAGAAACTGTGCCCTGCAGGCATGGGTGCAGCTATCTGTGTTTGCCTCTGGCCCACAGGACTATATGAAGGGCCGAAGGTCACGGTGTGAGCCAGCCAATTACAGGAATGCCCTGCAGAGAGAGGGGCAGTGAACACTGAGAAGTATTATGGGATCTCACACCCAAAAAGAGACCAGTCAGAAAGCTCCTTTTGCCCATTGACAATGCAACAGCCAATGGACACTGATGTTTGAGAAGTAGAATGTCTGCAGAGTGCCCAGAGGCTCGGCTTGCCATTTTGCCTGGGACAGAGAGAACACAGACATGCTTTTTGCAGCTCAGCCATTTGGTTAAATCCAGCCTGAAATCCTTATCTGTGATTTCCTGCAGACGACTTCTGAGCAACACTAAAGGGCCTTCACGTGGCTTTGGTGATTGGGATGACGGCTTGTCTTGCCGAAAGCTTCAGTCTGTGATGGAGGTCAGAAGGACACAAGGAATGTGCACACTCTGTGGAGAAGAGCTTCAGTGCTGAGCCAGGGTGTCTTAACCCTGGAACTCTCCACCAACACAAACAAGGCTCTGTACTTGAAATGCCTTAGAGGTTTGTCTTCAGACTTTGAGTGAAGCTGAGAGGGTTTTTATTTGCTGACAGCGAATGTAAATGTTATGTACAATATTTATTAGAATGTCAGTGGAAAAATTTGTGTATCGTGTAATTCAATATTTTTGTTACTTATTGTATGTATACTGGTCGCCCTTGAAAACGGGTCTTTGGCCCATGGTCTTGTCAGTTTAAATAAATAAACAATTACAATCACGGATTCACTGTCTTCACGAAAAATCTGATTGTCTTGTGCCAATAAAATATTCACCTTCCAGTCTCATATAGTATCTGCTCAATATTCATGTTAATCATTTGCACAGTATGTCTAATACTCATTTATTTTGTTTTTGTTTTAACTGGTGTACATTATTGTCTGTATTCAGGCCTGACCTTACTGTCACTTAGGACAATTTTCTTTACCTATTACATGTATTATTTCTCTTTCCCAGCTGTGTCCACAGGTCAACAGTGCCATTAATGGGCTTAAACCACAGCTGAAGACAATACCAGGTAGGTGACCACTGACATTGCTATATTGAATCTTTCAGTGGCCTGAATCAGGAACAGCTCAGGGGTCAGCTAACCCTATTTTCAGTTGATAACCAAAAACCTTCCCTACTCTAACATGGCAACCTGGTACCCAACTGTATCTTTGACATGGTTATATTTACTTTATATTACAACGGTTCCTAGTATTTTCAAATGTGGTAACACACTGCTTCTGCTGCAATCACTGGCCATGTATTACAGTGATTTTCCAAACAGAACCCAGTTAATTTATTACTGTATATTCTGATCGCTGTCACTCATTCATTGTGCTTGTGTACTTTTACCTGTACTAACCACCAAAATAATTTATTAAACCCCACTTGTACAACTCCATTTTCTGGGAGAAACATAGAAACATAGAATTTAACGGCCGATAAGGACCGCTTGGCCCACCCAGTCTGCCCATTTCCCTACCTACTGGATAAGCTGCAGATCCTAGTTAACCAGCTGCCTACTTCTTCCTACCCTCACCTCCTAGAATGGCCTTATGACTGTCCCATGTGAATTCCACCACTGTTTTTGACTCCACAACCTCCTCCGAAAGCAGTTCACGCATCCACGACCTCTCTGTGAAAATACTTTCTTAAATTACCTCTGAGCCGCCCCCATCTTCAAATTGTGCCCCTGTTCTTGCACTTCTTTTGAAAGATGCTATCCTCGTGAACTTTGTTGATTCCCTTGAGGTACTTGAAAGTTTCTATCATGTCTCCCCCTCTCCCTCCTTTCTCGAGGCTATACATATTGCTCCTTTAGTCTCTCTTCATATGTCTTCCGGTGCAGACCCTGCACCATTTTAGTTGCCCTCCTCTGACAGCTTCCATCCTGTCTATGTCTTTAGTGGAGATTGGTACCCAGAACTGCACGCAGTACTCAGATGGGGTCTGACCAGTTGTCTGTACAGAGGGATAATAACTTCCTGTTTTCTACTGGTGATGCCTCTCCCTATGCATCCCAGTATCCCCCCAGCCCTCCTTGCTGCCCTCTCACATTGCTTGCCCAACTTTAGGTCATCTGATATGACTACTCCCAGGTCCCTTTCCATATTTGTTGTTGTTAGCATCTCACCCCCCATTGTGTACTCTTCCCCTGGGTTTTTGTTTCCTAGGTGCATTACCTTGCACTTAGCATTGAATCTAAGCTGCCATACATTTGACCATTCCTCTAACTTCCAAGTCCTTCTCATCCTTTCCACCCCACCTGTGCATCAACTCTGTTGCAGATTTTTGTGTCATCTGCAAAGAGACATACTTTTCCTTCCAGTCCCTCTGCAATGTCGCTTATAAAGGCATTGAAGAGGACTGGTGCTAATACTGAACCCTGCGGTACCCCACTAGTAACCCCCCCGTCCTTCAGAGTGGACTCCATTTACTATTACTCTCTGTGTCCTATTCTCCAGCCAATTCTTTACTTAGGCTGTCATCTTGGGACCCACTCCCAGGCTGGCTAACTTGTATATTAATCTTTTGTGTGGGACTGCGTCAAATGCCTTGCTAAAGTGTAGGTAGGCCATGTCCACAGCCCCTCCCTGATCTACTACTTTGGTCACCCAGTCAAAGAAATCTATCAGATTCGTCTGGCATGACCTTCCTGCTGTGAATCCATGCTGCCTTGGGTCCTGTACCCCTCTGGCCTCTAGCTACTGAACAATTCTTTCCTTCAGAAGTGATTCCATCATTTTCCCCATCACTGAGGTTAAACTAACAGGTCTGTAGTTTCCTGCTTCTGCCTTGCTCCCACTTTTGTGAAGGGGAATCACATCTACCCTCCTCCAGTCCTCGGGTACCACCCCATCCTCCCATGATTTGTTAAAGAGGGTAGTCAGTGGTGTCACTAGTTCTACCCTTGTTCTTTAGAATTCTGGGTTGAATCCCATCAGGCCTCATTGCTTTGTCCACCTTCAGTTTTAAGAGTTCTTTCAGAACCCTTTCTTCTGTAAATGGGCTGGTATCAATTTCTGTATCCAGAGTGTTTCTACTGTTTGTTTTAGGTACCCTCTTCATTTGTAAACACTGAGCAAAAATATTTGTTTAGTATCTCTGCCTTTCACAGTCTCCCTCTGCCCACCCTCCTCCCAGTCTTGAAATGTTGTGTTGTGCAAATTATATTTATGTTTATGCATGAATTGACCTGGAGCCCCCTCAAAAATGGTCACATGTTGCTCAGTGAATGGCCCTTTTGGATTTATAATATTGTATATATAAAATTGGTAAGAAGAATCCTACTCTACCATTGGTGCAAACACATCATATGACTGTGCATTATACCCAAATTTCCACATGCCTGCACCTTTTTTATTGTGTTTTCCCTTTTATAATAATTTTATACTCAGTTTATAAACACTTTAGTGTGTGCTGTCACTCTTCATTATATTCGGTTTTCAATTGGTTGAAGGTGTGAGCATATCAGGATGTGACCACACACCCTGTAGTGTGTTAGCAGATTGGTAGGTAGATAGGTAGGTAGATACAGACAGACAGATAGATGGGTACAGGACCCAAGGCAGCATGGATTCACAGCAGGAAGGTCATTTCAGACAAATCTAATACATTTTTTTGACTGGGTGACCAAAGTAGTAGACCAGGGAGGGGCTGTGGACATGGCCTACCTAGACTTTAGCAGGCATTTGACACAATCCCACACAAAAGATTAATAAACAAATTATCCAACCTGGGAGTGGGTCCCTGGGGCGGTAGCCTGGGTAACAATTTGGCTGGACAACAGGACACAGAGGGTAATAGCAAATGGAGTCCACTCTGAAGAAAGGGTGTTACTAGCAAGGTACCACAAGGTTCAGTACTGGGTCCGTTCTTTTTGAATATCTTTATAAGTGACATTGCAGAGGGACTGGAAGGAAAAGTATGCCTTTTTGTAGACGACACAAAGATCTGCAACAGGGTTGATACACAAGGGGAATGGATAGGATGAGAAGGGACTTGGCAAGGTTGAAGGAATGATCAAAAGTATGACAGCTTAGATTCAATGCAAAGTGCAAAGTAATGCACCTGGGAAACAAAAACCCAGGGGGAGAGTACACAGTTGGGGGGGGTTACTAACAACAAAAATGGAAAGGACCTGAGGGTAGTCATATCAGATTACCTAAAGGTAAGCAAGCTATATGAGAAGGCAGTAAGGATGGCTGGTTGATACTGGTATGTACAGGGAGAGGCATCACCAGTAGAAAACAGGAAGTTGTTATTCCTCCATACAGACAGTTGGTGAGATCCCATCTGGAGTACTGCATACAGTTCTGGAGACCCCTTCTCCACAAGGACACAGACAGGATGGATGCATTCCAGAGGAGGGCAACTAAAATGTTGCAGGATCTGCAAACAGAAGCCATACGAAGAGAAATTAAAGGAGCTTAATATGTATACCCTTGAGGAAAGGAGGGAGGGGGGGACATGATAGAAACTTTCAAGTACCTCAAGGGAATTAACAAAGTCCGAGAGGGTAGCATCTTTCAGAAAAAGATGTGCAAGAACAACGGGACACAATTTGAAGATGGGGGGTGGCTCAGGGGCTATGTGAGGAAGTATTTTTTCGCAGAAAGGGTGCTGGATGCATGGAACGGCCTTCCTGAGGAGTTCATCAGGTCAAAAACAGTGGGGGGATTCAAGAATGCATGGGACAGACATAAGGCAATTCTTTCTTGTGGGGGGGTAGGAAGAAGTAGGCTGTAGGTTATCTAGGATATGTTGCTTATCCAATAGGTAGGGAAATGAGCAGACTAGGTGGGCCAAGCTGTCCTATTCTGCCATCAAAGTCTATGTTTCTATGTTTCTAGATAGGTAGGTAGGTATGTAGGTAGCTAGACAGACAGACAGGTAGGCAGATAGACAGACAGACAGTTAGCTCATTACCTCCAATCGCTCCATATGAAGTCAACACTATCCATTGTTTACCTGACACAAAAAGGCCGACCAGGAGGTAATGAGTTAGACAGACAGACTGACCCCCACTAGTGATGAATAAATTGGATAACTAAATCACGTTATTTTGGGGATAAATATTTATTTTCACTTAAAATACATGTATTTACATTTAGAATCTGGAAGAAGAACACAGAACAATGGGTCGGATATAGCATTTACAATGAAAAGAAAGGCAGTTTGGGGGTTTTGTTCCCAACCTTGTGTTTGTGCCTCCTTTTCCTCCAGCCACCTTCAGCTTCCTGACTGCCCAGCCCCGTCACCCACCATCTCTGGGACTTATCTAGTCTCCAACAATCCCTGACAGATTGCTGCCACCCCTCACGGCAGGGCTAGAGGAGGGAGATCCATCCTTCCGCCATCAGTGAACATATCCAGATGGGAAGCCAAGGCCCAGTCAGTGGTGTCGGGCCTGCGACAGGAAGGAGCTTCATTCTGCTGGCAGCATCCTAGGTTTTCCCTTTTTCTAGCCCCGCTTACCTCCCCAATGTCGGGCCTGCCCCTTCAGACCTCGCGTACGCTAGCAACCCTGCAAGAGAGGAACGCACCCTGGCCCACCACAGGGGTCGCTAGTATGGCAGAACCCAACACTATCCCTACCCGGCTGGGAGCGCTGCCGCTCCAAGGTGCCTCTCCAGCCCACCAATTTCCTAAGCTCGCTTCTGAACCCAATCACTGATGTAGGCGCGCATAGCACTACCCACTGGGCTATCAGGTGCCTAAAGAAAGTCAATTTTATTTACAATCCTTTGAGTCAAAGACTCTTTTACAAAGGCACCACATCAGGTAATACAATATACAATACAAACAAGTTGATTAAGGAACAAACATTACATATGCAGATTATTTATACAGATTATTTATACAACTACTATAGCGGAGAGGACACAGTAAACATTAAACAGAGCTAAGCTAAAACAAGAGTAGTACTAATAAAAACATTCATCTAGGATATGCTTCGTGCAACATTACCTCCCTAGAAAGTCATTAACAGACCATTAACATAACCCCATATATTTCCATGTGTCCTCTGCCCTGTGCATGCACCTAACCCTTGGTCATGCCTTATTGCTTAATTATTAGAGTTCATTGGAGGGACTGTTCAGTCTGTACCTGACTCGACAAAGCAACTGACTGAAGCTAGGATTCCAGTTCACATGTGCATTGTCTGACTCAGCTGGCAAGGGAAGTTCAATGTTCGCAACTCTCATAAGCACAAAAGTTTGCCTGAGCGATACTGCCCCAGGGACTCTTGTGCTGGAGTTCTAGAAACCCAATCCCAGTTGTTTCTGAAATGTCCATAAATCATAGCATTTTGGCTTAAATTAGCATCAGCATGTAAAATTCCAGAGTTCCAGGCTATAGCATATGGGGCCAGATTCACAAAGGCCAATGCAGGGTTTCCTTCAAGACCTGCATCAAACCCGTTAGTGGGCACAGCTGCGCCAAAAACATTGCCACACGATCTGCCCGATTCTAGAAGAGCAGGCGCATTTACAACACTTTTCCCACTTCATGGCAGCTTGTTCCAAATATTTGGTGCAAGCCATGTAAAAAGGGTACCCGGAATTGCCACAAGCTAATCCAGAAATTGCTGGTCTAACTTGCATCACTTAGCACATGGGATTGAGAATCCCAGTCGCCAGCTTGAGAGTGCTGCAAGTCCCATGCACACCATTTGTCAGCCGCACACAGGGCTTGCAGCATTTGCAGCCCTTTGTGCATCCATCCCATGACGTTTTGACACTTGGACTGCATACTCGGGGTTGGACTAAACTTCATGCCAGTATCCTTGGGGTGTATCTTGCTATCATGACATTCCAAATACGGCAATTCATGTGCAGGCTGGTACTGCTACAGCAATACCTCTCACAGGATGATCTGTTAAAAAAACATCCTGAAAGACATACAGACCCTTTATGTGAAGGAAAGTCAGAAATTGCGTGCAGAGAATCTACAGTAACTCTGGAAATTTTGTGCAGCATTAAGGGGTTAATTGACTACACTTCTGTCTGTTTGCACTTGTTTCCTTTGCTTTTTTAATCTAAAAAATTGGGGTGGGATGCACTGAAAGTTTGGTTTTGAGGCTGGTGATGGTTTATGTTTTCTAACGTATTCTTTGACTTATGATTTGTATATGATCCTTGTCTTATATTTGTTTTTTTTGTATTACCTGTTTATGCTCCCCCGATGCTCGGCTGTCCAATCCTTCAGGCCGCCTTTGGCCTCCAACCAGTCAAAGTGTCCCCTGCTGCCATCCTGCTGCTGATCCCAATTTTCCTCATGTACTGGACATGCCTGACATACCTCTTTATCGAGGGGGCCCTCCCCCAGCCGCAGGAGAGGAGAGGAGAGGACAGAGACTGGGGTTCAACCCTGTCCCGGGCATGGGGGTTATGGGGGGGGGCACCTAAAAGAATAGTCAGCCAGAGATTCATGGCAGAGGGAATCTGACAACCATCATCCAGTCAACTGAGCAGCCATTTTAATTTTTTCCATCCCCCCACCCAAAGTTACTTTGGCACATGGTCACCCACGCAACAAAGTGCACCGCCACTACGGGCTGCCAGGACTCACTCAAGAGCAATGCAGGTTCACACCCACCCACCCCAGGGAGGAAAGCATCCAATGGATGCTCTGAATCCTCCCTGCCAGTGTCCATTCTGGGCTTGGGTGTGAACCCGGGTCACCAGCCTGCCAAGCAATCCCACATCAATTGGCACCACGGAGCCAGCTGCACTTATTTTAATTAAAAATTCCCCTACTCTTTTGGAGAAATGTCATGGGATCTTTAACATCTGCTTGAACAACCACCAGAACAGGCAACATCTCAACTGAAAGACGGCACCTCAGGACTGCAGCACCCCCCACATGCTGCACCACAGTGTCAGTACTGGGGATTTTACCACATGCTGTGACAGTGATGGGATTCTGCCCCTTTATAGGGCACTTGTAAGGCTGCACTTGGAATACTGTATGCAGTTCTGGCCACTGCAGTACAAAAAGAATATTGCAGAAATAAGGAAGATGCAACTCATACAAACTATTGGCAGAAAAGAACTGCTTGGCCCACACAGTCTACACAGATTTCCCCTGCCTGTTCTGTGTCGGCAAACCCTACCTGGTCTCCATCAACCCTCCCTGCCTATTTACCAATATTTCTTTATGCCTGTTCCACACATGATTGAAGTTCCCAACTGTTTTTGCTCCTACCTCCTCTGCTGGCAGACTGTTTCAGGCTTCCACCCCTCTTTCAATGAAGTAGTACTTCTTCACATTCCTCTTAAACTCACCCCCCCTTTCCAGCTTTATGGTATTCTTGTTAAGTGTTATAATAGAATAAAAATAAATCAAAATAATCCCCAGCGTCCTATATTTCCCTCGCAATATCATACATATTAATAAATGTTGTTACCGATACATAATCCTTCAATGTCACACTTTTAAGTAAATTTAAATTTCTTTCAGCCTTTTGAAAATGCTCAGAGCACCTAAAATGATTAAAAGAATGGAGAGGTTAAACTATGGTGAATGTTTAGATGGGCTATGGCCCCCATATTCAGAAGCAGACATTTGTGCCATACAACTGACAGCGCTGTGCACTCATTAGCACACTGCCTGAAAGGTGCGATATTCGTACATGTAGCACACCATGTCTGGCGCGCATTGGGATGTGGTAGGGCTGTGGAAAATGCAGATGTGCGGGCATCCCAGCTTCCTGCTGAAACAGACACCCAGGAGCAAAGGGGGATCACGCATGCTAAATGAGTTTGCACCTTTGCTCCTGGGTGCAATACAGTTATACTAATGGTCACAGAAGCCATGACATTAAGTGGTCATATGCAGCTCTGCACAGTGCCTCCACGAGCATTGTGCAGAATGGCAGTCATTGCCCCATTCCAATCCAATCCAATCCCTGTTTAAAATAATAAAGCATCTTTGATACTAACGGTACCTCCCTCCTGCTTGATCCCTTATTTGCAATATCACAGCATCCCTGGTGCTAGCAGCCCTCCCCCGCCTTGGTTCCTGCTTGAAGTATCACAGTATCCCTGCAGCTAGAGGTCCCCCTTCCCACCCAATCCTCATTTGCAGTATCACAGCTACCTAGTGCTAGTGGTATCCCCTGTTGCTCTGATCCCTCTATGCAATATCACAGCATTCATAACGCAAGTGGTAACCACATTTGCCCAGCAAATAAAGACGGCCCCCTCTCTCCACTCACTTAGCAACCGCAACCTTCCCTCTGCCACCTTCTGGAATGTGATCCACCTGAATAGACCCATCGTCATCGATGTGCAGCGCAATGGACTGTGACCAGCAGAGACCCTCCGCTAATTACATCAGCTGGCCACCATCTGAATGAATGAGGCTGACCAGGCATGCACTGTAGAAACCTTGGTTTGGTGGCCGATGTGGTGTGAGAAGGGTCTGTGTTAGTCACTGTCCACCACTCTGCCTGCCGCCCCCAAGTCTATTCAGGGGTGTTGGGTGCTAGATGGTGGCTAGATTGTAGTAGGGGTGGGGGTTCATCTTGATTTGCTGCATGGGGGGTACTGCTAGCACTAGGGATGCTGTGATATTGCAAGTAGGGATCAGGGCAAGAGGGGGTACCTCTAGCACCAGGAATACTTTGATATTGCCAATAGGTATCTGGGAGGGAAAAGGGTACTACTAGCACCAGGGACACTGTGATACAGCCAAAAATAGGGACGGGAGGGAGGGAGGTACTACTAGCATCAGAGAAGTTTTGTTCCTTTACATGGAAATTGGGTGAGCATAGGGCACTTTTTGAGTGTATTCGTCAGGCACCAGTGCTGCTGGGGGGAGGTTTTGAGCACCTATGTGTACATTGATAAGAGCAGGGTTTTGGAAGCATTAATTAGTGCAACCATGATATCCTTTTAGTGCTTCCAAACCCCTTTCAATGTACCATTCTGTATGCGAGCAGTTCACCTTATTTGCATGGTTAGTGGTGTATTTAGTGCAACCACGCTAACCACTTAGTGACACGGTAAGTGTACTTTTGAATACAGTATACTAAAAAAAAAAAAAATGAGCACACAGCACCTCACATAACTCAGACACCGAAGATTTGAAGCAAAAATCACTATTTATTAGAAACAATAAATACCTGACGCGTTTCGGATTAGACAATCCTTTATTGAATATAGCAGCAATGTCTGAAAAAAAGAAGTGTTATAAAATCAAATTTATGGATTCACAACTGGGTGCATAGTATATTATATTTCCTTTGTAGTTTTTTATTATACTATGCAAGTTAACATGTGGGGGAATGTCATTGAGGCGCAGGTCAGGAAGCATAGGAATAACCAGGAACAGTTGTAGAATTTGCAAAAAGTGTTTATTAGTACTAGCAGTAAAATCAAAAAATAAACTTTTTCAGTAAACTATTTACAAAGGCAGAAAAGATCCATCTGAGTGTTCCTTCAGTCTCTGTGTCCCTTACAAGAAACTGCAGCTCTGTCTTACAAGTCCTTGCAACCCCCCTCCTTGACAAGCATCCTGCCAAGGGAAGCTCAATGTTTGCAACTCTCATAAGCACAAAAGCTTGTCTAAGCGATATTGCCCCAGGGACACTTGTACTAGAGTTCTAGAAACCCAATCCCACTTGTTTCTGAAATGTCCATAAATCATAGCATTTTGGCTTAAATTAGCATCAGCATGTAACATTCCAGAGTTCCAGGCTATAGCATATGGGGCTAGATTCACAAAGGCCAATGCAGGGCTTCCTTCAAGCCCTGCATCAAACCCGTTAGTGGGCACAACTGCGCCAACAACTTTGCCCACGATGTGCCCGATTCTAGAAGAGCAGGCACATTTACAACACTTTTCCCACTTTATGGCAGCTTGTGCCAAATATTGGTGCAAGCCATGTTTTTGTTTTGCACACTTGAGTGAAGTTGTGGCATGACTCCAGCGGGCCTCTCCTGAGACGTGTTGCTGTGTGTTTTTACTGGGTTTTTCTGCCTAGTTTTTCTTCCCACTCTCTTCCACTGATGGGAGCAATGTCTTTGTCAGCCTCGCGCACACACACAGCTTCCCTTTGTGGCAGGAGCAAGCTCCCTGGCTCAGTTGCAGGGGTTGCTGTAGTGGCGGAGACCACTCCCAACCTTCTGCTGCTGGGATGCACCACCAGCCTGGCCTGCCTCCCGGCACAATACCTCTCGGTTTGCTCCCAGACTGGCGCAATGTGCTGCAATTGGGTCAGGGGGCATCCAAATTCAGACACCTTTTTTAACATTACAAAAATCAGTAACAGTTTCTGTAAGTAGGCTGTAAGTACAGTGTAATTATGATGAAGCTATGTGCAACACATATGTAACTACTGCTTATTTACTTCTGTTCCATGTAATTACATAGTACATACCCTGCAGTTACGTAGTAACAAAAACCTAATGTAAAATGTAACTCAAAAAATCCCCATGTTAGCTGGCCTGGTGGTGCTGAGGGTTTAGGCATTGGACGCCACACCTCACACCACGCTGGCGACCTGGGTTCAGGAATGGACTCGGGTCACTGGGGGTCGGCAGAGGAGGAGGAGGAGGAGGAGAAGTAGTAGGACTGAGTGTCCAGAGGACAGCTCTCCTCTCCTGGGGTGGGTGGGATCTTCCTCGCAGCACTGATGACCCCTGGGATTCTGGGAAGCGCTGCAGTCTGTGTGGGCACGAAGCAGGGGGTTGGGTGGCGGTGCATATCTTTTACCCAGGTGCAGGAGTATGCCTGGTGTGAGCAGGATGCCATTGCATGTCTGCTCCCAGGCAACTCACACAAGCAGCAAAAAAATTAAAAGTTCCCTGGATAGGCAACGGCATCCCCGGTGCCCCACCGTGACACTTCCAATGCCGGGTTCACTAAACTGGCTCTCCAGGCCCCCTCATCTACCTGACAAGATGGGGCCAAACATCAGACCAGTTAGGTGGGGGAGTGTCTGTCCCCAATTTCCTGGTGGGGTGGACTTCAGGCAGGAGGTAGCATGGTAGGTAACTAGTGGGGATCACCTGAGAGAGGTCCAGAGGGAACGGGAGAGAAAAAGAGTTAGTTAAAAAAAAAAATATCCCCATGATACTGCAGTATGACATCACAACTACGTACAGCAGGATTTGTGACATCATACTCATGTGTAACAGCAATTTCTGAAAATTGGTTAGACTCACATCTGTTATAATCAGTTACTACAATAATGTGTTGACAATCCGCAGGTGCCCGCCAGTACTGCAGATGAAAGCCAGCCTTTCCTGAATGTGGGGCATCAGCAGGCCATAACTTAAAGGCCTGGGTCTTCACTGTCATGTGATGAATTTTGGCTAGTGTGCTTAACTCAGCAGGTCACGAACCCAGCTCACCCCATCATCATTGCTCAAGCCTTCACTTTGGAAATTATGTTGGCACCCAGCGGGAGCTGTTCTGTGACAGACAGATCCAATGGAAACTGCTGCAAGTTCACACATCTTCTTCCTTGTGTACCTGATTTGTGTATTTTTGTTTCTTTTCCAGTTTCCTCTCTCGCATTGACAAGTTTGCTGAAATCGAATATTCTTTGGTCAACCCTCCAGTAATAACAGACAAATATGCTGACCTTGATTTCAAGGTAAAGACTTTGCACATGTGTCAGAATGGTGTGTCCTCTCAGTCTGCTCTGAATTATTTAGTTGGATGTTGATCAGAAGAGAGCAGCTGGAGGGTCTGTGAGAGATTCCTGCTGCAAGGATGTGATAAATGACAACCTCAGTGGACTCAGTGGATTCAAAACAGAGCAGGATTGGGAATGAGAAAATTGACAGAAGTCCTGATAGCTGATTGGTCTAGAGGCTGTTCCAGTCATGATGTTATCTCAGTACATCACTGTCTGAAATTAATCGAAAGAAACCCCTACATAATTTTTTATTTGTGGAATCAATGTTATAAGTGGCTCAGCAGCTAGCACACTTGCCTCTGAGGCCGGGAGATCAGAAGGCTGTGGGTTCTATCCCCACACCGGGCACTTGGGTTAATATCCCAATACTGACACTGTAGTGCAGCATGAGGGGGGTGCCGCACTCCTGAGATGCCGTCTTTCGGATGAGATGTTAAAACCGAGGTCCTGTTCTGGTGGTAGTTCAGGTGGATGTTAAAGATCCCATGGCACTTCTCGAAAAGAGCAGGGGAATTTCCCCGGTGCAATAGCCAAATTTCCTCCATTCACAAAAATTGCCACCAACAGTTTCATACAGTTCAAGGTCAGTTGGCATTCATCTGTATCCCCCTCCACCGGGTCATGTCTGAAAATAGGCAGGATTTGTCTAGTGCACATACCTGGTCAACAAAAACTAAATAAAAAAAAGAAATTAAATAATTGCAATAGGGCACTCCAGGGCATGTGTTATGCTGGTTAACATCACTCCTCTGGTGATTGAAGGCACTTAGCTGCACCTCGTGCCTCCCAACACACCCAAGGGATGTTGTTATCCCCTTAACAGATGGCCTGTTGTGACTTATTGCTTAATTTATGAATGATGGCAGAATAAAGAAGAATAAGAATAATACTAGTTAATGCTGGATAGCTAGTCACTGTGTCTGCATTGGGGGCAGATTCCCCCAGTCAGACCTCTCTCTCTATCTTCTGGAACAACCCTCTCCCTCCCCATCCCTGCATTCCTTGTCTCCATGAATTAAACTGCAGGGAGTGACCGAATCCAATTGAGAGGGTAGGCACAGTCAGTTCGTAGCAGTCTCCATGCTGACCCAGGCGACACAAAAACCGATGTACTACAGGTAGTCAAAACGAGATGCATTGGCTGCAAACAAATCTTTTTATGATGGCATAATGGTTACTGTGAAAAGCAGAGATGGTGGAGACAATACCCTGGTGCTTCATGTCTTAGAGCATGATGTGAAAAAGTAAGGCTGCTGCTGCTGCAAAAAAAAAAAGGCAGTCTCTTGTTGGATCGTCTCTTCCATTGACTTATGCTGCAGCAAAGCTGAGAGTCACCTAGAGGGTTGAGGGCACATTCCACCAGAGGTATATCTACTAGATTGTGGTCAATAAGCAGTATGACCATGCTGGAGGTGTGCAGAGCAGCCATGTGGGCTACAGTACACATCTTGACTTCTCACGTCTGGACATCCAAGCTAGAAGGGAGAAGTGCCAGGGTATTGCCTCCACCATCTCTGTTTTCCGTAGTGAGTATTACAGTATGAAGTATAGGCTTTCAAGTGGGGTCTGAAAGCACACCTTTTTAAAGAAGCTTTTTTAGTTAGCTACAGCCTAATCTTATTATTGATTTATTATTGATTTATTTATTTGTGATCCTGTATGTATTTTTCTATGTCTCTTACACCTCCTTGTAAAGCACCTACAGCCTCCGGGATTGGGCACTAAAGAAATCAAGATTTTACTTACTTACTATTATGCCACAATAAAACAAGCATTTGTCAATGCTGAATGTTGTCTTGCTGGAATTGGCATTGGTAGTGCAGGAGTTAGACAGATGCATCATAGGAATGGCAGTGAAGTAGTGAACTGACACCAACCCCACCTCCACCCTGCAGAAACTGACAGGCACTGGGGTGTGCCTCTGGGTCGCCGTCCAAAACGTTCATGCCATTTCACCTCACCCCACCCTGCAGACACTGACAACTGTTGCGTTGTGCCTTGGGGTCTCCAGGCCTTATGCTCACCCCATTCCATAAGGAAATATGCTGAGATGGGTGCAGTATAGGAGACTGGGGTGAACTTTGGGGCTGAAGAGTCCAAGGCACACCTTGATGCCTGTCACTGGCTGCAGGGTGGTGGGAGTGGAATGGCATGAGCATTACAGCCAACAATCCCAAGTCACACCCCTGACGCCTGTCAGTCTCTACATGGTGGGGCGTACGGTTGGCAACCTTAACACTCCTGGTGTTTGTTGGTATTTTCACTCCAAACATGGGCTTTTTGTGACCCCACCTCATGAACAGTGGCACTACAGGAGAGACATGGAGGGGGGGGAGTAGCTCTCTATGTAAGAGAAGGGATAAAAGCAACTGAACAAAAGAGTAAACAGGGAGGAGAGAAGGCACTGTGGGTCACCTTAGAGACTGGAAATGGCACCACAATCCGCACAGGGGTTGTATATAGACCCCCATGTCAGGGGGAGGGAATGGACAAAGATATGATAGAAGAGATACTTAGGATGGCAGAGAAAGGGGAGATACTGTTGATGGGGGACCTTAATATGCCAGATGTTAACTGGAGCACCTTTGCGGCAGCCACATCCAAAAGCAGGGCCATTCTTGATGCCCTTCAGGTGGCATGCCTCAGACAGCTAGTTTTGGAACCTACTCGTGAGGGAGCAATCTTAGACCTCGTATTCTCAAATGGGGACAGTGAGAGGATCTCAGATCTAGAAGTGGGTAGCCATTTGGGAACAAGTGGCCAAACAGTGTGGTTCACAAACTCAGCTACAGAGTCAAGCCATACAAAAGTGAGAGTTCTGGACTTCAGGAGGGCTGACTTTGGCAAGATGGGAGAGTGCCTTAGAAAAACACTAGCAAACAGGCTAGAAGGAGGGGTGGAGCAACAATGGGAAAATATCAAAACTGCCATCACAAAGGCAACAAGCCTTTGTGTGAAGCAAATAAACAAATCAAAACAAAAGATAAAGCCACTATGGTTCTCAAAAGAGGTGGTGAAGGTTAGGGAGAAAGAGATAGCATTTAGGAAGTATAAGGAAACACAGAAGAAGCAGGACAGAGAACTGTACCAATTTAGTTAGAAGGAGGCAGGGAGGGTAGTCAGAATAGCAAAGGCACAAACTGAGGAAAAGATAGCTAACTCAGTTAAGAAGGGGGCGTAGAAAGACAAAGGGAGGGATAGTGAGGCTGAATAGAATGGATGGTGGGTGGGCAGAGAGTGACAGCGAAAAAGCAGGGATACTGAATGAATGCTTCTGTTCAGTATTCACAAAAGAGGAAGTGGGGGAGGTGCAAAATCCAATTAACAGAAGCACTCTGGAGAGGGGGGTCGATCCCAGTCCTTGGGTTCTGAGAGAACTCCTAAAACTGAAGGTGGACAAAGCAATGGGGCCAGATGGAATTCACCCCAGAATTCTAAAAGAATTAAGCAGAGAACTAGTGACACCACTGACTACCCTTTTTAACAAATCATGGGAGGATGGTGTGGTACCCGAGGACTGGAAGAAGGCGGATGTGATTCCTCTTCACAAAAGTGGGACCAAGACAGAGGCAGGAAACTATAGACCTGTCAGTTTGACCTCTGTGGTAGGGAAAGTGATGGAATCACTTCTGAAGGAAAGAATTGTTGAGTACCTAGACGCCAGTGGGGCACAGGACCCAAGGCAGCATGGGTTCACAGCAGGAAGGTCATGTCAGATGAATCTAATTGATTTCTTTGACTGGATGACCAAAGTAGTAGACCAGGGAGGGCTGTGGACATGGTCTACCTAGACTTTAGAAAGGCATTTGACACAGTCCCACACAAAGATTAGTAGTCAAATTAACCAGCCTGGGAGTGGGTCCCAGGGTGGTAGCCTAGTAAAACATTGGCTGAACAACAGGACACAGAAGGTAATTGTAAATGGAGTCCACTCTGAAGAAAGGGGGGTTACTAGTGGGGTACTGCAGGGTTCAGTACTGGGTCCTGTCCTTTTTAATGTCTTTATGAGAGACATTGCAGAGGGACTGGAAGGAAAAGTATGCCTCTTTGCAGATGACACAAAGATCTGCAACAGTGTTGATACACAAGGAGGCGTGGAAAGGATGAGAAGGGACTTGGCAAGGTTGGAGGAATGATCAGAAGTATGGCAGCTTGGATTCAATGTAAAGAAGTGCAAAGTAATGCACCTGGGAAACAAAAACCCAGGGAAAGTTACACAATGTGGGGAGGTAGTAACAATGACAAAAATGGAAAGGGACCTGGGGGTAATCATAACAGATGACCTTAAGGTTGGCAAGCAATGTGAGAAGGCGGTAGGGAGGGCTGGGGGGATACTGGGATGTATAGGGAGAGGTATCACCAGCAGAAAACAGGAAGTTATTATCCCCCTGTACAGACAGTTGGTGAGACCCCATCTGGAGTACTGAGTCCAGTTCTGGAGACCCCATCTCCGCAAGGACATAGACAGGATGGAGGCAGTTCAGAGGAGGGCAACTAAAATGGTGCAGGGTCTGCAAGAGAATTCATACGAGGAGAGACTAAAGGAGCTTAATATGTATACCCTTGAGGAAAGGAGGGAGAGGGGGGGACATGATAGAAACGTTTAAGTACCTCAGTGGAATCAACAAAGTCCAAGAGGGTAGCATCTTTCAGAAAAAGAGATGTGCAAGAACAAGGGAACACAATCTGAATGAAGATAGAGGGGAGACGGCTCAGGGGCAATGTGAGGAAGTATTTTTTTCACAGAGAGGGTGGTGGACGCATGGAACAGCCTTCCTGAGGAGGTTGTGGGGTCTAAAACTGTGGGAGAATTCAAGAATGCATGGGACAGACATAAGGCAATTTTTGTGGGGGGTAGGAAGAAATAGGCTGTTGGTTAAATAGGACCTGCAGCTTATCCTGTAGGTAGGGGAAATGGGCAGACTAGGTGGGCCAAGCGGTCCTTATCTGCCATCAAAGTCTATGTTTCTATGTTACTATCAGTTTGTTAGCCGAAAGGTGATTTTGCACAGTGACTCTGCCATTTGGCACCACAGGTGCGAAAACAAATTTTGGGCAGGATGTGAAAAATGACAGCTGTACTGTTCATGAAGAGGTGTAAAAAAAAAATGACAATGTTGAAAATCTGGAGTGAAAACTTAAAAAATTGGTGGTCACAAGCGTGCATAGAAACTGCGTAATGCACGCCTTGTAACACAATTATTTTGGAGACTGTTTTAACCAAATTTTCCAACATAGGCATTTTGGGACCTCCACTCATGAACAGTGTCACTGTGATTTTGTTAATCTGTCCTGAACATTGATTTCCCACCGCGATCGCGCCATTTTGCACCACATGTGCAAAAACACATTTCAGGCAGGATGTGAAAAATGGCAGCTGTACTGTTCATAAGGAGGTGTGAAAAAATGGCAATGTTGAAAATCTGGAGTGAAATTATTAAAAATTGTCTAACTTACGTGCGTGCCTGGAAACTGTGCAATGCACACTCATAACACAGTTATTTTTTAGAATATTTCACCAAATTTGCAGCATAGGCTTTTTGGGACCCCACCTCCTTAACAGTGGCACTGTCATTTCATTAATCGGTCCCAAAAAGTGATTCCGTGCAGTGACCTTGAAATGACCTTTTGGGACTGAATAATGAGAGGACAGTTCATGTGTTCTTGACCCTAAGAATCCCATGTTGAAAATGTGGAGTCAAAATTCAAAAAAAATGGCTGAGATATCTACCCCACCCCCACACACCATTTATGCAATGATACAGCTTACCGGCATGTCTTCAGTTCGCAGTCAGCTTTGAAGAGTGCAGACGTGTTCCCGCTCCACCGAAGATCGCAGCGTCAGACCTCTGGAGGTAAGTATGGGGTGTAGGGGGGATATGGGGTGCACATAGGGTAGGTGCGGGTTGGGGGAGGGGAGGCGCCGCAGACAACAGACCATTTTCTTTGTTTCAGGTACCAAAAAAACAAACCGGACCTTGCAGGGCCATTTTCTTTCTTTACAGGTGAAATCAAACAAATGTTGGGCATGCTGGGGTGGGCTGCCAGTGTGCCCCATGACTTTCAGGGGGCGTGATGTTGGCCACACCAGGGTGGGCTTCTAGTGTGCCACACAATGGGGGTTGGGCGGGGGCAGGAACATGCCGATGTGGTCAGCTTTCTCAGAGCAGCAGCACACTGGCTTGGGCTCCCAGTGTGCTGCACAATGTGGGTGGGGAGGTAACGGACATGCCAACATGGGGATTGCACCCCCGAAGTTGGTCTTCGTTGGGCATTGTGTAGCGGAAGGCAGAAGCCACTGCCATATTTACTGAAATGTTTCACCAGAAAGGCACATAGTGGAGGCATGTCATCTGTGCTGCTGCATGATGAGCTTGTCTCAGATTGCAGCGGCACATTTCTTTCAAGTTGATGGCACTTTGCATATACTTGTGTCAGTGCTAGCATGCTGGCACATTGAGAAATGAGGGGCACACCTACTAAAGTGTGGCCTGCATTCGCCACAACACTGACACCTCTGAAACTGCAACTACCCCAATATGTTGTTTGCACGTATGCGCAAGCCAACATAAAAAGATTTTTGCAGCCAATACATCTCATTTTGACTACCTGGTGCGCATCGGTTTTTGTGTCATCTGCTGCTTTTCATTTGATGGCACCCACTAATGAATGCTCAGCTTTGTGCTCATACCATCCCCCAGCTCATTGATTTTTCCCCTTCTGTCCTGGGAGCTGTCAGCACTGTGTGGTCACTCAAAATGACAACAAGGGTCTGTTGAGAAAGCTCCATGTGTGGGCGCGAAATTTTGAGTTTGGCCAGTGGGAGCACTCTGTGGTTCGCACTTTTTGCACCTTTAATAAACCTGGTTATAAAATGGGAAGAGAAAATCCTGCTTTCTGATTGGTTGTTACCTGTGCATCAAATCCATTCAATGTACAGGTAAAAACAAGTTCAGGAAGGCAGGACTGCATTACAAATAAAGAGAAATCAATGAGCCCTTAGAACACTCGTGTTTAAAAAATCCCCCATTTTTTTCCTTAGTAATGTGGACCATCCTGGACTTAAATACCATTATAAAATGCCCCACATGTTCATCACCCTGCTGCTTCATGGTGAGCAGTTTTATTCTTCATCCTTTCCCATCATCTCTGTTTCTATCTATCTTAGTGAGAAGCACACTTCATTGTAACTTCGTCTGCCCCCCACTGCCAGCCTGATTGCTCACTTCTAAAGCAACTTAAACGGTTTTGAAAACTGACCAAGAAATATTTTTTTTCTGTTGTTGCGGGGAAAAAATGGCAAAACACCTCAGTTACACGCCTCCTGCTCCATTCCTCAATCAAGAAGCCAGATCACCCAAAAAGAAACAATTTTATAAAATGTCTCAGCTGTTTGTACTAACGGCAGTGTGATCACGTTTCCCCCCAGCCACCACATTTACTTCCAGGATCGTCCCTCCAACCAATCACTGAAGTACAGGTTAAATTGTAAGCTAATGTTAGTGTTATTTAAAAAAAAAAAAAAAAAGAAACAGCTTAATGAGGAATAAGCCTCTGGGACCGGATAAGCCTACAGAACCTTATTATACTTGATGTTTCCAATGGCTGGCACTGTCCCCGCACACCCCCTGTAACCAGCTACTCCAGTACCAGCGTTTGTCACTTCAGCTGATGTACTGAACAAAAAACCAAGTACATTTCAATAGCATAATATTATTAAAATTTTAAGCCATAATTTAACTTAAAAAACTATATGTGTTTGATTTGCAGGTGGTGAGAGAGGGCATTGCTATGAATTACATGACCCAATGACAAAAAAAAAAAAACTCATCAAGCCCTTACAGGTGGAGGAACTATTATATGTAAAAGTGCATAATAAATTTATATTTTTTGTGTGTAAACCTCTTAATTCTAAGTAAAACATGAATCTAAACTACAGAGTCCCATTTTATAAGTGCAGTAAGACACTCCGGGGTTTGTGTAGAACAGATATTACCACACGTCCAAGGGCTGAAGGCACTCAGCCTGTGGCCTCATACCTTACAATGCCCCTGGGCCTGCGGTAATATCTGTTCTACGCACACCCCATCATGTCTTATTGCTTACCTACCATGTGGATTCACAGAGTTCTGTCATTTTGTATCTAACTCCGTCACTGGTTATGGTCTTCATGGGAGGGTGAGCGCTATGCTTTTTGGATATTGAAGATCCCATAACACTTCTCGAAAAAGAGTATGGGAATGCCCCTGGTATCCAGGCCAAATTTCCTCTATTTACCAAAAAAAAACCAAAAAAAAACACTGTAACACTCCCTCTCCTTGCCTGGGGAGAGGAATTGGCATAGCCCAGGAACCCTTCTGAGTGTATGGGTATATTGTGCTGGGCAGAACGCCCCTTGCAGTCCAACATATTTGTATAACATTGCCCAGGCTGGAGTTTCAACAAGACACCAAGACTCACCCAGTGCTCAATCAGCACACAACGCTGCCAGCAGAAGAAGGCCTTGCAGTCTGTCTAATCAAAGAATTCACTGACGTGACTGTCTTTGAGCACATACTTCCATTACTGGCAAATAAAGTGTACAAGTTCCTGTATTGGATGCAGAGATCACAGTTCATTTAGTTCGGTTTATCAAGCAATCACTCCTCTCTCAGAGAGGTGTTGTCCCAGAAAGAGAACTTCAGAATGTTAAAGTTCCCAGCCCAGTGGCACTGGAGATTGAGGCGCTGGTCGCTACTCCTAGCACCACACCGATGACCTGGGTTCAGGAACAAGCCCGGGTCACCGGGGGTTGGCAGGGGGAGAGAGGATCGAGTATCTGGAGGACTGCTCTCCTGTCTCAGGAGGAGGGTCCCATGCCATCCAGCTCGCTGATTGCCTTCTGGTGGTGACTGGAGGGCAATACAAGTCAGAAGGCACACGCCAACATAATTACGTCGGTAGGGAGGGGGGACAGGAGAAACAAGAGGCAAAGAAGCCTGGCAGAGCTCCATGACGGTCCACCTCACCGAGGGCCGACCCCAGCTTCTGTACTGGGTCTTCAGGGAGGGGGCACCACCTTCCTGGCCACCATGAAGGGCAAGCCGTGGGGGAATCTCCAGAGTCAGTGAGTATGGGGTGGCGGGACCTGAGAGAGAGTTCTTCCTTTAGAGGGCCAAAGCCCCTGCCAGGGCTCGGGAGGATAAACAACTGAATAAATAAAAAAAAAAAAAAAGAATAATGCTAAAGTCCAAACTCTGAAGTGTGGTTCTGCTCCATCTTACCCCCACCTCCACGGAACATTTATAGCTGAAGAGCCTAAGGGCACGGGGTCATAATGTCGCAAGACATTATGCCGCATGGCAAAATCACGCTGCCAATGCAGGGCGATTTCTGCCATGAAGCATAAGTCTTTTTTCTGTCTGGGGCAACGCCCCCCACACCCCTATTATGGTTTGTTGCACTTCCGGACCCCCCCACCAAAGATTCTCAACTCCGGGGGTCCAACTTGGACAGCGCACAAGTCCGAAAAAAAATAAAATGTTTCTGGGGACCAGGAATCAAACCTGGTCCCAGACGCAGCACCTGGGTTCCTACTGCTGTGGCTCAGTCCTGTGAGCCACAGCAGCTGCTCGTCAGAACCCACTCCCAGCAGAGGCCTTATCCTCTGCCTGAGAAAATGCTACTGGTGCAATACCGCATACAGCAGTATACACGGTATTGCACCAGTAGCGGTAGCATACTGCACTGTACCAGGTTAGCCATAATGTCGTATGCTATTAAGCATGCAACATTATGACCCGGTAGGGAGCCTAAGACAGCAGTGACCGCCTAACTAATCTTTGCTGTGTATTAAAAATGCAAGACAAGAAATGACCAATCAGGAAATGAAAAACTGTAAAAACTGCTAAAGTTTGAATGACAAGGAGGTAAATTAAAGTGAGGGTGTGAGTTATTTAAAACCAGTTTTGGGCTTCATTGCCTGTTACCTTGGGGTGGCGATAGTTCATCTCTGCCAAAATTATAAAATTTCATATTGTCCTGAAAGGGAAGGAAGGGATCATAAAATGAAAGCTACCTCTCAACGAAAAGGGTCCCTATTAGTTGAGCAGTGGATTTCATTTTTTGGTTTATCAAACGTTGCTTAAACCGCTGTAAAAATGCTTTGAAAACAAGCCCTAATAGACTTATATGGGGCATGTCCCTGTGCTCTCCTTGGTGAGACATCATTAAACATCAGAGTGTGGGGTGGAGCAGGCAAATTGGGAAGTGGAATGGGATCAGCTGACCAGCAGTTTGGCCACAGTTACAATCCATTCCCTTCCTTTCAGGACAGTATGACATTTTATAATTTTGGCAGAGACGGACTATCGTCGCCACATGGTAATGGGTTATGAAGCCCAATGGTGAATGTCACACCTTTACTTTAATAGTGACAACATTTGTGGTGAGATTTTCAGATAGCCGAGTTCTTTTTAGGGACACGGCTGCTTGACATCTACCCAAATAGTTAGACCACCTGCAAAGTGGTCTAACTTCTGGGCATGATTGCCCCGACTTGCATTCCAAAAGTTACACATGCATCTAAATTAGACGCATGCATCATTTTGTTTCCCAGAAAAACCTGCAAGTGTTGCAAATGAGTTGGGATGATTGTAAATATGTCACAAGCATCCCGATGTATTTGTCTGCTGGCAGCACGTGTGCAAAATACAGATGCAAGGGCTGCATCCATTTGACAATCCCTCCTGATCTATAATAATCTGATGAACTCGCAGGCTCACTGGCCCAGGTAGCGCTACTGCTTGTGACACTGGCAACCCAGGTTCGGGAACAGGCTCAGGTCTTCGGAGGGCCGGCTGGGGGGAGCAGGCTTGAGCATCCATAGGACTGCTCATCTCCTCCGGGGGCAGGGGGGAACCTAGGCTTGGAGCGTGACCAACCTCTAGTTGAAGCTGGAGGTTCAACATGTCCGAGCAGTCAGTACTGGGGTGAAGCGTGACAGATGCCAGCATAGCTGTGGCATCATGCACACATCATGTTCCAGGGAGGTGTACATTGCAAACACCCTTGGCAAGGCGCGACACCAGCAGACCCTGACAAGATCAAGAGGTATGGAAAGAGGGGGGGTTAAGGGCACTCAGCTGCCTGCCCCCACTCCGCCCACCTGGGGTAAACGGCTCTGTGTGGGTGCCTCCAAGCTTGCGGTGTTGGTGGAGGGTCGGATGACAGTGCCACAGGCCAAGGGAGGTGAAAAAAGGAACATAAAAAAATAATAATCTGATGAACTCTTTTTATTCACGTTCTAGAAGGGGAGGTAGAGAGGGCTTATATGGCTCACAAATACACCCTCTAGAAGAAATATCATACTACAGTGAATCATTTTTTCTCCTAACCATGAGAGTGTATTTATGATGCTATACAGTTTACAGACTCCACACATTATCTAGAAGGCAGGGTTTATAACCTATTTAGGAAAAAGGTTCTGAAGCACAGAAGCAGCAAAGCTGGCCTCTCTTCTAGCTTGGATGTCCATACTTGAATAGTAAAGGTGCGTATTGTACTGTACACCACATGGCTGCTTTGCACACTTCCAGCAAGGTTATACTCTTTATTGATGACACTGTGGTAGCTGTCTCGCTAGTGGAATGTGCCCTTAACCCTCTTGGTGACTCTCAGTTTTATTATAGCATTAGTCAATGCAAGAGACAATCCAACAAGAAATTGTCTTTTTTGCAGCAGCAGTCTTACCTTTTCCTATCTCACCATAGAAACTGCCCGTTTTCAGTTCTGGGCTGTCCATTTCTTTGTATGTGGAAGCTTAAACAGCAGCTGACGCCTTTGGGAAAACACTGGAAAACATAATATTTCGACAGTTTAGCTTGTATTTCACATATCTGCTATAAATTTCTCTCTTCTTTCCGTTATTTATTACTGAAGAAATTCACATAAAAACAAGATCTTCATTCCCGAGAGTTCATCTGCCTCTACAGCTTATTCCCTGCTTGAGATTATAATGCCCTGTTGCGACATCATGGTTTGTTACCATCAGAATAACTAACGTCACAAGCAGAGTATTGACATCAGGGTGGGAAGAATCAACAGGGAGATGATGAACCCTCAAGGACAACTATCCTGTTTTCATGCATCTGACCTCAATAATAAGTCACTGGGTTAAGAAATACAGCGCTAATGAGAAATATAAACTGCTGTGTGTCTAAATAATATGTTTTTTAAAATTCTTCCTGAGGCTCTTTAGAGCCCTCTTGGCATCAATGCCATGACATTTCTCTTGCCCTGCATTGGAGTGAGGCTTCGAAAGAACACAGCCGATGTAACAGGCTGATTCATGTGAAATGTTGAAACCACTTTTGGCAGAAATTTCACATCTGTTTTAAAGCATGAAACGCCATAAAATTGGTCTGTACAAAGGGTTTGCAACTCGCTGACCCTTCTTGCAAAAGTAATGACTACTAGAAACACAGATTTCCCAGGTTAAATATATGAGCTGAGGAAAACATAGGCTCAAAGGGAAGCACCATAAATTATGACTGTAGCAAGTTTAAATCCCGTGGTGGGACTGGTTCCCTTTCAGAGGGATACAAATGGTTCAGGCCTTTAAAAATCTGGGTAAACTGCGTGGGATTTTTGTCCCTACCTGTAAATTTGAAAGCAGAAATAGCAGCCAAAAGTACTTTAAAGGGAAAGTCCCCTCAAGCTATTTTCTGTATAACTGTGTAGTTTGTAGGCATGAACAGTGCTGCCTCAGACAGTCGGATTTTATGTGATCTTAGTGAATACTGTATCAATTCTAAAGAAATGGCAGCGCAGCATATCCAGTGGTTTTACTATTTGTTGAGATTTGGACACTTTTTCTGCACTAATTATATTTCATCCCTTTACTGCTACTATGCCTTTAAGAGTTGGAGTATAAAAAGTTGTTGGGAAATATAGTTGTCACACTTGAGAAAGCATGTGTTTAAGATGAGATGTTGGGTTTTGGTGTAGGCACCTCGCTGTGAAAGCTGCTGCTTTTTATTTTTAAAGTACTTTTTTTCACATATTATTTGCTGCAGCTGTTTGGGAAGTGTGTGCATCACTGTTTTTATGTTAATGACCTCCTTTACAGAAATACAAGTGCGCCTCATGCATGCCGCATACAGTACATGCTGCATGCTTGTTAAACATGCAGCATGCATGCTGAGCTCTTATATTTCTGTAAGGGCTCCAGCCTTTTCTCCTAACCTTTGTCCCCCTACCCTTGATCATTCTGGTGCCCCTTTTATATGAATTAGGTTTCTGAGCTGTTTCTCTTTTTTATTGCAGGGGGAGTTTTACAATGTTGGAAGTCATACCGAGCCTCCATTCTCACCTGCTTCCTTCTCGCTCTCCGACCAGGCAGACTATATGCTGTATGTTGGGATCTCTGAGTTTTTTGCCAATTCAGCAGAGTTTGTGTACTCCACCGCTGGAGTTCTACGGATAAACATCACGGACAACATGGTACAGTATGAGCAAGGGGACAGGAGTCAAAATAAAGTACACACCAGCTGTTCAGTATACTGATGTGGGAGCAGTGGCCCCATACACAGTCGCTATTCTGTGACACAACATGAATGCAATGACCACTTTATGCCACTATTGTATGGTTCCCCTCTCGGAACGCACCAGCGGTAATGTGCCTGTCATTAGGGTGCCAATTGGCAATTTCGCTGATCACTTTTTATGTGGGAGGGGCTGTGCTCAATGGATCCCCCCCTTGTTAGGGGCTGTGCCCCCCACACACCCCTAACTAAGGATTCTAATTATAGGGGGACAAACCTCAGGGAGGGGGCAGTGAATTGCAGATTTGGCACCCTAATGATGCAGCACACTAACGTCAGTGCCCTGCAGGTGTACAGTGCTGTTCTGCTTGCACCCCATCCCTGCCGAGATATACACACTTGAGTGGCAAGGCTTACCATGCGCTATCATGATAGGTATTGCAACAGCTCAGGAAAAGGGGCAGGGTAGGCACTGACTGACATTTTGCTTAGAAGCTCACAAGCACCTGTGCCGCCACTCACAAGCCACAGCAGTGCCCCCCCCCCGGGTAGAACCATTTTACTGGGGGGAGTAGGCTGTCACACTTCAGTATGCATAGGTGCCAGAACAGGGCGGCCACTATAGCCATGGCCCTCCCACTTTCATAAGTGGCCCTATCAGTTTTTGCAACCATGTTAACTTATTACTAGGGAAGAATTTACCGCTTACATCCTTCACCCTACCACTTTTCAGACCCTTCCACCACCAATGTCAGTATGTAAGTAGGCACACCCCCATTGTGTGTGCTCAGTAACATCTGGATCATCTCATTTACTCGACAGTGCTGTGCCATGTGACGCCATTGCAGGTGGGACTCCATCTAACGACAGCGGACCAGTTTTGTGCATTTCAAAAATGTGTGGAGGACAGCGCGGAAGCTGTTTCACTCCAATATTGTACCACACCATATATGTATATAACTTTACTTTTTAGTTGTTGGGCAGTTTCATCCTTATCTTTTTTAGCTGCTTGTTGCTTTATTCAAGCTGGTGACTGAATACAGGAGCCTAGAAGGGCCACTTTTTTATATTCTGATTTAAAAAGACCAATGTACCCATTTCCCTAATCGCCTGATTTTTTTTTACATTATAAGTCATCAGCAATGATTCAGCCAATCAGCAAGGGGGATTTGCCCGCTTGTGAGGACCGCTTCTAACTATAAGTGGAATTTTCTACTTTTCAAGTAGGGGAGGCCACCTCCTTTATATTTCTATTTTAACCATTGTGTTTTAAAACTTTTTTTAAATTATGTATCTTCTAAGATAGTTTAATAACTTTTAGAAAAATGGATAAATGAAAATCCTGTAACTTTATTGATCTAAACATGTCACATCACTGTTACACCTCACCTGAACTACATACTTTTTTAACAAATAAAATGTACTTATTTTATTTATTTATTGGATTTTGCTAACCAAGTAAGCCTGCTGAGACAAACTCACTTTTTCAGGGGTGACCCGGAATTAATTACAGAAATGCCAGAGGCAGAGAGACATAAGCAATTACAGTATGCAGATATGTAATGTACTGGGACCACCATGTCCCAAGCAACACATTTTCCAGCAAACATATTTGTTCAGATTGACTACTTTTGTTAAACATATTCTTATCTGGTTGATCTTGCACTAGCTATCCCAATGTGCAAACAATTCCAATGGTCGCTGCAGCTGCTTTTGGTGAGGGAATGTGCCATGGGGGACTTCAATCACAACCATCCCAGGACTGAAATATAGCAGAATTTAAATCTGCTCTCAGTGCTGGAACTGCTCTCTCTCTCTCTCTCTCTGCCTGCATCAAGTACTTAGCAACAGACAGAAAAGAACAGCAAGACAGACAGCGAGATTTTTATTTAGGGATTCAGATCATACCTTTGAGCTCAGAGCTCTTTTACAAAGGTTCCATGTCAAACAGTGACAATGACAGCAATAACAAACAGTTTATATACAGTACTCGAGTAGTAGCTAGCTAGTATACAATACGGTTACAATGTCATTCATAGTACCAATGGTGATAGTACAGCATCAAGAGCATTCAACTAGGGTAAAGAACGGTGTTTATATGTAGCGAAGGAGATAAAGAGGTGTGACACCTAGTGTGAGAGTCAAGGAGGAGTCAAGGTGAGGGGAGGGAGGCGAGGTGGGTGGCCAAAAGAATGGCTTTGTCTAGGAGGTAGGGAGGTAGTGGTAATAGGTTGGTTTTAACATTGATCCAGTGGGAGAAAAGGCACAGGGGGAAGGGGAAGACAGAGGGATAGGGCAAGAGGGAAGAGTGGGGGTTAAAGGAAGGGGAAGGAGAGTGTGGGTGAGTGGGCATTATGGGTGTTAGAGTCCTAGTGGCAGTCACAAACTGTCCTAGTAAGAAGGTGTTGCCTTAGGCCATTTTTGAATTGCGAGATGCATTGGGAGTTTAGAGTGTGCACTGGGATTTAAATAATGTACAGAATAGAAGGGCATAGAAGAAGAAAAAAAGGCAGGAAATGCGTATTGAAAGAACCAAGCCAACTTTGATCTCCACCCGCCATGACACACTGCTTACTGTGGAACTTGGTGGAGTTATTGAACCCTTCATGTTTGGCCACATGAAACTACATTGAATACTACTGGGCTTGGTGGGACTGTGGCCTTCACTTCTTTTTGGTCAACAGAATGTCAATAAAAGTGTAACAGTGACTGAAAAAGTTGCACTTGGGGTGTGACAAGACTCTAGTCCAACTGACATTCAGAGGCTAGATTGTAAGAACATTTGAATTCTGGGCTTTACATCTGCAAATTTAGAATTGTTATGCCTGTTAAATTCTGTTATCTTTTCATCAGAGTGTACTTAAAAGCAAATGACTAGTATGCAGATATTATCACTGAAACAATACAGTAAGCGCAGGACCAGGTTGACATACAGCAGTTTGAGAACAAGCCACAGCGGTACTACAGTTTAAACACAGTATACAAGTCAGTAATAGTACACAGGTTAACACACGAGCACAACATGTAGGGTAGAATCATATGGATCACAAGGAGGAAGGAGATGTTCAGCGATTGCAATCACATGGACTCCACCCAATGAGAAGGGCCTTGAGACTGGCCTTAAAAGTGATAGAGTCACTGCTGTTTTGTATATACTAGTGGAAAGAGGTATGCTGACCCAATGGCAACACCAACACAACGACCTCCCAACCCGTCGACAAAATCGACAGGTTGCCAACAGGTCACTGTGTTGGTGGACCTGACACAGGGGCACACTGGCTCCCGGTCCTAACATAGAAACATAGAAGTTGATGGCAGATAAGGACCACAAGGCCCATTAAGTCTGCCCATTTCTTTTTCTACCTTATAAATGCGCCATTGGCCTTTGCTCTGTCAATGGCCTATCTATTCATACTCATCTGTGTTGCTCCCTTATCCTATCCCATGCCTGTTTGAAGCCCTGCACTGTATTCATATCCACCATTTCCTGAGGTAGGCTGTTCCATGCATCCACCACTCTTTTTGTGAAAAAGAACTTCCTCACAATACCCCTTAATCTACCTCCCTCTAATCATGCTGTGTCCTCTTGTCCTGCTATTTTTCTTGCATTGAAACATGTTAGACTCTTTCACCTTGTTAATGCCCTTAAGGTGTTTGAATGTTTTGATCATATCACCTCTCTCCCTCCTTTGCTCTAGAGTATGCATATTGAGCTCTGTTAATCTGTCCTCATATGTTTTCTGATGCAGTCCCTGCACCATTTTGGTTGCCCTTCTCTGGACTGCCTCAATTTGGTTAATGTCCTTGTGAAGGTGTGGCCTCCAATACTGCACACAGTACTCCAGATGAGGCCTAACCAGTGTCTTGTAAAGAGGGATTAGTACCTCCCTCTTCCGACTTGTGATACCCCTACTAATACACCCTAACATCCCCCTAGCCTTACCTATTGCTTTAGTGGTCTGCTTGGATTATTTCAGGTCATCAGTGATGATGATGCCCAAGTCTCTTTCTTCCCTTGTGACTGACAGCAACTCCCCCTCCCCAAATAAATGCCAACTGGAGTTGATAATCCTAAGTACAGGGGGTATGGGGGGCAGAACCCCTGCATGGGTGGTTCAGGGGGGCAAAGCCCCCCGATGAAAAAAACAGGACTGGGAGACAAACGGTATTTATGGGAGCCACACCTTGCGGTTGACATAAATCCAGTCACTGAGATGCGGTCGATAAGTTATCGAACCAGCATCGTAGAACCATGGAGAGACTGTTCCAAAGGTATGGGAAAGCACAGGCAAAGGCCCATCTACCTGAGCCAGACTTGGTCCTAAGGATGAGTAGCAATGTAGAAGCAGAAGAGTGAAGTTGTCTCTGTTGAGGCTTTATCTACAGGATGCCCTGTAGGCTTGGAGGAGGAGAAGCTTTAATTAGCTTGTAGGTTAGGCAGACTGTTGAATAACTCAGTCCACCATTCATGGAAGACCAACTGAGGGAGGAAAACACATTACAGTGATGTTGTCTGGGGTTGGCATCAGCAGTAATGTGACCAAGCCTGCTGTAAAAGATCCTGAGTCTGCTTAGGTGTGTTTCTCTTAGAGACTGCAAGACCAGGCACTGTAGAGTTGTATGGGAAGAAGGATACTGTTTGAGATAGCAAGTTGTGTATCTTCAATGAGGAAGACTCGAAGTCTGTATAGCAGCACAAGCTTCTGGTGGAATGATTTCTCTATGTAATCTGGAGGCCACAGGGTAAACTCTTGGTCCAGTAGGATACCTAGATACTTTATGGAACCTGCAACCTCAAGTTGTGAACCAGAAGTAGTGCTTAAGAAGGTTTTGCCTCCCAGTGACCAAGTGCCTATTACCAAATAGTGGGGGCTTTGGTTTTCAGTGTGTTTATTATTAGCTTGTTTGCGAGGAAACAAGTTTCTAGTTGCCAAAAATTGGTGCCAAGGGAGGAATTAATTTGGGTAATGTCAAAGTGACTTCTGAATACAACAGCACCATCTGCATACAATTGTAGTTTAGGCCTACCACAATTAGGCATGTTGTTTACAAACAAAAGGCCCTATGCACAGAAGTATGCAAAGCTTATGTGCCGTGTAGGCTTTGCTGTGTTGGGTAGCCATGAATCGGTGTCCCAGGGAACCCCCCAGCATTCACACAGAAGGGACTTATACACCTTCCTCACCCAGTCACCTGTCCATCTGTGCAGCTACATGCAGACAGAGCAGGGGAGTGGCTGGGGGAATTCCTACACTCTGTGCCATTCTCTAAGGCATGGAGCACTGGGGGGGGGCACAGGCTACGTGAGCAGGGACCCTTCCTGTAGCTACTGAAAGCCACCAATGAACAGCACCAGCCAGTCACGGTGGGACAGCTGAACCCTCTGCCATGCTGCCCCAGCTCTCCAGAGAGGTCTGAGGGAAGCCACTGGGGCACTTATCGAATAAAGTTAAATTCTGGGACACGAGGTGTCCCACAATCCCTTGCTCCGTGTAGAGCAAGGGAACTACTCTATCCCCAGGATGGGCATCTGACTGGATGCCTGCCTGTGTCCACCAGTCCACCCCCATGCACCAATGCACTGAGGGAGCGGGGCCGTGGACAGGCAGTCTGTGATGGCCGGTGGTGGCGAATGCCATGCACTGCATGTCTGTCCATGGCTGTGGATATGCACAGATCAGGTGCCTGCCTATCGCATGTACCCAGCATTTCCAATACAAGGAAAAAACCTGCACTCTGTCATATAAAGGGGTGCCCAACCTACATGAATCCAGGCCAGGACTTCATACAATAATGGGCTACCTTTGTGTATAACACAAACGGAAAGGTGCACATCGGGTATAAGTCTGGGCTCAAAATATACGTTTCAATTTCTCAAGAAAAATGCAGATTTATTATGCAAATATATGAAGTGCAAATACATTGTGCAAATATCCAGAATAGAAACATAGAAGTTGATGGCAGATAAGGACAGCAAGGCCCATCCAGTCTGCCCATTTCTTTTTCTACCTTATAAATGTGCCATCGGCCTTTGCTCTGTCAGTGGCCTATCTATTCAAATTCATCTGTATTGCTCCCTTATGCCTATCCCATACCTGTTTGAAGCCCTGCACTGTATTCATATCTACCACTTCCTGAGGTAGGCCATTCCATGCATCCACCACCCTTTCTGTGAAAAAGAACTTCCTCACATTGCCCCTTAATCAGCCTCCCTCTAATCTCATGCTGTGTCCTCTTGTCCAGCTATCGTCTCACTGCACCCCCTAGCCATGCATTAGAACTGTTTGACAAACACCCCTTTGTGTCTTATTGCTTACGTATTTTCCTTTAACCCTTGCTGTGCCACGGACTCCTACACAAGTCCTGAATTCCTGTATGTTCTAAATCTACTGGCAGCCTAAGGTTAGTAATCTCATATTCTACATCATTATTGGGAAAAGAGCTTTGTTTGTGAAACTTGAGCAACTCTTCGAGCTGTTTCTCAAGTGAACTAACAAACTCCCTCATCTTTCTGCTCACCGAGTGCCCCACAATCCTCCCTTTTAGAAAGCATTTCTAAGCCTCCCACATTCCTGCCTTTGTTACATCGGCAGTATCATTAATGTCAAAGTGTTTTTCCTGATTCTTTTTTGAGCCAGTTAAAATCAGCATCATTTAGCAGTGATGCATTCCATTTCCACTTAGGTGGTCCTGTCCCGTTAGGACCTATTTGTAGGAATACTGATACTGCCGAATGATCTGAGATGACAGGATTGAGAATCTTGGCCCCCGTAGCATGATTACATAAACCCTTGCTCATGAAGAGTGCATCAGTTCTGCTGTAGATAGCATGTGCCGAGGAGTGAAATATATAGTCCCTACCACAGTGGTTGACCAGTCTCCAGGCATCTGAAAGATAATTGTCTTTTCAAATGTTTTTTAAGCTATTTCTGGAATGCCTTTTATATGAATCTTGCCCTGGTTTATTCCTGTCCAGACAGTTATTGAGAACTAGGTTCAAACAATTTCTGAATCCTTTATTCCCCAGTTATGGAGGCCAGACTGCTAAAAAAAAAAAATTAGTCACAGTTTTCTGTAGGAGCATATTTGTTAATATCCTTACAAATCAGTAGTCCATGCACCGTAAGCCACCTCCCATCATCATCCATCTTTTGGGATAAATATTTAAAGCTACAATTTTTTTTCAAACCAGTGTTGCCACCTTTTCTTACTAATAAAACAATTATGAAATACTGAGCTCACCCATCCCCTCTTGAGTTTATCTGCTTCGGCTGGAGTCAGATAGGTTTCTTGGAGAAAGGCTATGTCAGAATTGCATTCATTAACAAACGGAAGAACCCTAGCACTTTTTACTACAGACCCCAGACCCTTAACATTCCATGTTATAATTCGGACGTTAACCGTTTTTAATAAGTCACTCAAATACGTTTAGGATATTAGGAGTTAAATATGTTGTAATGACCATGATTGAAGTGGCAGTAACTAGCAAAAACATAACTTTGACATTAGGTGATAAAAGGCTTCTCACATTAGCCACTACGCATTAGGGGCCGGGTTGCATACACGCTGCAAGATTGACACACAAACGGCCCAACATCTGAATGCTGCGGATCACTGCGTACATTCATAGAAGGGATGCACGTCCCTTCTGCACTGGATTCCCCGGCTGGTCACACAGCTATGCACATGGCTAGTCCGGGGGCGTGTCTGGGGGTGTGTCTGCAATCTGCGCAGTTCATAAAGGTGCAGAGTGGTGAGCAAGAGGGCACAAGGTACAGTAGTGGGGACCCTGCAATATCTAATGCACTCCCCGTAACACCCACCAGCTGCGGCAGGGCAGAGAATCCATCACCATGCTGCCTCCACCTACTGAGCTAACAGGGGGGGCTGGGGGTTCTCATTTTTACAATGTTCCAAACCCCCACATTCCCAGAATCCTCTGCTGGTGGGGAGTAAGGGATCCAGTTTAGGACCCAGGACAGACATCCAATGGATGCCTGCCCGTATCACTCAATCCTCCTTCCCCATGCTGCAATATGCCAGGGGGTAGGGCCATGGACAGGCACCCTACAGAGGCACATAGTGATGCATACTACACACCATGCGCCTTTCCCCAGGTGTGGAGTTATGCGGCCCAGATACATGCAAATCACACATTCCCAGCCCCGCAATACTGCGTACCTCTGTTGTGTTTTTAGGCTAAAACCATGCTTATCATTTTACCTTGAATCAGCATAAAACTAAACGTAGAACTACTAAATGAAAAGAGTACCATAGGTTAAGGTATGCTAAAGACTATTAGTATTATCAAATTATTAGTCACAGAGTTCCAGGGACATAACCCTGTTACAGCACTTAAGGCAATGCAAAACAGACTTCTGAAACGCTTAGGTTCATACAGTACCTTTGGCATTCCTGTAGGTGAAAAATGTTAAACTTAATAATCACCATCCATATTCAGAATTATTGCATTAGACTAATTACTACTAATATAAGACACTTAAAATTAACTGAATAGTTAGAATTCTGTTAAATGTAATTTATAAGGGGGCAGGTGGAGAGGAGGGACGGGGAGATCTGATTGAAACCTTCAAGTACATGAAGGGAATAAACAAAACTGGCACAGAGGGGCTGTTCAGGTTAAGAGGGGCAGGGACTCTCGAGGATATGATCTGAGATTGGGGGGGAAGGTTCAGGAGGAAGATGAGAAGATACTTTTTTTTTTGAAGAGGGTGTTGTCAGGGTAGAACGCATTGCCTGCCGAAGTGGTATCCTGTAGAACAGTGGGCTGCTTCAAAAACGGATGGAACAGGGTTAGAGGGGGCATGATGGGGGAGGGGAGTGAGAGGCAGTTGCAGTATAAGGGGTGCTAACTGCACATTCAAGCAGACCCTATAAACCATAAGACCATTATTTGCTGGCAAGTTCGTATGTTCGTATGTACAAATGTAACCCCCCTGCAAATGGGGGTTCCCAAAAGACTTCCAGGAGCTTGCTTGAATGCTCCAAGCCTGAATGGTGTTTGGCGTTTAAGCCATTTATCAGTGAGTGTTTTTAGAGCCTCTGGTACTGTCTCTTTAAGAGCTGTCTGCTTGCAGACATAATTAGTTTATATGGGACTGTGTGTTTCTTTGATTGAGTACCACTCAAGCTGCTGCAATTCACTTCATTTTGCAGTCACTTGGGTGCAAAGGGAACCTATCTGACAGATGTAACTGTTTGCCAGAAATTATTTAGAGTAATAATGAAATTACAGTTTGTCTAACCTGCTTTCTTTGCAGTCAGAACTGTGTCTGCTAGTTCCCCATTCTAGTTTTGAACTGCTGAACTGGACCAATCAGTGTGGGGTAAGCTAGCTCTAAAATGGTGCCTTGGACGAATCAGAACTTGGACTCATAATCTGGGCCAGCCACAAGAGGATTGTATGAGCAGTGACTCTGGGAGATGTAGTTTAGACTTCAGCACCTTTTGGACCAACAGCAGCAGTCTATTGTGGTGACAGCCAATCCAGTCAAGAACTGGGAGGAACTCAAAGGAAGTGCCGGTTTTGTCGGTTGGAGTTTGAGTTGAGCTTTGGCAGTGAAGAAGGAAGGAGCCCTGTGCTTTTCAGTGTGCAGTTTTAGTCAAAAACGTGTAAGGCCCAGAGTTCCGGTCTGCAGCTTGTTAGACTGAATCCGTCCTGTGAAAAGAATCAAAGGATCTCTGAAGAGTAGAAACCAGGCTCACCCTGTAGAAGACTGGAGGAATTGCTGAAAATTACACTCGGTCTGTCAGGAACTGAATCTGCTGTGTGTTCTCCCGGGTATTGTGCAGTAATGCGATCGGGATACAGATGCAGCCTGCCTGGTATAGTGCTTTCTTTTATATGGATGTGTGAAGAGGTTTGTGCACCTCAAGTGAGCCCTGCTGACACTGAAGGACCCTATCTTATTTGGAGGTCGTGAGTACTAATTCAGGAGTCGCTCCCTGTTAGTGCGCATTAAATCCAAATGGAATTACTGTACTGCTGACTGTTTAATTCTCTTTTCTCTGTGTGAAAGGCCCCTACCAGCTGCCACAGTTTGGACTAGCCACTAGGGCTTGGGTACCCAGGACAGTAACTGATAGGATAGGCCTGTGCACAGAGCCATAGGTGAATTATTAAAGTGATAAGCTAATTAACCTGATTTCCCCTGTCCTTGTTATATCCCCTAAATAAATCAGAGCTGCTTGTTTCAGCAAAGTTATACTGCCTGAGGTATTTGTCTATGTTAAAGTACTGTACTGTGATTGTTGCACTGTATCTCATTTCACAGGAGGTCCCAGTGCGGAACCAGACCTGGGGTAAGTGTATACTGTGAAGGTAATTCTGATATATTGTGTGGGCCACTAGTGGGAAGAAAAGGGGTTGCAGTGTCCCAGAGGGCTGTGACCAAGTTAGTTTAACTATTGCAAACCCTGACCTCTGGGTGGAGGCACCTGCCATTGGATCCAGGCCCCTCAACCTGTTAGTGGCAAATCAGGCAGGGGTAGTAGCCCCTGGGATAGCGCCATCTAGGGGTTACACAAACAGTAAGAATTACAGAAGAAAGCATTTTTAGTCTCCGAGTCAGTTGAAATCTACAGTTCCTTTGAACAATGTTGCACTCAATTAACAAATTATGTCATCATATTTTCAGTGTGTCAGAGGCTCTAACATATGAACTATATAGTCCTGATTTAGTTTTGTATCAGGACTCTTACAGCAAAATTGCTGCAGTAAAAATGAACAGCTCGTACTTGGGCCGTGAAATAGATCTACACTTATTCTGTCAACCAGCTGCTGTATTTTAAGGGTTAAACACTTAGTTTCCATAGGTTAAAGTACTGTGCAGAATAACTTGAGACAGAAGGAGCTCACTCAATTTGTGACAGGTTTGACCCACAACTCCCATGTCCAAAATGTCCCAAAAATAATTTCTAAAAGTTAAATTCCAAGAATTTACTGAGAGTACATGGCACCGTCCGGAGCTAAGAGACTTCCATGAGCATATCAGGGGGATCTTGAAAGGTCTTATGTGACAATGTAGATGATTTTGAAGGTTGCTTTGTCAAGAAGATACTGTAGGTGGTGAGAGAAGGAGACAGGAGGAGGAGGAGGAGAAGCGCAGAGAGAGAGAGAGAGGCTCAGCACAAACACCCACCACGGAGCTGCCAATTGTAACATAAAGGTGACTAGTTAAATGCAAGCAAGAAACTAGGAAAAATTCCATGTATGATAAGGGCAATGAACTCCATTATCAGGCTCTAGCCATAGAATCTGGGAGTTATTTGTCAGTGCAGACAAGTAATGCTGTTGTGTAGGGATTTATCCTAAGGATCAAGTGGTCAGTGAGGCCATAGTCCGACATGACCATTTCACACTGGCCCCATAGAATATCACTTTTAAATTTAACTCTACATAGAAGATTGAGACTATGCTCAGAATGTTTGAAATAGAATTGAGCCCAGCTTGCCTGAAACATTCCCTGGCTTGTCCTTACCTTGCTGAGAGTATACAGATGATAGTTAGACCTTTAAATAAGTTAATCAGGCAGATCATCAGTTGTGAGCTTCCATACAGAACTCCCCCACACTCCATCCCGCAGAACCCCCCCCACACACACACACACACACACACACACCAACCTCCTCCCCCACCCAGACTCAAGTACTGACCATTGTGTTAATTAGCACAGCAGAAGGATCAAATATGGTCTACTGCAGATGACAGCCTGGGTAAAGAATTGGCTGGAGAATAGGACACAGAGAGTAATAGTAAATGGAGTCCACTCTGAAGAAAGGGGGGTTACTAGTGGGGTACCGCAGGGTTCAGTATTAGTACCGGTCCTCTTCAATGTCTTTATAAGCAACATTGCAGAGGGACTGGAAGGAAAAGTATGTCTCTTTGCAGATGACACAAAGATCTGCAACAGAGTTGATACACAAAAGGTGGACTGGAAAGGATGAGAAGGGACTTGGCAAAGTTAGAGGAATGGTCAAATGTATGGCAGCTTAGATTCAATGCTAAGAAGTGCAAGGTAATGCACCTGGGAAACAAAAACCCAGGGGAAGAGTACACAATGGGGGATGAGATTCTAACAACAAAAATGGAAAGGGACCTGGGGGTAGTCATATCAGATGACCTAAAGGTGGGCAAACAATGTGAGAGGGCAGCAAGGAGGGCTGGGGGGATACTGGGATGCATAGGGAGCGGTATCACCAGTAGAAAACAAGAAGTTATTATCCCTCTGTACAGACAGCTGGTGAGACCCCATCTGGAGTACTGCGGTAGTGAACCCCCCCCCCAGGTGGGGTGCTACCTTTGCTGAAGGACGTTTGGAATGTACATTTATTCTCCACCCGTTTTTTTGTTGTAGTTGTCAGTGTCGTTTGTATGTCCTGTTTGTTGGGCTGGCCACCCACTTTGTAAAAAGAAATTATGTCATGTTTATTGTTCACTTCCCCCCCCTTTCCCGTATATTCCGAACACCTTTATGCAAAGGTATCTATTACCCTATCCTCGGGAAGCTATCTCCTTATCCAGCCTAGTAATAGGAGTATTTTAAAATAAAACAAATTACAGCTTTTGGCGATAGTCTGGAGTTGCGGTATAGTTCCACGTGAACATCGTCCTTTTCCGCGTACGCAAGGAAGCACTAATCGCACAGTAGTAGTACTCTAGGCAGTTAGATGCGCTTCCTACATTATTTTCAGCTCACTGAAAGAAAAAGGGTCTCAGGCATGATGTGTACTGAGCAGGATTACCAGAATAGTCCCGTTTGATTAAGGGAAGGTTAAAATGTAAAATCCCTCCGGTTTTGTGTTTGCAGGAATTCTGCATGGAAATGTCTTCATATTTTAAAGTGCTTCTTTGCAACCCTGTGTAAAAGCGGAAGTGAATTAATATATGTTCGGTTCTCGTACATCGGAATTCTGTCTAACTGAAGTGATAATTAATGAGAAGTACGCAGTATGAGTTTAGGAACCCGAGAAGTTTTGAGTTAAAGATCGTAGAGGCTGTACAGCCTGAAATAAAAGAAAACGTTGTCTCCTTATTTGGTTTTTTCTATGAAAAAGCGACGCTGAGCGCTAGGAAATCGCCTTTCATCAACGCGCACTGTCAGGGGTATTCTTCGTAAGATTGTTCTACTAAATGTTCTTTTGGCAATACAAAAGTCCTACTTACCCTCCTTCATTGTGAGGGAGCTGAAACATTTATACAGGGTTGTGGGAAACTATTCCATATTTCAGACATTGCTGATATTGCTGTAGTGAGCTTTGCAGTGTAGGGGAGACTCCTCCTCCTTCTGGTTCAGCGTCCTTAGCGTGCCAACCGGCCACAATTCCCCTTTTTTATGCTGGTAGTTGAGGAGGTAATTCCGCCCTAATGCTTTTGTAATTTTTCTTTTGTTCTGTTACGAATTATTACATAAGCCTGCACTTTTTAGGAGTTTGGTAGGATTTAAAACCTATTCTGTTATTTAAATATATGAACTAGATGACTCCTTTGAATTTTATGTTTAAAAGGATATGTATGAAGGTGGAGCTATTGAGTCACATGTTTTGGTAACCCTATATAAAGTGTCGTTCCATGCAAGTCAAGTTAGTATGGAGAAGGGTGTGGACCTGACAACACCTTGACTTGAGTTAGCTCTTTCTAGCTCTTGATTTGAAGTTCTGCGTCTGTTTGTTTTTTGTTTTGTCGTTTTCAAGTCCGCTGTACAAAATAAATATAATTTTGTTGCTGCTAATCTTGTCTGAGCGTCTTCACTATCCCACACCAGTTCACAAGTACTGCGTGCAGTTCTGGAGACCCAATCTCCGTAAAGACAGACATAGACAGGATGGAAGCTGTCCAGACGAGGGCAACTAAAATGGTACAGGGTCTGCACTGGAAGACATATGAAGAGAGACTTAAGGAGCTTAATATGTATAGCCTCGAGGAGAGGGGGGACATGATAGAAACTTTCAAGTACCTCAAGGGAATCAACAAAGTCCAAGAGGGTAGCATCTTTCAAAAAAAAAAAAAGAGGTGTGCAAGAACAAGGGGGCACAATTTGAAGATGGGGGGGCAGCTCAGAGGTAATTTAAGGAAGTATTTTTTCCACAGAGAGGGTTGTGGATGCATGGAACAGCCTTCCGGAGGAGGTTGTGGAGTCAAAAACAATGGTGGAATTCAAGCATGCATGGGACAGTCTGAAGGCAATTCTAGGGGGTGGGGTAGGAAGAAGTAGGCTGCTGGTTAACTAGGATCTGCAGCTTATCCATTAGGTAAGGAAATGGGCAGACTGGGTGGGCCAAGCGGTCCTTATCTGCCGTCAAATTCTATGTTTCTATGTTTCTAAACTGGTTAAGAGTAAAAGAGAAACCCAAAACTTACTCACAGTCAACAAATTCATCCTCCGATTCATTTTGTGTGCATTCCAGCTGGGGCCGGACAGTCAACCCTCTGTCCTCACCTACATAGGTTCCTATTTCCTGTGATCTGCTGGAAGTGCCATTGTTTACCTCTAGCATGCACAAATTCTGTTTGTAGGGGCTCCCGTTCCTCAATTTGTAAGGGGAGGATCTATCCATGTCTATAAAATGGGACAAGGATTTCAAGCAATCTGATTGCTTGTTAGCCATACGTTAAAGTGTCTAACACACAGCTAAATCTAGAAACCCCATTTAGAATACATAGATCTGTTTTATAAGTGCAATAAGCCACTCTGGGTATGTGCATTAGACAGTTCTAACACACAACTAGAGGACTGGTTGCACTCGGCCTGCAGTCTTGTGCCTCACTATACCCCCTAGCCATGTGTTAGAACTAACACACACACATTGTCATGTCTTATTGCTTACTTCTAGCCTCCCTTTGTGCTGTTGCTTGCCTTGCCTTTCCTTATTAATTGGACCATCTCTGGGGAGCGGACTTTTGGGGCCCAATTCTAGAACGGGGCTGCGTTCGGCGCAAGCTGCGGGAAACAGCAGCTTATGCCAAAGCTCCATGCGCCAGGGACCCTGCACCAGATTCTGGTACAGGAGGGGTCCTGGCACCTAAGACCCAATGCATGTGGCAACCGCATGGCGCACGGGAGGGTTCACCGCAAGCCCCTTGGACCGTCGGCTGCACGATCCATCCAATTAGGAACCAGCAGCGGAGGTGTGCAGAGGGCTGTGCCAGTCCCCTGCTCTGTCTGGGGATGGGGGGGACACTACCTGCATGGGTGGGGGGCACGGGCACCAGTGGGAGGGTTGGTGGCATCTGTCCTGGTACTAAATGGGACACCGGGATCTGGAGGGGGGCACTACCAACATGCTGAGGGGCACATCGAGGATCAGGTGGGCGCTCCTACCCTGGATGTTCTATGGGGACACACCCTGGATGGGGGTCCACTATGTGGCACTTGTGGGGCATGGTGAGGTTGGGGAGGTGGGACATGCCGCACTACCCATAGGACAGCTCACCCAGGGGAGCAATGTCTAAGTCCCCTTATGCCAGCCCTAGCTGGTCTAAGGGGACTTAGAATTTCTCCCACTGGGTGCTGTGTGTGAATAACAAGCTGCAGCTTGCATCACTGCAATCCACCTAGCGCCATGTCGCAGGGCAGTGCAGGGCACAGGGCTGGCGCAAGCTCTGTTTGGGGAGCAAGCAGCCTGCAGTCCAGCATGAGCAACCTGTGGTGCGTGGAGGCAACCCTGGATGCAAGGTGCACCTTGCACCATATCTGTTTGGTGCAAGCACCTTGCATCAGACGCAGGGCTTTAAGAATCAGGCCCTCGGTTTTGTTAAGGAGGGGTTGAATGGCACCATACATGCATTTCTCTTCCTTGCTGAGAGTATACAGATCATAGATAGATCTTTAAATGAGTTAATGAGGCAGCTCATCAGTAGTGAGCTTCCACGCAGGGCTCTCCCAGACTCCACCCCCACAGACACACACACACACACACACACACACACACACACACAAACCTCCACCCTCAGATCCTCAGAAAGCATGCTGTATGTGTCCTGGATTTACAAGTAAAGGGTCAGAGACTTGATTCTAAATGAGGGCACATATTTACAATATTAAGGATACTCAAGAATTTCTGCAGTCACTATACTTATTTTCTACAGCAACAAAAATGGAAAGGGACCTGGGGTAGTCATATCAGATGACCTAAAGGTAGGTAAGCAATGTGAGAAGGCAGTAAGGACAGCTGGGGGGATACTGGGATGCACAGGGAGAGGCATCACCAGTAGAAAACAGGAAGTTGTTATCCCTCTGTACAGACAATTGGTGAGACCCCATTTGGAGTACTGTGTGCAGTTCTGGAGACCCCATCTCCACAAGGACATAGACAGGATGGAGGCAGTCCAGAGGAGGGCAACTTAAATGGTGCTGGATCTTCACCAGAAGCCATACAAAGAGAGACTAAAAGAGCTTACTATGTATACTCTTGAGGAAAGGAGAGAGAGGGGGGACATAACAGAAACTTTTAAGTACCTCAAGGGAATCAATAAAGTCCAAGAGGGTAGCATCTTTCAGAAAAAGAGATGTGCAAGAACAAGGGGACACAGTTTGAAGATGGAGGGGGGATGGCTCAGGCAATGTGAGAAAGTATTTTTTCACAGAGATGGTGGTGGACGCATGGAACTGCCTTCCTGAGGAGGTTGTGAGGTCAAAAACAATGTGGGAATTTAAGAATGCATGGGACAGACATAAGGCTATTCTAGTGGGGGGTAGGAGGAAGTAGGCTGTTGGTTAACTAGGATCTGCAGCTTATCCAGTAGGTAGGGAAATGGGCAGACTAGGTGGGCCAAATGGTCCTTATCTGTCATCAAAGTCTATGCTTCCTGGGGGTGAAGTGTTTTCTTTTTTTTTTTTTTGAAATTTCTCTATCCTCCTCACAGCCTGCCTCCTCTGACCCTTCAGCGATGACCCCCGGACATCCCACTGCCCGGAACCCTGCCCTCACACAGACCACAAATCCCCATAGAGCCACGGTTTACCCCCCCGGGAGGGGACGAGGTGGAGGGGTTCTAACCCCGTAACCTCACATTTCGTGGTCTCGTGGTCTGTTGGGGGGCATGGGCACATCATGAGCACGTCCAAGGTCCTCATCTTCCCGGATGAGGCAGGCTCTTTTTCCTCTTTTCTTCCCTCTGAGCTGACTCCTGACATCTCATGGCGCGCGTCGGCGTCCATGCTACTGGCAACCCAGCCATCCCCTAGTGGGGCTTGCAGTTCCCCAAGCCTCCGCTCGGGGTCATGCAAGTGCCGGGCATCGCCAAATCCTCCCCGGAGCAGGCGAGCTGTTGTTGGACGCTCAAGCCTGTCTCCCAGCCTGGGCCCCGACTACCCGAGTCCGCTCCCGAACCCGGGTCGCCGGTGTGGAGTGTTTTCTTTTTTTGCAGCCATTTCTATTTTCGGTTCTGTATCTGAAGAATAGCTGTTTTTACTGGAGCTTGAGCTTGGGACGTGCTTGATACCAGGTACAGCAACATGTTTATAAAATTTTGTGCAGCATTTCAGTTTGTGAAATACTGAAGCACAACATTTTTAGGAAATGCCAGGATGGCCAGGTATTTTATGAAATACCAGATTCCTAGTTTCTGTAAGAGTAGTCTAGCTGGTGTAAAATCTTTCCTTCAAGAAGCAATTTCATCCAAGAAGTCCTAGAACAGAAAGATGTTTCTTTTCCAGAGGAGAAAGTTCCTTTCCTGAGCAATATTTTTTCCGCATCAGTAAATTTGAGTAAATATGCCAGAATCGCCTTCTGTTTTCAGACGCCTTGTTTGCAGGAGTTAATGTGCAATGTGCTCTTTCTGGTTGTATGGGGGGGGGGGTTAAACTTTGGAGGATTTCAGGAAGGAGGTATTCGAAGAAGGCAGACACATCACCTGTTTCCGCTCCTTCTGGAATACCTACAATACAATGATGGTCATCTCCATTCTGCAGTCAATGCCCACTAGAAAATGTAAAGCTGGGGCAGCTGCGTTCTCCCCTGCAGACCGTACTTGCGCTGAGGTAAGCAGTGAGCTACAGTGCACAGGATCAGTGGTGAGGAAATCATGCATGGATTATGTTACCTTCTCTTCTTGAGAGGACAAATTTCCAGTGACAAAAGACTTATAGCACTAGTCTGCGAGATCAGACGTAACAGACACATGTCACTAATCCAGGTCATTCCTTAAAAAAATTGCTCAGTGTACTTAGCCAGCAGACACAGTTTTAAACAAAATCCTCAGTACAGAGTTCTTAGTCACAATAACTGCTGTCTCTTCATTTCAGATTCCAAAGGAAAGCCCCATCAGACTAAATACAGACAGCTTTGGGTTGATCATTCCTGAGGTAAGTGGAGTACCTGCACGTCTGACTTTCACAGTCCTCTATAATCAAATTTACCATCCTTAAATCCTGTTCAGATGTTGTATGCATACTATGTAGTATTCCATTACCTCCTTCTGGACCAGTACGAGTAAACTGTGAAACCGGAAACCACAATGAGGCATAAAAACTTCCAAATCATGGGCATTGCATATTGAGATTTGCTGTTACACTCGGATAATGCAAGTGAAATGGGTGTGTGTGTGTGTATGTGCATATATAAATAAATATATATATATATATATATATATATATACTGTATACAAATTGGAATTAACCAAAGTTAAGGGAGTAAGTAAGGGAGGTGTAGGAAATACTCCATATATAACAGAACTCCATATATAAGGTAGGCCTTTTTGGTTTTAGTCTAAGGCTACTAGGCAGATAGAGGAAAGCAAGTTAATAACAGCAGCCTAAGGTTATCATCAGATCAGTATAGAGATGAGATAAAGCGGGGAGGTAGTCAGTTGTGGAGACTGTGGGGTGCTCTTCTCTAGGTACTATGTTAAGCTCTGCAGGAGGGGGCACTGCCCCATCTGCAGGACGTTTGTACTGCTCCATGCTCGGCTGGTAGCAGCAAGAGACAAGATATCTCAGCTGCGACATTGGCTCAGCTGGGTCCACCCCCACTTCTCCAGAGGCCCACTGGCTCAGGGGGCTGGAGGGTGGTGGAAAAGAGGAGTTGGAATGATGGCAGGGGCAGCCACAAGTGGTTAAACCAATTTCACATCACTCAGATAGCAAAATGCTTTGCACCCCTGGAGGAGGCTCAGGTACCCGACTCTGTTGGGGGTGACTCTGAGTCAGTCAGGGAGGGAAATGGGCAGGACAACTTGGTGTCACCCAGGGAGTGAGCAAGAAGAAGTCAGCACAGACAGTCTTAGTGATTGGGGACTCACTGATCAGGGGATAGTGAGGGTGGTGGGTGGGGGAAGAAAATAAAGTGAAATGGTTAGATGCCTTCCTGATGCGTCAGCCATTCAGGATATAGCTAGGACATGGAAGATGGCAGAAAAGAGGGAGGGAGAGCTGTGGGTGTTGGTACACTTGACTACCAATGATCCGACAAATCAGCCTGTGGAGGCAGGGAAGTGGAACTTTAAGAGACTGGGGTAAAGACTGAAGGTGCACTCGGCTTCTCTAGCCTTTTCTGAGGTCTTCCTTGTGTGAAATAGGGGGAATGGGAACAATAGAGTAAAGAAGTAAGAGACTGAGAAGTTTAATGGGTGTTGAAGGGATGATGTCAAGGAGGAGGAGTACCACCTTGTGGGGGACTGGGGGGCTTCTGGGACCAAGGTCTCCTCAACAGCAATTACCTTCACCTGATGAGAGAGGGGGGGCTAGTGCTCTGGGGCAGAAGTTTGACATCTACATTGGGCAGTTAAACTGACTGCGGGGGAGACAGAGGTTAGGGGAACCACTGAGAAGGGAGATCAGGTGGGGAACCTAGCTAGGGCTCTCCCTGAATAAGTGACTACTACCAGCAAGGTATGTAACAGTAAGGTTAAAGTTCAAAGTAGGTTGGAGAAAAGGCCAATGAGGGAGGGCTAACAAAGCCTGCATTCAAAATGAAAAATAAACAATTAAGGAGCCTAGGGAAGAATAAGGGAGAAAGAATAGGAAAAAAGCAAGAGGGGCTCAGAAGAAGGTAGGAAAGGGGTCTTGCTTAATGCTGGGAGTCTGGGAAATGAATGAAGTGAGCTCCAGACAATGCAGACATTGAAATGGATCTAGTAGTCATCACAGAAACTTGGGCCACAGAGAATAATGATTGGAACCTGACAGTTCCAGGCTACACCATGTTTAGACAGGATATGGGAAAAGTTAAAGGAGGAGGCGTAGCCCTATATGTCAAGGGAAGGCAGTGGAGGATAGAAACATCAAGAGAGGTAATGAGGAAAATAAATCACTGTGGGTACAGCTCACAGCATCCTCAGGCAAGAAACTAAGGATGGGGGGTGATCTATAGACCTCCAGGACAGGGGGAAGAGGGAGACAAGAAGCTAGGGGCAGAAATAGAAATGGGAGTTGCAAAGGGGGAGGCATGGTGGTGGATCTAAACCTGCCAGTTATTAATTGAGTCATTCCAGCAGCCAGGAGCTCCTGAAGTCAGGCCCTGCTGAATACATTGCAGAACTGCCTGCTGGGACAGTTGGTTAAATAACCCACCAGGCAGGCTGCTATTCTCAAAATGGTGCTCACCAACTCAGAAAGGAGGCGTGAGGGTAGGGGAGCCACCAGGGCCCAGCAACCATAAATCTGTATGGTTCAACCTTGCCCTTGGGACAAGTAAACCCTCATCAAAGCCTGGTCCTAAATTTCAGAAGGGGTTGACTTCAACTGGATGAGGGAGCTGGTCCAGGACAAGTTAGTTGGTGTGGACAGCATCAGGGATGTGGAGGAAAGATGAGGGCAATCAAGGGGGCATTTCTCAAGACAACAAAGTCTTTCATGCGAATAGTAATCAAAAGGAACAGGTACATGAAGAGATCAATGTGGTTCTCTGGAAAGCCCAGGGAAGTAGTGAGAGCCAAACAGAAGGCCTTCACCAGGTACAAGGGAAAACAAGGGAAAGAAGAATGGAGAGAGTACCAAATGAAAACAAGGGACACCAAGAGGGCGGTCACAGAAGCAAAGGCAGACACAGAGTTGCACATTGCAGAGCGGGGATCAAGAGAGGGGAGAAACAGTTCTTTAGATATTTTAGGGGAAGAAAGGAGGAGGAGGAATTGTTAGGTTAACAGAAGTAGGTAGGGTAACTGAGGAGGATGGGCAGAAAGCAGCTATTCTTAACAACTACCTCTGCTCTGTATTCACAAGGGAAGACAGCCTCTGCCAGAGGGCAAAATTAAGGCAGCTGTAAGGGTAATCACTGAGTTGTGGCCGCAAGTATTTACCAGTGAAAGGGTTTGGAAAGAGCTAGCAGTCGTAAAAATAGATAAGGCCCCGGGACCAGATGGGATGCACTGAGGGTGCTCAAGGAACTGGCAGTGAACAAAGCCAACAGGGTTGCTGTGGCATTGGTGGTGTACCTGCACTCCAGTCTACTGCACAGAGCTATACACAGTCACGGATGTTTGGCCACCAAGACCAATCATGTTCACAGCCAGACTAGAAGATCATTCATGCGATGGTAGCTGTGATTCAAAACATTTGCCATGGCAACACTTGGCTCCATGCTCTCACCGGTACAGGCAATTTGAAAAAAAGGATAAAAGTAAGTTAATTTCAGCATTTTTCAATTAAAAAAAAAAACACAAAACGAGAAAAGTTACCTATAGTTATGAACAACTTAAAAACTAGAGCACTCACCACAACCTCAATAAAACAAGGACACAGGTCTATTTCAAAAAGAGGAGAAATTTATTATATCATACAATACATATGCCTGACGCATTTCAGATGGCTCACCACCCTTTCTCATTGAGAAAGGGTGGTGAGCCATCCGAAGCACGTCAGGCATATGTATTTTATGATACAATAAATTTCTCCTCTTTTTGAAATAGACCTGTGCCCTTGTTTTATTGCGGTTGTGGTGCGTGCTCTAGTTTTTTAAGTTCATTTTCATTTGCTTTGTAGCACCAGCTTTATGTGTGCAGCCCGAAGTCTGTTTAGTTTTTATCTATAGCTATATATATAGAAATGCTAGGAGGGACTCTTATGGATATGAGAGTGTCTTCTCTTGCGTCCCTAAAGAATTGGGACTGCTCACTTTCAGTTTGCGGTTTTCTCACCGTAGGATCGCATGAGTTGCCATTCACATCCATAAGAAGACCTCCATAAACTTACAAAAAAAGTGTTGGCTAGCTCCAGTGCAATTGCACACTCAGCGTGTGGCATGAACACACACAGAAGTGTAAACGCACACAAACAAGCCCAAGCACAGAGACACACAGCACTGACAAACGCAATATTGTAGTCAACTCGCACAGTAGTATTTTTTAGCAAAAAAATGAATCAGTTTTTTTTAGCAAAAATGTAGTTCTGCCATTCTTAGCTGCATCTTCAGTGCATTTATCATTTTCTCAGATATTTTTTTAAAATGGGTTTTGTAATTAATTTTGTAATTAACGACACAAGTTATGAAAGATGACAACCAAAAATCATTTACAAAATCTCATCCATTAAGGTTACTTTGTAGCTTTACAAACTAGATTCACACTGAGAATGTAACAGGATGGTTTCCATTTCTGATGCTTAACTGCACTGCTGCAGCACACCAAGATATTTAAGTTTTTCATGGTGAGCATGGCAACAGAACAGAAACTTTCAAAAACATCAAAACCACATATCTTCACTTCAGGAATGAAATACTGTACAGTGAAACTAAAAGTGGGTATATTGATGATTTTACCAAAACTACAATATTACCAAAACAACTTGTATGAATTTTTTTGACTCTAGGAAATACTATTGCCAACACTACTACTGCTTTAAGCTGACCCTAGCAGAGCAGTGATTACCCTTGCGGAGCTGGGACTAGTGTCTCTTAGGCTAGGCCTTTTGTGACAAAGTGTTACGTATGCTAGGAAGTAAATGTTAACTAAAGGGTTAATTTTCCGAGAGAGTTAGATTTAAGTAAAGCAGTAATAAGTTATAATAACGTACATTGGATACTCATTTTTAGTAGAAACTTTTATATTTGGCCCAGAGCTAATAGGAAAAAGTAGTATCAGGACATTTCTACTGTGTACTTAAACTCCAGCCTAAGTAAGGTATAGTTAATGACGTTTCCAGTAAGGCCTAATATAGTGTAGTGTTTTATGGTAATGCTAGGTGTGAAGGAGCATCATATTATTTTACCAACATTATTTGCTGAAGTCATCTAAATACAGAAGCTAAAAGAATAAATACTGCAGACTGAATAAAGTTGTAAGAAATGTATTAAATGTGTGAAGAACACAAATGACAGAATATACAGTACATATAAAGGGTACAACAAATGTACTGAATGTGCGCAAAACACAAATGTACAGAGTAAGAATGTGCAGTACATGCAACGGGCATTTAACAAATGTATTAAGGTATGAAGAACACAAATGCATGGAATGCACTTGAGAAAGGAATAGTACAACACGTTTCAAATGTGAGATGGGTAAAACAAATTACCAAATGTGGGAAGAATATAAACACATAAAATATAGGATCAGAGAAGGGTATAACAAATTTACTAAATACAATAAGAACATCAATGTTCAGAATATACACAAAATGGGTATAACAAATTATTAAAAGCTGGAACAAATGTTTTTAATGTAGTAAAAACATAGGAACTGTAGGGAAAAAGGCTAGCTAAATGGCCTATTAGTGAGCATAGCCCTATTAGCCCCTCCTCAGTGGCATCTGTGCTACATGGCTACTACCCTATATTGAACTAAGTGTAACCCATCTTAGCAGACCCCTCCTTGCATGCCCAGGCTCATGGCGTTACACTAACATGGATGTGCCTGTGTGTCCCACTGGTTGCCATCAGGCGTGGTTCCTTGGCAGCTGTCCATCGCTCCACATGAGATAACATATCATTCCTCGCTTCTGGAGTGGGCACTTGCAGGGTCCACCTTGCCAAGGAGAAGGTCAGCCCATGGAGTGCTTAGAGCAGCAAAGGAAGACTTTACCGGGGACTAGCTGCATCAAGTGATAGGCAAGGAGAAGCCACAACAAGTAGGGAAGATTGTGGGGAAAACGGAGGAAAAACAAGCAAAATAAATAAAAACTGCACAGAAATGTGAGCAGGGTTTGACAAGTGCATTGTGTATAAGCATTTTGTAAAGGGACTGACTTTTCAAAACAAAAACATGGTCTGGTTAAATAAGATACAAAAGAAGTCCTATTTAGATGAATAGATCGCCAGTGCACTGTACAGCTTGATTAAAATGTTAAACTTCAATATTACAAACAGCTCTCTGTTCAAGTAGTCTGTGCCATGCTGCCGGTCTGAGCACACACAAAACCTCTGTAGCAACATTCGAGAAATACTGTAAAAGTACCCTAAACTCACAAGAAAGTGTGGAATTTCATACAGCATTAAGTTGGATGGAAGATAGCGGTGTCTTTGGAAATAGCTCACATCTTCAAATCCACTGAAAATACCGATTGTAGTCCTTGAAGATTTTTGATGCTGGTCCTATAGACTTAATACCAAGATTTACCACAAGCAAAAAGAAAGTGCATTGGAGAATACAGTGCATTCTGGGAGATGCAGTTCTTACAGTGTCTCTGGCTTAGAACTTTGGTTACAAGATCGTACATGGAAAATTAGTTTTCAGAATTAAAGGATACATAAACCACATAAAGTAACAGTATACCGTTTTGAAAATGCACCTCAGGATGTGAGATTAAAAGAAGCCCTTTGAAACAATAGGGCAATTTACATGATAGTGCCGTCCATCTGCATTTGATGTTCGTCAATGGGTCAATGCTTGCTTTGCAATTATAAGATGACTTGCAGCATCTCCCAGTCATCAGGTAAGCACTTCCCTTTCAATAAACGTCAAATGCAGATAGGCAGCCACTGTCATGTAAACAGCCCAATGGCACTTATTACAATCTCTGGGAAATATCACTCTATAGCATTTTAAGAATTTAAACCACTGTCTCAAACATCAGTCTGCATCCCAGTCCTAAGATGGTGCCGGTCATGTAGCATAACGGTGTCACTCAGGTTTAAGCATAGGGATGATTGAAACCAATACACCTTGTATTTGAGCAACGTAATAGTGCACTGTCTGAGGATATTAGCGAAAGGAACTATGCATAACGGCTGTATTAACCTTGTTTCTGCTCCACTAACCTCTTGATTAAGTCACATCCATTAGTAAGCCAAGTGATACTGTCTCAGGAAGGACTCCGCTACCCCTGCCCACAGCATACTGGCTATGTGTGTTATCAGAAAGTGTACTGGTGCAATGAGGAGTCTTTTGCACCATGAGTTTCTGCCACTACACTTGTTTACTGTACTTTGAGATTTGAACCCCTGAACATTATTAAATCAACATATTATGATGATGCTAAATTATTAGTGCATGTGACACCTTTTTCATTCCATCTTATCTTTCTCTGCTGCACCAGTGCTTGTAGGGCCTGCTTGGACAAAAGCAAGTGCTCATCCTCATCTTCAATGAACCTGCAACCATCGTGAGTGGCACTCTAAATGAGGACCGAGTGTACCCTGGCTGTCATTTGGATGCCATTACAGTTTTTCCTCTTAGATTTTTTACCTCTTTCCTTCTACCCACTCTATGGTAACACCCACCCAGGAGTAACCTTGGAGGCTGCAGTGGAACTCCTCGGGGCAGCTAGCTCCCTGGCTTACCACAGGAGTTGATGCATTGTCCAATGTGGTGCCACCCCTCTCCCTGGGCTGGGAAGTACTACCAAGCTGTCAGTTCCTGACACCCTCTCTGAGTGTTTGAGTCCACTCCTGAAGCTGAGTCATCAGCATGAGCATAGCTCATGGCTAGTGCGGGGGGGGGGCCCTTAACTTACATTTCTATCTAACAGACTACTCCAAAATATTCCACCTTCTCATGTAAATTTCCTGACATCTGGAACTCCCTCCCACTTGATATTTGCTCTGCACAATCCCACCACTCACTTTTATTCCTCCTCCATAAGCACACTGTTCATTCCTGTAACTACACTTAATTCTCTTCTCTCCCAGTCAACTTCCCATTACCTCTCCCACCACCCTCCTGTTCCCCTACCACTCACCACCCTCTTCCCCCCGCTCACCCTCTCCATCTCTAGTTTACCTCTAGCTGTGCTCCCTGCATCCCATTTCCCTACCACCTGCCCTCTTCTGATCCTCAACCCCTTTTACTTCCCTTCCCACCCCCCACTTCTTCCTTTTCTGATGGGTCCCATCCCCTTGCAGGATTCTCAGCATTCTGAAGGAGAATAGATCTTGGCCTACCCCTCCTCCCCCTTCTCCTTTTCTGCCAGGTCCTGTCTCCTTGTAGGGTTCCCAAAATCCTGAAGGGAAATAGTTCTTGCTTGACTCCCCTCTCCCCCTCCTACCTCCCTCTCTTTCTCCTTCTTCTCTGATGGGTCCTGTCCCCCTGCAGGGTTCCCAATATCCTGAAGGGGAATAGTTCTTGACTTGCCCCTTCCCTCTCCCTCCTACTCTTCTTCTCCCTCTCTCTCCCCTCTTTCTCCTCTTTTGCCATGCCTTGTCCCCTTGCAGGGTTCTCAGCATCCTGGAAGTGTACAGTTCTTGGTTTTCCCCTCCCCTCTCTCTCTCCTACCCCTCACTTGCCCCTCTCCTATCCTTTGCTTGCCCCTTCTAGCTCTTCTTCTCTTCTGGGTCTTGTCCCCATGCAGGGTCCCCAACATCCTGTAGTGGTCTAGTTCTTGGATTGACCCTTTTCCCTTGCTCCTTCCCTTTCTCCCCCCCTTCTCCATTTCTACCAGGTCCTTTCCCCCTGGTGATAAGCAGACCCCTCCAGCCACCAGTGGCTGTGGCTCCATCTTGCCCCATCAGCTGCACTTCATTCCTCACCAGCCCAACAGCACCCAAGCCAGGAAGCAGCCCCCCTCTGGGTTCCCCCAGCAACCGGCAACTGCGGCTCCATCTTACCCCGCCAGATGCACTCCATTCCCCAGCTTGCTGCCAGCACCCATGCCAGGAAGCAGCCCTCTCCGGGCTCCCCCAGCCATCAGTGGCTGCAACTACATCTTGCCCCACCAGTGCACTCCATTCCTCGACGGCCCAAGAGCACCCAAGCCAGGTACGATCCAAGAAGGGAATCGAATCCCACACCCTTTGATGGTTGCAGCAGCCTCTGCGCACTGCACCAATTGGTTGTTTCTGCCTGCTCCTTCTCCGCAATTGGCTGGGCATGCTCTCTGTTTTTTCAAAGCCAGCAGCCCCGCCTTCCGATCGCTATTGCCACTTTTTATTAGCGCAACTAACTGTATTATTTAAACTGCAGTTTTTGTCCCACCTGCCTCTCCTGACCCTAGCCTCTATTAAATCCTCTCCAGTTTCCGCCCTCCTCCACCCTCATTCCTCTCACTGGCCAGTGCCTCACATTGTCCTCCTCCCATGTATGCTCTTCGCCTCCTCACAGCCTCTCTCTGTTCCACCTTAACATGCATTACAGCAGTAGAAATCCTCTCTGCTCCCCAAAAGCGAGCACTACAGCTGCTAGTGACCCACTCTCTGCCCACTAAAACGTGCACCCCAGCAGCTAGTAAACTATTCTCTGTGTCTAATAAATGAGCAGTATAACTGCTAGTCATCCTTCTTTACCCTGTCCTCAATGGTTCCACCAAACACCAACCACCAACCTACATTGACAGCAATGCTGTCAACATCCCTGACAGCAATGGGAACAACGCCGACTGTTGGCATTATTCCCATCGGGAGAAAGGTTTTTCTGCGGGGGGGGCTCTGCCCCCATACCATCCCATCTCTAAATATACAACGCTGAGTCAGAGTTGTTTCGGGGTCGGGACGCATCACCGGGAGACAAAGTGCCATTGTGTCCAGTGAGACCATCACAGCAATTCGGCATGATCTGTCGCTGTGGTGGTCGTCGCTATGAAAACATCGATGTGTGAATGGTATACCGTCCTCAGCTAAGCTCTCCAGACAAGTCAGGGTCTCCTACCCTACACCTCCCTCATCGTGCTTCTTCTCCTGCAGCACCAATTTATGCATTGAGGTGCTTATTCATCTCAGCTACATCTCACATATAACTATATCCAGTTGAAAACTGTTTATAGCCTTGCACTCAAATTTTGCTCCTACAGATCATGGCTGTGTGGACCTGCCTCACCTGCTTTCCAAAGCCTCATTACATGCTCATCTTTATACTCTTGACTCTGATCCTCCTCAGGCTTTGCAAAAGGCCCCACCATTTCTACTATTTCAGCAAGTGCACCCATCACCTCCCCTGCGCCTTATGTCCCCTCTCCTGCAACTTCCCTGCTATTAACACTACTTTCCCTTAAAAACAAATTTCTATATCCTGTACCAAGATGTCATTTATTCTTTTGGCTCCAGTGGTTATCCACATCTCTTTCACTTTCATTAGCTATGCCTCCCAACCTACAACGTGGACTGTCCCTCCCAGCTAAAGCGAGGGCGAGCCACGTCTCTTAAGGTCTTATTGACCTCCCTCAAAAAGCCATTACTCCTTCTACTATTATGCTCAGGGAATGTGGAACTAAACCCTGGCCCACCAGCTCCTATCGCTGTTCTCTCGGATCTGGCCCAATTCAAAGGACTGTCTTTTCTCCATATTAATGCCTGCAGTCTCTTAAGGAAGCTGGATGCTATCCAGGCCTGGGTCTGTCGCATTAACCCTGACTTCCTTGTCTTAGCTGAGACCTGGCTAAAATCCCACGTCTCTAACCAGGTTATAAATATTTCATCTTACAATGCATTCCATGCCAAGAGACCCACTAGGGGCAGGGGTGTCACCATATATGTGTGTGTGTGATAAATACTCTGCCTCTCTCATTGATGCCACCTCCATTCCCAAAAAATTCTAATGCCTCTCCCTTACGGTCCGAATATCCCTTTCCAAATCCACATCCATTACTGGTTGCTACAGGCCACCCTCTGGTGGCATCAAATTGTTGCAGCATCTCAAGTCCCTACTTGGTCCCCTTACCTCTGAACTTATTATCATGGGCGGCCTGAATTTTGACTGGTTTTCACCCTGCTCATCCCTCTTAAAAGTCCTTTGTAACTCAGTCGGTCTCTCAACCATTAAATGAGGCCATGTGCATTAATATCAAAAACCCTGCTAACAGTTCTCTTTTTTTTATATTCTTTATTTTTCAGGTCAGTATTACAGCAGGAATACTTATGTACAGCAATTTCATTGTTCATGATATACCCATACAGTGGAAATTCATATGTTACAGGACATTCTATCCAATTTAAACTATTTGTGCAAATCACTTCGGACATATAATGTCTGTTGGCATCATACAATTGATAATGAGGTACATGTGGGAAGAGAGCTGTGGGCACCAAGGGGCTTATCTCATCAGGGGATAAATGAATCATCTAATGGGGCAATATAGAAGACCCAAGACCGACAGTAAATTTCAAACTGGGGAATGCGGTCAGCTCTTTTAGCAAAGAGTCATTCCAAATAATAGATCTCTGACACTATAGAGTGCCAGTGAGTCAAAGCTGGGATTGTGGACTTCCGCCATAAGCGGGTGATCACCTTCTTAGCTGCAGCCAAGTATAAATAAAGTTTGCTTTTTTTTTTTAGGAAGTACTAAACTTTCTTCCCCTGTGTATAACAGAATCATTTGATTTGTTAAAACCAAATCTGTATCAATTAATACTTGAAGACTCCTGGCAATATCTTTCCAATACTGGGAAATTTTTGGGCATGAACAAAAAATATGGGAGGTATTAGCCCTCACTTGTCCACATTCTCTCTAACACTTTCCTGGGTTTCCAGGTAGGAATTTAGCTAGTTTATCTGGAGACATAAAGAAATGCATGCGGCATTTCCAAATATATTCAAGCCAATAGGGAGCTGAAGAAGCCTTCATGGATGGAATAATTGGCTCTAACCATTTATCATACGTAATCTGAGTATTTAATTCTTTATTCCATTTAGTCAGAACATTCTCTGTGGTCTGCTTCCAGTTTTCCGTCAAGGCTCTATAAAGCTGACCAATTAATTGTGTTGGGAGTTTTCCCTCTATTGCCTCAATTATCAGATTCATTAAGTTAGGCTTCGGGGAGGGAAGGGCCAATCGAGTGGAGCCCAAATCCATCAGATATGAACGTATCTGCAAAAATCTAAAGTGATGTGTGTAAGGGAGTCCGAATTTAGACTGTAGGGAGGCAAAGGGCATCACCCCATGTATATCTAGAAATTGGTAAAACATCGAAAGGCCTAATTTATGCCACTCCTCATATGTATGGTCTTGCTGCTATGAACTGTTTTCCCCTAGTCACCAGTTGGAAATAAAAAAAAAAAAAGGTCAGCAAGTTCCCAAGCTGCCCTAATTTCGTACCATATTTTTAATATATTACGGGTCCCCTACGTGAAGTCCCTTAAAGATGGAATGGAGTCTAATGGAGAAAACAAAACAGGGAATATATCGTGAAGGTCATTCAGGGTAAATTCAATTACAGTAATTTCCACGGGGGCATAGTATGTCTATTAAGCCAAATAAGGATGACTTTAGATGTCATGGCTCTATGATATTCTTTTAGATTAGGGAGGTTTAAACCTCCTTTGGCGATAGGTAATTGTATGGATGACCACTTTATCCTTGGGTGTTTCCCGGCCCAGATGAACCTAGAAAATATTCTGTCCCAGGAAAAAAAATAAAATCTGAATGGAATTAAAGGTAAAGTTTGAAAAAAGTATAAGATCTTTGGAAAGACAGTCATTCGGATAGTCTGGACACGCTTATGAAATGATAAGTATAAATGTGCCCACCTTCCCAATAGTTGTTCTATGGATAAAGTCACAGGCTCCAGGTTCAGGAGTTTCAAAAGATCCAGGTCTCTGGGAACTACGACTCCCAGATACCGGATTCTATTATTTCGCCATCTAGCTCGTAATAGAGCACTCAGACCCTGGGTTGGGACAAAGTTGAGAGGAAGAATCTCTGTCTTTCGAACATTAATCTTATATCCAGCAACCTCCGAGAAGCTCTCTATCACCCCTAGAATGGCTGGTACCGAGCTTTTAGGATCTAGTAGGGTCAGCAATATATCGTCAGCATATAATGAGAGTAAATTCTCTACCCCCCAGAGGTATCCCGTGGATGTCGGGATTTCGCCTAATGGCCTCTGCAAGTGGTTCAATATATAAAGCAAACAAAAGTGGGGAAAGTGGGCAACCCTGCCTAGTCCCTCTGCCCAGATGTATCTTATCTGATAGCTGACCATTCACCTTGATATACGCCTTTGGAGAGACATATACCCTCTGTAGCGCTGAAATAAATTCCCCTGAAACCCAAACTCAGAGAGGGTCCTCCAGAGGAAAATCCAGCTAACCCAGTCGAAAGCCTTGTCTGCATCCAGGCTGACAAAGGTTGCCGGGATTTCTCTCTTATTCACATAATCAAGGAGATATACTGTTCTTCAGATATTGTCCGAAGTTTGTCGGTTCTGGACAAACCCTGATTGATCTAGATTCACTAGCTCAGGGATCAATTCCTCTATTCTATGAGTCCACATAGACATAAACAATTTATAATCCATATTAAGTACGGATATCGGTCTATATGAAGTAACTAAATCTGGGGGTTTACCTTGTTTCAACACTGGAGAGATATTGGTATAATTCCAAGAAGGGGGGGACCTCCCTCCTGAATCTCCTGAAATGACTTAACTAATACAGGAGCAATCTGTTTGTAAAATGTTTTATACCACTCCGCTGGCATTCCATCCGGGCCTGGGGTTTTTAAGGTTTTACTATCTGTCACCACTCTTTTACGTTCTTCCATCTTAATCGGGGCCTTCAGTCTCTCTGCCACATCTTCTGGCAAAAGGGGAAGAGTGATGGGCGAAAAAACTTCTCCAACTTACTTGAGTCAACTAGCACAGGGGCAGTATACAGCTGGGAATAATAATTCTTAAAGCAAACTTTTATTTGTTCTGTGTGAGTTACTCGGGTATTAGATGTAGAATCAGTTAAGTGTGAAATGTATGTAGCTGTCCTCTGCCCTCTTAATCTTCTAGCCAGGTGGTTCCGAGACCCTTTTGGCCCTCCCTGTATGATTTCAGATAAAATAAAGCTTGTTGTGTTCTCCCATCTAAAAGCTTCTGTAAACTAGCTTTTGTTTGCTTCATCTGTGTCCTAATCTCTTTAGTTATAGGGACATGGGCCTGTAAGTCTCTCAATTCACCATGAAGCTTAATATATTACCTTTCCCAGTTTTTTTCCTAGCCGCTGCATAAGCTATGATCTCCCCACGAATCACCACCTTAATTGCATCCCACAGTATAGATGTGGAGACCTCCTCTCCTGAGTTTCCTACAATTACCTTGTCAATTTTAGCTTTGAAGCTATCTCTAAAGAGTTTATCCTTTAGAAATGAGGTATTCAGACGCCACCCAGTGGTTTTCTTAGGAATTTTAAAGTCTAGTTTCAAAAATAGAGGTGAATGATCCAAAAGGAATCTGGGACCAATTGTCAGGTTTTGAAAGTAATCTGTATGTTCCCGTGTAATAAAAAAAAAATCTAATCTGGAATGGGATTCATGACGAGGAGAGTGAAAAAGTATATCCCCTTGTCGATGGATAGAAAAATCTCCAGACATCGGTCATGGCAACTGCTTCCATATTAGTCCTGAAATATTTCAGGGCCAGGGAAGATCTATGTTTATGTGGAGCTGATGAATCTAGGTGGGGGTTCAAGGTAAGATTAAGATCCCCACCCATAATCAAACATCCCTGAAGATTATCTATTAATTTGCCAAAGAATCATTTCAATACTGCTACTGACATCATTGGAGGGAAGTACACATTCACCAGTGTAACCTGTTTCCCAAACAATGTCCCCTTAAGGATCACATACTGTCCCTGAGGATCAGTGAGCTGTGAGGAAAGGTAAAAAGGGGAGGTCTGAGGAATCATAATTGCTACCCCACATCGTTTTCCGTTAGGGAAAGATGAAGTATACACCTGATACCTCCCCCCTCCCGATAATTTAGAGTGTTCGACGTCTGTCAGATGGGTCTCCTGTAAATATATGACATCAGATAGATGTTTCCTTAGGTATTGTAAGATTCTTGCTCTTTTAATCGGGTTGTTCAACCCGTTTATTTTAAGGGACAATACCCTAATAATTTGAGTCACCATTATAAAAGATTATGTTGCATTTGGACCTCCCCCCTGCACCACCCCCCCTTCCATTCAACCTGTAGAATAGGAGGGTGTAATTTGGATCCACTGCGAAGGAACATTATAATACCTTTTATTAAGCTTAGTTCATAGCCCTTAACTCCTTGCCACATCCTCCCCCCAAAAACGATTCCACCCATGTATATCTTTAATTTGAATATTACTGTCCACCCTGCTGTAGCTGTAAATGCAACTGAAAAAATGAAGCAACTATTTTTTTACATGTTTTAAATGTGTTAGTCTATACAAACTGTACAACTAACTGTGTGAACCAAAAGTCGAGGAGAAACCCCACCTCAACACTTGAACTATGTACATCTACTGTGACTTCCAAGGTAGGGGAGATTCCTTGCCTTCTCCCTACATGTTCCTCCAGACCAACAGAAGGAACTGGAGGTAGTCCGAGTGCATGCTGCTCTCGGGCCTCCAGAGGGTGTAAATTCCCTCTAAGGTTAAAACCAAAAATGGGCAGGATGTTAAGATGAATTCCAAAAATAAAACAAAATGTAATGTTTTGCTGCCCTTCTAACTCAAACATAAGCCTAATAGCCTGGCGGTAATCGAAGGCTCCCCCTCAGCTTCTGATTGTAATTTTCTTTTGTAAACATTAGGTTTTCATACATATCTCCTACTATCTGTACACAATACCTTCCTTCTTTCACCTTCATTTACATCTCCTTATAGTTATAAAGCCATATATATTTGCTTGAAACAGAAATAACAGAGATCTGTAGTAGGCCTATTTATACCAGCCTGAGATTGTCCCTGTGCAACGTCCTGGATTCGGGCCTCGGCCCCAGTTACATTAGTCTCTGCAGTTAAAATCTCCAAAAGTCTATCTGTAGACTAGATTCAATGAACACTTCTGTGTTCTTCTAAATTTAAGTCAGATTCTGCCTCAGGTGGGCCTGCGAAATGTAGCGAGTCGGCTCTTCAGACTGTCCAGTCTCTGCTCTCCCACTTGTCAACGTTCTTTACATGGAGTCACTGTCTGCCATCTGGGTACCCTTGGCAAGACCGTAGGTCTTAACTCTGCCCTCTTCTTAATCTGGATCCCTATTTTGATGAGCTCTTCCCTGGCCTCTTCTGCAGAGTGAAACTCCTTCCTACCTGTCGGGTGCTGCACAACGAGGCGAGCAAGGTAAGGGGTGGAAAATTTCATATTTGCCTCTTTTAGAACTGGGAGGATGTCTGCATATGCCCTCTGATTCCTCATGGTTTGAGGAGCATAATCATTATCTAAATAGATTCGAGTCTCTCCGTAGAAAATCTTCCCTTTACGCCATACTGCTGACAGACTCTTTTCTTTTACTGCATAACTGAGGAAGCGGAGTATTATAGACCGCGGTCTAGCATTTGGATCGTTAGGTCGTGGGTTCAACGCCCTGTGGGTTCGCTCTAATTCCAAAGGCATATCTGAGGGCAATTCTAAGGCTGTTTTCAGAACAGTTGTGATGAAATCAGGAAGATCCTGGCCCTCTGAGCCCTCCGGGATACAATAAATTTGTATGTTCTTACATCGGGCCCTATTCTCTGCATCTTCTTGTCTAGAATGGAGGAGAGCATATTGATCTTGCAGTTCGTGTAAAGACTCCTCGATGTCATCCACCCTATTTTCTACTACATTGATCTGCCTCTCAGTGGAATCTGTTCATTGCTCTAAATTCGTCACATCTCTTCGTAGCTCCCCATACATGTCTTATTTCCACCTGAAATGCCAGCAATTCTTTGTATATTGTATCAAGCTTCACTCGTTTGTTCTTTATTTTGCCACAGGTTGCAGTAATCTGTTCAGTGATTTCAGATGGGGCCACAGAGAGCTCGGAGTCGGAGGACTCCCGGGCCGACATCGCGGCTGCTGGATTTATTCTTTCCCACTTTCTTCTGTGTGCAAGTAAGCAGATTTTGTATCGTTTTAGCCACAGTCCGTGCAATTATAATTCTTTCTGGATCCCAAAGGCTGAAAAACTCTGTGATTGCCAGGGATTTAGTGAGGGGGGATCGCGGAGCGCACGACTAGACCGCCATCTTGGTTCTTGGCTCCACCGGCAGTCTGTCAACAGTTCTCTTTTTGACCTTATCCTGGTAAATAAGCCTCATAATTTCACTCACTCTGGCATCTTTTCCAATGACGCAAGTGATCATTGTGCCATTGGGTGTATAAGAAACCTGCCCAAATCTGTCTCCTTCTCGACCTACATATATAAAAGAAGCCACTGCAACTTCAATCCTGTCAGTTTCCGCCTGGACTTAAATAACATCAAGTGGCAAGATTTTTATCTTGCCCCCTCTATGGAATCTGCCTACTTGCAGTTCAAAAATCTGCTACTGCAGGTTATAAATAAGCATGTCCCACTGGCCAAAATCAGAAACAGGTTCAAATCTTGCCCTTGGTTCAATGACTTGCTCAGGTCCTCCTTACATAAAAGAGATGCTCTTTGAAAAAGGGCGCATAAAATGAAACTTCCTTCTGACTGGACGGCGTTCCATGCCTTCAGCAACCATTGCACAAAAGTAATCAGAGCAGAAAAAGCTAAATACTTTCAGTCTGCTCTGAACTTCTCCTCTAACAATCCCAATAAATTCTGGAAGATCCTGAGGGAAATTTAAGGCCACAACCCCCGCTACCCTCCCTGCAAAGATCTCTCACGGGCAATACTACTACAGCCAACAAAAAATGACATCCTAAACCAGTTAAACCACCACTTTGCAATGGCTGGTCTTGCCTTCAACACATCCCCTGCTAGTACTCTTCGTTCTTCTCTTCTTAGCTCTGACTCATCAAGCCTCCCTATGAGGTCACCCTCCCACATGAATTCCTTCAGTTTTGCTCCTATCACCTCCAAACAGGTGGAAGACCTGCTGCTTGCCCTTAATGCCTCTAAATGTGCTGGGGCTGATCAAATCGATCCTTATTTTTTAAAGTTCTGGTACCGTGCACTGACTGCCCCATCACCCACCTCTTTAACAAGTCACTCTACGAAGGGGTCATCCCTCAAGACTGGAAAATTGTCCACATCGTCCCCCTTTTTAAATCAGGTAACCCAAGCAACCTGAACAATTACAGGCCTATATCCCTCCTACCAAATCTCCCTAAACTACTTGAAAAACTAGTGAATACACAAATCCGGGATTACCTCGAGACACATAACCTTTTGAACCCTCCTCAGTCCAGCTTCAGACCCAATCACAGTACCATCACTGCTCTTGCCAAGGTAACTAACGACTGGCATACAGTGCTCGATGCCAAAAACCATATCTGCACCCTATTTTTCGATTTAAGCAAAAGTATTTGACACTGTTGATCATGACCTCCTTCTGCACGTTACATAATATTGGCCTGGACAACACCTCCCTTTGTTGGTTCACCTCTTACCAATTAGGTAGACAGCAGCAGGTCAAAGTACAATGTGACCTCTCCCCCTTAAGTCCCTCTTGAGAGGAGTCCCACAGGGTTCTATTCTGGGCCCCCTACTTTTCACGATTTACATCAATGGTATCGTCCTTAACATCTCCACAGCTAATATACATCTATTTGAGAACACCACCATCTGATATACTGCTGACCCCTCCCTGGATCTGGCCTGCTCAAACCTCCAACAAGAATTCAGTCTGCTCCAGTATAATCTACTTAATCTTAAACTGCTGCTCGATGCAAAAAAACTAAAACCATGTTCCTTTCCCCTCAGGCATCCACAGTCAGTCCCGCCTCCCCAGGTGCCAGCCCCCAAATCACTATCCTGTTGGGGGACTCTCTAGAGACAGTAGGAAAGTTCAAGTATCTTGGCTTCTGGATTGACAGTAGACTGACCTTCAGTCTGCACATTGATGTGCTAGCCAAAAAGCTTAGGCCGAGATTAGGCATATTATATTGGCTCAAGCACCTTTTCACCTATGAGGCTAAAATAAGATTAGTCCAATCAACATTTGTCCCACTCCTGGATTACAGTGATATTGTCTACATGCACTGTCCCAATCACCTCCTTTTTTTTTCAAACTCAACACACTGTACCATAGAGCCCTCAGATTTATCACCGACTCCCGTACAATTCCCACCACTGCTCTCTCTATGCTGAACTTGGTTGGCCCTTAAACACTAGAAGACTGAAAAATGCCACAGTATGGGCCTACAGAGCCATAGCAGGAAAGCTTCCCCAGTATATCTCCAAGCTTCTGGTCCACTCCAAAGGAGCTTACTCCTTGAGAAGATACTCATGCATCACTCTTGACATCCCTAGGACCAGAACTCGGTTCAGCTCCTTCCTCCCTAAATTCTGCCTTTCTGTCCATTTGTAATACTATCCAAAAATCCCTAAAACTCCCTCATCTCGTCAGCTTGCCCACCTTTAAAGCACTGATCAGTAACCTATTTAATGAAACCTGTAATGCTTCAAGCCCTAATTCTCGCCCGTGCCTCCTCTATATTGCTCCTGTGGTTCCTTCTTCCTCTACACCCCTATGAGCTGTTTAGATATTGTAAACCATTTATATGACCTGTATTGTATTGTATTGTATTATCCATGTAAATATTATTCATGTATATTTGTATTTGCACACACACGGCTGGTGTATTGTACTGTAATGTTTGCTTTATTGCATTTTGTCCACCCAGGTCCACCTCGAAAATGTTTTTTTTCTCAATGACGTTTTCACCTGGTTAAATAAAGATTGATTGATTGATCCTGAGAGTGAATAGTTCTTGGCTTGCCCCTCCTACCCTCCCCCCAATCCTTACCCCACCCCCTCCACCACTTGTGTTATTACTCCCCTTTCTTTTAAGACAATATAGCACTTATTACCCTCTTGGGCCTAACACTTATCAGCCCCTGTGCGCAGCCTGCTGTTTTCTGTTCCCATATGGTCCTACCTTATGGACTACTCTGTTCCTGGACTCCTGCTATTTATGTTATATCTGCCTATTGCTCTGCTTAACCCAGTATGTCACATTTTTTGTCTCTGACTTTTACTTTATCTGACTCCTGCTTTTATACATTACTGCCTGTTGTCTAGGATTGAAATGCATTGTATTAGCACTTCTGTTTATGTTTTGAATTGCACTGTGTGTATTTTATTATGGTTTTGCTTGATTCCCCCCCCCCCCCATTATGTATGTAACCCCTTCCCCCAGGGTGCTTCTGGAAATGAGCTGTTTACAGCCTATGTTGTCTTTCCTGGTGAAACTTTTCCAAATAAATAAATAAATTCCCTTATTAAAAGGTCTCAGACATAATTCTAAACAACCAGTTGGTGTATGTGGACAGTAGTTGTCTTGAGCGCTAAAAAAAACTGTCATTAACTCTTCACAAACCACGGTAACAATCACATTAGACTTTGTTCTTTTTTGTTTTACTTTGTGGTGATCCTCCTCACCTCAGACAGGCCCATATCAGGCTGTTGTTGTGGCCATATACCCCGCCCCCATCTCACGCCTACCACAATACTGTATCTTCATCTTCCATTTGTGCCCCTGACTGGGGCGGAGAGTCTTGGCCACAGTTACCCATGTCGAACATCAGCATGCACAGGTGAGGTGTGGGGAATCTGTGAGTGCAGCAGAATCTGTCATTCTGTGGCTGTTCAGAGATTCACCTCAATTTTCTCTCCACTTACTGGACAGCTCCAAAGGGATGTCAAGGCAGAGCATGATGGCTGTACCAACATCAAGATGCATCCCCTCTCCCCATGGATGTCCCAGCTGCACTACCACCTGTGGTCACCCAGATGGCAGTATTCTAGCAGGACACAGAACTCTCCCTCCATAGGAGGAGAGGGTCCATTGCATGCTCAGTCCTCATACCCCTGTCTGGATCTCAATGATCCGACCTAATTTATGAACTCAGGTCAGCAGCGGCATGAGCAGTAACTGTACCGCTGATGGGCCTGAGACTTTGTTCTAGTCGGTAGTCCCTAACCTCCATCTTCTCACTTGCTTCCTCTCCAGAAAAAAACTGATTTTCCCTTTGTGTTGTAAAGCACCATCAGTCAAGTGTCATCTGACTGTCTTGTTCCATTAGATAAACTTGCATCTAATATAGAATTATAACACTATCTGTGTTTGCAAATCGAAAACTGGAGCAAATTAAGGAGGGAAGTTACTTGAAGTGGAACTATGGGATAATTGATTCACTAGAGACCTGGCAGTGCTAGACAGGTGAGGGCCTAGGTATAAATTGGGCAGCCTGGGTGGATCATCAGTCTATTTCTGTCTGAAAACATCTATGTATCTCTGTTATTATCAACGAGAATCTAGTCTCTTGATTGGTTGTCATCTGGAGTTATTACTCATCCAAACAATTCTGTTTCTGCAGGTCAAAAATCGCTACCCCAACATGTCGATGGTGATGCAGTTGTCAGCCACCAAACAGCCCTTTGTAACTTCCCGGCCGGACAACCTGACACTCGTGGCATCTGGCACTGTTCAGACATTTGCCATCCTGCCAAACTCATCCCTGGCACCTCTCTTCGTACTGGGTCTCGTAAGGACTGATAAATGTTTTCTCTTACTATCTCAGCATGTCAAAGAAAACTTACAGTATGTATACAGTTAGAGAGTTACTTCCACCTGAGGGAAAACATTTAGGGTAAGTAATAAGGCATGATCAGGGACATCCCACAGAGACCCTATTAACTTATTATAAATCACGCAAGTTTTTTTTTTTTTTAACTTCAAAAGTTAAATGAAGCCTCCATCCCCAGCTGTGAAGTGAAACACCCCACTCCTATCATTCCCGCATGAGAGTCCAAAGTATGCAGGGTAAGCGGTACAGTGGTTCTGTGCGATGATTGGCTGAAGTCACATAACTGATTTATAATCGGTACTCATGTCCCATCTTTCTTTATTATTGAAGCAGCAGTTCACGTACTAAAGAAGTTCTTCATTATGCAGCCCTGACCTGTCCCGCCATGTAGATCCCTGCTGTTTACTTTTGTTTTGAAATTCATTTACATGGCGCTGCAGTTCTTCTGATGCTTATATTAGAGCTTACATTTTGTGACCACCCCAAGGCCCACGTGCTGCCACGGTGGTGGCCCAGGTTCCGAGCAGACTCAGAAGCAGGCTGGGTGGCCCAGGTGTGGGGGGCTGCCGGGGTGATGCTGCCATGCAGCAATGCTCCTATCCAAAGTGTATAGGGCAGAGTTCTGCAGCATATGGCATGCCTGGGAGATTGAGACTCTAGGTTTTGACATGTTATGTACTGGAGGAGGGCAAAAAGCTATTCAAGCAACACTACTAGAACCTTTAGACTACTGTGGGCCTCACTGATTTGAAGTTTGTAAAGTTCACTATTTTTTGAGCACCCTAAATTAATATGAATCTATGTGTTAAAAGTCTCACTGTAAAATGTGGGGAGGCACCTTTTCCACGTGTGGCATAATGTTTCTAAGAGGTAAAATGAGGCCGGCCCGGTGGCACTGAGGGTGGAGGCGCTGGACGTCACACCTCGTGCTACGCTGGCGACCCAAGTTTGGGATCGAGCTCGGGTGCCAGGGTCGGCAGGGGCAGGTGAGGATTGAGCACCCACTGGGCTGCTCTCCTCCCTGGGGGGGGACAGGACATCGCTTGTGTTCCAAGCGCTCCCATGGGGACAGGGGTGCTGCAGCACATAAGCAGTAGCTGGCGCTGCAGGGTTGCCATGCACCATAGTGTCGGGAACGTGCACCATGCATGGGAAGGGGAGAGCACACCAGAACAGGGAAAAACACGGGTCTGCGGGGTAGGTGATGGCACCTGCCCTCATGCCCACTGCCGGGTCTCTCCTGCCTGGCCTTCCAGTGTCCTCCACCCGGGCTCGCACCCATAGGCCAGAGACCGACTGTATAGAACACCCAAGAGGAGAGGGCGACCCCACCCCGGAGGGGTTAAGCTGGGGTGCCGGTTGTGTGGGCTGAGAGGGAGGAGAGAGGAGGCTCAGGTAGGAAGACTTCAGGCAGGGCAGGAACAGGCAGGATGCCTGAGAGAGGCTCTGCAGACCATGACCAGAGGGAAAGAATTATGTAACAAAAAGAGGTGAACTGAAGTGTGGTCCTTCTCAATGTGGAACAGCTGACAGACATGCCAAGCAAAATGCCGTGGAGAGGGACAGATTACATTGGTTATAACATCACAGTTGGTGTACATACAGTGAATTTATTTATTTATTGATTACCTTCTAGCACAGGTGCTCATTTACAAAAGTTCCATGTCAAATACATAGTCACAGAAAAAAAATACAAGTACAATAAACAGTTCCAGAGGAATTTTTAATTTTTATTTTAGTCTTTGGTAACCGGGTAAGGCCCACTAGGCACAAGTGCCTGTTTTCAGGGGCAACCTGGGAGCACTGGGCAGTTAAGTGACTTGCTCGGAGTCACACAGTATGCAAGTGGAGGTTGTGAGAATCAAACTCAGGTCTGGTCTGCTGGATGTATCAAGCTCATTCACACCTCGTTCCTCTAACCTCTAGGCTATACTGCCAGCCAATTTACTTGCTCATCACCACCAGGGCACTGGCGTGTGGTCCAGGGGCCTGAGGCAGCATTTTATTTCATAGACCACATCAACAGATATCTATTCAGATAAGCAGCAAGTGCTTAAAAATCCCCTTTGTGTACCCTTATAAAACTATGGCTGGGAAATACAGCATTCTGATTGGCTGACAGCATTCTAAAAGTTTTGTTTAACAGGTGGAAACTCTCAAGAACAGTAAAACAATTAGAATTTAAATGGCAGAAACAGGAATTCAAACACATAACAGCATTTTAGTTCTGTAACGTTAAAGCATGCAGTCGTTGGGTTACCTTTGTTGATCTAACCCTAACCTTCTGGTTGTGTCTTTTTTGTTTTCTGTCTTCTTAGTCTTTAAAGAACACCAATTGATCTTGATTTATTAAAAAAAAGCCCCCAAACAATATACTTTACCTTACCTCCAGGTAAGGCAGTAGGACGACTCCTTTTAATTGTTTACATTGACCCCTTTATAAAGGGAAGGGTTTGTTATTTTTGGACTAGTGAAATTGGCTAGCCCAATCCTTTACACTTCTGTGTACAACCATAGAGTGTGCCCTGTCCCCACGCCAAGGTTTTGTGACTTTTAATCTATGTTTTTTTTAAATAATTTTGAATGGTGTTTATTTTTTAAAATCAAAGCCACTGTTCAACTAACAAGAGTCTAAAGGAAAACTGTGCTTAATACAGAAAGTGCAGCAGCGGCTGCAGAAACACCCAGTTAGGGCTTTTAGCAATGGATTTAAATTTTTTAATTACTTTTTATAGCTGTTATTATCTTGTGTAATAACAGCACTGATCATCCTATCAGCAGATTAGTCCACCCGCCATCTCGAGAACACCAGGTAGCTTCCTGTGCATAGGTTGTGATAATGAATGCTGTTAACTAATGACAGAGTCAGAAGCACAATTTTGTTTTCATTTGTAACAAACAACATTCAAAATGATTAAAAAAACAGATGAAAAGATGCCCCCTTTGAGTTGTAAGGAGCACTCTATGAACGCTGAGATCACAAAATGTCACTACATGGGCACGGTGTGCACATTTTGACTGTGCATGGAAGATGATGGGATTGGTCTTGCTGGTTCCATGGAGCCAATAATATGATCCTTTCCCTTCCAAAAGAGATCCACTTTAAAAATTAAAGGATTCTACCTACTGCCTTACCAGGAGGTAAGGTTGTCTGCTTCAGTATTCAGGTTGTGAACTAATTTAGAAAAACGTTATTGTTTCTTCCTCTTGTTGATACAGGATGCCAGTGTCAGTGCCAAACTCCTTGTGTCAGGAGTGAAAATCAGTGGAATCCTTGCTATCGACAAGTGAGTGATCTCTTCCAGTACATCCATATTCTAGACTGACATTTTGGGCATTTTCAGTTCATTTGTGAAGAACAGATTTCATTTTAAGGGCCAATTACTTCAAAAGGGCCTTCTCACAATGCTTCGTATTATGGGGATTTGTGTAATTTTACAATTCCTTGGAACCTGGCTTTGTTGCCAATGCCCTTTCTGGATATCCTTTGCCTCAGTACTTTTGTGCTGAGGTTCTTTGACTTTTATTAGTTTCCTATTTTGGGCCCCTCCATGGCCCAAACCAGTAAGACCAAACTATAACTGGTTCATCTTTCCACTGATGAGTCTTGTGTAGGACGAAAAACATGTGTCTGTGGCTTCTGCTTTCAGTCTTTGCAGAGCGTGTGAGACCATTTGCTATCATATGCTCCTGCTTAAAGCGGAACCAGTCTAGACTCTTTAAGGTGGATTTGCATATACCTCCCATGATGCTTTGCATTATTGGAGATGTGTAATTTTACATTTTCAGGATAACCCTTACTTCAGCACTTTTGCTTTGAGGGTCTTGCCTTTAAAGTAGTGGTATTTCTTAGTTGGCAAGACAATGCCATCATGTAGTGTTTTGTAGCATCAATATATGTCTGACATAATTAGATCCATCATCACTATCTTTTTAATTGTCAGGTGTTTTTAAAACAGCTTTTGTTACTAATTTTATGATTAATGACTCAAGCCATTAAAGATGGCCACCACTAGCACTCAATGATACTTTTTGACTTCACATACTGTGGATGTATTGGGAAGGTATTAGCATGCATTTCAGATGGTAAACAGCACACCAAAAATGTTTACTTTATTCACAGATGGTGTGGCCAGAGATCAGTGACAATCAAAAACTTTAAAACCCCATATGTCAGTTCAGGAGTGAAATAAAATTCAAAGAAAAATTGGTATATTAATATTTTTGCCAGAAATATGTTATTACTAAAAAGACTACATGATGACATTTTTTTCTAAGAAATACTGCTGCATTAAATTATTTAAGACTGTCATCTCATACAATGTGGAGTAGACTGACAGGACTGTATGAGATCATTTGTTTACCATAGGTGACATCTAAACACATACAAACTTATGTATTTTCTAAGTGTTTTTAGTGTCATTAAACCTTGCCTGGGAGCAAAAAAGATATATTATGAAACTTGGGTGGCTAGGCAGATAATTGCTATAGTGTAAGCATGTTATACTTAAGTGGACAACTTGAAACTATTTTGCCAGTTACCTTTAAAGAGATTCACCAAGCTAAATTGGGGTAACTGTGCACCACACAGTTTGGCGCCTTACCTCCTGGAAATGCTGATTCATATTTGGCCCAAAAATATCCATCTTAAAAGTAAACTCACTCGTAAAATTATACTTACAGGGACACAGGCACTTCCTTGTTTTAAGATCCACCCCTGTGCCACCCCACACTCAACCAACTTTATGACGTGATCACAGGGAGAACATGGGAACGTGCTCCATTATACACAATGGGGCACGTTTATGATTTTTTATATATTATAATGGAATTTGCAATGGAACGCGGGTACTGGTCAACTAATAAGGGTCCTCATTAGTCAACCAGTGCCCATGTTTCATTACCAAATTGCCATTATAATAAAAAAAGATTGTAAATGTGCCCCCCATAGACTGTAATGGAGCGTGTTCACTGCTGTATTTTTAAAGATGACCTGGAGGATATTTTCCCAAAAGGAATTTAAAATGACACAATCAATGAGTATATGCTCTAAAGAAGCATTTGGATTTTTACACCGAGGACAGTGATTTGAATATTTAGAATTCGTTAGGTTTAATCTATTGGGGGTGTAGTAAATCCTATGTATAATATTAAAGTAGATTTGAATCAATCTTGTAGATAATAGTCCCACATTTTTAAAATTTATAATATGTGACCAGTTTGTGTCATTTATTTGAGACTTAAGTATACTCTCCCATTTTTGTTTTAATGTATTCAGTGGGCTTCCTATATTGCTTAATATCAAGGAGTATATCTTTGATATCATTTTGGTATTATTCTTGAGCATAATTGATCTCATGTAGACCATTTATATACCATATTCTGAAGCCATCATCTTGTGCAAATGGTATAAAATCTCTATTAAAAATTATTGGGGTATTTAATGATACCATATTGCTCGGATATAATTTCTTTATGGTAATATCCCATTATTTACTACGCAAAATTACTTGTAAATTAAGTCTGGTTGCCTCTAAAACATGTTTTCCTGAATATAAAACATGTTTCAGATATTTAAATGGAGTTTGAGATAACTCGAGTTGACAGTTTGCCTGATAATGTTCTTGTTAGTACCATTCATATACAATAGAAATGTTTGTTGCTAGATAATAATAGAAATTGGGTAGGGCTTGACCTCCCTCCATTTTAAAAGTATACAATTTGTCAATCTTAAGCCTTGGTCTTTTGCCTTTCCACAAAAACTTTATTATTTTTTCAATTTTTTTAAAGAAATTATTAATAAGAATAGGAAGTGATTGAAAAAGAAACAAAAATTTAGGAAGCGTATTCATTTTAATTACATTAACCCTGCCTATCAGTGTTAAAGGTAACGATTCCCATTTATTGAGCTGTAGTTGTGTTTTACATACTAGTGGTTCAAAATTATTCTGAAATATATGATCATTATAGTTATCCAGCTTTACACCTAAATATTTTAGTTTCTCAACTTTTTTGATATGGGGATTAATATTGTCCTTAAAGGGATCAGAATGTTTTCTAGATTCTAATAGCTCCATCTTATCCCAATTGATTTTATAGCATGAATGTTTGTCAAAAGTATAAATTACGTTGTTTAGTTCTTCATAGGTATTGTTTACGTTATCTAAGTAAATCAGAGCATCATCTGAATAAAGACTGATCTTGTGATCTACTTGACCCACTCATGATCCCTTAATTTTTTCGTTTTTCTTAACTGATATTGCTAATGGTTCTATAGCCAATGCAAATAGTAAAGGAGATAAGGGACATCCTTGTTTGACCCCTCTCTGTAAATAAAAACTATTAGAAATGTCATTATTAGTTTTGATTTTAGCTGAGATTATTATATAGAATTTCTATCCATGCCTGGAATCTTGGACCAAAATTCATAATTTTAATAAGAGTTTTAATGTACTTCCATTTGACCCGATCAAACGCTTTTTCAGCATCTAACGATAACATTGAGAAATCTTTCTCTTTAAATTTATCAATTAAATTAATGGTTCTTCTAACATTTGATTTAAGTTGTCTATTTTGTATAAACCCATTTTGATCTGTATGAATATGTTGGGGCAGAATTTGGTTTAATCTATTTGCTAAGATTTTGGTTAATATTTTAACATCTGTATTAATTAATGAGATAGGATGATATGAAGCTGTATGAGTAGGATCTTTATCTTTTTTTTTTTAAATAGGAGTATCAATGCCTCACAAGCTGAGAGGTTTATTGTATGATTAATAATCATGTAGTCAGAGAATTTTTAAATGTGTACTGATTTGATTGCAAAATGATTTATAAAAATCGATTGATATTCCATCTGGGCCTGGTGATTTGCCTGGGGATAATAATTTAATTGCTGCCTCTATTTCAATAGTTGTTATATGTTTATCAAGTATTTCACAGTGAATAACATTAATAGGGGGAATCTCCAGATTTAATAAATACTATTCAGTATCAATGTTCTCTGAAGAGAGTTCAGACATATCTACTTATAATAACGTTCAAATATTTTATTAATTTGCTCAGGGTCTGAAATTAATGTCCCACTGTCATCTCTTATTTTAGTTATATTATTTACTTTCTCTTTTTTTAACTGCCAGCTTAGAATTTTATCCGGTTTATCGCCTAGAGTGTAGTATTTTGTTCTAGTATTTAATAATTGTTGTTTGGCTTCCAAAGTTGCTATCCTGTTGTATTCAATTTTTAATTCCATAATTTCTTGTAATATTTCAGGATTTTTATTAATATTAAAAATATTTTCTTTTTGAGATATGTTCTCTTCTAACAGCGATAGCTTTTGTTTTTTTAACCTATTTTCTAGCGTTATATGAAATCATTATTCCCCTAATAAAAGCTTTAAATGAATCCCATATTATTGTTGCTGCTATTTCTTTACATTTATTCAGAATAAAGAAAGTGTCAATCTCTTGTGTTATTTTTTCCAAGAATTTAGAGTCCTTAAGAAGATTTTTATTAAATCTAAAATAATTGTATTATTTCAATACTTTAAGCTGCAGAGCCAGAATTACAGGTGCGTGATCCGAAATATGAATGGTTCTGTATTCAGTTTTTGTCACTAAATAAAATAAACTTTGAGATTAAGAAATAATCAATTCTAGAATACGATTGATGAACTGAAGAAAAAAATGAATATTGTTTTGATGTAGGACATATCTGACGCCAGGGGTGAAGTAATTTGAGATCCTCCATAAACTGCATAATTTTTTTTCCAGCTGATTGTATTGGGGAGGCAAGGATATTAGATTTATCTAACACAGAGTTAAGAACCACATTAAAATCTCCCCCAATAATAAGTGGAGATTTAAATGTAGTTGGAGTTAGAAATAGCTGAACAAAAAAATCAGCTGTATTTTCATTAGGTCCGTAAACATTGAGCAGCGTGAGAGTCACACCTTTTAACAGAACCTCGCAAAATACAAATCGACCATTGGGGTCAATATTTTCCTTTAGCATTGTGATACCTAAATCCTTTTTAAAGAAAACAGACACCCCTCTAGTGTTTGCCCTATATGGAGCATTAAGTCCTGATCCCCATTTATTAGCATAAAATTGAAAGTCTACTGGTAGGAGGTGTGACTTCTGTACCATTAACACATTGGCTGACAAGTTATTTATATAATTGAATATTTTTCTACCTTTCACTCTTTCCCTCATGCCTTTGACATTCCATGATATTATTTTTAGTTGATTTATCATAGCGATAGAGAGAAAATCCCTTATGCTAATTAATACAACCATGTATTTAATAAACTTCTTACTTAATATTAATAGCATTGCTATCCTCCTTTCTGTTACTCTTAGTACTATATCCTGTTTATTCAGATGATTATACAGTTTTATTTATTTATTTTTTTTGCCCTTCACCCACCTGTGTGAAACTTACCCCCTCCCCCCCCCCGTGTTCCTTACCTTTGGTCTAATCCATAAAATACACCTTATTTTGTATAATAAAAAACACCAGCAAGCATGACCAAAGTGTCCTCCAGTGTCAGTGGCTCAGCAGGTAGCGCACTCACCTCTGAGGCCGGGAGATCAGTAGACTGTGGGTTTTATCCCCACACCAGGCACTTGGGTTAATATCCAATACTGACACTGTAGTACAGCATGAGGCGGGTGCTGCACTCCTGAGGTGCCGTCTTTCGGATGAGACGTTAAACCGAGGTCCCATCTGCCTGTTCTGGTGGTAGTTCAGGTGGATGTTAAAGATCCCATGGCACTTCTCGAAAAGAGCAGGGGAATTTCCCCGGTGCAATGGCCAAATTTCTTCCAGTCGTGAAAAATACCACCAACAGCTTAATCTGGTTCAAGGTCTGTTGGTATTCATCTTTATCCCCCTCCCCCGGGTCGTGCCTGAAAATAGGCAGGATTTGTCTAGTGCACTTACCCGGTCAACAAAAACTAAATTAAAAAAAAAAGAAATAAAAAAAAAAAATACACCTATCTTGATAGCCATGAGTGAGACATATTGGTGTGCATGTTGTGTGAGAAACTTCCATTCCCTCATTACCTATTTTAAAATAAACAATGAGATTTTGACCCTGTGAGCATATACAGGCTTTTACTAAGAACCAACCCCATTGATAATTTTACACTATATAGTTTCTATATTATTTATTGAACCCCCTGAGGAGAGAAGAGAGAAAAAAAAGGAGAGAAAAGAAAAGGGAGTAGCGAGATTTAGGAAAGAAACATGATCCTATATAAACAAATCTAGTTTGTACATTTCATCTACTGACAGCAATCTTCTTTAATACTATATCTTAAGCATTGAGCATTTCTACTCCCAAAGATTGCGATTGCATTACCATATCATTAGACAAATGGGAATTCAGATAATTTTCTGCTTTTTTATGGTCAGTAAAGTAATGCATTTTCCCATGCCAAAAGAATCTTAATTTGGCTGGTGGTAAAATCGAGAATCGGATCCCTTTTTCTTTCCAAATGTTTTTTACTTTATCAAAACTTTTTCTTGACAAGATAGTTTCAGAGCTAAAGTCCGGGAAAGCAGAGAATTTCATCCCCTTTGCCGCTAAACCTTTATCCAGTCTTGCTTTTCAAAGTATTCTCTCTCGATCCTGGTAATTGTGGATTCTAACATATACAGGTCTAGCCATTTGACGCTGAGATGAAACATTCTGAGACTGAGAATAATTGGGGCCCACTCCATGGGCCCTGTCTAACACAATCTTTTCTTCTGGATATTTTAGACACATAGCATCAGTTATAAGTTTTTCAAAAAATTGAGTGGGATCCCCTTTGCCTTCAGCCCCCTCTATGATATTAATCTAATATTGTTGCGTTTAGATCTGTCTTCTTGATTAACAATTTTTTGTTGAACATATTCTAACTGATATTTATAGTCTGTTAGTTGTTGTAATGGTGAAACTTTATCTTCTAGTGTACCAATTCTATTTTTTGCTTCTGTCATGCGCCTAGATAATGAATCCATTTTTATACTCATGTCATTGATAGACAATGTAAGCGTAGATAATGCTGTAGATATCTGGTCAAACCCTATTTTAATGTCAGCTTTAATTTCTTCTTTAAATTTAGTCAAAGCCTCTACCTTCTAAGGGATTCTGCAGGGGTTCCATTAAAGTTGCTATTGATTTTATATTCTCCTTCATTGACATTTTTCCCTTTGTAGCAATAGCCAAAAACTGTTGTGGAAGAGAGACTTCCTTGCCCATAGTGTTTCCCATTTCAGACGACCTGCTAGACAATTTCAACAAATTGTTGACATTTCTGGTGCAAGGCTGTAGAACAGGTATGGTATTGAGTTGGAAGGTAGATTGTCTTACCGCTTCGGCTTCAGAGTGTGCTGATGTGTTTACGGTCATCGTAGAGGAAAATCCAGCGTCTTGTATCACCGAAGTTCCAGGAGCTCCTAATAGGGTTAGCCTTTCTTCGGCATTGAAAAAAATTGTATTTTCACATTGGCAGTCCGTAGGATTCATCTTTTCCTTAGACATATTAAATCAAGAATGTGTTGAGGTTGTATCCAGCGTCGAGAGCAAACTCGGTAATTTTAGCAGTCATTGCTCCGAGGTTGGTAAGAACTGGAGCGTTTTTTGTTGAGACCTCGTTCTCCCCCCCCCCGGAGATGCAGTAGAACCTGATGAGCCTGCCGCCAAGTCGTGATCTGCCAAGGTTCTTTCCCCTGATTCGGGTTGTTTTGGAATTTTTTTTAGGCGCGGTCCTAGCCTTCTTTTTTTTGGGTGCTTCTGTTTGTAGTTTGCCTCTTCTTGATATCTTCGACATATCATCCTCTCTTACCACACTTTTAAATTCCGAGTGCATACAAGAGAACTGCTCGTATAATCAAGAAAATAATTTTATGTTGCAGAGGAACGGAGCTCGCTACTGGACAGCTGTACTCTCAGGTGGCCATCTTTGTTTTTTCCTTGGGTCTTGATCCCGATTCTAGTCTTTCTTTCTTTCAATGCTGCCTCTCTGGTACCACTCAGTTTCTTGGCCAACTACAAATCCCAGAGGGACTTGCACAGTCCCTTCATTACTACTGATACAGTGTGCACAAGTACCTATGAGAGACTGGAAGTTGTAGTCACTGACCATTCCCTCCTAGTCTTGCTCTCCCATGATCAATCTCTTTCTGATAGCAGGGAGAAAACCAAACAGTAGTGCTGACAGGGGGCACACAAATGTAAACAAAAAAAGCGATGGAGTAGCTATATGACCAGTCCCTCGTAGTCTATCTTACCCACAATCACTCCCCCCTCTTTCTCTGTGATAACAGGGAGGAACTGGACAACAGTGCTGATGGAGAGACACAAATCTAAAAAAGAACGAGAAGGCAGAGATATGACCAGTCCCACTTAATCTTTCTCACCTGCAACCACTCCCTCTCTCTCCCCCTCTCTCTGACAGCAGGAGAGAACCAGACAACAATGCTGATGGGGGGGGGGAGCAAAGACCTAACCAAAAAAAAAAAAAAAAAAGCAAGGAGTATGAGGAACAATTCTAGCAACACAAAGGGGGAAGGGCAGGCCTGATTGTAATACTTAGTATCTTCTTATGTTTTATCTTTTATAAATTTTCTTTTCTATTTGTTTTGGTAATTATTTCCATGGGAACCCATTTGATAAGTGCAATAAGACACTTCAGGGTGTGGGTAGTAGTGTGATCACTGCACTCCCAGGGACAATAACGCCCTCGGCCTTTGGCCTCGTGCCTCATTACTCCCCTGAGTGTGCAGTGATCACACTACCTACAGACTGTTGAGTCTTATTACTTACATGCAAATCCTGTAACCTCATTGGTCAAAACATGTGACATGACTAGTGATTATTTTTCTGACAACCATACACCTCACCCGTACTACATATTTAAAAAAAAAAGTAAAACCCCATTTGATAAGTGGGAAAAAACACTCCAAAAATTAAATAATGCTCTTCATACCTAACAAACACCCAAAGTTACTTGTTATTCCCTTAAAACACCTTGTAATGTGTTATCCCTGACTTAAAAAAAAAAACATACTTTGTGCTGTAAATGCAGGTAGACACTAACAAGTTGTAGTGCATCTTGACAGATGATGAGTGCAGCTTTTTGTACAAGGACTGGTGGTGTGGTCCACATCCAAAAAGAGCAGCATCAAAATATTTTGTCTATTTAGTTTCTGCTGTTTTCTTTTGTAAGCTCAATAGAAAAGACAGTATGTGAAATCGTGTTTTTTTTTTTTTAAATCTTGTGTATGCTTTTTGTTTGACACAGCTTTGGTCTAACTCTGGTTCACTCTGATGTTGGTCAATTCGAGGTAAGCCCAGTGTCTTTTTCAATTAAGAAGGAGTCGGGTGTTGGGGGTTGGGTAGTGATGTGTCCCTTTTTCAAAAGCTGTTCATGACGTTTATAAATCATTAGCATTGTTTTCAACCAATCTGCATCAAGACTGACTTACATATGAAGGCTAATTAAAAACAAGAGGCATTCATGTGCAGCATTTTTAAATAAGAGAACTTTGGGGGGGGCTAATATTTTTAAAACATTTCTTTTCTTTGAATATTCTGAAATTTATTAATTTCTAACTTCTTTTTCCTGCATTTTCGTCAAGTATTGCAGTAATACAATACCTTGTAGAGGTGAATTCAGACACATTACATAGATTTGTTTGTTACAACAAAGGAGAACCACAGTACCCTGCTCATGCAATGCAGCACAAATGATGGACAATATATGGAAGTATGGTGCCTAAATTGTCCAGGTTGCACTGTGACTGCACAAGGCAAGGGTCCTATATAAAGGATTTATAAAGTATGGCCATGTAGTTTTCTAGGGTGACTCTCCTCCATGGAGCACCACTCTTTGGTCTTCATGATTGAGGGGGATGGATCCTACAGCAGTCTGATCCTTTGCGTCTGTCAGCATCATCATATGGGGCTGGCACATGACCTAAGCATGTGCCAGCAATGTTAGGCAGTGCCTACAGCCCCAGCCCCCTCAGTTTCCTTTTTCTTGCCACCATTGAGCGCACTAAGCAGAACAGCAAACCTCTGACCTATGCCCTTTTGTTCCATTTTTGATTGTCCTTTTCCTCCTCTCTTGTAAGAAGCCATGTCTTCTCCATTTTTATCCAACTTTAACCTTTCTTTTCCTTTGAAATAATTAAAGAGACCACTCCTTTTAATTTGGCTATCCCCAGGTATTCACCAGTATTCTCAGCTGCTTTTGAACACCCATTGTTACACGTCACTTTTACTGTGACTTGGGTGAACTAGTATGCAACAGAAACAATTCCCTGACCTTATGGGACAATAGAGGTTCAAAACCGCCATGAAAACACTGCTGAAAACCTTGGATATGTCCATATTAAAATGAGCGCTCCTTTAAATTTAACTCTAAAACAAATTTTAAAGCAGATTTAAAATGGGGAGAGGGTACCTCTCATGACAGGATGAAAACGTGATAAAAAATGGAATAAAACAGAGGTCAAAATTTTTGTCATAACATGCACTGCTGCTTTCAGACACTGGCGTTTCTCCGCTTGGGCCTCCCAATTTTTCTTTCCCCTTTTGTTTTTCTTTTTTGGTGCCATGTCTTGCAACCTCTTTAGGAACTGCCTGCACAGCAATTAAATCTGTTTTGACTTCCACAACATTTATTTACGGTGTGTCGGGCATGACCACAATATGTCTGCTTGTGAAGCCTGTCACACACTTACTGATCAGACCCTCAGAGGCAGAGCCAAGTTCTGGGGGAAGGAACTTCCACTGCAGTGCAGACATCCAGATCCCTAGGAAAAGGCATGTGTTATTTTCTCTACATCCCCCCATTCCCCATCGCATGATGCACACAGTGCATGGAGAGGGTGGACCTGTGGATATCTTGTCGGACTCTGCGTTTCATGTCTCACTGCATCTAGACCTTAATTTGGAGTCCATCAAATTGCTGTCTGATTTCTCAGCCTCTGTTGTCTTCAAGCATCCAATGGCTAGGGTACCACCCTTCTCCAGTGGGGTTTGCTCAGAGCCAAGCTGAGCCTCTTCTTCTGAGCCAGGCTCTTGCAGTGTTGCAGCACTTGGTACCATCATCAGTACCGACTACATAGAGAGTACTAATTGGGCAACCATGCACAAGCAGCCTGTACTGCACCCAGAGGGGTTCTCATTACATCGGACCTTGAGATCGAAGCTCGAGTGGTCCAGTGTAATCAGAAGCCCAAGCTGGCAGCAAGGCTAGTTGGGCACGTGGTTACCCAGTCAATATTTTGTAGTATATATTTTGTTTTAGTTTTTCTTTTTTTTTTTTTTTTAAGACAGTGTGGTCTCACAGTACTCCATGACAGCAACAAACATTCTGCCAGTTTCAGATCAGAGCAGCACAGTGTAAAACCACCAGCTTCCACAAGGCTTCCCGATCAGCTGGAATGTTGTTGTACCACAGAAAGGTAAAACGATGTTTCATGACCTTTGAACTGTGGTACAACAAAATTTCAGCTGAGATCGAACTCCATACAGAACAAGGGCCAACTCTACAGTATAGTACCATTGCAAGCATCTTTATCTCCTGTGCTGCTTTGGCATCAGTCCTGTTTCCAACCAGACTGCCAACCATGGCACCCGATGCAGTGCTAAGCACTGTGCTGAGCATGGCACAAGGCATAGTTCTGAGAAGAGCGCTGACCACTGTGCCACAACTGATGCCGAACATAAATATTTTCAGAGCACTATACATTATAATGGCCACTGCGCCACTGTTTAGCCCTCTGTCCTCAGCAGTGGGACAACACTCTCTATCCAAGGCCCTAGAATCTTTAGTCAATCCCCTGCACAGAGACGTGGAGGTTTTTAAAGCTGCATTATTGACCCTGGATTTTTTGCAGATCCCTTGGGTCACAGAGGCCTCTTGTTAGTGAGCCAGTTGCTTACTGTGGATAGGGTGTTACTGCTGTGTCCAGCATTTATTTCCTCTACTCCACCATTTCCTATAAAGGCTGAGAAGTAGGTTCAGGTCCCAAGTGTCCCACTCAGCCACTGTGGCCTCTAGTATGCCAGGACCCCCTCCCATCTTTTTTTTTTTAGTTACAGTTTTTGCTCCATGGCAGTAGCTTCACCCCTGAACCACCCTGCTGACACTGGGACACACCCAACTGCGGGCCATCAACCTCACGAGTTCACCCACTCATGGTGGGGCCACCCAAAGGATGATTCTGTACCATGGCTGTCCCACCAGTGGCCATGCCCAGGCCAGGACCAGTCTAGGAGGTCCTGAGGCATGGGTTTTTTCTTCTTAGTAAACTCCTAAACTTGAGGACAGCGGAGTGTAGGGGAGTCCATGGAGACATGCGCATGCTGAGATGTGCTGCCACTCTGGACCCCAGCAGATGTCCTCCCCTCCCTCTTGGCATCCCTGACTGCACTGCAAGCTGTGGTCACCCAGATGGCAGTATTGCAGCGGGTACCGCAACCCTCCCTCCCCAGAGGAGAGTGTCCCTAGGATGCTTGATCCTCCCCCCCCCCAGCTGGCTCTCTAACAACCCAGGCTCGTTCCCGAACCCTGGTCATCAGCATCGCAAGCAGTAGCTCTACAGCTGTGCTGGTGGGCTGGCTAACCCCCTCCCATCTTCAGTGATACTGGCCTCTTCCTAGTCCTCATAGGCCTCTGTATTCACCTTTTTCATCCCTACCTCACTGGGTGAGAGCCTTTGTTTTTAAGCCTTTGTTAGTGATATGGGGAGGTAATGGGGTTCTGGATTATATCAAAATGCAACAGGGTATCCTGTCATTCTTGGACCTCCCCTGTTCTGACGCTGTACCATTACCACCTGGGCATCTGGATCTGGAAAAATCTACCAAGGTGGCAAGGTGATCCGCCTGCAGCACAGTGTCGGCGTTAACCCTAATATTGGCACTGTCTTGTCACACAAAGTAAATGACTTAGCAATGCTTACATAGAGGGTGCTGATGTTAAGGTAATGCAAACACTGTATCGGATGATCACTTAATCCCCGAGGACCACCATACTACCAATTCACCAAGATTCCAGGGACTTTTGACCCACATTTTTATTTCTCAGCTTTGTATGTTTTGTGCTTCAACCCTAAGAGATCCATAAACTTTTTTGGGGGGGGAATTAATGTGTATAATTTTTTTAACACAGACAAATCCATGGCAACCATCCTGCCAGTCATCCCTTTGCCCCACTGCAGCATTCTGGACTTCTTGTGGCCCTGGAGGCAGAGTCATGGGTGGCACCAAGTGGCATAAATATTTCTGCCCGACCGATCCTGAATGCACCATTACTGCTGCCACTGCAAACCTTGATCACCAGAGACCCCTCCCCAGAAGAAAGCGTCCAGTAGGCTGCTTCAATCCTCCCAGTAGTACACAAATCCAAGTCGTTATAAGGGCAAGCAGTTCCCCAGACCAGTGAACCCCAGGAATATTGAGCCTGTGTAAAAATCATGTTTAAAAACACCTTTAAAAGCAAAACGTTTTGCACAGGCACAGTGAAAACATACCATGTGGGAAATGTCAGGTGGAGGTTGATGGCACAGCTTCTCCGCCAAATGGGACTAGAATTGCAAATACCTACTGTCCCTATGTTCGGTATATGTTTCTATGTACAGTTCCAGCATCTCTTGTAGTTATAAGATTGCCTTCTCGAATTCTTAGGGTGAGAAAACTGATGAGAAGCCGAGCAGTTCTAACACACACAGCACTTGAAGAGGCACTCTGTTAACCATAAGAGATGTTGGAATTATACCAAACATTTTTAGTCTGTAGAAAATAATTGAAACCCCTTGGTGGAAAATGGGCTACGCCAACTGAACTTTGAATTTCAGAACTGTTTGTATAAGTGACCCTCTTATGGTTATTAGAGTGCATGGAAGGTTTAGAAATAAACAGTCCTGATTGGCTGCAGATGATGTAATGAGTTGTAATTGCACAAAGATGTTTCACTGCAATGCCAGGATGTTTCCAAGTGAAGAGTCCTTGATCAGCTAAATCAGCGGCAGACCTAAGTAAGGGTTAAATGCAAACCTGACAACCCTGTCCTACTGACTATGCAATTCGTGCTTTTTCAGGTTGCCCATCTTCAGACACTGCTCAATATCGCACTGAAAGTAGTTGTGTTGCCAAAGATAAATGGTGAGTAATTACAATATAACCTACAATGTGGTTGTGGTTTTCTTTCCTGATCACTGCCGTGTGCTACACAGGTGCACTGGGGTCAGCCGGTCACGCTCATTTTGAAGGCAGGTAGAATTGCTCTGTGAACGTTCATCTACCACAGACTCGGCTTCAAGAATCCGTGCCATTCATCACAGACGTTGGCTTCTCTACTGCTTGGAAAATAAAATGTTTAATGCTGTCTTGGTCCTAGTAAGAACAATTCCAGAAAAAATGGTTTGATACCTTTTACTGGACAACGAGGATGTTACAAAAGAACAAAGAGCTTTAGCTTTCAGACCAACAAGTCCTTTTTCAAGCTTCTGAAGAAGGACTTGTTGGTCTGAAAGCTAAAGCTCTTTGTTCTTTTTATAACATCCTTGTTGGTCTACTGCTTGGAAAAACTCCGCTTCAGGGTCCCAGAACTCTCCAAGTTTTTTGTTTGTTTTTTGGTTTTGTTTTGTTTCCCTGAGGGCGTTAACCTTATTTAAAGATTGTGTAGAGTGTCTCTCTCACACATGGTCTCAGTTGCCACTCATGTACATACTAGGAATATTCACTTCCAATTTCAGTTTTACAAAGAGCCAGAAGCTATGGCTTTCAGTAGCTGCGGTATGTGGCAAACGTGTAATACTAAAACATTGGAAGGACCCCATAGCACCTCCCATTTCTGAATGGTTTGATATAATGAGCAGCACAGCTAACAATGAAAGAATAACATATACTAGCAGATAGGTTAGACAAGTTCATCAATATATGGGGCCCATTTCTGAAAGAGGCCACTGTTTCAAACTGTAAATTTAGTTGCTAAGATATGTAGAATGTGTTTAATATTATTCTTAAAATAATGGTTTAAGTTATACTACGGTATTTGTTGTTACACATCCTTTGAGATTACCAATTTCACTATATTATATAAGCAGAGACTTGACCAGTTACTTTACTGTCTAAATAATTGAGTAATAGTCTTGCCAATGCTAAGTCAAACAACTCTCTTTAAAAAATGGTTTTAGGAGTGTTATATGTTATTGGTATTGAAATGCAGACTGCATTGTAACTTAGAAACACAGACTTTGACAGCAGATAAGGACTGCTTGGCCCACCTAATCTGCCCATTTCTCTACCTAGAGGATAAGCTGCAGATCCTATTTAACCAACAGCCTATTTCTTCCTACCCCCCACAAAAATTGCCTTATGTCTGTCCCATGCATTCTTGAATTCTTCCACAGTTTTAGACCCCACAACCTCCTCAGGAAGGCTGTTCCATGCATCTACCACCCTCTCTGTGAAAAAATACTTCCTCACATTGCCCCTGAGGCCGCCCCCTCTATCTTCAAATTGTGTCCCCTTGTTCTTGCACATCTCTTTTTCTGAAAGATGCTGCCCTCTTAGACTTTGTTGATTCCACTGAGGTACTTAAACGTTTCTATCATGTCCCCCCTCTCCCTCCTTTCCTCAAGGGTATACATATTAAGCGCCTTTAGCCTCTCCTCGTATGGCTTCTCTTGCAGACCCTGCACCATTTTAGTTGCCCTCCTCTGAACTACCTCCATCCTGTCTATGTCCTTGCGGAGATGGAGTCTCCAGAACTGGACACAGTACTCCAGATGGGGTCTCACCAACTGTCTGTACAGGGGAATAACTTCCTGTTTTCTGCTGGTGATGCCTTTCCCTATACATCCCAGTATCCCCCCAAGCCCTTCCTTCTGCATTCTCACACTGCTTGGCAACCTTAAGGTCATCTGATATGATTACCCCCAGATCCCTTTCCATTTTTGTTGTTGTTACTACCTCCCCCCCCATTGTGCAATCTTCCCCAGGGTTTTTGTTTCCCAGGTGCATTACTTTGCACTTCTTTGCATTGAATCCAAGCTGCCATACTTCTGACCATTCCTCCAACCTTGCCAAGTCTATTCTCATCCTTTCCACGCCTCCTTGTGTATCAACATTGTTGCAGATCTTTGTGTAATCTGCAGAGGCGCATACTTTTCCTTCCAGTCCCTCTGCAATATCACTTATAAAGACATTAAAAAGGACTGGACCCAGTACTGAACCCTGCGTTACCCCACTAGTAACCCCTCTTTCTTCCAAGTGGACTCCATTTACAATTACCTTTTGAGTCCTTTTGTTCAGCCAATGTTTTACCCAGCCTACCACCCTGGGACCCACTCCAAGGCTGGTTAATTTGACTACTAATCTTTTGTGTGGGACGGTGTCAAATGCCTTGCTAAAGTCTAGGTAGGCCATGTCCACAGCCCCTCCCTGGTCTACTACTTTGGTCACCCAGTCAAAGAAATCAATTAGATTCGTCTGATATGACCTTCCCGCTGTGAACCCATGCTGCCTTGGGTCCTGTGCCCCACTGGCCTGAAGGTACTTAATTCTTTCCTTCAGAAGTGATTTCATCACTTTCCCTACCACAGAGGTCAAACTGAGGTCTGTAGTTTCCTGCCTCTGTCTTGCTCCCACTTTTGTGAAGGGGAATCACATAAGCCTTCTTCCAGTCCTCATGTACCACACCATTCTCCCATGATTTGTTAAAAAGGGTAGTCAGTGGTGTCACTAGTTCTCTGCTTAATTCTTTTAGAATTCTTGGGTGAATTCCATCTGGCCCCATTGCTTTGTCCACCTTCAGTTTTAGGAGTTCTTTCAGAACCCTTTCTTCTGTGAAAGGATGGGATCGACCCCCCTCTCCAGAGTGCTTCTGTTAATTGGATTAGGCACCTCCCCCACTTCCTCTTTTGTGAATACTGACCAGAAGTATTCATTCAGTATCCCTGCTTTTTCACTGTCACTGTCTGCCCACCCACCATCCATTCTATTCAGCCTCACTATCCCTCCCTTTGTCTTTCTATGCTCCCTGATATACCTATAAAAGGTTTTATCCCCCTTCTTAACCAAGTTGGCAATCTTTTCCTCAGTTTGTGCCTTTGCTATTCTGACTACCCTCCCTGCTTCCTTCTGCCTTAACTGGTACAGTTATCTGCCCTGCTCCTTCTGTGTTTCCTTATACTTCCTAAATGCTATCTTTTTCTCCCCAACCTTCACCGTCACTTCTTTTGAGAACCATAGCGACTTTTTCTTTCATCTTGATTTGTTTATTTGCTTCACACAAAGGCTTGCTGCCTCTGTGATGGCAGTTTTGATATTTCCCCATTGTTGCTCCACCCCTCCTCCTAGCCTGTTTGCTAGTGCTTTTCTAAGGCACTCTTCCAATCTTGCCAAAGTCAGCTCTCCTGAAGTCCAGAACCCTTACTTTTGTATGACTTGACTCTGTAGCTGAGTTTATCACGAACCACACTGTTTGGTGGTCACTTGTTCCCCAACGGCTACCCACTTCTAGATCTGAGATTCTCTCACTGTCCCCATTTGAGAATACGAGGTCTAAGATTGCTCCCTCATGAGTAGGTTCCAAAACTAGCTGTCTGAGGCCTGCCACCTGAAGGGCATCAAGAATGGCCCTGCTTTTGGATGTGGCTGCAGCAAAGATGCTCCAGTTAACATTTGGCATATTCAGGTCTCCCATCAACAGTATCTCCCCTTTCTCTGCCATCCTAAGTATGCCTTCTATCATATCCTTGTCCATTCCCTCCCCCTGACATGGGGGTCTGTATACAACCCCTGTGCAGATTGTGGTGCCATTTCCAGTCTCTAAGGTGACCCACAGTGCCTCCTCTCCTCCCCGTTTACTCTTTTGTTCAGTTGCTTTTATCCGTTCCCTTACAAAGAGAGCAACTCCCCCCCCCCTTCTGCCTCCCTGTCTCTCCTGTAGGTTGTGTACCCTGGTATGTTAACATCCCAGTCATGGTTCTCTGTGTACCATGTTTCTGTGACTGCTACGATATCCAGGCATCCCTCTTCCATCAAGGCCACCAGTTCAGGGAGCTCGTTGCCCAGACTACAGGTGTTGGTACTCATTACCCTCCATTTCTTGATGGCCTTACCCCTTTTTGCCCCATCTCTGTCCTTATTGCGTTTGTCACTTTCTCCATTTACCCCTGTGCTTCTCCCTATTGACATCTGTGTTGGTGTCTACCTCACTTAGTACCCTGATTTTTTTGGGGGGGCTAGGATTTCCCTGCTCCTTTCCAGTGCCTCCCCCCTTGGCTAGTTTAAATGCTTGCCAATTAAGTATTTAAACCTATCACCTAGGATCCTGGTTCCCTCCTGGACAGATGCAGACCATCACGCCAATATAGGCCTGCATCCCTCCAGGTGGACCCCCAGTCCCCAATGAAGCCAAATGTCTGAGCTCTGCACCAGTTTTTAACCACTGATTGAATCCCATGGTGTACAGCACCCTAGCCTCATCCATGCCATAGACAGGCAGCACCTCCGAGAAGATTACCGTGTGTGCCATTTGTCTAAGGCCCCACCCCATCTCCACAAATGCTTCTTGCACTGCTCTGATCCCTTTCTTAGCCAGGTCATTTGTCCCCAGGTGGACAATGACATCCAGCTCTCTCCCCTGTGCAGCTGCTCCTGTGATCCTGAGGATTCGCTTCCTGTCCCTCAAAGCCATGGCACCAGGCAGGCACTATACCTCCCTCTCCCCTTCCTCCCCCAGTTCTACCTTCCTAACAATGGAGTCCCCCACCAGGAGTAGTTTTCTTCCCCTGTGGGGTCCCATGCCACCCTCCTGTGGGTCTCCTTTGTGGAGGTTCCAAGCATCCTCCTTGGTCTCCACTGTGGGTGCCTCCATAGAGGAACCACACTTTTCCAGAATGGCATAGAAATTGTATTACGTTCTTTTGCTGTAATACTATATTTGATCTCAATAAAAACTATCATGGTAAAAAAAAACTTATTTTAAGATGATAAGATACAATTTCAAGTCATTGAACATAAAAATTGCTATTGGTTTCTTTCAATCATGCTTAGTATTATAAAATGCATCAGGTAATCACTGAATCCTGATTGGTCAGCAGCCATTCATTGTGAGGCCACTACCAATGATTAAAATAAGTGCTGGCAATCAGGACACAGCACATTAACATATCAATGCCCTTTGTTAAAAAAAAAATACTGACTGCCATTAAAAGCATAACTGCCACCTTTCCAGTCACTGAACAATTCTGCTAAGGCCTTAAAAGTGAAACACCCTCAAAATTTTAAAAAGAAATTGAATAAAGGGGCACTGTCAGCTTTAGTATTTTTTTTTTTGTGGTCCTGTGGGATCAGTGTGTCATTCACAATTCACGTGGTTACAAATTTTAGAAATGGGCCCCAGTCTGCATTGTGTAACATTTTTTTTGCACCTTTGTATGAACAAATGCCATTTATTTATTTATTTGAAGTTTTGGATTACAACACCTTTGAGTAAATAGCTCTTTTACAAAGGTTTCACGTGACAAGTGATAGAGCAGAAGACACAAGAGTGAGTTCAATTGAATGCAATGCTTACAAATAGTCTAACATTTTACGCAGGACACACAAGACTAATTAAAAGATGCGGCTCACGGCCTTGTCCAGTGTATTGCTGGCATGCAGCCAGGTCTTAGCGAAGACACAGAAGTGAGTTCAATTGAATGTAAAGCTTACATACAGTTCTATAGTGTTTCATTGAGCACATTAAACAATTGCAAGATGCAGCTCTAATTTAATTTAATGTGGCTCCACCGATGAACTGCATCTCACTGCCTGTGGGTGTTCACAACTTGCTTGATCCAACATGGCTCCCCCGATCTGAATGTGTGCTCGTGCATGCATGAGTTACGTGATTTTTATGCCACACAATATTTTATATATTTTCAGAACTCACTGTTACTTGCAAGCAGATAAAAGCTAGTTTTGTCCAAAACCAAACAGTATTACCCCTACAACCACTTAACCCCTACAAATGCTTTAAAGTTCGAATCCATAACTCTAGGCATGTACATCAATGCCAATCAATCAATCAACACTTTATTTGTATAAGGCACCCTTCCTATGCTTAGGGCACCTTTACAATACACATTAAAACTCACAGTATTACAGTTTAAAACAGATAAAACGGGGAGGGAGGTGTGGCTAACTATCTGCTTGAATAGACGTACTTCCAGAGAGCTCCCTGTTCAGCATCTACTTTCATGGCTTATTTTACAATTTGTCTTTTGATTTCATGTTCAAGGCTGACCTAGTCCTGGGGTGTTCTTCTGGTTCTGGAGACACTAAATTTGTTGTGATGGGAAGGAAGAACGCCGAGCAAAAAGCCAATTTCTTCACTCCACATGGCGGGGCTTCCAGGCCACTACCTGCACCAGTAAATCTCCCGACTGCTGCAGCAGAGGTTGGGGAGCCTGGCCCGGCAACGCTCGAGACCTTGCAAACAGCGATGTTCAATCTAACCAAAACTGTCCAACGAACTGATGAAAAAATGGATAGCTATAACACTCGCTATGTACAGGCAGAACAAAAACTTGATAGCCTTGTTGAAACTGCATGAAAAGTGGAGCGATCTTCATCCCGAGCCCAGTCCACGGCAGTTACATGTGTGAAAGAACAGACCCTTCTGCGCTCAAGATTGGAGCATTTAGAGAATCTCACATGAGCAGCAAATGTAAGAATTATTGGGCTCTCTGAAGGAGTAGGAAAGGACAATTTATTGCTCTATCTGCTGAATTGGCTGCAAGAGAACTTTGGGTTAGAGTTGCAGGATCAGATTGTAAGAACTTATAGGGTGAATATTCGCTGACCGCAGTCGCCTGATGGGGCCAGGACTGTTATGCTTATTACTACATCAGTGATGGTATGGGACCGCATTTCACAAGCAGTGCGGGCAAAACATAATATTAATGTTGAGGGCTCTAAAGTTCTGGTTTTCCCTGACCTGTCCTACTCGACTCGTACTAGGAGGAAAGGATTTGATGAGGTCAGAAGACACCTGCGAGCACTAGATGTCCCCAATAACATGTTAATGCTGGCCAGACTGCATGTTACCGTGGGAAGGAAATCTTACATTTACACGGATCCTAAAGAAGTCATGAAAATGGCCGACAAGCTGGAGATCGAAAGAGCAGTTCACGAGGGTGATTTAGCGTCTGATTCAGAAGGAGATGGGACTTGAACATGATTTTAACGAGTGAGCTTTAATTTTGTCAACATACCAAATGATGAGTTGTTTTGATTTTATTGGGGCGATAAGGTACTCTGCTTTAATTCTCCTAAGGGAAGCGGGACATACTGTGACTTTCTTGGGCCAAGAGATTTAACAATTTTGAGTTAAAGTTCAGAGACATTGGGTCCTATTAAAAGTCTCCGGCTCTTGAATTTATTTATTTATTTATTTTTAATCGCATCTCTTCCGTTCGTTTATTTACTTCGCTGAACTGGTAGTAGACCTAAATGAGACTTTCTGGGATGATAGTTATATGGAAGCAGTTTGGGAAATGTTTTAATTATCCCTAAGTACAACCTTTATTTGGAAGAGTGATGCTGGGGGAATGTTTATGGGAGGTTATCAGGAGTTACACTATTTAGAGTTTTTTAAATTATGGGCGATCATAGCCCAGGAGATGTTTTTTCACATATGTTGTTGATACAAATATAATTGCCACAATTAGGATTGATAGCTTATAGCCAAATGGAAAATATTAGTGTTGGAAGCAGCTTTTGAGCAGGAATTCCCCCCGATCTTGTACTACCTGTTACAATGGATTCCGAATCTGTATATCCTTTTAATGCTGTTTACCTGATGATGTACTGCACTGTATCACATACCATAATGCTATGTATTACTTTTAAAACTTATAAATAAAAAGTATAAAAAAACAACAGCTAAATCATATCAGGGCATGCTCAATAAATTCCTGAAAATGCCTGGTTAAACAAGTAGGTCTTCAGTAACTTTTTAAAACCTTGTATGGTATGCCCACAGATCAAACTGAATCTCTGGCTTCCTTCTGTTGTGTGTGTTTGTGTAGAGAGGTGAACATTCAGCAAGTAGAAATCTTTAGATGTTTTAATTCCTGCTTTCTGTGATAAACAAACATTACATCTGCTGAGCATGTGGAAAGATAGAGGATTGACAGGTGGGGAGGGACTACTTTTTAGGTCTACGGTAAAAAAGGAGCCAGTACTCTCCTTTATAAAAATCAGCACTCTCACTACTCGTGCAAAATTGCCTCTTTATTCATTCATTAGTAGAGAAAGTACAAACATTTTTTAAGAGCACATAAGCATGGCTGCCAGAGCCCCGTGGAATGACCTAACGTTTTGCATTTAACTTTTTCCCCAATGCCATCATTTCTTAAAGGGAATCTGTACAATTCCCTATATAATTATTGTAGTTTATTGTGAGGATCTAGTGTGCAAACTATCGGATTATATTTAGAAAATGTCTTCAGTAAGATAGAAACATACTTTTAAAATTGTGATGTTGAGGAATCCATTTTGTAGGAAAGAAGGGTACTGTGATGATGTCACTGCCTCGCCAGCTCTAACAGTGTGCAGTGAAGTAGGTTAAAACAAACTGCTCCTACAGACAGGGATCCTGTTAAAGCATAAAGAAAAAGCACTGGATTCTTTTGTTACACTCTGCCAAATTACACTGGTATGAAAACCTTTTTCAGGCATGACCCAGGTGCAGCAGCACAGACGAGAGCAGAGATACATAACAACATAGATGTAGCAACATTTACAGTATTCATTTACGTTGTATTGTATTTACAAAGGCAAAGCAGTAATTAACCAGAGAGAAATTATGTATGACTGTACAATAACTACCGGGGGGAAGAGTAAGAGTAAAGGTACTGGAAAAGAAGGGGAGTTTACAGTGCAGGAAAGGGATAATTGGCAGATGACACTAGGGTAAGGATAGAGGATGCAGGTCCACCATAAGGAGAGTAGGAGGGAGTAGATTAAGGTGGATTTATTTATTTATTTATTTATTACAATCTCAGATTAAACCACTTGAGCTCAGAGCTCTTTACAACAGGTTCCATGTCAGGAGTACAACACAAATAGGAGGGCGAAATTGAACAGGGAACACACAATACAGGGCGTGCAACAGGGATTCTATTATGAGACACAGTACAAGTAGGCTTCAAATGTTCTGTTCACACAAATTACGATGTCCAGTGGAGAATACCAATCAGTTGTCAGCAGAGCCGGAGCTTAGAAAAGATGCTAAGTGCAGGGGTAGTTGGGGAGGAGCCCCAAGTGACAGGAGAAGAGAGATGCTGCAATGTTTGGGCTTGCGGTGGGGGTGGGGACAGAGGGGTGGAGGAAAGGGGTGTGAAGGGAGGAATATGATTCAGGAATGGAGTTGGATTAGGATATTGAGGGAAGCAGTGGGAGTAATGAAGATGAAGCTGGGATGGCGGGGCTATCGTTGACAGTCACAATGGGCTTCATGTAACATATGTTCCTTAAGGTAAACTTTGAAGGCACCCAACATTGGCATGCGCACAATATTATCCTGGAAGGAGTTGAACCAAAGTGGGGCCCCAGTAAGCAAAGGACCTTTGTCCTTGAGAGGTATGACATTTCTGAGTTATGAAGAACTGGTGCTCAGAGTTACGTGTGTACCGAGGGTTAATGCTAGGCACCAAAAGTTTACAGACCCCAGTTGGAAGGGTGCCAAGGTTGATCTTTTTGGCCAACAGGCAGGTTTGGAATTTTAACTGCCCATTTAGTGGGAGCCATTATGCATCGGTGTACAGATCACAGGTGTGAGTCAGCCTGTGCGCACCCAAGGGTAACTGGCAAGCCTTGTTTAAGGCTATTTTTAATCGGCGGAGGGCAGTATCAGTGGCAGAGCCATATATGGGCAGGCCGTAGTCCACGAGGGAGCCCACAGAGCTGTGAACAGCTATTTTAAGGGCTTGAGGGTCAGGCTGTGGTTGTATCTATAAAGCAACCCAATACGTTTGTTGATTGCTTTGACCGTGTTGTCAATATGAAGCGTGTATGACAACGAGTTGTCAATGGTAATACCCAGGTACTTAAAATGTTGGACAAGTTCCAGAGAGGGTCCCATCAACACTGCGTATTGATAGGGGTAGTTACAATGCTTATTTGATGGGCTGGTTTTCAGCATGGTCTTTGTTTTTTTGGTTTTTTAACCTTGTATTTATCCTCCAACCCTTTTGCGTCCTCCACTGTTTCAGACCCCTCAAATAGCCTTCTGGCAACTTGGTACCCTAGGAGTCTGATTTTAAGAGTGTTTGTTCGTTCAAGGACCCTCAGGTAACCCAATATATCCCCTGGGCGGGGCGAGGGAAGGACACCCCAAACCTTCACCCTCAACGGTGGAGCGAACGGGACACAGTGGAGTCTGCCCCTGGTGAGCATCCGCGACACGGTCCGGCTTGCAGGGGAGTCATCACCTAGGAGTGATGGGCTCCATTTTCACTTATTCTGGTGAACCTCCCCATCCCTGACGTTGGCGTGCAATGAGGGCCAATGAGCATGGAAGTGCGCTGAGATGTATCTCCTGCTCTGCCCCTCTGCTGATGTCTACCCTGTTCCCTGTGCTGCTACTCCCTCCTACCGCACCATCCACCCAGGCTCCCCTATGTGGTGCTACTGCGGCAGGAGCATGCAGGTAACCCTCCCCCCGAAGAAGGAGAGCAGCCATTGGGCGCTCAATCCTCCACCCAGCTGATCCCCAGCGGCCCGTGCTCATTTCCGAACACGGGTCGCCAGCGTGGTGCGAGGTAAGACGCCCAGCGCCTCAGCCCTCAGTGCCACCAGGCCGGCCCCATCTTTGTGTTTTTTGTAGTTCATAATCAACTTATGAATCTTGAACCACTTCTCTAGACAGGAGAAGTCCCTTTGAAGTTGCTGCTCCAACTCACCAGGATCTGAGCCAGGTGTAAAGACAATTGCGTCGTCAGCATAGAGAAGGATGCGGCACTGACTGGCTTGAGGGAGTCTATTCAGGAATAAACAGAATATTAGGGGAGCCAGTACAGACCCCTGCAGAACACCTGAGCAGACAGGTTTGCTGTCCGAGAGAGTAGACCTTATCTTAACTTTATGGGATCGATGGTCCAAGTAACTACAGAAACATAAGGCAGCCTCAGGTGCAACGCCAGTGGTGACAAGTTGCTCAGTTAGGAGGGCATGATTAACAGTATCGAATGCCTTTGTAAGGTTGATAAAGATTACCCCAGCAAGTTGTCCATAATCAAGTGATTTGTGGATGGGCCTGTGAATTCAAGAAGTGCTGTGGTGGTGCCATGCCCAGTTCAAAAGCAATGCTGCTCTGGGCACAGGAGTTTGTACTTGTCAAGGTATTCGACAAGTTGGTCCACAACAATTCATTCAAGGGCCTTCAAGAGTGGTGGTAGCAAAGAGATGTGTCTGTAGTTCTCTATCATGGCCTTATTCCCGCTCTTATGAACAGGAGTGACTACTGCAGCTTTCCATTTTTGGGGTAATACTGCGAGTCTAAGTTATAGATTGAGGATGTGGGTGAGAGGGGAAAGAATTTCTTCCAATGTGAGTGAGATTAGTTTTAGGTCAAGGGTGTCACCACTGAATCTCCCCTTACTGAGCACCTTTTTAAGATATTTCCTGGCAACACCAATTAAAATGGTCTTGAACCAAAAAAGGGGATGCATAGGGGTCTGTGGGCATGCAACATGGTTGTTGAAGAGGAAGAAGTCAGTAGGGAAGACATGGCTGAGGTCCGTGAAAGCAAGGTTGAAAGTGTCAGCTATAGTTTTCGGGTCAAAGATGGGGGAACCATCTATGCTGACCATGGCGGGGGCAGTTTTGGATTCCCTGCCGGTGACCTCTAAGGTTTGCCCAGAATTTTCAGCAATTATTCCAGTTCTTGGTCAGGGCCTCCTTATAATAAAGGTTTTGGGCTGTGCGGATGCATGTATGGTCATTCTGTCCCCGGACAGATAGTCGCAATTAAAAGGCTGCAGTCTAATTGCCGTGCAGACAAAAGAACACGGATCGCTAAGTCGCTGATGGCACAGGTCGCTAGTATTTAACGCCGCATATACTAATATGTCACCAGACAACTAGTCGTCCCAATTAATGAATAAAAACCTTCGGTATTTGATAATTCTTTATTCTTTAATCAAATCAATGTTACAATACAGTGCAAATCAAATAAAAGTGCAATTGAAATGGAAAGTGCAATTCTTTATTAAATATTTTAAAATCAGTACAAAGCAAATTAATTAATTGCCATTGAAAAGAAAGTGCAACAGTGCTTTACTCATACAACATTTATTTCAATGACTATTGCTATGTCCATTATGTATTGCTTTGGATCTCGAGAAGCAAAATCTTTATTTACATGTATATATTTAGCATGCTTTCTCAGTGGTTGTTGCCCGAGAGTTATCTGTCTCTGTTGCAATGCTACTGCATGTTGCTCCTGCCTTAATATCCGTGCTAGGCGGCCACGAGTAAGGTGGCTGATAGATACTGTCCTAGCAAAAGCCCTGTGCCAGGCTTCAATTGCATTATTGCTTCTAGGCAAATCATTTAGCACTCGGGCATACTGATTCCAAAACACGATCGGAAACCTTGGCTGTCGCCTTTTTTTGCGATACCTTGTCAGTCGCCCAATGTAACTGTCCTCGAAGTAATCCATTAAACATACTAAATCTTCAAAATTGGGGTCATCCTGGAGCATTTCATAGCACTGTTCCATGTAGTCAACAGGTACAAACGTTAGTGCCAATATACATCAAACTTTGTGTGCAAATTCCTCGTCATGTATATATCTTTGCTGCAAACCCTCTTGCTGTACTCTGCGCCATAGTGCCTGTCCAAGATGAAAGTTGCAGCCTGCGAGCTCGGCGTGTGGCAATAATTCCTTTAAAACATTTATAGCTACAATTTTGAAGTCAGTCATGACACTGAGTGCTGTTAACTTCCCACCAAGCAAGTTTTGAAGGTGTATAAAAAACTTGCGATATATTGTCTCACTGCAACCTGGCAGGAGTGCATATACACACGGTCTATTCACACCATTTACCAGCGCATGCACTGTGTACATTTGGTCATCTTCATGTGGGGCCACTGAAAATGTGCCATCACAGAACCAATGTTCACTGTCATTAAGGACTTTAAGGTCTGAATCACTGGCGAATACTAACAAGTCACTTTCATTTATTCATAAAAAGAGCTCCCCATCTATAGTATTGGAATACAGATTAACATCAGTATCGTTTGGGCCACCATGCTGCCTTTGGCATCGCACATCTCACCGTAGGGTTTCCTGTGATGGAAGCAGGTGAGCATGCTTAACAAATACTTCTTGCAGCCGAGTATGCACAACATTTCTATCGACTCACCGGACTCGCATGCTCTCTGTCACATATGTGCATGGGCCGTGAGCACCTCAACCCTACCATGAGTAGGTGCATGGTTGTGCTCAGTAGGGGGAACTACAATGGAGTCACCCTTAGTATGTAACCGTGCTCTGCATGTTCTATTCTCACATCGCCAAATAATCTTTTGATCGGCTCCATCTTTTTCTTTGGTGTACAGAAGGTTATCCAGTGCAAGCTTTTGCTTGCCCTTCTGTGTAGGTACGTACTCCATCGAAGCAGAAATGCAATGCTGTAGGAATCTAAGGCTTAAGTAGCCATGTAAGTGCTCAGGTAAATTCCAGTTCTATGACTCACCTGGTAATAATACCCTTATATAATAGGCCACAAAACACAAAGCTAGGCTTAGTTCTACCACCAGAGATCAGCAGAGAAATGGGGAACATGGTCGTCGTACATCGCAGGACATAATGTTGCGGATATATAGTTGCGGTGGCTGTTTTGTGTCCACGATGTATTGCATCAGCAACAAGCTTAAATATCGACGAAGTAGCTGCAACTGTTTGACCGCAACATTTTAAAACGCGCCGAATCGACCGTATGCCGTGCGGATGGTCCTGGTGCAGTTATTTCTGGCTTGTTTGTAGTTCAGGATGTCAGACTGCTTTCCTGAGGCTCTAGCTAGGTGCCAATGACGGTCCCTATTTCTCATAAGTTCAAGGATCTTGGGGCTCATGCAGGGGTTAAAGTGGCCCTTGATTTTACGCTTTTTGAAGGGTGCATGGGTGTCTCAGATTGTATTGAAAAGGAGGATGAAGTGGTCCAGAACACAATCCACATCAGGAGCCTCAAACACAGATGACCAGTTAGTGTTTCAGAGATCTGCTCTCAGGTGGTCAACATGGCCGGGCCTGAGGACTCTAACCGTTCTGGGGGGGTTGGTGAATTTAGAGGACCAGTTGAACATGACTGGGGAGTGGTCACTGATGTCATCTGGGAGGACACAGTCATGGGAAGTGTTCTCAGGTTGGTTAGTGAGTACCAGTCAAGCAGGGTGCTAGTGCCTGTCCAGTAATTAGTCCGAGTGGGGCTTCAATAAGCTGTGTAAAGTGGACTGCCTGGATAGCATCTTTGAAGTGGTTAGCTTCAGGGGAAAGCCAGTTAATGTTGAAGTCCCCAAGGTGTATGACCTCGGAGCTTAAAGTTAGGCTACCTAGGCAGTCGATGACGGCTTAGAGACCTTGGGATGAGTCCTTTGGGGGGAATGTAGATGGATAGTAGCGTTAGAGTCTTGTTTTGGGCCCCAAGAAGGACCTTATTGGCAAGTGCCTGGATGTAGGGCCCAAGACTGGGAAGATTTTTGTACTATACCCTGGAAGCCATCCTTGAGGTAGAGTGCAGAACCTCCATCTCTTTTAGGTAGTCGATCTTGTCTAAAGATCCTGTAGCCTGGAAGGCTGATGGCTGCATCAGGGACCCTGGGAGAGAGCCATGTCTCTACAATAGACAGCACATTGGGATTATGGAGTGCAACCCAGGCCTGGAGGTTGGCAATCTTTGCTGCTAGACTGCAGTTATTTAGAGAAGCAAAGGTTAGCATGCCAGATTCTGTGCACACTTCCACCGATGGTGGGGGGGGGTCCCGGGTTTGGGGTGTATGTTGCCAGAAATTAGAAATAGTAGGAAGGTTAGCCCAAGTAATTAACTTTTGAGGTGTTTGAGGTTTACTTTGTGATGTTTCCTAGGGCATTTACTCACTGGATACTTGTCAGCAAGCAGGACCAGATTGAGAGGAAGAGTGGTAGGAGGGGGCCATCGTCGAGCCTTCTGAGACCAGAGCCGGGTGAGCCATGAGGTGTCACGTGGCCTGCAAGTGGGAGGCAGGTCAGAGTCGAGCACCAACGTAATGGTGCAATAGGCATAGCCATAGGGGTGCCCCAAGAAGTGTAAGGATGGCATCATGGGGCCAGTACTTGTCTGCCCTGCGTGAGTAAAGAGTGTGGGCAAGAGTATGGCAAGTGGCTTAATCTAGTTAGCATAGACATAGTCACTTGGGGAACGAAGGCCAAAATAGTGCCTGGAATGCGTGAGGATCTGAAGTTGTTTTATAGGGTGCAGAGGATTGGAAGAGAAATGGTCTAAATTGTAAAAAAGGGAAAAGGAAAATATCACCAGGTGCACACTTATAGTGGGGGGGGCAAGGAGAGATGTCCTGACAAGTAGCTGTTTAGCAGAGGGGGTCTGCTAACCTAGGCTGGGTGGACTGTGGTACGTAACAGGGGAGGTCAAAGAAAGAGGGGGGGGATCCAATCGGGCAAATTACTAGGAGTGGGAGTGGCTGTAGGTGATGTGGGGGAGGAGATGTATTTAATAGCAGTCGGGTTGCGGTGGGTGGGTGAGAAAAATTACTAGAGACAGAGTAAGCCATATACAAAATGATTCTATGCTGGATCCCACCAGAGAGCCACAGAGTGCTGGTTTAAAAAGCAGGCAATGGCAGGTGTCCTAATTCAGGAAGGTCCAATCAGCGGTAGGCAAAGAAAAGTGGGGTGGATGGGGGGGGGATAGCGAAAGCACTCACATGCGAACGATGAGGAGTAATGAGATTTATAAAATTCAGGGTGTTCTTCAAAATATAATAGGATCCCAATCAGGACCGCCAAACTGTTCTCACCTGCTGCACTGCACACTTAACACTGGGGAAGCGGTGACATCACCACAACACCCTTCCTGTCCATAAATTGGATGCCTCCACATCCCTTTTTAAAAAGTATTTGTCAATGTTTTATTAAAGTCCTTTTCTAAATGTAACCTTTTCAATCAATTTCTGCACAACTATGGTAACTGTTAAAATAGTCATATAGTAAATCATATGGATTCCTTTTAAATACAAAACATGTCAACCATTGTAATTAATACAAAAGACAGCAGGTGGCGCCAAGACATCACAGCATTCATCTACAGCACAATGAAGTACAATAAATCTTGGAACACAAGCGGTGCTGATAAATTACATCAATCCAAGGTGAAAAACACCGGTACACCCCGTGAATCGGGAAAAAAAAAATGTTACACACATAGAAATAATTACATACTGTTAAAATCATATTTACAATTAAATCGGTGTGCACGGAAACAGACCAAAATACTCTGCTTACACCAGTTCAAGCAGCACTCAAAAGAACTGTAAAAACACTATGTGTGCGTGTGTGTGTGTAATTGCAGTGAAACTTTCTAAACACACTAAATGTGAACACAGGGCTGTATCCACTAATTAATATTGCACGATTAGTGATAAATGGTGGAGAGGGTCACCATCAAAGCAGATTCACATAATAATCATAACAGGACTTGCATAATTTGATGATTTTAAGGTGCCCGACATAGGACCATAGCAGACTGGCTAAGCAGATGTGGGAGGTCAAAGTGAAGGAGTATATTCACTCAAGATAGAGAAAACTGCTGCTACCCAAGAACGCTGTTTTTTTTTTTGTTTTTTTTTTTGGTTTTTACTTGCTCTTCTTGTCCCCTTGGTCCAGCCAGGCTTCCCCCAACCCTCTCGACTCCGTAATCCACTGGTCAGGTGCCCCCACATATCCTTGGCTTCCCCCCCAAGTGGGGTTGGGGTGGAGGGAACCCCATGTCCTTCTGGTCTCGTCGGGCCCCCCATTGTATCCTTGTGGGTTGAGCAGTGAAGGGCACCTCTTCATGTCAGTGAAGCTCAAGCCAGCTCCATTTTTCCCCATGTTACCCCTGGAGATGTGGTTGCGCCATGACGTCAAGGCATGAACGCCGACATTCTACCATGCTCCCCTCCTAAACGTGGCTTGGGCTGCTGTACCTCCGGCCTCCACCAGAGGTCAAGACAGCACCAGGCCTTCGAACCCCTCCCTCCCAGGGGGGAAGCGAGCTGCCTGTTGGGCTCTCAAGCTTCCCTTCCTGACTGACCCTCCAGCATCCCTGGCTCGTTCCCGAACCCGGGTCACTTGCATCATGAGTGGCAGCGCTACCGCTGCACTGGCGGGACGGTGAAGAACACCGTTTCTGCTAACAATACTTAGGCACACATACTATAAAGGACAATGGACTGGAGGATCGCATATTACTAGGCTACAAACAATAATACCCCCATTTTTTTTTTTTACCGTGCCCATAAAAAACAGTTTATCCCTTAAAACTGCATAGGCTTAACGGCAATTATCCGACAGTCAGAAAAGAGCATATAATGAAACTAAAGTATGCAGTCAAAAATAACACTGGCTGTCAGCATTTTTCCGGATCCAGCAATTGTTTCATTGGTCCTCCATGCCTGCACCGAGGTTTCTTGATTGGGCTTATCAGTCAACACCAAGGAAAGACCCAACACACCATATGTATCCAGAACTTTGGTACTGGTTCTTTCCAGGGGTGCCATCAGAGTCAGGATTTTACAATCTGTGAGGATTGTGGGGCAGCTGTTGGCAGGGGATGCCCTAATCAAGATATATATCCAGATTTATCATATTTAATGTCTCTCAGGAGAAAAGAATTTGAGGACATCACGTGGCAATTAAGGGCACTAGGTTTGCCATTTTCCATGTTCTTGCATGCTCCGTTTCACAGGAGTGTGGGCTTCAAGACTTATTTGTTTCCCATCTCTTATGAAGCGGGTGGCCTCATTCAAAAGCAAGAACTGGATAAAGAAAGAAATGGCTGAAGGGGAACTGTCAGACAAGGACTCCTGAGACCCTGACAGACTGTGAAGGAACAATAGCAGGGTGGTATGATTGTACAGTTTTTCAGAGAACTTCTCTTACTCATTTTTCCCCTTGTGTTCTTCAACCACACTAGAGATCATATGGTTATACTCAGAGAAAAAGCTTAATTTGAAATTATACCGAGGATAAAAAAAAATCCTGTAACCCAACTGGTCAGTTAAGGTCTTTACCCATGAGTAAATTCTGCAATAACCCATGGCTGAGGAAAGTCATTTATAAGAATAACAAAACATAATTAAACAGGTTTGAATTTATTTTAAACATGGGTTCATTGCATAATTGCAATAAGGTACCCCAGGACCTGGGTAGTTGGGGGAGTACCCACTTTCCGTTTAGTTAAGTAACTCAGCTACGCCTTGTGACACAATGTACAAGGTATGGGTAAATTCCTCCAATAAGCTATGACCAATTATACTCCCCATAATCTGTCTGTTGGTTGACTGAACTTGGACTTACTTTGCATCGGGAAATGTATTTTTTTCCTTTAAAATGGCATTCATCTAAATTGTCAGTGACTCAGCCGGTTGCACACTTACCCCTGAGACAGGAAGATCAGTAGGCTGCGGGTTCTAGCCCCACACCTGGAACTTGGGGTAAATTCCAATACTGGCACTGCAGTGTAGTATGGGGGTTAGCCACTTTGAGGTTGTCTTCTATGACTACCCCTAGATCCCTTTCCTCTGTGGTGGCTTCCAGGGTTACCCCTTCTAGTTCATACTCAGCCCTAGGGTTCCCTCTCCCTAGGTGCATAATCTTGCACTTTTTTGCATTGAAACCCAACTTCCATTCCTTGGACCAGTTTTCTAGCTTCTTCGGATCCCTCCTCATTTTTTCTATACCTTCCTGTGTATCTACCCTGTTACACAGCTTTGTATCATCTGCAAACAGGCTAGCCCTCCCTTCTAGACCCTCTGCAATATTGCTTATGAAGACATTGAAGAGCACTGGTCCCAGCACTGATCCCTGGGGTACGCCACTTGTTACCCATCCCTCCTGTGAGCTACCCCATTTACCACCACTCTGTGTTCTGTTACTCAACCAGTTTCTAACCCATGTGACTACCTCTGTCCCCACCCCCAGATTTGCCAGCTTGTGGATTAATCTCCTGTGTTGGACTGTGTCGATGGCCTTCCTGAAGTCCAGATAGGCCCCATCTACCGCTCTGCCCTGATCTATTTCCTTTGTCACACACTTGAAGAAATCAATCAAGTTGGTCTATCATGACCTCCCTGCAGTGAATCCATGTTGCCTCAGGTCCAGCAGTCCCCTTGTCTCTAGGTAGTCCACCAGCCTTTCCTTAAGTAGGGTTTCCATCATTTTACCTACTATCGAGGTCAAACTGACCGGGCAGTAGTTTCCTGACTCCTCCTCCTTGCTACCACTTTTGTGCAGGGGTACCACTTGTGCCCTCCTCTACTCCTCCAGTACCACGCCTGTTTCTAGTGATCCACTGAACAGCTTAGCCAGAGGTTTAGCCAGTTCCTCCCAGAGCTCCTTTAGGATCCTCGGGTGTATCCCATCAGGCCCCATAGCTTTATCCAACCTAAGCTGTTCTAGGCTCTTTTTACTCTGTCCTCTGAAAAAGGTTTAATGTCCACCCCTTCTCCCTGTTTGCCCTTCTCTTTTAATGGGGGACCATCCCCATTGTCTCCTTCCGTGAATACAGAGCAGAAGTATTTGTTAAGGACGGTCGCCTTGTCAATTTCTTTCTCCACTACCCTGCCTCCCTCTTTCCCAAGTCTCACAATCCCTCCCCATCTTCCTTCTCTCACTAATATGTGTAGGGACATAAACAAGGTCGAGGCTGTCCAGAGAAGGATGACAAAAATGGTGCATGGTTTTCACCACAAAGCATATGAGGAGAGACTAAGAGACCTCAATATGTACTCACTGGAGGAGAGGAGAGAAAGGGGCGACATGACAGAAACTTTTAAATACCTCAAGGGTATACAAAAGTTGCAGTTGGGAGATCTTTTCCAATGTAGAAAAGATACCAGAATAAGGGGGCATGACATGAAATTGGAGGGGGAGGAGATTAAGAGGTAATGTGAGGATGTTTTTCCACACAGAGAGGGTGGTGAACGCTTGGAATAGTCTGCCACAAGAGGTGGTAGGGGCAAGCACAGTGGAGAGGTTTAAACATGCCTGGGACAAGCACATGGGAACCTTGGGTGGGAAGGGAGTGATGAAAAGCCATTGACCACTTAGGGTAAGTGGATGCATACATGTACAGGGCCTATGGGCAGACTGGATGAGCCTAGCGGTCCTTATCTGCCGACAATTCCTATGATTCTAAAGAACATGCACCACAGACACATTTGAGCTTAACGCATTCTGTGGTGTATGTTGCTGTCCTCCAATATATCTCTGTATGATAAAGCAGGTTCAATACAGGTCTTAAGACCATTTATACTGTAGCATAGTGTGTGTTACAGAAATTGATCTTTTAAGTTACCAGAAATGGCCTAACTTCCCTGATGGCGTTACACCTTTAATGATAAAAATTAAAAGTAAATGCAAGATAGGTAATCATTACTTACATGCAACAGGAGTAATTACATTGTCGTTACATGTTTGTTGCATGTAACTGCACTACAGTTGCAGTGCAATTACAGCATAGTTACATCATAACTGCAGTGTAGATAAAGAAACTTAGAGTTACCATTAGGTATCTGGGCAAACCCCCTTAGTGAACTCACAAATGTGCAGGAATTTGAATTTCTTTAAAAGAGATAGGAAATGATTTTTACTTAGTTAACTGCCCTTCCATCTTCCTTTCCATGCCAGTTATGTATTCCGACATGCTTTAATGATTGTTTGTTAAATTAATAATCTAGTTGTGGGGTGCCTTCGGATCTGTATTGAGTGCCACTCTCCTCACCATGTCTGTAAGACATTCTATGACATCAGAAACTCCCATTCCATGCTATTCATCTGAGTGGCCTGGAATGGTGTTACTGATGCTACAGAATGTTCAGGCAGTGTGAAAAGAGAAAGCAGCAACTGCTGAGCAGAGAGGGATTCGGAGCAGTTACAAAAGCAACATAATTAGATTATTTAATTTAACAAAGAAAGGTCAAAAGCATATCAGAATATGGGTTAGCCAATAAAATATCAACTGGGGGGGATGCAGAGGTGTAAAAACTGTTTCCTGTCAACTTTAAGCTGTATGTGATGTACTGCTTTTCAAACAACAGGAAGTCTTGCTGTGTTCTGACTATTGCAGTTAGCCCCAGCACTCAAACTGCCCCGGAGAGTAGAGGGTTAATTTCTATGCAGAGCATAGAATGTTGAGCTTGAGCTCGGTTCAAACTTCTGTCTACTGCACTTTGAAGTGCAACCGTCAGACTCTTTACTCCCGCTAACTGAACAGTCGCTCCGGAGATTTCTCCTTTGCTCGCGGTTCGAAAGTCGGTTAAAGTCCTCGGTTTTACCAATTATTTTTCGCAAGTTTCGATTCAGATTTCTGCCTGTGGTACAGTAAGTACTAGGTAGTGAACTAGACATAATAAACTTGTGGAAATTGTAAAAATTGATTTTTCAACCGGTTCAGCTGAACCGGCCGTTTAGTGAATTATGTATTCTGTCTTTGTTTCTAAACTTAGAGTGTGGTTACCGGTCCTTATCAGTTTAAAAAAAAAAAGCATTTTCTTGTGGTTTTTTCCAATACCCGTGACACGGTTAGAAACCAGTAAGGGTGTCTTGCCTGGTTGTTTGCTATAAAAAGGGTAAGTTTGTGGTTAGGATGGCTACGTCTGAGAAACCCAAAAGAAAAACCCGGTCCACTGGGTTTCAACACTGCAGTGTGTGTGGGAAGGTCTTTGCTAAGGTTGATCCCCACACCACCATTGTTTATTGTCTGGGGTTTGACCACCTTGATTCAGACTGCCAACCCTGTAAAAATTTCCCAAAGTCTACCCTGGAAAAAAGATTAGGTAGGCTTAGGGATAAGGAGGCCGTGAAGTCTGCTGACCCGGATGGCCAGCCCAGTTCGGTTCTGACCGAACCTGAGGGAGTGCCCTCTGACCAGGGTGATACTTCTTCGGGCAAGAGGAGAGCTGATCCTGAGAGATCGGTTTCTACAAAAAGAAAAAGAAAAGAAAAATCATCCGGTTCAGATCCAGAGACCCATTTTCCAACCGCCAAAGAGATTGCCAAAGCGATAAGGATTGTAGAATCGCTTCACCCGGTTCCGTCTGATCCGGTGCCTTCTGGCAGGCACTTGGTTCGGTCGGTTCCTCCGGTTCAAGATTATGCCCCTGAAGATTTCTATGAACCGGATCTGGAGGGGGATGATGATGATGATGATGATGATGATGATGATGATGATGACGACGACGGTGCGGAAGGTCTGGATGAGCCCATTGAACCGGACATCTCCCCAGACAGGCCTTCTGGTGTTTCCCCTCCTAGGCTGTCTGAGCCCCCTTCCCACTACATGTTTTACAGGAAAGTGGCAGAAACCCTCCAGCTCCCTGTGGAAGAAGCCGTAGAGGAACAAGAGGAACCTGATTATGTGGAGATGATGGACATCCCAGAGTCCAAGAGACTGTCTATTCCCCTTCATAAGTCTTTTGGGAAACAAACACAAAAGATTTTAAAAACTCCAAATTCTGTACCTCCTGTCAACAGAAGGATGGACAAAAGGTACACCTTATCAGGTTCAGGTACAGAGTACTTGTATCAACAATACAGCCATGTTGGGGTTGTGCAGGCTGCAGCCTGTGATAAGGCTAATATACCCTTGGCTTCACATCCCCCAGATAAAGACTCTAGGAAGCTGGATGCCATGGCAAAGAAACAGTACATGGCATCAGCCTTGGGACTCAGGCAGGCTAATTATATGGCCTATGCAGCCAGGTACCAGAAGTCCAGTTGGGACACTGTACTGGCACTGGCTAAGCAGACCTCCCCCCCAGCTAGCCTTGGAGCTGGAGGGGGTGGCTGCTGATGGGATTGAGGCATCTAAGGTACAGTTCCATGCTGCTGCCGTGGACTCCAATGATGTGTCATCTAGAGTCATGGCTATATCTGTGGCTTTTCGGAGAATGGCTTGGCTCAGATGTACTAACCTCTCACAGGACACCCAGGCTAAGGCCATGGATTTCCCTGTGGTGGGTAATTCTCTGTTTTGGGAGCAGACAGAATTACATGAAAAAGATGGGTGAGTATAGGACCACCTATAGGAGTGCACAGGCCAAGGAAAGGCAGGCAACTCCTCAAAGGCAGCAAGCTAGGGACAGGAGCAGGCCTTTTCATAGGCCTTTCTACCAAGCACAGGCCTCTTCTCCCTTTCCTCAGAGGGGGTTCTTCAGAGGGAGAGGCTGAAGGGGAATGAGCAGGGCTGCATCCACCCCTCAGCCTAAGGATCCTGCCAAGCAGACACCGTGATGTGTCAGCCCAGGTCGACTCCTCCATTCCTGTAGGAGGCAGGCTGGCTTACTTCGTCCAGGACTGGATGTCTGTTACCTCAGACAAGTGGGTCCTGAAGGTGGTAAGCCCGGGGCTGGTTCTCAGCTTCAAGAAATTTCCAAAGCTGAGGGCCAGATCTTTTCCACCTGCAAGCATCTCTGAAACCATTGCCCTAGATGCAGAGGTTTCATCTCTACTGGCTCTAAAGGCTGTAGAGAGAGTTACTACATTGCACAGGGGCCAAGGTCTGTACTCCAGGTAGTTCCTTACCCCAAAAAAGACAGGGGAGTGGCGACCCATCCTAGACTTAAGATACCTGAAGAAACATCTTTTAAAACCAAAATTCAAAATGGTGACTCTGGGAATAATCCTTCCCTCTCTAAGGCCAGGGGACTGGCTAGCCTCCCTGGACTTAAGATGCCTACTTTCACATTCCCATCAGGTGCTCCCACAGAAAGTACCTCAGGTTCGAATTGCCTTCAGGCCATTATCAGTTCAAACCTATGCCCTTCGGCCTGACATCAGCTCCAAGGGTATTCACAAAATGCCTAGCAGTAGTAGTGGCCTTTTTAAGAAGGAAAAATATTTCCATATTTCCATACTTCCATACCTGGACGACTGGCTCATTGTGGGTCAGTCCCCAGACCAAGTCAAGTCAGACCTGCAAGCGACTCGGCAAGTGCGCACTTCCCTAGAGTTCTTTCTCAATCTTCCCAAGTCAGTTCTCGAGCCTGTACAGCTCCTCACCTTCATAGGGGCAGAGTTGGATACAGTCAGAGCAAAAGCTTTTCTTCTCCTGGAAAGGGCAAGGGCTACTGTAGAGCTGGCTTCTTCATTCCACCTTCTGGTCTCTCGGCCAGCAAGGCACTTCCTTCAGCTTCTGGGCCACATGACAGCTTCTACAGCAGTAGTCCAAGGAGCCAGATTTCAGATGAGGGACATTCAGTTTCACCTGAGGGCCTTTTGGTCTTAGAAGAAAGACTCTAACCAAACTAGTTCCAGTGACTCAGACTCTGATCCAGGCTTTTCAATGGTGGCAGGATCAGGTCAACCTCAGGCAAGGAGTCCCATTCGTCACTCAGCCTCACTCTGTGGTCCTAACCACAGTTGCTTCTCTAATGGGGTGGGGAGCCCATCTGGGGGCTCTCACAGCCCAGGGACTGTGGTCCCCTCAGGAATCCCTTCTTCATATCAATCTCTTGGAACTCAGGGCAGTCTTTCTGGCCCTGCAAGCTTTCTCTCAGTCAGTGCAGAACAAGGAGGTTCAGGTCAGGACAGACACCACCACCACCATGTGGTACATCAACAAGCAGGGAGGCACTCAGTCCACGGCCTTGCGCACGGAAGCCATTAAATTGTGGTCCCTAGCTTATTCTCTGCAGACCTCTCTGATAGCAGTCCACCTTCCAGGAAAGGACAATGTGCTAGCAGATGCATTGAGCAGGATCTCTCAGGGCCATCATGAATGGCCCCTGGACCCTCTGGTGTTGAAAGTGATTTTTTCAAGGTGGGGCACTCCAGAGATAGATCTCTTTGCAGCCCCAGACAATCACCAACTTCCTCTGTTTTGTTGCAGACCCCTAGTCTTGGGCTCAGTCCCTCTGGATGCTCTGATTTTGAACTGGGAAGGGGAAATTTCTATATGTCTTCCCTCCTTTTCCTCTACTGTTCAAGGTTCTGGTCAAGATAAGGTTACAACCCTGCAAAGTGATTCTGATTGCTCCAGACTGGGCTAGGCAGCCTTGGTACCCCCTGTTGCTGTCCCTAGCAGTCCATCTTCCCCTGTCTCTTCCCATGAATTACAACCTGTTAACCTCCTCTCAGGGGAGGATTTGGTACCCTAATCTTCGGATTCTCAATCTCAAGGCATGGCTCTTGAAGAGTTAGAGTATGCAGATTTGCATCTGTCCTAAGGGGTTCTGGATATTCTCAAAGCCTCTCGAAAGCCTGCCACCAGAAAAACTTATAACTCCAAATGGAAAAGATTCAGCATTTGGTGTTCCAAGAGAAGCATATATCCCCAGACACTGCTGAATTGTCTGCAGTTCTGGATTATATGGTTCATCTTAATGGACTAGGTCTCAGACCAGCTACTCTCAAAGTACATTTGTCAGCTGTTTCTGCTTTTCTGTTGGTGGGAAAGCCTTCCTCACTGTCATCTCACCCTGTATTCTGTAAATTTTTCAAGGGATTGCTTCATACCAATTCCCCCTTTAGGAATCCTACCCCTGCTTGGGATCTTAATGTTTGCATTGCTCAGCTTATGCAACCCCTTTTTGAGCCTTTGTCTTCAACACAGCTTAAGTACTTGACTTGGAAAACTGTGTTCCTGGTAGCTATTACCTCTGCCAGGCGTATCAGTGAATTGCAAGCTCTGTCAGTGGAACTTGATTTTATCTCATTCCATAGAGATAAGGTGGTCCTTAGAACTGATAGGAGGTTTTTACCTAAAGTGGTTTCAGATTTTCATCTGAACCAATCTATGTCTCTCCCCGTGTTCTTCACTGATCATTCTTCAGGAGAAAGAAGTTTACATAGTTTGGATGTTAAAAGAGCCCTTAGTTACTACATTGAGCATACTAAGGCTCACAGGTTTGACTCCTCCAGTTGTTTCTCACTTGTGGGGAAAGGCAAACCTGCCACTAAGAGAACTATTGCCAGGTGGATTGTTTCTTGTATTCAATTCTGCTATGAGAAGCTAGGCAAAATACCTACCTCAGGCCTGAGGGCTCATTCGGCTAGAGGTACAGCTGCTTCCCTGGCTGTGGCCAGGGATATTCCTTTGCTAGAGGTACTATATGTAAAGCAGCCACCTGGAAAACAGTTCATACATTTACCAAGCATTACTCCCTGGACATCCAGGCTAGGAGTGATGCTCGGTTTGGTACAGCAGTACTGCACAGCCTATTCCCAAGGTAGGTTTGATTCCCTCCTCCATGGAGGTACTGCTTGGTAGTCTGCAATAGTCAAAATACAGCAAGACTTCATGTTGTTTGAAGAAAAAATTACTCACCTTAGTAAATATGTTTCTTCTAATGAAGTCTTGCTGTATTCTGATCTCCCTCCCTGCCTCCCCTCTCAGAACCTGTTTTTGGGAAGTAGCCTCGAAGGTGCAGTGTTGCACCCCAGGGGTGCATTTGGGCACTTCCTCCTTTTAGAGAGGAGGAGTGGGTTATATTATTAATTTAACAGTCTTAAGTTGTTCACTATGTGGTTTTTGATTTTGGATTTCTTGACTTGAGTCTTTTCGGGATCCAAAATATTTGGTTGCCATTTGGCTAGTAAAAATGTGACAATTTCCACATAGTAGTTAGATAGTATTAGCTCGTAAGAATCTGACGGTTGCGCTTCATTAGAAGAAACATAATTACTAAGGTGAGTAATTTTTTCTTCTGAGTGACTGCTCTGCCTGTATTGTACTGTTGTGCTTATTTAAAACAACAAACATAAGGTTTAAAACAAAATACTGTGCCCTGATTGGTACCCCACGTGATGCAGTTACTCCCAGAGCAACAATATGTGCATTTCATATAGGTGCCCCAACTACAAGCTGATGTGCCTGGTAACCACTAGGCAGGTTAATGTCATAACACAATACAACACAATGTAATTTTTAGTTTGTATAATGTCTTTCATAAGACTGTATCCCACAGTGCTTTACAGGATTTTTTTTATGTTTACATGGTCTGCGTCTAGATTTCCTCAGCAACTGAGGATGGTGGCTTATGCCTTTCCACAATTAACATAATCAGGGTAGAACAGTCCAAAATGAAATAGTATGTCCAGGAGACAGTGAAACAGAAAGTTATAGCCTGTAAACAGTGTGATTCCTCTGCACATTTGCTTACTGAGAGCCCATTCACAACAAAATGCACAGCCACAGAGGGGTGCTTGAGTAGGAAGCTGGTGCACAGAGGTCCCACTCACACACTTGGTGACCTCCATGCATCCTCAGCCTTGGTTGCGTGCTGCCACCCCATCCAGTCCTGGACCATTGGTGCACCTATGTTCATGACTACCTTGGGGGGCAATCACAGGGGTATGCCAGCACCTAATTCTAGATACATTCTCCACATTGTGGAGGGCAGGCAGAGAGGGTACAGGCTACTCGGGGCAAGACCCTGCCTTAGCATCTAGACAACTCATTCTCTCCTTGGGGACCTGTTTGGCCTCTATTCCACCTGCTCCCTGCCTCTTTGTGCAGGCTGGGAGAGCTGAGGTCATTCCAGCACAGTATGGTTGTCACGGTTCACAACTGGTATCCTCTATAGGGATATGGCAGTGCTTGCTGACTACACCATCCAATTAGATGCCAAGTGTCCTGCATAGCTCCACCCTCTCAGGAGGTCCTCTGCCACCTGCACAAAGCTCCACACACTCGGGCAGCAGCAGGTAGGGGCTGTGAATGTCATCCAATATGGACAGAAACTGAGGTGCAGAGCAATGTGGCCAGGATATGTGCAGATTGCATTTAGAAAATGGGCTCAGAAAATAAACAAATCTCATTGACTGACAGCTTGAAAAGAGAATCATTTATTTTCTGATACAGCCCGCAGTATAACTAGAGCCTCCTCAGGGTGCCCCATTTCTGCATGAATTCTTGGGCACCCCGAATGTTCAGCCGAGTGAGCCACCATTTCTCTCCTTTCGCTAATGAAGCCGCAAATAATAGCGGCTCAGCCACTCTCCTCCTGTGACCCAAGGAGGTAAAAAAAAGTAACTGTTTTGCCGTTAAATGGTATGGAGTAGTGAATGCTGCACTCCGGTTGTTAAACCGGTGACTATAGTTAGTTAGTAAGAGACAGCACTATCACAGAAACTGCCACTGAGCATCAGAGCAACGATATTTTCTTAGTTTTCCATACCGCAGATGGACATCCTTCTGCGGTACAGGAAATGAAGAAAATACCAGTCTTCTCATGCACAGTAGCGTTATGTGAGATACCGCAGTCTCTGGCTTACCACAGTGAACACTTAGTAAACAGGAAAGCATCTTCAAAGGTTAAAGTTCAAATGTACTGCTAAAAAAAAAAATAAAAATAAAGGCCAACAATAAAAAAATAAATTAATTACCATATGGCAAAAAAATCCCAGCTGGCAGTCCCAAGTTGGGCACAAGCAGGCAACTGACTGACACACACTGGCTCTGTCCCCGAATTCAAAACCCACTGTAACAAGAACACTACAAAAGTAAATTGTAAAAAATGCCTGACTGCCTTCATTCATCATTTAAAATGTTACCAGAGAAAAACAAAGCTCACCACCTCAAAAAAAACACAATTTGATGTAGGCGGAGGGACTATTTCATTACAAAACTCATTTCAAACACATTATTTGCTAACATTTATTTTATTAAACTTATTCTTTTAACAATGCCCACTTTCTAAGTGTAATAATACCCTCCACGGTGGGCTTTATTGGGAAATACTGGACCTTCTAGGGGCTACAAGGCCCTCCGCCTGCGGCGTCGGGCTTCATTACGCCCCTGGGTGGTCCGGTATTTCCGGATAAAGCCCACCCTGTCGGGTATTATTGCTTACATATCACCAGCTGCTCTCCAGATTGGGCCCCATAGACATTAAGTAAGGAATAAGCCATGACAGGCAGTGATTTAATCCATTTCAGTGAGCACTCCAGAGGCATACAGACATGAGGCTGAAGGCTGAGTGTTCTTGCTTCTCCAAGAACCACAGCCTGGAGTGGCTTATACTGCTCATAAAAGAGTGTTCTGAGGTTGCAGTTTAATGAAATACACTGAAACATGATTGTTTGGATTCAGTCAAGGAAGTAACTTCATTTCTACAGAATGGAATATAGTAAAGAGACGTGTGACAGATTCTGGTGTTGAGGATTGACAAATCCAGCTGTGAGGTTCAGCTCTGTACAAAAAGCTCCAATTAAGGGACAGAAGGGGGAGGGGGAGAGAAAGAGAGAGAGAGCGCGAGAGAAAAGGAAGGGAGCTCTGGCCGTGGTTTTAAGAGCTGCAGCTCAGCTATGCAAGCTGCAATTCTATGCAAAAGGATTCCTTGAAGGGACAGAAAGGTGTACGATCTGTAACTAGGTTGCAAATACCAGGATTACTTCAGACAACCTAAAAAGAAGATCCGTCATCCAACCATGTATCGATAGTGTTTTAAACCATAGTCGGGTGATGACTTTTAACCAGTAAGGCTTCTAGTTTCTTCCTTGTCATTTTATAACAAGTATTGAAGAGCCCTTTTCTGAATCACAGACATGTAAGAACAGTGGATATCACTTAATGGGAGATAAGAGGTTGTTTAAAGATATTTGAAATAGTTCCCTATCACCTTTAGCATTTTAAAATGATCCTTAACGGAGAGTTGAAGCATACCACTGTCATACTTTTTTGTTACATCTTGCTCTTTTCTTTCAGCGAAACTGGCAGAAGGATTTCCCCTCCCAACCATTGACAAGGTCAAATTCATCAATCCTTTGATAAAGATCAATAAGGTGAGTGGTTGAAGCCGCGGTCTGTTATTATATGGGTGATATGGCTTGTATCGACTTATCAACTAGTTACTGGGGCAAGGGAGCTGCGCATATGTCCAAGTGGCAAAACAGGGGCAAAGGTAGAACATTATACAGAACCAGACAAAACGAGCATTTGTCAATGCTGAATGTTGCTTGCTTCTATGTGCTGTTTAGGAATTTGGAAGTCATTGGAGTGCAAATATTGAAAATTCGCAAACTTACAAGCGTGCGTAGGAACTGCGCAACGCACGCTCGTAAAACAGTCATTTTTAGGAATATTTTCATCAAATTTTCAACATAGCCATTTTAAGACCTCTGCTAATGAACAGTGTCACTGATTTTCTTCATGTGTCCCATACATTGATTTCGCACACCGACTGCGCCATTGTGCGCTACATGGGTGGAAACACGTTTTGGGCAGGATGTGAAAAATGACAGCTGTACTGCTCATAAGGAGGTGTGGTAAAATGGCAATGTTGAAAATCTGGAGTAAAAATATTGAAAATTCACGAACTTACGAGCATGCGTAGGAACTGCGCAACGCACGCTCTTAAAACAGTCATTTTTTGGAATTTTTCACCAAATTTTCAAAATAGGCTTTGAGAGCCCACCTTATGAACACTGGCAGTGTCGTTTTGTTAATCATTCGGAAGGTGATTTACTTTGGTAATGTGAAATCACCCTTCAGGCCTAAAATAGCATGTAGCAGTGACAGCATTCATGAGAAGGGTCCCAAAACCCCATGTTGAAAATTTGGTGCAAAAATCAAAAATGCCTGAATATGCAATAAAGTTGAAAAAACCCTATCTATTCCATTATACAGCTTACTGGCATTTCCTCAGTTCGCGGTCAGCTTTGAAGAGTGCAGGCGTGTTCCAGGTCCGCGAAGATCGTCGTGCGAGCTCTGGAGGTAAGTATGGGGTGAGGGGTGTGGGAGGGCAGAGTGCGCAGTGGGTGGGTGCGGGTTGTGGGCGGGGCAGGGAAGCGCCGAGGGACAGTTTTCTATTTACAGGTGTTTTTCATTTAGAGACAACGAGGGCGTTTGCCACGCTGGGATGGGCTCCCATCGTGGCAGCTGAAAGATGTTCGGGGGCTGGAGCCGATGGGGATTGGGCACCCCATCAGCTTATAACATTTTGCCACACTGGGGTGGGCTCCCAGCGTGGCAACTGGATGCTTGGGGGAGAGACAGTGGAGCAGATGGGGGATTGGGCACCCCGTCGGCGACAGCATGGGGGAGACAGTGGAGCCAGCGGGATTGGGCACCCATTGACCATAACATCATTTTGCCATGCTGGGGTGGGCTCCCAGCGTGGCACCTGGATGCTTTGGGGGTGGGGGCTGAGCCGACGGGTACAGTGTGGAGGGGAGGGGAAGGCGCATGAGCACGCAGTGTGCGTACGTGCGCGCGTGTGTGGGGGGGGAGAGCTCTGCTCACTCAAGCGGAGCTCTCCCTTTCAACTGTATGCCACTGCATTTTCAGCTTGTCAGACAGCTGCAGCAGTGATTGGGGAACTGGGGCTGCGCCTGCAAACACACTGACTGCATTGGAAGATGGGCTGACACACCTCCGAAAACTCGGATGATGGCACTATGTTTCTTGCACATGCGTGCAAGCAACATAAAAATAGATCGATAGATATATAGATATATATATATATATAGATAGATAGATAGATAGATAGATAGATAGACAGACAGACAGTCAGATGGAAAGACAGGCAGACAGACAGGGAGGCAGATAGATATATTAAAGGAATAATGCCTGACAGGGTGGGTGTTATGCTGGGATAACATCCCATCTCGGGTGGTGGGGCCCGAGGCCACCAGCCGAGGGCGTCCAACACCCGAGAAGGGATGTTATCCCAGCATAACACCCACCCTGGAGGGCATTATTCCTATTATACAATGGCTCGTTGTTTTATACAGAAAAAAAAAATGTTAAGAATTTTATTTAGTGTTTTAAAATATTTTTTTTAAGAAAAGATGTAGGCAGTGCTCAAGGTGCTCTATGATAAAATCAGCAGGTAGGTTATGCCAGGAAAACATCCCTGCTGTGATGGCCAACTGACCAATCAGGAGCCAGGATTTTTTCTTGCCATTGTACAATATAAAATACGTGAGGGTTGTATCAACGTTTATAAATTATGCAGCTGGCACATTAAAGCAGCAGTGCGTATTAGCGGAGACCATTCTTTCTGTTTTTATTTACTGTACGTTATCTCCCCCAACTTGAACATCAGACACTCTCTTTCCCCAAGCTCCATCACCCCCTGTTCCTGGGACTTACCTCTGACCCAACAGTGCCCCACAGTTCCCCCCATGGTGGAGCCACCCAAGTTCCCCAGGCCCAGAAGGAGTTTAGCTTGGATGTTTGGTTGGCAGCCCAGTGGGAGGTGCAGGGCCTAATAGGAGAGAAGTGGCGTCATCCTTTGGTCAAGGGTTCCTTTTTCTTGTTTCTGTGCCTCCCCCAGGCACCTGGTGGGCAAGGACTAAAGTGGGCATCACACGAAAGCGTACCAACATCCTCAGACAGGAGGCACCCGCCCACCCATCGTGGTTCCTCTTGTACTGCATAGCAGTGTTGCAGCAGAGCACACGGACCACCCCCTTCCCCGGAGGGATAGCTCATCCCTGAGGATACTTGAGCCTCCTCCCCTCTCTGGCTGGCCCCCACTGACATGGACTCGCTTCCAAACCCGGGTCACCAGCGTCATGAGTGGCAGCACTATCGCTGTGCCAACAGGCCGGCCCTCAGTGGTTACAATTTTGACCTGTACAGTTTCATTCCATTTTCGATTGCCCCTTACTGCCTACCTTGTATGATACCATTTTTTTCACATTTTGAGTCTGCTTTAGTACTTTTTTTTACATTCTAAATAAAAGAAGTTTAATGTTTAAAAAACAAAAACAAAGTGCTGTGTCAGAGCATGGGCTAAAAACAAAACAAAAATGTAATAGTAAATGTACACTGAAACAGTCAGATGAATTAAAATCACATAACATTGATGTAACACTCATTTCATAGATCTCAAAATGGTTTGAAGGGATACACAGAAGGTTCATATTAAAGGCTTTATGTCAGAAGATAGTGAAGTGTCAAGTGGTGTGCCTCAAGGATTCGTTTTGGGCCTTCTTATATTCCATATTTTTATCTGACTTATTTTTATTTTATTTTACTGAAGTCTGGGATACACCTGTGAGCAAATGCTCATTGAGAGGTTCCACATCAAATACATTAAACAGCAAGGCAAAAAAAACTGAGGACAATTTATAGATAATACAATGAGAGTTCTGCAACAGATAACGAGCGTATTAAACATAACGGGTACATAAAATACAGCCAGGAACAGGTAAGCTGAGGCATTGTACAAAGTATGCCTGCATCAGGAGGAGAAGGAAGGGGGAAAGAGGGGCAGTGTGGGGAGAGGCAGGGTTTGACCGGGACAGAATAGGGATACAAGAGGTTGGGGGGATTACTAAGTGCCGGGGTTTGCCTATCTCAAGAGATAGGGACTGAGAAGTGCTGGTGGTAGTCAGTCGGTGCGTGGGGTGTCTCAGCGGTGGCACCTGCAGGAACTCCTGTCAATAAGGTGTTGGTGCAGTCTGAGTTTAAAGCATCCAAGAGTAGTAGCGCCAGAGATATCAGGCGGTAGTGTGTTTGACCAGAGTGATGCCCGGTAGGAGAATGCTCGTTATGCCATGGATGTGTGGCATCTGGGCACATGGAAGGTTTGTGTGGAGGAGCTCCTGGTTTGCCTGGTGTTTAGCGGTAGGGACAGTAGGTTCTGAACTCCAGAAGGAAGCTGGTTTAGCGTAGCCTTTTTGGCCAGAAGGCAGGTTTGATATCTCATTCTATCATTAAGTTGGAGCCAGCCAGCGCAGGTATAGAGTTCGCAGGTATGTGTTAGTTTAGGTTTAGGACTTAACCCTTGTTGTGCCGAGGACTGGTATGTCAGTCAAAAATTCCTATAGGTTCTAATTCTTTCGGCAGCCTAAGTGTTAACTAAGGATTTAGGCAGTTAGAATACAAAATATGCCAATGATTCCAAAATAGGTGGCATGTGCAACACCATGGAGGAAGCAAACAAGACCCAGCAAGATCTTGATCATTTTTTTTTTAAACCAGGAGAGACGCACTAAGCTGAAGCTTGTTTACAGGTGTGACCTGGGAGCACAAGGAAGTTCAGTGACTTGCTCAGGGTCACACAGCATGCAAGCGGGGGCTGTGGGATTCAAACCCAGGTCTCCAGGTCTGCAGCTCAGAGTCTTAAACCACTGCATTATACTGCCTCCTGCCTCTGTCTGGTAAATGTATTTTTCTTTTCGTATTTATTCCTCCTCTTCTCCCCTCAGCTCTGGTCTCCTCGGGAGCACCAAGAAGTCATCTCTCTGCGGTCCGCCCTACCTGGACAGTTCTCCGTCGCCCATGTAGCCTCGGATTACCCCCTGGGTGGGGACGAGCTGAGCCCCAACACCCCAAGCAGTCAGTAGCATCGGTCGGGAGGGTGCCAGGCGGGTGGCCGCAAATCGAGGGAAAGCTCTGGTGCTCCGTCTCCACCGGAGCTGAAGGGCATTTTCCCCTGTTTCTTTGGGGAGTGCCTAGAGCCCTGATGTCAAGGCATGGAACTGACGTCTGCCATTCCCCCACCCCTTCTCTACGTCGTCAGTGCTTGCTGCATCTCCGGCCTCCGCCACAGGGCAGCCGAGCACTGACTAGGGACCTCTGGCCCTCCCGGGAGAGGAGAGCTGTCCTCCAGACACTCAATGCTCTCCCTCCCCTGCCGACCCCCAGCAACCTGGGCTCGTTCCCGAACCCGGGTCACCGGCGTGGCGCGAGGTGTGGCATCCAGTGCCTCAACCCTCTGCGCCACCAGGCCAGCTAGGTAAATGTAGTTTAATGTTGATAAGTGCAAGGTGAGACATTTAAGGGATAGGAACAAAAACTTTATATATTTTCTGTGTGGTAGGCAACTTTCTGAGACAGATCTTGAAAGGGATCTAGGGATATTGGTTAGCAGTGATCTATACCTGAGGAAGCACATTAATGAAGCCATCAAAAAGGCCAATAGAGTAATATGGTCAGTCAGGAGGAATATAAAATCTAGGGATTCTGAAGTGTTAGCTCCACTGTAAAGGGCTCACATCCATCCCCATTTAAATTACGGCTCACAATTGTGGTGCCCATTTAAGAAGGAGGTTTTTCAGATGGAAAGGGTCCAAAAAAGAATTACTAAACAGATGGTTGAGTTACAGAATCTTAGTTATCCGGACAAATTATCATATTTAAACCTAATGTCACTAAAACAGAGGTGTTTAAGAGGGGAATCTGTTTGAGAGAAGTTGTTCAAGACTCATATTTAACGAATAGACCAGGGTTTGACCTTAAGCAAGGTACAATTATTACTAGAGGGCACTCCTTGCAGACAAAGGGGCAATAATTTAACATTCTTAGGAGAAAATATTAGTTCTCTCAAAGGATAATTAGCTGTTCGAATTCACTTCCATCTGATGTTACTAGTAAAAATAAATAGTCCTTTACAACTAGGTTAGATACATTATTTCAGGAGCAAAATTAGAATATTATGGGTAATGAGAAAGGAGTGCATTATGAGCCTCTGTCTTTTGCTCCTAATACCACCATAGTATGAACCAAAACAGAAAACAGAATTGATGTTTCGACTCCTTTTAGTATGACTCAGTCTGGGTTTTCATTAGTATTCTCTGTTGTGATTTAAAACCCATTGTTTAAGATTCTTTTTCTTGTAAGCCGGCCCGGTGGCGCTGAGGGTTGAGGCGCTGGAAGCCACACCTTGTGCTATGCTGGCAACCCGGGTTCGGGAGCGGACTCAGGTCATCAGGGATTGGCAGGGAGGGTGGATGGGCGTCCCGACAGCTCTCTATCCCTGGGGTGGGTAAAGGTTCGCATCACTCTGCAGAGGCACCTGGCCGGAAGTCAGGGCACTGGGTGCAGTGCACAGAAGGGGATTGGAGTGCGGTGGACGTCAGTACGTAGTGTGCTGATGTCACTGTACGTCCAGCTCCAGGGTGAAAACCAGGCGGAAAATCATAAGCCGGCTGATGGCCATGCATCGTGCCCCCAAGACATAGAGCAGTGTGTCCTCCAGGTATTGGATCCGGGTCTCTGTGGTGGGGGGGACACTGTGCATGCCAGCCTGTGTGGAGGAGAGCAAGTAGCTGACCAGATCCGGGTCTGGGGTGTGGGTGCCGGGGACCTGCCAGCCTGCTCCGCAGAGGAGGAGGTAAAAAAGAATAATAATAAAAAAAAAATATATATTATTTTTCTTGTGATTAAAATGAACTAGCATGAAGCAGACAGTGCTCCCTGACCTTATATGAAAATGTGTACAAAAACTGCTGAGAATACTGATCAGAATCTGGTCTGAACATGTTAAATGTGCCCCTCTTATTATTTTAAATTGAAATGTAACCCTTAGGTGGCACTATCCTAAGGGCTACTACCCCTGCCTGCTTGGCTAGCAGCAGGTTAAGGGGCCTGAGTTCTGAAATGGGTGCCTCCACCCGGAGGTCAGGGTTGGTAGTGGTCAAGCTAACCTGGGCACAGCCCTCCAGGACACCATAACCCCACTCTTTCCTTACTAGTGGCTGGAACAATACACAATCACTTTCACAATACCCCTGATACACCACACAGGTACCAACACTGTTTGCACTTACCACCAGGGCTTTCCTCTGGACCGGCCCTGGGGACCCCCTGTAAAACAAGGTTATACCCAGCAAATAACAGCAGTACAGCACTCTTGCACAGACTGGAATCACAGTCAGGGTAAATGCAAAAAAGAGTTAGATCTGATTTATTTAAGGGGCTTGAACAAGGGAGGGGCGTAATCAGGTTAATTTGCTTAAAGGCTCTATCAATCAAACAGTTATGCATGCACTTCAGGGTCCATAAACAGTCACACACTCTGGGTACCCAGATAGAGAACAGTGGGCTAGCCAGGAACGTTGCAGCTGGTTGGGGCCCTGTGATGGAAGAAAGCAACATGCACAACACACACTATGTGAAATCCAGAGCCGGAGGGCTCAGTTCATGAAAAGAAAACAACAAAACAGTCAAATGACGCACTTTTAGATTAGGCTGTTGTTGCAGGGAGCTACCCCAATGATTACTAACGATACTCAAGACTGGACACAGGCTGGACGAAAATCGAGGCAGCAGGTGGTTAATCTGGAGTGCCAGGAGAAGCAGGGCCCACACGAATTGCCAAGGTGTCGTTCCTGTTCAAGTGTGGAGCAGGGGGCCCGATCCCCAGGCAGGTCTCTCATCGATGGCTTCTCTGTGCAGCTGGTAGTCCGGCTGGGCCAGTATAGCAAGACCCAGGCCAAATGAAGACAAATTCGGATGCAGTCCATTTTGGGCTGGATACAGCCTCTAGCAGGCAGAACACAGTTCACACAGTGGGGAATCAAATCACGACCCACTAGCAGCTCACAGCACATTTACATGTAAGGAAATTTTACTGTACCAGGCAAACCGCTCTCCAGCCACATTCGCAAAGTCTCTGCACACACACCGGGAGCTCAGAGTTGGCTGGAAGTCCAGACAGGCCGATCACATTCAGAAAATCTTTGGTCTTCTTCAGGTTAAAGCCTGGTCATAGTCCAGTGGCTTAAACAGTCCTCACAACTCAGATTCAGTCTGAATAAACTCTATTTTCCCTCTCAGGGACAGCAGGCAGACAGGCAGGCCAAAACACAGCCCTTTCACAGTTCTCCCATGCAAAACTACAGAGAACTACTGCCCAAATCACTTGAGCTGTTCTCATTTCACTTCCCAGCTCAGAACTGAAACTAGCTGCAGCAGCCTGGGAAAAATCCCCAAGATCCAAAAGGTTCGGTTGGCTGCTCCTCCTGTCAGTCACAACAAAGGCTCCCCCTTCAGGTGCAAAAATGTGCAAAAAGCCCAAAACTACAATTCCTACAGATTTTGACTCTAGACAGCTCCTGTAGTCCAGCTCCATTTTAGGTCCCACCAGTACTGATTGGTCCAATTCGCAGTCCAGGACCAAGATAGTGGAGATAAACAAAACAGTCCTTGCTGCAAAGAAAGCAGGCTAGAGAAACTACATTATCATTATCACTCTAAATGATTTTCAGCAAATAGTTACATCTTTCAACAGAGCTCCCTCTCATATTACTTACGACTGCATTCCAGGCAGCTCTTAAAGAGACAGTACACAGAGGCTATACAGGCACTCTCTGGCAATCACATTTAAATTGCTAAAACGCAGGACACCAGCCAGGTAGTGAGCATTTAGGAAAGCTTGAGGAAGACTTTTCAGGAACCCCCAGTTGTAGTGGGGTTACACCCTTCCCTGCCTGGAGAAAACTTGGCATCCGCGTCAAGTCTGTACCATCATGCATCAGTTAAAAATGTGTTGCTTTACTTTACATATTCACTACACTTCATGATACTATATCCATTCTGACAACACATTGTGCATATTTCACAGGTAAATTTAACATTACTGTACTGAATCAGGTATTATACAACGGGCACAAAAAAACAGACATAATCCTGCATTTTGGTTGGCTGGCTGGCACCTTTTCAGCATTTTAAATCCTCCAGAGTACCCACTGGAAAAAGTGCCAGCCACCACTCAGCCGCATCAGGAACTCCCTGGCAAATCCCTCCGTTCCTCGCAAACACACCACTGCCAAGCACACGGTCGTACAGCGAGATTACCTAGTCGTTAACCCGACATCCCATACTCTGTCACTGCCCTCAAAACTTCACAAAAAGTGCTGCACCATTCCAGAAAAGCAACGCCCCCGAAAGAAAAAAAGAAAAGAAAATCCAGTTCATTCTCTCAACAGCAAATGAGCTGAAAAAAATCGTAATGGTACCGGTGGCAATCAGCGATCCTCTGGCACATGCACATGTAACCCCCAGGTGGCGCTATCCCAAGGGCTACTACCCCTGCCTGCTTAACCACTAACAGGTTGAGGGGCCCAGATCCAATGGCGGGTGCCTCCACCCAGAGGTCGGGGTTGGAACAGTCAGGAACAACCTGGTCACAGCCCTCTGGGTCACTGCAACCCCCCTTTCCTTCCACTAGTGGCTCACGAACGTTCCCCCCACCACCGTTGCAACACACACTTACCCCCAGCTTGGTGCGGAGGACCCCCTCCTGTAAAATAAGATGCATTAACACAATAACCCATGCACAGTATGGTGGCACAAACACGCAGTTCAGACAGTATACTTTGCAAGACAAACAAATCTGATTTATTGAAGGGGGAATAACAAGGGCCGGGGAAATCTGGTTGATTAGCTTAACACTCTACTATTTCAGAGTACTGTGCACAGGCCAACTCCCTACAAGTCACTGTCACTGGGTACCCTGGCAATAAGAAGCTAGCCTATTCAGTGCAGCTGGTTGGGGCCCTGAAGATAAAGACAAATGTTCAATACCCAAATTGATAATGGAGAGCCAGCAGGCTCAGTTCATGGGGCCAGTGGAGCAGACTGGCCAAACTTGCCCTCAATAGAACAATCTGATGGGGAGCTATCCTGATTTTGTACTCACGACTCCTGTAGAAAGATCCCTCTCACCCCACTGCAGGACATAGGCCTGCGATGCAAACACTTCTCCACACATTTATATGTAGAACATAGGGGTACCATACCAGGCAGCTGCTTTAATTCCCGATTGCATTCACTGCACGACCCGGGTGACGCAACGCAGCTTCACTTTTCCTGACAGACCAAGCGAGATGAAGCAGATTCTCCAGTCCTCTACAGGGTGAGCCTGGTAGGTAGCTGTCACGGATACAGCCTCCTCTGCTTGCACACCACAGCGGATCTTGTCCGGCTCCTCCGGTGATACTGTCGCCTGACTTCTTGGCCTTCTACACGCGCTTTCTGCACGAAGACTCTACAGCGCAGGAGCCCAGAGCTCCTCCTCTCCTTACGGCCACAGTGACTCTGAACTCTCAGCCGTTAAGCAGGAGTCACAATTTCGGGCGTGACCCAACTCTATTGGAGGGCTCCTGACGCCAATCCCCACTATCTCCTTCTATTGGTGCAAATAAGGCCACACCTTCTGGACTTCAGTTCCCAGCATCATGGGCCATACCTCCCATTGGCAGTCGGCTCCCGAAAGAGTCCCAGCCCTAATTGGCTGCTCAATTCTCCATTTTAGGTGCCCCTTGCTCCTTATTGGACCCCATAGGCAGTCCGGGTCCAAAATGGAGGGGTAAAATGCACAAAGTCCCAGCTGCAAGGGAAAACAGGTTAGACAAACGACATTTCTTAATACTTAGTCAACATATACTACATAAATCGCACAGCCCAATAAGGGTCCCACTTTGCCTATTTATCGATGGCAAAAATAGAGCACCTGCCCCGCGGCTCAGGCGGGACTCGAGCAGGAGAACCCACAACTCTCCCCCTTTGCAGTGAGCTGACTGGGCCAGCGAGTAGGCTGCTCTTAAAGAGACAGCTAGAAGTGTTCTAGTAAACCCCCATTTATAAGGGGGTTACACCCTTCCTGCCCTGGAAAAGCTTGACGTCTGCGTCAAGTAATCACCCTTAGCCAGCATTCATTAGCCACATACACTATATTGTAGTTTACCCCTTCAGATGGCATTAAACATATTGATCTCAGATGAACAGTTGCATTATGTTATGCATAGCAGTACCTTCACTTAATAATACATACAGATAGATATAGCTGGTACACTGGCATATCTAGTATAAATCTCAGGATACAACTTCCTGCACAGGGACCTGGGCTAAAAGAATCTTATCCCTATCCTTCAGCCTGGAAGTGGAAGCAATAGGAGCACTATATTCATAGGGCAGAACTAGTAATCTGGAGTCATCTCCCAGGCTTAATTTGGGTAAAGAGCTCGGGGTCACATACACACCCTTATGGACCACATTCAGGGCCAGATCCACAGGCTGGCCCAGGGACTCATAACTCAATCTCACTACAGGCCATACTTCTCGCCCTGTCTGCCTAGGGGTTTCTGGTACACTTTCTAAATGTTCAGACTCCACTCCAGCCCCATTTGGGGTGGCCAGGGGAATTTCTATGGGGGCAGGCGAGCTGGAGTCTATGGTACCTTCAGTGCTTAGGTCCCATCCTCCTGAACTAACACTTGGCTCATCCAAGGGAATTTCTGGTACTGGCAGGGAACTATCGTGGCACTCAAAATATTCTTGCTTGGGCATATCACCAGTTGGCTCCCCCACATCACTACGTTCGTCCGAAAAGTCAGACGGTTCAGCCAGGCACAAGGAACCCACATCTTCGGATTTAATGCCAGTGACTTCGACCTCCGGGAGCATTGGTTCCAGAGACAAAGCTAGGGGCTCAGACAGTCCAGAAAACCCAGCTTCATCCCCAGGGTTGATTAGGGGATTGCCCCGAAACAACTGATTCAGTTCATAAGAGGGTTAGTACTCAGGATTACATTCACTGTCCTCAGACACAGAATGGTAATCCGATTTAACTGCATGGGGTGGAGGAGACCCCTTTATCTCGATTGCAGGAGGATCAGTCTACCGTAGTTTTTTCTTGGCAATGGCTCTAGTCACGGGCCCAGAGCAGGTGTGGTTTAGGGGTTCAGCCTCTATCAGAATCTGTCTGATTGGCAGCAAATTATTTCTGTGTATGGTTTTCACATCTTTCGAGTTGTTCTCAGGTCGCACCTTGTATACAGGTAAATCTTCCAGTTTGCCTACAACAATATGAGGGAGGTGATGCGATCTATCAGCAATCTTATGTTTGCCATGCAGCCTCAGATTCCTCAATAACACTCGATCACCTTCCCTAAGTTCCATTGCCTTCACTTTTTTATCATACCTTTCTTTATTAGCTAAATTTCGTTTAGCAGCCATGGTCTGGGCTAGTTGGTAGGCATGGTTTAACTGGGCCTTCAGTTTCTGCACATACTGTAGATGAGTAGCTGCTTGCACCCCATCAGGAGAAACCCTGAAACAAACATCTACTGACAATCTGGCCTCTCTTCCAAAAATCAATCTATACGGGGAAAACCCAGTGGCATCACTTTTAGCGCAGTTGTAGGCAAGTACCAGGGCGCTAATTTGCTGACTCCATCCAGGCTTGTCTTTAGGTTGCAGGGTGCCCAACATGTCAAGCAACGTGCGGTTAAACCGTTCAGGCTGGGGATCTCCCTGGGGATGATAAGGAGTAGTTCTTGATTTCCGTTCCCCCCACAAGGATAGCATCTCTTTAATCAAGTGGCTCAAAATCTTTCCCTTGGTCAGAATGGATTCTTTGAGGGGCCCCATAGTGGACAAAGAAGATTTCAATAAGTACTTTAGCCACCGTGGGTTGCTTTCTGGTCTTTAGTGGGGAAAGCTTGAGCATAACGAGTGAAGTGATCAGTAACCACCAATATATTACTGATGTTTCTTTGATCTGGTTCTAAACTCAGGAAATCAATACAGACCAACTCCATGGGGGCACTAGCACTGATGTTAACCAAGGGGCAGCCTTCTGAGGCAGGGTCTTTCTCTGTAGACACCGGCTACAAGTCTTGATATGTTGTTCCACATCAGCACTCATTTTGGGCCAATAAAACCGGGACCTCACCAAGTCAAGGGTTCTGTCTATGCCGAGGTGTCCCATGTGATTATGCAGGGACTTCAACACCAGTTCTCGAAAAGCAGTGGGCAGCACCAGTTGTTTGTCTACTCACCCCCGTCTACTGTCTCTCTGCATAATGGTCGATTGATCAGTTTCAACCTGGGACCCTCCTTGTATAACAGGCAGTTCTCAAGTCAGTGGAACACAGTTTGGACACATCTTTCCCGCATGTAGAGCCTCCAGAGCAGTTTTTATCATGGGGTCTCTGGATTGAGCCTGTTGAAGACTGTCATTATTGAATTGGGGCAACGCACCAGTATCTAATGCAGAGAAGCGACAGTAAGCAGCAGGTATACAGTTCTCAGATGGCCCCAAACAATCCACCATGCAATCCACAGCACCAAGGGCTACCTGTTCCTCCTTGTCAAATTTTTGGCAAAGGGCTCTAATGTCAGGTTCTGACAACCTGACCCGAGTGTTCCAGGACACAGGCCTCTGGGGGAGAGAGCATCAGCATCTATGTGGTTCAGGCCTGCTCTGCATTCAACAGCATAGTCGTAGGTAGACAACGCAGAAAGCCACCTATGGCCAGCGGCATCCAGCTTAGCCGAGGTCTGTACTTAGGTCAGAGAACTGTTATCAGTTTTTACCAATATCTTAGCACCGCATAAGTACTCATGAAATTGAACAATGGCCCACTTCAAGGCCAGGAACTCTAACTTGTGTACTGGATAGTTATTTTCTGAGGGGGTTAGGCTCCTGCTGGTGAAGGCTACAGGTCTTAGACTATTAGTGTGCTCTTGATATAACACAGCCCCCAATCCTTGCAGACTGGCATCGGTATGAAGAACGTACGGTCTGGCAGGGTCAGCATAGGCTAGCACTGGGGCATGGGTAAGTTGATATATAATATCATGGAAAGTTACCTCACAATAAGCAGTCCAACGGGTCCCAAACATATCATTTGGACGGAAATATTTTTTCTCAGTCTCAGGGAGCACTGCTTTCTTATACTTTTTGTGGGTGGGAGGATACCCTTGAGTAAGGTTGAGTAGAGGGTGGATCACTCGAGAATAGTCCTTGATAAAACGACTATAACAACCACAGAAACCTTTGGAGCTCTTTCAAATTCTTTGGTTGAGGCCAGGTAGTCAAAGCTTCCACTTTACTGGGGTCAGTCTCTATGCCCTCGGTGGATACTATGTGCCCCACATATTTCACGGATGTTTGGAAAAACTGACACTTATCTATAGATAGTTTGAGGCCAAAGTCTTTCAATTGATCCAGGACCTTGAACAACCGGCTTTCATGTTCCTCCAAGGAGTTGCCAAACACTATGACATCATCCAGGTAGACTAAGCACTCTAGTAAGTTAATATCCCCTACGGCACGCTCCATCAAGCACTGGAAAGTAGCAGGAGCACCTGAAATCCCCTGAGACATCCTCATAAACTCATAAAAATCTAGTGGTCATATAAAAGCAGTTTTTTCTTCGTCCTCCAGAGCCATCGGGATCTGATAGTACCCACTGTGAAGGTCTAATACCAAGAACCATTTGCTACCATTTAGACAATCCAATGCATCCTGAATGTGTGGCATGGTATACTGGTCTGGTATAGTTCGCCTATTCAAAGTACGATAATCCACACACATCCAGACAGTTCCATTCTTTTTCCTTACTACTACAATAGGGGAAGCATAGGGGCTTCTGGATTCTTGTATCACCCCAGCTGCGGAGCATCTCCTGCAGGTGTCGTCTCACATCATCTATATCAGCAGGGGCCAGGTGCCGTGATCGCTCAGGGAATGGTCGCTCATCCTGTAGCCGAATGTGGTGCTCAGCTCCCTGCACACATCCTACATCCCATTCCTTCAGAGAAAACACCTGTTCCCTCTGGACAAGCCTTTCACTAATCCTTTTCTTCCACTCAGCTGGCAGCGGGGAGTCACCGAAATCAAACAGATCAGGGGTCACTCTGTCACCTCTCCCTGAATTCTTGTTGCTGGACAGAACAGCAGTATCCATACAGTGCACTGTGGCCAGAGTGCAGCCTCGCTTCACTTGAATCTCTCTATCTGATACACGTGGACTTGAACCATTACTCTTCTGGCAAAAGCATGGGCTCAAGCAGGCAAAATACTGGGTTTGACCAGCAGTCCCTCTGGCAATTTTCCATCCCCTGGTGCATCCAGCATCAATATTTTATTCTTAACATCTTTTCTAAGCCGGACCTCTCCTTGTAGAACACACTGGGCATTTGGTGCTAGCAGCAAAGACTCTGGATCCTTCTTCCAGACAACGCCTACCAGACCTTCGGGTTCCACCTGGCTAGCCTTTCTCTGGGTCTCATAGGCCTTCTGAATTAAAGCTGGAATTCTGAGAGCTCTCCCAGTCCTGGACCTCTGTTTTTCAGAACACAGCTGCACTAAGCAACCAAACATATGAGCATTGGTTCCAATCAACAAGGGCACCCCATCATACAGTCCAGTGGGGGGGACACACTAACGCCAGGGTCTCCACTTGTTCGGCCACCCCAGCCACAGAAGTAGGAAAAGGTAACCAGATATGGATATAACCGGAATAGGGGTAGGCCTTATCGCTCAGTCCCCAGACATGTAGTCCATCTAATGGCTGCAGGGGCACATCAGGCAAGTGCTTCTGATACCAGTCCTGAAACATAATGGTCACTTGAGAACCACTGTCCAACACAGCCCGGGTGGGTACTCCATTCACTTTCACTGTGGTTTCCACTGAGGGACCCACCACGTCAGACCATTCAGGACCCACCACGTCAGACCATTCAGGGGGCATGGTTTGGGAGGTTGCTTGGGCATTGGCCCGGGTAGCAAAACTCTTTCGAGGAGGCCCTTCTTGGGGCCTGGCATAGGCCTTGCGATGCCAGGCTACTAGCTTGCTGGTGACCCTCCTTAGGTTCTCTGGCAACTGGCACTCAGTCTGAAAATGTCCATCCTCCCCACAATGGTAACAGAACTTAGTATCTCAAGGGTCTTTGGTGGGGAGAGAGATGTCTCGCCTGCCGGGAGGCTTCAGGAGTTCCAGAGGTCTCCTCTTGACCAGATCGTTTGCTCCGAGATAACTCAGGATCCCCAATTTTTGGAGGGTTGGCAGCAGTCTGTTTCAACTCTCTCGCTATTTCCCTTAAATCTCTAATCTCAGCCCTCAAATCCCTCTCCATCCGGGGATCAGAAGAAACAGTATGCACCCCCACTCCACCGTGGATCACTGGAGACACGGGAAATAAGTCGGACTCCCGGTAAGTCTCTGTCACCCCCTTGATCAATCCTCTTGATGGATGGGTCTCATCTGGTTCACTAGGCTCAGGGGTCTGGCACAGATTCACAACCCCCGCATAGGGCTCCCACCCCTCTTCGTCAGTTTCAACTGCCCGAATTTCTCTCAATTGGCAATATTCAGGAGGGGCAGCCCATCAGTCATGCAATTTGTTTTTCAGCAATATCACACTGGAAAACCTGGCAGACTTCAATATATGATCTAGGCTGACCTGATTCAATGCTTGGGCAGTTATCCCCCCTTTCCGATAAGCCTTTTGCAGTGCCCTTTCCATTCTGGTAACAAAGGCTGAAAGCTTCTCATTTCTCCACTGTTTAGCTGACTTGAACTTCCATAACAAGTCTTCCCCAGTTTCTGTACTACCAAACACCCCCTCTAAGGCAGAAAGGTACTCTACTGCAGTGGCTTCGGGACTAGTAGCCCGAAAAAACCGAATAGCTTCCAAAGCTGGGCCCCTCAGGCTCTCCATCAGTCTCTTTCATTTCTCCCCATCAGAGCACTGCCACTCTTGGACTGGGGGGGTTGCATAGTTCATCCAAGTCTCCAAATCATCTTCCCCCAAGGGCACAGGCACAGTACCAGAAAAGAGTTTCAATCTTTGATAGTAGTCTAACTGTATGGGAGGGAACAAGTATAGGGGGTGAAGCCAGGATGGAGCTCTTGGATGACCCGGAAGATGTACCTGGGGACGGTTGGGGGGTGGGATTACTGGAAAGGTCTAACACCTGTAGTAATTCCTGAGTAGCCCTCCCTTCTGTAGCCAACAGTTTAAGCAATTTATCTTTAAAGCTATTATTCTTGGGGGGATCCCCCTGGGGTGATCAAACCTCTTCAGGCATGAATGACCCTCCATCCCTTTTGAGCACCTTCCGGGAAAATCACTGGGGGCACTCTCTCTGGGTCTATTGTCGTACTGCATAAAAGCAGCACCTGCAGGGTTTGGTCGAGTAGGTCGGCCATTCGCCCCTTCACCTCTACCTTACCTAAACATTTAACATGCTCAACTGCAGAAACAAGGTCAGCGTTCTTTATCCCCAGAGGGACATCTAATAGTAACACAGTTTTCTGGGAATCCAATTCTTCAGCTTCACCCCATCAGTTTATGCACCATCATCTTAATAGGGTTTAGTTTGAGTTTGGACGTGATATCCCCCTCTAGTTTTTCCTTTAGTTTGGTCATGGTGGGGTACTTCGTCTACTTGGCCACTAGAGGACGCTAATCCCAGCGGTGCCTCCAAGATGTAACCCCCAGGTGGCGCTATCCCAAGGGCTACTACCTCTGCCTGCTTAACCACTAACAGCTTGAGGGGCCCGGATCCAATGGCGGGTGCCTCCACTCAGAGGTCGGGGTTGGAACAGTCAGGAACGACTTGGTCACAGCCCTCTGGGTCACTGCAACCCCCCTTTCCTTCCACTAGTGGCTCACGAATGTTACCCCCACCACTGTTGCAACACACACTTACCCCCAGGATTGATTGATCAGCTTGGTGCTGAAGACCCCCTGTAAAATAAGATGCATTAACACAATAACCCATGCACAGTACGGTGGCACAAACACGCAGTTCAGACAGTATGCTTTGCAAGACAAATGAATCTGATTTATTGAAGTGGGAATAACAAGGGCGGGGAAATCTGGTTGATTAGCTTAACACTCTACTATTTCAGAGCACTGTGCACAGGCCAACTCCCTACAAGTCACTGTCACTGGATACCCAGGCAATAAGAGGCTAGCCTATTCGGTGCAGCTGGTAGGGGCCCTGAAGATAAAGACAAATGTTCAATACCCAAATTGATAATGGAGAGCCAGCAGGCTCAGTTCATGGGGCCAGTGGAGCAGACTGGCCAAACTTGCCCTCAATAGAACATCTGACAGGGAGCAACCCTGATTTTGTACTCACGACTCCTGTAGAAAGATCCCTCTCACACCACTGCAGAACATAGGCCTGTAATCAAAACACTTCTCCACACATTTATATGTAGAACAGAGAGGTACGATACCAGGCAGCTGCTTTAATTCCCGATTGCATTCACTGCACGACCCGGGTGATGCAACGCAGCTTCACTTTTCCTGACAGACCGAGCGAGATGAAGCAGATTCTCCAGTCCTCTGCAGGGTGAGCCTGGTAGATAGCTGTCACGGATACAGCCTCCTCTGCCTGCACACCACAGCGGATCTTGTCCGGCTCCTCTGGCGATACCGTCAACAGATTTCTTGGCCTTCCACACGTACCTTGTGAAGACTCTACAAGCGCAGGCCCAGGCCCTTCTCTCTCCTACGCCACATGACTCTGAACTCTCAGCCGTTAAGCGGAACTCACAATTTCGGGCGTGACCCAACTCTGTTGGAGGGCTCCTGATGCCAATCCCCTCTACCTCCTTCTATTGGTGCAAATAAGGCTCCACCTTCTGGACTTCAGTTCCCAGCATCACGGGCCATACCTCCCATTGGCAGCCGGCTCCCGAAAGAGTCCCAGCCCTAATTGGCTGCTCAATTCTCCATTTCAGGCACCTCTTGCTCCTTATTGGACCCCATAGACAGTCCGGGTCCAAAATGGAGGGGTAAAATGCACAAAGTCCCAACTGCAAGGGAAAACAGGTTAGACAAACGACATTTCTTAATACTTAGTCAACATATACTACATAAATCCCACAGCCCAATAAGGGTCCCACTTTGCCTATTTATCGATGGCAAAAATAGAGCACCTACCCTGCGGCTCAGGTGGGACTCGAGCAGCAGAACCCGCAACTCCCTCTCTTTGCAGTGAGCTGACTGGGCCAGCGAGCAGGCAGTTCTTAAAGAGACAGCTAGAAGTGTTCTAGTAAACCCGCATTTATAAGGGGGTTTCTCTGCAGGCAGTGACTACAAGTCTTTACATGGTGCTCAACATCGGCCCCCATTTTGGGCCAGTAGAAGCGGGATCATACCAGGTCAAGGGTTCTGTCAATACCGTGGTGCCCCATGTGATTGTGGAGGGACCTCAGTACCAAATCTTTAAAAGCTGTAGGCAGGACTAGTTGTTGCTTGTCTACTTTGCCAAGTTCTAGGTAGTAAACCCCCATTTATAAAGGGGGTTACACACAGAACTCGCAAAAAAATCCAACCAGTGCCTCCACAGTAAAAAACAAATGAGCAGCAACTTTGAAAGACAAACGGATGTTGTAAATATTTTTTTTTTGTACAGAAACAAACAGGGCCTTTGTTTAATCACAATATACCCATCCAGGGTGTGGGTATAATGGAGGATTTACCACTACTGGTGTGGTTAAGTCCCTCGGCTGCGCCTCGTGACCGAACCACACTAGCCATGGTAAATCCTCCAGTATACCCACACCCAGTCAGGGTATATTGCTTTAATAACTTTTTGTACCTTAAACAATGCAAGAGGGGGCCCTTCCCTATCAGCTAACTTGGGGCTAGAGGGGGGCAGGGGCACCATGGTGAGAGGGAAAGACAAATAACCTGGAATTGGCTGTCAAGCTCAATTTGGGCAGTGAGCTTGGTGAGACATAAACACCTTTGTGTACCACATTGAGAGGCAAATCCACTGGCCTCCCAGGAAAATTATAGCTGAGGCGTACTACTGGCTTGACAGCTCGGCCAGTCTTTCTGAGGGGGACAACTACAGTCTCTGTACTCTCAGCACTGGTCTGGGGACTCTCATCACTTGTGAGGGGTGCCTCTACCTGGGTGGCAACGTCCAAACTTGGGGCACTGTTGGCTCCTTGCTCTGCAGGCTCTGTTTCTACAACATTTGACTCATTTTGCGAAGGCTCAGGCACAATTAAGCTTTGAGGCACTGAATGGGGGTGGTCAGCACTCTCATAGTGTTCTTCAAGTTCTGGTATGTCACCAGAAAGACAAACCCTCAGCCCCTTCTTTAGGCAAATCATACAGTTCCACAATACACAGAGACTCAACATCTTCAGACGTGATACTTTGCACTTCACTTTCTGGGAGCATTGGCTCCAAGGATGAAGCTGGAGGGGTAAGGCAGTCCAGAAGGCCCAGCTTCATCCCCACAATTTATCAGGGGGTTACCTCGAAACAGCTGACTCAGTTCATAAGAGGGGTAATAGGCATGGTCATATTCACTTTTGTCAGAAGTGGACTGACAGTCACTATCATTCTGGGCCTGCTGCGGAGGAAACCTTAAATCTGTGACCATTGGGGTAGGCTGACTGTCTCTTTCTTGCAGCAGCATGAGTCACCGGCCCAGGGGACTCAATTTCTGGTGGTTCAGCCTCAATCATGACTTGGCCGATAGGTAGCAAGTGGTTATGGTGCATGGTCTTGACAGCTTTGGAGTTGTTCTCTGGGCACACCTTGTACACAGGAATCATCCAACTTTCCAGCTACTACATGGGGAAGATGGTGCCACCAATCAGCAATTTTGTGTTTATCATGCAGTCCCAAATTGCGTAACACACGGTCTCAGTTCGAAGCTCTTGAGCCTTTACTTTTTTATCATGCCTCTCTTTGTTGGCTAGATTTCTCTTGGCGGCCATTGTGGACCAATTGATAGGCATGGTTCAATTGAGCTTTCAGTTTTTGTACATACTGCAAGTAGTTTTTGGCTTGGACCCCATCTGGAGAGACCCCAAAACAGACATCAACTGGCAGCCGGGCCTCTCTCCCGAACATGAGGCAGTAGGGGGAGAACCTAGTAGCATCATTTTTCATGCAATTGTATACGTGTACCAAGGTGCTAATCTGCTGGCTACATTTATGCTTGTCTTTTGGGTGGAGAGTGCCCAGCATGTCTAGAAGGGTGCAGTTAAAACGTTCTGGTTGAGGGTCTCTCTGCGGGTGATAGGGGTGGTTCTTGACTTTCACACCCCCCATAGAGAGAGCATTTCTTTGATTAGCCGACTCTCAAAGTCTCTGCCTTGATCAGAATGAATCCGCTGGGGGGTACCATAGTGGACGAAGAAATTTTCCACTAGTACCTTGGCCACGGTAGATGCCTTTTGATCTTTGGTGGGAAAAGCTTGTGCATACCGTGTGAAATGATCCGTAACCACTAACACATTGTCAATGTTCCGCTGATCAGGTTCTAAACACAAGAAGTCTATGCAGACTAGTTCCATGGGGGTGCTGGTAGTAGTATTAACAAGAGGGGCAGCCCTCTGAGGCAGGGCTTTTCTTTGCAGGCAGCGACTACAAGTCTTTATGTGGTGCTCAACATCGGCCCCCATTTTGGGCCAGTAGAAGCGGGATCGTACCAGGTCAAGAGTTCTGTCAATACCGAGGTGCCTCATGTGATTGTGGAGGGACCTCAGTACCAAATCTTTAAAGGCCGTAGGCAGGACCAATTGTTGCTTGTCTACTTTGCCACTATGATCTACTGTCTCTCAATACAACAACTGATTGAGCAACTTCAATCTGGGGCCTTCTTTAAACAATAAAGCAGTTCGCAAGTCAGTGAAACGTAACTTAGACACTTCTTTCCCAGCATGCAGGGCATCAAGTGCTGGCTGAATCATAGGATCTTGGGATTGAGCCCACTGAATGCTGTCATTGTCAAATTGAGGTAGTGCACTAATATCTAGAGCAGAGAAGTGGCAATAAACAGCTGGTATGCAGGTGTCAGAAAGGCTCAAGCAATCTACTAAACAGTCCACTGTGTCTGCAGACATCTGTTCATCTCTATCAAACTTTTGGCACAATGCTTGAATGTTAGGTTCAGACAGCCTGACCCAATCACTCTTGGAAGTGGACCTTCATGATAGGGCATCAGCATCAGTATGGTCCAGGCCCGGTCTGTATTCAACAGCATGATCATAGGTTGATAATGCAGAAAGCCACCAGTACCCAGTGGCGTCTAACTTAGCTGAAGTCTGTACATAGGTCAATGGGTTATTGTCAGTCTTTACCAATGTCTTTGCCCCATAGAGGTATTCATGAAACTGGTCAACGATGGCCCATTTTACCGCAAGGAACTCCAACTTATGCACAGGGTAGTTTCGTTTGGACGGGGTCAAGCTCCAACTGGTGAAAGCTACTGGTCTCAGGCCATCCTCATGGTCTTGATACAGCACCACTTCTAGACACTGTAGACTAGCATCCGTATGCAGCACATAGGGTTTGGTGGGGTCAGCATAGGCGAGGATGGGGGCGTGGGTGAGCTGGTATATGATCTCATGGAAGGCTGCTTCACAGTCGGGCGTCCAGCGGGGCCCAAAGAGTTCACCTGGGCAGAAGTATACTTTTTCTGGTTCTTTAACGGCCTCTTTTGTATTTACGATTGGAAGGAGGGTAACCCTGGGTAAGGTTCAAGAGTGGGCGAATTACCTTGGAATAGTCTTTTATGAACCTGCGGTAGTAGCCACAGAACCCCAGGAAATGTAGTTTTCAGATTATGGGGCTGGAGCCAAGTAGTCAGTGATTCAACCTTACTGGGATCAGTCTCTATCCTTTCTGCAGATCCAATGTGCCCCACATACTTCACGGAGGTTTGGAAAAACTGGCACTTGTCAATGGACAGCTTGAGTCCGAAGTCTTCCAGTCAGTCTAGGACTTTAGACAGTCGGTTTCATGCTCCTCTAAGGTGCTCCCAATCACAATGACATTGTCCAAGTACATGAGGAATTCCAGCAAATTCATATCTCCCACCGCACATTCCATCAGTCGCTGAGGTGGCCGGGGCATCCAATATCCCCTGTAGCATCCTCAAACTCGTAAAACCCCAATGGAAAAATGAAGGCTGTTTTCTCATGGTCTTCTGGGGCCATCAGGATCTGGTAGTATCCGCTGCGAAGATCCAACACCGAGAACCATTTGCTCCCATTCAAGCAGTCCAGGGCATCTTGTATACAAGGCATAGTGTATTGATCTGGGATGGTCCACTGGTTCAGGGTTCGATAGTCAACACACATCCTCACAGACCCATTCTTCTTATGCACAACCACAATGGGAGAGAGGCGTATGGGCTCCTGGATTCTTGTATCATGCCAGAAGTGAGTATTTCCTGCAGGTGTCTTCTCACATCATCTATGTCTGCTGGGGCTAGGTGTCGGGACCTCTCTCGAAATGGCCGTTCATCGTGCAGGTGTATGTGATGGTCCACACACTGGACACATCCCATATCCCATTCCTTCAACGAAAACACTTGGTCTCTCTGGGCAAGTCTCTTGCTAATTCTAGCCTTCCATTCAGCTGGCAATGGGGAGTCACCAAAGTCAAACAAGTCTGGGGTCACTCTCTCCTCACCAGGGTGCTTGTTGCTGGGCAATACTGCAGTGTCTGCGCAGTGTACCGTAGCTAGGGTGCACCCTCTATTCACCCGGATCTCCTGATTTGACACATTGTGAATCTGGACCACTCATCCTACATAGGCATGGGCACAAGCAGGCAAGATGCTGGGCTTGACCAATAATCCTTCTGCCAATTTTCCACTGCCTGGCACATCCAACATCAGTATTTTGTTCTTGACATCTTTCCGGAGGTGGACCTCCCCTTGAATGATACACTGGGTGTTAGGGGCCAGTACCATTGAATCGGGATCCTTCTTCCACACGATCCCCAACGGTTCATCCTGGTCTACTTCCTCATGTTTCTATTGCAAATCATAGGCCCTCTTGATCAGAGTCGGAATTCTCAGGGCCCTCCCAGTCCATCGCTCTTGTTTCTCATGACAGAGTTGCGCCAGTCTCCCAAACATATGGGCGTTTGTCCCAATTAACATGGGGACCCCATTATACAGTCCGGTTGGGGGACACACTAGGGCCAATGTCTCTACTCACTCGTCTACCCCAGTTACAGTTGCAGGAAAAGACAACCAGAGACGGACATACCGTAGGTAGGGATAAGACTTGTCACTCAGGCCCCACACATGTAGGCCTTCCAGGGATTGCAAAGGCACATCAGATAAGTGCTTGTCATACCAGTCCTGGAATACAATGGTCACTTGCAACCCACTGTCAAGCACAGCTCAAGTATGAATACCATTCACAGTCACCGTAGTCTCCATTGAAGGGCCCACTATTTTGGACCAGTCTGGAGAGGCAGTAGCAGAGGCCTGGACAGATGATTTAGCCACAAAGAAATTTGAGTTAGGGTTTCTCGAACCCTCACTGCGGTCATTTCGGGCACCCCTTGGCCACTGATTTGCTTTTCCGAGCTCCCCTTGGAGTCTGTTTACTACTCTTTAAGTCCTTCTGAGACTGGCATTCTCTTTTCATATGGCCGTCCTTTCCACAGTTGTGATGAATGATAGACTCCTGGGTCATCCTGGGAGAGAACATCGTATGAGGAACTGAAGCAGTAGTAAGAGATTGGGGTCTAGTATCTGCTTGCAGCGGTGAGAGTGGTGTAACATGTCTTAACAGTTCCTTTGGAGTGGCAGTCAATCCGGTGATCTCAGCCTTGGAGCCACCCTCAGTAGCAGATTCCTGAGGGTGCACCCCCACCCCCATGGCAGTCACATCCTGAAAGGGACCAGAATCTTGTTCCATGGGGGAAACCCTTGCAGAGGCACCCATCTTCAACTCTCAGACTTCCTTTATTAGCTTGTCTTTCCAATGCTGGGCCCAGGGTGGGAAGTCCTTTGCATTCTCAGAGTGCTCGCTAAGTGCTGACTTTTGCCCCTGAGCCTCACTTGGCTGATTGCTTTCGGTCACTTGCGCAGCAGCAGCAGATATGGGTGCAGTTCCCCCATGGGGTCACCTTTGCTCACCCCCCCCGAATTTCTTTCATTAGCTCGTCATAGGAGGGGGTCAATTCCAGTCGAGTGGCAAGGTGCAACTGAAGCAGTAACAATTCTGAAAATGGAGCAGACTTAAGGATCTGGTCCAGCCTAGTTCGATCTAATTCATTTGATGACAAACTACCCTTTCTGAGGCACTCTTGTAGCAGCTTTTCAAGCAGAGGTACATACACAGACTATGGCTCCCCTGGGTACTGCTGAGAGTTTCTTACTCTCCACCACAGATCCTCACCTGAATCTGAGCTCCCATACACATTTTCCAATGCATCAAGATAGTCCTGTGCAGTTGCTTCGGGGTTATTGGCCCGCTTGGCATGGATGGTAGCCAGGGCAGGACCTCGGAGGCTCTCACTCAACCTCTTTTGTTTCTCTGCTTCTGAGCATTGCTATTCAAGTACTAGAGGGGCAACATAGTCTATCCAGATCTCCCAGTCATCCTCCCCCTTGGGGGTGGGGACGGTGCCCAAGAAGATTCTCAGCCTTCAGTAGGAGTCGTGACTAATGGCAGGAACAGATATAGGGGCTAGCATTGGCACGGGCACAGAAGGCGGGGCAGTAACAGGTGCTGGAGTGGGAGGGGGTGTTGGGGAAGGAACACCCCCAGGTGGCAGGAATAGTTTCTTAAAGTCCTCTATGGTTTTCCCTTCCTTCAGCAACAACTTAGCAAATTTCTCCTCAGAAGTCTCAGATAATGATGGGAGCTCATCCTCCCCGGGGTCTTTACTGTCTTGTTATCACTCTCCAGGCAGCTGGAACCCCTTCTGGGGCAATAGTCTGTGGCATTTTAGAGCTGTTCACGAGGTCACTACACTCTACCAAGGCTATGAAAGTTTGGGCGATCAAATCAGCCTGTCGACCCACCACCACAGGGTTTTTTAAACATTCAACTTTGGAGAGTGCTCCCTCTACAGTGTCTTTACTGGTACCCAGGGGAATATCCACTATAAGTAGAGTATTTTGGGGGTCGATCTCCTGCCCAGTACACCACCCCACCAACTGGTGTATAGCCATTTCTACCGGGGTAGTTATTAATCTTTAACAATAATTCATAATTTTTGGCCAATAGAAGGCACAAAATCCCAGCGGTGCCTCCAAAATGTAACCCCTAGGTGGCGCTATCCCAAGGGCTACTACCCCTGCCTGCTTGGCTAGTAGCAGGTTAAGGGGCCTGAGTTCTGAAACGGGTGCCTCCACCTGGAGGTCAGAGTTGGTAGCAGTCAAGCTAACCTGGGCACAGCCCTCCTGGACACTGTAACCCCCCTCTTTCATTACTAGTGACTGGAACAATATACAATAATCACTTTCACAATACCCCAGTACACCACACAAGTACCCACACTGTTTGCACTTACCATAGATACATAGACAGTGTCGGCAGATAAGGGCCTATGGCCCACCCAGTCTGCCCATTTGAGCTCGTAAGTTCAGTTTGTTTTCCTAGAAGTCTGTTGCCCCTTACCCCTGACCTCCAGAATTCCTTTATGTCTATCCCGTGCATTCTTAAATCCCGTGATTGTTTCAGCCCCCACCACTTCCTTGACAGGGTGTTCCACTTGTCCACCACCCGCTCTGTGAAGAAATTCTTCCTCATGTTTCTCTGAATCGCCCCTCCTCCAACTTCATCCCATGACCTCTAGTCCTGGAACATCTTTTCACTTAAAAATAGTGTATTCCTGCACCCTGTTCCTCCCTGTAAGATACCTGTATGTCTCTATCATATCCCCTCTCTCCCTCCCTCCTCTCCTCCAGGGAGTACATGTTCAGTTCCTTCAACCTGTCTTCATAGGACTTGTGATGCAATCCATGCACCATCTTTGTTGCCCTCCTTTTAACCTTCTCTACCTTGTCTATGTCCTTACGTAGGTATGGTCTCCATAACTGTACACTGTACTCCAGGTGGGGCCTCACTAGTGTCTTGTATAGCGGAATTATGACCTCCCTTTTCCTGCTGGTGATGCCCCTGCCTATACATCCCAGCATCCTATTTGCTTTACCTGCTGCCTTGTCACACTGTTTCCCTACCTTGAGGTCATCAGAGATGATAACCCCAAGATCCCTTTCCTACTTGGTGCATGCTATATCCTCACCCCCCAACTGATATATTGTGCCAGGGTTTTTGTGCCCCATATGCATTATCTTGCACTTCCTTGCATTGAATTTCAACTGCCAAACCCCTGACCATTCTTCAAGTTTCTGTAGGTCCCTTCTCATTCTGTCTACACCCTCTGGTGTGTCTACTCTGTTACAGAGCTTTGTGTCATCAGCGAACAGTGAAATTCTGCCTTCTAGGTCCTGCGCAATGTCACTGATGAAGATGTTGAATAGGACCGGTCCCAGCACTGATCCCTGTGGTACCCCACTGGTCACTCTTCCCTCTGTGGAGTGACAGCCATTTACCACCACCCTCTTTGTCCTGCCACCCAGCCAGTTACCTACCCACCACACTACTGTCCTGCCCACACCATATTCTCCAGTTTGTGTAATAGTCTTCTATGTGGCACAGTGTCAATGGCCTTGCTGAAGTCCAGATAGGCCATGTCCACTGCCCTACCTGATCCACCTCCCTAGTCACCCAGTCAAAAATTCAATGAGGCTGGTCTGACATGACCTCCCCTGGTGAAACCATGCTGCCTTGGGTCCTGTAGTCCATTGACAACCAGATGTTCCACCAATCTCTCCTTCAGTAGTGCTTCCATGATCTTCCCCACTACTGAGGTGAGGCTGACTGGTCTGTAGTTCTCCACTTCCTCTTTGTTCCCACTTTTGTATAAGGGGACTACATCTGCTGTCCTCCAGTCTTTGGGTACCTCCCGTTTCCAGTGATCGGCTAAACATGATAGCCAGAGGTTCAGCCACCACCTCTTAGTTCTTTAAGGACCCTGGGGTGCACCCCATCTGGCCCCATTGCTTTATCAACTCTTATTACTTCCAGTTCCTTCAGGACCCTTTCTCGTGTAAAGGGACTTGTGTCCATTTCTGCACCATTCTCACCCCTTGTACTCCCTTCAGACCCATTACCCTCCTCAGTAAAGACTGAGTAGAAATACCCGTTTAATATGTCAGCTTTACTGTTGTCATCCTCCACGTCCCATCCTCCCCTTCAGTCTCACTATCCTCCCTTTGTCTTTCTTTTTTCACTTATGTACCTGTAAAAGGTTCTGTCCCTCTACCCACTGATTTTGCAATGTGTTCTTCTGTCTGAGCTTTGGCTTCCCTTACTGACCTCCTGCCTCCCTTTGCTTCTCCTGGTACTTCTCCCTATCCCCTTCTGCCTGTGTCTTTTGTATTGCCTGAATGCAATCTTTTGGCTTTCACTTTCTTTGCTACCTCTTTGGAAAACCATAATGGTCTCCTCTTCCTTTCCTCTTGCTAACCTACTTAATGCATAATTGTTGTTTGAATCCCCATTTTAAATACTGCCCACTGTTCCTCAACCCTGATTCCTGTCCCATTCCCCTAATGCCTCTTTCAAGTATCTCCCATTTTCCCAAAGTCTGCCCCCCTAAAATCCAGGATACGTGTTTTTGTGTGGTTTGGTTCTGCTCTTTCTGTGATTTCAAACCACAATGACTGGTGGTCACTGTTCCCCAGGTGCTCCCCCCACTGTTACCCCCATCACACTGTCCCTGTTTGTGAGCACAAGGTCCAGTATTGCCTTCTGCAGAGTTGGTTCCATGACCAGTTGCTTGAGGTAGGCACCCTGAAGGGAGTCCAGGATAAATCTGCTCCTAGTTGATGCTGCTGCTGGGATGCTCCAGTCCACGTCTGGAATATTGAAGTCTCCAACCAGTACTACCTCACCCTTGTCTGCCATTCTTTGCATGGCTAGCATCAGCTCCCTATCTGTTTCTTCCTCCTGGGCTGGTGGTCTATAGACCACACCTGTGCGGATGGCTGTCCCCATTTTCCTTTCCAGCTTAACCCACAGTATCTCTCCCCCATTTTGTTCCTCCTGGATCTCTGTGGCCCTTATGTCATTTTTCACATACAGTGCCACTCCTCCTCCCTTCCTGCCTGCTCTGTCTCTTCTGAATATGTTGTAGCCAGGTATGGCCATCTCCCAGTCGTGGTTATCATTACACCAGGTTTCAGTGATGGCCACAATGTCCAGGTCTGACTGTACCATGACAGCCTCCAGATCTTCCATCTTGCTGCTAAGGCTCCTGGCATTTGCACACATGGCTTTCCATGATTTGCAGAGAAGTCAGTGATGAGACCTGCCTGGGGATCAGCCCCCTGCTCCATGCTTGAACAGGAATGATGCCTCGGCGATTTGTGCCGGTCTACAGGAGCTGTCTGCTCAGATTACTTATGACTGCATTTTGCAAAAAGACCAAAACTACAATTCCCACAGATTTTGACTCCAGACAGCTCCTGTAGACCGGCTCCATTTTAGATCCCACCAGTACTGATTGGTCCAATTCGCAGTCCAGGACTAAGATAGTGGAGATAAACAAAACAGTCCTTGCTGTAAAGAAGGCAGGTTAGACAAACTACATTATCATTATCACTCTAAATGATTTTCAGCAATCCTTCTGGCCCGGCCCTGGGGACCCCTGTAAAACAAGGTTATACACAACAAATAACAGCAGTACAGTACTTTTGCACAAAGTGGAACCACAGTCAGAGTAAATGCAAAAAAGAGTTAGATCTGATTTATTTAAGGGGCTTGAACAAGGGAGGGGCATAATCAGGTTAATTTGCTTAAAGGCTCTATCAATCTAACAGTTATGCATGCCCTTCAGGTTCCATAAACAGTCACACACTCTGGGTACCCAGATGGAGAATGGTGGGCTAGCCAGGAACGTTGCAGCTGGTTAGATTAGGCTGTTGCAGGGAGCTACCCTGAAGATTACTCATGATACCCAAGACTGGACACAGGCTAGACGAAAATAGAGACAGCAGGTGGCTAATCTGGAGTGACAGGAGAAGCAGGGCCCACACAAATCACCGAGGCATCATTCCTGTTCAAGCATGGAGCAGGGATCTGATCCCCAGGCAGGTCTCTCATCGATGACTTCTCTGTGCAAAGGGAGTCTGGCTGGGCCAGTATGGCAAGACCCAGGCCAAATCAAGACAGATTTGGATGCAGTCCGTTTTGCACTGGATACAGCTTCCAGCAAGCAGAACACAGTTCACACAGTGGGGAATCAAATCACAACCCACTAGCAGCTCACAGCACATTTACATGTAAGGAAATTTTACTGTACCAGGCAAATCACTCTTAAGTCACATTCGCAAAGTCTCTGCACACACCGGGAGCTCCGAGGTGGCTGGAAGTCCAGACAGGCCAATTGCATTCAGAAAATCTTCGGTCTTCTTCAGGTTAAAGCCTGGTCACAGTCCAGTGGCTTAAAACAGTCCTCACAACTCAGATTCAGTCTGAATAAACTCTATTTTCCCTCTCAGGGACAGTAGGCAGGCCAAAACTCCGCTCTTTCACAGTTCTCCCATGCAAAACTACACAGAACTACTGCCCAAATCACTTGAGCTATTCTCATTTCACTTCCCAGCTCAGAATTGAAACTAGCTGCAGCAGCCTGGGAAAATCCCCAAGATCCAAAAGGTTCGGTTGGCTGAACCTCCTGTAAGTCACAACAAAGGCTCCTCCTTCAGGTGCAAAAAGGGGCAAAAAGCCCAAAACTACAATTCCTACAGATTTTGACTCCAGACAGCTCCTGTAGACTGGCTCCATTTTAGGTCCCACCAGTACTGATTGGTCCAATTCACAGTCCAGGACTAAGATAGTGGAGATAAACAAAACAGTCCTTGCTGTAAAGAAGACAGGTTAGACAAACTGCATCATCATTATCACTCTAAATGATTTTCAGCAAATAGTTACATCTTTCAACAGAGCTCCCGCTCAGATTACTTATGACTGCATTCCAGGCAGCTCTTAAAGAGACAGTACACAGAGTTTATACAGGCACTGTCTGGCAATCACATTTAAACTGCTAAAACGCAGGACACCAGCCTGGCAGTGAGCATTTAGGCAAGTTCAAGGAAGACTTTTCAGGAACACCCATTTCTAGGGGGGTTACAGTAAGAAGAGCTAAAGCAGACTTAGAATGGGTAAAGATGGGTATCATACAAGACAGGATGTAAGGAGCAATCTGAAGTTCTAAAGCAGTACCTACCACTAGTGAGTAAATGAGAAACACCTACTGTGTTCACAGTTCTAAAATAGTATTTACCACCAGTGAGTAATCAGAAACACCCACTGCCTTTACAGTTCCAAAATTGTACTTACCACCAATAAGTAAATCAGAGATACTTATGGGTGTTCAAAGCTATACAATGGGGTCTAAAAATTAAGTATTTTGATTGGTCGACTGGTACTTTATGTCACTAGGTAATTTTTGCATAACCACCACATAAAGTACCAGCTGACCGTACATTTAAAAAAAGTGAAAATCACTCCACATAGAACCCTTTGCGTTCCAATACACTCTTGCAAAGCCGCAGGTTCTCTCTCCCGCAAAGTGCACCATTCCACAAACTCAAATGTCTTTCAGAAAAAGTGAAAACAATAAAAATGTCAGATCTAAGCTGTAGATTTTGAAGTGGGAGACAACCGAGAGCTAACCAGCACATTTTCAGTTTTAATCACGTTCTTACCACGTTCAGCTTATTCACATTGCTGCCGGCTGGCTTCAGGGCTAGGAGAGGGCTTCTGCCCAGTAACAACAAACTATTTTGTGTAGGAGGAAGGACATTTTATTAAAATCAGCATAAAAATAATTACAAAAGTTTTTCCTTAACTTTGAGTGCAATTCTCATGTTTCCTAATTGTATAATCGGAATACTCTATGATAGAGTGTGGGTTGGGCTTGGATTTATCCACACATGGCATAATTAGTCACTCAGCCTGCAGCCTCGTGACCGAACCACACCAAGCATGGGCAAAATCCCAGCCCAACTCACACCATGTCATGGATTATTCCTTAATTACAAAACAATACTTACCACGAGTGAGTAAATCAGGAACACCCACTGAATTCACAGTTCCAAAATGGTACTTACCATCAGTGAGTAAATTAGAAACACTCACTGTGTTCATAGTTCTAAAACAGTACTTACCACTAGAAAAAAATTAAGCAATAAACCATGACAGGGTGTGGGTTATGGTGGGATTCACCCATGCCTGATGTGGTTTGGTCACGACCCTGCAGGCCAAGTGGCCAAGTGACCAAACCACACCAGAAGTTGATAAATACCAGCATAACCCAAACCCTGGAGTGGTTTATTGCAATTATACAATGGGAAAGTTTGTAAAATAAATTTTAAACAACAAAAATGTTGTATTTCAGCTGCTTTTATTGAATTTTTATAGACATATTTTACAGTAATTACAGATAGTCCTTTGTGGCTGGGTAGACTATAGTTCCAGATGTTGCCTGCCCCTCCACCTCCTCCAGTCTGTGTGATTACATTGGGTAGATCTGTGGTACCTTTTTCTTTAACTAGCCCCCCCAGTGTCTTTTTTTTAATGCTTTTGTAACCCCCTACAAATGGGGGTTCCTGAAAAGTCTTCCTTGAGCTTGCCTAAATGCTCACTGCCAGGCTGGTGTTCTGCATTTTAGCAGTTTAAATGTATTGCCAGAGAGTGCCTGTATAGCTTCTGTGTACTGTGTCTTTAAGAGCTGCATGGATTGCAGTCATAATTAATCTGAGAGGGAACTTTGTTAGAAGATGTACTTGTTTGCTGATCATTTGTTAGAGTAGTAATAATATTGCAGTTTGTTCTAACCTGCCTTCTTTGCAGCATGGACAGTTCTGTTTGTTTCCATCATCTTGGTCCAGGACTGCAGAATGAGCCAATCAGTACATTTGGGACTCTGAAATGGAGCCTGCCTACAGGGGCTTGGTGGGGCCAAAACTTGTAGGAATTGTAGTTTGGGGCTTTTGGCGCCTAAAATAACTTTTTGGATCTTGGGGAAAGTCCTACACTGCTTGCAGTTTCAGTTAGATCTAAGTTGGGAAGTGAAGAAGTAAGAGCTTGAGATAGTTCGAGCAGCAATTCATAGTGGATTTGCACAGGAGAACTGTGGAAAGGCCCGAGTTTGGCCTGCATGCCTGCCTGCTGTTCCTAAGAGGGAACTTGTGCTTTTTTCGGACTGAATCCGAATTTGGAGAGCGAATTAAGCCACTGAATTGTGACCAGGCTTTAACCTGAAGACCACCGAAGATTTGCTGAATGCGATCGGCCTGTCTGGACTTCCAGCTACCTGTGAACTCCCGGATTGTGCAGAGACTCTAATTGCGACTGCAGAGCCATTTGCCTGGTACAGTGGAATTTTCTTACATGTGAATGTGCTGTTTGCTTATAGTGGGTCGTGATTTGGTTCCCCACTGTGTGTCTGAACTGTTTTGCTTGCTGGAGGCTGTATCCAGCTCCACGGACTGAATCCGTATCCATTTCCGTTTGCCTGAGCCCTGCTACACTGGCCCAGCCAGAATACCTGCTACACAGAGAAAATCATCGATGAGACTGGCCTGGGGATCAGCCCCCTGCTCAACACCTTGAACAGGAACGATGCCTCGGTGATTCGTGTGGGCCCTGCTTCTCCGGGCACTCCAGCTCAATAGCCTGCAGTCTCGATTTCGTCCTGCCTGTGTTCAGTATTGGGTATCATGAATAAATATCAAGGTAGTTCCCTGTAACAACAGCTAAATCTAAAAGTGTTGTCATCTGATTGTCTTGTTGCCTTTGCTTTCATGAACTGAGCCCTCTGGCTTTGGATTACAAATAGTGTGTGTTGTGCATGTTGCTTTCTTCCATCACAGGGCCCCAACCAGCTTCAATGTTCTTGGCTAGCCCACTGTTTTCCTACCTGGGTACCCAGAGTGTGTGACTGTGTAGGGACTCTGGATTGCATGCATAACAGTCCGATTAATATAGCTTTTAAGCAAATCAACCTGATTATGCCCCTCCCTTGTTCAAGTCCCCTGAATAAATCAGATTTAACTTTGTTTGCATTTAACCTGACTGTGGTCCCAGTTTGTGCCAAAAGTATTGTACTGTTGCTATTTGCTGTGCTTAACCTTGTTTTACAGGGGGTCCCCAGGGTCAAGCTAGAGGAACCAGCCCTGGTGGTAAGTGCAAACAGTGTGGGTAATTGCCTGGTGAATAAGGGCCATTGTGAAAGTAATTATTGTATATTGTTCAGGCCACTAGAAAGGAAAGAGGGGGGTTACAGTGTCCCGGAGGGCTGAGCCCAGGTTAACTTGACCGCTAACAACCCTGACCTCCAGGTGGAGGCACCCGTTTCATTACCCAGGCCCCTTAACCCACTACTAGCCAAGCAGGCAGGGGTAGTAGCCCTTGGGATAGTACCACCTAGGGGTTACACTTTGTTTCATGTTAGTGTTGGGAGAGTGAGCGAGCAATGCCGTAGGTCAGTCAGGAGCTGCTGCGAGAGACAGCAGTGATGCTGAGCGGGACGAGCGCCCGTGCTGTGACTTAAGCATGAGGAGCGAGAGCCGGCACATTTGCAGTTCTGATTACAAATACTGGACGGTGCTCTAGTTTTACGTGTGCCAGCAATAGTCGTTTATTTTTATTTATTCTTTTGTTTTGGGCTGGTGGAGCGGGGCGGGAGCTGAGAGAGAGACAGAGCCAGACAACAGCGAGTGTACCTGTGCCGTGCTGTGAGCGACAGACTCGGGAGGGAGCGAGCATTGCAGGAAACCTTTAAAAAGATTTGTGACCACGTTTTATAGGCTGCAGTAACTTTTTTTTTTTTACTAAGGTTGGGACTGTAGATTTGTTTTACATCTTCATGGATTGCTCATTCATCTTAGGCAGTGTTGCAGCTTGCGGTTTTGCATACTGCCGGTTTAGCAGGGAAACCAACATGGTGGCTTGGATGTTTTCATTTCAGGGGTCAGACTGATTTCTGTTCCAGATGCGGCTGACTGGCATCTTTTGCATGGGTAATGCCAGCATTTACCACAACATCAAAGATGCTAGTCAGCCAATCAGGGACTCCAATTCTCAGACACCATTGTATAATTAGGATTATACAACGGGCACAAAAAATTGGACAGAATCCTGCATTTTGATTGGCTGGCTGGCACCTTTTCAACGTTGTAAATCCTCCAGAGTACCCACTGGAAAAGATGCCAGCCACCACTCAGCTGCATCAGAAACTCCCTGGCAAATCCCTCCATTCCTCGCAAATACACCACTACCAAGCACACGGACATACGGCGAGATTACCTAGTCGTTAACCCGACATCCGATACTCCGTCACCACCTTCAAAACTTCAGAAAAAGTGCTGCGCCATTCCAGAAAAGAGACGCCCCCGAAAGAAAAAAGAAAAGAAAATGTAGTTCATTCTCTCGTCGGCAAATAAGCTGAAAAAATCGTAACGTTTAGGGTGGCAATCAACGATCCTCCAGCACATGCGCAGGACTCACAAAAAAATCCAAGCAGTGCATCTGCAGTAAAAAACAAATGAGCAGCAACTTTGAAAACCAACGGACGTTTTAAATATTTTTTTTTTGTACAGAAACAAACAGTGCCTTTGTATAATCGCAATATACCCCTCCAAGGAGTGGGTATAATAGAGCATTTACCACTACTGGTGTGGTTAAGTGCCTCGGCTGTGCCTCGTGACCGAACCACACCAGACATGGTAAATCCTCCAGTATACCCACACCCTGTCAGGGTATAGTGCTTTAACATCCACCACATTCACAGTTCTAAAATAGTACTTACCACCAGTGAGTAAATCAGAAACACCCACTGCAATCACTAAAAGGAATTAGATACGTAAGCAATAAGCCACGAGGGGGTGTGGGTTATCAGGGCAATTACCACGACTACAGTGGTTTGCCCACGAGGTGCAGACAAGTGGGTAAATCCTCTCCAGCTGTGGTAAATCCCCTGATAACCCACATCCTCCAAGTGGCTTATTGCAATTATACCAAGGTTCATTTTTTTTACTATAATAAAATACAACTGTTAAAGAGGTTGCTTTGTGTTTTTATTTTTATTGTATTTATTCCTGGGCTCCAGATGATTCATTGGATTGTTTAATCAACAGCCAGTGATTATCATAGGATTTACACCGGTGGTAAACTGCCAGTCTGATGATTTCATTGGCTGTTCACTTATGTCCATTTTATAATTAATGAAACAGACCGGGAAACATTATTTGAAAAAGAACCTTAAAAAAGTGATTTACAGGTTCATCGTAGTTCACCTTTAAAGAAGACACAAAATAATTTCTAATTGGCAGCTGCTTACAAAATTCTTGTTTACAGAACTGATGATCATTCCCATAAATTATCCATATGTAGCTGTACCTAAATAAAAAGTGATATGAAAAACTGTATTTTTCATTGTTTTGTTTTTATGGGCAGCATTTTGTTACAGTTCTCATCACAGAATCAGTGATCCAAAGTTTTAAGAATGCCACAGTTTGTGTGTAGAACTCGGAATGAGGTTCTGATTGGTCAACAGCTCATAATTAGCATTCTGTACTGGAACCAAGACATAGTTAAAATTCCAAACTACCGCTTCCAGCATGTTGTTCATAAAAGGAAGACAGCTGAGAAACAGATTTTCATATCACTGTTTATTCAGGTACAATTAAATATGGGTGGTTTGGAAGTATGGATTTCATCTCTGTAAACAGGAACATTATTAACTCTTGCCAATTAGCTCAAATTTCCTGTCCTCTTCAAAGAGACTGCCTGCTGAACACAGGTTACCAAGGCAACAGGGAACTCAATAATATACAGGTTAGCAGAGTCTAATTGACTCTAATGACTTTCTGATGCTCGGGTCCTGTTCTGCTGTAGACATCTGATAATGAAGGTTAGAAGGAATCGATGGCTGCCCACCTGTCAGCAGCGCTGGCATCATCTTGTTTGGGATCACAGTACCAAATATTAATCTGGTCGACAGCGCTCCCATGTTATCTCAAGCAGCAAAAATTATGGTTCACGTCTGGTGCCCTGGCAGCCATAAGATTAAAATCTGTAGTAGACAAAACGTCTCTGATGGTGGTCATTGTCTGTGATTAACTATTATGCACCCAAAACCTAGTTTATTTTTTACTTATTTAACAAATCGGAAAGATCTTTGAGCCAAGGGCAAGAGGTTGCACGCCAAGGTAATGACCCACCGATCACTTGAACTTTCTTTTCGTGACAACTGGTCAGTCGATTTTTGCATCCTGTGTTATTTATGAACTAAGAAACATTTGCAAATATAAAAGATTTACAAATATAAAAATACACACGATGAACAAATATAGTAATTATGGAGTAAGTGGAGTCCTACCAACCCATGCAATTAGCGTAGCGCTATGCAATGTAATTAGCGTATTTTGTGCTCATTCCATCAATTAGCGCTGTGCTAATTGCAGTAACCCATGGAAACGCATAGCACAATGCACAGCGAGAGCAGTGCCTACCATACACCTCACCCAATAGCACATCTACGATACGCCCTGTTTCATCAACCCTATATGTATAACTGATTTATAAATGTACATGAGAAGAGGGACTCTGCCGCATCCCCAACTTATACATTTAGGTCTGATCAAGCGGGGCTGATCATAGACATATAGTTGAGTGGGGTTTACCATAGCATTGACAGAACCATACACATGATCAGGCTTATGCATACAGGTCTGCAAGAGTGTAAGCAGATCTGTAGCTCTCCACTGATGCCACAACAGGTGAGTAAATTAGGAATACCCACCACATTTACAGTTCTAAAATAGTACTTACCACTAGTGATTCAATTTGGAACACCCACCGCATTCCCAGTTCTAAAATACTGCTTAACACCAGTGAGTAAACCAGAAACACCCTCTGCAATTACTAAAAGAAACTAAAGTCTTAATAATAACATAATGTGAGGCAGCATTTGAAAAAAGGACCTTAAAAAAAAGTGATTTACAGGTTCAGCATAGTTCTCCTTTAAAAAGGTTGTGCCTGCATAACGCTGGTTACCAGGGCAACAGGGAATTTAATATACAGCTTAGCAGAGCCTAACTGGCTGTGATAGCTTTCTGATGCTAGGGTTCTGTTCTGCTGTACATATCTGACAAGGGAGGTTAGATGGAATACACGGCTGCCCACCTGCATCAGCAGTGCTGGCATCATTTTGCCTGGGATCACAGTGCCAAAAATTAATGTATGGTTAACAGCGTTCCTAGGTTATCTCAAGGTGTAAAAATTATGGTTCATTTTTTGGTGCCCTGGCAGCCACAAGATTAAAATGTGTAGTAGTCAAAACATTTGTGATGGTGGTCACAGTGTTTGATTAAATATTACTCACTCGAAACCTAGTAGCCCGCCAATCATCTAAACTTTCTTTCAGTGGCTAGTGGTCACTCGTGTTATCTAGGAGATAGGAAACTTTTGCAAATATGAAAGATTTACAAAAATCATAACACTGAACACAAGGAACAACTATAACAATTGCAGCGTAAGTGGAGACCAACGGACCCACACAATTAGGATAGCACTGTGCAACAGAATTAGCATACTTTATGCTCATTTCCTCAATCAGCGTTACCCTAAACATAGTAGCTCCTAGAAATCCATAGCATAATGTGGTACCGGGTCAGTATGCCATATGAAATACAGCGTAGTCAAAACCTTGCACCAGATACAGTGGGGGAGAATATAGCGACAGAGTACAAAACACCACAAGGGGGAAATGTTGCACGCGCAGTTTTGTACCCTGTCATGCGTGGCTGGTAGGCAGTGACAGCAGAGGATAAGACCTCTGCTGGGGAGGTGGTCTGCTGAGCAGCTGCCATTGCTCAGAGTGATGAGCCGCCAGCAGTGGAGGGAAGCTGTGAGTCTGTGGACCGGGGCTCAAATCCCAGTCCCAGAACACTGGCATTGTTTGAGATAGATATATATATATATATATTTATTTTTTTTTTAACAGTTTGAGCAACTTTATTTCCCCCTACCTGTGTTTCTTCCCTTTCCTGTGTTGCACCCCCTACCGGAGTTGATTATATAAATGGGGTTGTCGGGGGCACAGCCCCCCATAATGAGGGGTGCTGGGGCAGAGCCCCTGCAAAAAATAAAGACTTAAATGCCTTTTTTGCCAGTGTTACTCTTCACCTTTATCCATGAGCACTGGCAATGTACCTGCTGTATTGACAGCACTGTACATTACTGAACTGGTTTTGTATTTGGGATGATGACCCCATGCTGCACAATGCATCGCAAGAGCAATGTCTACTGTAAGCTCCACTCATCAGTATGCCTAGGATCAGCTCTGCTTGATCAGCCATACAGATATATAGATATACATATATAAGTGTTTTATTTATGTGTTTCATTTGGGGGGCTGTGCCACCCACACCCCTCATCTTTTTTTTAATTAAGCACTGGGAGGGTGAGGGGCAAAGCCCTTTAACTTAAATACATTAATAAAACACTTACACACATATATATATATATATATATATATATATATATATATATATATATATATAGATAGATAGCTGATCGTAGACATACCATTGAGCGAGGCTTACTGTAGAGCTGACGGAACACTGCAGGAAATCAGATTTTTGCATACAGCTCTGTGACAGCATGAGTGGATCCGTAGAGCTCCACTAACACCACATTTACTTTGTTATAACAGCTATTGTCACAAGATTAGGGTTCTTGTTATTTATGTAATTCTCTGGTTACGTCTGTTTTACTCTATCATTCCGCTTCCCCCAAAGCATACCTGGCAATGATCTGTACAGCTCAGTGTGCCTTTCCTAGCCCACTCTAAGTAAATACGTTTATTATGTTAGTATATTTACTCTGAATGATGTTTATAAGGAACAACTGGGTGTGAATTATTGTGTAATGTCACACTTCGGGTGGTTGAAGCACAAGGCTGCAGCTGAGTGCATGCAACAGCCGAGGTGTGACTTTATTACATAGTAACACACATCCCTGGAGTGCCTTACTGCTTTTATATAATGACTCATTTATGTTAAACAAAGGATGAAAGATAAAAACATTTAAAAATGCTTTTTTGGCTTTATTTTGTCAGGTGGAGGTGTACTGTATGTTTTAAAAAAAAATCTGCAGTTTCTGTTTCTGCCTGTAGGTGGTGCCACCACTGCATACTGCCTGCTTGCTCCGTCAGTGGAGGTCTGATCTTATACACACAGATACACAGAAATGTGATGGCAGAGAAAGGCACCACGGCCCATCTAGTCTGCCCAACACCCTACCTCCCCCCTTCTGTTATGCTTCCACCCTCTTTTCCCAACCCCTTTTATCTATCCCAAGCCCTCTTGAACCCCTCCACCGTTTCAGCTGCCACTACCTCCTCTGGCAACCTGATCCAGGCCTCCACCACCCTCTCTGTGAAAAACAGCCCCCTGACATTACCTCTGTATTGCCCACCTTCCAGTTTGAGGCTATGTCCCCTCGTGTTCTCTCCCTTCTTCAATTGGAACAAGCTGTTACCCTCTATCTTATTTATTCCCTTCAGATACTTAAAGGTCTCAGTCCCCCCTCTCCCTCCCAGTCTCCAGAGGGTACAAATTCAGCCCTTTCAGTCTTCTCTCATAGGGTACATTCTGCATCCCTCGTACCATTTTGGTTGCCCTTCTCTGCACCCTCCCCATCAGCTCAACATCTCTTCGTAGGTGAGGCCTCCAGAACTGTACTCCATACTCCAGATGCGGCCTAACCACGGTTCTGTATAATGGCATTAGCACCTCCCTCTTCCTGCTATTAAAACCCCTCGGAATGCAGGCCAACATTCCATTTGCCTTTCCCACTGGCCTGCTACACTGGCTGACCACCTTGAGGTCACGCGATACCATAATCCCCAGGTCCCTTTCTGTTTCCTTCTCCTTAATCATCAACTCCCCCAAGAGAGTAAGTTTTCCTCCTATTCTTCCTCCCCAGGTGCATCAGCGAGCACTTTTGTGTATTAAACTTCAATTTCCAGGTGTCAGACCACCTCTCCAGCCTCTCCAGGTCCCGCCTCATGGCTTGCACCCCACTAGGTGAATCCACCCTATTGCAGACTTTTGTATCATCTGCGAACAGGTACACCCGTCCCTCCAGACCCTCTGCTAGGTCACTAACATAGATGTTAGAGTATTGGTCCTAGCACTGACCAATGTGGCACCCCACTGGTCACCACCCGTTCCCTGGAATGTGCCCCATTTACCACCACCGTCTGACTCCTTCCCTTCAACCAGTTTTCCGCCCACCTGGTGATCCTGTTGTCCACCCCTAGTCTGTCCAGCTTATGTACCATTCCACCATGCGGAACGGTGTCAAAGGCCTTATTGAAATCCAGATAGGCCATGTTCACTGCTCCTCCCTGGTCCACTATCTGTGTCACCCCATCGAAAAACTCCATCAGGTTAGTCTGACAGGACCTTCCCTTGGTGAAGCCATGCTGCCTGTCATCCTGCATGCCATTCATCTCCAAGTGTTCTATCAACCTGATTTTAAGTAGTGTTTCCATTACCTTCACCACCACCGAGGTAAGACTAATAGGACGGTAGTTTTTGACCTCGTCCTTCTGCCTCCCCTTATGTAATGCGACCACCTCTGCCCTCTTCCAGTCCGTTGGCACCACCCCTGTGACCAAGGACAAGTTAAACAGCCTCGCTAGATACGGTGCCAGTTCATCCATCACCTCCTTGAGAACCCTTGGGTGTATTCCATCAGGCCCCATTGCCTTGTCTACCCTAAATCTACCCAGCTCTTCCCTTACTCCAGCAGTGAATTCTGCCACAGCCACCTGCCTGTGGATGTCACTCTTCCCACCCCTTCCTGGTCCCTACCCTCCCTTTCCTCTGTGAAGATTGAGGCGAAATATCTGTTTAATGCCTCTGCTTTTTCGAAGTCCCCTTCCAGTAATGTTCCACTTCCCCCCTTATTCTTCCAATCCCATGCTGTGCCCTCCTCCTTTATCCAATGTACCTAAAGAAGGTTTTGTCCCCCCCTTGCCTGCTTCGCTATCCTCTCCTCAGTGGCCTCCTGAGCCCTCCTTATCTTTTGCCCAGCCTCCTTTCTTTTTTCCTCTGTAGGTTTCCTTGTCCTCATCCTTTTGTGTCCTCCTGTACCTCTTGAATGCTCTAGTCTTCTCCTTGACCCCTAACGCCTCCTCTCTAGTGAACCATAGAGGTCTTTTCTGTCTTCTGTTCTTTCTTACCCTTCTTATACATGAGTCCATGGCTTTAAATACCCCTCTCTTGATGGCTGCCCATAATTCCTCCACCCCTGCATCCCCTATCCTCAACATTTCTTCTCATACCTTCCTCATTCCATGAAAGTCAGCCTTTCTGAAGTCCATTACCTTGGTTCTTGTCCTAAACCTCTCCCTGCCCGCTCTCACCCTGAACCTGATAGCCCTGTGGTCACTGGTGCCAAGCTTTTCCCCCACCTCCATCTCCTCCACACTGTCCCCATTTTTGAGGACCACATCCAACAGGGTTTACACCCCTAGTGGGCTCACTGACCCTTTGTTGCAGGAGTATGCCCTGAAGAACCTCTAAGATGCCCCTGCTCCTTGCAGAGAGTGCTGTCTGGGCCTCCCAGTTTATGTCCAGAAGGTTTCAGTCCCCAGCTAGCACAATTTCTCCTTTCCATGCCATCCTCGCTACTGATTCTACAAAGTGTCTATCTCCTTCCTCCCCTGCATAGGAGGCCTAATAGACTACCCCAACACACAGTTTTACCCCTGTTCCCTGTCTAGGGTGACCCACACTATCTCTGTTTCCCCCTCCTCATCCTGCCCTTCCATGGCCCCAATCCCTTCCCTGATATATAATGCCACCCCTTCCCCACTCTTCCCCTCCCGATCTTTCCTAAACAGATACCCTGGGATCACCATCTCCCAGGTGTAGTGCTCATTCCACCAAGTCTCACTCACTGCTACAATGTCTAGGTTCTCCATCATGGTGGCCTCCAGTTCTCCCATTTTGTTCCCCAGGCTCCTGGCATTTGCAACCAAAGCCCTCTAACATTTAGCCCCATCCAGTCCTTCCCTGCTGCTAAGTGTTCCCTTGATGAGTGTTATGACTTGGGGGGGGGGGGCTGATAGCCTCTCTGCTCTCCCTCACATAAGGCTGGCCCTGTCCTTAGCCACCCCCCCTTATTTAGTTTAAAATTGAACTTCCTTGCCATGAAGTCCCCCAGTTTACTCTTTAGCGCAGCTGCCCCTGAAGAGCTCAGGTACAGCCTGTCTTGGGCATACAGCCCCTCCTTCTCCCATGAAGAGCCCCAGTCACCTATCCAGCTGAACCCCATCTGACTGCACCAACCTTGTAGCCAATTGTTGAATGCCCTTATCTTCTCCTTTCTGGGTGTGCTTGCTCTTGGTACTGGCAACACCTCAGAGAAGGAAATGGAAGGAAAAACAGTGTTGCTACTACAGAACCTAGCAAGTTCCTCGAACCTTGCCTGTACCTTCATCAGACTGTTCCCTTCCAAGTCATTTGTGCCCAGGTGAAACACCAGTTGTGTCCTTTCATCCTGCTGCTTACCCCAGGAAGGAATATGATGCCTCACCTCCAGCACCATCATCCCTGGCATGCACTGTACCCATACTGCATTGTTTTTTGCTCCCTTCCTTTCCCATTTTAGCCCCTTAATTATCGAGTCCCCCAAGAGTGCCACTCTACTGCCCCCTGCTTCCTAGGTGTCCTTTTGGACTCTAGCTTTGTGTTGCGGGGTTTGGCTCCCTTTGGACTCCTCCTCATGTTCCATCCTGACTTGGTTTCTGCCTCTGCTCGTCTTTTGTTCCCCATCACCCAGCCTATGCTGATTTTTACCCACACCCAGCATCTGTACCTCTTCACCCTCTCCCTTTAGCCTTTCAGACTCCCCCCCTCCTGTACCTCTTCACCCCTTGTACTTCCACCTGGCTTCCTTCATCCCTGCAGACCCCTCCTGCTTCATTGCTTGAGCATGATCCAATTTCACCTGACCCCCCTCTAACTGCTCCTGGCCTTCCCTCGTCTGCATCACTGTGCGAGATTGTGCCAACTGTGCTTGATCCCCCTCCAGCTTTTCCTGTCCTGACCATCTTTACAGAAGGTTTTGAGCACCGTACCCCACATGAGGAAGTCTTCCTCCTTACCACCTGCCCTGTCTGCATATTTCCCCTCTCCTGCACCCTGTCCGGTGCATGCCCCAGGCTCCTACTGCAGCTTCTGCCCTGCAGGGTTTCCTCCAGTTCATTTTCAGCCTCCGAGGAGCTCAACTCTAGCTCTTCCAGGGCTTCCTTCCTGCCCCTTTTCTTATGCCACAGTTCCCCTAGTGCCACCTTTTGGTGTGTCCCTAATGTGCCTGTCCCCTCCTCCACCCCTTCTCCTGCATGTGATGTGCCTGCCCCCTCCTCCCCCCTTCCACTGCACCCGAGATCTTTCCCCCCACGTCCCCCAGCTGCTCTGCACCCCCCTTCTCTGATGGCCTCTGCTGGACCCTTCCTCTCCAATGTCCTCAACTAGAATACCTAGGAAGGCAAAACTATTTGTTACTTCCACCCTCTGGCCCATTTCACCTATGCCTGCGTTGTCATTCATACTGGGCATCTGTCTGCCTTTTTCTGAGCCTACTGTCTTCCATTCCTCCCGATCCCTGACTGACCCCTTTTCTCTAGCTACAGGCATCATTTTTGTGCCTCTAGACTTCCTGACGTCAGTTCCCACTGACCCCTTTCCTCCTGTCTCGGGCATTACTGTCCCAAATCTGGACTTGCTGTTGTCTGTTACCACCTCTGGTCTATCCCCTCTGGATCCCCGTCCATCCTCTCCCTCCCAAGCCTTTGACTTCCGGAACAGTGTGTCTGATCCTCCAGTGAATCTACTCAGCCCTTCCCACTCCTTCCTTGGCTTATACACGTCCCGGTCTCTCTGCCCCCTTTCCTCAGCTCCCCCATTTAACCCCCACCTTAGCACCGCCACTTCCTCTCTCAGCTGAGTGAGCTGCTTACACATCATACAACCCCCATTCTCCAAGCCCAATTTAGGATCATAGCCATTCCACAGCCACTGCACCCCACCACCCTGCCAAAGATCCCCCTTCCCTTAGTCACCCCTTCCTCTGTGCTGCCCTACCATTTCTTCCGTGATACTTAGATACAATCATAAAATCACCCTAATGTACTTTTTGGGCCCCCGACTCTCACCCCATCAGCCCCAACCCACAGTCAAGACTTTTTAGAAATAAAGCATGTGCAAACTATAGGCATCAAGAATTAATAACCATAGCCACCATGTTCAAGTCCAAGTCATCAAGTTCAAGTCCAAATCCCCAGCACCTCCAGCGTCAGGAGTCCAAGATCAAGTCCCAGCACCTCCAGTGTCAGTAGTCTCGACTCAGTTCATTTCACCTCAATTTCAGCTCTTTTGTGAAGGATTTCTTAGTGTCTGTGTCAATTTCCCATATCCACCAAGGTTGAAGTCCAAGTCCCCTGTGAAGAAATGCAGGACCCAGTTCCTTTGCTGCAAACCAGCTCCTCACAGTGATTTCTTTAGCTCAGGACACTTCTTGCTCCCACTTTTAGTCCTTCTATCGGTCTGGCTGGCTATTTTTAAAGCCTACCGCCTTGGCACCTCTCTCCCTGATTGGCCTGATCCTACACCGCTGTCTGCGGTTGGCCAGCCGTCCATCCCTGCTTCAGTCGCCGGACTGCCATCTGTGCCCCTTGCTAGTTCAGCTCCAAACAGCTCAGCTCTCCTTCCTCTGATCACCAACCTCGACCCCGCTGCCAACTGCAGCCACAGCTCCACGCAGCTCTCCACTCTCCTTTCCCTGGTCACCGATAGCGACCCGCTCCCCCGCTGCTGACACAGCTAACAAACACAGGAATGCACAGTCCAGTTTCTTTCTGTGCCACCTGGGCTATTGGTACAACTTATGACAGAGGTCACCCAGGGTCACAGCTAGGCAGATATTGACAAGAGGTTTTGGCTATGCAAGACCTTGCAGTATGCACTCCTGAGCCCCATTACATTGATAGTCTGGGGCACACTTACTCAAGTACAAGTGCAGGACGTGAAATTCTTTTGTCCTTGTCCTTCCTTTGTTATTTAAAGAGGTTGTTTAAAAGCCTACAAATAGATCCCTTAGGAGCAAGCCAGACGAAAATGTGGATTTGAGCAGGACCCAGAGTCACTGGAGTTTGTCAGATCTAGTTGCTTGACTTCTGTTTTGCTTGGGATAGCTTCCAAAAAGTTGATTTTAAACAGAAAATGCAAATTTCTTTAATTTATTATGGTGTGGCCCCTCCCCCCTTCAATTCCCCTATGAGTCGCTTGCTCTGGTACTTTGGTTTTGGAGAAAATGTTTCTCCATTTCTATCGTTTCCTTTTTTTCCTGTGCTTAGTAGCCAGTGACATGGTTTTGCTTCTTGTGGAAGTTCGTGGAAGCGTGACCGAGTGAGAGCGGTAAATGAAAGGAACAGGTATATAGTGACCTTTTCAAGTTCCGCTCTTTCTCTGGCTGTACAGACGGTGCATGTTAAGTTGTTCATTTGTTTTTGTTTCTATGTTTTTTTTTCTACTTTTAAAAAGGCTGACAGACTGAGTGGAAGTGTAGGGTTCTTTCTGAAGAGCAACCGTGATCTGTACCAGGAACGGACAGCCATACACTGTCTGTGTGAACATCTACTCGCTCCTTCAGAAAAGCTGCAGTGGTGGCTCCTAACAAAATATAATGTTATTTTACAAGGATAACAGTGTGGGAAAACAGAGGGAGTACGGAGGGAATTGGGGGTTGGTGACATCGTTGGGGGGGTGAAGTGTTTTACAGCAGTGGCTCAGAGCGACAGTCACTTGTCGAGGGGCTGCATGATTTCTGACTGTCATACAGTCGTGTGTGTGTCTGGACTTTGTACAGTGATGTTATTGTATAATAACATCACTGTTCCAGGCACACACTGACCAATCAGGTTTCAAAAAATGTGTTTGCCATTGTATAATACAATTTTCATAATCTGAAGGAGTTTCTTTTATTGCTTTTCCAATCCTTTTCAGTAAGATAATGGAAAAACGCATCTTGCTGTTCATTAATATCTATGAGATGCTTTTCTAGGCAGGATGGCCGTAGGGTGACCAGCTTTGTGTCTAGAGATTTAGAGATAACTGTTTGTTTTTATTTTGATTTCTGCGTGAATATTGCTGCCAGAAACATATTTTTAAGGTATAACATGGTGTACCATTAGTACAGCAAGCAATACATGCAAATACACTGGATAACAAAGAACAAAATCACAATATCACTTGAAACATGTACAATTATTCATTTTATAAAAAAGTGATCATTCAGTGAGGCAGCAGCTCGGTTGGGGTTGTCAACCCCCTTCCCCCACCTAGTTTAGATCTCTTATCCCTCTCGTCTTCCACATTCAGTGGACAGCAAATCCCATGGTGTACCCTCTAATGATAAGGTCTTGGCTGGGAGATGATCAGCGAGCAGGGTCCATTGTCATCTGGTGAGCAAGATGTGAGGGGGATGGTGACATCCTTAATGCTCTTGTGATTTTAATCACATGATCCCTGCCCATCTGATCCTTACCTACATTTGAGAGGCATGCCCCACCTACCACATCTCCCCATACATACATATCCCTTGACACATGCTCGTCCTGGAATTGCCGCTGGGGGGTTCTGGCCTGCAGCCTCAACTCTCAACCCATTCTGCTCAGACACAGGGACATTACTTCCAAGACATTCCAGGTGTCCCTGCTGGTCTGCACAAGGACTGGATTTCAAAGAGCTAATTTTACTTCTCCAGTATATGATACACCAGTGCACAGTCTTCTATATCACTTGCTTGAGCAGACTAAGAGGATGACACATACCAAACAGTGATACAGAATGTCCAAGAGGAACAGCCAGATCACTTAGACCAGGGTTTAGAGATGCTCAGAATTGGTTGATTTCAACCAGATAGGACTTTTTAGGGAATGCATAATATTACGATTCTAAATCCTATTCCGATTCTGAAAAGGACCTCAGAATCGGATCTGGAATCCTAATTCCAAAATTTGAAATCCTAATTTCCTATTTAAAAACATGTAGCCTTTAATTTCAAAATCAGAATTTTCAGAGAGCAATTTCAAAAATCAAGTCAGAATTAATTGAATCCAATTAATTCCGTCACTCGGAATCCAAGCAACACTACATTGGTTCCCACATGTTTCTTTTTTGTTTTTATCCATTTACATTTTTTCCACCCCTGGAGCCCTGGCAGGTAGCTTTGGCCCCCCCTGATGGAGGGACTCTCTCTCTGTCCGGTCCCCACCACTCCAGTGCTAGGCGGCCCCAGAGTATCTCCCATGGATTGCTACCCACGGCGGGGCCGGGAGGAGGTTGCCGGCTTTCCCCTCCTCCCGGAGACCCAATCCAGATTCCAGGGCCGCTCCTGGGAATGGCAGGCCATCATCAAGCCTACCAGGCTCAGTTTTCCTCCAGTTTTACCACCCCCCGCCTATGTAAGGATGTCTACTTCCAGCCTCCTGACCCATACTACCCTCCAGCCACCACCAGAGGGCAGTCAGCGAACAGGAAGACTAGTCTCCTCCCCTTAGAGAGAGATCAGTCCTCCAGATGCTTCTCCCCCGCTGACCTCTGGCAACCCAAGCTCGTTCCCGAACCCAGGTCATTGGTGTGGTGCGAGGTGTAGTGACCAGTGCCTCAACCTCCAGCGCCACCGGACCAGTGGTTCCCACCTGTTTCGGCAAGAGGCAACTTAATTTCTCCTCAATGCAAGGACCATAATGAGAAAAACTTCATAGTGCACACAAGCCCAGTACAGCTAAAACAAATCTCATGATGAAAGCATCTGCCAAGATGGCAGGGAACAGCTAAGATGCACCCTTTGGGGCTAGAATTTCAAAGCCCTGTGCATATCACGAATCCAGGGCAATCTTTGAAGGGGCTGTGTTGGCCCCATTGTACCCAGACACACTGCTAAATGGGCTGGTGCAGTGGTCCAGGTCAATGTTTCTGGGTTAATTGATGAGCTCAGCAGCCCAGGGATTAAATCAGCTACATCCTTTTTATATGGCAATAGCAGATGTGCTCACAGCTGGATGCATGTTAATGGAATCCACATCTGATTGCCGTGACTCAGAACCAGTTTCAAAAATGGCTCCCACTGTGTCCCAATGGTGTCAGCTGCCAAGGGTGCCAGGGGACATGCACGCATCTAATAGATGCACCTGTAATCAGCATTTAGAAACATAGAATTTGAAAGCAGATAAGGACCGCTTGGCCCACCTAGTCTGCTCATTTCCCTACCTAATGGATAAGCTGCAGATCCTAGTTAACCAACAGCCTACTTCCTCTTACCCCCACTAGAATTGCCTTATGTTTGTCCCATGCATTCTTGAATTCACCCACTGTTTTTGACTCTACAACCTCCTCAAAAAGGCTGTTCCATGCATCTACAACCCTCTCTGTGAAGAAATACTTCCTCACATTACCTCTGAGCCATCCCCCCATCTTCAAATTGTGCCCCCTTGTTCTTGCACATCTCTTTTTCTGAAAGATGCTACCCTCTTGGACTTTGTTGATTCCCTTGAGGAATTTGAAAGTTTCTATCATATCCCCCCTCTCCCGCCTTTCCTCGAGGCTATACATCTTAAGCTCCTTTAGTCTTTCTTCATGTGTCTTCTGGTGCAGACCCTGCACCATTTTGGTTGCCTCCCCGGAACAGCCTCCACCCTCTCTATGTCTTTGAGGAGATGGGGTCTCCAGAACTGTACACAGTACTCCAGATGTGGTCTTACCAACTGTCTGTACAGAGGGCCAACAACTTCCTGTTTTCTACTGGTGATGCCTCTCCCTATGCATCCCAGTATCCCCCCAGCCCTCCTTACTGCCTTCTCACATTGCTGCCCACCTTTAGGTCATCTGATATGACTACCCTCAGATCTCTTTCCATTTTTGTTGTTGTCAGTATCTCACCCCCCATTGTGTACTCATCCCCTGGGTTTTTGTTTCCCAGGTGCATTACTTTTCACTTCTTTGTGAAAATCTGAACCCTGGCCTTTTTCTGTCTCTTGAATCCTGTGTTGCAGAAGATGGGCTGGATTTTCAGCCAGTTGTGGCACAATGCGGCCGGATTTGCACTTGCGGTACTTACAACAATACTGTTAGTTAGATCACAGAAAATGGAGTCTAACTTCTTGTTGCAAGTGCTGTAAATTATACACTGCACGGGTGATTTATTTCAGCCGTAAACTGAGCTAAGTATCGTAAATGCATCAGAATGTTTGACAATTGCCTGCAAACATTCTGGCACATTTACACGGGCACAGCACCGCACAGCTATGGCAGTTCTGCATCAAGATGTCTGAAAATCCAAGCCGATGTCTTTAAGCAGAGTGGAAATGATTTTTAATTGACAGCTGCTAGTAATGTTCCTATTTACAGAAATAATATTTATACCCCCAAATCAGTCACGTTTAACTGTACCCTCCTGAATAAATAAAATCTGAAAATTCCAAATCACTGGTTCTGTGATGTGAGCTGTATAGAATGCTATCCCTAAAAAGAGAATACTGCAACATTCTGTTTTTCACAGCAGTGTTTATTCAGGTCGGCCAGCTAGCACAGCTGTAGTGCTTCTGCTTGCAACGCCAGTGACCTAGGGTTGGGGATGGACATGGGTCACTATGTGGGCTGGCGGGGGGAAGGAGAATTGAGCAACCCAGGGGACAGCTCTCCTTTGGCGAGGTGAGGAGAGGGGAGACAGTAGCAGGGGCCAGGTGGTCGAGCAGTAGATGACACTAATATCGGAGAGGGCCTTGAAGCGGATGCCAAGAGCACCCACCTCCAAACTGGATCCAGAACTGGTCAGGGAAGCTGTGCTCCACTGGGACCACACCATGGGGGGCAAGCAATGGGACTCAGAGGTCAGGGTACGTACCTAATGAAGGTAGCTGATATGGCTGGGGGGGACAAGTCAGATAGAGGCAGGTTGGTACTAGGTGGAAAAACAGTAAAATAAATGTTTATTCGAGTACAGTTAAATATGGATCATTTGGATATTCAAATTTAATTCATTATTATTTATTACAATTTGCTGTCAGTTAGCCAGCATTTCCTGACCCTTCTAACTTTTGGAATGGCCAAGGTGAGGGCAGGACAAGGCAGAGGTTTATCAGATTAATAGACTTGCCAGTCCCAGCAAATGCTGTACAGCATGTCGTAATAGGACATATAAGGAGTTCCCATTGAGCCAGCACTCAGTCACACTGGAAAGCCTGTGCATGGAGTAACAAGACGCAACCTGTTAGGTGACAATTCAAACATATGTTGTACAGAACCATTACAGCAGCAGTATTTATCGGTTGCCAACATTTTCATCAAATTGTTTTATTTTTAAAACAATATTCATTTCTGGCATGCTTAGCTTGATAATCAGTACCTTTTTAATTTAGGAACATGTGAAATGTGCAGGCAAAAGGGTGTCTGATTGACCATCTAGAATGCCTGATGGTTAGAGCTATTGCAAAGCTTTCTTCTCCAGCGAAGCTGTAAAATTCACCTTCATGAAATTCCCACTTCGCAATGAGTTTTTCTTGATGAAGTAGCACGTTTCAGAAGCAAAGTCAGGTGAAGTCATGATGAAGTTGTAACTTGCCAGCAAATTTGTGTATCTGTGCTTGAAAAAGTGCGTGTTCACCTGCTGAAAACTGCATGAAGTCGGCACTTTGCCAACTTAGCAGACTTCACAAATTAATTTACAAAGCAAAGTTTGCCAGTTTCACACATCTCTACTGATGGTTCACACCCATGTATCTAGATTCAGCTACTCTATTCATATAATCTGTTAGATTCTGTTTGAAGTTTCTCATATTAATGCTCGCTACAATTTCAGCAGGTAGCCTTTGTGTCACAACTCTTTAATGAACCATTTCCTTCTTTGCTCCATTCTGAAAAGTTCCACACTAGTCAATCTGAGTGACCTCTTATTCCTTTTTTTTTTGTATTATCTATTGTTACCCTCTACTTGCTGCCACTCTCAGCCACTCCTTCAGGCTATGCCAAGGCTACACCCCGATCCATCCTGTTCCCGGCCCCCGGCCCTCACATCGCAGACATCCCCAGGGTAAGCCGGACGTAACCCTTCACCGGGTGGCCCCCCTCCTCTGAGGGGAGAGGCACCTCAGGCAAGATAAGTGCAATACTTGGCCCTGGGGTACTGCTGAGGGACGGATGGCTTGGGACATTGACAGCATCAGACTTGCCAAGTGGCCGTCATCCGGTTGACAGCGGAGCCATTTTCCGTTTTCTGGTGACATTCCCTCCTTGCACCGCTTCTGCATTACCTCCGGTCTCCACCAGAGGTCACTGCAGAGCGACACACTCCCACAGCCCACCCCAGGAGAGGAGAGCAGTTCTTGGTACTGCTAAGGTATTTAAAGGTTTTGAACATGTCTCCCTTCTATCCTTCAGGGAGAACATGTTACGATCCCTAAGTCTCTCCTCATATGGTCTGCACTGCCAACCCTGGATCATCTTGGTAGCCCTCTTGCATCTTTCTCATAGGCCATTCCTACAGTGCCTCTTATTCTTCTTGTATACCTTCTTTGAACTGTTTTATACATGACACATCCTTATGCAGATATGGACTCCAAAAATACTCCCCGTATTCAAGGTGAGGCCTCATCAATTATTTAAAGAATGGCAGCATCACCTTTCTGCTTCTGCTTGTTATGTTTCCTTGTATGCATGCTATAACTTGACTGCATGCTATAATTTCCTCAGATATTTAAAAACAGCTTTTATAACACTTTCTGTAACTAATGACTCAAATCAGTAAAGATGCCCACTATTTGTCATATTTGAATACCTCGTCTTTGAGGATACCTTTTGACTGTAAATACTGGATTTATACCGTGGATGTATTATACTGGTGCTAGCGCATGTTTCTGATGGTAAATAGGGCTCTATGATGCCAGTTCAACAACACTTTTGTCGACCAGCATCACAGCAACGGGAATTATGTCGACCGCAAGTTGTGGTTGACATAATTCCTGAATGTCTCCCAGTTCTGGTTTCTACTGGGGGGCCTTGACCCCCAAACCTCCCATGGAGGGGGCTCAGCCCCCCACACCCTCAGACTTGTATATCACCCGAGTCGGAGCGATCTGAGGGGCGCAGGACTAGGGAGACAGTGTGCCCCTGTCTCAGGCACACCAACACAGCAACCTGTCGGCAACCTGTCCAGGGTTTAAATAATTGATAAGTAGTTTTTATTTTGGAACGATACCAACTGTCCAGAAAGTATCTATATAGATTTTCTAGAAGTGCTGTGTTTGTTAAACACAGTGAGGCAAGAGTTATTAATTTTCACAAAGTTTTAGCACTTTTATGAGCAAAACGCTTAATCCATTTTTAGAGTTAAATAAAACCCTGCTGTTGATTTAGTCGACAGTGATGTAGGTCACCATGTTCGTGTCGCTGTACAGGGGGTATACTTGTAAATAGTACTGCACCACATCATGATGTTTAGTGTTTTTATTCTGGACATGGCAAGGAAGCAAGAACTTTTAAAACATTAAAATCAGATCTCAGTTCAAGAATGAAAGAAAATGAAAAGAAAAATTGGTATAGTGATGTTTTTGCCAGAAATACATTACTAAAAAAAAAAAAAAAAGACATAATGATAAACAAAACTACTTTTTTTTAAAAAAGTTACGTAGTATGTTTCAAGTTATACATGACAGACATAATAAATATGTGCAAGCCGGCCTGGTGGCGCTGAGGTTGAGCGCTGACGCTACACCTCCTCCACGCGCGACCCGGTTCGGGAGCAGACTTGCGTCAGCCGGTGGGTCGGCCGGGGAGACAGGCTTGAGTAACCGACGACAGCCCCTGCTCCGGGAGGGATTCGCCAATGCCCGGCACTTGCATGACCCCGAGCGGAGGCTCGGGGAACTGCAAGCCCCACTAGGGGATGGCTGGCCGTTGAGCAGCACGGACGTCGACGTCTGCGTCATGACGTCAGGGGAGGTAATCGGCTGCTCAAGGAGGGAGAAAAATGAGGAAAAGAGCCTGCCTCAACCGGGAAGATGGGAGGACCCTGGACGTGCCCATGATGTGCCCGTGCCCGCCCGACAGACCATGAGTCCAACGAAATGTAAGTTACAGAGTTAGAACCCACCTCGTCCCCGTCGGGGAGGTAATCCGCGGCTCTATGGGGATCTGTGGTCTGTGTGGGCAGGGTTCTGGGCAGTGGGATGTCTGGGGGTCATCACTGAAGGGTCGGAGGAGGCAGGCTGAGAGGAGGATAAAGAGAATAAAAAATAAATAAATAAATATGTGCAGTAATACACAATCTGTATCAGCCTATAAAACAGCATCATTTTAGATATTCCTAAAAATGTGAAAAAGTCAATAAAATTTATTATCGTAAAAAAACAGTATAAAACCACAGATTGTCACAGTTACAACAATTACTGGGTTGGTTAACAGATTCAGACATCCGTTTTTGTTATGTCTGAGAAGGGGGGGTGCAGGACATTCTAAAAAGTGAATTTCTAATTTTTAAATGCATTATAATTGATATATTTGTTTTTAAAGGGGAGCAGTCAGTATTAGACACCCCACACTCAAGAGTGGGGTTCGTCCTAGTTTGTATTTTGTGTGTAAAACCTTTTTTTTTTTTTAACTTGCTGTTTAATATAGTATGGTAGATTGTATCAGAAGGTCTGCTTACTTCCAAGTTGACATTTTCTGTGACAAGAAATCTCACAATACCCTGCAGCTGGCATCAGAGCAGGGCTGTGGCAATGGGAGAGTCAGTAGTCTTAAGGACATGTTAGAGTTTTTATAAGTTATGATCTTTTGCTGGTCCCGCTGTCTCCCTGTACTTAGCCCCAGGAGAACAGCAGGACTAGCAAACTTCTGATCTGAGCTTATTAAATTTCTAACAAACACTGCAGGCCTCCCATGCTTCAGCTCTGATGTCAGCTGCAATGGATTCTGGAATTTGTAGTTATAGAAAATGTCAGCCTGGAATTCAACAGAATCTGTCTGATACAATCTACTATACTGCAGTAAACAGTAAGGAACAAACGTTTCTTTGCACACAAAGTGCAAATTGGAACCAGTCACACACTTGGGTGGTGTGCTGTTAGTGCTGACTGTTCTCTATTAAGTATCTAAAGTTGGTTGTCTTGTATGTACTGTAGTGCTGTCACTGCTTTTTATGTGTCCTTTGTACAGTGCTTTGGACTTTTGAATTGCGTTCAGTACATCAAAATTTACATCTTCTACTACTCCTGTAAGCGTAGTGGAAGGGCATTACAGGCACAGGGATTTTAGACAAGGACAGAGTTTGCACCATGTTTAGTTCTGGTGTGTGGGACTCTATGCTACGACCTTGGATGAACACAGAATAAATACTGATATTGTTGTCAATGTGTGGAGGTTGTTCATGATACATGTAGTGGTACCATGGAAAGCACCCTTATATGCTGGTGACCTGAAGCCAAGATGGGGAAAGAGGTATGGAAAGTGAAAAAAGGAGGTTGGGGAAAGAAAGCAAAAGAATGTTCTGCAATCACTTTTTATTTCTGTATTTTCCAGGGATTTGTTCTGATTGCAACTGACATCCAGTACACACCCTGAACTCTGGGAAAAGACGAAAACTTCAAGACAGACTGGCTTACTTAAAAAAAAAAATATACCCGTCATTGCTTTTTCTTTATACCTATTACACTTTTTGAAACAATATCCAGGAAAATGCAGCAGTCATCTGAGATAATGTAATATACAAGGTCCACCCTTTATGTCTTGAACCCTACCTGTCTCCTATTTTTCTGATATTGCAGTTGCAAACAGTGTACGCATTTTGTTTCTAATCTTGACAGAGAGGTAGCCTTAACTTGTTAAGCATAAAGAAACTACCTCATTATATTTTTGCATTACTATTATCTGTAATTGTATGTTTTTGTACTGTTTTAGCACTGTGGTTTACTGTACTGCACAGCAATCTGAGATGACTTGTTATATGATTTGTGCTTACATAGATGATTGATTGATTGACAGATCATAGATTACTGTTGGGCTCCCCATAGAGGTCATTCATTTGTTGATTTAAAGGGCAAGTAAACACTGCATGAATGAACAAAGGCACCAGGATAGCCCTAGCGACCTACTACATCTCCAGCTTCTGCCATTTTTTACTGTGCATTTTCAGCATAAAGCTTTTTTTTCATCTGGTTGAGCCTGCCTGAATCAGCTCATCATCTGCCTTGTATTTGCTAGTGATGCTTTCATCATGTGTTTGGCTTTCCGAATAACATCCAGCAGATCCATTTATCTGGACCCAGATCCAGGATCCGATCCAGCCCAGTTCAGATCATGGATCTGGGATCAGACAGTGGAAACTGAAGTTGGATGTTTGCTTCAGACTCTGGATAGTCACATCGGATAGTTGGTATCCAACTGGATCTTATCTACAGTATCCAGTGTCATCTGGCATCTGGGAAAATCAGTGGCATCCAAAAGTGTCCAGTTCTATTAGATAATGAAAAAGTGCAACAGAACAAGAGGGCATGAAATGAAACGAAGGGGAATTTAAGAAGGATGTAAGGAAATACTACTTCACTGAAATAGTGATTGATACGTGGAACAGCCAGCCACAAGACATAGTAGGGGCAAAAACAGTGGGGTGTTTCAAGCATGCGTGGGATAGACATAAGGGAATACTAGTAAATAAAAAGAGGTGGAGGGTCACTCACCGGAGACCAGTTAGGGTCTGCTGCGATGGAATAGGCAGGGAAGAAACTGGGCAGACTGGGTGGGCCAAGTGATCCTTTTCTGCCAGCAAATTTGATGTTTCTATACTATCCGAGCAACCTTAGTATTTATATCTGAGACTCTTTCAAAACTTCTCCACAACTGACATTACTGATGACAGCACTGTAGGAGACTTCAGTGAGAACCAGCAGACAAAATGAGAAGCAGTTTCAGCAGTATTTTTCAGAATTCAGATTTTTGGCCCTTACACTGAAATTCTGAATTCTGAAAAAGAGCTTGGAATCTGAGGTACCTGATTATGTTGGTAGGGAGTCTGAGCAACCCTAGTGTAGGGGGGATAATCTTAAGGCACTCCACACTCCTTACACATGGGTTGTGTCCACCTGATAGGTTGCTGGATGCACATGTGACTTCAAAGAAGTCTGACCCCCTTTCCCTGTGATGCTGCCTCTCCAGGATCAGTTCTGAATGTGCATCTGTAGGTTGCGGTCACATCACAACAGCTCACAAGCAGTTATTTCAACAATATCAAACAAAAGGTAAGGCCACCAGGCTTAACAATTTTATATCTAAGTTTTTTGGCAGCTTTGGATATGCTAGCATAGCAAAGCATCTTATGGAATTACATCGCAAAAATATATGGCTCAATCTAGATTCCAGAGGGAGAGTTGGTTGTTTAAAATAACTTCCTTTGTGCTACTCAAAACCAATTCATGGTATCTGATTAGGAATCACAGAGAGAATCACTCAGCCTACATTTAAATTATTGCCAAAGGCACACTACAGGAGATGTACTCAGGGTATTGTGTCATGCCCATAAATTTCATTCCAGATGCCTTAGATTCCCTCTCAGTGAATCTAAGATGAATTAAGCACTCGTAACTGCAGTTTGCAGCTTTCTGGGATCCCTGCTAGCGATCCCAGTTCAGTCTGCACCCACTATTACACTCTGGTGGGATTGGGAACACCCTGTGTCTCCTGCTAGCAGCCATAGGAGTGCTGTCCCACATATATTTAAAACAACTCCTATATGGAGTTTGGTTGCTGCAGCAAGTGAATATTTCAAGCACATTGTACAGCTCCAGTGTGCTGATAAAATGTAAGTTTGCTAAAATGAAGGTAAGAAGACTACATTATTCAGAGCATTGCATATCAAAAGAGCTGAAAGCATCTGCTAATATAACAATATGAGCATAGAATATAAGTACTTTTAAATGCCTACACAGTGATTGAATGACTGGGCACAGTAACTGATTATCCTTGGGGGCAGACAATAAATGATGACATTATTGTAAAATAAATCTGGTACCACTGCTAGTGATACCTGTGTTTAGATGTACTGTAAAATATTTCAACACAGCAGCTCCTGAGTATGTTTCGGCAGATATGCAACTGTTTACAATTACAAAACTGGTAATCTTAGAGATGTTAGCACTGTGGCTTCTACTAGCGTCAGTTGTCTAGAAATATATTAGCTGTGAATTTGCTAGCACAGTATTTAAATTATGAACATTAGCACATTGTATGAGCATAAAGATTAATAGTTACCTGAACACCCCTGCTAGCAGTGCCAGGAGCTAAAAACAATGTCTGACCCACGTAAATGAACACAGAATCTATACAATGATTTACAGGAGGTAATAAAATAAATAATCAACCTGGTTCCCTAGCCAGCGGTTCCTGAGTTTTATTATTCACCAACAAGAACATGGTGACCCACTAGCATCACTAACTTGTAAAAAAGTACTCACAAACTCATCCAGAAAAGTTTCCTTGCATTGGAAGGTGCTTAAAATGCCCATGCTGGATTCAGTCATTCCTCAAATTCCATGGCAGTAAATAAAAGCACCTGCAACCATTTCATCTTATTTTCTATCAAAAAACACTCCCCCCAGAGAATAGGAAGCTCTAGGGACCAAACTGGAGCCTAACAAATGTTATTTTATGGCTACTCAAACAGCATGACCATCCCCCATCCTTCTTCATAGTTTCCAAATTTCCTGCTCCATGAGAGCTGCAAGCTGACTGGCTCTCAGCTCTCACGAGATCTTGGCCACCATCTCAGAGGAAGATAAACAAGATTTGACTAAATCCAACATATCTTGCAATGGAGAATTGAGCTAGAAATTGTACAGCTTCTCAAGCCTAAGTCCCCTAACTTTTAACACTGACCATGAAGGACAACTGAAGAAACATTTTAAAGAGCAAAAAAAAAAACCCAATGCAGATGATTCCTCACTCAGCTTGCCACACCCAAGGCAAGAATTAGCTAAGACATCCTGCCCTCCTCCCCCCTCTTAAAGGCACATGCCTACATTATCCCAAAGAATACCAAGGCATTCAAAAGGGGCCAAAATAAATAAATAAAATATAAATAAAATAAATAAATAAAACACAGTACTGTATTATATTGGGTCAACATACAAGGACATTTGATTACAATAAAATAATTCTTTGGGAAATAGTGTGCTTTAATAGTCATTTCTTTTACTGATATCCACAGTTTCCTTCTCTTAAAGGCACAGTCACATATTAATTAAGGAGCCGCTACTATGTACTGTGTATGACAAAGTAATGCATACTAATATGAATGCATGACGTAGCCCCATTAATTTCATAACATAAAAAGGGCTTGAACAACATCATTTATCACATTTTTGAAATTTAAAGGATGCTAAATTTAAAGGATGCTCAAAAAGCCATGTATTGTCGGAGATCTTTCACAGATGAGCCCAAATTAGATTCCACAGCCACAGGAGCCCAGTACATCAGGGGCTACAAAATAATTAAAGACTCATTTCTTAAATGGGCATATACTCTTAAGTCCCCCTACATGCTGTCCAGCATAACCATACCACTTTACTAATGTGCCTGACGATCTGGAGCCCCTGCCAGCAGCTCCAGAGTCTATCTACTATAAAATGAGCAAGTGGCCACCTTAGAACATCAGGAGTACCCTGCCAGCATCCCGGACTGCTAAAATACTAAGTAATGTGCCACAGTTCCCCATTACAAGCATAGCTGCACCTGAAGTGCTCACTAAAGACATAACTACACAACAGTTTCTGAATCATTTTCTCAGTCCCTCTGTGCCTCACCTCAAAATGACATGCTCTCAATAGGTTTTTATGGCACATTATGTCTTATAAACTCACCACATTCTTCTATCAAAACATAGAGGAAACTCCTCTGTCATCTACCTGACTGAAACACCCCAAACAAAGTAGGTCTCATGAGGAGGAGGAGGAACATTGAGGGACTAACATAACTTGCCTATCCAGATTGACAGCCATGAGAAATATCATCATGAGACTTGCTGCTATGATCACGGAAAAGCTCTCCCCCCCCTTATCTATGCGGGATTAAGGGTGTAGGCAGCCGCCAGACGGTATAGATTGACTGAGAGTCACGCCGCCATCTTGTGGAGAGTGCAGCTACACTCACAAATGTCCAACCAGCACAAAGGGCATTGGTTAAAAGCACCAACCAATCTGCAACATCAGACTACAATGCGAATAATTAAATATAAAGGCAATGATTTGAAAATCAGTTAATAATGGGGTAAATACATTGGGGGCTACACTGTTACCACAGCTGTGGGCAAGGCAGCATAACACTGAGTCCCTCACTCACTCTAGCCACATTTATAGGGACAGTGCACACTTTAATGCACAGGCACAACAATAGCCTGTACAGTGCAGAACATTATTGATTACTGTGCCAGGGAAGAATTAAAGGAAATAATAAATAAAATTATATGTCTAATCCCCCCAAACACCACTCTCTCTATGTATCCTTTCTCAACTTACTACAATAGCCAAAACAAAGAGCTACAGCCAACGAAATGTGCTGCTAGCCCCAAAACAACTAAGCATACTGTGTGCATCAGATGCAGAAGGTGCACCCATGCCATCTGACCAGGAGGACATCTATGAAAACACAAAAGACAAGGCACAAACAAATATGCCACCTGTAATCCCAAATCCTCTGCTGGGCAGGATTTAGACACAGCAACAATTCCCCACCAAAATAATCAACCGATGCAGGCACAACTAGTGTAAAACACCATGTGAAATAAAGTTAGGTACTGGCAGGGCCAGAACCCCACTCACCACAGCTGGATTCAGAAACACTCTCTGATCTAGAAACAGAGATGGAGGTGGTTACACAATCACTAACATCCATATGGTGTTTGTCTGATCAGATACAACCATTAGTGCAAAATACAATGATGAAGGTGGGGTTTGTCACATCAGCTCCTACCCCACTACCCAAGCTAATCCCCACATCTTAATGGCACACTGCCTATGCCATTTGCCTGCTAATAATGCCATACACCCTTGAGTAGCCTCTACATAGTGGCCGCTCCACTGGGAAGCCTAGAAAAGTGGTACATGCAGGAGTATAAAATGGCTATAAACATTCTGGAAATCAGGGCACTATCCTGTGTGCCACTGCAATTCACAAGGCTGGTCAGGAAAAAGGGAACTTGCCTCATGAGCTCGGACAATCTGATTATCATCTCCTATATCAACAGGCAAAGAGGAACAAAGAGCGGAGCCATGCAAAGAGAGGCTCAAAACTCATTCTTTGGACACAGAAACATCTGGCGAGCATATCAGCCATACACTTTGCAAAGCAGGCTGAATACCACCGCAGACTGATTAAGCCACCAGTTAATACATCTGGGAGAGTGGAAGATTCATTCCAACATATTCTAAATGATCAACAGGCATTGGGGACTGATAGAAATAAACTTATTGGCCACCAACAAGAACAATCAGTGCCCCAGATTCTGCTCCCGCTTCAGGGACGACAAATCCATGGGAGTGGATGCACTATCAGCTACATGGTCATTCCAGGTAACCTACGTCTTTCCACCGATACTACAGGTTCCGAAAGAGATATGCAGAACCAGAACCTGGGTGATAAACATCACCCCCTCATTGGCCCAGGAGAACAGGGTTAACCACAATAGTGACAATGGCACTAGACCACCTGTGGACACTACTATTCAGGGAAGATATTTTCACCCAGGGGCCGGTATGTCACCTCAGTCCAAACAATCTCAAACTAACAGCCTGGCTCCTGAATAGGAGAGACTGTTAAGAGAGGGATACCACCCAGTGGTCACCAACACTACGGAGAAACCCCATTGCCTCAAAATATCAGAGACATTCGAGATTATTCCACAGGTGGTGAGAAGAAAAGGGGGAAAAATACAACCTCTAAGGGCCACAGTGCCCAACATACTCAGTGCTCCCAGATCAGGCAAAGCATTTTCCTGTAGTGCACCCTAATTTTCCCTGTATTTTCACTGTAAACCTGGGATGAAATTCCTGTAGATTTTCCTGTATGCACAAATCAATGTAAGTACGCAATTGGTGTCATTGTGCCGGTCAATAAAATCACTAAGACAAATGTTCAGGCTGTTTCATGTGTTCTTATTTATTTTAAATATAAAAAAATCACATACAACGTATCACATAACTACTCTACAACTATAAGAACTTTGTATGTAACAATATAATACCATCTTGAGGTTCTGGGGAAATGCTGGAACCTATAAAGCTCAGTTCTCAAGGTTCACATGTCTCCAGAACCTCCTGAAGGTATTCTAACTTTGTAATACAGTCCCTTATACAGTATTCTATTTATACTATGAAATGCCTTAACTTCAAATTTATTGCTTAATCACAGACTGATACATTTTGTGTTCTGCTCACAATGCATGAAAGGGGCATAGGGATGCACAAAATGCGCATACCCCACCCTCGCCCCTGCAGCCCATGGACAGATGCGCCCATACCGCATTCATCAATGCCGATCACCTATCCACGGCTCCTCCCTCAATGCACAGGACTCTGCAGGGTGGCCTGGGGAGGAGTCGTCCCAGACAGACATCCAATGGGATGCCCCCCCAGGACCCACAGTGGATCCCACATGTAGGGTGGCATGGGTCTGGAGCTATGCATGCTGATAGCATGCACCCAGACCAGTGTGGCACCCTCCAGTCCCAGTGCTGCCTCACATAAACTTTCTGGGCATTCGCCCATCCAGCTGCCCCTGCCACCTCCTGCTGCCCAGCAGTCAGGAGCAGCACAGCATGCCCTCTCCTGGTCTTCCGGTGACCGAATGCCTGTGTTCATGGGGGCATGCTGTGGGTTATGGCAGGGTCTCCCTAGTGTACCCTGCAACACCCTCTGCGCCCATACGACCAGCACTACATGGGTTAATGAATACACGTAGTGCTGGCACGCCCCCTGAACGTCCCCATTGTGGAGCTGTCTGCAGACATGGGGATCGGGTGCAGTGGGTCTACATGCCCCCTTCGCGGCATGCCAGGCACGGGGCTGGAGTAGCTACCACCCCAGATACGTGCATAGCCACTCCAACAATTAGTCGTGCATTGGGCCTACAGCTCTGTGTACCTGTAGCGCTCCATTAATAAACATTGTTTCAGTGTATTGTTGTGTTTTTCATTAGCACGCTTAAGCATCCCCCTATACACACACACACATACACACACAGCTTTGAGCACCAAACTCTGAGGTAAAAACAAATATTCCCTTTTTTTTCATTTATTTTACTAACCTTAGGCCAGACCAGGGTCTATGGGTCCCTTCTGATCTCACACATATAATTCATAACTCCTGCTTATCTTGATGAAGACACCCCATACCTTTCCTAGGCTCACAATTAAATAGAAACATTGTCTAATTTTTTTTCAAATAACCTCAACCTCTAGGCTGATCAGATGAAATGCTGCCTTAGTGATCTTTTTAAAAACACAGCTCTGCTCTGTGCACCAAATAAGCCAAGTAGCACTTAAGCACTCTTTGTGTCCCCGTCACCCTTTAAAGCCCACCATCATCGAGTCTCTTGTCTGGCTCGCTTTTTGCACTTCATGTTTTAAAATAGACAAATTTGCAAAACAGAAGGTTTGTTTGCCTTGGTGGTTTGGGGCGCTGCTTCCCTCAAGCACTCAAGCAACACTTAAACACTCTTTCTTGCACCCCCCAAAGCATAACACCATCAAGTGGTCAGTCTTTGTCTGACCTCATTTTGCACTAAAATGAGTTTAAAATAGACTAACCTGAGGCTGCCCACAAGAAGGCTGGTTTACCTTCAGTGGCTTAGGCTCTGCTAGTCCAGAACAGTGGCATTTGAGATGCAGCTCGGCTGACTCAACGGTGTTGCTGTTTTGAGTGGGGCCACATGGCAGGTGTTTGGTTCATGCAGCAGCTCACTGGTTCCTGATCAGAAGATCTGAATTCATCCTCAGAAAGATGCACTGCCAGCATATTACCTTACTACCCCAGAGAAACACAGGCTGCAAATGGACCAACAGAATTGCTTAGTGTAGCAAAGTCAGCAAACTGAGCACCAGTTGGAGGGCTCTGTCTGGATCTTGGCAGCCATGAGATTCATAGTGGGCATTTTCCTGTAGTGTTTGTCCATTTCCCCTGATATTTTAAAAATAAAAGATTTCCTTCCCGTATCCCGTTTTTGTAATAAAAATCCCTTAAAATACAGGAATTCCTGTAGATCTGGGAGCACTGCATACTTCTCTTCCTTCAGCAAGGTCTGGATAAAGGACTATCTCCAGCATCCCTAACAGTGCAAGTGGCAGCAATCGATCCAATCTACATCCTAAGATAAAACAATGGACCACTCCCTGGGACCTCAACTTAGTACCCAGGGCAATGACCAACTCACCATCTGAACCTTTAGAGTCACTACCACTCAAATGGGAAACACTTAATCCTTATGGTCACTATATGTTCAGCTAGATGCATAAGCGAACTACAGGCATTATCCCACAGACTGCCTGGGCAATGACCAACTCACCATCTGAACCTCTACAGTCACTACCACTCAAAGAGCAAACACTTAACCCTTATGGTCACTACATGTTCAGCTAGGTGCATAAGCAACCTACAAGCATTATCCCACAGACTGCCTTATCTGGTATTTCATGAGGACAAGTTCAGCTTAAAGATGATCCTTTCCTTTCTGCCTAACATATGCACACCTTTTCACACCAAACAGGATATCGAAATACGTGTCTATATGCCTGCAGACAGGGTAGATAGGGACCCTCAACATCATCTGCTAGCCACGAGGAAACTATTGTCAACTTACATCACAAGAACGGCAGACATACGGCACATATTGGCTTAAGTCTCCCATCACAGAGGCGTATAAGGCCTCAAATCATAAACCACCAACAAAAATCAAGGCCATTCCACTACAGCAATAGCCACATTGAGGGCCGAGAAAATATGGCCACAACAGAGAAAATTAGTGTTGCCGCTACATGGGCATCAACGCACACATTCACTAAACACTACCGGGTAGATTTAGCCCTGGAAGCAAAAACTAACTTTACTTAAGTAGTGTTGTTAGCAGCAGGGCCGAACGTAACATAATGGACTGACTACCCACCCTTCTCACTAGGGTACTGCTTTTTTACATTGAAACCCATGTGTAAGGAGTGGGGAGTGCCTCAGAGATTATCCCCCACAATGGTAGTTTACTCACCTGGTAAAGGTGATTGTGGGGGTATACATCTCTGAGGCACTCCACAACCCACCCAGGTAGTCAGTCAGAGACAAAGGACTCAAAGGTGAGCTTCAAGATGCAACAATCAGCATGCTGTATAGGCCAGAAATTTTAGATTTTTATGGATAAGAAATAAAGACAGGACCCTCATGGGCCACAACATTTTTGGTAAAACATAACAAATGCCTCTACTATAATTTAACATGCTACGATACATATCAGGAAACATTATGCTGCCTACTAACAAGTCAAGAGTTACTGGTTACAGATTAGGTACAGCTTTGGAAGAATTCAAATTGATCCTGGATAGACAGCATCACAGGGAAAGGGGGTCGGACTTCTTTGAAGTCACATGTGCATCAAGCAACCTATCAGGTGGACACAACCCATGTGTAAGGAGTGTGGAGTGCCTCAGAGATGTATACCCCCACAATCACCTTTACCAGGTGAGTAAACTACCACTTACTACTACTCCAGACCTTCATTTTATGCAGAATTTCCTCAGAGGCAAACCGCTGGAGTGTGATGACCATATAAAACTAGTTTGTTTGTTTTTTTGCAAGAATTTCCAGAAACATTTAAGGAAATTCCTGCCATTCCAACTGGCAGAAAAAAATCCACAGATCACATATGTAATGTGAATATGATGAAAAGGTTTTATATTTTCCTTTTCTTGGCTTTTTCACTGAGTTCAGAAATTGTGGACATTTTTGAAAGACATGTTTCACTACTCAGAAACTACACAAAGGTGAAGTGCATAAATCTCCCAATATATATTTTAAAATACAAAACGATTACAGGGCATAAAAAGATAAATTCCCTGAATTCTGTTACACCAAGTTCTCAGATGTTAGATACATTCTGATTGCCTTCTTTGATAAAGTTCGCAATTTAAAGGAACAGTCAACTAGGGCTATGCGTAATGTTTGGATTGCAATGGAACAGAATTCCATGGAACTTTGGAAAATTCTGCAGAATTCCATCATAGCAGAATTCTGACATTTCACAAGTAAACTGGTTTCATGGATTAATAATCCTCCATTTACATAAACATACAAACAGAGGAGAGAAAGTAGTAAGTGCTTCGACTGGGACTTACAGAAAGAGATTAGTTGCCATATTGGTCCTTGTAAGAACAGATCCAGAAGCAAATAGTTTGATACCTTTTATTGGACCAACATAGATGTTACAAAAAGAAAACAATGTCTAAGCTTTTGGACCAACCAAGTCATTCCTCAGAGACTTAACTTTAAGTCAATCTATGTTGGTCCAATAAAAAGTATCAAACCATTTGCTTCTGGAGTATGACTGGGACTTGAACCCAGCCACTAAGAGTACAATCCCAATTGCACTACCAGCTGCGCCACCAATGCAACTGGAAACTGGGCTGCCCCAAGCACACTACTCTTCCTAAAATGCGCAACCTGGTGGCTGCACAAATAATTACATTTATTCAGTCACATGAGTGCAGTGTGCATATATTATGGAACACATACAAACAGAGGAGAGAAAGAAGTAAGGTACTCTGAGCAGTCTAGGTTCAAGTCCCAGTTGAGGCACTCACTTCTTTCTCTCCTCTGCAAAATATAATTATTTGTGCAATCATTTAATGTGGTTTATTTATATACATAAATAAGCACTGAAAAATGTCTCCATAGACTTGTATGTGGCACACCCCTTCACTCTCCCTGCTTAGACATCACAAAACATCTGAGCGCGGGGACAGCAGACCAGGAAGTGGAAGGGATCAGGCTGGCCATGGGTTTGGCTGCAGTTACGATCCCTTCACTCATGAAAAGAACTAAGTTACAACTTATAATTTTGGCATCAACTGACTAACGCTGGCATAAGGTAATGGGCTATGGAGCCCAGCACCTGAGATCAGAAAATTCCTTTAAATGATATACAATTTATGGCATAAAAATCATACATTAGAGATTTCATATTTAATGATAACTGAAAAATAATAATAAGATGTTTCTTAAGCAAAAAATGTTCTTTTATATAAAAAGTAACAGCAGATAGCAGCGCATGATTGGAGCAGACAGACAAGGGATAGCCCACAGGCCAGTTTAAATGAAAGAGAACATTTTTATGATGCACCATTGAATGCAGGTGGCTGGTATATTAAGGTGGATATGCAGTGTCAGTGGCTCAGTTGGTAGCACACTCGCCTCTGAGGCCGGGAGATCAGTAGGCTGTGGGTTCTATTCCCACACCAGGCACTTGGGTTAATATCCCAATACTGACACTGTAGTGCAGCATGAGGGTGGTGCTGCACTCCTGAGGTGCCATCTTTCAGATGAGACGTTAAACCAAGGTCCCATCTGCCTGTTCCAGTGGTAGTTCAGGTGGATGTTAAAGATCCCATGGCGCTTTATCAAAAGAGCTGGGAATTTCGGTGCAATGGCCAAAATTCCTCCATTCACGAAAAATACCACCAACAGCTTAATCTGGTTCAAGGTCAGTTGGCATTCATCTGTATCCCCCTCCCCCGGGTCATGCCTGAAACTAGGCAGGATTTGTCTAGTGCACTTACCCAGTCAACAAAAACTAAATAAATAAATATAAAGGATCTACCCATCACATTGAGCTGTTAGGGTGTACTGAAATTTTGATTTAGCTTTCAGTTACCAATTCTGTTAACACCTGATCTATTATTTTACCTGCTAGTTACCAGGTTTCCCTGTGACTGTTTGTTCATACGTGACCATTGTTACAATGTCAAGGTCTCCAACACAATGTACTGTATTGTTTTGTTTTTTCTTTGACATGCTATGACATGTACTCGAACTCATGCTGAAGGCTGTTTTCAGCAGTCTCGTTTTCATACAACTGTATTGCATTGTATTGATTACTGTTTTGATCTACTGTATTCGCATGCTATGGCTGCCACCCAAGTGGCCCAGGTCGTGACTGAAAACGATCCTCTGGACCAGCTTGCTTACCCGATTAACAAAGACATAAATAAATAGGTTGATACATATATGCTAGTGTTTTCACTGTTTTATGATAATACGCAATCAAATATATCCTGTTTGTATATCAGAATGTACCATTAAATGGCATGTAACACTGAATTCAAGTTGCAAAATAAAGAGATGTTAAAAAAATATACAACAGAATATTCTGTAAATTTGATTTCTCTTTCATTTCACAGTCCCTCAGAAGAAGCTGTAACAGCAAAAATGTTGGGGCATACTAAAACAGATGAATTCTTAAAAAAATAGGTTTTTGGTGTGACAGTCTTTGGAGCTGCAGCAGTCACAGATTTGTTTGTGTTCTACATAAGGAAGGAGCCCAAAAGTACTGCGCAGCAGATAGTGAACACAGACTGAGTGGAGTACTGACTGACAGCAACTAGTGATGACTGATAACAGACACAGACTGACTGGAGGAATGATTGACAGCAACTGATAACTGACAGCAGGCAGAAGCATGACTTCTGTAAGCAGAGCGGGAATGGCAGGATTGAAGAATAAGGGGGCCACCATCCAACCCCATATTATGGCCTTCGGCACTCAAGAGAGAAAAATACCCTATGGAGGAAATCTCTGAAGGTCCATGGCATCAGCCGCCATCTCTCCTGGCATGAGAGTGTATTATCTGACAGCTCAGAATGCTAATTTGGAACTTGAAATTCAGGGTACATTTTTGGAGCAATAACTCTCTCTCTCTGTGTCTCTCTCTCTGTGTCTGTGTCTCTCTCTCTCTCTCTCTGTCGTGTCTCTCTCTCTCTGTGTCTCTCTCTCTCTCTCTCTCTCTCTCTCTGTGTCTCTGTCTCTCTCTCTCTCTCTGTGTCTGTGTCTGTCTCTCTCTCTCTGTGTGTCTCTGTGTCTGTCTCTCTCTCTCTCTGTGTCTCTGTGTCTGTCTCTCTCTCTCTCTGTGTCTCTGTGTCTGTCTCTCTCTCTCTCTGTGTCTCTGTGTCTGTCTCTCTCTCTCTCTCTGTGTCTCTGTGTCTGTCTCTCTCTCTCTCTGTGTCTCTGTGTCTCTCTCTCTCTGTCTCTGTGTCTCTCTCTCTCTCTCTCTGTGTCTGTCTCTCTCTCTCTCTGTGTCTGTCTCTCTCTCTCTCTCTCTGTGTCTCTGTGTCTGTCTCTCTCTCTCTCTCTGTCTCTGTGTCTCTGTGTCTGTCTCTCTCTCTCTGTGTCTCTGTGTCTGTCTCTTTCTGTGTCTCTGTGTCTGTCTCTCTCTCTCTCTGTGTCTCTGTGTCTGTCTCTCTCTCTCTTCTGTGTCTGTCTCTCTCTCTCTCTGTTTGTCTCCCTCTCCCTCTAATGGAATAACACTGTGGGGTGCTGTGAGTCAATCTCTGCAGCTAAAGGAAATTTTCTGCAAAGGAGGCGCACTTGTCAAAGCATGGAATGAGGAGAGTAGCGACTGCTGATAGGCTATCACCCAGCCTCGAGACTGTGAAGAGGCCTAGCCTTGAATGGAAACCAAAAGAAGGGGATACAGAATGAGACTAGGTGGATCTTAGGCAGACACAGAGAGAATAGCTTTCAGAGGTGCTGCTGATGTAGTCTGCACAGCTAAAGTAACCCCTTTGTGTTTAGAGTCCCAGCCTCTAGCAGCTAAGTCTTAAATGCTACACCCTGCAGTGCCACTGACCGAAGGTCTGCGTCATTAAAGCTTTTCCCACAGTGTTGGACCTTGCCACTGAGTGGGGCTGCCGTGAGGCACTGCAGGGGACAAGTGGCCTACAGAGAAGGACCCTTGCCCATGATGAGGGACTCATCCTCAAGATGTGGACTTCAAGGGGAGCAAGAGCCGTCTACCCACAGGGAGAACCCTGAGGGCAAGATTCAAACCGAGTAATGACTGCTGAATGGAATGACTGATATGATGGAAAATACATGGATTACAAAGGTACTGAAATCTGAACATACATCAAGTTCAAAATGAGAGGTAAAAGCCAGCCTCAGCAGGAAAGGCTAGAAGCTGTATACACACTAAGACTATAGTGGTTGATGCTGAAGCTGACTGACTGAATAAGCTAATTAAAATGACAGTGCAAGAATGGAGTGGCTACTTTGCTAGGAAGCCAGGTGAAATAACTGAGGAGGAATGCAGTTAAACAGAGAGGTCTGCAAGTGGCCTGGCATGAACAGCAAAATAGAAAGCCTGAAAGAGCACAAGCCAAAACAGCAGAATGACCTAGGTAGGACATACCGTGAAAACTAGGAAGCACACCAAGAACCAAACTAGAAAGAAATGCAGGAATTACATAAGAACAGGAGTGCAGCAGGAGAAGCTGATCAAGAGAAAGAAGGAAGTACAAGCTGCAGCCAAGAAAGGTAAAAAAAAAAAAAAACACCATCCTAGAAAGCCTCTGAAGGCACAAACTGAACAGAAAGTACTCCTTCCATTAAGATGCAAAACCTTTTTAAAGGAAAGCTATACAAAATGTGGTCTTCTGCCCCCGAAAAGCTTACCCTCCGGTTAAGCTTTTTACAGTAAGAGCAGTGTTTTTCTCCCGCCACAACTTTACTGTATTTTCATTTTTAAAAGTCCGAAACCCGGAAGTACGGAGGATGCAGGGGGTGCTCCATTTGCTGAAAAGGTGCGGTGCTGCACCGCTCGCTTCAGTAGGAGTGAGTGCTCTGAGGGGGCTCAGTGGGGTCAAAGAAGCTAGGCGGCAGGACAGTGCTAAGGTCTGAGAAGGAGGAGTTTAGACCGTCTGCAATGATTTTAGGGTCCGTGGATATGGAGCCATTGATGATTAGCTGTGGAGGGTAGAGGATTTGCCAGTGATGGCTTTTAAATTAGTCCAGAAATTGCGACCGGAGCCCCAGGTAGTCATAAGGGAGGTTGTATGGTAGTCTGATTTGGCTTTGTGTATAGCCATGTGCATTTATTACGTGCAGCATGGTAACATTGTCTATCAGCAGGCTTGCCAGAGGTCATCTCTGAGCCGCATCATGTTTAGTAATGCTTGGGACAGCCAAGGGGTGCTAGGACCCTTGTAGGTACGCTTAATGAGTGGGGCATATATATCACAGGAGTGGTTAAATGAACTGATGAAATAATTGAGGCTGATGCCAATGTCACTTGCATGGCTAATCGGTAACCAGTCCCGTTGGTCAAGGAAATCTTTGAAGGGGCCCAATCTACCTGGTTTGAGGAGTCTTCAGAGGACCGTTTTAGAAGCAGGTTTCAAAGTCTTACAGGACCATATACATAGGACAGGGGAGTGGTCACTGAGGGCATTTGGGAGTACAGTGGCTTCTAAAATTTTATGAGGGTGGTTAGAGTACACAAGATCCAGCAGTGTAGCAGAGCACGTGGTGGGATTTATGCGCGTAGGGCAGGTGACGAGTTGTGTAAGATTGAGGGTGGCTATGGCATCCTTGTAGTGGGATGCTGACTGGGAGAGCCAGTTTGTGTTAAAATCACCAAGAATTAGTTGTTCAGTCTTGGGGGGGCAGTGGAGAGATAGTCCAGGATAGAATGGAATGCAGGTCTTTGGTCTCTGGGAGAATGTAGACTGTGGTGATGACCAGCGGAGCCCTAGCATTGCTAGATGTGATGTTGAGCGATGGGCCTGTGCCCCTGACTTCAGGTTGCTTCTCATGCACATATATTTGGCACTGCCCTGTCTTAGACCAGGTCTAGAGTGTAGTTGCATAAGTAATAATGACACTGGTCCCTGAGTTGCAAGATCTAATTCCGAAATTAGCAATATTATTATACTTCCCTCGAAATATTCTATCTAAACACCAGATATACCTGTTTTCTATTCTCCTAGCAGCAGCAAAGAAGATCATCACCCAAAACTGGCTTAAGCCAGATGCCACTTCTATTACTCACTTAGAAGATTTGATTTATGACATCTACAAGATGGAAACCATGAGGGCAAAACTGCAGGGGAAATCTGAGACGATAAGAAACAGATGGACTTCATGGTTTCTGAGTATTGCCTCTAGTAGACCAGATATAATTCCCTAAATAGAGAATTGGGAAAAGGAGATATAATATTTTGGAAACCCAGTCAGGCTTCTACATAGGGGGGCAGGTGTGTGTGAGGGGCTTGGAGGTAGTTTTCCTTGGGGCTCCCCCACCCTGGTCTGTACCCTTCTGGTCCCCTCCCTCCTGGGTTCCCCCCAACTGGCTGGCTGCCATCCTCCCGTATACTCAAGATACCTGATAGATGGCATCCAGGACTGAATGAGATCATAATTTATATTATGAACTGAGGATCGTAAATAGAGGAATCTGACTGGCCCAGAGATCTTTGAAGCCGTGATGATATTGGGCTACATCATCACGGCTTCAAAAGGTTCCAGAGCCACCAACCTCCTTGCTCTCTACTGTCTGAGAACTGTTTTTTCAAAATGTACTCCTACACCACCCAAAAACTCATTCATAAAACATTTTAAAACCTGTTTCTTTTATTTTTTATTTGTAAAATTTGAAACACATTGGGGTGGATGCCATCAGGACCTGGTGCCTTGTCCACCCTTACTGCCCTCAACCCCTCTAGCACCCTACTCCCTGTGATCACTTTGTCAGTCAACTCCTCCCCCCTCCCCCCCCAGCCCATGCTGGTAGTGGACCATCCCTCTCCTTCGTGAAAACGGAGCAGAAGTACTCATTTAGAATTTCCACTTGCTCCTCCCCTTTATCCTCACAATATGTTCCTTGCACTTCCTCTTTTCTCCTCCCATTATGCCCTTTGCTAACCTTAATTCCCTGGAGGCCTTAGCTTTTTTCATCCTCCTGGCCACCTCCCTTGACCCACTCCTGTAAACCTCCTTATCCTCTCCTTTACCTGTTCTCCTGTACTTCCAGTATGCAGCCCTCTATGCCCTCATCCCTTGCAGCACTTCCTTGGCTCTGCTCTTCTTACTCCTGGCCCTGGTGCAGGCTACTGTGGCCTCTGTTAACCCAGTCTTTGACTCCCCACTTTTGTTCTGCATCCATCCCTGGCCTTATATCCTGGAGCCTCCCTCGCAGTGTTGCTCCCATCCTCTCAAAGTCCATCCTACTAAAGTCCACCACCTTAGTGCCCATGCCTCCTGTCTCCCTGCCCACCGTGTGAATGAGCCACACTGTTTTGTGGTCGCTACACGCTAGTGGGTCCTCCGCCCTTACCTCCCTCACCACCTCCCCATTTGCCACTACTAGGTCCAAAGTGCTACCAAGACTTATAGGCCCACTTACTAATTGCATCAGAAGGCAGTCCTGGAATGCATCAAGGAGCACCTGCTCCCTGGTACTGCTAGTGGCCAGGGTGCTCCAGTCAACCCTGGTAGGTTAAAATCCCCCACTATCACCACACTCCCCCCTATACATACCCTCCTTATCTGCTCTGCCAACTCCCCATCCAGTTCCCCGGATTGGGCTGGTGGTCTGTACACCACTCCCAACCTCAGCTTTCTGCTCTTGGAGTCCAGAAGCTGCACTCAATGTGCCTCTGTCCTCTTCTCTTCTCCCTCGTCCCTTATGCATTTGATCCCTTCCCTCACATAGAGAGCAACCTCCCCCCCAACCCCCTAGTCCCTGCTGTATATCCTGTATCCTGGGATTGCCAGGTCCCAATCGTAGTACTCTGTGGCCCAAGTCTCTGTCACTGCAGCAATGTCCACCTTCCCCTCTGAAAGAAGTGCCTGAAGCTCTGCAATTTTGTTCCCCAGGCTTCTTACATTGAGAGAGACCTCCTTCCACCCGTACCCCTCTTTCTCCTCACTCATATCTTGGCCTGTGCCCCTCCTCCTGGTAGTCCACACCCTTTCTCCTCATTATTCTTATTGGGTGGTGGTGCCTTCTGTATTAGGGTTGTCAGAACCTCTGAAGGTCTGAGTTCTAGTTGTAGACTTGAAAAGAGGCATTAAGGAATGGGACAGGAATCAGGGGTTGAGGAACAGTGGCAGTATTTAAAATGGGGATTATAAGAACAACAGAATTATGCATTAAGCAGGTTAGCAAGAGGAAAAGGAAGAGGAGACCATTATGGTTTTCCAAAGAGGTAGCAAAAGAAAGGAAAGCCAAAAAGATTGCATTCAGGCAATACAAAAAGACACAGGCAGAAGGGATAGGGAGAAGTACCAGGAGAAACAAAGGGAGGCAGGGAAGTCAGTAAGGGAAGCCAAAGCTCAGACAGAAGAACACATTGCAAAATCAGTGGGTAAAGGGACAAAACATTTTACAGGTACATAAGTGAAGAAAGAAAGACAAAGGGAGGGATAGTGAGACTGAAGGGGGAGGATGGGAGCCGCGTGGAGGATAACAACAGTAAAGCTGACATATTGAACAGGTATTTCTGCTCAGTCTTTACTAAGGAAGAGGGGGGTAATGGGTCTGAAGGGAGTACAAGGGGTGAGAATGGTGCAGAAATGGACACAAGTCCTTTACACGAGAAAGGGTCCTGAAGGAACTGGAAGTAATAAGAGCTGATAAAGCAATGGGGCCAGATGGGGTGCACCCCAGGGTCCTTAAAGAACTAAGAGGTGGTGGCTGAACCTCTGGCTATCCTGTTCAGCCAATCACTGGAAACAGGGGAGGTACCCAAAGACTGGAGGACAGCAGATGTAGTCCTCTTATACAAAAGTGGGAACAAAGAGGAAGCAGGGAACTACAGACCAGTCAGCCTCACCTCGGTAGTGGGAAAGATCATGGAAGCACTACTGAAGGAGAGATTGGTGGAACATCTGGTTGTCAATGGACTACAGGACCCAAGGCAGCATGGTTTCACCAGGGGGAGGTCATGTCAGACCAACCTCATTGAATTTTTTGACTGGGTGACTAGGGAGGTGGATCAGGGGAGGGCAGTGGACATGGCCTATCTGGACTTCAGCAAGGCCTTTGACACTGTGCCACATGAAAAACTATTACACAAACTGGGGAATATGGGTGTGGGCAGGACAGTAGTGTGGTGGGTAGGTAACTGGCTGGGTGGCAGGACACAGAGGGTGGTGGTAAATGGCTGTCCTCCACAGAGGGAAAAGTGACCAGTGGGGTACCACAGGGATCAGTGCTGGGACCGGTCCTATTCAACATCTTCATCAGTGACATTGCACAGGATCTAGAAGGCAGAATTTCACTGTTCGCTGATGACACAAAGCTCTGTAACAGAGTAGACACACCAGAGGGTGTAGACAGAATGAGAAGGGACCTGCAGAAACTTGAAGAATGGTCAAAGGTTTGGCAGTTGAAATTCAATGCAAAGAAGTGCAAGATAATGCATATGGGGCACAAAAACCCAGGCACAATATATCAGTTGGGGGTGAGGATAAGCATGCACCAAGCAGGAAAGAGGAACTTAGAGTTGTCATCTCTGATGACCTCAAGGTAGAGAAACAGTGTGACAAGGCATCAGGTAAAGCAAATAGGATGCTGGGATGTATAGGCAGGGGCATCACCAGCAGGAAAAGGAGGTCATAATTCCCTATACAAGACACTAGTGAGGCCCACCTGGAGTACAGTGTACAGTTCTGGAGACCATACCTACGTAAGGACATAGACAGGGGTAGAAAGGTTCAGAGGAGGGCAACAAAGATGGTGCATGGATTGCATCACAAGTCCTATGAAGACAGGTTGAAGGAACTGAACATGTACTCCCTGGAGGAGAGGAGGAGAGGGGGATATGATAGAGACATACAAGTATCTTACAGGGAGGAACAGGGTGCAGGAAAACACTATTTTTAAGCGAAAAGATGTTTCAGGACTAGAGGGCATGGGATGAAGTTGGAGGAGGACGATTCAGAGGAAACATGAGAAAGAATTTCTTCACAGAGCAGGTGGTGGACAAGTGGAACACCTGCCAGAGGAAGTGGTGGGGGCTGAAACAATCACGGGATTTAAGAATGCATGGGATAGACATAAAGGAATTCTAGAGGTCAGGGGTAAGGGGAAATAGACTTCTAGGAAAACAAACTGAACTTACAAGCTCAAATGGGCAGACTAGGTGGGCCATAGGCCCTTATCTGCCGACACTGTCTATGTATCTATGTATATATGTATCTATGTAACTTCAGAAAAAGTTCTATGGTTCTAATCTTTTTTAGAACTTTAGAACTCGAACCCTATTTTTTTTTAATTGTGCTGCCAAAATGAAGATAGGGAAATACATGTCATGAAACTGTGAGGAAAAACAAATCACTCTGTTCATTATAATGGGAGAGAGAGAGAGATGATCATGTGTGACTTTGACATGACTCTAGCTAGGGTTATCTGTGGTTTCCTCTCCTTTGCCAGTAGTGAAAGAGAGCCAATTATGGGTGCTTACAGGACCACCGACCCACCCACCCGTATGAGATATCGGGCGCTTAGTGCCAGATGGCACATGGTTATACTTGGTACAGTGCAGTCAAATGGAGCACAGCAGCACAGATGGCAAGTACACCATGTAAGATATTTTTAAATGAATTACATATTTTTCTCTTCTCTCCAGTCACCTAAAATATTTCTAGGATTTATTTATTTGCCAAAATACCACACATTTACTGCTGGGTGCAACACACACACACACACACACACACACACACACTGGGTACAGTCAGTGCAGTCCCAGTGGGGACAGTAAATATGATAAGTATACCACAGAGGAGTCAGATATTTTTAAGTAAAGAATTTATTTTTCACCCTGCCCCTGTATAGTATGATCATCATCATCCAAGTCTACAATCTGCTGCCACCCTACTTGTCCTAGTTCTCACATCCCTGCTTTCTATGTGCCCCATTTCTTACATTTGTGCCCTTTCAAGCCCCCGATCTCACACATCTACCCCTTCCTGCCCCCGTTTTCACATACTGTATCTGTTCACTCCCTGACCCACTTATATTTTTGCCCCCTCTCTGCCCCAGATTTCACATTTCATATCAACCCCATGTCCTACTTCTCCCACTTATCCAATACTCGCTGCTGTAGTTAATATATTTCTTCCTCCTACCTGCCCTAGTTTATACATCATCATGTACCCCTTTCCCAAGCCTAGTCCTCCTCACAACAGACTGCATCCTGACCCCCTTCCCTCCCATTATGGGTTTCCAACTCTCCAGTGTACATAGGTTGTTTTGTTCCACCAGTCCCCACATCCACCCATCAATTTCCTCATTTAAACCTAACCTTTGCATCTTCTAGACATCCTGATCTGACTGACTGAAGAGTTGCTGCAGCCGACTGCTTGCCTGCACCCTCATCTGCTGACTATTCCTGCATCATTTGCCCAATGCCACACCATCACTGACTGTTTGCCTTCTCCCTTGGCCATCCGGCCACTTACTATCATAAACCCAGCGTACACATGCTGCTCGAACATCTTTCCTGCTTCCTTGGCTGGTTGAACAGTACTGATGTCGTTTGCTTGCTTCCCTAGCTGCTCCCACACTTTGTTGGCAGCGATTCCAGCATGCATGAATACAGAGAGCAGAAGTAGAAGCATGCGGCAGTCATCAGGGCTGTGTCGTTTTTCATCATTGAGGCATTTCTGTGGGGATTACTAGTGCAGCCAGGGCCAGATTTACACTGCCATGGGCCCTATGCACAGCTGTAACCATCTGCAGCTCTGTCATCTCGGACCCATTTTCAGCACTAAGGATAGGCAACAGCCAGCCAGGAGCAGTAGCCTAAACTGTAGCCAGCCTGTCTGCATCACCGAATACATGGTAATGCAGCAGCAAATCAATACACCATTAAAACACCACACAAGATCCATGCAACAAGTCCTGCATTAAATTACATTGCAGCATTTAAACGTTTACATCCACCATACCAATCAATAAGATCAAACACACATACGTAACAACCACCAGCACACATTAGTTAGCCTTTTAGCCAACACTACACAAGGACACAGTGCCAAATAAATGGCAATGCATGGATGCCAACTGTGCACATGATTTAGTTCACACACTCTGTCACTGTGCTTTGAGTTTGTTTGTTTTTAACTTTCTATCATTGCCATGGATGTAGTTTTATTTTTGGAAGCATATGATTCATACCTTTATCTGCCATACCCCCCCATCCCAACCTAGCTACTCTGTCCCTGATGACTATTTATTTTATCTGTACTAAACAAACTTGGGCATCGATATATTTTTTGTGGGCAGGGGCTGTGGCACCAGCGGCAACAAACTGCAGCCTCATCCTGACTTTCAGGCTTGTTTGGCTGACAATAATAAGTCCCTGCTTCCAGCATCACAGAGTATACTGTCTCTGAGTGGGGTGCCGGGCATGTCTGATGATGCCATGGTAGGATAGGATCTCTCTCCTTTGACTTTCTTAACACACCCCTGCTTGCTGCCTGCACTGCCTTAGTAGTTGACACCGGCACGGCACAGCACCACCCATCCACACTGTTCGGCACTCAGTACTGAGGCAGCACACTAAGCAGAGTCTACTACTCTAATCAGATACACTCCCGAGATGTCCATACTGAAAAATGACTCACCCAGCCACTGCTTTTGAACTGGAGACAATTCATTCCATATCCAGCCAACTCCTCAGCTGATGACGAGTCCGACCTCACAACCAACAACTCGAGTAGGTAAAAAAGCGCCAAAGTTGAAGTGCTGCCTGCTACAAGCAGAGTGGCCCACCCCGACCTTGTTTATACATGCACACACTGAATTGCGGAGAAGGCAAGTAAGTTTGGCTGAGCGCGGTGCCAATGTTTGCACCAGAACAGAAAATACCACACACACTCGCCAGCCCAGACTCAACTGTGTCCCTCCCCGTGACTTCACTGAGCCCGCCAGTCAAAAACAAAAGCATCATGCTGGATAGCGGCTGCATTATTGGGTTGGACAGGTGTACAGGCTTTAGTAGGGACGTGGAGGCAACGAAATACAAAAAAAAGATCCGAACCCATATCTGCGAACCTCACAATTGTTCGAGGTTCTAGTGGGGAATTGAACACGAAGTTCGGCTGAGGTTCGAATCTTTCTAGAACTAGTTCCGACAACCCTATTCTGTATTACACAGACCACTCTGCCCGCCCCCTCCCAGGGTTATTACGCCTTCGCCTTTACCTATATCTAGGGGGGTGAGCTCATTAGGCTCCCCCGTCTGGACCTTTCTACCAACCTCAGTCTTTTGGCCACCCCCCTCCCACACTAGTTTAAATCCACCTTAGTAGAGATATACCCCTCTAATCCCACCTTTAGTACTCCCCTTCCCTCCCTGCTCTAGTGTAGCCTGTCCCCCGAGTACAAGTCACTGTTCCCCCAGATCCTACCCCAGTTAGTCACTCCACTTGTTGAACTTCTCAATCCTACCCTTCCTCCCAATGCTTGTACATGGTACCAGGAGTACCTCCAAGAATGCCACTGACTCCCCCACCTCCTCACACTGCCTGCCCAACTCCAAGAACCTCCCCTCACTACTTCCACAGTCTCCCCCACCAAGTCATTTGTACCCACATGCAACAGTAAATGAGGTTTCTTCCTCCCCCATGCTGCACATTTGAGCAGTGCCTGCCCTGCCCCTCCTGCAGTCAACCCAGGGATAGCTTCAAACCAAATACAGCTGTGCCTTCCCCCCTTCTGCCCCATCTCACCTCTGTCAGTATAGAATTCCTTACCCCCTTGCCCTTCTAATGACGCTTCCACCACCCAGTATTCGTTCTTCCCTGCCCCTTACCCCCACCAGCTGCACCCTCTGTGACTTCTGTATCTGCACCCCCTACTTCTGCCTCGCCCCTTTTCTCTGCCTTATTCCTCCCATCCCCCCTTGAACCCCTTCCCAGCCTGACTACTTCCTACTGGGCTTCCCATGTCGACCTCCCCTGCTGATTTCCAACCCCTCTCCTATCGACATTGTTGTTGATTTGGAGCCACCATTCCCTTCTACCCCAATAGTGATGCCCCTCCCATCCTTCCCCCTTCCTGTAGCCTTCTCTCCTCCAGTCACCCACTCTCCTTCCTTACTAGCCCCCCTTCTACCCTTTCGTCCTCGCTATCTCTTCCCCTACCTGTTGCCATCCCTCTCATGCCCCACTTGTCTTCCTCATTCAGTATGTTCCTGCTTCCCCTCTCTCTCTCCCATAGCAGAGGCTCGAATCTATTCCTAGTCGATACCCCTCCTACATCTCTTCCCCTTATTGGTTCTCCCCTCCTACTTGTTCCCCTCCCTGCCTCCTCAGTCCCACCCCTGGCCCCTTCCTACCTGCAGCCATCTGCTCTCTCCCTGGTACTCCTCGTGGTCTCTTCCTCCCCATCGGAGGCCTCCCTGCCTTGGGCACCCCTCCCTTCTCCCTCTTTTCTGCTAGTGCCTCTGATACTGGGGTCGGTTTCAGTCCCTAGTTGTTTCTTCCCTACCTCCTTGCCATCCCCTATTCGCCCCCAGCCAGGATGCCTACCATACTCATCTGCCCTGCCACTTAGACTCCTCCCTAACCTCCAGTTCCTCCCTCAAACTAGCAGTTGTCTACAGACCATACACCCTCCCCAATCCTCCAAGCCCAGTCCAGGATCATGGCAGACCCACACCTGTACACCCACCCTTCCAAAGATGCCCTTAGCAATGACATGCGGTACCTGCCCCATTTGTCCCCATCTTATATTCTGACTCTTACTCCCGGTTTCTGTACTCTACTACAACTGTTAGGGCCCTATTTACTCAAATTCCTGTCCCCCAAACACTAGTCCCCCTACTGCCCCCTTGCTGACCGGGTTAACTCAGTCTCAAATCTCATCCATTTGATACTGTATTACTGTAGCAATCCTAAAGTCTTCTTGTCCGTTTTTCACCCCTGAGCTACCATACTTTTTGTTCTCAACCCTCATAGTTTCACTTAGCCCAGTTAGAAATCATATTGCACTCTAAGTATTACTCAGCTCAGTTAGAGAAATAAACAGAATAAATAAATATGTATTATTACAGCAATCCTAACAGTATAGCTCAGTACTTAGTTCAGTTAGAGAAATAAACAGAACTAAATCTGTATTATTATAGCAATCCTAAAAATATCCAATCATTGCTTTGTCTTCACCCCAGAGACCCTATTGTAATATAGAACCACATAGGGCCCTGGGCGGTTGAGTGGGCAACTCTAAAGTCCCGATAGAGCTCCGTCGCGCTCGCTCACTCCACCTTTCTCACTCGCTTGTTCTGTTGCTCCCGGCACTGCAGGCTGCCCTTTTGTACTGGGCTCCTGCCTGCATTGGTGCCTTTTTTCTACCCACAAAGAAATCCACAGCAGTCCTGACAGAGCTCCATTGAGCTCGCTCACCCCACTCACTCTCACTCGCTTGCTCTGTTTCTCCTGGCACTGCAGGCTGCCCTTTTGTACTGGGCTCCTGCCTGCATTGGCACCTTTTTCTGCCCACAAAGAAATCTGCAGCAATCCTGACAGAGCTCCGTTGAGCTCGTTCACCCCTGCTCTCACTCGCTCATTCTGTTTCTCCTGGCACTGCAGGCTGCCCTTTTGTACTGGGCTCCTGCCTGCGTTGGCACCTTTTTCTGCCCACAAAGAAATCTGCAGTAGTCCTGCCAGAGCTCCATTGAGCTTGCACGCTCCCCTTCTCTCAATCGCTTGTTCTTAATCTGTCTCAAACATTGATTTCCCACTGCGACCGCGCTATTCTGTGCCGGAAGTGCAAAAACACATTTCGGCCAGGATGTGAAAAATGACAGCTGTACTGTTTGTAAGGAGGTGTGAAAAAATGCCAGTGTTGAAAATCTGGCATGAAAATATTGCAAATTTGTGAAGTTACAAGGGTGCATGGAAACTGCACAACACACGCTTGTAACAGTTATTTTATGGACTTTCGTCACCAAATTTTCAATATAAGCATTTTAGGACCTCTGCTCATGAACAGTGTCACTCATTTTTAATCTGTCCCAAAACTGATTTCCCACAGCAACAGCTATTCTGCACTGGAAGTGCGAAAACACATTTTGGCCAGGATGTGAAAATGACAGCAGTACTGTTCATAAGGAGGTATGGAAAAATGCCAATGTTGAAAATCTGGAGTGAAAATATTACAGATTCCGCGAAGTTATGGCGTGCCGCAGGCTGCGCCGCGCTTTTACGATAAAACAGTCATTTTTTGGATTTTTTTCACCAAATTTGCAACATATGCTTTTTGAGAGCCCACCTCATGAACAGTGGCACTGTTGTTTCATTAACTGGTCCCGAAAGGTGATTCCATGCAGTGACTGTGCAATCACCTTTCGGGACCGAATAACACCATGGCAGTGACTGAATTCATGAGGAAGGGTCCCAATAGTCCTATGTTGAAAATTTGGTGCTGAAATTCCAAAAATGCCCAAGATATGCACCAAAGTTGAAAAAAAACCTTTTTATGCCATTATACAGCTTACCAGCATTTCTTCAGTCACATGATGCGGCTTTGAAAAGTGCAGGCGTTTTCCGTCCACAAGATCATCGCCCGGGCTCTGGAGGCAAGTATGGGGTGAGGGGAGGTGAGGAGGTGAGTACGCAAAGGGTGGGAGCGGGTTGGGGAGGGGCACGGACACGCCGACAAAACCTTTTCTTATTTTACAGGTTAAAAATGGAACTCAAAAGACAACGCTGGCGGGTTTACGGCATTAATTTGGTAGGCTCCCAGTGTGCCATCTGCATTTGTGGGTAGGGGGACCGAAACCACAGGGACTGGGCCCCGACAGCACAGAAATGGGTGGGGGGCACATGATGCCGAGGGATTGGGCACCCCCTCAGCACACAGAAATTGGGGGGGTGGGGACATTATTCCCATGGGGAGTGGGCTCCCCCATCTACAAATTGAACTGGGAAGGGGGACTGAAGCCGATGGAGATTGGGCCCCCCATCGGCAAAGAAAGACTGTTTGCGGGGCGCATGATGGCAAGAAGGATTGGGCACCCCCTCTGCACACAACAGAAATTGGGGGGTGGGGACATTATGCCGACAGGGAATGGGCTCCCCTGTCAGGAAATGAAGTGGGTCAGGGGCATGCCGACAGGGGGATTGGGCACCCCCATCGGCTTTCATGGAGCTCTGAGGCAGCCGCATAGAGCTGCCATGTTCCTAGTAATGTTACACCAGGCAAGGTACCATCCTGCAATGACGGGTCGCTCCCTCATTGCAGTGGAATTGCTAACACTGCAATGACGAGGCGGCCCCTCATTGCAGTGGCCAAATCGTTTCAAATTGGTGGCACTTCTACAGAACCAGTGTCATCAGGACACTGGGCCTGCATTTGGTACAAACTGCCAAGCCCACAAATGCAGTGCTAGCACTGGCCGCCACACTGCCGCACCTCCACAACCCGCTTAAACATAGAAACATAAACATAGAAGTCGATGGCAGATAAGGACCGCAAGGCCCATCCAGTCTGCCCATTTCTTTTTCTACCTTATAAATGTGCCATCGGCCTTTGCTCTGTCAGTGGCCTAGCTATTCATACTCATTTGTATTGCTCCCTTATGCCTATCCCATGCCTGTTTGAAGCCCTGCACTGTATTCATAGCCACCACTTTGAGGTAGGCCATTCCATGCATCCACCACCCTTTCTGTGAAAAAGAATTTCCTCACATTCCCCCTTAATCGGCCCCCCTCTAATCTCATGCTATGTCTCTTGTCCTGCTATTTTTCTTATATTTAAACATGTTAGAATCTTTCACCTTGTTAATGCCCTTAAGGTGTTTGAATGCCGATCATATCACCTCTCTCCCTCCTTTGCTCAAGGGTATACATATTGAGCTCTGTTAATCTGTCCTCATATGTCTTCTGATGCAGTCCCTGCACCATTTGGTTGCCCTTCTTGGACTGCCTCAATTTGGTTAATGTCCTTGTGAAGGTGTGGCCTCCAATACTCACGCAGTACTCAGATGAGGCCCTAACCAGTGTCTTGTAAAGAGGATTATTACCTCCCTCTTATGACTTGTGATGCCCCTACTAATACACCCCTAACACCCCCTAGCGTTACCTACTGCTGTAGTGGTCTGCTTTGATTATTTCAGGTCATCTGTGATGATGATGATGCCCAAGTCTCTTTCTTCCTTTGTGACTGCTAGCAACTCCCCTCCCAGCCTGTAGGTGGCTTCAGGGTTTCTCTTCCCTATGTGCATGATCTTGCACTTCTTTGCATTAAATCCCAGTTGCCACTCTTCTGACCATTCTGCTAGTTTATCCAGATTTCTTCTCATTCTGCCCACCCCATCTGGATCATCTACTCTGTTGCAGATGTTCTCTCCTAAGCTGCTACATAATTTTCATGAGCGCAAGAAAACATAAGTAAAGAATGTCTTTCCTGTTTATGCAAGGTTTCTGCCTTGTGTCAGGGTGTCTCCCTCTACTGCGCACAGTCTGTGTTCACTGGCCCAGCCTTTTTCTTGGTGTTTTTTCCATCCACCTTAGAGCTACTAAAAAAAAAAAAAAAGAGTCCCTTCTCCCACTAAAAAGCAGTTCCAGAGATCTGAAATTCCAGTTCTAGTATGCAAGGCCATGGGGCTCGGGCACCTACAGGTATGCTTTGGCTGTGACCAGACAGAAGGTGTTTGCGAGCTCGGGATGGAGACAGGATTCTGAGTCTGGGTGGCATTGGCTCCCTCCAGCACAGGTCTCACCCCTGGTCCTTGACTATGGACTCTCAATGGCTTATACTCACAGAGGGCTGATTGATGGTGTCCGCAGTACTGCCCCACTTTCCAGAAAGGATGTTGCACTGTAAATGTTCCTGGTGAAGGAACCAAAACCTGACAGACAGAGTAAAAGTCAGTGGAAGATTAGTGCAGGAGGTGGTCACCCAGACATCTGTACCTGAGCAAAAAGGGGAGGGATGTGGTTAGCCACGGTAAGTCTCAAACTGTGACTGCATGGTGCTGTGACACTGCCCCCCCCCAAAGAGGGTAAAGAGCAAGGCATAGCTAAAAGTGTTTTCTACCCTACTGGTTACATGTCCTTAGCTGGGCACTATGGCTCGTCTTAGGAGGGTAAACCCTTTTTCCTACCTTCCCATAATGCAAGGCAAGGCAATTTTATTTATGTGATGACCAATCCCAGGGGCTCTGAGAACCTCACAGAAATGAACAATGTGATAAAACATAATACAGCTAAAACAATAAATAATAATCAGATAATCAATAAGCACAGCAGAATATTAAACAGTAGCATCATGCCCTAAAATACATGGTAAACAAATGAGTTTTCAGACTGGATTTAAAAAATAGTCAGGGAAGGGGCACATCTTACCTCCAAGGGCAGGACATTATAGAGAAGAGGAGCAGCTACTTCAAGTGTCCTATCCCCCAAGGACTTTAGGTGAGATCTTGGGACAGATAAGAGGTCCGCATCCACTGACCGAAGGGGACAGACAGGAGTCCTAAAGCACCGACTGAAAAGCAGTGCCATTTACAATCTAGGAGGTATATTTATATATTTATGCAACTGCTGTGGACAGAAAACCTATCATACAAAATATGCTACTTCTACATAGGTGTGATCAATTGTAAAACCCAAAATTTATCACACATATGTTGTACAAATGCTACCTGTCAAACAAACACCAGCCGGCACTATTTCCCAGCTTACATTTCCATGTAAAAGTACAAGACTTGCGCAAAAGGCTGCCTTACTTCCCCCTTCACATTTCTAAACTACAACTCTTTCCCAAGCGCCCAACACTACCAACTACTCTATCCCAAGCGCCCAACACTACCAAACACTCTATCCCAAGCGCCCAACACTACCAAACACTCTATCCCAAGCACCCAACACTACCAAACACTCTATCCCAAGCACCCAACACGACCAAACACTCTATCCCAAGCACCCAACACTACCAAACACTCTATCCCAAGCGCCCAACACTACCAAACACTCTATCCCAAGCGCCCAACACTACCAAACACTCATCCCAAGCGCCCTAACACTACCAAACACTCTATCCCAAGCGCCCAACACTACCAAACATCTCATCCCAGCGCCCAACACTACCAACCACTCTATCCCAAGCGACCCAACACTACCAAACACTCTATCCCAAGCACCCAACACACCAAACACTCTATCCCAAGCACCCAACACTACCAAACACTCTATCCCAAGTGCCCAACACTACCAAACACTCTATCCCAAGCGCCCAACACTACCAAACACTCTATCCCAAGCGCCCAACACTACCAAACACTCTATCCCAAGCGCCCAACACTACCAAACACTCTATCCCAAGCGCCCAACACTACCAAACACTCTATCTCAAGCGCCCTACACTACCAAACACTATCTCAAGCGCCCTACACTACCACTCTATCCCAAGCGCCCTACACTACCACTCTATCCCAAGCGCCCTACACTACCAAACACTCCATCCCAAGCACCCAACAATACCAAACACACAATCCCAAGCACCCAACACTACCAAACACACAATCCCAAGCACCCAACACTAGCACTCTATTCCAAGTGCCCAACACTAACATTCTATCCCAAACGCCCAACATTACCAAACACTCCATCCCAAGTGCCCAACACTAACACTCCATCCCAAGCACCCAACACTACCAAACACTCTATCCCAAGCGCCCAACACTACCAAACACTCTATCCCAAGCGCCCAACACTACCAAACACTCTATCCCAAGCGCCCAACACTACCAAACACTCTATCCCAAGCGCCCAACACTACCAAACACTCTATCCCAAGCGCCCAACACTACCAACTACTCTATCCCAAGCATCCAACACTACCAACTACTCTATCCCAAGCATCCAACACTACCAACTACTCTATCCCAAGTGCCCAACACTACCAACTACTCTATCCTAAGCACCCAACACTACCAAACACTCTATCCCAAGTGCTCAACACTACAAAACACTCTATCCCAAGCACCCAACACTAACATTCTATCCCAAACGCCCAACATTACTAACATTCTATGCCAAACGCCCAACATTATCAAACACTCCATCCCAAGTGCCCAACACTAACACTCCATCCCAAGCGCCCAACACTACCAAACACTCTATCCCAAGCGCCCTACACTACCAAACACTCTATCCCAAGTGCCCTACACTACCACTCTATCCCAAGCGCCCTACACTACCACTCTATCCCAAGCGCCCTACACTACCACTCTATCCCAAGCGCCCCACACCACCACACTCTATCCCAAGCGCCCCACACTCACCACTCCCTATCCCAAGCGCCCACACTACCACACTCTATCCCAAGCGCCTCAACACTACCAATCTATCCCAAGCGCCCTACACTACCACTCTATCCCAAGCGCCCTACACTACCACTCTATCCCAAGTGCCCAACACTAACAAACATTCTATCCCAAGCGCCCAACATTACCAAACACTCCATCCCAAGCACCCAACAATACCAAACACACAATCCCAAGCACCCAACACTACCAAACACTCTATCCCAAGCACCCAACACTAGCACTCTATCCCAAGCACCCACCACTACCAAACACTCTATCCCAAGCATCCTGCACCACCAAACACTCTAGCCAAAGCACCCAGCACTGCCAAACACTATCCCAAGCACCCAGCACTACCAAACAATCTATCCCAAACACCTAACACTACCACTATATCCCAAGCACCCAGCACTACCAAACACTCTATCCCAAGCGCCCAACACTACCAACCACTCTATCCCAAGCGCCCAACACTACCAACCACTCTATCCCAAGCACCCAACACTACCACTCTCCCAAACACCCAACACTACCAAACACACTCCCAAGCACCCAACACTACCACTCTCCCAAGCACCCAACACTACCAAACACTCTCCCAAGCGCCCAACACTACCACTCTATCCCAAGTGCCCAACACTACCACTCTATCCCAAGTGCCCAACACTAACATTCTATCCCAAGCACCCAACATTACCAAACACACTATCCCAAGCGCCCACCACTACCAAACACTCTATCCCAAGCGCCCAACACTACCACTCTATCCCAAGCGCCCAACCCTACCACTCTATCCCAAGCGCCCAACACTACCACTCTATCCCAAGCACCCAACACTACCACTCCATCCCAAGCGCCCAACACTACCAAACACTAAATCCCAAGCGCCCAACACTACCAAACACTCTATCCCAAGCACCCAACACAAACACTCTATCCCAAGCACCCAGCACTACCAAACACTATCTGAAGCACCCAACACTACCAAACACTCTATCCCAAGCACCCAACACTACCAAACATTCTATCCCAAGCACCCAACACTACCAAACTCTATCCCAAGCACCCAACACTACCACTCTATCCAACGCACCCAACACTACCAACCACTCTATCCCAAGCACCCAACACTACCAAACACTCTATCCCAAGTACCCAACACTACCACTCTATCCCAACCGGCCAACACTACCAAACTCTTTATCCTAAGCACCGAACACCACCACTCTATCCTAAGCACCCAACACTACCAAACACAATCCCAAGCACCTAACATTACCACTACATCCCAAGTGACCAACACTACCAAACACTCTATCCCAAGCACCCAGCACTGCTAAACAATCTATCCCAAACACCCAACACTACCAGTCTATCCCAAGCACCTAACACTACCACTATATCCCAAGCACCCAGCACTACCAAACACTCTATCCCAAGCATCCAACACTACCAAACACTCTATCCCAAGTGCCCAACACTACCAACCACTCTATCCCAAGCACCCAACACAAACACTCTATCCTAAGCACCCAACACAAACACTCTATCCTAAGCACCCAACACTACCAAACACTATCCCAAGCATCTAACATTACCACTACATCCCAAGCGACCAACACTACCAAACACTCTATCCCAAGCACCCAGCACTGCCAAACAATCTATCCCAAACACCCAACACTACCAGTCTATCCCAAGCACCTAACACTACCACTATATCCCAAGTGCCCAGCACTACCAAACACTCTATCCCAAGCATCCAACACTACCAAACACTCTATCCCAAGTGCCCAACACTACCAACCACTCTATCCCAAGCGCCCAACACTACCAACCACTCTATCCCAAGCGCCCAACACTACCAACCACTCTATCCCAAATGCCCAACACTACCAAACACTCTATCCCAAGCACCCAACACAAACACTCTATCCCAAGCACCCAACACAAACACTTCTATCCTAAGCACCCAACACAAAACACTCTATCCCAAGCACCCAACACAAACGCCCATCCCAAGCAACCTAACACTACCAACCACTCTATCCCAAATGCCCAACACTACCAAACACTCTATCCCAAGCACCCAACACAAACACTCTATCCCAAGCACCCAACACAAACACTCTATCCCAAGCACCCAACACAAACACTCTATCCCAAGCACCCAACACAAACACTCTATCCCAAGCACCCAACACAAACGCTCTATCCCAAGCACCCAACACTACCAACCACTCTATCCCAAGCACCCAACACTACCACTCTATCCCAAGCACCCAACACTACCACTCTATCCCAAGCACCCAACACTACCACTCTATCCCAAGCGCCCAACACTACCAAACACTATCCCAAGCACCCAACACCACCAAACACTATCCCAAGTGCCCAACACTAACACTCTATCCCAAGCACCCAACACTACCAAACACTCTATCCCAAACGTCCAACACTACTACTCTATCCCAAGCACTCAACGTCCAACACTACCACTCTATCCCAAACGCCCAACACTTCTACTCTATCCCAAGTGCCCAACACTACCACTCTAGCCCAAGCACCCAACACTACCACTCTAGCCCAAGCGCCCAACACTACCACTCTAGCCCAAGCGCCCAACACTAAAAAAAACCCTCTATCCCAAGCACCCAGCACTACCAAACCCTCTATCCCAAGCACCCAACACTACCACTCTATCCCAAGCACCCAACACTACCACTCTATCCCAAGCACCCAACACTACCACTCTATCCCAAGCACCCAACACTACCAAGCGCTCTATCCCAAGCACCCAACACTACCAAACACTCTATCCCAAGCACCCAACACTACCAAACACTCTATCCCAAGCACCCAACACTACCAAACACTCTATCCCTAGCATCCAACACTGCCAAACACTGTATCCCAAGCACCCAACACTACCAAACACTGTATCCCAAGCACCCAACACTACCAAACAATCTATCCCAAGCATCCAACACTACCAAACACTCTATTAAATGGGAACAAAAAAGACAGCACTTTTACTTTTTTTCCATTTTAAATCGCAAATCTCCAACCACCTGCACTGTCTCCCAAAATGCGAAACTGAAACCACACTCTTGCTCCTACAAAAGCTGGCCAACAGCACAAACAAAAAAACCTTTTCACCTGCCTGCACCTAAAACATTCTTCATGTTTCCAAATCAATATAATATTTTTTCTTAAAGGAAAGCGCTCTTCATTCCAAGCTCACCGTTCTGCAAAACTACCCTCTGGGTAAGCCTTTTAAGTATGTTGCAACATTTTTCTCATGCCACAACATACTTTATTTTAATTACAAAAAGCCTGTGACTCAGAAGTATGGCAGACGCTACTGAGGAATGTATTGAAGAGAATAGTGCGGCCCTGCAACTTTACACATAATAGAACCCTAGTAGCATCCACCATACTTCCGGATTGCAGACTTTGTAATTAAAATAAAGTATGTTGCAGCACGAGAAAAATGCCACAACTTAAAGGGCTTAACCAGAGGTAAGCCTTGCGGGATGGAAGCCTGAAATGAAAAGAGCTTTTCTTTAATAGTACTTCTCTTTTCCTGGTGTAGGCACAATAGTGGCCATAAGCCACCAGACCCTGACAAAGTGTAAAAAAAAAAAAAAAATGATTCACCTTGAATCTCAGCTGCCTTAATGCACCTTAAAAGAATGGACATAGAAACATTTTCTTTTAAACCAAGCAGACCTGCAAATGTTTAACCCTTGTATATGAAATTCACCTCAACACCCAGGAAGTCTGGCACAGTCTACATTGAACAATATAATTGCAAGCTTGCTGGTTTCAAGGACATTCAAATGCCAACCAAATAAATTCATTAGATTCAGACATTGTCTAACAGCTTCAAGAGACACTTTGAAATCGGGACCCAGCATTTCTTAAGGTCACTGAGTGACCACAAGAAGGGGGCCTCACCTCTGAAACCATATAGACAAGGAACTGGACCCTTGAAACAGGGAACTACCTGCTACCAACTACCCTAGATACATAATACTGCAAAGAGATAACCTTCTATCATCTCACCTTGAACCTGCGCAGTGGAAGGTCTTGTGGTTATAAGTCTATTGTCTGTTACCTCATGGACAAAGTTCAAAAAGGCAAATAGGCAGGTCAATGACAGAGCCATGATGACTCAGAACCTCTCCGCATGTATGCTATAAGACTTCCAACCCAAGGCAGGCTTCTGCCCAAATATGGCTATACCATCCTAAAGCCTTGTGCTACTCCTGAGGTAAAACGAAACCTTAGGACCATTCTGAGGAAGTATTCTGCCTATAAAGGACAGCCCCAAGGAGCAATACTTTGTGATCATCTACTCACTGTCTTCTAAATCTATGTTTCATTGCTGAAGAGATCTCACATCTATGCTACTGCTACTGACTCTGAAAGAGCTATTACTCTACTGAATCTACAAAGACCTTTGGCGTCTGCCATAACGCAAGAGACACTGAAATTTGTACTGACTCATTTTCTATTTTGCAAACCTCAAGGAGAAAGGAACTCAGAAAGCCAGGAAGAAATCATCTTCATACAACCATCTAAAATACTCCCAGAATCTCCAAGACAAAAGGGAGACAAGAGACTCTTGAGAAAGTTGGTGAAATATATATAGATACACCTTTACTGGCTTAAAGGTGATTACTGAAATACTGTGTCTTTTGAGAATCGTGATTCTAGAAATAGATATATAAATACTGCAGTGAAATGTTATTCAAATGCTAGCAAAAACTGATTGGTACCAAGGCATTAGGTGCTGGTTAGTAAAGAATATCTTAGGAAAAGATACTGCCTTAAAAGTGTCTCCAAAAAAAGAAGAGCTAGGCTTCATACTCACGCAGGGAAAACTGGGAAAAGATTTACTGTGCACAAAGCAGACAAAGGTCTGAATAGAATTTCCTGACGAATGTTTTATGATGTTTAAATATTAAGAATATGTTAACTGTTAACTGTGTGTGTTAAAATAAACAGCTTTTAATGGTACTCCATGTCTAAGGAAATCTGTCATCTCAGAATATTACCACAAAAACAAGTTCCTTATGGTATCCCGCGATGCCGGCGATCACCAATGGGCATTCTCCAAAAGGGTGACAATCACGGCACCTGTGGATGGGGCGATTGGGGTAGCTGGGTGACCGGATGGTGGGGGTGGGCGAAATAGCCACTGGATGTCGCTATATGTCTACGTGCATGGGGGAGGAGCGAGCATGCCAAGCATGGGCTGGGAGGGGAAGGAGGAGCTGTAGAGGATGGTGCTGTGGTGCGTTGCTGAGCTACGTTGTGGTGTCAGGGGTTGATCCGTGGCTGCAGTGGGTGTGGTACTGGGTTTGGGTCTGAGCACAGGTGACTTTTGTTGCACCCAGCCCCAATTTTTTTTTTCTCTGACTTGCACCCCTCCGACATGCACCCCTGGAGTTGAGAATCCTTAAGTAGGGGTGTGTGGAGGCAACCCCTCTGCGGGGTGGTGCAGGGGACACAACCCCGCATAAACAATAAAAATCTATGTCCCCAGTGGCATGTTGCTGTGCGCCGGGGAGTCCATTGCCGGAAAAAATTTTCGGCTATATGACTTCACTGTAACAGCAATCGCCATTATCACATAAAACCATTACTTACACCTTTCAAATAAGAACAGCCACAGAGGTAAAGTTAATTAATTTTAATTGTGCTTACACTGGTTTCTCTCCATGCTGCTGGTGTCCACTTTGCTCTGTACATTCTGCAGTTGCTCTGCCATACTCAGCAGTGTCCATCTTAATATGACATTTCACATCACTACTACAGAAATATTTTTTTTATTAAAAAAAAGATGCAAACCACCAGTGCCACCAAGCAATTCGTCAACATTATTCTGGGTGCCTCCATTAAATTCACCGCACTTGCTAAGCACCACTGCAATTTGTTTTATTCACAGAGCTTTTTGGCCACTGGTGCCACCTCCATCTGCTTCCGGCATCACTCTAGCACCTCCAGTCCCTAACTGCCACTCCTCCTGCTGTCTCTCCAGGATCCAACATAGGGTGGGACCCAAGGGCACTGGTGCCATCATTCACGGTCACCAGTGCATATAGCTTTTCCATTTCTTCTCCCCTTGCCTCACCCCTGATGCCCTGGTGCAAAGTGTCTCCACAGACACACAGACACACACACACACAGACACACACACACACACACACACACACACACACACACTCACTCTGTCTTGGACACATGTAGCAACATCCTGCAGGAGAGACAAGCCCTCTTGATCCACTGCAGGGGTCACTATGGCATCAGAACCTGGGCACCTCCCTTCCCTGGCTGTGAGCACTGCCAAGTGGCAGTGCTACCCCAGCCTCCTGGCTGGCAATTGACTTCCCGGGTCCACGCCCAAACCCGGGTCATCTGCAAGGAAGCGTGCAGCACTTCTTCTGGGCCATCGGGCGCCTATCACTGCCATTTTTTTATCAACATTTTTCAGAAGTCACTTGCTGAACCAATCAGCAGCTACACTTTGTCATCGATGCGATGTCCTGATGGTGCATCCATAGCAACGACTATAGCAACCAGCAAATAAAGGCGCACTGAAATGGGAAGATTACAAAAGAAATCCACACAATTTTAAAAATATGTTCATTTCAACACACAATACAAAATATACATACACAAGGCCCAATCTAATTGCATAAGTGAAATATGCAGTTGGGGACCTTGTGTGATATTTATCTACACTCATGCAGTTTGACCTCAGTCAACACTCGTGGCTTACACCACTCGTGAGGTTACCCGAGGTCAAACTGCTTTTGTGTAGGTAATCAATGTAGCACACAGGTCCCACTGTGTATATTGTGTGTGTGTGTGTGTGTGTGTGTGTGTGTGTGTGTGTGTGTGTGTGTAGAATGTCGACGACATATGCACTGTACTCAGCAGAGTACAGTAAAAAAAATCAGGCAGGGCAACAAAAAGAGGAAAGCAAAGATATTGTGAGTCACATTGTGTCTGTAATGCACTGAGCTCTTTTGCCTTTGTCGTTCGCTATGGGGCACTGATACCACCAGCCAAATCGACAAACAAGAACTTACCAAGCAGGTAGAAAAACAAAGGAAGGGGGAGTACAGGAAGAAATTGATTACTTGAACCCAGACATGGCAAACGGGGAGGGGCTATTGTTGGTGTGGCGTGGCAGTGCATATGTTGGTTTATGTTTTCATAATGGGGGGAAGGGCAACAGTGCATCAGTTCTGAGTACAAGTTTAAAATTCCTGGCTGCACCCCTGTGTGTGTGTGTGTATCCAACACTTGAGAGGGTATTTCATGACACGTATCAGTGATATTTTTCTGACCTCTGGACCTACAGTGATAATATTGAAATATTCTTACTGTAGATTCACATGAGGAAAAATATCCTCATTGGTGCTCCTGGTTTGCCTCTGCCAGCAGCAACAGCTCCACAGTTCCTAATTTAGAACTTCTGGTTTCATTTCTCCCCTGCCTACCCACTACCACTTTCAGTTTCCCAGCCTGCCTAGAAAAACAAATTCACTGTAAAGCCTTTTTGCAACACTTTGCCCAGTTTTGAAACCAGCTACACATCAGCCACTATGAACTGTTTCACACAGAATCACTTCCAGTACTGCACAGCTCCCTCCATCTCTCGTCTGCTGACCTCTGACTCAGCACTGGCACTCTCCATTACTCCTCGTCGCCCAGCAGTCTTTCATGGTCTGAATAGTAAAAGGTTGCTCCTGCCGACTCTCACAATGAGGGATCATACTCCTCACTCACAACCACGCTTCCGCAACTCGCAACATGATACACTGACAAACGCAATAGCATCAGTGCATCAGACCTTACAAATGACCACCCAGACATCCGGAATTACTTCTTGGCATCCGAAAGGCTTCCAACCAAAACAACAAATAAACACATAAAAACCCTCAGAAACAGCAACAAGTGTTGAATAAATTAAATATGCCATGCCCCATACAGAAATATCTGATATTTCTCTCTCATGTACTCTGACTTATGACATCACTTGTGGGTTCGTCACTCGTGATGTCATAAGGTCAAAGTATACTCAAGAGAAATATCACAGATATTTCTGTATGGAGCATGGGATATCCCTTGTATATATAGGGAATACGCAGCAGGGCCTGTATAATCAAACAGCACAAATGTACATAAGACATGCTTTTGTTTTGAGTTTACATTTATTTTCTGGTGTCTGGCGGTGTTTGGTGGGTGACGGGTGAGGCAATGGAGCACCGGATACTGCTAGTAATGCGAAGGTGACAGTTCTGAAGAAGAAAAAAAACAAGAACTTTTTTTTTTTTTTTTTTTTTAAATCGACCATGTCTTCCGGAAAAGATCAACTGAAAGGGCAAAGGGGTGCTGATGCTGCTGAGAGACAAGTGATGGAAGAGAAATGAGCAGAGGAAGTGAGCAGCAGATCAATCAAGCACTGCTGTGAAGCTGGTAGGAGAGAGCTTAAGAACTGTTTACTGGTTTAGTGGCACTTTTTTTTTTTTTTTTAAGTAGTCGAAAAGTAAACCTTTTAGAGCCTTGTTGGGTTGAACCCTGGCTCCGATTGTACCACATAACTACTTCAACAGCCCAAAACTATTTTTCAATCGCACTCCATAGATGAGAATGGAGCACGCCCCTGTGCTGTCTCTATACCTATGCCATAAAAACAGGGCATGGCCAACAAAAGGGGAAGTGGAAAGGGATCCACCTCAGGGGCAACTTACAGTCCCTTCCCTTCCATTGGGGTATAACCTAAAAGGCTGCTTTTACCACAGAGGTATGGAGCTTCCTCTCACTTGTTTTCAGTTTTTAAAAAATAGCAGGAATAGTTGTCTTTAAAAGCATAATCCCAGCACTCTGTAACTTCTAATTTAAAGGCATGCCAACGGACATCTTATGCATACCAGCCAGCTTCCTGTGCTCTCTTTATGCTACTTAGCACTGCCAGCTAATGACTTTTCATTACAAATTCCACCACTTGTGGAGTGGTCCACCCATTACCCTGTCCACTTGCCTGAGCTTTTGGTCTGCCAAGGCCCAGCTCAAGGAGTATCATAGGACCCCTCAGTCCTGCCATAACTGCCCTCTTCCACCTGCCACTTCAATGTGCTACTCGCTGCTTATGTTGATCTCTGATTGCTCTGATTGTTTTGTTTTTATTTTTCATCTTTTACATTAATAAAATACTTTATGGTATAAATGGCATTTGCTAAATAACCAGAACAGTGTAGCTCATTTCGTAAACATAAAAGCGCAAGAAAAAATAACATATGTATTCATAGTAAGAACTCTAATATAATCCAAGTTAAAAATGCTATTGTTTAAGCCACTGTTTGTCATGCTGATTCCTCATGCTTCTAATTTCATTTATGGATTTTGTGTTTCTTATGCTGCTTTTGATATCTAAGGATATTACTGTAACTTGTAAATCTTGTAAATTCCGTTATACTGATTCATGTACAGTGTTAGTTGTACTTACAGGATGGCAAGAAAAAATCTAGAAATTTCATTGGCTGAGAGGTGTTACCCAACTGTGCATTGAATCTCTATAAACACACAGTCACATGCCAAATCTCATTTGCCTCCCCCCAAAACATAGCTGGAACCATTTTATAAGTGTAATAAACCCATCCAGGGTGTGCATCATAGGATTTTAATGAACTTCCAAGGGACATAAGGACACTCAACCTGTGGCCTCCTGACTTACGACTCCTCTGGGTCATGCATGAAAATCCTATAATGCATACCCTGTCATGGCTTATTATTTGCAACTATTATATGTGCTACTTGTTTCTTATGTTGTGATAATTAAAGAGCTTGCAAAATAATTGCTGCAGGCAGAGCATTGTCTGTGGGCACAGCCCTACTTTACACCTGAGCCAGCAGGTTAATTAGGTAGGTAGATGCTTACTAGGAATGCAGGTAAGCAGGCAGGTGGGAGTTCCTGGGGGTGGGTGGCTTAGGGCTGGAGGGGAGGAGCTATGGTACATATATTGGCTAGCAAATGATAGGATCTTTTTTTTGCTCCTTACCTTCCAGTAGGCTTACCACCTTTTAAGAAGCCCAAAGTGGGAAATTTCTTATTGAAATATGATTTTTTATAGGACAGTATGTGCCCTCTACCAATGCAACAGACTTGTTTTCTTTATATAATCAGAATTAAGGCTAAGTATTGTAGTTTCTTGGTTTATGGAACTTCCTGAAATTTCCTCCACATGTCCCTGTACCTTGTAGTACACTAGCAACTGGTATGCTGGGGTGTCTCAGCATACACTGCACTTACCCTCCAGTATTGGTAGCGAAACCAGTACTGGACATCCTCTCACCATGCTCTCCCCCTGACCATCTAGACACCTCCCCCACACCTGTGCAACCCTCCCTTGTCTTTGCCCCCTTGCTGGCACTACTTCTGTTTGCATAACAGGTACGATTAATGCATTTTGCTGCTCACTGCCGTGCTCACCCTGTATGTTCCACAGTTGTATTTATCATGTGCTAATCGTCTCTAATGCTGTTTTTGCTTCCTATTCATTCACGGTTATGCCTGTTATTTTCTTGTATGTTAAATTTGACTTATACAGTCAACTACCTACCCAATTCCTGTTAAGCCTGTTATCTCACTGTATGTAAATTGACTCTTTCACTGTTCTTGTATGCTTTACCTATGTAACCCTTCCGGGTCGCACATGAAAATAGGTACTTTGCTGTCTAGTGTGCCTTACCCGATTAACAAAAGCAAATAAATAAATAAATCTGTTTCTTATCATTTTAATGTATTTTTGTTAAGGTATTATAGTTTTCTGCAACATTTAGTAAAATGTTAGAAAGTATTTTTTCTACCATAAAGTCAGGACGCGCAGCATTTCTCAGGTTTTTTTTGCAGGACTGCCCAAATCAGGACTGTCCTGCCAAAATCAGCACAGGTGGTAACTTTACCTTTCAGTCTGCCTGCAGCTCTAGCACATCACTCCAGGCAGAAAAGCAAGGGATTTTTGGCCCTCCAAGGGATTACGGCAGCAGCAACTAAGCCTTTGAAAACTGAACCATTTTGGTAAGTGCATTTTTGTTGGACTCTCAGGCTGGCTTGGATTCATCCTCAGCATGCAAGCACTCCCCTTGGGGCAGGTAGTTCTTTTGTTTTTGTTGGCTATACAGTCACTCAGATATCCGTCTCCCTTGGTTCCCAGGCATGGTGACGGATATGTGAGAGAAACAGTTAAATGCATCTTTTTCTGTCTGATTGTCAGAACTCATGGAAACCATTTAGAAATGCAGGAAAAGAGTTTCTGGTAAGCCTGCAATACTTTAATGACTCTAGATATTAAGTAAAACATTAATAAAATACGGCTTAAAATGTAAACTGGTCTTTATTTCTTATTTTTTCTTGTTTTAGCACTGTTTTTCACTGTGCAGTTCTGTACCTGTAGTGCTATAGTACAGTATATTTTTTTACAGTACTGTACATTTTCCACTTTTTGAAACAATTAACCTTGTTACAGTACAGTAATCAAAACAGTACCCTGTACTCCATCATAAGAAATCATGGCATTTTTCAGTTTCATGAAAAACATTCCACCACACCGTCACAAAGAATGGCATCCCCCTCCCCAATACAGTACCTGTACTGTACAATACAAAAAACATGGCAATTTTTTTTCAGCCTTATGGAAAACAGTTCTCCATGTCACCCTGAAACAAGGTACTTGCAATGAAAACAGTCCGACAAGCCGAGAATAAAGCTGGCATTTGTTTAACTTTCAACACCTCACCATCACAAAACCATGGCATTTCCCCCCTCTCACCCATAACATGGCATTCTATTTTTCATTTAAGAGATGACAATCCCCCATATACAGTACGTACTGTACCCAGAGTAAAGCATGGCACCTTTTTAACTTTCAGGAACATTCCACCGCACTATCACAAACCATAGCATTTCCCCCATCTCACCAATACTGTAGCATGGCATTTTTTTTGTCACTTAAGAAACCACAGTCCCCCACATGCCCAGAGTAAAACATGGCACCTTTTTAACTTTCAGGAAAACATTCCACCATGCACCATCACAAATCATGGCATCCCCCAACAGCATGGCATTCTTTTGTAATTTAAGGAACCACAGTCCCCACATGCCCAGAATAAAGCATGGCATCTGTATAACTTTAAGGAAAAACATTCCACCACGCCATCACAAAACCATGGCACCCCCCACACACACACAGCATGGCATTCTTTCTTTCATTTAAGAGACAACAGTCCCCCATATGCCCAGAGTAAAACATGACACCTTTTTAACTTTCAGGAAAACATTCCACCATGCACCATCACAAATCATGGCATCTCCCCCAACAGCATGGCATTATTTTTGTAATTTAAGAAACCACAGTCCCTCACATGCCCAGAATAAGCATGGCATGTGTGTAACCTCACCATCACAAAACCATAGCATCCCCCCCCCACCCATAGCATGGCATTCTTTTTTTTCATTTAAGAGACAACAGTCTCCCACATGCCCAGAGTAAAACATGGCACCTTCTTAACTTTCAGAAAACATTCCACCACACCATTACAAAACCATGGCCTCTCCCCACACCCATAGCATGGCATTTTTTTTTTTTCTTCATTTAACAGACAACAGTCCCCCACATGCCCAAAGTAAAGCATGGCACATTTTAACGCTCAGAAAACATTTCGCCACACCTTCACAAACCATGCTCCCCCACAGCATTGCATTCTTTTTGTCACTTAAGAAACCACTCCCCCACATGCACAGAATAAGCATGGGATATGTGTAAAACCACACCATCACAAAACCATAGCATTCCTCCCACCCATAGCATGGCATTCTTTTTTTCATTTAAGAGATGACAATCCCCACATGCCCAGAGTAAAACATGGCATCTTTTAACTTTCAAGAAAACATTCTCCACACCATCACAAATCATGGCATCCCCTCCCACCTAGAAACCATGCCCCCACAGCATTGCATTATTTTTGTCGCAGAAACCACAGTCCACCACATGCCCAAAATAAGCATGGCATATGTGTAACTTTGAGGAAACAAATTCCACCACACCGTCACAAAACCATGGCATCCCCCCACCCATAGCATGGCATTCTTTTTTCATTTAAGAGATGACATTCTCCCACATGTTCTTGGACTTAACAGTGCCATAACATCACAATTGAAAATGAAATGCACTGACTCACAATTTGAAGTCTCTCACAGTTCACTGCCTTCATGATCTTTTTTAAAGAATTGCTCGATCACAGTCCGACATGACTTTCTGACCCACCACAAAAGACTTTGCAATCAGGGCCTGGATGCAGTCAATATCCTTTATGTCGAAGAAATCCATATTCTGTTCGGCATATCCCAAGGCAACTTCCAATCCACGACGAGCATCCACTGCTGTCCAGGTGACTGGTGTTTGTGTCATCGATGCTGTCAGTGTCTTCATCGGAATTTTCTGCTTCATTGGATGGTTTCACCATCTGAACAATTTCCTCTTCATCTAGTGCTGCACAGGTTTCAACATTCTCATCAGCCCGAAGGATATCTACTGCATTGACATTTGTGTTGTCAGGCAGTTGGTCAAGAATGGAGGAGATGGATTGCACCACAGAGTCAGTGGAGTTGTTAGGTTGTTCTTGGGTGGCACTGTTGTCAGTAGACAGCTGAGCAACAGGGTACAGAATTTCCGTATGTTTCCAGCAATTGACGATTGTTGTTGCACCCACATCGTGCCAACTGTCCCGTAAGAAATACAGAGCCTCCTTGATGTTAACATCTGCTGGTTTGCCATCATCCAGGCAGTTGACATAGTGCTGCAGTTGCTGTTGTTGGTACAGAGCCTCAAAGTCTGGATTATGCCAGCATCCAATGGCTGGATTTTAGAGGTAGTGTTTGGAGGAAGGAAATGAAGGGTGACATTACGGTGGTGAACTGTGTTGGAGTGCGAGGAAGCATTGTCAAGCAGCAAAATCACACGACGTCTCTGCAGACGCATAGATCGGTCAAACTCCTTTAGCCATTCTTCGAAAATTGCAGCTGTCATCCAGGCTTTTCTGTTTGTGTACCAGTAGCAGAAACTGTTAAGATCAAAGTCCTTTCCAAAGCACCGAGGGCGGTTACATTTCCAGATGACCACTGGCTTATGTTTGTCTGTGCCACTTGCATTGACACATAGTGCCACTGTCAATCTATCTTTATTTTTCTTTTTTCCAGACACTGGCCCTTTTGAAAGTGTAGCATTGGGTTCCATCCAAAAGAATAGACCAGATTCATCCATGTTGTAAATGTCATTAGGGTCATAATCTTTCAAAACCAGTTTGCAACTGCAGACGCCCATCAGACAACTCCTTCATCCACACTTGCAGCCTCACCATGCAGTTTGTAATGCCTAATGTTGTGACGCTGTTTAAATCTTTGCAGCCAACCCACTGAATAGGAAAAGGAGTCTGGCACACCCAGACGCTGGCCAAGTGATTTTGCTTTGGTTAACAGGACATCATCACTTATGGTTACTTTTTGCATCCTGGCATCTGTGAACCATAAAAACAGGACATCCTCTAGTTGCTTATGCTGAGGCTTTCTTACTTTAGTTGACGCATCAGAGGACAAACAGGCTAACCACTTGTCCTTCTCTCTCAAAATGTCTGAAACTGTGGATTTTCCTATTGACAGTTTATGCTCCTTTAAAACATAGGCAACTATGTCAGACCTTGAGCATTTTGGATTCTGGGTACGGAAAACAAATGCTGCATTTCACATTTATAGCAATGGCTGTCCTGGCCCTCTTGTTTGCAGGCTCCATCTTACAGTACTGTACGTACTGTGCTGTGCAGATTACAGTCTACGGTAAACACCTTCAATCTGTAAAAAAAAAGGTTGCTATTTACTGTACTGCACAGCTGTACCCACCTCCTCACCTCCCCCCCATGAAACAGCAGGTGGTGCTCCAACATTTAGTTTATGGCTGCTTGACTGGTGGCATAAAAAGTCACTGTACCCCTCCTCTGCCTTCTGCCCCCATGAAACATGTGATGCTTCAACATTTAGTTCATGGCTGCTTGACTTGTGGCAAAAAAAATTGCTGTACCCCCTCCTCTGCCTTCTGTCCCCTCACCCCACATTTAACAAGAAGTGGTGCTCCAACACTTACTTTATGGCTGCTTGATTGGTGGCTGCTTTGCCTGCTTCAGTTTGTCTGCACAAAAAGTTTGAGGTGCAAATTACATTACACAGGTTCTGTGCTGTACAGGTTTTACTGTACAGTACTACTGTACCTGTACTGTTTTCTATTTTATTTAGGTACTGTACAATACTGTAATGTACAGTACAGTGCAGTAGTTTTCTTAATCTTCACAATGGTGTTTGTGATGGCACATTTACAGAGCTCTCCTGACATGGCTGGATCCTCCTTGATGTACTGCTTCTTCCGATTGGTCTGCTTGGAGCGCCTAGAAGTTGTGCTAAAAAAACGCGATGTTTCCACAGCATAGTCTCACGGCAGGTCAGTTATCTGAGAGTGGAGACTGTGAGCTGCATAGGAGACAACATGCAGGATCAGTGACGGAAACAGATAACGCAAGTGATGGTTATGCGGGTGCTAACACAATGGGGTGGAAAAAAATAACCGGTTGATGACGGATACGTGTGTGTGCCGGTAAAATGCGAGATGGAGATGATATGGCTTGTTGCTGTGACTGAGTTTCTGCTGGGGGACTGTTTGGTTTCTGAGGCAGTTTTGTAACTGGTTAGATAATTTCAGCTTTAAGTAGACTTGGGAAGGAGTTTCCCATAGCACATTTTTACAAGTTGTTGATTTAATTAATGCTATTTGTGGTTGCCTGCTATAGTTTGTTTTTTGCTTTTTAGTTTTTAAGCATGTCCCCTTCCTTCCGTCTTGGTTCTTCGGCTTTGTCCTGCCATGTGCTTCCACAACTCCATAGATCTAGAGTCACATAAAGTTATTCAGTCTGGCTTGCAATTTTCAGTGTCTTTATTTTATGGCCATCTGACGGCTTGCTGGAAATATAGGATCGGTAATAAAAAATTGTTAGCGTGCTTTTGTGAAGATGGCAAAACTGAAAATATAACATCTATAACTGGAAGAATTTGTGCAGGCTTTTTGATTAGAGGGCTATCTGGAAATATAGGTGTTGTAACTGATAACATTTAGTGCATGCATGTGGTATTAGAGGACTAAGTGGAAAATGTAGGATCTGTGACTAGCAAAAAATGTTACTTTTTCCTTTGTGTAGAGAGAAACGTTTGAAAATGAGATCTGCAACCGAAAATGTTTTGCTTTGGTTTCCCACTCTGGCATGCTGTTATGTGGAGGGTTACACATCAGGATTTAAAAAAGTGGCACACAAGACTATTGGGGGTATTTTAGTGAATGTTTAAAAATATTTCAGCACTGGCTTGCATTTTGAGGAATCCACAAACCAAACTACAGTTCTATAGGTGTTTGCCTTGTTTGGGGAGGGGCTGAAAAAAATTACAGGTTGTTGCCTTTTAAATGTGGCTGTTAGGCCTCAGGTATGACTCCTTCACTTGGATTGTATCTTTGTTTCGGATTGCAGCATTTCACCATAAGTTTTTTTTTGGAGGGGGCAGACCACAGCTGGAGTATGGAGTTCAGTTCTGGAGGCCCCATTTGCAGGGTGACAAGGATAGGCTGGAGAGGGTACAGAGAAGGGTGACCAAGATGATCCGGGGGATGCAGGAAGGCCATACAGGGAGAGGCTGGAGAAGCTTGGTCTTTATGCGCTAGAGATGAGAAGGGATGGGGGGACATGGTGGAAATCTTCAAATATATGAAGGGAATAAATAAGGTTAAGGGAGACAGCATCTTCAAACTGAGCAAAAACAAAATCACCAGAGGTCATGCACTCAAGCTGGAGGGGGCAGATTTAAGGGGGACGTGAGGGGGTGTTACTTCTCAGAGAGGGTTGTATAAACATGGAACAGGTTGCCAGAGTGGGTGGTGGAGGCAGATACAGTGAAGAAATTCAAAAGAGCATGGGACTAGGAGGATGAGGGAGGGCAGCGAGGTTGGAGGTAAAGGGGCGGGGGTGCTATCTCTTTCGGGCAAACTTGATGGCTGAATGGTCCTTTTCTACTGGCATGATTTTATGATTCTATGAACTGGGAATTCTCACAAATTCATATAATTTTAGGCTTGCAGCCTTTTGTACATTGGCTGTATGAGAGGTGTAGCTGACCGGCGGCTCATGAAAATGAGGCATTTACAACTGATTACACAATATGATTTGATTGCATAATATGGGAAGCAGATGCAGCAGCAAGGCTAGTTTCTGTATATAGTCTCTATTCGCTAACAGAAAAAAAAGAAGCTTTCCGCACGGTATCTGCAGATAGGCTGAGCATAAGATTCAGAATGATTCAGTATGTTGCCCCTGTTTAAAGGAGAGGTTGACAATATTTAAAATTGCCCGTGATCTGTTTAGAGCCTACCTGAATGGTCCTCCCTCCATGGTCAGCGGCTTAACCTATTCATGGTACAATATAGTCAGTCACTGATGACGATAAAATTCCTATACTGTGCCATCAATTTTTCAGTCAGAAGTAAAGTCCCGAATTTCACATTGTAGCTAATCAGAAGGGAGTTCTAAAGACAGAAGTAATAACCAGGACCACTTAACTGCAGTATGCCCATTAACTCTCCCCATTACCTAATGATGGGTAATCATTTGAACACACTTTTCTTGTTTTGTATCGTTTAGTCAGTGGAAGCTCAAGGAGATACATACCATTTCTAGCCGGCGGGGGCCAGGTGGTTATACCTTGCTTATGGTCTACCTCAGAAAACACCCCATTGTGGGGTAGCAATATGGGGGAGGCTTAACCAGTCTCTTTAGAGCAGGTAGCCATGGACTGAAAAGAATGAGCCAGCAAGGGTGTAGGAAGGGCATTTATAGTACATCACTCCTGAGCATTTTTCAAACAGTATACCTTGTGGTGAGGTGAGGACGAAGGCTTGGACTGCAGACAGAGTTATTTTTCTTAGTATTGTGTTGTGTTTGTAGCTTTACAGCTGTTGGATCTAACATGCTAGGGAAATGCCAGGCTGGTGGGCAGACTTCAAGCAGCAGCTTGTAGCCCTCATGCGAGGAAAAAGTAAACTTGGTGGGATGCCCTGTTCCAGAACCCAGGTGGCTCTGATCCAGCAGATCCTTTGAATGATGCAGAACCGCAGCCAGAGAATCTGGCGGCTCCAGTTCCAGACAACTCAGCCCTGACTCCTGTTCCTAAGAGAAGCAGGATTAGAAAATCTTGACAAGCACCCCCAGCATTGGAGAATCCTCAACCAGGCAGGCAAGATTTGGAGAATAAGTCTGAGGGAGTTATTATGGAAGGCCTTCAGGATTCCCTTTCCAGCACACCAAAGTGGCTCCTGAGGAGGGGCTCCAGTTCTGGCAGGCCCAGGGGTCTAACTCGCTCCTCAAGCTAGTGGATCTCTCTTCATCATGGCTGGCTCCACTAGGGTCACTGGCTCTGGCACCCCCATCACCGACATCCCAGAATCCAGGCTTGCCCATTACATAAGGTCTAGTGCTCCGTGATCCCATTGCCCCAACCTTAGACCCTGGTCCCCCTTTCCACTGGCTATGGCTTTCCCACAGCTGGCAGATCCACTGCCTCTGGGCAGGTCAGCTCCACATCTCCCAGCACTTCCCCTCCCAGCACATCCTTCCGCTCTCAAGCAGAAGCTCAACAGGGTTCTGGCATTCACAGTGGCACAGGAGCAAAAATGGATGGATTCCACACATTCAAACATGGTGCCAGTGAGGATCAGCCCATATGGGGTACACCTGCAGCCTCTCCACCCCAACAGGGGATATCACAGCCAGCATACATGGGCTTGTGAGCCTGGAAGAGCAATGAGTTCCCATCTGCCAGAGAAGGTCTTGGCAGCTAATTACTAATGCTGAGTATATTGCATATGTTCACATTGCTCAATTTGTCCAGAGAGCTGGCCTGGTGGCGCTGAGGGTTTGGGCACTGGATGCCACACCTCACGCCATGCCAGTGACCTGGATTCGGAAGCAAGCCCGGGCTCTGGGGGTCAGCAGGGAAGGGAGATGGATTGAGTGTCCGTAGGACAGCCCTTCTCTCCCTGGGGAGGGATCCAGGATCTTCCTGGCACAGTAGACACCCCCAGTGGTGACCGGGGGTACTACTAGTGTGAGAACAAGAATTAGGGATGAGCTTGGCAGGTGTCTACGGGGCAGCTGTGTTCTGACACCATTGCATGACTGCACTTGGGGGGCAAGCACACAAGAGAGAGAAAACCTTGTGCCTTGATAGGTGATGGCTCCTCTTTGGGCCGCCGCCATGTGCCAGTATCGGACCTTGCCTCCACCTCTCTCCCCTCCTTCTTCCTAGCCAGTGCTAGATTGTAGATAGAACACTGGATGGAGTGGTGGCCCTGCCCCAGGGGGCTCAGAGCTGGGGGGTTCCTGGTCAGAGGTTGGAGGAGGGCCAGCATACTCTGGGGAGGCAGGAGATCAGGTTGGCGGTAGAGCAGCCGGCAAGTAGAAGTAGCTCGAGAAAGTTCTAGGTCACAAGGAGAATAAACATAGTTGGAAAAAATATATGTCTATGTCCAGAGAGCTGGATGAGGAGAAGAAAAGAAGAGAAAGATGAGGGTGAGGAAAAGAAGTGAAAAGTTATAATCCAGAGTACTTGGAAAACTGGTCGGCCAGCTTTGCAATATTTGCATGACTGCTAACTTAGGTGAATCCAACAAAGCATCAGGTCTATGGACTTAACACAGCCAGATCATGTCCATGCATGCCAGTAAACCTGGCTGGGGTGGCTGGAATATGATGACGTTTCATAAGTGGAACCAGAATGACCCAGGCAGGTCAAGGAACATGTTAGATCTTCTATTGTGGGCAATAGACCTGGGAGGGGGAAATACAACACTCTGACAGTAGAATCCCAATCAGGTAATCTCAATCACCAAAGAAGGAGACACAGGGCAGCAGCGGGAGGGGTTAGGGGAAAGGCATTGCTATAATTATAATCTGGGGACTTTCAAATCGGACTTGTGTAAGTTCAAACATGAATGCTTAGTGTGTGGCACCCCCACAGCCATTCAGCCAGTGCAAAAGTGAGAAATTCCTTTCATCCCTTTTGCAAATGGCACAAGTCTCTTAGTGCCAATAAGGGTGTAGCACACAGAGACAGCTGGCCAATTACCCAAATAGGGCAGCCACTCACACCTTGACAGAAGGCTTCAGGGAAGAAATTCAGATCTTGTATGAGGGTCCTCACCAAGCTTAGGAGGCGGAGAACCTGAAGTCTATCAGGGAGCAACCAGACATGGTGCAGCTTAAATTGGACAAAGAGGTTGCGGCAGTTGGGTAAGCAGGCCCTTCATGGTGGCTCCCCAGCCTCATCTTCAATTTTCACTTATTGGGCTGGTTCCCAAGAAGGTGCCAGGTGGATTTTGGATGTTAAATCATTTATCATATCTGAAGGGAGACTCAGTTAACTATCATATTGACCCAGTCTACACGTCTGTGTCATATTCACTCTTCGATGGGGTGGTTCAGGGGGTGGGGCGGGGAGCTCTCTTATGTAAGGCTAACATGGAATCCATCTTTTGGCTTTTACTGGTGCACCCAGAGACAAGGACCTGCTGGGCGTGAAATTCAAGGGGCACTGTTACATAGATAATTGCATGCCAATTGGGTGCACAGTGGCATGTGTTGTCCTTGAGCAGTTTAACATGTTCCTCCATTAGGCCACCCCATATAGGGCAGGTGATTTGGAAGTAGTTCACTACTTGGTCACCTTTTGGTTTGTGGGGCAGGCAGGCACTAATAACTGTGGACACCTAATGAAGGCCTTCCAGACAGTATGTGCCGATCTTGGAGTACCTGTAGCTAACAAGAGGACAGAAGGACCGTGTATAAAACTCTCCTTTTTAGGCATAGAGATCGACACAGTCACCATTGAACTCTGGTTGCCCCAGGAGAAGCTGGTAGCTCTTAGGGTCCTCTTTGCTCAGGTGGGTAAGGCCCACAAGATTACCTTGCGTGAGTTGCAGCAAGTGCTTGGCTACTTTAATTTTGCCTGGCTGTATGGTCATACCTATGGACAGAACATTCCTGCACTGGATGGTGAAGGTTGGGTCTGATTGCACCAAGCCTCACTACATGACAGAAGCAATGAGGAAGGATCTTGGGGTGTGGCTGGTTTTCTTAAATTGTTTCAATGTTTATTGATGAGTCTGAGGGCTTGGGTTTTGAGTAATATTTTCGGAGAGAATGGTGCATGGGCCAGTGTCTTCAGACCTGGGAAATAGAAGGCTTGCTTACTCAGATCACTCTCTTAACGCTGTCTTACTCAGTTTTTTAGACAGAAGTAGGCTATAAGCCCACTGTGACTGTCTCCCACTACCTAGTGGGCATATTGTTCCTTAGGTATTTATCCAGTTCTGACTTGAATCTACCAAATGATGTGATATTGACTAGGTCCTGAGGCAGGATATTCCATAGTTTTGAGGCCCTGACTGTGCAGAAGTTGTCCAGTTTATTGGTGTTAACCATAGGTATCATTAATTATTGGTTATGAGATCTCGGGTTTGGTACCCTGTTCTTATGGTCTATATTACATAATGTGGTGAGTACTGGGTCATTTAATATTTTAAACAGTAATATATCCCCCTTATCCTTTTATCCTCAAGGCTGTACAAATTGAAATGTGGGAGTCTACTATCATATGGCATGTTCCTAAATCTGGGGATTAACTTGGTCATTCTTCTCTGGACACCCTCCACCAGTTTTATCTCTCTTCTCAGTTAGGATCACCAAAAAAGGGGACCCATCATCAAGGTGTGGCCTTACATAGGTTCTATACAGGGTAATCAAACACTTTTCATTCCTCGAGACAAATGCCTTTCTTATACAGCTTACCAATCTGTTAGCTGCCTGAGTGGCACTTCGACAATGACTAGATGAGTCAAAGTTGTTATTCAAAATAATATCCGGATTGCATTCCTTCTGTACGTGTTTAAGTGTTGCACCATTGGAATTCTTTCCCATTGTGGTGGCCCTGGTCGTGGGGAAGGAGTACCTGAGGAACAAAAAAGTGACCTTCAGAACAGACAATACTGGGGTAGTTTATACCATAAACGGACAGCTGGGGTGCTAGGGCCCACTTGGTAATCTCATGTGGGTCTTTGTATTTAAATGCTTAGACCTTAACATACAGTTTCAAGCTGTGCATGTGCCAAGTGTTGATAGCAGAATTGCTGATGGTCTTTCTCATTCACAGTCATGGAGATTCCAGGAGCTGGCTTCAGAAGCAGAGATGTATCCCAGAGAAGTCCCAGCCTACCTCTGGGAATTGGTAAGCCAGAAACCTGGGAGTTACTCAGGTGCTTTTTAGTGCCCATCACATGGGTAGCATACCAAGGGGGTGGAGAATTTCCTGAGAGTGCATCAGGCCCAAGGGTGGTGGGGGGGGAATGTGAGGTCCATCCCACTGAACCAGCTATGCTGTTATGTTCTCCGCATGAGACTGGGGTCTATGCCAGCAGCTGTCGGGCAGCACCTAGCAGGACAGTGTGGTTTTCTAAGGTCACGGATCATGAAGACACCATGCAGGCATTCCCCCTTTGCAAGATGTTAGAAAGTTAGACCTGCAGAGTCCCCAAGCAGCAGGATGGCAGGTGACTGATTAGCCAGGCACTCTTGGCATGGGTTTGGGAGGAGCTCCCAGGGTGTGCTCACAACTATCAGAAGAGTGCTTGTTTCAAACTGCATTCTTTGTGGTTTTCTTTAGGGTGTATGAGATGGTGCAGTCAAGCAAGGCAGCCGACTTGCCAGTTGCCTTGGGGGATAATGATGTGACAGTGACACCAGATGGGGTGTTAATCTGGTTGTGCATATTTAAAATGGACAGGTGGACTCAGGGGTGTTGGTGCAGCCTGAGATCACTCCCCCCCGAGGGACAGAGGACCTCCAGGCATAAGTTCACAACTATATGTCCTGTTGGATGTCTTGGGGAGGAGGGTCTCATGTTTTCATCATGATGATGGGTCCTGTTTGATGGTGTTCCAGTTCCATCATGTTTTAGGGTAGGTCATGAGAGGGGTGGGGTGGACTCAAAGGAGTTCAATACCAACTCTTTCTGCATAGGGGCTGCCTCATATGCCAGAGCAGAAGGGCTTACAGATGGACAGGTTCAGTCTCTTGGCCGCTGGAGGTCATAGCTCTTTGAAAGATATGAGAGACCACATTTGCTTTAACTTCTGGTTTTGTTTATTGACAGGTAACAGTTCCTGGAGCAGACAAATGTGGATGTGCGGGCATTCACTCATCCATTGGGTAGCCATAAGAACAAGGCAGTTCCAAGGAAGTGAGAACCTGTTTCTGGATTACCGCAGGCTCAGGTGTGATGGATTATGATGGATGGGATGGCAGGGGATGAGATGAAGTGATCTGCTTCCATGGATTGTGGCCAAAGCTCAGTGGCGGGCCTTCCAAGCAGTCTGTTGGTGCACTTGGGAGACAATGATTTGGGAGCAGTAAAATCACTTGAACTGTTACACAAAAATGAAAGAGGACTTGCCTTACTGTGGTGCACCTGGCCAGATGTGCACATGGTATGGTCTCACATTAGTCAAACAAAGCATTGGCAGCATGCTCAAGACCCCACATCAGTTGAGAAAGCCACAGGCTGACCAACATGGTGATGCAATCGTTTATGGACACTATTGGGGGGTATGTCGTGAGGCATGATAATATCATGATAAAAATACCCCAGTTTTATGCCCAGGATGGGGTGTGCCTGCCTATTCAAGGAAAATATAGATTTTTAGATGGCCTACAGAATGCCATGGAGAAAGTAGTAGCCTGAAGTGCTTATGGGAGGAGGAACATTAGAAGCCATACTCATCCCATGGTGGCATGATAGTCTCAGAAGGTTTTTACAGAGGGGTAACGGAGTCATACATCTTTGGTAACCATCTTTGCAGGTGGATTATCTTGAGGCTGGCAAGAGGTGAGGGCCCAGATGGCTGTAGTTCCCCCCTCAAGGGGCAGTTGAAATGGTAGCCTCTTTAGGCATTGCCCATGGTTTTGCAGAGCGCTCTGATAGGGGAGGGTGCATTGGCACCTGGCCCAGAGCCATTCCTCATGCCCCAGAAGCTGGTTACCTTGCAGGGTTTGTACCCATTCAGTCGGCTCCCCTGGGGTAAGGTGATGGCTGTTATGGTGATGATTTGATTGATGAATGACTTGCCATCACTACTTTGCTGCGCACGTCTCACCAACTTAGCTATTACTGTCGTTGCATACTGTTTAATAAAACCTGCACATGGACATTTTTCTCCAAAGAATATTGTCTGTCGCTGTCTGCTCAGGTGGGGTAATATGACTGATAAGACAATTAAACAGCCTGCAAAGAATTGTTGCAGGTGGAGCATTGTCTGTGGGCATGGCCCTGACTGACACCTGAACCTGTAGGTAAGTTGGGTAGGTAGACGCCACTAGGGGCAGGGGTAAGCAGGTAGGTAGAAGTTCCCTAGGGGTGAGCGGTTTAATGCTGGAAGGGAGGAACTTTGTTAGCTAGCTAAACAAAGGATCTTTTGTCTTCCTTCTTACCCTCCAGTCTGAACCCACACAAACCTACCCTAATAAAAGCAGGGCATGGAACTGTGAAGGGCATTTGGGAATTTGCTGTCCCACAAGGAGGGATCGCTTTAGGGATAGAGAAACCTAGAAACATAGAAGCTGACAGCAGATAAGGACCACAAGGCCCATCCAGTCTGCCCATTTTTTCTACCTTATGAATGTGCCATAGGCCTGTACTCTGTCAATGGCCTGTCTATTCATACTCATCTTTATTGCTCCCTTATGCCTGTCCCATGCCTGTTTGAAGCCCTGCACTGTATTCATATCCACCACTTCCTGAGGTAGGCTGTTCCATGCATCCACCACCCTTTCTGTGAAAAAGAACTACCTCACATTCCCCCGTAATCGTCATCCCTCTAATCTCATGCTGTGTCCTCTTGTCCTTCTAGTTTTCTTATATTGAAACGTGTTAGACTCTCACCTTGTTAATGCCCTTAAGATGTTTCAATGTTTCGATCATATCACCTGTCTCCCTCCTTTGCTCTAGGTTATACATATTGAGCTCAGTTAATCTGTCCTCATATGTTTGTTTTTTTTTTGTTTTGTTTTTTATTTTCGTCTTTATCCTCCTTCCTACCTCCGGTGCCCCCTCCTTCCGTCCGCTCATGTCCCCATTACCTACCTTAGGGATCTGCCCTAAGTGCCCATCCTCCTCTCCTCGCACAGTGGGGTCTGTCCTGTAGAGTGGTCCTGAGTGGACTTAAGGCCGGTCTTCATCTAGGAGCTGCGGAGGATTTTCAGTTTTCTCCTTACGTCCCCCCTCCCCCTAGGGCGCCTGCGCTTGGGACGTCGTCCCAGTAGTGGCGATGCTTATGCATACGAGCCCTCATGCGCGACATCCCCTCCCGGCTCCAACAAGCGGGCCGCCCCATCCCTTCCCAATGCGGTGCTTCCACCGGCTACGGAAGGATGCAGAGCGAATGCGCTCTTGGTAACCCACACCTGAGGGAAGAGAGCATCCATTGGGACGCCGATCCTCCCTCTCCTCGCCAATCCCCCGCCCGAGTCCGGGCTCCCTCGCATCGAGCCGTCGGCATAGCGCAAGGTGTGGCGCCCAGCGCCTCAACCCCTCATATGTTTTCTGATGCAGTCCCTGCACCATTTTGGTTGCCCTTCTCTGGACTTTATCCATTTTGTTAATGTCCTTGTGCAGGTGCAGCTTCCAGTACTGCACGCAGCACTCCAGATGGGGCCTAACCTGTGTCCTGTAAAGAGGGATTATTACCTCCCTCTTATGACTTGTGATACTCCTATTAATACACCCAAACATCCCTCTAGCCTTACCTACTACTTTAGTGGTCTGTTTGGATGATTTCAGGTCATCTGTGATGATAAAGAACCTCTGTGCGCAAGCACTGAGGCAGTGGTTACCCCAAAGGGCATTTGGCCAGGAAGCCAAGTTTCAAAGAAATATAAAATCACACATGCCCCCACAATGCAAAGCATCGTGGGCTGCATATGCAAATCACCACAGAATATTATGCTAGCTGTGATGATGATGCCCAAGTCTCTTTCTTCCCTTGTGATTGCCAGCAACTCCCCCTCACAACCTATAGGTGGCTTCAGGGTTTCTTTTCCCTATGTGCATGATTTTGCACTTCTTTGCATTAAACCCCAGTTGCCACTCTTCTGACCATTTTGCCAGTTTATCTAGATGTCTTCTCATTCTGCCCACACCGTCTGGATCATCTACTCTGTTGCAGATCTTGGTGTCATCTGCAAACAGACAAACCTTACCCACCAGTCTATCAGCAATGTCACTGATGAAGATATTGAAGAGGATGGGTCCCAGGACTGATCCCTGAGGTACCCCACTTGTGACTTGCATCTTTTCTGACTGTATACAGTTTACCACCAGTCTGTTTTCTGCCCAGCCACCAGTTTGCCACCCAGTTGACCAGCTTCTGAGCCAGCCCGAGCCTACCCAGCTTATTAATCAATCTTCTATGTGGAACAGTATTGAAAGCTTTGCTGAAGTCAAGGTAGGCAACATCAACTGCTCCCCCTTGGTCCACCACTCTGGTTATCTAGCCAAAGAAATCTATGAGATTAGTCTGACAGGACCTTCCTGTTGTAAACCCATGCTGTCTTGGATCCTGTGCTCCTATGGATTCCAGGTGTTGCACTATCCTTTCCTTAAGGAGTGCCTCAATAATGTTGCCCACTGCTGAGGTAAGACTGACTGGTCTGTAGTTCCCTACCCTCTCCCTGCTACCACCCAGTCTTTTGGGACCTTTCCTGAGCTCAGAGAAGGAATAGTCCCGGTTTTTCCTATGAGGTGTTCTGGCTTTTGCCTTCTCCAGCAGGGGTTAAAATTAGTATGGTCAGGTAAGGTTAGTGTTAGGATGTCACAGTCATGTAACAAGTGGAGGCATGGTAGTCTTGCAAGGTGTGTACAGAGGGGGTAACAGGGAATCATGCGTAGTTGCAGTTGGATCACCCTAAGGCTGGCAAGAGCAGAGGGCCCAGATAGCTTCATCGGGCATTGCCCACTGTTTTGCAGTGCCCTATGATGGGGGAGGGCATATCGGCACCCAGCCCAGAGCCATCCCTCATGCCCCAGAAGCTAGTTACCTTGCAGGGTTTGTACCCATTCAGTCGTTTTCCCCTGGGGTAACGGGATGACTGTTATGGTAATGATTTGATTGAACTACTTGCCATGACTACTTTGCTGTGCACGTCTCGCTGACTTGGCTGTTACTGTCATTACGTACTGTTTAATAAAACATGGATACAGCCATTTTTCTCCAAAGCACATTGTCTCTGTCTGCTCAAGTGGAGTGAGGGGTTAATGTGACCTATAAGACAATTGCTTGTTGCATGCCTGTAAATTCACCTGTATCCCCACCCTAGGTCATAAATGGAAGAAAGTCTTGCAAGGATCTGCTTGCTAACCTGGTAAAGTACATTAAAATAAAGAAATAAGAACAAATTGTGCTGTCTTGTGTATGAATGATAAAACAAAATGCAGGCACCTGAGATTAAGTGATTTGTTGCATTGCTCTTTTGTTTTGTTTTTTCGCTAAGGATATTCTCATTTTTTTTTTTTTTTTAATTTTCTGTTTATGCCCCCTTCTCCCTCTGCCTTGCCTTCCCTCAGACTCTCCTAGGCATCGATGCTTAGCTGCACCAAGACCTCTTCCCTGGGGATACCTTCATGCTGCCTTGGTTTACCCCCCAGTGGGGAGAGGGACAGAGGTCTCCCCTTACCACTGTTCCTCACCCCCCATCCTGCTTGTATGTCTTCATCAGGTGCCTCCATGGATCAACCAGCATGTAAGGGCTGCATGCCGGAGACCATCTCCAGGTTTGACTGAGGGGGTATTTCCTGTGTTGCTCCCAGCCTCAAGGATATCAGCACTCTAGGAGTTGCAAAGGATGAAGCATGACACATGACAGCCATCCCGGAACTTGGCTGACATCCTCCCCACTCACGGCATCCCCGAGCTGCACCTCCAACTGTGGTCACCCAGGTGGTGGTATTGCAACGGGGATGACTGCCCACCCTCCCCGGAAGAGGAGTGCACTCTGAGGGATGCTCTATCCTCTTCCCCCCGGCTGGCCCGCGACTACCCAAGTCCGCACCTGAACCCGGATCGCCAGCGTCACGAGTGGTAGCGCTACTGCTGCGCCGCTGGGCCAGCTTCATTCATATTTTTTTTTTTTTTAACTCTTAGAGTTTTAAATTGGGCTTTGCCTGAATTGTATTAAATCTCCTCTTGACCCTCTTGTGGAGCATGAATGATCTTTGAAGCATAGCAAGAAATGGTTGTTAAATGATTTCAATCATTTAAACAGCTATTGTACAGTTCTGTATGTTTTAAATGAAAACTTCAATAAATTACAGGTTTCAAAATGTTGCTACATTTTGGAAGGCATAGAAACATGGAATTTGATGGCAGAAAAGGACCAGTAGGCCCATTTAGTCTGCCCTCTTTTCCTTGCCTAAATCTACACCGTGGATCCTATTTGGTCACAGGTGTCCCTCCCTCCTCCCTTTCCTCCACATGTTATGCCCATGTATCTACCCCATGCACGCTTGAAGCTCACCACTGTTTTTGCCCCCATCACCTCTTCTGGCAGACTGTTCCAGGCATCCACCACCCTTTCTATGACAAAGGGTCTCCTCACATCCCTCTCCCCCCCCCCATGCATCACTGCATCCCCATGTTCTGGTACTCTTCTTCCTCTGAAAAAAAAAAAAAAACAACTCCCTTTTGCACCTTGTTCACCACCTGGAGGTACTTATAGGTCTCAATCATGTCCCCTCTCGCTGTCCTTTTCTCCAGGAAGTACATGTTCAGCTCCCACAACCTCTCCTCATAAGGTTTCTTGTGCAACCTGTGCACCATTTTAGTAGCCCTCCTCTGGACCACTTCCACCCTGTCAATATCTCTGCAGAGGTGCGGTCTCCAGAAATGGACATAGTAGTCTTGGTGGGGCCTCACTAGTGAGTGATATAGTGGTATCACATACCTTCCTTCTCCTGCTAGAAATCCCCCTCCCTATGCACCCCAGCATCTGAATAGCCTTGCTTACTGCCTTTTCTCACTGCCCTGCTGCCTTGAGATCATCAGATATAATTACCCCTATGTCCCTCTCTTGCTTGGTGACGAAGTACTTCCCCTCACCTGACTTACAAACAGACCCCAGATTTCCCAGTCCCAGGTGCATGACTTTGCACTTTTTGACAGGGAAACCCAGATGCCAACCCCTCGACTACTCCTCAGGTTTCCCCATATCCCTTTGCATTATCGCCACTCCCGTCCATCCACAAAGAGGCACGCACCTTCCCCTCCAGTTCCTCTGCAATGTCACTTATGAAGACATTGAAGAGGGCAGGACCCGGTACCGATCCCCATGGCACTCCACCGGTCACTCTTCCATCCCCCCGAGTGACTGCTGTTTATCACCACCCCCCTGCCACCGATCCTTCTAAGACATACTAATTAGTTTTGTTCTACACCTACAGCAGATTGTCTCTACTGCCTCACAATGCCTCCGTATAGTACAGCCATGTACTTTATCTGTATTGTTGTACCGTAACATGTATTTGTATATTTGCCACCGAACCACTCTGTATTTGAATGTCAATGTATCACACCGTACTTGTTAACTGACATGGAACCAATTAACGAGCATCCGTTCACTGGTGTTATCCAAGATTAATAAATTAAAAATATTGTTGCTGTCATGTGATGAGAAATACAAGAAGGGTGGCCTTAAAAAACACTGGTTTCAGTGCTTTTATCAAGCTCCACATTGGTGCCATACCTGTTTTGGACAGTTCATATCAATCAAGGAAGCAGGGGATTAGCATGGGGGGATGTAGGGAAGAGAAGCAGGCAATATGAAAAGGAAAGGAAGAGGGAACAGCTAGAAAACACTGGAAGGGACAAGAGAATTAACAGAATCTGGACAGCCATGTGTGCCAGTGTCAGACGTCTGGGGAATAAGATACCAGACCTGGAGGCCACCGTGGCTGAGGCAGGCCTGGATATTGTGGCCATCACCGGAAACATGGTGCACTGACAGCCATGACTGGGAAATGGTCATACCTGGATACACGATGTTTAGAAGAGACAGGGTAGGATGGAAAGGTGGGGGAGTAGTGCTTTATGTCAAGGAAAATGTAATAGCGACACAGGTACAGGGAATTCAGGGGGAGGGTCAAGGTGTTGTGGATCAACCTTGTCAGGAAATGGAGACGGCATTTGGGAGTGGTATACAGGCCTCCAACACAGGGAGAGGACTTATTTTATTTTTATTTAGTTTTTGTTTACCAGGTAAGTGCTGTAGCCATGAAATGACTATATTCAGGCACGACCTGGGAGAGTACAACAAAAATTGATAGGTACATTGCATAAGTACAGTAAATTACATATATGGCACAAATCAAAGTCAGTAAAAGGATACATAACCAATTTGACAATACATGATAAAACTTGTAGCATATGACAAATAGAATAAAGAATGGGCGGGTGTGTAATAGAAGTTTACACACACCAGAGAGTTAGATACTAAATGAGCTCCAAAATGACTCGGGAGTTTATGGCTAACATCTAACCCCGCAGCGTTGTGTGAAACTTCAAGATTACACACCCCAACCTCTTATTTTATTGAATTGCTGAGTTTCCTTTTTCACCTCAGCAATTATATAAAAAAACGACGTTGTTGTGTGGTCCGTCACAGTCCATGGTTCGCAGTGGCATTCATCTTTTTATTCATTTAGAAGTTTTTTTTTTTTTGCGGGGAATTAAAAAAAAAAAAGAATGTTGTGGTAGGTTTTAAAATAACACCACAGAATCCGAATGTGATTTAGTGTTTCTTTGCTGTTCGGAGAAAAGGAAGCGGAGAGCGGTAGGCAACAAGAGCAGCGGGCGCCTACACAGAGTGAGGGAAGCCGTACATGTTTGCCATAATACATACTCCTTTATTACAGCAAATTACACCACGGTTTTCCCATGGGAAAAAAGGGAGACCAGTAATTATAGACAGATAACAGACACAATGCATAAGTACAGGAAAGTTACAAATCAGGATGAAATCCATGTGACATTGCATGATGCAAAGTTACAGGGTACAACTGATAGTTGACAGATATTGCATAAGCATGGGAAATTCCATCTGAGGCAGGAACAAAACAGCCAGTAACATCCAGTTTGACATTTCATGATGTAGCAAATTTCCGAGTATTCAAAAATAGGGTAGAGGTAGGAACAGTTAGTAAGCCAGGTGACAGAAACATGATGTGGGAAACTAGTACTGAGTCAGTGAGGTCTTTATTAGCTTTAGTTGCAGAAATGAAACATCCAAGAGATAGTTTGAGGGAAGGCAAGAATGACCCACAAGGAGACCAAGTGGTAGAAAAGAAATGGTAAGTAAGGAGGTAGACTGAAATTGCAGGAGGTAGTTAGACGTTGATAGGAGTTAAGTGGGGTCAAAACAAGTACAGGGGTCAGTGAGAGATAAATGTCGTCGAAACTCCTGTTTGAAACGGGTGTGGGATTTGGCTTGCCTGAGTGCAAGAGGAAAGGAGTTCCAGTGCTTGGGACAGCATGATAGAAAGCTCTGGAGCCCTTCGATATGTGACACCTTTGCACACTGAGTTGAGACTTATCCACTGAGCACAGTCCATAGGTGGAGGTTTGAGGTATGAGCAACATAGCTAGCATAGAGGGCATTTGTTCTCTGATTGAGTCAATCAGGGAGCCAGTAGAGTAGAGTTGGCAGGCAGAGGGAGAGAGCTGGCCCCGGTCACTATTAAGCTGGCAGTGGTGCTTGAGACGTGGAGATGGAGGCATATCAGCATATATTATTGTACATTATATCCCACTTATGTAGGGTGTTTCTTTGTGTGAAGGCAAAGGTAGGAGCAGCATAGGTGAGGGCTGGTAGAAGGATACCTCTGGCAATAGCCAGCTTAGCTGAGGGAGTAAGCATAAATGTGGTTTTGTACGAGACACCCAGTTTCGCATTCATCGCTTTGCAGGTGGACTGTACATGTATATTGAAATCAAGGGATTGATCCAGGAGTACTCCCAGGTACTTAAATGAGGTAGCACACTATTTGAGTGCCATCTGAGTCACGAACCAGAAAGGGAGTTTGACAGGACCTGAGCTTAGGAGCAGAGCCAAGTAGCTTTGCTTTGGTTTTCTTGGTATTAAGTACAAGCTTATGGTTATACATCCAGTTTTGAATGATTCTGAAATCAAGGGAAAGTGATGCATTTATGTTGGTGATATTTTCAGAGCTGGAGTAAAGGACGAGATCATCAACATAGAGGATAGACAAGCACAAATGAAGATCATCGGCTATATTATTGATAAAAAGTGAGAAGAGAAGGGGCCCTAGAATGGAGCCCTGAGGGACCCCAATGTTAATATTGGTGCTGTCAGACAGGGAGGAGTGAAATTTCACAATTTGAGTCCTGTCAGATAGGTAGCTCCTGAATCAGTCTACTCCAGTGTGTGAGAAGTTCAGATTCTGGAGAGTGGAGAGAATCAGGGGATGATTTAGAAGGTCAAAGGCCTTGGTGAGGTCTATAACAGCCCCTGTCAGTTTACCTGCATCTATGTTTGAAAGCACATCAGTTGTGAATTTGAGAAGAGCCGTGGAGGTGCTGTGACCTTTCCAGAAGCCATGCTGGTTGTCCGAGAGGAGTCTGTTCTTCCTTAGAAAGTCTGTAGTTTGATTGACAACTAGTTTTTCTAGAATTTTGCTTAAGACAGAAAGGATGGCTATAGGCCCATAGTTGGTGACCTCCTTAAGGTCCCCTTTTTTAAATACAGGCGTGACACAGGCTGTTTTCCAGATGACAGGAACTTTGCTATAAGAGAGGGACAGGGTGAATATTTTCGCCAGCAGGGAGGCAATAAAAGGAACAGCAAGTTTCAGGAGTCAAGGCTCCAGGGTATCTGAGCCAGGACTGGTATTGTCAGAAATAGTCTAAAGTAGTTTAAGGGCCTCAGACCTAGAAATAGCTTTGAAGTGGAACTGGATTAGGCTGTCTGCTTTTAGGAGAGTTAGGAATGGTTGACTGAGGAGTTAGAGAGGCATGAGAGGCTGTCTGCGACGATAGGGAGGAGGAGGAGGAGGAGGAGGAGGAGGTATACTGGGATAGATCTGAGAACATCTGATTGAAAGTGTTTGCAATGGTGTCTGAGCCATTGCAGTGTACTCCATTTAATATCATGTCTGCCAGGGTAGTCGACTGAGGAGCTCCCAGAAAGGTCTTTACATGGGCCCAGAATTTCCTAGGATCACCGGCAGAGCTTTGTAGTAGGTTTTTGCAGTAGGTGCTCTTTGCTGTTCTAACCTATTTATTGCAAGAGTTCCGATGGGCCCTGTAGGTATTATAATCTGCTGTATGTCCGGTTAATTTGTACTTTTTCCAATGTCTATGCCTTGTACACAGATTAGTCAGCAGCTCCTTTTGGAGCCATCTAGTTGGCTTACCCTTGACCCTCCGTATAACTTTGGGGGCATGCTCGTTTTGAACGGTCAGGAATTCGTCGAGGAAGGTACATAGTGCAGACTCGACATCGCAGGAGTGATAGATGCCAGACCAGTTTATACTGGAGACATCAGACAGAAACGCTTCAACATCCAGATTGGTAAAGTTGGTAAAGGTGACATAGCATGGTGGAGAGGAGGGAGCAGTCACAGAACTCCAGACACAGAAAGTTGAGGAATGATCAGTTAGCGCATCTGCTAAGGTGCCTGTTATAAATACATGATAAAGACGGTTGACCAGTACCCAATCAATGAGAGTTGAGAATTGTAGTGATGGAGTAATTCTTGTAGGCTCAGTTAACACCTGGTGGAAATTATAGCTCTGAGTCAGAGAGAGCAGCGAGCTTTGAGCTGCCCCTAGCCAATTTAGGTTTAGGTCAGCAAAGAAATGTTGGAATATATTGGCAAAATGGCAAAGAAGGAGGAGGAGTAGGTGATGCTGCTGTGGGACTTTAATCTTTAAGATGTAGAGTGGAGCCTACCTGCAGCAGCATCAGCCAGAAGTAGAGACATCCTGGACTCCCTGCAGGGAGCATTCCTCAGTCAGTGAACCCACTCGGGGTGGAGCAATACTGGACCAGGTACTTACTAACAGGGACATATTTGCAGACATCGGAGTGGGAAGTCAACTGGGGACTAATGACCATTGCACAGTGTGTGGTTGAATATAAAAACAGCAGTGAAATCCAACCGTACAAGGGCAAGGTTTCTGGATTTCAGAAAGGCTGACTTTACAAAGATGGAGGAATGCCTCCAAAAGGACTTGGTGGGGAGAGATGTCACGGATAGTGTAGAGGGCAAATGGGCCAGATTAAAAGAGGGCATAGTAAAGGCAACAAACCTGCATGTCAGGCAAATAAGCAATTACCCGGGCAACAAAAACGAAATAAATAAAAGCAGAAGGAGGAAGAGACTGTCATGGTTCTTAAAGGAAGTGGAAGAAAAGGTAAGGACAAAAACAATGGCATTCAGAAGGTATAAGGAGGCCAAGAGAGCGAGGAGGACAGGGATGTGTATCTGGGGAAATGGAGGGAGGCAGTGAAAGCAGTAAGGAGCACAAAGTTGCAAGCTGAAGAAAGAATTGCCCAGATAGTATCAATGGGGGCACAAAACATTTTTCAGGTATGTTAACGAGAAAAGGAAACCCAAGGGAGGGATTGTATGGTTAAAAAGGGGGGGTGTACTGTACAGAGGAGGATCAAGAAAAAGCAAACATTTTGAACAAATACTTCTGCTCAGTGTTCATAGTAGAAGAGGAGGGACCACAAATAAGCACCAAGAGCTTGAAGTAGAGGGAAGTGGACACCAGTCCCTTTTCTGAGAAGAGGGTCAGGAAAGTATTCACTGATCTGTGGGTGGACAAAGCCATCGGGCCGAACAAGGTGCATCCAGGAGTGCTGAAAAAAACTCATGGAGGTGCTAGCTGCAACCCTGACAGGCTTGTTTAATAATTCACTGGAGATCAGCGTGGTCTTGGAGGACTGGAGAAGAGTGGACATAGTCCCACTTCACAAAAGTGGTAGCAAGGAGGCAGGAAACTACAGGCCTGTCAGCCTGACATCTGTAGTAGAGTAAAATGATGGGAACACTATTAAAGGAAAGAATCATGGAATACCTGGAATCCAACAAACTGCAGGACCCAAGGCTGCATAGCTTCAGAGAGAGGAGGTCATGCGAAACTAATCTAAAAGATTTTTTTCACTGGGCGAGCAAGGTGTTGGATCACAGAGGGTCGGTGGACATGGCCTACCTGAGCTTCAGCAAGGCTTTTGACACCTTTCCTCATAGGAGGCTGCTACATAAGTTGGGTAGCACGGGGGTGGGTAATAAGGTGGTAACCTGGGTAAGAAACTGGATAGGGGATAGGAGGCAGAGGGTGGTGGTAAATGGAGTTCACTCCAAGGAGGGGAAAGTGACCCACAGGGTACCGCAGGGGTCAGTACTGGGGCCAGTCCTCTTTAATGTCTTTATTAGCAACATAGCAGAGAAACTGAAAGGGATGACACCAAGATCTGCAATAGAGTGGACACTCGGGGGGGGGGAGGGTGCAAAGAATGGAAAGAGATTTTAAACGACTGGAGGAGTGGTAAAAGTTGGCAGCTAAGATTTAATGCAAAAAAGTGCAACATAATGCACTTGGTTCACAGAAACCTGGGGGTGCAGTACAAAATGAGGGATAGATACTTGTAATGACCAAGCAGGAAAAGGACCTGGGGGTAATCATATCGAGTGACCTGAAGATGGCCAGACAATGCAACAAAGTGATTGGGAGAGCTACTGGGATGGTGGGGTGCATAGGCAGGGGTATCACCAGCAGGAACAGAGAAGTGGTGTTGCTCCTATATATCATTGGTAAGATCCTACCTGGAGCACTGTGTCCAGTTTTGGAGACCACATCTCAGAAAAGTCATAGACCGAGTAGAGACAGTCCAGAAAAGGGCTACCAAGATTGTACAGAGTCCGCGTCAAAAGCCCTATGAGGAAGGGCTAAAGGAACTAAACATGGAGGAGAGAAGTGGGGGGGGGGATATGATCAAGACCTTTAAATACCTCACATGGGTGAATAGGGTACAGGTGGGAGGTATTTATGGGAAGAAAGTGTGCTCTAGAACAAGGGGTCACAATATGAAGCTGGATGGGGTAGGTTCAGGAGAGATGTGAGGAAATACTTCTTCACTGAAAGGGTGGTGATGCCTGGAACACTATTCCAGTGGATGTAGTAGAGGCAAAAACAGTGGTGGGATTCAAAAAAGCCTGGGATAGGCACAGAGGAATCATAAGGGATAGGAAAGGGGTGGAAGAGAAAGTGCTATTGGCCTGGAAGGGTCTGCAGAGAAAGCAGCACAGCAAAAAAGGGCAGACTGGATGGGCCAAGTGGCCCTTATCTGCTATCAGCTTCTATGTTTCTATATTTCAAATTTTTCTGTGGTCTATATTTGTAAGGGGAAGCGATTGAAATTCATAGTTTGGAGGAACCAGCCTTCAGATCATTTCCCTTTCCTGGTCCTGATTTTCAAAAGCTCTGTCTCCGTGCCACCTCTGTGCTGTTACTTAGGGTGTGCACTCAACAAATAGTGTTTCCCAAATACCACGAATAATGCACTATTTGTTATTTTGATCCCGGATAACGAATAGTAGCATGATTCATCCCTATTTGGGAAATTCTGTCTAAAAAAAAAAAAAAAAGGAAAAGAAACAGCCCCTAACGCTTCTCCCTAGCCCAGATCCTTTCAATATAAAAGCCCCATGTCCCCCCAACCTCAGTTAGCACCCCCAAAACCCCCTCCAGCTGCACCCACATCCTGATAAAATGTAAGTTTACTCCAATGATTGGTGGTTGGCAGAACCCGCCTGTCCCTACAGCCAGCCGCCAACTTTCATTACCCCTTCAGTTATGATAGCCCCCCACCCTGGTAGTACCACCGTTTGTAGATGAAGGCCTTATTGATGAAGAGCTGGATTTTAGAGAGGGCGGTGTTATCAGCTGCAGCATAGATGGGTAAGCCATAGTCCACGAGGGACAGGATGGAGGAGTTGATGGCCAGCCAGAGGGCAGCAAGGGGCAGGCAATCCCTATGGCAGTAAAGTAGGCCAATCCAAGAGTTTATGGCAGAGGAAAGAGTGTTGATGTAGGTTTGAAAGGTGAGGGCAGTATTGAAAGTGATGCCTAGGTATTTGTATGTGGGCACTTGCTCTAATGGGAGCTGAGAGTTGAGGGTAATCAGGAAGGGGGCACTCCTAGCTTTATTTTGGTGGTGAGAGAAGAGCATTGATTTGGTTTTCTTAAGGTTTATGACTAGTCTGATCAAGAAACCACCTTTCTGTTTGGCTGTAGGCAAGTTGAAGGGATGATTGGAGAGTGGAGGGATCTGGGTGTGAGGCAAAGGGAACTGCATCATCTGCATAGAGGAGCATCTTGCTATTGCAGGAGCTGGGGAGAGTGTTGAGGTAGAAACTGAAGAGAATGGGACCCAGGATTGAGCCCTATGGGACCCCGGAGCTAACGGGTCAAATGTTGGAGAGGGAGCAGTTGATTTTTACATGCTGGGATCTAGCAGAGAGGTAGCTGGAAAATCAGGCAAGGGGACCAGCAGAGAAAATGAGTTGGTGGAGAGAGTTGAGTAGGAGGGGGTGACAAACAGTGTCAAAGTCCTTGGAAAGGTCAATGAACACTGCACCGGCCAGGTTGCCGGGGTCGAGAGCAGAGTGCAGGTATTGAGAGAACTCCAGGAGAGCAGTGGTTGTACTGTGTCCTGGGCGGAAGCTGTGCTGCTCCGGGCACATAATGTCATACTTAGCCAAGTACTCAGATAGTTGGATAGACACCACATTTTTGAGGGCTTTGGAGAGTGGGGGGAGGATGGAGATTGGCCGATACTTGCTGGGGGAGGATTGATCCCCACTCTTGTGTACTGGAGTGATTTCAGCAGTTTTCGATGCACTGGGGAACTGTCCAAGGCATAAGGATTGGTTGAGTAGGTCCGTCAGGGGGACTAGGACAACATCCAGGACCAGGAGGAGGATCCTGGAGTCGAGGGGGTCACTGCTGGAGTTATTACTACCAAGGGCTTTTAGAAGGTGTGGCCTGGCTTCATGGCGGGATAGGGTGCGCATGTAGAAAGGGGGGGGTGATGCAGAGCAGGGGGGATTGGATCAAAAAAGCTGCTGGGGAGGACAGAGCTTAGATCAGAGAAAGTGGTGTTGAGGCAGTCAGCTGTAGGTAGTGGATCAGAGGAGGCAGCACCATCAATGGTGAGCTGAGATGGTGGAGGGGAGTGGGTCTTCCCATTTAGTTATTTCATGCTATCCCAGAAGGTCCGGGCTGAGCGCCAGGTGGAGGGGAAGGTGGCCTGGTAGTGCTCCGCCTTGGCCAGTCCGATGGCCCAGGTGCACTTATTGCACTCTGCGTTGTAGGCTTGTCTGTCAGATGAATTGCCTGATCTACAGCGATTCGGCAGAGATTATCCCTATTCTTAAGTTTCTGGATGAGGGAAGGGGTGATCCAAGGGGTGCTGCGTTTCTTTGTACGGATCCTCGTGGGGGAGGGCAAAGAGGTCACAGACCTTGCAGAAGGCACTTGTGAAGAAGTCAAGAGCAGAGTCAATATCTGGGGAATGTCGGATAGGGGACCAATCTAGCTGGGCTAGGTGCTGTTTCAACTTTTTAAGGCCACCAGGGCATAGTTTACCCAGACATGCATTCCTTTTGGTGAATTTTCTCTGATAAAGGGACTCTCACCTAGACTGTTTTCTGTTTAAAAGTGTCTGCTAAAGTGGGGGTCTAGTGAAGAGAGTGCCAGTTACAGAACCTTTGACTTTGACACCTCAGAGGTGTGTAATGTAGTATGTTAAGTGTGAAAGACATTTCAAGATTGCATCTACAAGTTTTCTGTGAGGGTGTCATTAACCAGATGAATGGCCAAGTATAAACTAGGAAGGTGAGAGACACCCCATCTCAAGCAACCAGTTTACCTCTCCGGATTCAGTTTGGGCACCTGTGTTTTCATTCATTGCATTTGGCCAGTGCCTGAAGAAAATAGTTTACCCAGATGTGAGTTGGATTCTCTGTGAGCCTATATGTGCACTTTGGTGGTCAAGGGTGCCACCAGTAATTCCTCATGAAATATGGGAAAGTCTCCTAGTACTGGCCATGTGTGCCTAGTCAAGGGAAGTGTAACAGTAACTGGCCATTTGTGCCAATCTTCCAATTCAGAACCAGAGAGTTCACTATGTAATTCAGAACTAGAGTGTTCACTGTGTGTGTGTGTGTGTTCTCTGTACCTCAGTAATCTGCAATATAAGAAGGGTCTGAGAAATGGAGCTTTCTGATTGGCTGCAAACATTCTAACAGCCTTATGTTAATCTTTTATTAACATACATGTAGAGCTTAGCCATATGCTTAACAAGGTTTAACACTGCTTAAAAACATTTTTTATTATAATAGCAATAAGGCACTCCCAGGCATTATGTTAATGGTCAGTTAATCACCTTCTAGGGGCATGTGGCACTCGGCTACACCTCGTGCCACAGTACACCCCTAGAAGGTGATTAATAGACCATTAACATAACCCTTGGTCATGCCTTATTGCTTAATTACCAGTAGGAGTAGCCCTGTGGGGGTCCATCTTTGCTTTGTGATTATTCTCTGTGTATGTGAATAAAAGCCACACTCAAGAATCCAACCTGGTTTGGACAGTACTGTTATTGCTTCCACTGTGTCTGGATTTACTTGGGTGCCCATGACTAAGTACAAACCTAACATAACTGTGAGCAAACGTTTTCTCCCAGGGACCCAGGTTGATGGCCATGGTAAATGGTCCCACCAAGTGTGAGCCAGGTAGTTGCCACACTTGGTTTGCCTGTCTGTGTATGGCAGGCTCAGAAGAGAATGTCTAGTAAACTGTTATGTAAACCCCCATCCCTCTCTTGGCGCCATGTGGTGAGAGGAGCAGCCCTGTTAATTAGACAAGGGGGGTTGGTTACACATGGAAGAAGGCGACTGACACAGTCCACCCTCCTCAGTCCATGGCCAGTTATCTTCTTCTGAATGAAGATACTCCCACAATTGTTTGCATAGTAAAACCAGCTGATCATGTGATCAGCTGGTTTACTATGCAACCAACATGAGAGTACCTTCATTCAGAAGAAGGTGGCTGACCATGGACTGAGGAGGGAGGGACCGCCGGTCGCCTCTTCCTTGCCTGTGCAGCTGCAGGTGGAGGAGTTGCTACAAGGGTTCTGCTTGCCTTCTTCTACAAATGGTGGTGCTATCAGGGTGGAGGAGGGGGACTATCATAACTGAAGTGGTAATGAAAGTTGGCGACTGGCCGTGGGAGCAGGCAGATTGTGCCAGCCACCCATAGTTGGAGTAATCAGTAAACTTACATTTTATCAGAACATGGGTGATGCTGCCGGGGGTGGAGGGGATTTGGGTGCTAACTGGGGGAGATGGGGGCTTCTATATTGAAACAATCTGTGCTAGGGATGAGGGTGGGGGACTGTTTCTTGCCCTTTTTTATTAAGCCGAATACCAAATATTCAGACAAATACCAAATACCTGATGCTTGAATACCGAATATTTGGAAAAAGGTATCTGCACAGCCCTAGCTCTTACATTTTGTGATACAGTAGTTTGTAGATCATGGGGGCACATTTCATTAACAATGGGGTGGGTATAAAATGACTTTTTATGTGTCTTAGACATGCACTGTGGCCAAATCAAGGCCACTGATCTCTAACAAGAGCCTTGCTAGTTGAGCAGTGGCTTTGATGTAACCATAGCGGACCTCTAAAACATATAAAAAGTAATTTTAAACCCACCCCCACTGATATCAAAGGAGCCCACCCCTGCACTCTACAAACTACTATGTCACAAAATGTAAGAGCATGGGGGCGTCACAGAAGCAACACTGGGGCAGAGCTTTTACAATTCGGGACCAGGAAGGGAAAGAGGAAGGGATCTGGTGTCTGGTTCCTCTGAGCCATCAATTATGATCCCTTACCCTTACAAATATAGACCACAGAAACATTCAAAATATGGACTGTTTAAGTCCAAAACAGGTAAGGCACCAGTGGGGACTTGAGGATTTTTTTTCAGATCACTGTAATTGTTTTTTTATTTTTTTATGATTTTTCCCTCCTGGCCGCCTGAGCTGCTCCCCCCCATGGGGGACATCCAGCCACCGCCCGCCTCTGCCTCGGACACTGGACTCTGTGGCTCACCCCCCAGTGGGACCACAGGGAGGGGCTCCCATGTACTCCCTGCGGGCACGGATCATGGCGGGTGCCCAGGTGAAACCTGTGGACGGTCATCAAGTCGCTTGCTTCAGGCACCGTTTTTCCCTGGTTTTCTTGCCCAATCAGTGCATGTTCAGACAGTGCCCCCAGTCTCCACTGGGGGCTGCTGCTGAGCGATGCGTCCCTGGATCACACCCCTGGAGAGGAGAGCAGTCATGGATGCTCAGTCCTCCGTCCCCTCAACCTCCAGCGCCCAGTCCGTTCGAATCCGGGTGGCGGTGGGTCGAGGTAAGTGCCAGCACCTCAACCTCTACACCACCGGGCTGGCTGTAATTGTTTTTTTTTTTTTTTTTTTTTTTAATTAGTGTCATGCCACTACATTCTGATTTCATTCCATACAGGACTACAGGATATGGTTAAGAGTTGTTGTGCATGAGTTTCCATGCACTCAAAATCCTTGTAGCATATATGGTTAGGGCTTATTGGGTATGGAAAGCAGCAGCTACTCAAATGTTGTCGTGCACATTCTGTTTATTTATTTGATGTATTGGTTTACAACCTTTGAGCCAGAGGCTCATTTGCAAAGATACCTCGTCACATGCAAGACAGATGGAAACAGAGTAGGTATAAAGACAATTACATTAAACATGAGATACATGGTATAACAGTGGTTACATTAAGCATGTGTTACAGACAGTATTTACAAGATTTGGAAGTAGGTATTTTCTGACGTTATTTATAACCTTTGGATGACAATACTTGCAACATAACAGTAGTGAGGCATTATAAACGTGAGAAGGCATCTAAACATTGTAGTCAGACCTAATCATGGGATTGTTGTTAAAGATGGAGGTTGCAGTCCATAATGGACTTTGTCAGAGAATATTGGATCAGAGTGGGTAAGACAGTGAAAGAATTAGAAGCAGTTGCAGGAGCAGATATTGAAGAGGTGGTTGCAAAGAGTGGTTTTGAAATGGTTGTTCTAAAAGTTGTTATGCACGTTCTAAAAGTTGTGCACGTTCTATCATCAAGTGAACCTGTTACTCTGTTTGCACTGACTCCCACCTGTCACCCGCTTTCATTTTCACTGATCGTGACTTTTGCAGGCCACAGCCTGCCTTTACAACCACACCAGCGGTTCACAGTGCCTGCCCTTAGGGTGCGTGAGTGGATTCCCCTCAGAGTGTGGCAGTGCTTACTAGGCACAGCCGTTCCTCAGCTCGCTCACACTCTCTGTACTGGTGTACATTCACTCTCTTTGTAGAGATTTTACATTTTTTTAATATAAAGTAAATTAAAATATGTCCTGAAAGTGCTTATTCAATAGAACTGCCCCTCCCTCTCTCCACTCAGTACCACTCTAGTTCCCTCAACAGAACCATGTACTATAAAAAATAAAATATGGGGAACCATACACAGTTTTCCTTGGGTTTCCATCTCAGGGATGAGATAACAGCATGGACCTCTCAAGCTTCGCTCACGAGGTCCATATGATGTTACTTCGAACCCTTGAGGGAAACAGGCCGACAGGTCACCCATACATAATTCCTCATGTTGTACATGGACAAAAGTTGCTGTGCAGAGTTCAAAGGTCACACAAACTTGTGCACAGTTCAAAGATCAAGCCAAGTTGTTGTGCATAGTTTAACAGTCACAAAACGTTAAGCAACCCCTATCGATGTAATAATTTATCTTTCATATACAGCAGTTATTGATTATCATGAGCAAACAGATGGGTCCCACTTACTATGATATATAAGTAAGCAATAACCCACGACAGGGTATGGGGTTATTGGGATTTAATTCATATCCTGGATGCATTGGGTGGCATGAGGCCACAGGCCGAGTGTCCTCATAGGAGCCAGGTGTGGATTAAATCCTAGTAACCCCATACTCTTTTGTGGGTTACTGCTTACTTATACCACTGTACTACCCTATACCCTGTCGTGGGTTATTGCTTAACATAGAAACATAGAAGTTGATCGCAGATAAGGACCGCAAGGCCCATCCAGTCTGCCCATTTCTTTTTCTACCTTATAAATGTGCCATTGGCCTTTGCTCTGTCAGTGGCCTATCTATTCATACTCATTTGTATTGCTCCCTTATACCTATCCCATGCCTGTTTGAAGCCCTGCATTGTATTCACAGCCACCACTTCTTCAGGTAGGCCATTCCATGCATCCACCACCCTTTCTGTGAAAAGAATTTCCTCACATTCCCTTAATCAGCCCCCTCTAATCTCATGCTGTGTCCTCTTGTCCTGCTATTTTCTTATATCTAAACATGTTAGACTCTTTCACCTTGTTAATGCCTTAAGGTGTTTGAATGCCTCGATCATATCGCCTCTCTCCTCCTTTGCTCAAGGGTATACATATTGAGCTCTGTTAATCTGTCCTCATATGTCTTCTGATGCAGTCCCTGCACCATTTTGCTTGCCTTCTCTGGACTGCCTCAGTTTGGTTAATGTCCTTGTGAAGGTGTGGCCTCCAATACTGCACGCAGTACTCAGATGGGGCCTAACCAGTGACTTGTAAAGAGGGATTATTACCTCCCTCTTACGACTTGTGATACCCCTACTAATACACCCCAACACACCCCTAGCCTTACCTACTGCTTTAGAGGGCTGCTTGGATGATTTCAGGTCATCAGTGATGATGATGCCCAAGACTCTTTCTTCCTTTGTGACTGCTAGCAACTCCCCTCCCAGCCTATAGGTGGCTTCAGGGTTTCCTCCTCCCTATGTGCATGATCTTGCACTTATTTGCATTAAATCCCAGTTGCCACTCTTCTGACCATTTTGCTAGTTTATCCAGATCTCTTCTCATTATGCCCACCCCATCTGGATCATCTACTCTGTTGCAGATCTTGGTGTCATCTGCAAACAGACAAGCCTTACCCTCTAGTCCATCTGCAAGGTCACTAATGAAGATGTTGAAGAGGACTGGCCCCAGGACAGATCCCTGAGGTACCCCACTTGTGACTTGCATCTCTTCTGACTGTATACCATTTACCACCACTCTGTTTTCTGCCCGACAACCAGTTTGCCACCTAGTTGACCAACTTCTGACCCACCCCAAGCCTACCCAGCTTATTTATCAATCTTCTATGTGGAACAGTGTCAAAAGCTTTGCTGAAGTCGAGGTAGACGACATCAACTGCTCCCCCTTGGTCCATCACTCTGGTTACCCAGTCAAAGAAATCTGTGAGATTAGTTTGACAGGACCTTCCTTTTGTAAACCCATGTTGTCTTGGATCCTGTGCCCCTATGGATTCCAGGTGTTGCATTATCCTTTCCTTAAGGAGTGCTTCCATAATCTTGCCCACTACTGAGGTAAGATCGACTGGTCTGTAGTTCCCTGCCCCCTCCCTGCTACCACTCTTGTGGAGTGGGATCACATGAGCCCTTCTCCAGTCTTCTGGGACCTCTCCTGTGCTCAGGGACTCACTAAACAGTTCTGCTAATGGCTCTGCTAGTTCCACCTTTAGCTCCTCAAGTACCCTGGGATGTATGCCATCAGGTCCCATTGCCTTGTCCACCTTGAGCTTAGCAAGCTCTTGTAGGACCCTTTCTTTTGTGAAGGGAGTAGTGCTCACCTCCCTCACCCCTGTGTCCATGGTGCTGAGCTGTGGGCCCTGCCCTACCTTCTCTTCAGTAAATACTGAGCAAAAGTATCTATTTAGGATAAATGCTTTTACATGGTCCTCCTCCTCACATGCTCCCTTTTCTCCATTAAGCTTAGCAATACCCCCTCTGGACTTTCTCCTTTCACTAATGTATCTATAGAAAGTCTTGTCACCTTCTTTTACTGTTTGTGCTAGTGTTTCCTCAGTTTGGGACTTTGCCTGCCTTACTGCCTTCCCTGCTTCCCTTAGAGCAGTTTGGTATGCCTCCTATCTTCATCCCGCTGTGTTCCCTTATATTTCCTGAAGGCCAGCCTTTTGGCTCTGACCTTTTCTGCTACTGTATTTGAGAACCAAGTGGTTTCCTCCTTCTTTGCACTTCTTTTCTGTCTAACACAATGGGATGTTGCTTCAAGTATTGCATCCTAATGCTTGCCCACTTTGCCTGTACCCCACCTGTGTTTCTTTTTGCCAGGGCTAGCTTAACGCTGTTGGCCATTTTATCAAAAGTCAGCTCCTCTGAAGTCCCATATTTTTGCCTTGGAATGGGATTTATATGTAGTAGCCAAATTGAACCATACCATGTGATGGTCACTGGCCCCCAGGTGACCTACCTGGAGATCTGTGATCCCTTCCCTGTTAGTCAGTACTAGATCTAGGATAGCCCTGTCTCTTGTGGGTTGTTGTACCAGTTACTTAGTGTTTACATTGTACTGTTTCTGCCTTGTGCTTGAGGTATATTGTACATGTTGCTTTTTTTTCGTGTGACTGTTTCTGCACCCCAGCACTGGAATTCTCTCGAGCCACTCCACTTAGCGGATCCGCTCCACCGCCCGCTGTGGACCCTGCCTTCTTCAAGGATGTTAAAGTCTCCCCGAGCCCCGGGCAGCTATGTGCCCGAGGAGACCGAAGGGGTAAAGGCAGGGAATCAGCTTTGGGTGTGTGGTGGTCCGGCACTGGGAGGGACGTCACCTATCAGGGCTGGAGAGCTTTTCCATGTTAGTCCCTCAAAACCTCTTCTCCCTCCCAAGCGTGGCACTCCCTTGATGCCATGGTGCATGACAACCCTGCCGGCATCTGCCATGCTCCCCCGACGTGCAGTCTACATCCTGCAGCATCCCTGCTCTCCACCAGGGGTCAATGGGATGTTGGATAGCCCACCACCCTCTCCCCAGGACAGAACAGCCCTACGGATGCTCAATCCTCTCCCTCCCCTGCCGACCCCCGGTGCCCAAGCTCACTCCTGAACTTGGGTCACCAGTGTGGCATGAGGTATAGCGTCCAGCACCTCAACCCTCAGTGCCACCGGGCCGGCCATACATGTTGCTTTTGCCACTAAAGTCCAGTAACCTCCCTGGTCTTGTCTGAAAACTGGCATTGCATGTCTAGTGCACTTATCAGGTAAACAAAAACTAAATCAATTAATTAATTAACTTAGCTCATGATTAACAGCAAACATAGTGACAAAAGTATTGTGGTGACGGAGTGGCTATGGGTTCATCTTGACCACCTGCCAGTTGCACAGCTTGACTATACCCAATTTGAATATATTATGGACACACATCTTTACTAAGGAGACGGGGGGGGGTGATACCCAAGGGGGGAGGAATGGCAGAAACAGGGGAGGAGGTGGTGACAGATGGGGAAATCATAGAGAGCAGAGTTCAGGAGGGTTTGAAGGCACTGAGGGTGGACAAGGCGCCAGGCCCAGATGGCATCCACCCCAGGGTACTGAAGGAGCTGGTAGAGGTCCTTGCGGGACCTTTGACAGACCTATTTAATGCCTCACTACATTCAGGGTGTGTACCTCAAGACTGGAGGATGGGTCATGTGGTGCCCCTCCACAACAGTGGCCCCAAGGATGAACTGGGGAACTACAGACCGGTGAGCCTCACATCCATCATCATCGGTAAGCTGATGGAGGCTATCCTGAAGGAGAGGCTGGTGGCCCTCCTAGAGGCCAAAGGACTACAGGACAGCAAACAGCATGGTTTCATACATGGCAGGTCCTGCCAAACCAACCTGGTGGAGTTCTATGACTGGGTAACTAGGCAACTGGACAGGGGCCATGCAGTGGATGTCCTGTATCTGGACTTCAGTAAGGCATTCAAGTCACTCCTACATGGGAGGGTGGGAAGTAAGTTACAAGGCACGGGGCGGGTGCAAAGCTGGTGAGATGGGTAGGGAACTGGCTTCAGGGTAGGCAACAGAGGGTAGTGGTGGGTGGGGAGCTCACACCCAAGGGTAGTAACAAGCAGTGTTCCACAGGGCTTGGTGTTGGGACCAGTGTTGTTTGGGATATGCATTGCAGACATATCATGGGACATCAAGAGTAAGGTCAGTCTGTTTGCTGATGATACCAACATGGGAGCAGTGGTGGACGACCTAGGGGGATAGCAGGGGTTGCAGGATGATCTGGCAAAGCTTGAAACCTGGTCAGACACCTGGCAACTGGGGTTTAATGCCAAAAAGTGCAAGGTGCTGCATTTTGGGGTGAAGAACCCAAGGAGGAGGAGTTACCAGCTGGGGGGAGTGCAGCTAACCCAGACAGAGGAGAGGAGGAGAAGGATCTGGGGGTGCTCATTACAGGGTCAATGAACAACTCGGCACAATGTAGGATGGCAGCTGCAAAAGCCAACAAAATGCTGGATTGCATTACAAGGGGTATATCCTGGAGGGAGGAGGTGATTCTGCCACTGTATAGGTCATTAGTTAGACCGCACCTGGATACTGCGTGCAGTACTGGCGCCCATATCTGAAGAGGGACATTAAGTTACTGGAGGGGTGCAGCGCAAGGCGACAGAGATGATCAAGGGGCTGGGGTACTTATACGAGAGGAGGCTGAGGGAGTTGAACATGTACTCGCTGGAGGAGAGGAGAGACAGGGGGGACATGACTGAAACCTTTAAGTACATGAAAGGAATAAACAAGACAGGTACAGAGGGGCTGTTCAAAGTAAGGGAGAGGAGGGACACTAGGGGCCATGATATGAGATTGGAGGGGAAGGAAGGAAGGAAGGATCAGGAGGGAGATGAGGAGACACTTTCTTACAGAGGGGTGGTAGCTAGGTGAAATGAGTTACCTTCAGAAGTGGTATCCAGTAGAACAGTGGACTGCTTTAAAAGGGGATGGGACAGGACAAGGGGAGGGTCAATGGAGGGGAAGGGTGGAAGGGATGGGCAGCTGTAGAATAAGGGGTGCTAGCTGCACATTCAAGCAGACTTGATAGACCTCTAGGCAGTTATCTGCTGGCAAATTTCGTATGTTCGTACATCTAAACTTGTCAGGATGCTACTGCCATGTTATGCTACATAACCCTCAGTCTCATTCTCCCTCAGAATCTGTCTAGAGTTATCAACTGCAAAAGTCTCGAGCTATTTGTGTCAACTAGAAAAGCGCAGCCAGCTGTGCGGGCATTTTATCCAGTCTCGCATTCTGAATCATTTTGTGACATGAGGTACCCCAGGAGGCATACAAACACCAGCCACTGCTTTGCAGACAGACAGCCATGTCAACGTCTGCACTGGTAGGAGGGGACTCTTACACAGCTAAATGTGGTGGGCTGGCTGGGGGCCCAGCAGCAGAGGAGGAATCCACTTCAAGAGTTAATCTCTGCTTTTTGCTTTTGCTCTCCCAGCTCACTAAAAACCCAGGTCAGATAACTGAGGCACTATGTATTAAACAAGGAATCTGCAGAAGATCAGCTGTTCCAGATCCTAGTACATAAGCAGCTTTGAGAGGGGAACACAATAAGAGCTTGTTGTGGTACAGCTCTCCCATGATGCTCCAGTGTGTAGCTTTTCCTATCGGAATAAGAGTCTAACACCAAGTCTGTGCAGAGTCTGATCCAGTTCCCGGACAAAAGAGAGCGAGAGAGACTGCAGGGGAACTAGCAGAAGCTTGATTTATTCATCAAATTTAACGGTGGGTACATTTTCCATTGCAGTAAGCTTCTTGTTCTCATTACTGCTTGGTCTGTGCTTGCAAGCTTTATTGCAGAAGAGTGACAGTGGCTAATAGCAACAGTTGTGTGCAGGAAAGCTACGTTAGAGCAAAGATACAGGCTCATGCCTGGGCAGTCTTTTTTTGTTGTTTTTTTTTTTTTTGGAAGTCACAGCATGACACCCAGTCTGATCATTTTTGCTTACTGGTTTTGCCAGAGTGCAGTTTTTAGAGGGTATGTGGTTACATAAAGAGTGCTTCTTTCAACACTGGACATGTAAGGCAAACTTCTGTAAAGTTTTTTAAATATAAGGTGGGGGAAGGGTTAGCTGCAGAAGATGCCAGCTGTATTTCTCATCTTATACATCCGTGACGCAAAACAAGGCTAGAGCAAGTTGAAAAAAGGTCATCTAATCTGTAGTAAACATTTGCCATAAACCTATATTTTTCCTTCTCACTGCTAGTTTGAAAATTGTTTTTTGCACTCCTTGGTGGTGTTGGGGTGTGTGGAGTTGAAGCCTGCTTTTTAAACAGTTTTGAGGTAAGAGTTTTCTATACCCTGTACACACAGGACATAGAAACATAGAATTTGATGGCAGATAAGGACTGCTTGGCCCACCTAGTCTGCCCATTTCCCTACCTAACGGATAAGCTGCAGATCCTAGTTAACCAACAGCCTACTTCCTCCTAACCCCCACTCTTGCCTTGAGAGTGGGAGAACAGTGCTCCAGAAAACAGAACCTTCTTGGAGAACACTGTCTGCGTTTGGTTTTCTGAGGGAAGAAGATGTGGCACTTTGCAAAGATTTTATTCAGTTAGCTGTACCTTAGAGGAAAGCAGCACACTGAAAAAAAAATATAAATTTTATGGAGACAAGCAACAATTTAGCAGCAGTTAAAAGTTTATAATTCAGTGGCGGCAGGGAAACTTTTTAAAGCTTTGTCAATTGACTTTGCCTCTGCCTTGGTTGTGGAGGTCAGACAGGACATGCTGCGAGGCCATGTTCGGATTGACTGCCAAACACCAGCATTTCAATTTTAACTCTGTGGCCAGCAGCCAGCACCTTGCTTTACATAGCACCAGGCAATAGACGCATCACAGAGTTGCTGGACAGAAGTTTAGTGCGGCCTTCTTGTATCTCTATATTCTTTCTTGGCAGCAGCGGCTCTAGCCACAAATGGTTACCAGGGCACAGCTGGGGCACAACAGATGGCAGCCAGGGCACTGATATATTGTTACTATGGGGGAAGCTCTGCACCATATGGAGCACCAACTGGGGCACAGCATTTTTTTTTTTTTTTAAACCGGGGCACGTGCCCTGGCGGGCCCTGGTGTAGAGCCACCACCGTTTCTTGGTTCAGATGTTTTATGTTCTAGGACAGAGCAAGTTCTGTAAAACTCATCACACACATGGCTTTCTAGTAGAGCTACACAACACAAATGCTGTTTGTCAACAATACACACAAATAACATTATTTATGAATACAAAAATGTTGTTTGTCAACAATACACACCGGTAACACATTATTTACGAATACAAAAAATACTGTGTCAACAATAGACACCAGTAACACGTCTTTTACGAATACAAAATGCTGTTTGTCAACAATACACACCAGCAACACGTCATTTATGAATACAAAATGCTGCTCGTCAACAATACACACCAGTAACACGTCATTTACGAATACAAAATGCTGCTTGCCAACAACGTACCCCAGTAACACATCATTCACAAATACAAAATGCTGTGTGTCAACAATGCATACCAGTAACATGTTATTTACAAATACAAAATGCTACTTGTCAACAATGTACACCAATAACATGTTATTTAGCAGTGTAGCCAACAACATGACTTCAGGAAGGACCACAGTACTTACACAGCCCTCTTGGAGTCCACTAGCTTTATACGTAAAGCTCTGGACCGGGGTCATTTGGTTGGGTCTGTGTACACAGACCCAACAAAAACATTTGACATGGTCCACCATGGCCTTCTCTCTGCCTCCCTCTCAGGGCTGGGCCTATCCTGTGATGCTACCACCTGGTTTGATAGTTACCTCTCTGGGAGGTCCCAGAGGGTTAAAATCCTAGATACCCTCTCTTCCAGTAAGCCAGTTCACTTAGGGGTTCCACGGGGGTCAATTCTTGGCCCACTCCTGTTTAGTCTTTTTCTAAATACCCCCTTCCCAAGCCTCCTCTGGCAACCTACGCCTCTATGCAGATGATGCAGTTATTTTCTCTAGTCATCCTGAACCCCTTATGCTTGAATAATGCCTGCAAAATAACGTTACACAAATTGAGTCCTGGTTCTCCTTTCATAAACTTATCAATTACAAAAAGACCAAATAAGTAATGCTGTTTGCAAACCACCAAGATAAACATAAAGGACTGTCACTAAACATCCAAAATAGTCCACTCTCGTCCCTTGAGTAGGTTAGGAGTTTTAAACACCTCGAGATTACCTTAGACTCCTCCCTCTCCTACCAAGAACATATTAATCTGGTTTGCAAAGCAGTAAACACCAGAATCAGCCTCCTCTACAGGCATAGGAGCTGCCTGACAAACGATGCCCTCCGCCTGGCTGTCACTAGTTCTGTTCTATCCCTAATGGATTATAGTACAGTAATCTACGGACCTGCATCTGACACTGCTCTTAAAAGAATAATGCTCTCCCTCAGTAAAGCATGTCACCCCATAACAGGAGCACAAAAGCTAACCCATACCAGCGATCTTTACAGGCAAGTGAGCTGGCTAAACTTTAAGGGTAGGCATGACTATCACACCTGCCTGTTGGCTAAGTAGCTTACCACCTCACTCTCCCCTCCCTTGGTCCAGCAGCTCATCTCCACTGTCCCTACCCCTCGTTCTACTAGGAGCTCTGATAAGGCCCTTTACCTAGTCCCTTTCTGTAAGATATCCCTAGGGCAGCAAGCGTTCTTCCACAGGACCCCTGTCCTGCTCAATGGCCTGCCACCTCCGGTTTCCCCCACAGTTAAATTGGGCCCCTTAGCCCGGTGGCGCTGAGGGTTGAGGCGCTGGATGCCACACCTCGCGTCAGCAGCGGCTCAGGTTTGGGAATGGACTCGGGCAGTCAGTCGGTGCAGGGGGGGAAGGAGGATCGAGCTGCCCCAACGGATGCCTCTCCTTCAGGGAGGGACCAGGGTGCTTAATACACCCGACGCCGAGAGAGCCGTGGAAGCACCAACTCTTAGCAATGGCGGCTTCCTAGGGCAGGAAGCCGGGGGGGAGGACGCCGCACTTGGCAGGCGAAGCACCGCCTCAGCTGGCGCCCCGGGGTGAGAGGGAGGACAGAAACCGAAAACAACCCTCGGCAGTCCGGATGACGGCAGCTCTGGCCACCCAGACGACAACACGGGCAGACCCCGCTGTGTAAGGTGCTAAGGAGGCAGGTAGGAGCACCTGAGACACTCTAGGGGCAGACTCAGTGGAGGAGTCTGGAGGGGCATTGAGACAGCCCAAAGGAGGGGAGTGCAGGGGGCATGCGTCCAGGAGGGGATAAAAAAAAAAAAAAAAAAATTGGGCCCCTTTAAAACTAAACTTCGCCAGCACCTACTCTCTGTGAATAGTTGTGACTGCTTCTAACTTTTACTGGCCAATCTGGGACTACTCATGGCTCATCTCTCAATTTTCCCCTGCTCCTCCTCACCTTATCTTGGTCTAATTTCCCCTTCCCATTCTGTTCCCCTCCTGCCCTTTACTCATCCTTTGCCTGCACTCTTTCCTACTCCTCCTTCTCTACACTTTGCTCCACTCTACTCAACTTTTCTCGTCCCCCCAGATGTCTCACAGCTCTCCTTAACTGACTTCCTTCTGGTCTCCCTTTCTTTTCTTTCATTTCCTATCTGTTTACTCAGTTAGCTAGCACTGCCGGCACAATGTGTGTTTCATTATCATGTACTCTGCCCTCAGTTATGATGCACTTATGCACTGCATTACTTGTATACTCTCATCCTATGCAATATGTACTGTATTAATTTCATGTAATGTTTCGTATCCTGTCTGTTATATATCTACTCACCGTGTTGTTTCTTTGCCATGTACTAACATACTAACATACTAAAATGCCAGCAGAATAGGCCTAATGGTCTTTCGTGTCTGCTCGTTTGGTCAGTCCCCAACCTGGGTGCTGACCTTGCTGTCCCCCTCGCCTTCTCTGGCTTCTCCCTTCCCAGTTCCGGATATTCTTGCTGCATTGGATTTTGCTTCCAGAACCCTTCCCTGTACCTGTCCCACCCCTCTTGAACCCCTCCACTGTCTGCCTCCACCAGCCCCCTAGGCAGTGCATTCCATGGCTCCACCACCCTCTCAGTGAAGTAGCACCTCCTTCTTTCTCCCTGAATCTTCCCTCCAGCTTCCAGCCATGCCCTCTAGTGGCCCTTCCTCCAGGCATCCCACTGTTCCTCCCTATTTACCTCTTCATGTACCTAAAGACCTCTATCATGTCCCCATGGTCCCTTCTCTCTTCCAATGTGTACATATTTAGCTCTTCAGCCTCTCCTCATAGGTCCTGTCCCCAAGCCCCAAATCATTTTGGTTGCCCTCCTCTGGACCCTCTCCAGGAGGTTAATGTCCGCTTTAAGTGTGGCCTCCAAAACTGCACGAGTACTCAAGGTGCGGCCTCACCAACACAGTTATACAGAGGAGTATCACTTCCCTCCTTCTGGAGGTGATCCTCAGCAATGCATCCCAGCATCCTGTTGGCCTTGGCTGCCCTCCTACAAGTCTCAGAGTTGTTCATCTTGACATCCACCACCACCCCCAGGTCCCTCTCAGCCATCGAGACTTGTAGCATTCCCCAGGGTGTACACTAATGACCTGGGTTTCACAGCTGGTGGAGTACCTTGCATTTCCCTGCATTGAACCTCAGCTTCCACTTTCTAGACCATCTTTCCAGAGCCTCCAGGTCCCCTGTAGGGCCACCCTCCCTCTCCTATCCACCACCGCCCCCAGTTTGAGTCATCTGCAAAGAGACTCATCTCACTCCTGATTCCTGTCCATATGTCCGATACAGTGAGCGTTGAACAGAAGGGCCCAAGGACTGATCCTGTGGGACCCCACTAATGACCTCCTGGGATGAGACTATCCCCCAACTACGACCCTCTGGGTCCAGTCCTGGAGCCAATTGCCTATCCATCTGATCATCTGGTTCCCACCCCATTTCTCCCAGCTTATCCAACAGGCCCATGCGAGGAACAGAGTCAAATGCCTGTTGAAGTCTAGAAAGAGGACATCCACTGGTCTACCCAGGTCCAAGGCAGTTGTCACCCAGTCATAGAACTCCACCAGGTTTGTCTGACACGATTTCCTGGGATAAATCCATGCTGTCTATCGTCCAGGCACCCTGACTTATCCAGGTCCCCCCCTAGCCTCTCCTTGACAATGCCCTCCATCACCTTGCCCACCACCGATGTCAGGCTGACAGGCCTGTAGTTCCCTGCCACCTCCCTTGATCCCCCCTTGTGGATAGGCACTATATGCGACACCTTCCAGTCTTGGGGTACTCCACCCTCATTTATGATGCACTTATGTATAATGTACTGTATTTGTATACTCGTATCCTATGTATAATGTACTGTATTATTTGTACACATATCCTACATATAATGTACTGTACTGATCTCCTGTAATTTTTTTTGTAACCTGTCTGTAAATCTGATGTGGAGCCTTTGCAAAAGAGTCTTTGACTCAAAGGGTTGTAATTCCAAGACTTCAATAAATAAAATAAAATAAAAAGTCACAGATACAAATGTGACTTGTAAATATTTGTATTTGTGTGAGACCACACAAGGCATGCTCAGACCTTGGCTGAGGCCGGTAGGACATACGTATGACTACTACTGCTCACTGATAACTCTCATACCTTCGGTCTTGCACCATCATCAACAACAGAAATAAGTTTGAAATGTAAAGATATTTTTATTACACAAAGACGTGCAGTACAAACACAAATATCAGAGACAGAAATACAAACACGCCTCCCCCTGCAGAGCCCTAAATTTTGTATTCATGTTGCTGTGGGCAGGTCTTGACTTGAATCTTAGAAACAAAGAGGCAGTGCATTCAGATATGAAACCCCACTGCTGCAGAGCAGAACTGTAAGTACAACACATGCTAGAAAATATTCAGCATTTGAAAGGGCCACAGCAGACAACTCAAAGATGCCACTGTATTCTCTCGCAGCTGTGATCATTTTAATACGATTAAATACCATCTACGGAAGCCTGCCTGGAAATAATACACTACAGGGAACAGTTGTAGGATTTTTCTTGCCTGGCACTTGTACCTTGATTTCATCGCGACAATTTAGAGTTGTAAATTGCCAGCGAAGTAGCAGTGAAAAGCAATACTTGCAACGCCAACAATCCAGGGTTTCTGAGAATGAGCCTGAGTCGTCAGAGGGCTGGCCAGGGGAGAATGGCTGAGTGTCCCATGGACATTCGCCTCACTGGGGAGTTTGGACTCCGCTGCAGTACTGCCAGCTGGGTGACCCCAGGCGGTGGTGCAAACGGGAGTCAAGGATTGGGGGAGGGGGGCGTCAGCAGCATGATGCATCTGCAGTGGCCAGGTCTTCCCGACGTCCATGGGGGGGACAAGAAAAGTGGAAAAGCCTCCTGATCAAGCAGGATGCTATCCTTCGCCCGTCGTAGGCCCCACAATGCAGACTGCACTCTCCCCTCCACGACTGACACTGCAACTCTGTCTGAAGGAGTAAGGAGACATAGGATACGAGTATAAAAATAATACAGTACATTATACACAGGATACGAGTATACAAATAATACAGTACATTATACACAGGATACGAGTATACAAATACTACAGTAAATTATACACAGGATACGAGTATACAAATACTACAGTACATTATGCATAGGATACGAGTATACAAATAAGACAGTACGTTATACATAGGATACAAGTATACAAATAATACAGTACATTATACATAGGATACAAGTATACAAATAATACAGTACATTATACATAGGATACAAGTATACAAATAACACAGTACATTATACATAATTGCATCATAAATGAGGGCGGAGTGCATGGCAAAGAAACAACATGGTGAGTAGATATAACAGACAGGATACAAAATATTATGAAAGAAGAAGGAGTACTGACCCTGTAGCCTTCTCATGGGAGGGTCCATCCATGGGGTGACCATGGAGTGAGACAGGAGTCTCTCAGAAGAAGGCAGGCCAGGCTGGCCAGAGCAGCAGGGCTGATAGGGGCAGGTCAGGATGAAAAGGGGCAGAACGTACAGTAAGTTAAAAAGAGAAGGAATTACAATTTCTCCTTGTCTGACTTCTAGTTTTTGTTCTTTACAATATATTTATATACAAGGTGTTAGTTTGACTCCCTTAGTAGCACATCCGCCTCTGGGTCAGAAGGCTGGGGGTTCAAGTCCCACATCGGGATTGAGCTCATATCACAAACTGATCCCAGAGTGCAGTTCTAGGGGGACGCTGCACTGTCGTGATGTGCCATTCTTCAGATGAGATGTTAACATAAGGTCCCTTGTGCCCATCTCTGTGGGTGTCCAGGTAGAAGTAAAACAGACACTTTTCACAACAGTAGAGGAACATAAAATAAACAAAAATTGCATACAGACAGTGAAATATCACATTACACTGTGCTCCAAGTACACGGAAATAAAATAAAATGAAACAGGATACAGTAAATAAAGAAAATGACATATCTATGGCTATCTGCAGTGATGTTTAGGCAGATTACTGGATAAAATTTAGGATATAGTTACTCCAGCATTTCCGTGTTTAAGTGTGGGGAAGTGCTCAAATTCTTTTCTGTATATCCTTGCCAAAACTCCCCTTACCAAGACTTCAAATTCTCTAGCCGTCACTAGTTTCTTCTGGAGGAGCAGGTGGCTCCGTGACTGCCGTACAAACAATACAGTGACCTTAATAAAAGCAAAGGCACAGGTCTCTATGTCAAAAATATTTATTACACAAAATAAAAACACCAGTAGCCTGACGCATTTCAGATAGTTCTTATAGGAAAAAGCAAGCTGTAATACCCATGGAAGGTTATCGCAACGGCATGAGTGTCCAACCCTTGGGGAAAGTGTTTTTTTCCTGGACTTTGTTTTAAGGATTAGGCAATTGAGCCAAGAAGGAAAAAAATCAAGCTAAGAGACACTAAAAACTCTGGCAGTACTGGTGCAGTATTAAAGGACGTTTTGTTGCCTTGAGTATTCTTCCCATAAATATGACTGTGCTTAGTTTAAAAAAGTGGGATAAGACTCTAAACAACTGACAAAAAATTGTAATAATAAAAAGGAGAAGGCATTAAAATAATTGAGTACTTCTTTTCTTGAAAGGTGTGCATATGGACCATACAGTCTTTGTATATTTAAAATCATTTCAAAACCCTGCCATAGGTTTGCCCCCTATAAAAACAAGTTCTCCCTTGAAGGGCAAGTGAGCTCACACCTTTTGTACATATGTTTTTAACCTTTAAAAGCTAATTATTGGGCGGCCCGGTGGCACCAAGGGTTGAGGCGCTGGACGCCACACCTCAGCCACGCCTGCGACCCCAGGTTTGGAGACGAATTTGGGCCACTGAAGGTCAGTCGGGGGGAGAAGGAGTGAGTGCACGATGGCTTGCTCTCCTTCTCCAGGGAGTGGTGGGTAGCTTGCCCTGCCGCTATACCGCCACCTGGGTGACCACGGGCAGTGCTGGTGCAGATGGGGAAGTAGACAAGCAGGGAGGGGCTGACATCAGCTGAGGACCAGAGCAGATGCACATCTCAGCGCGCATCCATCTCATTGGTCCTCCCTGCACGCTGACATCAGAGGGTTTGAACCACAGAACAAGGGAAAATTCTCAGCGCCCATTCCAGGCGATGAACCCATGGCACCACAACCACAGGAGGAACCGGGGGCAGGCTCCACAGTGCACGCTCCATGATCGAGATTCGGGGGAGGTTGAGGGGTCCTCCCCTGCCCAGGAGTAATCCGGGGGGGGCTCTAGAGGTAAGTGGAGTGATGCACCTTCGGAGCAGACTACCTGGTCCTCGGGTGGCATGAGGTGCTTGAGGGTTCCAAGAGAGGGACAGGGTGCAGAGCAGAGATGGGGTAAAGAGAAAGTAAAAAAAAAAAAAAAAAATCATCAGCACCTGGGAAAAGTTGTTCTCAATGTTCTAATGTTAACTTTTCATAAACACTGGAGAAAAAATGCTTATAGTGTATTATAAGAATTATATGGGGGCCTGTCAGCACAGCATTAGAGTCACTGCTTGTGATGCCAGTGACCCAAGTTCAGTAGTAAGCTCAGAGTGTTGGAGGGCCAGCCTAAGTGGGGGGTGGAGAGTGAGCGTCCGGAGGACTGCTCTGCTCCTGGGGGGTTGCAGGGCCTGTTGTCTGTGTGGTCCCTAGTAGAAGCTAGGAGAAAGGCACCTGAGACTGTCTAGGAAGGTTGGAGGAGTGTGGCAGGTCCCAACGTGTGGAGCACAGGAGCACGCAGCAGCGCAGTGTATATCATGGCAACATTTGCATGCCATGATACTCAGGGACGAAACAAGAAAAATTGCACCGACCGGTAGGGTGACACCAGTCTCCCACAGGCCTTGCACCTGGCAGTCCAGCTCAGTACATGTGAACCGGATCCTGGTTCCAGTGGGGATTGGGGGACCCCACTGGGGGAGCAAGCCCTGCGGGAAAAGCCGGACAAGGTAAGTCCTGAGGATGTCAGGGTGATGTGGCTGCAGGGACCAGTGGAAGGGGGCCAGTCAGTGCCAGTGAGTGAAAAAAAATAAGAGTTGTATTCGGCTGGCAGTATAGCCTAGAGGTTACAGTAATGAGCCGTGAATGAGCTTGGTACATACAGGAGACCTGGGTTTGATTTTCACAGATTCCACTTGCACACTATGTGACCCTGAGTTAAGTCACTTAACCTACCCAGTGCTCCCAGGTCTCACTTGAAAACAGGCCCTTTGCCTAGTGGGTCTTATCCCGTTGCCGAAAAATAAAATAAATAAATAAAAATATCCCCAGGTTTCCAGCACGTCATCATACTTATCCTGTGGACAATATCTCTCCTCTAGACTATTGTTCTTATTATTCTGCATGCTTAAAGATCATGTGCAAAAGGTTACATAGAAACATAGAAACTGTAGGCAGATAAGGACCACCTGGCCCATCTAGTTGGCCTCTAAGCCCTTGTACTGGATTACTGCTTTTGACCCACCCGCTATTGTATCTCTATGGTTCTCCTGCCAGACCCAAGCATGCTTGAATCCATCCACAGTGCTCGCTCCCACCACCTCCTGAGGCAGACCATTCCATGCATCCACAACCCTCTCTGTGAAGAACTTCCTCACATTTCCTCTTAACCTCCTACCTTCCAATTTCATGTCATGCCTCAGGCCCGTTGCCAGCTGGGGTTCATCTGGTTCGAACAAACCCCACCCCACCCCCTTATTTTTAACCTCTTTTTTTTTTATTCCATTTTCGTTACTGTTGTTTTAAAAGTTGATAGTGGACTGGTACGCTTTAAGTGTGCACCCAACTCGCTGAAAGACATGCGTCTCCTCCCCGCCCCTGCCCACCAACACTGCTGTCAATCATTCTGTTCGGGTCATTCGTTGTAAGCCAGTGACGAGCAGTGACTCCCCTGAGCTTAACTGATCAGCCAGTCAGCTCCCATCCCTTCATATCACCAAGCTGTTCAGCCTTTCCCACCACTTACTACCTCCTCCAGAGACCATCTCAGCCAGTCAATAGTGAAGATGATGCATGAATGCATCGAGGTGAAGGTTCAAGATTTGGTCACCACTAAAAGAAAAGCAATGCAGGCACGACACTGATTTGGGCTAATTACAGAATATTTTAGCAGTCATCAGTCAGGTAATAAATTTGCTTGGGGCCACCTGTATCAGTTTTATTGAAGTGGTTGGTACCGTTGGCCATGGTATTGAGGACTGGGTCAGTCAGGAACGGTCCAATGTGGAGCTAAGCAGAAGCCAAGAAAAAAGTGAAAAAATAAGAATGAACAACTCCCCTGCCTCCTGTGTAAAAAATAAAATAATGATGTTTTCAGAACTCTTAGTCTTCGAGAGCTTATCAATCCTGTGTGGCTACCCGAATGATTTCACTCATCCATCTCCAACCTATGCAGCAAATTAAAGGGGCTACCAGCAAGAGTGACAATTAAAAAAAAAAAAAAGAAAAGAAAGATTGAACATCCTCCACAGATTGCCTCCTATAAATCTGAGTGCGTTGAGCTCTCAAGAGCCTCATCATCGCACTGTGGCTGCCCGAATTTTGCTCTGTCCTACCTCTGCAGCAAAAGGGGACGATGAGGCTCTCGAGAGCTCACTGATTATTTTACAGGAGGCAGACTGGAGTTCAGTCTTTTCCCTTTTTTCACATTTCTGTCAGAACTTGCTGCAGTATCCCCTTTTTTGCAGAGGCTGGAGTGAGACTAAGCAAAATTCAGGCAGCCACACAGATGGATGATGAGTCTCTCAAGGGCTCACTGATTATTTTACAGGAGGCAGACCGGAGTTCAGTCATTTTACTTTTTATTTTCAAAATTCAGCTGAGTCTCAGGCCGCTCTCTGAAGCAAAAGAGGATAGGAGCAAGTTCTGACGGAAATATGAAAAAAAAAAAAGACAACTGCAGTCTGCCTGCATCTCCAAGTAATGTGTTGTCCTGTAATATGAACACAGGTTCATTTTTTAAGAGGTCAATTACAGTATAACTGTACATCCTCCTGTAGTTTGTCCTTTGACTATGTGTCCAGCCCTTTGCAGCCTAGCTAGCACAGTTGGTCACGATTGATTATACAAAGTGAACCATGAGCATATAGTAGCCTAGGGCTTCTATGGGCCTAGCAGCCCCAGACCCCTACTATCCGGCTGCCTGCAGGGTCAATTTGTGCTTCTATTCTGTACATGAGTATAGCAAAATGCTGACATTAGCTTGGACTATGTCAAGCTAGCAGGTGACGGCTACAGCTAACATATGTATCGCTTGTACTACAATGTCAGCATTTTGCTAACCTCACGTACAGAATACAAGTATGAAGTCACCCTGCAACCAGACACCTCAATTTTAGAGCCATGGGCGGCTCTACACCAGGGCCTGCCAGGGCATGTGCCCTGGTAAAAAAAATGCTGTGCCCCATGTGGTGCAGAACTTCCCCCATAGTAACAATATATCAGTGCCCTGGCTGTCATCTGTTGTGCCCCAGCTGTGCCCTGGTAACCATTTGTGGCTAGAGCCGCTACTGTTTAGAGCAAGGAGTGGAGGAGAGCTAAAATATGAGTTATTTTGCTTCAAAATAAGCCCAGAAAAATGCACCACAGAGCATATAGAACCCCAGAGCTCCTAGCTTTTTATAAATAGTCAGAGACTCAAAAAAAGAAACCTCGTAAAAATCCTGGCAATGGGCCTGTGTCCCCTCTTTCTTGTGCTCCTCCTGTATTGGAAAATGTATCCCCTGCACCTTGTTTATACCTTTGAGGCACTTGAATGTTTCTATCATGTCCCCTTCTGCATACTGTTAATAAAGCTTGACTTCAAGTCCCTGTGTCATGGGGACAGAGGACAGCAGGGGCAGCAGCCCGACTGTTCAGGTAGGAGATAGGGTGTAGTCCCCTTAGTCCCCACCCAAAACCAGCATCTGGTTCATACTGTGTTAATAAAGCTCGACTTTAAGTTCCTGTGTCATGATTAGAGTTTCCTGAAAATTTCATGCCGTTTGGTTTTCTTGTATCAGCATTTGTTAACTTGTGAAAAACAAGACGCTGCATCAGCATGTGGTCTAAAAGCAAAACAAAATGGTTCTATTAAATGCACACTAGGGTTGCCATCTGTCAGTTTTTTACCTGGTGATCAGGTTTTCAGGGTCCCTATCAGGTAATCTGGTTTCGCTCTCTGTGCTGGTCAGGTTTTTGAGCCATTTTGAGCTCACATACTTTTTGAAACAGCTTTTGTTGTATCATGCATTGTTTCAGCTGCATGTGCAGGTTACAAACAAGTTCTGTTGTCAATATAGCCCTTTGTTTGTGAAAGAAGTCAAACTAGGAGGTGTAAAGTATGGCCATTAACACCATTAGCACGTATTTAACCTAATCATTTTCACTGCATCTTAAAGTGGTATAGCAACAAAGCTGCCCCCACCTTTTGTAACAGTAACAGAGCCAGTTGTCTTCCACTTTCATTTGCTAAATAAATAAATACACAAGTAAATAAATAAAGTTACTTTACTAGATTCTTCCTAGTTAACAGGTACAGTAACATTTGTGTTGAACTATTGCTTTAAGCCTAGTCTTTTGATATAAAAGGTGGCTTTCTAGGAGGAACAGTATATGATGAGTCATGAAAAGGGGTGGGGCTAGAGGCGGAGCTTAGGATCTGTTTTTTTTGCTTCATTCAAAGGTGGCAACCCTAACTGCACACTGAAAATAGAAAATAGAGTTAAAAATCTACATTTCGACCTTGGGTCTTCTTCAGGAAATATCTAAAAGAGAAAAATAAAGTTAGTGTACAGGGGAGGTAAAATGAGGGATAAATATACATGTGTGGGGAAAGAAACAAGCATTTGTCAATGCCTAATGTTGTCTTGCTGGCATTGGCATTGGTAGTGCAGGAGTTAGAAGATGCATGATAGGAATGGCAGTGAAGTATTGAACTGATGCCAACCCCCACCCTGCAGAGGCTGACAGGCATTGGGTGTCCTTTGGGTGTTGGCCATAGTACTCATGCCATTTCACCTCTCCTTATCCTGCAGACACTGACAAGTGGCACAGTGTGCATTGGGGTCTTCAGGCTTTACGCTCACCCCATTCCATAAGGAAATATACTGAGATGGGTGCAGTATAGGACAGTGGGGTGAACTTTGGAGCCAGAGCGTCCAAGGCACATCTTGATTGTCACTGACTGCGGGTGGAATGGCGTGAGCATTACGTTCGACAATCCCAAGTCACACCCCTGACACCTGTCAGTCTCTACATATGGGCCTTCGGCAGCAAATTTTCAACATAGGCATTTTAGCACCTCTGCTCATGTACAGTGTCACTTATTTCCTCAAAGTGTCCCAAGAAGTGATTTCGCACAGCAAGCACGCTATTCTGCGGTGGAAGTGTGAAACATTTTGGGCAGGATATGTGAAATGACGGCTGTACTGTTCATCAAGAGGTGTGGAAAAATGGCAATAGTGAAAATCCAGAGTGAAAATATCACAAATGCACGATGGTATGAGTGTGCGTGCAATCTGCCACACGCTTGTAACATAGTCATTTTATGTAGTATCATCACCAAATTTTCAACACAGGCATTTTAGGACCTCTGCTCATGAACTGTGTCACTGTCATTTTCATAATCTGCCCGAAACACTGATTTCCACAGTGACCGCGCGACTATGCGCCAGAAGCGGGAAACACATTTTGGGCAGGATGTGAAAAATGACAGCTGTACTGTTCACAAGGAGGTGTACAAAATGCCAATGCTGAAAATCCAGCGTTAAAATATTGCCGTCTTGTGAAAGTTACGAGCCTGCGTGTAACTTTGCTAGCTAAACTCATAAAACAGGCATTTGTTAGATTTTTTCCACCAAATTTGGAACATAGGCTTTTTGAGAGGCCACCTCATGAACACTGGCACTGTCATTTTGTTAATGGGCCCCGAAAGGTGATTTTGCAGTGACTGCGAAATCACCTTTCAAGGCCGATTAACGCCATGACAGTGATAGAATTCATGAGGAGGGGCCCCCAAAACCCCATGTTGAAAATTTGGTGCCAAAATTCCAACAAATGCCTGAGATATGCAGCAAAGTTGAAAAAACCCTATTCATTCCATTATACAGCTTACCGGCATTTCCTCAGTTCGCAGTCGGCTTTGAAGAGTGCAGACGTGTTCCCGGTCCACCGGAGTGGTCACGCCGGACTCCAGAGGTAAGTATGGGGTGAGGGGGGTGTTGGGAGGCAAGGTGCGCAGTGGGTGGGTGCAGGAGACTACGAGGGACCTTTTTTTGTTACAGGGAACAGAAAAATAAAATTACATTGCAGGATAGTGTTTTTTTTTTTCCCCAGGAGACGTGGCACGCTGGGGTGGGCTTCCCAGCGCACCAACTGTTTTTGAGGGGGGTGCTGCAGCCGATAGGGATTGGGCACTCGCCGCGGCAAAAAATGGGGGATTTATGCAGACGAGGATTGGGCACTCCCGTGGCACACAATGAAAGGCAGGGGGGAGGCAAGAGCCAAGTGGGATTGAGCATCCCCCTCGGCATATAAGAAATGGGGGGGCTGCTTGAGCGGCCACAGTAAGCCGCTGGGGGATTGGGCACCCCCGAAGTCGGCCGTTGGGCAGGCGGGCCACCCACCATGCTGCTCATGTGGCGAGCACGCAGGAAGGGTCCGCTGTGTCAGACGAGTTTTGCTCAGATTGCAGCGGACCTTTCCATAGATGTGCTCACCACATTAGCATGCATGGGACATGCAGGCTGATTGGGGAATGAGGGACGCACCTACTGATGCGTGCCCTGCATTCGCCCAACAGCGGCCGCGCCTCCAAATCTGCACTACTGCAAGATGTTGACTTGCGCAAAAGCGCGGCAAGCCAACATAAAAAGGGAAGGCTCACAGAGAAAAAGTGATAAATGGCAAGATTAGGAGAGAATCTGTGAAACAAAAAGGATGATGGGAAAGAAAAAGCATAATAGGAGTGAAAGAGCTAGAGAAGTCCCCAGGTGGGGACTAATTAACAGGGCCTAGTAAGAAGGCTGAAAGGTGACAAATGTGGGGGAAGGAGAGATGGAGACTTATGGTGAAAATGAAAAAGAAATTAAATGTGTACAGATGCAAACAGACTTTAGGGAAAATAAGGTGTGGCTGAAAGATGTTAGTGGAAAATAAGTCTATCATTTAAACCAGAGGGCTCCTGGGAGCCAAGGCGGATGATCAGCTTGGCTTCCATGTTTTTTCTATGGTCAGAATCCCAGAAGTCCTGCTGAAGGAGACAAACAGAAAGGTCATTGACACTGTGGTCCCTGGAGATAAAGTGGGATACAATGAGTTTAGCAGTGTCACCATTCCTGGCTGCTCTGTAATGCTCCCTGAAACGTCAGCAAGGCGCCTACCAGTCTCTCAGGAGGAGGAAGAGGAGGAAGAGGAAGAGGAAGAAGAAGAATCAGCATTTATATAGCACTTTTTCATACATCCAAAGCGCTTTAGAAGCAATGCTAGACTGGTAGTGAAGTGACTGAATGTGTGGTGGCGGCCATATCGCACATCACCCACACACAGCCTGGATAATTGCATGAACTGTTTTTTGGGAAGGGGAATGTTGGCCAGGACACCGGGAATGTTCCCTACTCTTTGCGAAGAGTGCCCTGGGTTCTTTTACTTCCACCTGGACACCCACCAGGACAACACCAGGATGGGTAGAAGGGACCTCGGTTTAACGTCTCATCCGAAGGACGGCACACCCCAGCAGTACAGCACCCCCCAATACTGCACTCGGATGCCAGCGATTTTTAGGTGCAAGTCCAATCCCGGTGTGGGACGAGAACCCACGACCTTCTGGTCCAGAGGCGGATGTGCTACCAACTGAGCCACGCTGACACCTAATACATAAATAGCTGTACACTTCCTGCAAAGAATACAATACATCACATTAAGCGGAGGTGCATTTGTTAACTTGCTCTACAGTGGTTGAAAACAGTGGAAGTATTTCTGTCTCCCTCAGTCAGGCTTGGAGTGTAATATCTTGGAGTGCTGTAGCTTGCTGCTTCAGAGTCCCAATTACAGCAGGCCGTAGTGTTAATGGTTTGCTCTCCGGGTTTCTTACACACTCAGTCTGTGGTTTGGGTTTAGATAAACTTAATACCCATCATTCTCTTCTTATAATTTATTTATTTATTTAGATTTTGCTAACCGGATAAGCTCACTGAGACCGGAGGTCCCTTTTTCAGGAGCGACCCGAATTAGTTACAAACAGATTACATACATTGGCTGGAGTATACAGTAGATTAAACATTCATTGGATAAGGCATAGAGCACATTACAGAGTATGTCAAGTACATACACAAATATACTATAGCAATTACATCAGACAAATGATAACTTAATACAAAAATGCTTTGAGGAGAAGTGGTACCCACAATATGCAGGATAATATAGTCATACCTTGGGTTCATACCGTGGGAGCTAGCGATTACAGCCACAAGACTAAGCTCTGAGCTAGCAATTACAGCCACAGAGACTAAGAGCCTACAGGTATACTTTCAAGCCAGAGTTAAATCCTAGAATAGTGTGACAGTTTGCTAAGTCCACAGGGAGAATGTTCCATAGATGTGGGGCAGCGTACTGAAAGGAGCACTTGCCGTAGTTTGTTCGGACACGAGGGATATCAAGGGGATGGCCAGTAGAGGATCTCAGGTCCCGGACCCAGACTTTGGGATTGAGCAGACCATGTAGGTGAGGAGGAGGGCCAAGAGTGGTAAATTTAAAGATCAGGCTCAAAGAAGAATAGGCCAGTTTATGTCATATTGTAGGTCAGTTGAGATCAGCAAGGACCTCCCAGTGGTGCCTTCTAAGCGGGAGTTTGTAACCAAGCGAAGCCACCCCTATGATAGAGCTTAGTTAGTTTTCTTGTTCGCCTTTCTCTTAGGAACTTCAGCAGGAGAGCCCCATAGAGGAGGGAGGGGAGTTTGGTGGTGTTGGCTAGGGCATAGCGAGCCTCGAGAGAAAGAGAGTCTCCCAACCTATAGAAAAGTCCTAACTTCTGGTGGGTGGACTTTACAACAGAGTCAATGTGGAGTTTGTAGGTTATCTCCTGATCAAGCAGGACCCAGAGCTACTTGACCTCGTCTGTGACCTCCACTCTCTGTCCTTGGGCAGTGTGAAGCTGAAGCATGCCGTGCCGGTCAGTACCAAGGCATCTAGACCCGAACATGACTGCCTTAGTTTTTTCTTCAGTTAACACAAGTGAGTTTGAGGAGAACCAGGCTTCCAATGCAGCAAGACTGGTTTGGAGGTTGGCATTGATTACGCTAGGAAGCAGATCACTGCAGTAGATGACAGTATCCTCTGCATAGAGGATGAGATTGTTCTGCCTGCAAACCCCTCTAAGTCATTGACAAGAGGGTAAATAACAGGGACCAAGGATTGAGCTCTGAGGTACCCGGAGATAACAGGTTTAGCATTAGACTGGATTCCTCTCCAGAGGACTTTTTGGGTTCAGTTGAGCAAGTAGCTCTCGAACCATGTAACAGAGAGCCCATCCAGTCCTAGTAGGTGAAGTTTGGAGAGGAGAAGCTCATGGCTGACAGAGTCAAATGCCTCAGATAGGTCAATGAATAGAGCCCCCGTCGGGGAGTCACGATCCAGTGCTTCGAGGATGTCCGATGTGAGCCAGATAAGGGCCGTATCAGTGCCATGGCCTTTCCTAAAGCCATGTTGAATTTCAGCTAGGAGTAGGTGCCTTTTGAGGTAGTCCTGTATTTGACTGTAGACCAATGTCTCCCGCACCTTCGCGAGAGGACAGATAATGGAGACTGGGCTGTAGTTCCCCACGTTGTCCCGGGGCCCTTTTTTATGAATTGGGACAATGGTTGCCACCTTCCATTTACCTGGGACCTTTCCTTTAAGGAGGGACCTATTGATGAGCGTGGTGACAGGGCAGGAGATAGCCGGAGGCGGCCCGCAGAAGTCTAGGTTCAAGCAGGTCATGTCCTGGAGAGGAGTATGGGTTGATACGTTGCAGAAGGGAAGTACCTCATGGGTTTGACAAGCTTCAGATGAAATTGGGGTTTACAGTGTTCCCAGGTGGTACCTCTGTCTCTAAAATGGATCATTTGAGTTTCAGTGCTGAACTGAAGTAGTGGAGATTTTCTCTGTGAGAGATCAGCTTGTCTGTATCACAGCTCAGTTTTTTCTCATCAAAACTGTTTTTTTTTTTTTTTTAACTATATAACACAGGGTCTTTTAATGAATATAAAATAAATCCAAATTTTGTTCATTCATAGAAATAGTTTGTTCTTGATGTAGCCTTCATAAATACATTCATATAAGAACTTTTTTCTTTCATGTCAGATTGACAAACAGGTGCCTGTCACACTCCACTATTCCAAGCACATGTACTATATGAATGCTCAAATTTCAGTTCTTTGGTGGTTTCTGTGTGAAAATACATCATGTGTGTATAAATAGAAACACTATATGGCATCTCAATGCACCATGTCTCTTCCCCACAGTTGAGGCAGCTGCACTCTGCTGCTTCCTGTTCCCCTTCCCAAAAGCCACCTGCCTTCTGCTCCACATTCGAGACTGCTGCACCCTGCTGCCCACTGTCTTCTCCCACAGTCAGGGATTGTGCACTCTGCTGGTTCCATCCCCTGCCTAAAGAATCAGGGTTGCTGCACCCTGCTGCCCTCTCCCCCACCCCCACAGACAGGGCCAATGCACCATGTTGCCCCGTTCCTGTCTCCACAGTAGAGGCTGCTTTGCTCTGCTAAGCCCTAAAGTCCCAGGTCCCCCTGCCTCCACAGTTGGGGCTACTACACCATGTTACCCTAGGCAACCTGAGGGGGGGCCTTTGCTGCACCCTACTACCCAATTCAGTTGCCCAAAATGGGTAGGCTGCACACACACACACACACGCACACCACACACACACACATCCACACGTCAGGCTGCTGTACCCTGATGCCCCCCCATGTCCATCCCCACAGCTGAGGCTTCTGCACCATGCTGTTCTCTGTCCCTGTCACCACAGCCAGGGCTGTGGTACCCTGCTACTGTCTGCACAGTTGGGGTTGCTGTGGCCTGCTGTGCCCTAGAGCCCCATGCCTCTGCAGTTAAGGTTGCTGCACCATACTGCCACGTGCCACAAGATTCAGGGCTTTTTCTGCACTCTATTGCATGCCTCCACAGTTGAGGCAGTTGCACCCTCCTGCCCCTGTTACAGAATCAGATACTTTGCTACACCCTGCAGCCCACATCCCTTGCCTCAAACAGGCATGACTGCTGCACCCTGTCCCTCATTTTGGACTTATGTATTCTGATGCCACCCCTATCTCTTATCAGAACAGTCAGGGGCTGCTGCACCCTGCTGCCCTGTGTCCCCCACCACCACAGTCATGACCACGGCACCCTCTTGCCCCCTGTTCCTGTCTCCACAGTCAGGGCTGCTATGCTGTGCTACACCTTAGAGTCCCCCTGCCTCCAAAGATGGAGCTGCTGGACCCTGCTATGCACTTCCATTGCCCCAAATGGTCTGAGCTGCTGCATCATGTGCACCCTGTGCTATGGTCAGGGCTGCTGCACCCCAATACCCACCTGTGTCCTGCCCCACATTCAAGGCTTCTGCACCATGTTGTCCTCTGTCCCCTGCCACCACTGTGCCCTGCTGCACCATGCTGTCCTCTGTCCCCTGCCACCACTGTGCCCTGCTGCACCATGCTGTCCTCTGTCCCCTGCCACCACTGTGCCCTGCTGCACATGCTGTCCCTCTGTTCCTGCCACCCTGTGCCCTGCTGCACCGTGGAGCCCTTGCCTCCACAGTTAGGTTGATCGCTTTTCTGCTCCCTCCTACAGGAACAAGGGGCAACAGGGTCCCGTGGCGTGACTGTGAAGGGGTCAGTCTTTACATTATTTTACTGGCCTGGGGCATAGTGCAAACTACCTCGGACCAATGCGTTTGTCACCTAACTTCCCGGTCTGGTTAGAAAAGCTCTTAGGGCTTTTTCTAGACATCCACATTTCCAGTGTGCGTAGTGTCTCTTACCTCACAGAGAAAAGTAACTGCTCCTAGGTACCCATAGCGCCATCCAATTGGTGTAGATTTCCAGTATGGGCACTGCCTGCTGCCCCTCCCCACTGTCGGGAGCTGCTACTGCTGTGTGAGAGGTAACCAAGAGGGAGCCATCGCAGCAAAGCATGCCAGCGTGTGGAAGAGGCAGGGATCCAGCAATCAAGACTTTACCTAACATTGTCTGACTTCTCGGGACACAGGTATGTTTTATTCTGCCCTAGTGCATCAACACAGCATTTATTTATTTCCTTAAGAACTCTCCTCAAGTTATGAGGCCCAAAATGCAAGTAGTTTAGAAGCTGGAGTGAGTGGGTGTGACTCTGCAGTGGCATGGCACAACAGTGGGTCTCATCTCTTGAGGCCAAGTAGGCAGACCAGTCCTGAGTCACACACTTGATGGAGAGTTCAGGCCATTTGCCCTGTTAATGTGTCATCGGTAGCAGGGGCTGAGGGGAACTGACCATCATAGCAAATCTGAACGTAAAGCTGGTGATGGCACTTGCCGTCTCTAGTCTGGTGACTAAGGGAGGGTCTGACTTCAGGCAGCAGCATAATTTGCAGTGAGTATTTCAACCTATGTAACAGCAGCACTCAATGGGAGAAAAAAACGGTTTCAGTGAATGTGCATGGCCAATAGCCACAGCCACTGAGCTGCTGTGTATTTGATTCTTTAAACACAGGCACATTGTACAAATACATGGCACTGCAGTGGGATGGATACTGTTGGCCCAAATAACTATGAATTAATGTTTAGGATGCTGTTATGATTTGCACTACTGCTGTATTACTACAGATGACATCTGAGACACCTTTTTGCATTAAACACTTTAAACGGACTTCAGCTGAGCCTTTTGAACTGTGCAATAATAACTATATACAGTGCAATGTGTTTGTACAATGTGCCTGTGTTTGAATAAAATACACAGCAGCAACTCAGTTGTTGTGGCTATTGGCCTTGCTTATTCATTGAAAGCCTTTTTTCTCATCCCATTGAGTGCTGCTGTTACAAAGACAGAAATGTTATAGCCAGCCAGTCAGTGAGCACCTCCCTGCATTGTGTGCACTTACGTTTGGTTCGGCAAAGTCATTCATAAGAAGCTTGGGGATAGTGCAATCAGTGTGTGTGTGGGGGGGGGCAGTGCAGATTGGGCACCACTTTCCCAGGTGGACCAATGCAAAAAAAGTTAACCGTGACCCACACTCCTGTTGTGGGGGTGGAGAAAGAGGGCAGCAGGGTGCAGCAGCCCCAAATGTTCAGCCAGGAGATAGGGGTGTCATCAGGGTACAGCAGCCATGCCTGTTTGTGACAAGAGATGTGGGCAGCAGGGTGTAGCAAAGGATCTGACTCAGGTGGCAGGGGGCAGCAGAGTGCAACTGCCTCAACTATGTGGAAGCACACAACATGGTGCAGCAAATGCCTGACTCTTGTGGCAGAGTGGCAGCGTGGTACGCAGCCTAACTACACAGGCATGCAGCTCTAGGGTAAAGCAGACCACAGCAACCCCAACTGTGTAGACAGGAGCAGGGTGCAGCAGCCCTGGCTGTGGTGACAGGGAACAGAGGATAGCATGGTACAGAAGCCTTAACTGTGGGGCAGGACACAGGGGGCATCAGGGTGCAGCAGCCCTGACTGTGAGACAGGGTGTGTGTGGTGCAGCAGCCCTGCCCATTTGGGGCAATGGAAGTGGGTAGCAGGGTGCAGCAAAAGCCCCACCTCAGGTGTCCTAGGGTAGCATGGTACAGGGGCCCCAACTGTGGAAGCAAGGGACCTGGAACACTAGAGCTTAGCAGAGCACAGCAGCCCTGACTGTGGAGACAGGAACAGGGGGCAACAGGTGCAGCATCCCTGACTTGTCCTTGCTTGACTGAAGAGCTGTTAACTTCCCATTTAGAGCAATCTGAGTTAATTGTTTGCTATCTAGGGTTTTTACTGACTCAATCTCTGGTATTTGCTCAGATGAATTAGCTGAAAATCCACATGTTGTTCTTCTAAAAAGCTGATCATTTGAATGTCAGTGCTGAATTGAAGCGGTATGTATTTAAGAAATCAGTCTGCATTACAGCTGCTGCCAGTTCTTTCTCATCAAAACTCTACTGTGTTTTTCTAGCTATAACACTGGGTTGTTTAATAGATATAAAATAAATCTAAAGTATGTTAATTCATACAAGTAGTTTGTCTTTGATGTAGCCTCAATAAACAGAGTTCATGTAAGAAAATGTTTTCTCTCTCAGATTGACAAACAGATGTCTACCCACTCTGCTATTTCAGGCACATGTATTATATGAACTCACAAATTTCAGTTCTTTAATAGTTTGTGTGTGAAAATACAGCATGTATAACTAGAAACACTATATAGTATCCTGATGCCCCCATCTCCTACCTACAGTTGAGGCACCTGGACTGTGATGCCCCCGTCACCTGCCCCACAAGTCCCCTGTCTCCTGCCCCACATTCGAGGCTGCTGCACCCTGTTGACCACTCTTCTCTCATACAGTCGGGGTTGCTGCACCCTGTTACCCCATCTCCTGCCTGAACAATCAGGGCTTCTGCACCCTGCTGCACCCTGCCTGAACAGTTGTGGTTGCTGCACACTGCTGCATCTTTTCACCCCACCCCCATCAGAGCCACTGCTGTTGCCCCCTGTTCCTGTCACCACAGTGCTGTACTCTGCTATTCTGTAGAATCCCATGCTCCCTGCCTCCACATCTGGGGCTGTTGCACTGTCATGCTGCTCATGCCACCAGAGGTGGGGCTTTAATACACCCTACCTACTTCCATGTTCCCAAATGGGCATGGCTGCTGCATCATATGCATCCCATGACACAGGTGCTGTACCCGATGCCCACCTCATGTCCTGTCTTCACAATCAAGGCTTCTGCACCATGCTGCATTCTATCCCCCCACCACCATAGCCAGAGCTGCTTCACCCTGTTCCTGTCTGCCCAGTCAGGGCTGCTGTGCCCTGTTGCACCCTACATCCATATTCTTCTACAGCCCCATGACTTCAGTTAGGGTTGGTGCACTGCGCTGCCCCCTGCCACCAAAGTCAGATTTTGTGCTACACTGCCCAAAAGAAAAAGCAGAAATATAATTTCATCTTGTGTTATGGGGGGGGGAGAACAGAGGGCAGTAGGGTGCAGAAGTCCTTACTGTTTGGCCAGGAGTCAAGGAAGGCTATAGGGTACAGCAGCCCAAACTGCGGGACAGGATGCAGCAGCCACACCTGGGTGGAACTGACACAACTATAGAGGCAGAGAACAGGTGGCAGCAAATGCCCTAACTCTTTTGGCAGGTGGCAGCATGGTGCACCATCCCTAACTGTAGAGGCAAGGGGCTCTAGGGCACAGCAGGCCACAGCAGCCCTTCCTGAGTAGGCAGAAGCAAAATGCATCAGCCCTAGCTGTGGTGGCAGGGACTGTGGACAGCAGGTTGCAAATGCCTTGACTGTGGAAGGGCATCAGCGTACAGCAGCCCTGACTGTGGGATGGGGTGCACATGCTGCAGCAGCCCTACTCATTTGGGACAATGGTTGTGGATAGCAGGGTGCAGCAAAATTCCCACCTCTGTTGGCATAGGGCTGCATGTAGCCCCAGCTGTAGAGGCAGGAGACATGGGACTCTATGGTGTAGCAGAGCACAGCAGTCCTGACTGTGGAAAGGGTAACAAGGGGCAACAGGGTGCAATGTCCCCAACTATGGGGTTGGGGGATAGAGGACAGCAGGGTGCAACAACCCCAACTGTTTGGGCATGGGGCAGCAGCCCTGACTGTTCAGGCAGATGATGGGGGCAACAGGGTGCAGCAACCCCAACTGTGTGGGAGAAGACAGTGGGCATCAGGGAGCAGCAGCCTCAAATGTGGGGCAAGAGACAAGGGGCTTATGGGGCAGGGAATGGTGCAGCAGAGTGCAGCTGCCTCAACTATGGCACAGGGAACAGGGGGCATCAGCATGCTATATAGAGTTTCTAGTTATACATTATGTATTTGCACGCAAATACCATCAAAGAACTGAAATTTGTGAGTTCATATAATACATGTGCCTGAAATGTCAGACTGTGGCAGGCTCCTGTCTATCAATTTTAGAGGAAAAATGTCTTACAAGACCTATTTATTGAGGCTACATCAAACACAAACTACTTGTATGAATTAACAAACTTTAGATTTATTTTACAGCCATTAAATAACCCAGTGTTATACAGCAAAACACACAAAAAAAAAAACAATTTTGATGAGAAAGAACAGGCAGCAGCTGTGATACAGACTAGCTGATTTCTCAAATGCATATTACTTCAATTCAGCACTGACATTCAAATTATTAGCTTTTTAAAATAACAAAATGTGGATTTTCAGCTAATTAATCTGAACAAACACCAGACACAGAGTTAGTGGACAGCAAACAATTAACTCACAGATTGCTCTAAATGGGAAGTTAACAGCTCTTCGGTCAAGCAGGGACTTACACCGCTGAAGCTGTAGCTTAGTCAAATATGTTATCACTCTCCAAGGCTCAGTCAGGGGGACGAAAATAGCCTGACTGTTTTCAGTTAGTGCACAGGGGTTACAATGGAAATGTTTAGGAGGTGGAATTGTCTTCCCTATGTGGTGGAACTCTCTAGTAGTACTCGATGGAGAAGGTGTCAGAGGAGGTGGAACTGAGTTCCAGTGAGTTCCTACCCAGTTTAACCTCTGTTAGTGCAGAACAAGTTAACAAATGCTGATTTAAAGGATACCTAAACATTCTGACAACAAACTATGCAAAAATCTGACTTCATAAGGGACTAAAGGAAAGGCTGCTGTATACATTAATGCTAAAACTACATTTATATAATTTACCTAAATGCAGTTCCAAAGCATTTACAAAATGTAGAATCAGCCTTCCAATTTCAAAAAACTGCCTTACCTGCTTTTTAAGATGGCCGCCAAATGTGTTACGTGATGACATCATTGGAGCCAGAGTCAGAGAGCAATATGGCTCTCTATAGTGCCAACTAGTTCTTTTTTCCATTTGTACAGAATTGTTTCACCAAAATGGTCAAAATCATGTACATTATTTTGATCAATACACGTTAGGCTATGGTTCTGTTCATTTTGTTTACTTTAACATGCTGGAATTGTGTTCTAATCCAACCGACTTTCTCTTTGGCAAACCTCAAGTGCAGTACAAATCTTCAAATACCTGGTGGTCTAGTGGTTATGGCAGATCCAGGATGTTACAATGGGGGGTGCTGGGGTAGTGTGCTTACTTGATATGCACTTTTTAACATTTTTATTAAACCTTTATGTTGTCTGCTATTCTTTTTTAGTACATTTTGACAGAACCTACAAATGTAATCCATAGTTTGAATGTAAACATTTGTACACTCAGTAAATCAGACTTCTTCAACAAAGTGAAATGCAGCAGCAGCAGCAAGCAAGTTACAATGGGGGCAACCACGCCCTTCACCACCCCCTAGAGCCACCACTTGTTTGTGGCAAAGTTCTTGTGTAGTCCATGCCAGAGTTCATACTTTCTCAGAAATCAAAAATATGCTTGTCTTCTCTTTTTCCATGGGAAATAATAATAAGAATCAACATTTATATAATGCTTTTTTTTTTTGTAGATTCTGTTTATATCCTCCCTTTCTGGAGCATCTCAGGTTCCCTCTCAGCCTGCCGCTCCTAACCATCCACCTGAACCGTGAGCCCTGACAACTGTAGTGGGATCAGGACCCCCAGCTCTCTGGCTCCCCATGGAGAGGCCGAGAATCCCCAGAGGGTAGAGTCGGGGTTGCAGCCGGTGCTGGACGTGTGGGGCATTGGCTCCTGGAGTTCACCGTCGCCTCACCTGGTCAGCAGGGTTTTTTTCCTTATTTTTCCCCCAGGAGCATGGATATGCCATGACATTTGCACAGTGAAGCTGCAGACGTCTGCCACGCTCCTCCCCTTTCTTCACTACCTGCATACTGTGCCCTGGTCTCACAGGGGTCCCCAGTGCATTGGAGGTACCATGGATCCCTCCCCAGGAGAGGAGAGCAGTCGTCGGATGCTCAATGCTCTCCTCCCCTCCCTGCCGACCACTGGTGCCCGAGCTTGTTCCCAGAACCAGGGTCGCCAGCGTAGCACAGGTATGGCATCCAGCACTTCAACCCTCAGCGCCACCTGGCCAGCCTTATAAAGTGCTTCTTATACACATTGTATCCCAAAGTGCTTTACAAGCAATGCTAGACTGGTAGGAAAGTGACTGAATGTGTAGTGGCAGCCATTTCACACATTAATACCCACACACAGCCTTGGACAATTGCATGAACTGGTTTTATGGGAAGGGGAATCTTGGCCAGGGCAATGGGGTCAGGTAGTGATCATGGTGCTGACAGCCCCACATCTTATATCTAACAGTGATCAGCTCATATTTCTCCCTTCTGTCTCTTCCCCCTCTCTAGATATAGCAGTACCTTGCAGGAGTGGCCTTCTCAGTCCCCCTCTGGTATTCATTCTTCACTCCTTCTCCCCACACCAAAAACTGGTGAGCTCATCACCCTTCTGCATCATGAATGCAGATAGTACAGTCTCAGGTTTTTTGATATATCAAAAATAAATAAATCTTTCCAGTAAGTCAGGCTGATAGCAGCAGGGAACAAAGGGAAAGATGGGCTTTCCTATCCTTAAAAGATCTAGGCTACCTTTGATTAGGCACTATTAAATGACGGGTGTGTACATCATTATGCATGTCATGTAATAGTGCCTAATCATAGGTGGCTTAGATCTTATATGGGTAGGAAAGCCTATGCATCCCCTTGTGCCCCGTTGTGATCAGCCTGGCTTACCAGAAGATCACATTTATTATTAATATGTAAAAATAACACGGGAGACTGTACTAACTGCATTCATGATGCGGAAGGGTAGTGAGCTCACCAGTTTTTAGTGTGGAGAGCAGGCCAGAAGAATGAATTCCAGAGAGGAACTGAAGAGGTCATTCCAGCAGGGTACAGCTATAGTCAGGTTAGGGGAAGACAGGAAGGGGGACATTGAGCAGATCATTGTGAGATCTGAGATGTGGAGCTGCCAGTACCATGCTCACTACCCGACTATGGATGAGAGCAGCCAGCTACGACAGATACTCAGAGTGGCAGCTGCACCCAAACTGTTACTTGAATTCAGAGCTGGGAGATTACCCTGGTGGGGGATGTTGATGTTGGTGACGATAGTATCGAGGGAGCTATGTATAGCCTCATTCAAGATCTGGAAGGGTGGCAGCCAGCCAACTTGCATTGTGGAGTACAGCACAGAAAAGTACTGGAGAAGAATTGCTGGGAACTGTCCTGTGGGGTTCTGCAGATCACAGGTAAAGGAGCAGACCAACACTGGAAGTCGGGTGGATTCGCTCAAGGCATTAGTATGTCTCCTGCTAATAATATTGTTATCCATAGTAAGTGCAGCCCTTATGAGGGCATGAACAGCATTTTTTCTAGTGTGTCCTGATGCTTATTGCTTGGCCCTCCAGGAAGACCTAGTTGTTGGTTAATGAGGTTGGAAAAAAACGCAACAGGAGGACTGTACATACTACCTTCACTGTGCAGAAGGGTGGTGATCCATTCAATGTTTACTGTTGGAGCAGAAGTCAAACATTGAGAAAGTGGACTGGATATTTGGGAGGCATTTTTTAACAGTGCCAACTGATGAAGCTTATCGGTACAGGTGTGCACAACTCTGAGGTACAAAATTATAATCTGAGGTGTGATAATTCTCTTCATGAGACATAGCTCATATACAGCCAAGCGGCAGTAAGGACAGAGTATGGATGGTGGGGTGTTCAACAGAGGGCAGGCTAGCTGCAGGGGTTCACGTGGAAAAGGACTACAAGAGAAGCTTATTTGTGGATTACAAGAAAGCATAAGCTTTGGAATTGGACCAGATCAGTATTTAGCTACAAATTTCAGGGCATCACATAACCACTAGATCATCGGTATTTGAAGTCTTGTACTGTACTGTGGCTTGCCAAAAAGAAAGAAAGTCAACTGGATTACAAAACATTTTTAGCAAGTTAAAGTAAACAGAATGAACAAAACCACAGCCTAACACATGTACTGATCAAAATAATATTTGTGTTAACACATGTTGATCATTCTGGTGAAACAATTCAAAGCAAAGGGGGTGAAGTAGGACTAGTTAACACTACAGGGAGCCATGTGGGTCTCTGTCTCTGGCTCCAATGATGTCATCATGACTCATCAATTAACACACTTGGCAGACATCTTAGGGAGAAACCAAGGCTGTTTTTTGAACGAGAAAGGCTGATGTTTACATTTTTCCAAAGCTATGAAACTGCATTTATGTTATTTACATAAATGCAGTTTTAGCATAAATGTAAACAGAGGCCTTTACTTTACCTCGCAGTGAAACCAGATTATGGAGTTTGCAGTTTTAAAAAACTGCTTGTTTATGTACCCTTTAAAGAAAACCACAAAACCAAATAGTGTGACATTTTCAGGAAACACTACTCATGACACAGGGACTTGAATTCAGTCTTTTTTAACAATGTGTAAAATGGTTGCCATTGATCTTTAATGAACACTAGCTGTTGAACATGTTAAGGTTCCAGCTTAGAACGGTGTGGGTCAATGACGTCACCAGCAGTGCTAAACATCCTCTCAGATGGCACACTTGTAGGAGGGCAGCTTAGGTATTTTAAAGCAAGTTGTGCTATGAGAAGAGGAGTTCATTTTCTGAATCCAGCAGCCCAGTGGATCAGCTTCAAATGACTCAACTGATTCTGTAAAGTAGCCATTAAGTACATTTTCTGCAGAGAGGCTGAGACTGAGCGTTTGTGTTGCTATTGATACAATAACATGCTGAGTAATGCTCAGTCACTCTCTCTGCACTGCCACTATACCGTCTTTCTCCATCTCCACCAGTACCATCGGATTCCAAACCACAACATGCGTGTTTCTCTCCCTCAAGAACCTGAACTGGAGCATCTTCTTCCCCTTCCAAGTGTCTCACTGCCTGCATGGCACCATTTAACTCTTCACTCAGCTGTTGCCTAAAATGAGTCATCCTGTGGCTGTCCATGGCTATATGAAGGATCTCGCATTTGAACCTAGGGTCCAACATGGTAGCAAACACGCAATGGCAGGTATCCATGACTGTGGTGAACCTGCATCAGTATGAATAACCAGCTCAGTAACCTCCTGTGTACTCATTGTATTGTCAGCCAAAAACTGTTGTAACGATCTTTTGTGAATATACACAGCTGGGATAACCTGACTAGGTAAGGCTATGGTAGCACTTTGGTCTTGTGTACTCCTCTAAATGGAGCAAGACCCTTCACCATGTCCTCAAAAACTAACCAATCATGTCCTAGGACCCCTCCAATGTCCGCCTCCATAGACATTTCATGTGGTACCCACTTTTGCTCCAGCAGTCTTGAAAGCATCAGGTATGAAGAATTCCACCGAGTGCTAACATCTTGTGTTACATGATGTTGGGGCAGACCAAGGCATTCCTGAACTTATCATAATTTGTTAGTGGCTTTTACATAGTGATGAAAATGGCTGCAGATGGAACGGGCTGTGGATAATATGTTGTTGATCCTAGTACTGCTGTTACACAGCGTGAGTCACCACTAAATTTAATGTGTGTGCAAAGCAACAAATACTCACAAAATGGCCATCATTGATGGCTTTCACCATGTTTGTGCCATCGTCAGTAACAAAAAAACACTTAAATTGGTGTTAACACCAGTCCAAGACCGCAACATATCTTGCAGGAACATGAGAATATTATGTGCTCTGTGGTTTTCCTCCATCAGTCCAACATCCAGCAAAGCTGATCTAATGTGACTACCAGATTTGGGGGGGCAAGGGTGGGCCACAAGGAGATGCATTGGAAACACACACCAGTGTGCAGTTAAGGGGAGCTATAGTGTTATCGCTAGTCCATATATCCGACGTGCAGTGAAAAACACCACCAACAGCCTCTGAAAGCAGAGCAGCAACAGCAGATTACACACCATCATACAGATGTGACAATATACTCTGTAAAATTGTAGCATGAGATGGTATCTGATAACATGGGTGCAAATAGTTGAGAAGTTGTCGGAAGTCAGTATCTTCCACAACTGAGATAGGCTGGAGATCCAACGCCATCATCTCGGCAAACAGCTGTGTGATTTGCTGTGCTGTTGGATGTGAGGCATGTACTTTCTTTGTGCATGCAGAGCATCCATTATTGGAATTGTCATTGGAGACATCAATGTGGACCGCTTCACCAGTGGTGTGCAAAGTGCCGATGACTGTCTCTGCCTTGTAGTATCACTGGAATCAGAAGTGACCAGAATAGAGGGACTCTGTGTTGGTGAGGGGGAAGGAGTGCTCTGACCACTGGGTTGCTCAAAATCAGATCTGTCGGTACCACCACTGCCAACAGTACATACCTTTCCACTGGAGGGTTTGGTCTTGGTGAAACCAAGGGTTCAGATCCAGACCCAGATGAGCTTGATACAGTTGAGAGTGGTTCTGTAATGATGTTGTGGTTATGTTAGAGAGTGATTTCCCTCAGCTTATAGTGCTGTTGCAAAAAGAACAGATTGCCTTCCTTGTGTCCTCCTTTAACACAGTGAAATACAGCCACACAGCACTCAACACTGCAGTTACCAATGATTCTGGCAGCACCACATCCCCCAGTTCTTTTTTCAACAGATGTGCCTATCTTGTCCTCATGTTCTTGCCCCGTGACTGCCGGCTCTGATGGTGCCATGCCAGTGCTGCCATCACTTGTCTGTCCTTCAGGCTGTGACAGAGCCTGCCGAGAAAACATCAGTGTTGGTTGTTTGGTCTTCTTATGGAGAGGGGGACCCTTACGCTTACTGCTACTTCTACTACCCTGGGTACTAGTGCTACTCCTAGAGGCTCTTTTGCCAGCCACCTTTTTTTCCTCTGTCCTCAAGGTACATGGCATAATCTGCCTCATCCTCAAAGTCACTCACATTTGCCTCTGATGAAGATGACATGTCACTGGGCAATTCATGTGGAGGAAAATACTCAGAACCAAATGACTGGTCCTCCTCTACAATTTTTCAGGAGTACAGAGAAGCTGAGAAGCAGGAGGATTAACTGAATCAACTGTAGTGCTCATACTGGTAATATTCACCATGGCAGGGATAACAGACTGTGGTGATAGTGTTACAGTAGTGGCAGGGTTCATAGTGTTAGTGGTGTCTGGAGTGACAGTCACAGTTGCAGGACTGGCTATAGTAGTCATGCTGCCAGTTGGTGTGGAAGACAAGGTCTCTATGGTGGTGGTGGTGGGGCCAACAGATGTGATGGTACTGGTGAGAGATGGGGACACGGTGGTGGTTGTGGGAGTTGAGAACAGTGTCCTTCTGCATGTGCTTCTTATATCACTTTCTCCTGTGCCAGCCGCAGTACTACTGTTGCTGGAAGAAACAGGCTTGGAAGGGGTAAGAATAATTTTGGCCGTCAAATACAGCCTGACCATCGCTCACATTCAGGTTCACCATCACCAACCTGTTCCTCCATTGTAGATTTGCATGGGTTGGACCAAGTACATTTTACCACCATTACCTGCCGTTGTCCATGCCAAAAATTTCTAAACACTCTCAAGTACTGTAATACTTTGTAAATGTACAGAAGTACTGATTTGTTTTAGCAAAAAAAAATTCTTGCAAGCAGCATGCAGGACAAGCAAGGGTGTATGCGTAGTGCAACTGTGCGGCGTCACTGCCTGGCCCTAAACTGGGGGCGGTGGGAGTGTAGTCAGCTGACTGTCCTCTGAGACTACTGGCTGCTACTGACTTCCGTGAAACCTAATCCCAACCTCAGATTACACCAATAATATTTTTAAAGACAGATCCCTACAGCCAAACTACTGTAATATTTTTTAGTTTTAATTGTACAGAAGTACTGATTTATTTTAGCACAAAAACATTCTTGCAAGCAGCATGCAAGGCAGGCCAGGATGTATGCACAGTGCAGCTGTGTGGCATCACTACCTGGCCCTAAACTGTGTGCAGTGGGAGTGCAGTCAGACGACTGCCCTCCGAGACTGCTGGCTGCTACTGACTCATGAAATTTGAGCCCAACCTCAGATTACAACACCAATATTTTTAAAGACAGATCTCTACAGAAGAACTACTGTAATACGTTTTTTTTTAAATCTACAGAAGTACTGATTTATTTTAACAAAACAATTCTTGCAAGCAGCATGCAAGGCAGGCAAGAGTGTTTCACCATCAGGAAACATTGCCTAGCTGGGGACTGCCCACGATGACATACATCACTGCTTATAAACATGGGCATCCCCTCACTCCTGTTTCCTGCCAGAGAAGCTGGAGACCACTTACTGTGCAGAACCAGGAGACCACACCAGGACCAGGCACACAAGGAGAGGCAAGAGACTGGTGACTGAAGACACAGAAGCATCAAAATGGACACCTTCCATGAAGGTAGTGAAACGTCCTGTCACCTAATACCTGAGACAGGAGGAGGGGAGGATGAAGTGCGCCGTGGCCAGTGGAGGAGATTCTCTGGAAGATCTACTGTTACTAGTAGGTAACTGTTCCATCTTCACTGAGGCTACCTCCTCAACTGGGCCACACTTTGGAATGATTTTCAAGCAGTGCAAAGTAAAGTACCCAGGAGGATGGCAAAGTCTGTTATGAAATCAGGACAGAAAGCCTTCCAGGACAGCAAGACAAGGCCAAAACCCACACATCTGTGTGAGATGATGTCAAGCTGTAGTGCTTAGTAAAAGTACATGCAGTGCTCCATGTGGCAGCAGTACAAATGTCAGCAGCAGACACACCCTGGAACAGTTAACAGAGGTGGCCTTACCCTGGGTAGAGTGGCCATGAACATCCTCAAGAAGTTCCTTTCTGTATTTCCTACAACAAAACATAATACAGTTAGCCAGACAATTGGACAGGCACTGCTTAGTAATAGGTATGCCCTTTCTCCCAGGAGTGAATGAGAAAAAGCTGAGAAGGCTTTCTAAAGTTCTTTGTATGATCCAATAAACAAACATAGAAACACAGAATTTGATGGCAGATAAGGACCGCTTGGCCCACCCAGTCTGCCCATTTCCCTACCTACTGGATAAGCTGCAGATCCTAGTTAACCAGCAGCCTACTTCTTCCTACCCCCCAGAACTGCCTTATGACTATCCCATGCATGCTTGAATTCCACCACTGATTTGGACTCCACAACCTCCTCCAGGAAGCCGTTCCATGCATCCACAACCCTCTGTGAAAAATACTTCCTTAAATTACCTCTGAGCCGCCCCTCTATCTTCAAATTGTGCCCTCTTGTTCTTGCACACCTCTCTTTTTGAAAGATGCTACCCTCTTGGACTTTGTTGATTCCCTTGAGGTACTTGAAGTTTCTATCATGTCCCCCCTCTCCCTCCTTTCCTCGAGGCTATACATATTAAGCTCCTTAAGTCTCTCTTCATATGTCTTCAGGTGCAGACCCTGCACCATTTTAGTTGCCCTCCTCTGGACAGCTTCCATCCTGTCTATGTCTTTGCGGAGATTGGGTCTCCAGAACTGCACGCGGTACTCCAGATGGGGTCTGACAGAGGGATAATAACTTCCTGTTTTCTACTGGTGATGCGTCTCCCTATGCATCCCAGTATCCCCCGCCCTCCTTGCTGCCCTCACATTGCTTGCCCATCTTTAGGTCATCTGATATGACTACCCCCAGGTACCTCTCCATTTTTGTTGTTAGTATCTCACCCCCCATTGTGTACTCTTCCCCTGGGTTTTTGTTTCCCAGGTGCATTACCTTACACTAGCAGCATTGAATCTAAGCTGCCATACATTTGACCATTCCTCTAACCTTGCCAAGTCCTTCTCATCCTTTCCACCCCCTGTGCATCAACTCTGTTGCAGATCTTTGTGTCATCTGCAAAGAGACATACTTTTCCTTCCAGTCCTTCTGCAATGTAAGCATAAAGACATTGAAGAGGACCAGTCCTAATACTGAACCCTGCGGTGCCCCACTAGTAACCCTCCTTTCTTCTGAGTGGACTCCATTTACTATTACTCTCTGTGTCCTATTCTCCAGCCAATTCTTTACCCAGGCTGTCATCTTGGGACCCACTCCCAGGCTGGCTAACTTGTATATTAATCTTTTGTGTGGGACTGTGTCAAATGCCTTGCTAAAGTCTAGGTAGGCCATGTCCACAGCCCCTCCCTGATCTACTACTTTGGTCACCCAGTCAAAGAAATCTATCAGATTCGTCTGGCATGACCTTCCCACTGTGAATCCATGCTGCCTAGGGTCCTGTGCCCCTCTGGCCTCTAGATACTCGACAATTCTTTCCTTTAGAAGTGATTCCATCATTTTTCCTATCACTGAGGTTAAACTAACAGGTCTATAGTTTCCTTCTTCTGCCTTGCTCCCACTTTTGTGAAGGGGAATCACATCTGCCCTCCTCCAGTCCTCGGGTACCACCCCATCCTCCCATGATTTGTTAAAAGGGTAGTCAGTGGTGTCACTAGTTCTACCTTAGTTCTTTTAGAATTCTGGGATGAATCCCATCAGGCCCCATTGCTTTGTCCACCTTCAGTTTTAAGAGTTCTTTCAGAACCCTTTCTTCTGTAAGTGGGCGGTATCAACTTCTGTATCCAGCGTGGTACTACTGTTTTATGTACCTCCCCTCTTCCTTTGTAAATACTGAGCAAAAATATTTGTTTAGTATCTCTGCCTTTTCACAGTCTCCTCTGCCACCTCCCTCCCTCCTCCCTTTATTAAGCCTTACTATCCTCCCTTGGTCTTTCTTGGCTCCTGATATACCTATAAAGGTTTTATCCCTTTCTTATGTAACCCCTAGATGGCGCTATCCCAGAGGCTATCCCCTGCCTGATTTGCCACTAACAGGTTGAGGGGCCTGGATCCAATGGCGGGTGCCTCCACCCAGAGGTCAGGGTTTGCAATAGTTAAACTTACTTGGTCACAGCCCTCTGGGACACTGCAACCCCCCTTTCTTCCCACTAGTGGCCCACACAATATATCAGAATTACCTTCACAGTATACACTTACCCCAGGGCTGGTTCAGGCACTGGGACCTCCTATAAAATAAGATACAGTGCAACAATCACAGTACAATACTTTAACATAGACAAATACCTCAGGCAGTATAACTTTGCTGAAACAAGCAGCTCGGATTTATTTAGGGGGAATATAACAAGGACAGGGGGAAATCAGGTTAATTAGCTTATCACTTTACTCATCTACCTATGGCTCTGTGCAGGCCTATCCCTACCAGTTACTGTCCCTGGGTACCCAAGCCCTAGTGGCTAGTCCAAACCGTGGCAGCTGGTAGGGGCCCTTTCCCACAGAGAAAAGAAAAATTAGTTTAAACAGTCAGCAGTACAGTGATTCCATTTGGATTCAATGTGGCAATTCAACAGGGAGCGACCCTGAATTAGTACTCACGACCTCCAAACAAGATAGGGTCCTTCAATGTCAGCAGGGCTACTCTTGAGCTCCACGAGACTCCTCACACATTTATATGGCAAACTGCAGCAGGCAAAAGTCCTTTAATGGCAGCAGGATTCACTTGAGCTAACAAGCCTCCTCACACATTTATATGGTGAACAGTAACAGGCAAAAGTCCTTTAATGGCAGCAGGATTCACTTGAGGTACACAAGCCTCTTCACACATTTATATGGTAAAACAGAAAGTACTATACCAGGCAGGCGGCTTCTATCCCGATCGCAATTACTGCACAATACCCAGGAGAACACACAGCAGATTCAGTTCCTGACAGACAGAGTGCAATTCAGCAATTTCTCCAGTCTTCTACAGGGTGAGCCTGGTTTCTACTCTTCAGATATCCTTTGATTCTCTTCACAGGGCATGTTCAGTCCTAACAAGCAGTTACACAAGCTGCAGACCGAACTCTGGGCCTTACACACGTTTCCGACTAAAACTGCACACTGAAAAAGCACAGGGCTCCTTCCTTCTTCACTGCCAGAGCTCAACTGAAACTCCAACAGACAAAACCGGGCACTTCCTTTGAGTTCCTCCCAGTTCTTGACTGGATTGGCTGTCACTCACAATAGACTGCTCCTGTTGGTCCAAAAAGGCAAGTCTAAACTACATCTCCCAGAGTCACTGCCCATACAATCCTCTTGTGGCTGGCTCAGATTATGAGTCCAAGTTCTGATTCGTCAAGGCACCATTTTAGAGCTAGCTTACACCACTGATTGGTCCAGTTCAGCAGTTCAAAACCAGAATGGGAACTAGGCAGACACAGTTCTGACTGCAAAGCAGGTTAGACAAACTGTAATTTCATTACTACTCTAAATGGTTTCTGGCAAACAGTTACATCTTTCAGATAGGTTCCCTTTGCACTCCTAGTGACTGCAAAATGGAGTGAATTGGCAGCAGCTCAAGTGGTACTCAATCAAAGAAACACACAGTCCCCATACAAACTAATTATGTCTGCAAGCAGACAGCTCTTAAAGAGACAGTACCAGAGGTTCTAAAACACTCACTGATAAATGGCTTAAGCTCAAACACCATTCAGGCTTGGAGCATTCAAGCAAGCTCCTGGAAGTCTTTTGAGAACCCCCATTTGCAGGGGGTTACACCTTCCTGGCCTAGGGAAAGCTTGGCGTCCGCGTCAAGCAAGTACCATAAGTTTCAACTGCAACCATATATATTTGCATTAGCCGCACATGTAATCATCAGTCAATATATCATTTTACCAAGAACACATTTCTGAAACACTGCAGTACGTCCTCTTTACAGTATTACATACACATTGTACCATAACTCAAGTTATTACCTCTTGTATATAAACCTGAAGAGAGGGGCCCTTCCTATCAGTTACCTTGGGGCTGGATGGGGCAGGGCACCATATGAAAGACAACACAAGTAACTTGGAGTTAGCACTGGCTCAGTTTGGGCAATGAGCTCGGGACACATACTCTCCTTTATGGACAACATTGAGAGGCAGATCCACTGGCCGGCCCAGGGAATCATAACTGAGGTGCACCACAGGCTTTACAGCTCGACCAGTCTTTCTAGGGGGAACTGTTACAGTCTCTGCACTCTGAGCCTCATTTTCAGCATTGTCCTCACTTGTCAGGGGAGTCTCCATGGGGGTAGAGAGGCTAGAACTTGGGGCACTTTCAGCTCCAGGAGTTACAGTTTGAGTCCACAACATTTGGCTCGCATGGAGAGCTTTCGGACACTGGCAGTGGACTGTCAGGGCACTCAAAATACTCTTCTTGTTCTGGTGTATCACCAGTCTGACCCAATCCATCATTTTCCTCCCAAGCTCAAACAGTTCAACCATGCACAATGATTCCATTTCATCTGATCTGATGCTTTGCACTTCACTTTCTGGGAGCATTGGCTCCAGGGAATGAAGCTGGGGCTTGGACAGTCAGAAGGCCCAGCTTCATCTCCAGTATTGACTAGGGGATTGCCCGAAACAATTGACTCAGTTCGGAAGAAGGATAGTATTCAAAGTCACTCTCACTTTCTTCCGATATGGACTGACAGTCATGCTCAACTGGGACTTGTGGAGGGAACACTTTAACTTTGCTTCTGTAGGTGCAGACTTTCTTGATCTTTTCTTAGCAGCAGCTCTAGTCACTGGTCCAGAGGGGCATCTTCTAGGGGCTCAGACTCAATTAAGATTTGTCCAATGGGCAGTAAATGATTTCTATGCATTGTTTTACATCTTTTGAATTATTCTCAGGCCTTACTTTGTACACTGGCAGATCATCTAGTTTGCCCACTACAATGTGAGGGAGATGGTGCCATCTGTCAGCAATCTTGTGCTTGCCATGCAGTCCCAGATTTCTTAGTAACCCCGATCTCCTCCTGGAGTTCCTGTGCTTTCACCTTTTATCATACCTTTCTTTGTTGGCCAGATTTCTTTTGGCAGCCATGGTTTGAGCCAGTTGGTACGCATGAGTTAGCTGGGCCTTAAACTTTTGCACATACTGTAAATAGTTGTCAGCTTGAACCCCATCAGGAGAGACCCCAAAACACACATCTACCGGTAGTCAAGCTTCTCTTCCAAACATCAGGCGGTAGGGGAGAACCCAGTGGCATCACTTTTGGTGCAGTTATAAGCATGTACCAGGGTGCTAATTTGTTGCTCCATCTAGGCTTGTCCTTTGGGTGCAGGGTGCCTAGCATATCTAGCAAAGTGCAGTTGAAACATTCAGGCTGAGGGTCCCCTGGGGTGGTAAGAGTGGTTCTGGACTTTGCACTCCCACAGAGAAAGCATCTCTTTGATCAGGCGACTCTCAAAGTCTCTCCCTTGATCAGAATGGATTCTTTGTGGAGCCTCATAGTGAACAAAAAGTTTTCTACAAGTACTTTGGCCACAGTGGATGCTTTCTGGTCTTTGGTGGGGAAAGGTTGGGCATATCTCGTGAAATGGTCAGTGACCACCAGCACATTACTGATATTTCTTTGATCTGACTCCAAACTCAGAAAATCAATACAGACCAGCTCCATGGGTGCACTGGTGGTGATGTTAACAAGGGGGGCAGCCCTCTGGGGCAAAGCTTTCCTCTGTAAGCAGCGACTACAAGTTCGAATGTGTTGCTCCACATCAGCCCCCACCTTAGGCCAATAGAATCTGGATCTCACCAAGTCAAGTGTTCTGTCTATACCAAGGTGCCCCATGTGGTTGTGCAAGGACATCAGTACTGAGTCTCGAAAGGCAGTGGGCAGCACTAGTTGTTGTTTGTCTACTTGTCCCCCTCTGTCTACTGTTTCTCTGTATAACAGTTTATTGATCAGTTTCAACTTAGGACCTTCTTTGTATAATAGTGCAGTTCTCAAATCCGTGGGGCGTAATTTGGACACATCTTTTCCTGCATAGAGGGCTTCTAAAGCTGCTTTGATCATGGGATCTGAGGATTGAGCCGCTGAATACTGTCATTGTCCAGCTGAGGCAGTGCACCAATGTCTATTGCAGAAAAGTGGCAATAAGCAGCGGGTATGCAATTCTCAGGCGGTCCCAAGCAATCCACCATGCAGTCCACTCGTCCGTGGACATTGTTCCTCCCTGTCAAACTTCGGCAGAGTGCCGAATGTCAGGTTCTGCCAATCGGACCCAATCATTCTGGGGAACAGGCCTCCGGGAGAGAGCATCAGCATCTATGTGGTTCAGACCTGCTCGGTATTGAGAGCATAGTCATATGTAGATAATGCAGAAAGCCACCTATGGCCAGTGGCATCCAACTTAGCTGAGGTCTGCACATAGGTCAAAGGATTATTGTCAGTTTTACTAGTATTTTAGCCCCATACAAGTACTCATGGAATTGGTCAACAATAGCCCACTTCAAAGCTAGGAACTCTAACTTATGTACAGGATAGTTCTTTTCGGATGGGGTCAGGCTTCTACTGGCAAAGGCCACTGGTCTCAGGCCATTCTCGTGCTCTTGGTACAACAAGCCCCAACCCTTGCAAGCTAGCATCAGTGTGCAGGACGTAAGGTTTTCTTGGATCGGCATAGGCCAGCACTGGAGCATGGGTAAGTTGATATATGATCTCATGAAAAGCAGTCTCACAATCAGGAGTCCAGCGGGCCCCAAATACTTCACTCAGATGAAAATACACTCTTTCAGTTTTGAGGGCTGACTTTTGGTATTTTTGTGGGTTGGGGATACCCTTGAGTAAGGTTAAGTAAAGGGTGGATCACTCTTGAATAGTCCTTGATGAAGCGCCGATAATAACCACAGAATCCCAGGAATCTTTGCAGTTTTTAGATTTTGGGCTGTGGCCAGGTAGTCAAGGCCTCAACTTTACTTGGGTCGGTCTCTATTCCTCGGTGGATAGTATGTGTCCCACATACTTTACTGATGTTTGAAAAATTGACACTTATCAATGGACAGTTTAAGGCCAAAGTCCTCCAGTCGGTCCAATACCTTAAATAATCTGCTCTCATGTTCCTCCAGTGAGCTGCCAAACACAATAACATCATCTAGGTATACCAGGCACTCTAGTAAGTTCATGTCCCCACTGCACGCTCCATCAATCGTTGAAAAGTGGCTGGGGCACCTGAAATCCTTGAGGCATCCTCATGAATTCATAGAAGCCAGCGGACAGATAAAGGCTGTCTTCTCACTGGTCCTCTGGGGCCATCGGGATCTGGTAGTACCCACTGCGGAGATCCAGCACAGAGAACCACTTGCTCCCGTTTAGGCAGTCCAAAGCATCCTGAATGCGGGGCATTGTGTACTGATCAGGGATAGTCCGCCGGTTTAAGGTGCGATAATCCACACACATCCTTACTGTTCCATTCTTTTTCCTCACTACCACAATGGGGGAAGCATAAGGGCTTCTGGATTCTTGTATTACACCAGCAGCTAACATCTCTTGCAGATGCGTCTCACATCATCTATGTCAGCAGGTGCCAGGCGTCGAGACCTCTCACGAAATGGTCTTTCGTCATGCAGCGGATATTGTGCTCAGCTCCTTGCCGCATCCTACATCCCATTCCTTTAAAGAAAACACCTGGTCTCTCTGGGCAAGCTTCTCACTGATCCTCACTTTCCATTCAGCTGGCAGGGGAGTCGCGAAATCAAACAAGTCAGGCGTTACTCTGTCATTCTTCCTTGAACTCTTGCTGCTGGGTAGCACTGCAGTGTCTGCACAATGCACATTAGCCAGGATGCAACCTCTATTTATTCGAATGTCTCTTTCAGACACATTATGAACTTGGACCATTACCCTTCTGGCATAAGCATGGGCTCTAGCGGGCAAAATACTAGGCCTGACCAGCAGTCCCTCTGGCAATTTTCCATCGCCTGGTGCATCCAACATTAATATTTTATTCTTAACATCCTTTCTGATACGGACCTCTCCTGCCAAGGTACACCGGGCATTTGGCGCCAGGATCAGAGACTCAGGATCCTTCTTCCATACAATTCCGACCCGGTTCCTCTGGTTCTATTTCAGCATCTCTCTGTGCCTCATAGGCCTTCTTAATTAAAGCGGAACTCTTAAAGCTCTACTAGTCTTTGACCCTGTTTTTCATAACACAACTGTGCCAGCCTTCCGAACATATGAGCATTTGTTCCAATCAACAAAGGGACACCATCATACAGTCTGGTGGGGGGGACACACTAAGGCTAGGGTCTCTACTTGTTCGGCCACTCCAGCCACGGAGGTGGGGAAAGACAGCCAAATTCCGATATACCCGGAATAGGGGTAGGCCTTCTCACTTAACCCACATACACGCAGTCCTTCTAATGGTTGTAAGGCGTCGTGACAAATGCTTCTGATACCAATCCTGGAACATAATTGTCACTTGGGAGCCACTGTCTAATACACTCTTGTAGACACTCCATTCACCTTTACAGTGGTCTCCATGGAGGACCCACTATTCTGGACCAGTCTGGAGGCGGTAGTGGGGCCTGGGCAACTGACCTTGCCACAAAAGGCGTGAGTTAGCATTTTGGTGCCCTCACTGGGATCATTTCGTGCACCTCTTAACCACTGATTTGTTCTCCAAGCTCTCCTTGTAGCCTATATGCAACTTTGTCAGTGTCTTTTGGGACCGGCATTCCTTTTCATGTGCCCATCTTTCCCACAATTATAGCAAAACATACTTTCTGGAGTTTGAGCTGCAAGGCGCCACACTGGGAGCCAGGGTGGGGGTATTACTAACTGGAAACCTTGGTGCCATCTCTGTCTGTGGCGTGATAAGCATTTGGAGACATCTTGTCAGTTTCTCCACTTCCATGGTTAAGGAATCGAGTTTGGAGCTGTTATCAGCAGGAGATACATGGGTGGGTACCCCCACCCCCATAGCAGATGCAGTCGGATATAGGTCAGGGCCCGTACTTGCAGGCGTGGCCTTCATAAAGGACTGTTTTGAATTCCGGATCTCTCTCAACAGTTCGCCCCATTGTGGCATATCTTTTCCTTGTCAGAGCACTCATTTACTGCCAACCTCTGCCCCTGAACTTCACTTGATGGGTCACCCTCAGTCACTCGGGTTGTAGCCGCAGCTGTTGGTGCAGGTCCTCCAGGTCGCCTTTTCTCAACTCCTCGAATTTCTCTCATTAACTCATCATGGGAGGTGGGGATTCAGTCGATTGCCAGGCGTAACTGAGCAACAGCAGTTCTGAGAAGGGGGCAGACTTAGGATCCTGTCCAGCCTGGTTCGGTCCAGTTCAATGCTGCAAACTGCCCTTCTGAGGCATTCTTGCAACAATTTTTCCAGCCGAGATACATACACAGACAACAACTCCCTTGGTACTGTTGTGCATCTCTTACTCTCCACCATAGGTCTTCATCAGAATCTGGGCTCCCATACACATTCTCCAGGGCCTCAAGATAGGCCTGTGCAGTCACTTCAGGGTTACTGGCCCGTTTAGCACAGATGGTAGCCAGGGCAGGACCTCGGAGGCTCTCACTAACCCTCTTTCGCTTTTCAGCTTCCGAGCATTGCCATTCTAGCACTTGGGGGGCAACATAGTCTATCCAGGTCTCCCAGTCATCCTCCCTTGGGGTGGGAGGGTGCCAGAGAAGATCCTCAGCCTTGGTAAGAGTCGTGACTAATGGCAGGTGCAGAAATAGGAGTCTGCATTGGTTCAGCCACCATTACAGGTACTGGGCGGGAGAGGGTGTTGGGAGGAACACCCCAGGTGGCAGAATAGTTTCTTCAAGTCCTCCACAGTTTTCCCTTCCCCAGCAACCATTTAGCAAATTTCTCCTCAAAAGTTTCAGATAGTGGTGGGGCTCATTCCCCGGGTCTTACTGTCCTTAGTTATCACTCTCCAAGCAGTGAGGGCTCCCTCTGGGGTAATGGTCTGTGGCACTTTGGAGCTATCTATGGGATCCTTAAACTCTACTAGGGCCAGGAAAGTGTGGGTGAGCAGATTAGCATGCCGACCCACCACCACAGGTTTTGTAAACCTTCCACCTTGGAAAGTACTCCCTGCACAGTGTCCATATTGATACCCAGGGGGATGTCCAGGATAAGCATAGCATTTTGGGGGTCGATCTCCTCCCCAGTACACCACTCCACCAGCCGGTGCACAGCCACTTCTGTCGGGGTACCCATTTATTTTTTTTTTTTCCTTAACAGTGGTTTGTAAATATGGCCACTAGAGGACACACAATCCCAGCGGTGAGCCTCCAAGATGTAACCCCTAGATGGCGCTATCCCAGGGGCTACTACCCCTGCCTGATTTGCCACTAACAGGTTGAGGGGCCTGGATCCAATGGCGGGTGCCTCCACCCAGAGGTCAGGGTTTGCAATAGTTAAACTTACTTGGTCACAGCCCTCTGGGACACTGCAACCCCCCTTTCTTCCCACTAGTGGCCCACACAATATATCAGAATTACCTTCACAGTATACACTTACCCCCAGGGCTGGTTCAGGCACTGGGACCTCCTGTAAAATAAGATACAGTGCAACAATCACAGTACAATACTTTAACATAGACAAATACCTCAGGCAGTATAACTTTGCTGAAACAAACAGCTCGGATTTATTTAGGGGGAATATAACAAGGACAGGGGGAAATCAGGTTAATTAGCTTATCACTTTACTCATCTACCTATGGCTCTGTGCACAGGCCTATCCCTACCAGTTACTGTCCCTGGGTACCCAAGCCCTAGTGGCTAGTCCAAACCGTGGCAGCTGGTAGGGGCCCTTTCCCACAGAGAAAGAAAAATTAGTTTAAACAGTCAGCAGTACAGTGATTCCATTTGGATTCAATGTGGCAATTCAACAGGAGCGACCCTGAATTAGTACTCACGACCTCCAAACAAGATAGGGTCCTTCAATGTCAGCAGGGCTACTCTTGAGCTCCATGAGACTCCTCACACATTATATGGCAAACTGCAACAGGCAAAAGTCCTTTAATGGCAGCAGGATTCACTTGACGCTAACCAAGCCTCCTCACACATTTATATGGTGAACAGTAACAGGCAAAAGTCCTTTAATGGCAGCAGGATTCACTTGAGGTACACAAGCCTCTTCACACATTTATATGGTAAAACAGAAAGTACTATACCAGGCAGGCGGTTCTCTATCCCGATCTAATTACTGCACAATACCGGAGAACACACAGCATTCAGTTCCTGACAGACCGAGTGCAATTCAGCAATTTCTCCAGTCTTCTACAGGGTGAGCCTGGTTTCTACTCTTCAGATATCCTTTGATTCTCTTCACAGGACAGTTCAGTCCTAACAAGCAGTTACACAAGCTGCAGACCGGAACTCTGGGCCTTACACGCTTTCCGACTAAAACTGCACACTGAAAAAGCACAGGGCTCCTTCCTTCTTCACTGTCAGAGCTCAACTGAAACTCCAACAGACAAAACCGGGCACTTCCTTTGAGTTCCTCCCAGTTCTTGACTGGATTGGCTGTCACTCACAATAGACTGTTCCTGTTGGTCCAAAAAGGCGCCGAAGTCTAAACTACATCTCCCAGAGTCACTGCCCATACAATCCTCTTGTGGCTGGCTCAGATTATGAGTCCAAGTTCTGATTCGTCCAAGGCACCATTTTAGAGCTAGCTTACCCCACACTGATTGGTCCAGTTCAGCAGTTCAAAACCAGAATGGGGAACTAGGCAGACACAGTTCTGACTGCAAAGAAAGCAGGTTAGGCAAACTGTAATTTCATTACTACTCTAAATGGTTTCTGGCAAACAGTTACATCTTTCAGATAGGTTCCCTTTGCACTCCTAGTGACTGCAAAATGGAGTGAATTGGCAGCAGCTCAAGTGGTACTCAATCAAAGAAACACACAGTCCCCATACAAACTAATTATGTCTGCAAGCAGACAGCTCTTAAGAGACAGTACCAGAGGTTCTAAAACACTCACTGATAAATGGCTTAAACGCCAAACACCATTCAGGCTTGGAACATTCAAGCAAGCTCCTGGAAGTCTTTTGGGAACCCCCATTTGCAGGGGGGTTACACTTAACTGAGTTGGCTATCTTTTCCTCGGTTTGGGCCTTTGCTGTTCTGACTGCCTTCCCAGCCTCCTTTTGCTTTAACTGATAGTTCTCTGTCCTGCTCCTTCTGCGATTCCTTGTACTTCCTGAATGCTTTCTTTTTCTCTTGAACCTTCACTGCCACTTCCTTTGAGAACCATAGTGGTTTCTTACATCATCTTGTTTTGTTTATTTGCTTCACACAAAGGCTCGTTACCTCTGTGATGGCAGTTTTTATCATTTCCCATTGTTCTTCCACCCCTCCTTCCTGCCCATTTGCTAGTGCGTTCCTTAGGCACTCACCCATTTTGGCAAAGTCAGCCTTCCTAAAGTCCAGTACTTTTGTCTTTGTATGGCTTGACTCTATTGCTGTGTTTATTGTGAACCACACTGTTCGATGGTCGCTAGTTCCCAGATGGCTACCCACTTCTACATCTGTAATCCTCTCTCCATCTCCATTTGAGAGAATCAAGTCTAATATTGCTCCCTCTCGAGTGGGCTCCAGTACTAGTTGTCTAAGGCATGCCCCCTGTAGGGCATCTAGAATAACTGCACTCTTTGAAGTGGCAACTGCAACTGCACTCCAGTTAACATCTGGCATATTCAGATCACCCATCAGCAATATCTCCCCTTTTTCTGCCATTCTAAGTATATTTTCTATCATTTCCCTGTCCATTTCCTCCCCTGAGAAGAGGTCTGTATCTAACCCCTATCGTATGTGGTGCCATTGCCTGTCTCAAATTTACCCACAGTGCTTCTTCTCCTCCCTGTTTACCTTTTGTTCTGTTGCTTTTATTCCTTCCCTTATGTAAAGAACTACTCCTCCTCTTTTACCCTCCCTGTCCCTCCTGTAGACAGTATCCTGGTATGTTTATGTCCCAGTCATGGTTTTGTGTGTACCATGTTTCTGTGACTGCCACTATATCCAGATGTTCCTCCTCCATCAAGGCCACTAATTCAGGAAGCTTGTTACCCAGACTACGGGCATTAGTACTCATTGCTCTCCATTTTTTGGAGGCTTTACCTTCTGTTGCAGCATCCCCCACTGACCGTTCTACCTCAGTCTTTCTCATTTAGTACCCTGTTTTGTAGGGAGAGGCTGGGATTTTCCTGCTGCTTGTCAGTGCCTCCCCCTTTGACTAGTTTAAAAGCTTGCCAATGAAGCATTTAAACCGATTGCTCAACAGACTTGTTCCTTCCTGGTATCCAGGTAGAAATGCGCAGTTCTAGGTACAGCAAGGGCAATGAGAAGAGCCTCACCCTTGTTAGCATGCTCTGAATAACACACTGGTAGTTTAACTGTCTGATTCAGCATGAAGTCAGAAACTACTCTGGGTAAAAAATGTGGATTAGTGCATAAGGCCACCCTGTCCTTGTGAAAGATCAGGTGGGAGCTCATACATGACTGCCTGAAGTTCAGAAATCCTTCGGGCTGAGGTACTAGCAACCAAGAAAAGAGCTTTTCATGAAAGGAAACGTAGTTTGCAAGTTGCAGCAGGCATGAAAGGAGACAGTCAATTTCTCAAGCATAAAATTAAGGTCCCAGGGCGGAACTGGTTTAAGAATCTGAGGACACGTGCAGAATACCCTTAAGGAATATACAGGACACTTCTAGTTGTGCCACCACGCGTCCATCAGTAGGAGCATGAAATGCCGAGATGGCAGCCAAATGCACCTTAATGGAAGAGTTATGCAGACCGGAATCTGATAAAGACAAGGGGTAGGCTAGTACAGTATTAACAGGACATGTAAATGAGTCCTCAGAGGAAGCACACCAGATGGAGAAATGCTTCTACTTCAAAGAATGTGTGTCTGGTGGAAGACTTTCTAGTTGCCAGTAAGACATCAGCTACCTGGGGAGAAACCCCAAAACATGTAATGGCTATATTCTCAAGAGTCAAGCATGCTGGTGGATGGACCATAGGTCCAGATGGACTAAGGACCCCATGTCCTATCCTGTCCTGGGACAATAGACCCCAACACAGGGGCAATTGAACTGGAGATTCCACTGCCAGATGTGTCAGGAGTGGAAACCATAACTGTTGAGGCGGGTGGGGGGCAACCAGCATTAGGATGGCCTGTTCTGTTCATAGTTTCAAGCAGAACCCTTTGAATGAGAGGGATTGAGGAATGCATATAGAAACATCCCCCTGTGAAGAGGACATCTCATCAAAAAGCTCCAGGCTCTGGAGTGAGTGAGTAAACAAGTGGCAGATTTGCATTGTGTGGGGATGCTGAAGGTCTAACTCTGGATGACCCCACCTTGTGAAGTGGTCCTCTACTATGGAGGTCAGTAGTTCCCACTTGTACTCGAGACTGGGACCAACGTACCTGTCTGCTAAGACATTTGGACTCCTGGGAGAAAAAGGGCTGTTACTTGCAGGTCATAAGAGAATGCCCATTGCCATACCCTGATTGTGTCTCTGCACAGGGTACGAAGAAGTGCCCCTTTATTTGTTGACATAGTGCATCACACTGATGTTGTCCATTCTGATTAACAAGGGACCTGGAGAGGGGTGTTCTTCAAGGCCCTGGAGACCAAGAACAGCACTCATCTCCAGAACACTGATGTGGAAATCTGAGTCTCGGTCTGCCCATACCCCTTCTGGTGTGCTGCTGGCACAACTGCAATGCATTTGGTAAATACCAGCAGCACCGAGGATAAGCCAAAGGACAAGACTCAGAACTCATAATGGCAATCCTCCAGTGTGAATCTGAGGTCCTGTGGCTTTGGGGACTAGAAAATACCTGGAGTAAAACCTTGTTCCTTTCTTTGGGAGGAACAGGTTCTGTTGTCCTTTCAGTAGGGGCTGAACTTCTATCCTCAAAAAAGGGGGATGGTCTCCATTAGGATAATGAGAATGAAGTTTAGGGTGTACTGGAGATCTGGAGAGCAGTTCCATTACATGCCCTTTTTCCATGATTTCCAGGATCCACTCGTCTGTGGTGATCTGCCTCCAGTTCGGCAGATGAAGGGAGAGCCTTCCCCCAACTTGTACCCCTGGCAGCAGCCATGGAGGGGGAGGGGGTGAGAGTCAGAAGGTGCTGTGACAGCAGGGCCACTAGAACCAGAATTTTGGGTGCCTTGGAGTAGCCACCCTTGGCAGTAGGTCCAGTAATGGGGTCATCTCCTCTGCCACAATACCGTTGACAGTAGCCATGGTCTCTTTAGCCAGCAGGTTTCCAAAAAGCACCTCTAATATGACTCCTGAAATGTTGGGGGTAAAGGATTTCATAGACCTCAGAGTTATTTTGGATGATTGAAGGACTCTGAATGCATTGTCCACATCATGGCTGAATAGCTTAGAGCCCTGAAAAGGGCATTGAGGACAGCCTGTTGCACATCTGAAGCAAACCCTGCTACTCTGAGCCAGTAATATCTCCTGAGGTGGATACCAGAGGCAGCAGACCTAGCAGTGGTGTCTCATGTATCATATGCTGACCTTAGTAAATGTTTTACAGTATTTAGGCCAGCAGAGGCAGCTTTAAGCAATTCTGCTTTTGCAGGACTGTCCGCACAGTATGTACTGTAGACAAAGACGTAGCCAACTTCCAGAGGCTATTCTGTTACTTAATCATATATTTTATTTTTATTTTATTGTATTTATTTATTAGGTCTAAGATTACAATACCTTTTGCCAGGACTCTTTTATAAAGGTTCCATGTCAGGTTACAATTCAAAACATAACACATGTAAGTCAGATAAATTCAATACATAGGACAAGGTTACAAAAGTGTAAGCTAAATAGAGTTACAAAGCATCTGAGAAACAAAACAAGTTTTGGAGGCTAGGTTGCAAGGAGATAGTGGATGAGGTGCAGAGAGGATAGAGGACAAGAGAGAGGAAGAGGAGCTGGCCCGCTGGTGCAGCGGTTGGATTTCCGCTTGTGACGCCGGTGACCCAGGTTCGGGAATGGACCTGGGTCATCAGAGGGCCAGCCGGGGGGAGAAGGATCGAGCATCCCAGGGACTGCTCTTTCTCTGAGGGGAGAGTAGGGTGAATGTCCAGTGTTTGATGGACCCCTGGCAGAGGTCGGGTCCGCAGCAACCGGCATTGAAGGCGGCTGGAGGGCAGGGCCGGATGCTGGACATCATTGACGTTCCACCCCCGCGTAAAAGCACACAAAAAAAATAATTCCTGCGCCTGATTAATGATGCCGCCTCTGCTCCTGGCCTGTATGGCTCTCCACCACTTCTCCAAGCCACTGACTAAATTAGGGTGCCGTGGGATGCTGCAAGCCCCGAACCCCACCCTGGGGGGGAAGCCAGGGAGGTAATGCTGGGTAGCCGGCACCTTTCCCCGTCGTAGACGGGCGGACAGTGGTGCCATGGCACCACCCTGGGGGAAAGCCAGGAAGTATCGGTGGCAGTGGAGGATGGTGGCAATTGGAGAGTATGGTGGGTGCAGAAAGGTGGCTGATAGCTCGGAACAAGGGCAAAAAAAAAAAGAGGCGAGAGTGGGGGACGGAGAGCCATAGAGGAGGAGCACAGCCAGAGGCATTGTCATAGACATAACATGGGGAAGTGCATATTAGGGTAACCAAGTGCTAATAGGAGAGAGAACTGCATAAGGTTAGGGAAATATTCATGGGGTCAGCTAGTGGAGGCAGTCGCAGGAGCTTGAGGCAGTGAGAGAGATGCGTAGCCTTGATTTAAATGCACCAAGGGTAGGAGTGGAGGAGATGTAACTGTTTAGACTATTTAGCGAGCTGGGCACCCTGTAGGCAAAAGATCTTTGACCTTGTGAGGTACAACAACATGGAACCTGCAGGAGCTGTGATTCAGACCCCCTGGTTGAGTGGGAGTTATTGCTAGGGTGCAGGAGTGCACACACTCCAGGGGGGGCGCAAGGCCCATAGTTATTTTCTTCACCATGGTGCAGGTTAGGTACTTTATCCAATTGGTGAGTTGCAGCCATCCAGTTTATGCCTAGAGGTTGCACGTATTTGTGAGGTGGTGGGATCCAGTGAGAAGTCAGCAGGCCTTATTGAGGGAGGTGGATATGCATCTAAGAGTGGTAGCTGGGGCAGAGCCATACATGATAAGCCCATAGTCAATAACGGAGACAACAGAGCTCTGAACGGCGACAGTCAGGGCTTCTGGGGTAGATGTTACCTATGCGGAAGAGAAGGTCAAGGAAGTATTTGCTGCTTTGGCTACAGAGTCAATATGGGCACTGTAAGTTAGATTAGGTCTAGCATGATCCCAAGGTGCTTAAAGGCTTGAACCTGCTCCAGGGTGACTCCATGACTGGTTTTGGTGGATAGGGGTGCAGTGTATGCTTGCAGAGCTGCTGAACAGCATAGACTTGGTTTTCTTATTATTGAGGACCAGATAGTGATTTGAGAACCAATTTTCAACAGATGTGAAGCCAAGCTGAAGGTTGTCCTGTAGAGGCTTAGGATCCTTGTGAGAGGCAAGAATTACAGCATCATCTGCATAGAAGATGATTGTTTCAGAGCAAGAATTTGGAAGGGAGTTCAGGAACAAACTGAATAGTAAGGGGCCCAGAATGGATCCCTAGGAGACACCTGATCGAACAGGCCTGGTATCAGAGAGGACATCTGCAATTTTTACTCTGACACCAGTTCTCCAAGCAACTTTTGAACCAGGCAGTGGAGTCAGGAGAGCGCCCAGCTTTCAGAAGTTGCACAAGCAGTAGGCGGTGATGGACAGTGTCGAACGCCTTAGTCAGATTGATAAAGACGGACCCAATTAACTGACCATTGTCCGGTGAGCTGTGAAGAATGCCATAGAATTCCAGTAGGGCAGATGAGGTGCTATGTCCTTTCCTGAAGCCATGTTGTTGCACGCACAGGATATTGTATTTGTCCGGGTAATCTGTGAGCTGATCTGCTGCAATACATTCAAGGGCCTTGGAGATGGGTGGCAAGGGGCACTAGTAGTTTGCAATGCAAAGGCCCAAAGTGGCAGAGGTGTCAGTCCTCTTACCCATTACGTCCAATTCCTGGCTCCTAGTCAGGCGGCAGAGTGCTCATAACTGTAGGAGTGATCACGGCAGACATGATGGCCTCAGGAGTCAGTCTCAGGCTGAGAAGCATAATAAGGCTTGACAGACAGCAGGATATTGCTGGTCAGCCTTTCTGGAGACTGCAGGCAGAGTGCTAGGCCTGTGCCAAGCAGCAAATCTAGCATCCTGTAATGCAGGGTGAGCAGGGGGCATCACAATAGTGGGTGCTGCTGTTACTTCCAAGAATTCCATTAAGTTTCTCTTACTGGAGTCTTCTTTTTCACCCTCAAATACCATCACATCCTGTATTTGCTTGAATAAAGCCTGGAAGGAGGGATCTTCTGGATGGGACCTAGAGTTACACACCATCATCTCCTAAATGCGCTTCCATTTCCAGGATGTCAGGATTATATTCTGATTTGCTGTTGTCCTGAATGACGATCAGGGCAAGCAATGGAGCCAGCAGCAGAGGCAGTGGCTGTCTTGTTAGTGCAACAGATATGCTTTTTGGTACCATCGATGACTATGGTGCCGACAGAGGAGGCCCTGTTGAGGAACTGGTACCACTGATGTAAGTAACAAGAATAGGTATGTTATTTCTGAACATGATGCCAGTATAACCTGGCAGTCAATGATATCCAGTGGGGGTTGTGACTGCCGTGATCACCAGGGAGCAACCTGACGACAGAAGCTTCATACTGTCCATCGTGGGTATGGCAATGACAGAGTCAGGCCCCAACCCTGGTGTCTCAATGATGGGCAGTGGGGCTATAGTCAATGTTGCTGGGCGGATGATGACAAGACTTACCCTCCGTCAATGGAGACCTCAACCTCACCATTTGTCTCAATGCTATGGTGGCTGGAAGAGGAGGGCTTTGACAATGATATTTCCTTGTCTTTGGGTTTCTCGTTGTCCTAAATGACCTTGGCGGTGATATAGTTGATGAGCGCCTGGGTGTCTCCTTACCCAAGGCAGGCAGTTGAGGAGAAGCGGTTTGGAACCCATGGTCTTCACCTATGCTTCCATGCCATTAATGGTGAGGAAAGTCTCTAAAGCCTTCTTCCTAAATCCTTAACAGATCTTGCAGGCCCTCACATTGGGGACAAGCCCAAACAGCAAACACTCAGTGTGAGCGTCGTCCTGTAGCTGTTGTAACTGCAGGTACAACATCTAAATAAAGGTTCTTTCGATGGCTACAGTATGTAGAGGGACACCACTATAACAAACTAAATACAGATAAGAAAGAGAAACAACAGCGTTGTTTCTCTGCAGGTCGGATGAGCGGTCGACAGTGAAAGAAAAAATTAAGGAGCTGGGGACACCCACATAATACAGGCGCCAACATTGTACATCATTATGGGTGGCCTCCAGCTGGGCAAAAGTTTCTGGATGGTCCTGAAGTAAACAGCTTACTGTCCCAAAAGTGTGGCCCAATACTTGACAAAGTTATAGGAAGTTCATCGATGAAGAGCTATATGAGCTACTAACGTATACAGTATTATAAAATGGGCCATGAAAATCCTGTAATCTCATTGTTAAAACACATCACATGACCATTGATTATTTTCTGAACTACACACCACACCTGAACTACATGTTTAACAAAAGCCCATTTTATAAGCTGGATGACCCTCCAGTGTGTGCTCATAAGGGACTAATGCACTTCTGGTGATTTCTGCACTCAGCTGTGCCTCATACCTAACAGGCAGCTGAGGCATGCATTACTCCCTTAAACTGGGTAGTGTTTTCTCCCATAGGCAAACCTGGTTATAATTCACTGTTATATCCAGCTGGCTATAATAGTGAATATGTGCCAGGTTTCCCTCACTGTACTCGTGCACTCTGCCTCCCTCTCTCTCACACACACACACACACACACACACACACACACACACACACACTATTTCTCTCCACTCATCAGCACTTCCTAAAGTTACAATTTCCCAAAGCCTGTGATTGATGGAGTACTTTACCTAGAGTGCAATTCGGTCATCTGTCTTGCTGTTCGCGACTGCGAAAAAACAAAAACAAACATGTTGAACAGCAGCACCATCTACTGGCCATACTGTTTTACATACATTCTGGATAGTGTTTTCAAGGTAAGAAAACACTACCCAGCAATTACAATATATAAAACAAAACATGGGGAGCTATGTAAATCTTGAATTTATTAGCACCTCTTTGTGTGGAATGCTTTAATAAACCCCTCGAGTTTCACTCTTCGTGTTTATGTAGCATCCCACACCTTGTGTGTAAAATTCTTATAATTACTGGTGATCATTTTTAATATCTAAATAACCAGATCTTAAAATCACGTTACAACCTCCCAGTTATTTTGCATTACAGTCGGGCAGTTGTAATCATCAGCTGTCAATCACTTTTGCGCTCACATAGACGTGAGCACTACCAAAACAACTACCACTTTCATTTTGTCAAACTTGCGAACCCACACTGATTAAAAATGATCACCAGTAATTATAAAAAATAAAACATGGGTGGGATGTGTGTAGAACCAGAATTTTACACATTTTATGTGGCTCTGGGGGGTAAGCCGGGGCTTGCCAACAGTGTCCGTTGAGGGGAGCCACTTGGTGGCCCCACCTAAGGGGCAAGCCTGGGCATGGGGGGGACGGCTGACCTAAAATGGAGGATCGGGGCTGGACCAAAAAGAAAAAAGTCTATGATTGGCTGTCTTTAGGGGTCAAAGTATCACAACATGGCTGCTGGAAAATAGTTTACTTGCAGTCCAACAATGTCCCAAATTAAACATCCTGCTGCATCCAAAACCAGCACTTTTATTAAACAATTTCCCCACTGTTATGTAGCAGCACTTGTGCCCTGTTAAATAAATGCAGCATAGTAACATTTGTGTATTGCCGCCTGCCTGTTACTGCTGCCATAACAACTAGTCCCCAGACAGCAGACAGGCTCCTCATCAATATTTAAATCCATCTCATTAATATTCATGAGGCCAGGACCAAATGCTATTGGTGCTCCTTAAACACAAACGGCTGCTGCCTCTCCTGTGCCTCCTCCAGTTCTCTGGTCCCCAGTTAGCTGAATTCTGGGACCTGGACCACCAGAGAGGCACTTGTTCACGCCACAGCAGCCGAAAAGGCAAATGTGTTACTGCGCATGCGTAGGGCCGACGCCATACAGGAATGCAGTAGGAAGAGTGGCAGCTACGCACCAGCTGCTTCGGCCCTGTTTTGGACCAGAACTACTGCAGGAGCGGACGGAGACTTAAGGGCAAAGCGGGGACTTGGGCCAGCATCGGGGACCACACAGGGAAAACAGAGCACCAGGGCAGCAGGAGGCATATCAGGAAAGCCCCACAGAGGGATTACACATGCACTTCAACAATTTGCAGTTTGAAGTAATTTTTTTTTTTTGATATACAAGTCTATTTCCTCCTCCTGGGCAGGACAGCCACTACATCTACCCCTGTTCCCGTCCTACAGCTGTCTCCGCCACCTCCAAAGTCGGGACAGTATCCTCCATGGGTCCCCTCCCATGGCAGGGTCAGGAGGGAGAGTTGTCTCCCCAGAGACACAGAGACACAGATACATGCCCCCCCCAGACCCAGAGAGGACTGGCAGCCAGACGGACAGGGCATCGCTTAGCCCATCCTCCCAGTTTTTCCTTCTGTTTTCTTCCCTGACCAGCCATGAACGTGCAGTGAGCACGTTGTGTGAGCTCTGCATCTGCAGAGATGCCCGTGCTCTGGATGTGAGATCCCCACATTACGCGGCACATGAGCCTCCACCTGGATCCTCCAGGTGGCTAGAGCTGCCGACTCGCAGATCCCTCTTCCCGAGGGAGAGAGCTGTCCTCGGAGTGCTCTATCTTCTTCCTCCAGCCGACCCCCAGCAACCTGTATTCATTCCCAAACACGGGTCACCGGTGTGGCAGGAGGTAAGGTATATATAGCACCTCAGCCTTCCACACCACTGGGCCAATCCAAAGTATGTTTTTTTTAAAGCCACAGTATTTGTTAAAGAGCTGGTGACATGTTCAGAAGAACTTTAACAAAACCTAATATTTAGACAGTCCAGCTTGTATCTCCAAGTACTGCTGTATTCCTGCTCCCCATTATTTATTACTGATATCATCTGTATGAAAACAGGATCTTTGCTCCTGAAAAGTTTGTCTATTCCAGCTGCTTTCTCCCTACCTGAATTCACAGAGCACTGCTTGTGATATCACAGTTACTCCCATGGCAACAGATTGTGATGTCATAACAGAGGATTATGACTTGAAGTAGAGGTAAGCTATAGAGGCAGATGGACTCTAAAGCAACTCTAAGGGATAAAGATCATATATTCATGCAAATGTCCTTAGTAATAAATAATGGGAAAAATATAAAATAGGAATGAAATTCAGGCAAAATTATACCCATGTTATGATTTTTACAGTTTTCTTTGAGGCAGTAACTCTACCATATAGTTTTTTTTTACAATAACGATTGGCAAAATATCAAGACACATTTTTCTTTTTGTTTTCTTTCATTCCTGAACCAACATTATAATAATAATGTTATTGCAATCTGTTGTGGCGTGATAAGAATCTTGTGGGTTTTCTTCCCGGAGGGATATTGCCAAGCTAAACAGAGACACACACAAATAATTTTGACTCAGCAAATGTGTTTCTGTTCTAAGCAGTCTGGTGACAAATGTGCAAAGAACCAGCAACACGTGCAATGCTGATACCCTCATAGTAGACTACATGGTCACTGTCACGGCCATATGGCAAGCTGCAACTGAGGAGAAGGCATGTACAACCCTACCTTAGCCTCGCTCAGTCTTGTACCTTTTCATAATGCGACATCATCATCAGAGAGTTTTCTAGAAACTAACAGGTGGTCAGAGAAAGGGGACGGCATCTTAGGTAGGCTGGCTAGAACTAGTTCTTTCTGCTACAGAAACCACAGACTAACTGTTAGTGACCCCTGTCAAACTTTGTCACCTTCTGGCCTGCTTGTTATAGCAAGGCAAAGTCATCATGTTTGTAGCAAATAGATCTGTGCTGCAGAAGTCATTGTGTATGTAAGCCTATGCTATATAACTCAGGCCTGCAAACTCATGTCACATCACCAAGATACAGACTTTTCACATTTTTAAAAGTTCCCACTCCTGTGCCATGCCCGACACAAAACATATCTTGCTAAAGTGTTGTACTATTCACCATCAGAAGGTCCCGTGTCATAATAGCTATTATGGTGAGTGTATATCACCGAAAAGCAAATCGGTGATACACATGCTGACGAAAATACATCCGACAACTAAAGAAAGTGTTGATGCAGAGGGCTGCAGGGGGGTGCATGTCAGGGAGGAGGCAACACTCCATAAAAAAAAAAAAAAATACAGCCACAGCAGGCAATGGCAACCAGTCCCCAGCCCAGTACCTGCTGCGCCGTAGCTAGCCACCCTCACTGCCACACCACACGGCTAGCTCAGCTGCATGCAGGCACACTAACCCCTCACAAACCCTCTTCCCTACTCTCCCCTTCCCCCTCACTATTCCTCCCCTTCTGGTCACCCTACTCTACCATCGGCTTCGCATAGGGTCGCTACCCTTCGGGTAGCCCAAGAGGATAGCGCTGTAAATGAGTCGCTGTTTTAGCAGTCGCTAATTTGCAGTCACTGTTCTGACTGGATACCCCATTGGAAACATGTAGTAGCACCAATTTAGTAACATTCAACAGGTAACCTCAGCAGAGGAGATTTTTAAAAATTGTAAGAAGGGTGATCTTTAATGGTATGAGTCATTACAGAATTAGCCGTAAAGGCTGTTTTAACAATAGCCGAGGAAATTAAAAATACACGGAGCATAAATCTTAGGATGTCAGAAATATATTTTAACAAAAATTATAAGATGTCATCTTTTTTGCAAACTAACAAATACTGCTACTTTAGAAAAGGCTCAAAAGTCTTAAAGCAAGTTCTCATCCTTACCCTCTAACAGCACCCTATCCCATCCTCCTCCCCAGCTCCAAACAGTATCAATGTAGACCTCCTCCCCCACTCATCAGCACCTAATCCCACTACCCCCAGCCTCGTAAAATGTGTAATGGGCTAGGCACCCCTGCATCTGAGGGTATATGGCGTCTCTCATTCAGAGCAGCACCCAGTTTAAGCCTTTGAAACACCAGTACCACCACCTTTAGTTTGCCACCACATGTCAGTGCAAATGAGGACCAGGGACAACAATACATATTCTGGCATGCCACAAACAGGAGACTACTCACAAACCAAGGTCCTCACTTGGAGCTAAAATCAAGCAGGATGCATTTTATTAAGCTGCAGTGATGTCACATAGCCCAGAATGGGCATTCCCACACAATCACTTCACTTCCATAGCCACCAATATTTCCATTTTCCATAGACCTGTCTGGCCCACTATATTACACTGTCACTTCATTCTCTATAGATTCCCTCCTTTGGTCAGAAGGGCACGGCTGCTGTTCCTATTACTCTTACTTCCGTTTCTCCAAATCTAGCTCCCATGTTTCAGTGTCTTTGGAGCACAGGTGAGCCCAAGACCTGTGGGTCATGGCATCCTCCCAAGCAGGGTGAGCATTACCCTGGGGGCAAACATGTCTGTACTCATTTACATACCAGCAAGTGGCATTCACATTCGGGGTTCAGTGCATCAGCACTATGATCGGCTCCTGAGTTACTTTGCTGGAGGGGGGCACATGTGGCTGGACCAGCTGTAAATACGCTGATAGGCCGAGTGGCCCAAAGGAAACAGACTGCCATAGCCGGCCCCATCCCAGGGACTTACTAATCCCAGCTCTTATCTGGTGCCCTCCACCTGATGACTATTCATTCAGAACACTTCCCCGGAGGTCACATACACTGTAGCTACTATCTGGGGTTTTATCTCCCATATAGCAATTCAGCAAAGGTTAACATACCTCCTTTCTCTCTCCCTTGCATACAGATGAAGGGAGCAACCCTCATGGATCCCAGTGATCTCCCCTGCTGAGTTGTAGCATGTCTGAAAATTTGATCAAACATGCTTCAAACTCATTTATTTTTCTATTTAGTATGCTTTTTTGTCCAGTCATGCACTGAGCTCAGCCCTGGTCATGGCCCCCACCGCCTTCTGCTCCCCCATGAGCAGCTTGTTTCCCCATGCCCCCTGGCTTACCCCAGAACATCGGGTTGTGTATTTGGGGAACCGGCCTGGGAGCACATTAGAGGCGGCGAGGAGGGCGTCATAGAGGCACTTGGCTGGGGATTTTCTGTCCCCGAGGGGACTTTTTTTCTTTGGGGTGGGGACATGCAATGATGTCCCGCGTCCGCCCCGGCCCCTGGACTTCCAGGCGCTGGCTGTGGCGGAACCCTGGCTTCCACCGGGGTCCTTAGTGCACCGGACGTTCGTCCCCCAGCAGTCCAGAGGATGCTTCATCCATCTCTCCCTCCCCGGCTGGCCCTCCAGTGACCCAGGTCCATTCCTGAACGTGGATTGCCGGCGTTGCGAGCGGAAATCCAACTGCTGCGCCGATGATTTCAAACTAATTTTAAACGTTTGTTAAACATGGTCATCCCTGTTTTGGCATTGTTCTTGACCCCATTTGACCAAGTTTTAAACATGTGTGATACATTGCACCTCTGCCCAAACGTAATCAGAGATGGCTAAACTGGAAAACATGGTCTGGACTATGGCTGCACAGAATCCAACAAACAGAATCGGATTTGTCAGATTCCAACCCAGTTTTCAGGTTTAGGATTTTCTGATTTGCAGTCCAAAATCCTAAATTCTAAACTGAATCCTAAAACCTACTTTTGCATACAGTAGACATTTAGGATTCAGGAATTCAGATCTTAATCCTGAATCCTATTTTTACGTCCTTTTAGGATTTAAACATAATCAGATTAGGATTTGGAAGTTCCTAAAATCCTAAATCCAAAACTGGATCAGAATCAGCCAATTCCGAGCATTCCTGGTCAGGACATGGTAATGTCCTAATATGCTTGGCCATTATATTCAATAACGTGTTAGTATGAAAACCATGGGCTGGATATTCAAAGGGTTGCATCATGCGAATAGGGTTGCCCTGGCGCGGTCCGAATTGTGCCATTCTACATATTCAGCAGGAGGCAGTTGTGCCCCCCCCAAAGTCATGCTGAGCAACAGCGCAATGCTAATGAAGGCATGCTTAACTGGAGGGAGGAACCATATAAACTGCACAGCCCGATATTCAGCCGGGCTGTGCAGGTGCAACCCCTACCCAGCCCTCTCTGCACAACTTTGAGCCAAAAAAAAAAAAAATGGATAGTCGAGGGCCACCCACAGGTGAGCTGCCGATTGCAGGGCGCAACACAGCAGCTGCCACCTGTGAGTGGCCCTCCACTTGTTCCCAGCCCCCTGCAGCCCGATCGCAGGGCATAATAGTAACCCCCCTTAGCCCGATCACAGGCAGAACACTCCCCACTAGCCCGATCGCGGGCAGATCTCCCTCCCGACTGGCCCGATCACAGGCAGAATGGAGTTCAACCCTCCCCAAAGACCAATATCCCTGGTGGTCCAGTGGACCCGAAGCCCGATCGCTGACATAAGGTCAAACCCACCCCCAAGTCCAATTTCCCTGGTGATCTAGTGGCCCCACCCACCACCCACAGAGCCCCACCACCCCCGCCCCCCCCGTCCAGCCAGCGGGCAGCAGCACCACCCACCTGCCGCCCGCCACCTGCCCGACTGACAGCTCGATAGGGCTGCGCCCGTGGTTCAGAGCAAGAGCCAATGGGCATGCAATCCATACCGTCCTAAGGCAGTCAGATATGTGAATAATTCATACATTCACATATCTGGACACCTAGTACGGTGTGGGCTGCACTCCCATTGGCTCTTGCTCTGAACCAATGAGCCGCAGCCCTTATTGAGCTGTCAGTCGGCAGCAGGTGGTGCTGCCGCCCGCCGCTGACGGGAGCGGTGGTGGGGCTCCGTGGGTGGGGCCACCAGATCACCAGGGAAATTGACTTGGGGGTGGTTTGACCTTATGCCCACAATCGGGCTTCACGGTCCACTGGACCACCAGGATATTGGTCTTTGGGGGTTGAACTCCATTCTGCCCGTGATCGGGCCAGTTGGGAGGTTCATTTACGTTATGCCCGCGACCGCCAGTCGGGGGATTTACTTCATGCCCGTGATCAGGCTGCAGGGGGCTCCGGTCCCCGATGGCTGCTGCCTGGCAGGGCGCCAGGTGCAAGTCGCCAGGGATCGGCGCACCTGCATGCTAATGGCATGCAAATGGGGCCATAATTAGATGCAAATGGCCCCCCGTGCGCCTTGCATAAATTACGGCCCCATTTGCATATCACCTTTTTAATATCGGAAATTTGCGCATGGTGCAATGGAACTTGTGCCACCGCATCTGAATGCTCCACTCCTGACCACTTGCAGTGGCGCAAGTTCACTACATGCATGCACAGTGGCTGTAATGAGGGGCGATATTCAAAGGAGTTGCTCAATAGCACAACTCCGTTGAATATCGCCCCGGCCACACCCCTGCGCAACTTTTTTGAGCAGCGCAAGGGCTTGCGCCACAGAATGGCACAGTTTGAATATCCAGCCCCATGTGTTCTTACCACAGCCATAACATGTACATATAATAATGGGTTTAAAAGCAACAGTGGCTTTCCCCGGTGAAGATAGTATGGTAGAACCATGGTCAACCATTGTCAACAACAGATAAAACAAGAGCACAAAACAAGGTTAAATTACTATGGTCATTTGTGGTTAACTATAGTCAATAATAATGCTCAATTAAACAAATTGTGACACAACTCAGGTTATTTCATTTTGTTCAACAACCTTACCATTCTATAATGAATACATATTATCCACATATACTTTTAAAATATCTTTCATTTGCCTACCCACTACTGCTGCTGTTATTGCTCTTTCTAATCCAGTCTCTCCTCATTAATAACAACCTAATCACCATTTATACCACCATAAAACTAAACTCTTATGATGTGAGTGCACAGATTGTTTAATGCTCAAGTAATTAATTTCTTAGCATAACCCTTATTGTTATTCATAAATTGCAGAAACTGTTAGATTTTGATTATTTACATGACTTTAAAATGTACAGTTCTGCATTCTGATATGCAAATAAGTTATGCAAATATTGTTTGCTATCCCATGCTCTTATGACCACGGACAAACCATGGTCAAACATGAGTGAACCATGGGCAGCTCTTCCAAATGAAATAAAATGTTAGAAGAGAGACAGCTAGGGCCACATTCATAAAAGCTTTGCCTCGGCTCCAAAACCCCATTGCGCGGTACAAACTGGGTTTCGTGCCATAGTGGTATGCCTAAAAGCACCAGTTTGCACCACCAGAATGGGCTTGAGCCATGGCAAAGCAATCAGGGGCCGCAGTTCAGATTAGAGGGAGGGAACCTGCATAATGGCACTGTACCATCCACAAATTATTTTCTCCATGCAGGGGCCTTTTGCAGAGGTCCCTTGCATGGAGAAAATACTGCCAACTGAGACCTGGCAGTATTCTGGGCAACCCTAGTGGCTGCTGGAGGTACTGCAGTGGCCCCCACACCAACAACACTGTGCCTCCTATAGTGTAGCATTCCATCCCCCCTCGATGGAGTATGATCGCCGTCCCCAGATAATAAAAAATCCTGTTCTCTGGTAGTCTAGTGGCCCCCCCCCCAACCCATTTCTGATCACCATCCCGAAAGTTAAAAAATGTTTCCCTGGCAATCTAGTGGTTTCCTCCACCCTCCTCAACCCCCGTTATCCGATCGCCATCCTGACAGTTAAAAAATGTTTCCCTGTTGCCCTAGTGGTCCCTTCCTTTGTGAATTTCAAATAGCACACCAACACTATTCACTGCAGGGTCATTTCAGGAATGCAGGTCAGGGCACTGCTACTGGGGTCAGAGGTAGCAGTAATGGGGTTACCACTTCTCTACCTACCCTATTCACAGTTAGATAGCAACCTATGCTATCCGTCTGTGAAAAGTAATTTACCACCTGGCAACGTAAAGTGCATGGCAGCTTTTACTCTGTACCTTGCGATTTTTGTGAATCGAGCCCTGCAGTTTCCACGGTCTGCAAATTATGTCAAAATAACTTTTGAACCATTTCACAATTACTGCATTTCTTATGCAACAGCATTCTAAAAAGTTTAATAACCATGTTTGTAACATGTTTAACCAGGTTTTAAATACCATGTTTCTACCACGTTCAGTGATGTTAACCTTGTTATGGACATGATTGATAGTAAAACTCTGACCACGGTAATTTCATAGTTTTTTAACACGATCATTAAAAGGCAACTACCATGTTCAAAACATGCTCAGATATGAAATGGACATGAAAAATGGTAAACATGACAGCAGGGTCCCTTGAGGGGTGGCCCTCCACTACTTCCCGAGTGCCATCGGGTTTTGATCTTCTGGTTCTTTTGAGGCTTTGTGCAGCCCACCTCCTCCTCCTACTGGAGCTCTGGGGGTGTTATTCTGATTGGGACCCCTAGTCCTGAGCCTTCAGAGACCTTCCCAGAGGGCACCAGTGCCACTTATACCCAGGAACCCTGCCACCATCCTTGAAGCCACAGCCCCTTTGGCTCAGTTGCAGCCAGGGCAGCTGGACTCTGTTCTTTCTCCTAGGCTTTTCCCCTCCTTCTCCCCAGACACATAGCTTGCCCTCCCCTCTTACAGTATAAGGGGCAAGGGTAGGACCATGAATAGTCGTGCCTGAGCTTCCCATTGCTGGCCAAGTCAGCAAGCTCTAGGCACAAACTCCAGAGTGTCTCCAAGCCGGGGCTCTCTAGAGGCCATCTCTCAGGGTCAGGCTGAACCATTTGAGTGCCCTCTAGTAACCGGCTTCAAGTTGGGTGAAGAGAGGGTCTGTTTACAATATTTCACCCCCTCAGTAACATCAGATGAAAACCTCACCCCTGCCCCACCAGCTCCAGAGAAAACAGACAATGATGCATCTGCTCACCCACCCTATGCCACCAAACAAAAGGATGCAAGAAGTGTGCTGGGAAGAGGATGGTGACAATTACAGACCCTCCTCTCACCACCTTGGCCAGCTGTCCAGAGGACATTGAAATCCTTCCAGAACTCAAAGGCAGGTAGAAGGTGGTCCCACATCTCATTATGGTGAAATACTGTCAAAAGAAGCTGATCGGTGGGAGAAGATGTGGCCTCTGGATCTAATACTGTCAGCATGGTGAGATACATGGGAATCACAGCAGCTGGCACTATAAGTCCACTGGACTTAAAGGAAAACACACTTAAGAGATAGGTGGGGACAAAACTGGGAGAGGGTCCACCATTGAGGCAGACTGACAGAAGGGCCTGCATGCACCCACTTCCTCGTGCTGCTCCAAACAGTGGCCCATCCTGCACTCCATTCCAGAGTACACTGAAAAGGGCAGCTGGAAACAGGTAAGCTAGCGTGCAAGGAGTTATATCTGAAGGAGGTACTGTAGCAACTAGGAGACGACTCTGGACAGGTGCTAGGGCATGTCACCATCAAGGGACAGCAGGGCTCAAAAAATACTGCAATTTTGTGTTCCATGTATATCACAGATTATGCACAAAGCACCAAATAAAGCTTTCTGGCAACCCACGTTAGTCTGGGATCCCTGATTAGACTGCCCACCTTCATGTTAGGTTACACCCTAATTTTGTGACCATTTGGGCAAGTGCTGTTGATGCTTCCACACCCCCACTCACACTGTAACAGATGCCTAGCGAGGTGACAAAAGCCCCAGATCATGGGAAAACTGGCCTCTCGGCACACAGCTCCCCCAGTGCCAGTACCACGCTGCAGCTTGCAGCAGTTTGGGGGAATCAGTTTAACACCATTTGTTACTGCAGCCGTAACTTGTTTGGCTCCATTTACTTTGCCAGACACAGTTAGCCCAAAAAGAAAGCAAATGGGAACGACACTACAGAGAAAGAAAATTGTCCTTGAGAAGCCGGTGCCATCTGCAGCTTTCAGCTTATCAGGAAGGGTGAAACAAGTGATGTTTTGATTGTAGGCTGCCTGCTGTGTGAAAACATTTGGGGCCTGATCCTCAGCAGCCCAACACCCCCTTCCTCACCTGTGGGGGAGCAGCTATGGCAGTCTGTGACGTGCAGAGGTCCCGCTCTGCACACGCAAGGACCGCCGCACAGCCATGAACATGGGCTGCTGTCACCCAATACACCAGATCCCTGTCCACGCGTGTTGGTACGGAGGCAGCCCAGATAGGGGTGAGCCATGCAGCATGAGTGAGTATGCACCCAGTCCTGATGTTAGGGGCTATGCATCCCATCCGCCTGCCACAACTCCATTTCATGGGCCAGTCAGACCCTCTGCACTAGCCACAACCCTGAGAGCCTCCAATATGTGCAAGGGCAGTGCTGGCTCTAGCCTGAGTGATTTGTTACAATCTGAGGGAGGGCAAGCCAAGGCCATTTTATTTTAGGGCTAAATCCCAGAGGCTTTGGGCCCATTACATATAAAAGCAGAATAAGAACACAGATACACAGAAAGCAATATTAAAATGTCACCAGACCCATAATAAAGGTTAACGAGATGTGTTTTCTGTCAGCTTTTAAGCGTGTATGCTGAGGGTTTCTAACTCTGGAGTTAGTATGTTCCAAGTACCAGGGCTGCAGTCCTGCATGCATGATCCCCTGAAGACTTAAGGTGAGATATCGAGATACACAGGAGACCCATCTCAGAAGAGGAGACAGAATGGCTGGGGAGCATATGGCACCACAAGGTCTTTCAGGTAGCCAGGAACCAGACCATGCAGGGCCTTGTAGGTCAACAAACACACCTTGAAGCTGATGCAACACTGCACGGCAGTCAATGCAGCCCGAGGAGCACTGGCGTGATATGATCAGACAGAGTCCTGACAATCAGCCAGGCTGCCGCGTTCTGACAAGCGCAGGCAATGCACCAGCCTCAGTAAGAGCCCAGAGTGCTTTCAATCTAGATGTGATGAAGTCATGCCACCAGGTAGCACATCATTCTGGTGAATACAAAATGACAACAGTCATTTGAGTGATGGCAATAATGGCAACTGGAAATATGGTGACAGGAAAAATGGTGACTGACCAGAAAAAGCGACCAGTGGCTTTCACCTCCCAAGTTTTGCCCCGAGTTGATAATCAATAGAAAGCAGGGGCATGGGTAAAACCCCCACATCAGAGGTGTAAGGGGCAAACCCCTCGATAATACATACTACAGTGTTCTTGCTGTTTTGATGTCGCCTATATTGCCAGTCGCTGTTTTTCTATCATTGTTGTGTCGCCCAAATAACCGTCGCTGTTTTTTATTCACCTAAAGGACATGGAACCCATGCACCAGTGTTGCTAGTCAGTGGATGCTAGAAGGAGCTTCATCCAGGTGATATTTTGAAGAGGAAAAAGCTACTGTGGACAACAGCTGACACTTGATTTTCTAGAGTCAGCTTGGAATCCAAAATGACCTCCAGATTTCTAACTCTCTCCACAACTCCAAGTGTGATGCCATTTAAAGATGGTAAAGTGACATCAATGCCATTCATTCCTGAGCCACACCTGCCTAGTTTCACCAGCACCACCATCTTTATGGAATTAAGACTATGCCAGCTGGCACTCTTCCAGTCTTGAATCTTCTCTACGCAGTCGCTCAGCAGTGTAACCGTAGCACCCCCCGTCCAGAGCGCAGGACAAGTACAACAGAGTATCAGTATAATTGTAAAACCAGCACATACTGTCTAATAGGACTGTCTAGGAGGCAGTATAGTGCAGTGATTTAAGGCTCTGTGCTGCAAACCTGAAGACCTGGGTTTGAATCCCACAGCCCACCTTGCATACTGTGACCCTGAGCAAGTCTTAACTTCCTTGTGCTCCCAGGTTGCACCTGTAAATAACTTTACGCTTAGTGTGTCTCTCCTGGTAAAATAAAGGTAAAAAAGATAATCTCCTCCAACAGCAGCATGTACACAGTAAAAAACATAGGAGCCAGGATCATGCCTTGAGACATTTCACAGCAGAGTGCAGCACTATCCGAGGTATAAAACCCAATGCCACCTGCTGGGCTCTGCTGGGACAAGTAGGTCTCAACACCATCTCTGAGAGACCTCACAGAGTGCCTCAGCCATACCAGCAGCACCCCATGGTCCACCATATGAGACACCAAAGAAAGGTCAAGCAGTACCAGAATAGAACACTGTCCACTACCCCATGCCAGGAAGAGATCATGGTGCACCTTGATGAGGGCAGTCTCTGCGCTGTAATGAAGCCAGAAACTAGACTAGAGAGACGTATAGATGTTATACTATTCCAAACGGTGCTCCAACTGTGCTGCTAACACCTTTTTGATAACCTTCCCTTAAAAAGAAAAGATTCAAAACAGGCCTGTAATTTGAAAAAACATCAGGGTCCAGGGATGGTTTCTTCCAGAAGAACTTCATCACTACCTTCTTAAGTACAGTGGAAAAGACACCCTCCTTCAAGAAACACCTGATAATCTCCCTGAATCAGACCCAGTTCCTCCCAGCACTCCAGAAGAAATCTGGTGGATCCTTGATTCAATATACAGTAGATAGGGCGCAGCACCGAGACCACCTGGAAGATCTTTTCCACCAGAACTGGCTCAAACTCCTCCCACCGATGCAGAGTGCCTGTGCCCAGCATTGAATGTGAACTACTGGCCTTTGACAGACCACTTGAGATTCTAGCCTGAACAGAGGATAAGTTATCCAGTAAGAATCAAACTCCTAACACTTATCTGCTAAAAATACTGTTCTCCTTAACTCATTTGCTCCTAGTGGCCATTTTGGGTCAGATCTAGCCATGGGTAGTTCCGATGCCATATGGCGTCTATGGGGACAAATGAGTTTTAAACAATCTGTTTACAGTGTGGAAGAGCTGAGCTGGTCAGTTCTATCCGGCAGCCATCACCAGACAGGAAAGTTGACTTTTTCAGGGTGATTGCCAACTGATACTCACCAGTGACTTCTCAGTGCTAATCTATCCTCAACAGACCTGAGCCTCCGCCAGGAACATTCTAACCTCTGTCCCTTTGTCTTCAACTGCCTCAGGTCACTATCATACCATGATGAGATGTGGCAAGAATTCAAGGGATGAACATGGAATGGTGCCAAGGAATCAAAGGCAGCCCTGTGAGCCAGAATATCCTTGGCTTTCTCTGCTCCCTTGGCACAAGCTGTCATTATGCCCAAGGTGTTCAGTACTACCAGTAGCTTCTCAGGATCCAAATTTTGAACCAGGCAGTATCTGACCATCTCCAGCAGGGAAGGGTCCCTGGAGGACTGCCACATCCTGCCCTCTGCCCTACACAGGCAGGAATCCACTGACAGCCCTGCAGTCTTGTATGTAGTCCAAACCAACTCAAACTGCCTGCTACTCCTTGCCCCTTCATGCGTGGCTTGGTACTCACAAAGCACATCAGTGAGGCCTGTGGACGCTGTCTGGTGCGCCCTGTTATTGTGGTGATGCACAGAGCTGCAGCCAGGATACAGTCAGTTCAGGCACATTCCAGCTACCTATGTGGGTCAGGCAACCAAGGCAATTCTGGCAATAAAAATTTAATTATGGCACAGTTTAACCATGCATTGCAATGAAGAAAGATTAAAATATGAGCTCTGTCCTGGCTGAAGGGACTCAAAAGCAAATATCATAACCATTGCATGACTGAGAACTGTGCTGGCTATAAAAATTAAATTGTGCCTGGGCAAAAGGATATTGTAAAAAAAAAAAAAAAGAACTGTTTGTGCTCAGCTGATTTTCATGACAAAAATCTGATAAATATAAAAGTCAGGGCTGGCTATATTTAAAAAAAAAAAAAAGAGATAAGTAGCAAAATTGAAGTAACTTGGTGAAAAGTTGTGAAAGTTATTAACCCGACAGGGCTGACTGCAACTAAAAACAAGATGTGCCTAGTATCCTGCCATGAAAATTAAATGAAAAAGAATCAACTCTGGAACTGGTAGGCCCTGTGGACAAAAACTGTGCTGTGGCTTTTCAAGGAAGTGGCGTTTATATTTTGCAAACCCAACAGATCTGCCTGCCAACAAAGCATGTCCGTAGAGATTGTATATATAAAAACTAGAGTGACCCCCTCCACTCAGTTGCATATTAACCCCATAGACATACTATAGGCCACATTCATAAAGTGGCATGAAAGCCCTTAATACTGCATGTAATGTCCCCTCTAGTTTTATATACAAGATCTCTATGAGCACCTCATGCCTGCATATCTGCGTCTCTTGTGGGGGAAGAGGGAGACATTGTTGTGCGCGGGAGATTCCTGCTTAGCATGTCATTTACTTTAACTAATACAGTACCTGCTTCATGTTGTCTCTTTAGGCCAGTTTACATTGCCTGATCTTCACCATGGCAATAGGTGCAGATGACTTATCAGTGCAGTTCAGACAGTGTCGGCACCATGGGGAGCATTGCAGGTGGTACCAATGTGCTCTGATGCGATGCAGAATGATCAGTGTTTTCCCAGGTTCATGTACCAATGCAGGCATTTTTGCTGGCATGTAAACACACACTCTGTCTACATCAGTACAGCCCTGCAACACACTGACACCACTGCTCACACTGTAACATTCCTCTTTTTTCTATGTATTATGTCCCCTACTTGGATGTCTCAACCTTCTCTCTAGTAGTTCCCCTACCCACCTCCCTTTATTTTTTAGAATTCCTCACAGATCTTTCCATTTGGATGGATTACCCTATGCACTCTGTGTGGGAATCTACTTTAACCCATGGTCCCCGCCCCCGCATACTGAGTGTTCCTTTCCTTTCCCATTCCCTAAATCTCCCTTTTGTTAAGGTTTTTCTCTCAAGCGTGATGAGTCGCTGTATCCCCACAATCCATTATTCCTCCCCCATCTCTCTCTCTCTACTGGATTTTTCACATTGGTTGCTTGGACTAATCCTACTTTTATCTGTGCCTTTTGCTCTTCCTTTGAGATGTTGCTGGGGGTCTACACTCTGGAACCTTCCCTCTTTGGCCGACCACAGTCAACCTCCCGTATACCCATACCTTTTGATTCTCATTCCTAGTGACCCCAACCCTAACCAATAAAAGCAGAAAAACAGCTAAAATGCAGGAAGTCGTCCTGCAATAAAGCACCCTGACAGTATGTAAACGTGACCCAGCAACATTGTACAGGGAACGGCAGCCAAGTGGTGCAGATGGCTCGCCAGCAGGGTACATATACTGTAAACATGCCTTTCGATTTCCTAATACTGAAAAACACTAATACTGCAGTCTTTCTTTCTTTCTAATTTCTAGCCCTGGAAGCTGATAAAGCTCCAATCAACTATTTCCCATTCTTGATGTCCTCACAATTCTAGGAGGAAGTCACGCAGCTCTGTTCCTTGTTATTCCTGGCATCTAGATGCTCCCCTCCCCCACCCAGATTGCAGGGTAAGATTCTGATCCTTCAGCAACCAGACTTACAGTATTTTTTAGAATCTGACACAGAAATCAGCAAGTGTTTTTTCAGAGCGGTGACTGCAATGAGAAGCAGAAAAGAACAGGTACTGTGGTGTTACCATGTGCGGATCACAATGGAAGGGGTGCTAGGAAAGCTGGTGATAGGGGGTAGGTAAACCTGTGTGGGTGGGGCACATGTTATTGGGCAGAGAGGAGAGACAGAGAGCTGCGAGGCAACTGTTGGCAGGGGAGTTGGTACTGGTGATGGTGCAGATAACAGAGAAGGGCAGAGGATGTTTGTGGAAAGTCAGTCATGAGATGGCGGGGGACAAGGAGTTGAATGGCAAAGGTGGGGACAGAGGAGCTGGTACTGGTGAAGGGCAAATAATGGAAAAAGGGGGCAGGAGATGTGTTGGGGAGGGACAAATGTTACGGGAAGTACAAGTGGGGATAGAGGAGCTGGCAATGGAAGGAGGGGCTCGGGTAATGGATATGTTTTCATTTATATCCCTCATCAGGTTAATGAATTAGCAACCATTTAGGCTCCCTCCAGAATTTGTTTAAATAACTGTGTGAACTTGGCCCTCACAACCACCACCATCTCTTCACTCAAACAACGAATACTCATGTCTTTAATGGAGAACTTTGTCGAGGCTGCAAGTCAGTATTTTCTGTAGAAGATGTTTTTCCTTTTTTTCAAACTTTGGTTCACATTCTGTTATTGAGCCAACTTTACTGGCCTTTCAGAGACTCCGTGCATGTTTGTTACTTGCACATGTAACCCCTAGATGGCGCTATCCCAAGGGCTACTATCCCTGCCTGATTTGCCACTAACAGGTTGAGGGGCCTGGATCCAATGGCGGGTGCCTCCACCCAGAGGTCAGGGTTTGCAATAGTTAAACTTACTTGGTCACAGCCCTCTGGGACACTGCAACCCCCCCTTTCTTCCCACTAGTGGCCCACACAATATATCAGAATTAACTTCACAGTATACACTTACCCCCAGGACTAGTTCCGGCACTGGGACCTCCTGTGAAATAAGATACAGTGCAACAATCACAGTACAGTACTTTAACATAGACAAATACCTCAGGAAGTATAACTTTGCTGAAACTAGCAGCTCTGATTTATTTAGGGAGGATATAACAAGGACAGGGGGAAATCAGGTTAATTAGCTTATCACTTTACTATCTACCTATGGCTCTATGCACAGGCCTATCCCTACCAGTTACTGTCCCTGGGTACCCAAGCCCTAGTGGCTAGTCCAAACCGTGGCAGCTGGTAGGGGCCCTTTCACACAGTGAAAAGAAAATTAGTTTAAACAGTCAGCAGTACAGTGATTCCATTTGGATTTAATGTGGCATCAACAGGAGCGACCCTGAATTAGTACTCAGACTCCCAAACAAGATAGGGTCCTTCAACGTCAGCAGGGCTACTCTTGAGCTCCAGAGACTCTTCACACATTTATATGGTAAAAAAAAAAAAAAAAAGTACTATACCAGGCAGGCTGCTTCTCTATCCCCGATCATAATTACTGCACAATGCCGGAGAACACACATAGCAGATTCCAGTTCCTGACAGACCGAGGTGCATTCAACAATTCTCCAGTCTTCTACAGGTGAGCCTGGTTTCTACTCTTCAGAGATCCTGATTCTTTTCACAGGGACAGTTCAGTCTAACAAGCAGTTACACAAGCTGCAGACCCGAAACTCTGGGCCTTACACCGTTTTTGACTGAAACTGTGCACTGAAGGAGCACAGGGTTTCTTTCCCTTCACTGCAGATCTAAACTGAAACTCCAACAGACAAACAGACACTTCCTTTGAGTTCCTCCCAGTTCTTGACTGGATTGGCTGTCACTCACAATAGACTGCTGCTGTTGGTCCAAAAAGCGCCAAAGTCTAAACTACATTTTCCCAGAGTCACTGCCCATATAATCCTCTTGTGGCTGGCTCAGATTATGAGTCCAAGTTCTGATTCGTCCAAGGCACCATTTTAGAGCTAGCTTACCCCCACACTGATTGGTCCAGTTCAGCAGTTCAAAACTAGAATGGGAACTAGGCAAACACAGTTCTGACTGCAAAGAAAGCAAGTTAGACAAACTGTATTTTCATTATTACTCAATGATTTCTGGCAAACAGTTACACCCTTCAGATAGGTTCCTTGCACTCCTAGTGACTGCAAAATGGAGTGAATTGGCAGGCAGTTCGAGGTACTAAAACAGAGAAGCACACAGTCCCCCATACAACTAATTAGTGTCTGCAAGCAGACAGCTCTTAAAGAGACAGTACCAGAGGCTCTAAAAACACTCACTGATAAATGGCTTAAATGCCAAACACCATTCAGGCTTGGAGCATTCAAGCAAGCTCCTGGAAGTCTTTTGGAAACCCCCATTTGCAGGGGGGTTACACACACCAGTGGTGAGGGCCCTTTATGAACTCTGTAATGCAGCTTATGTCATTATTAAACTCATACATTGTTGTCACAAGATATCTGTGTTGTACTTAAGGGTTCTTGCTGAAAGTAGGGATGCTCGAAATCAGAAGATGCAGATCCAAGTTTTGGATTTAGCATTTTATGAACTTCCAAATCCTAATCCAATACCATTTCAAATCCTAAAACTTGGATTTACAATTCAGATTCGGAAATCCTAACCATCAATGTAAATAGGTTTCAGGGTTCTGTTTAGGATTTTTAGACTGCAAATCCAGAAATCAGATTGGAATCCGATGAATCCGATTCCATTCAGCAGATTCCAGGCAACCCTAGCTGAAAGGGACGTAATCTGCATCATTCAGTTCTACTGTGGTACTCACCTCCAGGCCGTCAATCAGAAACACCCACTGTTTTGAAAAAGTCCAGAAAAGATCGAAAGATGAAACAATGGCAACTAGTATTTGAAAAACAGCATCTATAGGAAAAAGTACTTACAGGTCTAGCACAGTTCTCTTTTCAGACACTGTTCAGTGACTCTACACACTGTCACACACCCAAAGAGGGAAGACCTTTGCAAAAAGTTGTGTTAAAACCAGTGTCAGCACTAATAGCAAGCATCAAGTAATAGAGAAACAGTACGCCTTTTTTATTCTTTGGTAACCAGGGAAGGCCCACGTGCCTGTTTTCAGGGGCGACCCAGGAGCACTGGGGAGGTTAAGTGACTTGCTCAGGATCACACAGTATGCAAGTGGAGGTTGAGGGAATCAAACCCAGGTCTGCTGGATGTACCAAACTCATTCACAGCTCATTACTCTAACCTCTAGGCTGTACTGTCATCTTAACATGCGCATCTTTTTAATTTTACCACATTCTTCTCTTTTTTGCTTCATACACGTACCAATGAAGTCTTTAAAGAATGTCCTACACAATACCAACAAGGTCTTTTTTTTGTCAGAGTATTTGCCAACACAAATCCAGTGAGCTAGTGAAGTGACAGTTGCAGCACGACTCACTGACGGCCTCACAATTTTCAGTCAATTTGAAGTTGGTTTGTATTATATTCATATAGTGCTTTGTGCCGTATGACTCACATCCCGGTGCAATGATAGGTTACCGACCACAACAAAGGGTGTCCAAGGTTTAGGAACAAGCCTGGGACATAAGAGGCCAGCCAGGGAGGAGGATCAAGAGTTCCACAGGATAAACTCCTGCACTGGGGAGGGGGCAGCATTCTCTGCAGCAGTAGCACCACCTAGGTGACCACAGGTGGCAGTGAAGATGGAGGAACTTGGTGGCTGCACCCTGCCTCCCTCAATTGTGTGTGCATGGGCACCATGGAGCTCTTACCAGTTGTATCCTCAGGGCTGGGAAGAAAGCAAGGAAAATCCCTGGAGCATGGCAGCATTCAGGCGCCACCACTCTGACTGGCCAATGTCCTCACATCATGGACTGGAGGTGGTACTTCCCATGCCAGGCCCCCTGATAGAATCCACCACAGCCGGGGCCCAGTGGACCCCATGAAGACAGGCAAGTGCCAGAGATGTAGATGGATGGGGTTTGGGGGGGGGTCGCCAGCGTAGGCAGAGGTGGGTAGCACCAGTAACCAGAGATAAAGAATTAATTAACTGGTTTGTGTGGGCATGCCCACTGGAGGGCACCCTTACAGTTTGAGAAACAGAGCTGTGAGGTACAGTGCACCCTTCTGTAATCACTAAAGAGCAGAGTTCATTTCTGCCACAGAATGGAAACCTTTGAAATGTAATGCTACCGCAAATGTCTTATTGCACCCCTGAAGGGTCAGAGGTGGCAGGCTGGGGAGGAGGAATAAATAGTAATTTAAAAAAAAAAAAAAATGTCTTATTGCACTGATCCCAGCATATCATTTGATTTCTCATTTTTTTTTTTTTTACTTTCAGATGTTAGCCTTTCCAGCCCTTCGTGTTGGACGCTTCCTGGCTAAAAGGGCCCTTCCTGCTGCTGCCAGTGTGAGAACGGCGCACGGACATGGTAAGGACTGAAACATGGAATTAAGACACTCATGTAGGAACTGTAATCTATATCACGTTTCAGTGCTTCTCCTGTGCTTTTGCATGGTGCACTCAAGTCACGCTTTCATTTTTAAAATTCCTTGCTCTCAGCCATGCTGAAAACAGAGCACTGGTCCTCTGTACTGCTACAGCTGAAGCACTGGGGTACAAAGTGAAGCAAAACAAGGTAGGCAAGGAGACAGAGAAAGAAAAGTAGCAACAAACAGTGAGCGCAGCTGCAGTTACAGAACAAGCAAAGTAAAAAGTACGTATGAAACTGGATGAATACATGGATATGGAGTGTAGGGAAAATATAGCCGATGTATAGTAGGAGATTGACCAGAGGGGCATATTTCTTTCATCTTAACTTATATGTCCTCAATATATATTTAAGAAATAAGACATGACAGGGTGTGTGTTGTGGTTGGATAACAGCACACCATGGGTGTGTTGCGAGGTACGCGGCATCACTGAATGCCTTCAACCACCCGAGAAGTGCCATTATCCCTCAGTTACGCACACCCTGGAGTGTCTTATTGCGATTAGAAAATGGATCCAAGTTTTTTTTTTTTTTGAGCGGGTGAAAAAGTGCACCAAAATAAAAAAATATATACATATTCATGACTTAAAAAGAAAAGTTTCATCCAATCCAGCAAATTAGTGCCAGCACATCCCAACACTCAAATGCCATTTTAGGTTCAAATATCAATACACTGTAAAACCCTCTGTTTTCCCCAACCTCTCATTTACCCTTTTCCTCACCTTTCTTTCTTCTTTATATAATGTTCTCCCCTTTTCCCTATCTTGTTTGTTTTCTGTCTTTCCTACATTCAAGAGATAGCAAATAGTTTATTATTTTTTTAATTTAATTCAGTTTTCATTTTAGGGCCTAGTTGAAGGTTTTTAGTAAGTAAAGATGACAGCCATGTTTGCGATGGCAATCGGGGGTGTGGTTAGTACTGATCTTAGCGTGAAGATGTTAAGCTGGGTCTTTATCCAGTGTTGTGCTGAGATAACAGCACTGGCAAAGATAGCCCTCAGCCAATCAGGTTTCATGATTTTTAAAACCCATTTTATAATTAGAGATTTACCAAGTTAAAACTTGGGAGATTTACTACCTAGGTCGGTGCCTTACCTCCCTAAGCTGCTGCTGTTTGTCAGCCCCAAATCTCCCAATCGTTAATAAGATACAGCATAAGTTTAATTTACTGGGTCTCCTCTTCTTCCTGGTTGAAGATCCGCCCCCCACCATCCGCACTCAGGAAAGTTATGGCGTGATCCTAGGGAGGCGCAGGGACGAGCTCCATTATAGTCTATGGGGGCTACTTTGATATCAAGTTTATGTGTTACAGTGACCATCTGGTGATTAATTAAGGGCACCGGGTGACTAATAAGGCTCATGTTAGTCACCCGGTGCCTTTAATTAAGCACCGATGGTCACTATTTACATAAACTTGATGTTAAAAGCAGCCCCCTGTACTATAATGAGACCCATCCTGATGCTCCCTGGCATCACATTATAACTTTGCTGAGCACAGGGATGGCGTTGGGGCAGATCTTCAAAATGGGAAGTACAGGAGACCTGGTAAATTAAATTTTATGAGCGCTATATTTTAATAACGATTGGGAAATTTGGAGCCACATAAACAGCAATAGTAATTCCGGAGGTAAGGCATTGAACTAAGTGGTGCATAATGCTAGCCTGGTAGATCTCTTTAAACAATAAGCGGGACAGGAGGTGCGTTGTGGTGGGATAATAGCCCACCTCAGGGGATTGAAGCTTGCGCAGGGGTGCTTCCACCAGAAGGGCTATTAGCTCACCATAATGCACTCCTTGAGTGCCTTATTGCAATTATAAAATGGGTCCTTTTAGTAAATCAGATGTATTTTTCAAACATATTTTTGTTGCGCTTTCAGCTGGGCTGTTGTGCTGGGATAATGATCCCACTGACAGTACCTCTTGGCCAATCAGGAGCCAGCATTCTTTCTACCCATTTCATAATATGATTTTGTGATGAAGTTTGGCTCACAGAACTTTGTGTGCTATGAGTGCCCGGAAGGGACTGAAAAGCTGAAGGAAACCTGGTGGTAGGAGACCAAGAACTGCCTTCTTAGCCAGAAAGCAGGCTTGATATTCAATGAGAGTCTGGAATTGAAGCCAGTTTGCTTGTTCGAAAAGGTCACAAGTGTGAGTATGATATTCTGCACCAGTTAGTAGACGGCATGCCTTATTCAGAGCTGTGATGAGCCGATGTAGGGATGTGTCTGAGGTGGAACCATAAATGACCAAACTACAGTCAATAATAGACACAACTGAACTTTGGATAGCCAATCTAAGGGCTTCTGTAGTAAGGCAGTGTTTATGCCTGTGTAGAAGGCCTAGGAGAATGTTAACTGTCGTGGCAACATTCTCTACATGGTTGGAGTGGAGAGTGTACTATCCAGAGTAACTCATAGGTATTTAAAAGATTGAGTCTGATCAAGGACAAAAAACGCACTAATTTTTTTAATCACCAATTGTTTGGATTTGTGCTTGCTGTGGGTACCATGGAAGAGCATGACCTTTGTTTTTGTAATTAAGCACCAACTTATGAGAGATGAACCAGGACTCAGCTTCAGTAAAACTTTTCTGAAGTTGGACCTGAAGGAGGGTAGGGTCAGCAGTCTGAGAAAATGACCGCATCATCCACGTAGAGGAGTACTGGTTCGTAACAGGATGTTGGAAGATTGAGGAAGGTGCTAAATAGAAGGGGTCCCAGTATCAATCCTTGAGGAACCCCAGAGCAGACAGTTTAGCAGAAAGAGCAGACCCTATTCTCACCTGTTGTGTGCGGTTTGCTAGATAGCCAGTGAACCACTTTAGGGCTTCTGAAGATATACCAAGCCCAGCAAGTTGATGTGTCAGCAAATGGTGATTGACCGTGTCAAATGCTTTAGACAGGTCAATAAAGGTTGCACCAACAAGTTGACCCTGATCAAGAGTATGGCAAATGAAACCTGTGAATTCCAGTAGGGCCGTAGATGTGCTGTGCCCTTTCTGAAAACCAACAAATTGTAGGTTGTATTTTTCCAGGTACTCCACAAACTGGTCAGCAACAATCCTTTCAAGTGCTTTGCACAACGGGGGAAGAATAGATATTGGCCTATAATTCCCAGGTAGTAATCTGTCCCCAGTCTTCAAAACTGGTGTAACCAGAGTGGATTTCCAGATCTGGGGGAATTGTGATAGTATGAGGGAGCGATTGAGAAGCTTGATGAGGAGGCTAGGACTTCATTTAGAGTTAGGGTAAGAAGTTTTAGGTCGAGGGAATCATTGCTTGTCCTAGTTGAGCCTAGAACTTTACGAAGGTATGTCTTGGTCTTGCTTTCAGAGATAGCTTTGCAGTAGAAACATGGGTGGGTCAAGGCCTCTTCTGATTTGGTGGATGTAGGAGCTGTGCTGGGTGGTTCAAATAAATTTGGGGGCAGAGTTTGGCAAAAGGTCTGTGAAGGATGAATTAGATGTGTTGGCAATTAACATGGAGTCATGGATAATAGACCCATCAACATTTAACATAGTTGGAGTCTGCTTGGATGCTTTCTGAGCGGTTTTCCCAGAATTTTTTCCCCATCCGACCAGGTCTTGGCAAGGATGTCCTTCTAGTAACGCACTTTGTGCTCATGGATAGCCTTGGTACATGTATTTCTGGCCATCTTATAGGCCTGTATGTCATGTTGACTGCCGAGGTCCTGGCCCTATGCCAGAGGTGGTCGTAATCTTTCATTTGAGCTAGAAGGTTAAAAGAGATCCAGGGATGATCAAGTCCCCTGATCCTACGTGTCCTAAAAGGGGTGTGGATGTCACAGGCTTCACTGAAATGTTCAATGAAGTATTGTAGAGCTGCGTCAATATCAGGTGCGGTTTCTTTTTTTTTTTATGCTCCCTCCCAGCTCCGGGCCGGCCTCTCCTTCCAGGCAACCTATGCCCTCCGAGCAACACTACCTCAGATCAGCCACCTCTTCACCCCCCCCATATAGCACCAGTGGGGGCGACCAGCACCAAACCTGTTCTGGGGTGCTGCTGGGGGTGGTGCGTGCATATCCTCACTCGCGGCTACGGGGCTGGCAACCATCATCCGGTTGGCTATGGAGCTCTTTTTCCCCATTTGCTCCCAGGGGTGGTGTGCCACAACATAAGGCTGACACCAATGTTCATCACACCTCCTTAGTGAGGGACCACGCGCATTGCCATGCCCCAGCCTCCACTAGGGGTCAGCAAGCGCCGGGTTGCATCCTGCCCTCCCCCAGAGAGAAGGCGAGTCGTCAGCCAACACTCAAGCCTACTCTCCCTGGCTGGTCCTTGGCACCTGAGTCCATTCCCAAACCGGGTCACTGGCATCCTGGCGGAAATCCAACTGCTGCACGGCAGGCCAGCCTAGGTGCGGTTTCAATGTAAGACCAGTCTTGTTGTCGGAGGAGAGGCTTTAGTGGCTGCAGGTGGCCTGGAAGAGCACTCTACTTGTGATTGTTCTGGCAGGAGGCTTGATAAATTTGTTAGACTAACAACACTTGGTAGAAGAGTGATCACTGATAGTGTCGGGCAATACTTCAGAATGGGAGATATGTGTTGGATGATTCAATATTACCCTGTCCAAGATTGTGCTAGTCCCAGTCTTATAGTTTATCCTGGTTGGAGTTGTTATTAACTGGGTAAAGTTCAGGCCTGTTAACTCATCCCTATGCCTTCTGGCACCTGACGAGAGCCAGTTGACATGAAAGTCACCTAACAGGATGGTTTCTGTGTCTTGTTTTAGACTCATGACGCAGTTCATTAGGAGTTTTAAGTCCTGTTTGGCAAGGCCTGGGGGAATATAGACTGAGACAATGTTGAGGACCTTGTTGTGTGTACTGAGCACAACCTTAACAACGAAGATCTGAATATCCATAGCTGGTTCAGGAGGAAAGTGGATAGAGCCAACAATGACTCCTTTAGGTATGGTACAGCCACCTCCTCTACTAGATAGTCTGTCCTGTCTGAAAAGTGAATAGCCTGGTAGGATGATTGCCAAGTCAGGGTAGATAGTGACAGCCACATTTTGTCAACTGTCAGGATGTCGGTATCTTGTACACAACCATAGCAGTGAGGGCATCAAATATTTTTAACAGACTGCAGATGTTCATACTGGCCAGGACAAGGGTACCCGTTTTTGTTGCCATTGACTCCATATGAAGGAGGGCCTGGATTAGGATGTACACTCCCAGAGATAAGGAGAAGTAGAAGAATGAGGCATTTCAGGAGTTGTCTTAGTAAATAGAGTGTAAGGGGACGAGATTTCCTCTTTAGACGTACTTCAGCAGGGCCAGTAGGAACAGAGAGGCTTCTAAGTTGCACAAGAACAGTGGGGTCAGTAGAGGACAGACAACTTCCATGTTTCACGTGCAGCCTGCTGTGGTGCAGCTTCCATGATATGTTGCATTGACACTGGTGACCATTCACAGTACAACTTTGAAAATATGTCTATGACCTAAAGTTTGCTATCCTGCATAAAATAAACCTTTACTACTACTACTACTACATGCCAAGTGTGATAAGAGGAAGCTCTCTGGTAGGAGAATAGGGTATAAGATGTGGTGCCATCCAAATGAGAGTGGGAGCCAAAGTGCAGAAAAGCACCAGAAATAGTTTCACTTCTTGTGATGCCATTGGACAAGAGAGGAACCAAGTGAGGTAAGATAGGATTTAGTAGGGAGGCAGTACAAGGAAGGTATATAGCAACTAAAGCAACTGTGACTATTAAGAGGGTAGACTTTCTTAAATGAAAGAACAAGATCCCTCTAGTGGCAGATCTGTATAATCTGCTAATGGAAAAAAAAAAAACTCCGGGTAGAGACAGCAGTGACAAAAAACACAATTTAGCGTCACATGTCAGCATTACTTTTATAAATAAAGTTTATTTTGTCAAATACACCTCAACATGCCAGGCCCGTATTGCAGTGGTAGCACTACAGCTTGCCATGACAGCAACCTGGGCTCGGGAACAGACTCTGGTAGCTCAAGGACAGCCGGGGGAAGGGAAATCTAGCATCATGAGCACAGCTTTCTTCCCTCGGAAAGGGGGGGATGCTGCATCTCGCTGCTCGACTGCTTCTTATTGGAGACTGGGGGCAGCACAGTGGGAGCACATATAAGGGGAGAGGCAGCCGATGGATGCCAGGCATGAATGCACACTGCGGCGCACATACATGCGCATCATGCGTCATTACATGTCAGAGCACCTTGGGAGAAAACTCAGCTGGAACACAAAGCCCTGGTCTGCCCTGGTCCACCATTGTGCCAGCCCCCCCCTTCCCCCGTATGTCCATGTACCACTGACACAGCAGGCCACACACCACTACTGTGGTCCTGGGCAAGTGGTGGGCAACCAGTAAGTCCATGAGAAGACTAGCAATGGGCTTGGGTATGCATTCAGACCTCTAACCTGTAACGTTACTGGCAGTTTGGCAGTCACCATGACAAACATGAAGACAAGTTAGGGACACGGACTATCTCCTGTTCACACAGTAAAAACGTTTTAATGTTTATACCATTTTTAAAAACATTGCTAAGACTAGGTCCCAAGCAAGGCTCAAAATGTTTTTGAACACGTAACAAAACCATGTCAAATGTGAATGCGAACAGTGTTAGGCACTTTAAAATGTTACATGTCCTGTAACGTTTTAAAAGTGAAGATGTGAATAGGGCCTTACTGCCCAATGATCTGATGGTTGGGCATTAGGGTTGCGATGTTAGTACTGGGATTGGTTTAAACTACTTAAACATTCCAAAGCAGAGAACTTGCACCAGCTATCTGCTTAAAGTGGTAGCAGATGAAAGCATTAATGTTATGATAACTCTGTATCCTAATTTAATGACATTTAAAACTGTTTTTTAAAATCATATACCATATTGGAACCTTCAGTCAAATTAAGGACCAGATCCAGAAAGCAGCCAGTGATTCTGTCTGCAGTGCTCCACACTCCAGTGCCTGTCCACGTCAGATGGCATTCACAATAATCATGTTACACTCCCCACCAGCATAAAGTGTGCGCAGGGTGCAGGGAAGGCCTGGGGCAGAGCTGTGCTGGACAACAGGAATCCAGTTCATTATCCATATCAGCTCTTTAGTGAATGCCCCCATTCTGCCCAAAGCAGGGATTATGGGATACAGCAGTGCTCCAAGGGCTGTGATATCCACTGGGTGGATCATATTTTTTTGTTGTTGTTTTTAAACACATGTTGGAGTGACCCCCCTTCATACCTGCTCAGAGGACTGGGGGAAGATTGATGGATGGCTAATCAGGCCACAGAATGCCCGGTGATGGCTGATGAGAGGCAGTGCTTCCTTGGGCTATGTAGCCTGTGCCCCCACTGTAGCTCTTTGCACTGCAGAGCTTTGTCTGTGAATGGTGCACTAGCATACCCCTGCCTCGTATGGCATTCCATATCGCCCCAGTATCAGGTGTGAGAAGGTTCACATGGCCTATCCAAATGCCATGGAGTATTCAGCACATATGGTAGGGGCATCCCACAGACACGCAAGGCACTCCACAGTTATGGAAGGTAGTACACCTCTATGGATTAAACCCTATGCCAGTTTGAAGGATTGAGTTTTCTGATATCAGTTTAGAAGTGCATGATACAGTAAAAGGGTTAACATGGACAAAACTAGTGATGAAAATGAAGGTGATAGTGTCACATATGAAGAGGTTTACTCTTTTCTGGGGGTCCAAATCACCTGAGATAACAACAAAAGAAGATACCAAAAAATGAGCAATTTCTTTATAGAAAGACCTAAAATTGTAAAATTATCATAGCTCCAACTGTCTCTCACATTACAAGGTGCATCCCTCATTTAAATCCTTGAAACTTCTGTCTCACATGAAAAAGGTACATCCCATACAGAGACATTGCTTTATACAGAGACAGAGAAGGAACTTTAAAGAGAAGCTTTAAAGCAGAAAGTCATAATATTCTAGTACACTGAATCAAAACTTAAACATTGAGCACATAAAAACATGTTTCCACAGTGTTCGGAGTGCATACCTCTATGTTGATGTCTCCTGCATGAGTGCCGGTGTCCCACATTTTGACTGTTTGCATCCCAAATTTCAGTGAAAGAAGGCTGGGAGGTAGGATGCACATCAAAGGTCAGAACTGCTAGCCCTAGCTCTGAGGCCCATCTGTGGCCAGCCACCGTGATGACCGTGTGAGCTGATAGTAGGGCACCAATTTGTGCCGCCACCTGAAATTGTGAGTCATGATGCCTGCACACACCACCAGAGGGAGAAAGTGCCCCTACGAGTGTGGCACAAACTACAGATCCAGGTCGCCAGCTAGCTTCCCACTATGCACCCAGAAACACAATGTACACCGTGCACACACATGCTGCAGTGCTACGGCTTTGGTATTTCTGACACCAGGCACACTGCCATCCAGACAAATAGAATTTACCCTTCCATCTCCTCCCCATGCGCACATTTTGTGGTGCCCCCCCCCCATCCTCTGTGGTCTGTATCTGTGGTGGTCCAGTGGTACATTTTCTCACCCTCCACTGCATGACTCACTTTAGGTCTAATGGTAACCCCTCCATCACCCCCTTCCCCAATTTCAAAATACCGGTGATCTAGTGGCTACTCCCTCCAACCACCCTTGACTCCCATGTTGCCAGGCCACTACATATACCTACTCACATCCTTGCAACTCTGCCTGCTTTTATCAGGTGGTACCGGGGAATAGGCACAGCAGTGTGAAAGTGGGGCTGCAAAGGCAGCTAGATGCTGCACAAAACCCTGCAGGCTATTTGCACAGTGGCCACTGACACCATTCCCACGTGTCCCAAGACTCTTGGTAAGCATTAGGGAATAGCTTGTGGTGCCATTGATCAGGACTTAGTGTTTCCATGTCTGCACCAGTAGGTAAGATCCAGTATCGAACCCTGGATCTTTGTTCTTTAGACTTCATCTTCATCCTTGTTCTGCTCACACAGCCGTTTGCTGTCTTCTTGAATTGCGTCAGGCCAGTCAGGCTGGAGTACTTTTGCAGCTGCGTTGGGGATGTCAGGGCTGGATTTTCCCAGAATGCCTTAATTTGCCCTGGACTGTGTGTGTACTGCCTTCTGTTCTCTGTGTGTATTAATCTTCCCTGCTCCATACGTATTCATCTCTTAGCTTAGATTTCTGTCACTATTTAGAAACATAGAAACATTACATTTGATGGCAGATAAGGACTGCCTGACCCATCCGGTCTGTCCATTTTTCCCTACTTTTACAGCATCACCGCAGATCCTAATCAGTTTGTGGGCCATTGGAGAATTGTTTATCCACAATCTGCTTATCCATTTGTGTGCTGCTATTTGTAGTTACCAGCTTGTTTCAGAACTGTAGTGAGAAAGAAATAATTTGACCTACTGGGAATTGAACCCAGGCTTCGGAATATAGTCCTGGTGCTCTAACCACTGAGGCATAGGCTCACTGCACCAAAGACATCTAATCGCCATCCAGCTCGTTTCTGTATAGCTATAAGTGAGATTCTGCCCTTAATCTAGTTTGTTAGGGTAGCTACTCTGATACTTTCAGTCCATTTACTTGTAATGTGGAATTGTGTTTTTATAGTGTATTTACTAGTTATTTTGCTTTCATAGTCACCCCATTTGATTTCTATTTATTTAGTCTTCCATCTGGTGGGCTATTCCCCCTAAAACATTTCGTTTTTTGGTTTACTTTGCCACCCTATGTGGGTCAGGCATGTTTCCCCTTGCAGCTTGATCTGGATAAGCTTACTTCCCTTTTGCCTTCCCATCTAGGTCTGGCTAACATTCCTTTTACCTCCCTATTCCGATTCAGACTTAATTTCCACTAGTATATCTAGTTTTGGACTTTAGCCCTGTTAATCTCCCTATCTGAGTCAAGCCCACACTCCTGTTAACTCACTCTTTGTTTTGACCTCTCCCCCCTAGTCTCACTATCTAGGAAACTCCCATTTCATTGCCTCTCCATATTTGAACGAGCCCACCCTGCTGAATTAGCCATATCTATCGTGCCTTCCTTTAGCTCTCTACTTAGGCATTTCAGTTGTCTGTACTTTATTTCCACTGTGCTGTTAACTTCTCTTGCTTTCTTCCCTTTCCTCTTCCCCTTCATCTCACTTCCACCATCTTTTGCTCATTCCCTTCCCCTCTCTTTGAACCTCCCTCCCGCCTCTTCCCCTACACTTTCCTCTTCCTCACTTCAGTCTTATCTCCATTCCCCCTGGCATCCTTAGTATTACTTCACACCTTTTCATTGGATTCATCTTGAAGATCTCCGGCACTTCCTGTCCCTTTTTCCACTTATCCTTCTACCTCCCTCTCCCCCCCCCATCCTCCTCCTCCTCCTCCAATCAGCATTTTTGTTCCATTAAGCTCCTTGCCTTGCTGATTTTAGTAGCAGGAGACTTAATCCTGGCCTCATCCCTGTGCACCCATTCAGGTTCCCAAAGGGCTGAGGGTTGCACATTTAAAAATCTGCAGCCTCCTCCCCATAACTAACCAGCTGTAACCTATCATGCTCAACCTACAGCCAAGTGTACTTGTCATAGCTCAGTCTTGGCTCTCCACTAAGGTCCAGGATTCTGCCGTGGCTTTCCCTGGTTACTCCTTAGTGGTCCCAAGTCAATACAGTGAATACTAGTGACTGCAATTTCAGTGAATCAATAATAGCACGGAAATCATAGTGACAGGCAATTACAGCGACCGATATTTCAGCTCAGTAATCAGCACATACACAGATGATATCACAGTACCTACATGCAAACCATGAATAGTGTGTAACTGGGAGAAGAGCACCAGACACTTTTGTCCTTCCTATAGACGAAGTCTCCATACAGGATCCCTCTCTAGCTGCAAAGAAACTCCACAAACATCGTGAGGTATGTCCTGCCATGCACCTACCCCATTAAATTACCATCCCACACCTGTGGTCAGTCAGGCTAAAAACCTGCACCCCCTATGGGGGCTGTGCTCCCTGTACCCCTCATCTCTGCTATTCTAAGCCCGAGGCACTCATTGCCTCTGGGGTTTGCTAAATAGTCCAATCAGCATTGCTTATGTCGCTATGTTAGCATGGTTGCCCCATTTGAAGTCGCACATATTGATTTGCGCAAATTGATTTACACAAAATGACTTGCTTTATTGTCATGCTACCCTCCTGAGTCAGGCAGGATTATGCAAAGAGGGGCGGTGGTGTTGCACTTTACATCTCTACCATCATCCAATCTGCACATGTGCTTGCTGTCTTTTTTCCCTCCTATGAGCTCCTCCTCAAACTCTCCCTTCCCTTCTCTGTTCCCATCTTTATTAATGGGGCTTACTGTTGTCTTGGTATGTCCCCTGCTTTGGTTACTGAGCTCCTTTCCTCTATCTGTTCTGATTCCTCCAACGGTGAGTTGCTCATTCTTTGGGACTAATGTAAATTGGCTCTCTCCCTCTGCTAACAAATTCTCCCAACATGTAAAGTCCCTCCACCTATCCCAATGGATGCCTGACCCCACACATCTAAATTTTAAATGTTTAAGCCATTTTGTCTTGGACTGGGTCATCTCATTCCATCCCCACTGCATAGTGGATGTAGGTATCCTTCCTGACGCCCTCAGTGACCATCATATGGCTTACTGTGTGCGCAAGATTCATCATCCAAAAGCCCTCCCTAAATTCATCTGTTTCAGGTCCTTTAGGTTGATAGACCTGTCCTCCCTCCTATCCAACATATGGGCAACTCATTGGTCACGCCTCTCTGCAGTCACTAATATTAATTATGCCCTCCAACCTTTTCAGACAAAATTTATGGCTGTATGGGATCACTTCACAGCCCTGAGGAAAACCAGAGTATGGGGCTCCCATCTTCCCTGGAGATCAGCTAAATTGTTAGCTTGCCTCTGTACCAGAGACCCTGTCTGTTGATCCTACAAGATCACTGGCTCTTCAGCTACTTTGGTCAACTATCAGTGCATTCGCAATGCCTGTACCAAAGCCACAAGGCTTGCTAAGTCAGAGTATTTTGCATCCACACTCCAGAAAAACATTAATCACCTCGCCAAGTTCTGGAAAGTTTTCCAGTTTCCTGTCTCCCCTCTGACCCAGTCTCCTTCCCTTGTTCTCAATGTTGGTAACTCCTAATCTCTAACCCTTCTGTTGCCTCTTCCTTTAACTCCTGCTTCACCACTTGTGCCTCTCTCTCTCCTTCATCTCTTCCTCACCTTCCCTTCTTTTCCCTCCTCTGCCCTCTCCTCATCATTCTTTCTCCTTCTTCCCTACCTGTCCCTCTGTTCCCCTTAAGGCCCCTTGCCCTAACCTTAACAAGGGTGGCAGCTCTGATGGTCTTGATCGAGCTTTGCTTCTCCCAGCTCCTGCCATTGCTATGTTCATTACCCAACTCCTTAATCTCTCTTTTTCCTTCGCTAATGTACTTGATGCCTGGAAGTGGGCTACTCATCTCTCCCTAAAGGTGTTGATCTTTCTTCTTCTGGTAACTTCCATCTTATCTCTCTCCTTCCTACTCTGGCTATGTTACAAGAACACTACGTTCAGGACAGGGGAGGGTGATAGTGGACCTGGAGTCTGGAGGGCAAAATGCACTAACGCCAGGAGCCTGGGAAACAAAGTCTTGGATATGGCAGCAGTCATGGCCAAGGCGGACATAGACTTAGTGGGGATCAATGGAACTTGCTGCCATGAAGGGCAGGATTGGGATATAAGCATACCAGGGTATACACTATTTAGAAAGGACAGGGAGCGGTGTGGAGCTCTATGTAAAGTAAGGGATTAAGGCAACTAAAACAGAGGGCAGGTGGGGAGATGCAGAAGCACTATGGGTCTTGTTAACCACAGGAGGAGAGGTGCTGGCGTAATGATATACAGGGTAGCAAGAAATGGTGGATGACTAGATGATGGAAGAGATCTAAGGATGGCTAATAGGGAGAGATGATTGTGGGGACCTTAACCTGCCAGATGTGGTATGGGACACACAAACAGCAAATTACTACTGGTGTTGATACAGGATGCCCTTACATATAGTGTAATTCTGGACAATCTTACTTTTTTATAACATTTTTGAACACTGAAGCCTATAAGTAAGATATAATCCAAAGTCCATCAAAGCTCATTAAACTCTTTCTAAACACCCATATACATGAGGCAACAGTTTCATGGCTTAACGTCAGTTCCTTAGGCCAATTGTATATGAACAGTGTTGACACTAAATTAGAAACAAATAAATCCATTCAGATAGTTTTTAAATTTCTGCTACTTTTACATTAATATGTCACATTGGTATATACTGCCAATAGTTCTTTATAATAACATATTGAATTAAGTCAAATTTTCAATTAAAATTTCATTTAGAAACTAATTATAAAACATCTTCTCTTTCTTAGTTAAATCCCAATCCATTTAAAATTATTGTTCCCATATTAAAGTCAAATTTTAGTTCAAGTAGTATAAACTTTGTATTATTTTCAAATATACAAAAAAAAAAAAAAAACTTCATTTTCATTTATTTGAACTCCACTGGTCTGGAAGTCCAGATATATTATTCTCAAAATGAGCATGCTGCCCTGTTCCTATTTCCAACTCTTAGAAAATATTTATTTCAAATGGTAATATCTTTAAATCTTGTATAGTTATTATTTAAACATCATATTGCCAGTCACCTGGTCACACTCTAAAATGAGCCTGTTCACGTCTCAAAATTTTCATCCATTAATAGTAATCTTGCTAGGAAAACCATCTAATGTATCTTTGGCAATTGTCCTCCTGAATTGAAAGCGGCTATGAGGAAGGAAATAAACATAAAAATTAATTTCTAACACTGTTTTTACTCAATTTAATACTATTATTCATTTCTCTGTTAAACTTCAAATTTTACTATGGTAATCCCTACCTGCTGTTGCCTATTCTTACACAGAGCTCAATTGCTCATTGCTTTCATTTAACCATGTTCTGGGATAGAACTTGGGTGTCTTTTTCAACTTACTATAAGAAGGAAAAGAGGACATCAGTACTTGAAAACATTTTTGATCCCTGTGCCATGGATTTAAAATAAACTTTAACTTTTACCTTGCTCCATGCTGTGCCTCTTATCTCAGGCAAAAGACTGTCTTTGGGAAGGAGCCAAGGCCTCTGATCTGGGTTTTAAATACCCTCCAAAAGCTCACAAAATTAACTAATTGAATGACCTCCTTAATTACCCTGAATCTATCTATTTTCAAACTAGTATAGAGTAAAGGCAAGTATATCACTTGCCCAGCCTTATGGCTAAATGGTCAGAGCAACCACCTTTTTAGTCACACTGCCCTAATCAGGAGTTCAATTCCCATCTCTGGTTTTTATCTAAATTATTTGTCCCCTGTATGAATTACACTTTAAATATATTAATTCTTTGAAATTTGCTACATATTGATCTGCAACGAAGATTTTAACATGAGTTTTAGTGTCCTAATATATTAATTCTCCAAAGTGTCAATTCTAACCTGAAAACCCTTTATACTTGATGTATACTCATTATCTCCTTGTTTTGACCTAAGGGTTTAAATCCCACCACAACCACTGAAACCATCTATTATTTTACTTATTGTTTTCTGTGTCAGTTTTGTAAATAAACCTAATCTCCCAAAATGTAAATATTAATTACAGTGGCAACATTGCCCACATGGGTAATTACCATCCTTTGTTTCTAATTTAGTGTCAACACTGTTCATATCGATTGGCCTGAGGTGACGTTAAGCCACAAAACTGTTGTTCTCATGTATATGGGTGTGAAGAAAAGAGTTTAATAAATACATGAGTTTTGATGGATTTTGGATTATATCTTACTTTTTATAACATTTTGAACACACAAACAGAAGCAGGGCAATTCTAGATTCAATTCAAATGGCCCAACTCAAGAAGATGGTCAGTGAACCAACTAGGGAAGGGGTGGTGTTAAGAGGTGATTACGGGAAATCTCAGCACAAGTGATCACAATACCATGTGGTTTAAGACGCGTATCGATCGCTATGAACAGAACAAAGGTGAAGGTGCACAATTGTAGGCTGGCAGATTTTGGAAGGATGGGAGACTATGCTTGACAGGCCCTGGAAGGGTTGAGGAATCTTGGGATGTGGACACCATGTGGGCTCGACAAAGGGTGCCATTGTGGGGCACAGCTCTGTCATCAAAAGGGTGAGTAAAACAGAAGGAAAAGGAAGCCAATGTGGTGCAGTAGGGAAGTGGAGGACTGCGTCAGAGCAAAGAGGAGAGCCTTTAGGAGCTTTAAAATGATGCAGGGGAGCAGGATTGGGAGGAGTATCAGGTAAAGCAGGAGGAGGTGGGGAGGGTGGTCAGAAGAGCAAAGGCAAGGACAAAGGAGAGTATTGCCAAAGCGGTCAAAAAGGGGGACAAGACATTTTTTAGGTATATAGGGGAGCAAAGGAAAATGTTTCCCATTCCCTTTCTATTCCAGTCAGGAAATCTACTGTTGGTCAAGCTGCCTTCTCATATCACTTTCCTAAGCTCTGGTCAACCCTGCCACTGTCAATCTGCTCTGCCTGGTCTCCCTTCTCACTTAAATCTCTTCTTCAGTAGTTTTCCTACTGCCTGCAACTGTCCATGCCCTCTTACCTTGTTTCCTTCCCCGTAGCCATTTTCACCTGGCCACATTGCCCCCCCCCTCATAGAAACATAGAATTTGATGGCAGATAAGGACCGCTTGGCCCACCCAGTCTGCCCATTTCCCTACCTGATGGATAAGCTGCAGATCCTAGTTAACCAGCAGCCTACTTCGTCCTACCCTCACCCCTAGAATTGCCTTATGACTGTCCCATGCATGCTTGAATTCCACCACTGTTTTGACTCCACAACCTCCTCTGGAAGGCCATTCCATACATCCACAACCTCTCTGTGAAAAATACTTCCTTAAATTACCTCTGAGCCGCCCCTTCTATCTTCAAATTGTGCCCCTTGTTCTTGCACACCTCTTTTTGAAAGATGCTACCCTCTTGGACTTTGTTGATTCCCTTGAGGTACTTGAAAGTTTCTATCATGTCCTCCTTTTCCCTCCTTTCCTAGGGCTATACATACAGCTCCTTGATCTCTCTCTTCATATGTCGTCCAGTGCAGATCCTGCACCATTTTAGTGCCCTCCTCTGGACAGCTTCCATCCTGTCTATGTCCTTGCAGAGATTGGGTCTCCAGAACTGCACTCAGTACTCCAGATGTGGTCTCACCAGCTGTCTGTACAGAGGGATAATAACTTCTTGTTTTCTACTGGTGATGCCTCTCCCTATGCATCCCAGTATTCCCCAGCCCTCCTTGCTGCCCTCTCACACTGCTTGCCCACCTTTAGGTCATCTGATATGACTACCCCAGGTCCCTTTCCATTTTTGTTGTTGTTAGTGTCTCACCCCCCCATTGTGTACTCTTCCTGCTACACCGCCCTGTTGGAGTAATTCCCACTTGCTTATCCAAACTATTTTTCATGAATCACATGCACCTTGTTGCACGGTTTTGCCTTGCAGTGTTTAAAGATTATGCTCCTTTGTGAAGATGTTGGTATTAATAACTGCTTGATTTACAAGTGTAAGAACCCCCAAAAATGGAGCTTACCTTATGGGCTATGTGTCATGAAAATTAGCGTAGTTCTAGCCCCATGGCAGTCAGCGAAGCAAACCAGAACAGGAATAAAGGAGCCCTCATGGGTTAAAATAAAAGCAGCAGAGGCGAAACAAAAGAACTGCAGGATATAAAGATACTGGGCAACACCCGTGCAGTTCCAAACCTCTGGCTCCAGCATAGATTGCTAGACAATGGATCAGAGGGCCAGCTCTCTAGCCTGAGAATGTTGGGCCATTTATCTGTTTGCAACACTACAGGGTGTGCATGCATGCTTTGCATGGCCAGGCTAGCATTCCAGAGCTCAACCAGCCTGGAGATTTTTAGACCAATAGGGCGTCGAGTTGAGTAAATATAAAGGGACTTGAAGTGAACAATCTGGGCTCGGCCAGTTCTGCGAATATGACACAGAGATAGAAGCAGTGAGCCGGTGATCTACTGTCTGTCAGGCCCGGCAGGATAAAGAATTCTGGGATCCCAGCAACTGACTTTTGTGAAGACAACAGTTTTTATCAAAACTGAGTTTCAGGGTGAGGAATGGAGCTAGAGTTTTCCTGCTCGACCACTGACTTTCCCTTCTGAGGGATGAGCTCCTTCGAAGTTCAACCAACTGAGAAGGCCACTGCCTGTTTTGGGGTTCCAGGACCCCCTGCAGCTGCCTCCCTAGACCAACTATGTGAGAGAGGTGAGTGAATACAGGACAATCCCCAGGAAGCCTGCTCTCCAACTATCTTAACCTTTGGTATCTTAAAACAGAATGGGTATCTGTGAAGCTACAAAACTGTAAGTAAGCATCGAGATTTTGGCCTTGCACCAAGGGAAAAATGTGATTGTGCCAGGGATGGAAGGAGAAGCCTTGGGCAGGACATTACCACTTTGATAGGCCTAGGCAGAAGATCTGTGGAGACCACCCAGCCACCCATTTGTATGTGGATTACAAAAAAGGGGCTTCCCTGCAACAGTTTACATTTAATTGTTCAGCAACACTTTGGGTTTTAAATTGTGTTAGCCTCACGACAGTTTAAGCATGCCACCAAGCTTCTACTCTCTAGCAGCAACTGCATCTGCATTCGATACCACGGCAACTAAAAGAGGCTTTCACCCATGGCCTCTGGGGGATTTGAGTTGAGTGTACCACTTGGGGTTGAAGTAGTGCTGGAGCTTGGGCAGATTGTGTGGGGTAAATTATTGTTTTGTTACTGCATAGAGTATACACATTTTACTGCTACCCCCTTGCTCACATTTTCCCTACTGTCCTCTTGTCCTTTCCATACCCTCCCTTTTAAATAAACTGTTTGAACTGCATTTCTGGTTTGTGGGTTTTACTGCTGTTACAGTGTCCACATGTTCTGGGGCAGGACTGTGTGAGCAGGTTATTCACTGTTTCCTGGGGGAATAGCCTTGCGTGTCAGCATCCAGGTACCTCGTATTGCTACCTCAGGTGGAGGTACTGCACTACGTTTAGGCCCGAGTACCCAGTATAACACATCTTTAGGCAACCCAGGTGATCTCCCTCGAAGAGTTTGGAGAAGTGAACCCCAAGGACCTCAGGCAGTCAGCTACACATGTAATGCCTTTTATGAATGTCTTGCCTTGCTGTATCCATGAATGTTATTGCCTGCATGCATATCTTCCCTCTCAATAAGAGTGAGTTTAAAAAAAATGATCACACTCCTTTTTTGACTGTCCAGTATTGCTTGTATAACGCTAATATTTTTGTAATGCTGTTAATACTGTTTTTTTCTCCTCTTGTACTCTATTCCATACCCCTACTCCCCGATACATCTGGAAACAAGCTGCTATTAGCTCTGTATATCCTACCTACCAAAATGTTTGAAATAAATAAACACTCCTGCTGCTTGTCAGTGTTTTGAATTCTAATCCTTTGCTTCAACAATCACAGTCCTTTCCATGACAACATATTCTGATGTCACAGGCCAGGTGTTATGACATCCCTTGAAGCAAATGTACTGCAGAAAAGATCTTTTTTGATATCATTTTTATTCAGTTTTCCAATATATGCAGTGCCCCTCTTTTATTGGCCAACCTCTGTATATCCTAAATTTTGGCAGATAAAAGAGGTTGGATGTTAAAGGGGGAGCTAGCATTTCTGGAAAACGGTACAAGAACTCACACTGGTGATAAGTAAGGATGTCGGATAAAGAAGGGACGGAGAAAGGAGGGAGGGAGCAGTGTACATTACATTAAAATAAACATCAATACCTGCATCCTGTAATCACAGATTGTTACAGTCAATATGCTAAATCTATCATAGGAGCAAAAGGCCACATAAGTGTTCACACATATCAGGGGTTTGGGTTTGTTCTTTCTTTTAAAAGAAAGTGAAAACATTTCTTCACAATTCTTCACACATATCCACTATATGCATAAATAATTAAGGTAGCTACATTCTACTTAACCCTGTTCTGGCCAATTAAAAAGGTTTACTAACATACTATTTGCCAGCAGACTAGGCCTTACGGTCTATCGGGTCTGCTCGAACCTCAGATCCTTAGTTGGGTGCGAGGCCCTCCTCTCCCTCCCTTGTGCTCCAGAAACCCTCATCATCCATTCCCACCCCCCTGGGACAGGCCATCATCTGATACATCCACTTTCTGTGTCTGTCCCACCCTCTCTTGAAGCCCTCCACTGTGGATCTCTGAACCAGCTCACCAGGCAGTGCATTCCAAGGGTCCACCACCCTCTCAGTGAAAAACCTCCTCCCCCCCCACCCTTCCACCTTCCAACTTCAAACCATGCCCAGTATTTCCAAGGTTTCCATGTTTTGTTTTGTTTTTTCAAAATTCTCAAACTTCCTGTAAGTGGCATGTCTCTCTCATTTAAAGCAGGTTTTGACATGAATTGTATCCAGTCCTCTAGGCTGGGGGACAATTTTTCTTTCCATTTACTCAAAAGTATTCTTTTAAATCCTGAAGCTGCTGATAGTAGCCATTTCCTTTCAAATGTAGTCAAGGAAAACAAAGACTAGGTATCCCTCAGAATAAATATCCCAGCCAAAATCTCAGAGACAGAGATCCTGCCTTCAAGCAGATGTCCTCAATAATAAAGAATGAATGGAAATAAAGGCAGAAAATATTTCAAAACAAGCTGAATTGGGTCTTCATTTTTGATACTTCCTCATTAAATGTTGCTGACTAGTGACCTCTACTGGATGAGTGCAGTAAAACTGGGTCTTTGTTTTCTCGTGTTCTTCATGCTTTTACCTGTATGAACAGCCAGATGTCAGAATGGTTCAACTTAAGCAACAGTAGATAGATGCATTTTACCTGGTGGAAAGCCAACAGACTAGGGAGCAATAGGTACTGTAAACTTTCTGTTTCCTTAGCACAGAAACCACCGACATTAGATTTGGCCACGGTCCCTGCTTCTGTACTGTGGCTGGTTCATTTTCGTTTCATTTCATTTAAAACAAAAGCTTATGGACATAAACTGCCCATTTTTATAGGCAACTGTGGTCAAGGTACATAGATTACAGTCAGACAAAACGTGAAACAGCACATACAAAACAGCACAGAAAATTATTTCTTGTAACAATTACAGATATCAATACTCCTGATAGATTTTCTTAAATTTGTCGCAAAGGATTTGTAACTTCTCAAGAGCCTAATATGCTGTGGTAACGAATTCCAAAAACTGAAAATTTGACAATTAAAAGCAGATTCACCAATATTTTTGTTTTTGGCATTTGGGCAATTGAAAATAGATGTCCATGGACCTTGTCTTAATATTTGTATTTGCCATTTTTTCACCATAGATTTTAATATGGTTGGCATCTATCGATTTACATCTGCCAACAACCCAGTTGTTGGTTTGATTTTGATACTATGATTTCCAATCTGAAATACTGTAAAGAGAAAGTACAGTTACATAAGGACTTACCATAACAGTAGACCTTGAGAGAATCTCTTGCAGTAGGTCATGCCGTCCCTCCCTCCTTTCCTCATTGCACGGTCCTTCACTGTTGTCCACTCCATGTAGGCATATCTTCTGTTCCAGATCTGTTATGGTGACTCCTTCATCCTCCTCAGTTCCCTCAGTGTCCCTTCATGGCAAGGTCACTGCCAGGAAGATCCAAGGAGGATCGGGACCACCCATGATTATATAGGGTGAAGCAGACATTGTGGCAACATTGTGAGCGGTCTCCAGGTGAACTGCTGGTGAAAATCCTCGTGTAGCTCCTGGTGCCAGTGGTGGAAAGTTCCTCAAGGTGTGACCTGCTGCAAGAGATGGCCTCGAAGAAGATCAGGTGTGATCATTGTAATGAAAGATCAAAGGCAAATCTACAGGCTTTATTCACGAGAAGTGCAATCCTTTGCAAAAATGTTTAACTTGCTGAAGAGTGATTAACAACACTATAATCCACCAGTGACAAAATATTGTCAATGCAACCAGTCTTTTTAGCATCAGATGTAAGATTAAAACACTGTTTCTGTACAGCATACCGAACCTTTGAGTCACAGATTGTTAATAAGAAAGACAGCTATCATTGAGTCAGTGCTGAAATTGCCATGACGATGACTGAAATAACCAAGATGATAGCTGAAATCAGCATGACAATTGAAGTGTGAAGCATGAGGGCCCCTATGTTGGAGCCAGGGAGACAGGTGGGGGATGTAATGAATAAAAATCAATTCAATTTGAGTGCAATCACTGTGGTTGATCAGTCAAGTTAACCAAAAAAACAACATCTGTTTGCAACAGTGGTACTAGTTAGCTACAAAAGGTTTCCACATTTCATTTCTATTCTATGTCGGGTAGGTGCGATTGTGTTTTACATATGTTGGTGAGGAGTATGGTGAACAAATAGGAGAAACAAAACATCAGACTCCTGACCCCTCCCAAAAAGTTCAAAAAACACCCATTTCACCTTGGAAATGAAATTTAACAGAATGATAAAAAGTTGTATTTCTATTTTTGTTTGTAATATTTAGACACAATTCATATTTGATGATGTTACTGTATTTACCACCCCTCATTTTATATTAATGGGGGCATTTGCAATGATGACAGGATTTTGTATGCCAAACATCATCTCAATGTCTTGGTTTCCACCTCTGCTAATCTTATAATCCCCTATAAGCACGAGATCATAGCTTTTTTCCCCTATACCACTGGTCATTTTGGTGGCCCTATTCTGCACCTTCTTAATTACATTAATGTTCTTTTTGCATTGAGGAGATCAAAACAGAACATCGTACTCCAAGTGGGGCCTGATCAGGGCCTTGTAAAGTAGCAGGATTATTTCCCCTGCTGTGCTGGTCACTTATCTTTATATGCACCACACAATTTTGTGGGTCTCTCGACAGCACTACCTGTCCTGCTTCAGTCCATTGGCCGTTATGACCCCCAGGTCCATTGCTCCGTAACTGCAACATAAAGAGCCACACACGATGTGCAGGTCCTATCTCTGTTCTTCCCTAAGTGAAGCACATTTGTTCAGTTACATTGGACCCAAGGCTCCAAAAGTCAGACCGATCGTCCAGCCTGTTCAGGTCCCTCTGCTGTTTGTCACCATTGTCAAGGTGGGTATCTTAGAGTTATCAGTAAACTTAAGGATCATGCTGGAGACCTCATTCTCCACTGGTGGTGCTCGAATAGTATCCTAAAAAGTCAGATACCATTGGACTCCACTTATTTGGTTAGATTTTGGATTTTGGTCAAATAGCACTGCTGTCCAACCAGGGATCTGACAATCTCAGATCCAAGGCAGGGATTCAGCTGGTAGGATGGATCCAGTGGATCTGACCAATGGATCCAGTGATCTGATAATCAGATCCATCTTAGATCCAATTATCCAACTTGGATCCAAACTCAGATGCCTGGATCTGACCTTAGCTGTCTGGATCCAACACTGAATACCCCAACAATCTGACCTTGGATCCAAAATCTGACTTTGGTTAGATTTTGTTGGATCCTAGGTCAGATACCAGGGCTATCCAATGGAGGGAAATCGGATTTCCAATGCACTACCCGAGCACCACAGATTATTGATGGAGAAGGTGTAAAGCAGTGGCCCCTGCATCGAGCTCTGAGGTAGGCTGCTGAGTACTCCTCTCCACTCGAAGTAAGGCTTATTCACCATCAGCCTCTGCTTACTACCCCCAAGTCAGCATGTAAGCCACCTTGTGGGCTTACCATGACATTATAGGACAGGTTCATCCTTCCTTTGGGTTGAGATATAGATTAGGCACACTGATGAGTCCTGAGAAGGACCAAACACTTGTCAGTGTCTTCTGTTCTCGGCCTTTTCAGATTGAGAGAGGCCATTTATCACCATAGAGTCCATCTTAAAGCAAAACATGTCTAAGTTCTTCCATAGTATTTTGCATAAACCTCCCATGATGCTTTGCATTTTTGGTTTATGTGTGATTTTGTATTTCATTAAAATCTGACTTTATTATCAATTCCCTGCCTGGATAGCCTTTGCCTCAATGCTTTTATGCCAATATTCTTTGTCTTTTAGATTGCTTTCCTATTTTTAGCTCAACATGACCCAGAGCCCATAAGACCATCATAGGGCTGGTTCTATTTTCCCCTTGGTTGAGATACAGATGAGGCACATGGATGAGTCCTGAGGAGAAAACACATTTCTGTTTCTTTTGTTCTCAGACTTTGCAGATGGTGTAAGAGGCCATTGGGCACCATACATTCCTGCTTAAACTGTAACCTGTCTAAATTATTTTATGGTAATTGGCATGCGCTTCCCATGATGCTTTGCATCAATGGGGCATGAATGATTTTGTATTTCTTTGAGACCTAGCTGCATTGCCAATGTCCTTCCTGGGTAACCCTTGCCTCAGTGCTTTTGTGCTAAAGTTCTTTGTATTTTACACTTTTCTCCTATTTTGGCTCATCATGCTACAAACCCATAAGACCAACAAAGGGCTGGTTCCGCTTTCCTTTGGGCTGAGATACAAATGAGTCCTGAGAAGGATAAAACACATGTCTGTGTCTTTTATTCTCAACATTTGCAGACTGTTTGAGAGACCATTTGGTACCATACACTCCTGCCGAAAGCTGAAATAGTATAAATTCTTTCAGTGTAATTTGCATATATTTCCCAGGATATTCTGCATTATGAGGGTATGTGGGATTTTGTATTTCTTTGAAACCTGGCTTCATTGTCAATGCCCTTTCTGAGTGGCCCTGCCATAGTGCTTTTATGCTGAGGTTCTTTGTCTTTTACATCCGTCTTGTATATATGTCATGCATGCTACACTGGTTTACTTTGCCTAAACACCTGTCATGCACCACAGCATCAAAGGCTTGACTGAAATCCTGATGGACTATGTTTACAGCCTTGTCCCTATCCACCTCCTTGGAGAAAGTGATTGGGATGGTTTGGCATTATTTGTCCTGCATAAATAAATGGGAGGCAGCATAGTGTAGTGGTTAAGAGTACTGAGCTGCAAACCTAGAGAACTGGGTTTGAATCCCATAGCCACCACTTAAATACTGTGTGACCATGTGCAAGTCACTTAACATCCCTGTGCTCCCAGGACACACCTGGAAATAAGCCACAGCTTAGTGTGTCTTTCCTGGCCATAAATTGTAAAATAAATAAATAAATCCATGCCAAAAGGGGACAAGAACCATGGCCTGAATCAAGTACGCCATTATTCTATCCTCTGGGACCTTGCCCAGTACTGATGTTAGGCTATCTAGCCAGTAGCTGCACATGTCTAACCTTGCCCCCTTCCTTAAGATGGCAACTACATGTACCACATTCCAATCCTGTGGTACCAGACCTGTCCTGAGAGACTGCCCAAGATTGTTTCACATGGCACCTATCCAATCTGCCCCTTGGGATTTACCTGGCTTGATCCTGGACTGGCAGTCTGCTACCAGGGCAGGCCAGATGTCCAATGGCTACGTCATGGCCACCCCTGATGTTATATGCCTACCCAGTGTGCCCGCTCCCTAGGGACACCTTGATGAACACTAAAACAAAGAACTTGTTAAACATCTCAGCCACTGTTTCTAGTGCTCTCACAGGTTTCTCCCTTAACCTGTTATGGGGGTGAATCCCCTCCTTCGGCCCCCTCTTTCCATGTATGTGCTGGAAAAAGGCTTTGGTGGTGTCTGCAGCTTCTGCTGCTATCCTGACTTTCTGCCCTTCCTTGGCCATTTTAATTCTAGTTTTTGCAGTCCCTCAGTGCAGCTCTGTACTCCACTCCAGCCTGGAAACAACCATTCTCTTTCCACTGGTTATAGGCCTTGTTTTTGTTCAGAACCAGTTATCTTGGGTTCCTATATAGTCAGCAGGGACACATTTGGATCCATTTTCCCTTATTGCTTGCAGGAATGCAGACCTGGGTATCTGCTTCAAGCACCCTCTTTAATGAACTCCAGACGTGCTCTGCACTACCAGTCTCATGCAACCGTGCCAAACCCCTGGATGCTAGGTCCTTTATCATGGCAGATTCAGCCTTTCTAAAGTTTCAGATCCTGATGGCTGAAGTCTGGTTAGCTTCCTAAAATACCAACATCCAGAGGCACTCACAGTTCATGGTGCTGCCTGGTAAGCATAACAAATCCAAAAGAGAAACTTGGGCACACACTCACGCGAAAAGAAGGCCAAACATGTAAAAGTAAAGTCCTTTTATTAAAATTTCCAGCATGAACTCTGCCCCCAACAAACCAGCACAGAAGAATGTCTCAACGTTTCTCGCAGACACACTGCGCTTTATCAAGAGATAAATAACTGACCACATACATCACAATATATAGGGAGCTCTTCATTAAGAACACGTCACTAATTAATCTCATGGTATAATTAAATAAATGCATCTATCATTGCACTAATCTCATTATTATTACACACAATATATAGTATCATCTTACCAACATACAAAATCAATTAAAAACATTAACGTTTTTAATATGCTAACCTATATGTGCAACTAGACAATATGAAACTCACTAAAAGTTATTAATACTGATACACCTGCTACTCAAATTTTCTCACAAATGTGGTGACAATTCTACTTTGTCGTTCAACCCAGGAAAATTAGTGGCACAAAGCCTATAAATCCAAAAGTTTTCTCTGCAGGCCAATTTATTATCAATGTTACCACCACGAGGGCAATCATAACTTTCTCAATGCCTATAAAATTCCACTCATGTTGTCTTTTATCTTGAACGGAATGTACATGGCATGCTGTTACATATTCAAAATTACTATTAGCAATTGCTCACATATGTTCAACAACCCTCTCTTTTAATTTTCGTTTTGTTCTACCCACGTAGTAAGCACCACACTTACATGTTGCTAAATAAACTGCATGTGTAGTATCATAATTAATAAACGAAAAAATTTGCAACATTTTTCCATCTACTGGATTTAAAAATGACTTAGCCATCATTATGTTAGGACAATATTTACATCTCTTACATCTAAAACATCCAAGTGGCAATGAGGGTTAACCAGTTATTTTTCACATTTTTTCCTGCAGAGAATTTTAACAGTTTACCTTTCTTTATTTCTAAATTTTCATTCAACTGTTAGCGTTCGAGCTCATGTTCATTAGGGTGCCCCTGTATTTCATTAGTTGTAATATCAACTGTATATTTATTCCCCAACTCAAAATTGGGTGTAAGTGGCTCTGGTGGGAATAGAGCATACCATATACATTCCGCTCAAGATAAAAGCAAGGGTGCCAGAATATGGTAAAAGCCAAGGGGGCTGAGAATCAAAATGGCACTTATGAGGATACAAAGGGCACTTTTTCTATACTAGTTTTCGCCATACAGAAATAAAAACTGGAGTGGTTACCGCCCCTTTTGTCCCCCCGTTCCGGCACCTATGGATAAAAGACAATATAAGTGGAATTTTATAGGCATTGAGAAAGTTATGATTGGCCCTCATGGTGGTAACATTGATAATATATTGGCCTGCAGAGAAATCTTTTGGATTTATAGGCTTTGTGCCACTGGTTTTCCTGGGTTAAATGACAAAGTAGAATTGTCACCACATTTGTGAGAAAATTTGAGTAGCAGGTATATCAGTATTAATAACTTTTAGTGAGTCATGTTGTCTAGTTGCACATATAGGTTAGCATACTAAAAATGTTAATCTTTTTAATTGATTTTGTATATTGGTAAGATGATACTATATATTGTGTGTAATAATAATGAGATTAGTGCAATGATAAATGCATTTATTTAATTATACCATGAGATTAATTAGTGACGTGTTCTTAATGAGGAGCTCCCTATATATTGTGATGTATGTGGTCAGTTATTTATCTCTTGATAAAGCGCTGTGTGTCTGTGTGAAACGTCGAGACATTCTTCTGTGATGGTTTGGTGAGGGCAGAGTTTGTGCTGGAAATTTCAATAAAAGGACTTTACTTTTACATGTTTGGTCTTCTTTTCACGCGAGTGTGTGCCCAGGTTTCTCTTTTTAATCTGGTTAGTTTCCCTTGTGACAGGAGGAAAGTATCCTGGTTGTGGTTATTGTTTCCCTGTGGCTCCTTTGGTTTTACACTGGAGATGTCCCCATCCCCATTGCTGAAAACAAGGACAAAGGTGGCCTCAAACCTAGTACTCTGTTGGACATGCTACTGTAGGAATCAGCCTTTGAAAATTGATGGGAATTTGCACTTAGCCCTGCCATTAGACCTTTCAAGAGCCAGTCTGTGCCTGAGTGATTGAAGACCCCAGAGCACCACTGCATTCAATATGACTGCTCTCATAATTTCCTCAACTGGTTGGGCATCATGCTCCATTATAAAATGGAAAGAAAAATTCCTGGGTTCTGATTGGTCAGTGCTGCCCTTCAACAGTGATGTTATCCCAGCACATCATCACACCTATTCAAAAAGTAACTAAAGATGTATTTTAAAAATGCATGTTTCACTTTGTTTGTACAAGTAAGTAATTTCATAATTGCAATAATGCACTCCAGAACATGTGTCAAGGTGAAATAACATCACCTTTCAGGCGTTGGATGCCCTTGGCCTATGGCCTCATGCCAACCAGTTGATGAATGATGTAATCCCAGCCCAACACATGCGCATCATGCATTATTTTTTAATTGAACTGTTTGGGAGCCTGTAATACCTACCTCCAATCTGACTCTTTTGCCCCTGTTTCCCCCAGCTTGACTCAGATGACCTTTGTGACACTGTTTGTGCCCCGAGACCAGATTTTCAATAGCAGAAAAGCTGTGCTCGTGTGACAAAATAGAAGCTGTGCAAGAGGTGGTTCCCCTGCTCAGTTATGTTTTTTTCCACACTAACACAGTTTTCAAAAACGTGCCTTTTTGCATCTTTTTCTACATTTTATGGCAGCTTTCACAGATTGTTTGGCACATCTGAGCAGAATTGCTGCTCGTGGTATAGCTAGGAGCAGCATATCTTGCATATCTGCACAAAAAGGAAAATGTCACCCATGTGCAAAAATGCTGAAAATAGCCATTTCAGTGGTGCAAGATTTTACCTCATTCCAGGCTGCGCATGGAGACTTGAACCCGATTCCATAGCGGATGCACACCGTGGTGCAGTGTGACTTGTACCAACACCATAAATCATGCATCGCCCACCCACGGGTTCTGTGGGATGGGATTCTAGAGGAGGCCTGTGCCCAGGGGACCTCGCCATCCAAGGCCCCTATGGCACAGCGGAAGGGGGGCCATGGTAGCATCTGCACCCAGTTCCAAAAGGGCAGCTGACGTAACCCCTCAATGCCATTCCTGGAGGCCCTGTGGCACTGTGGGGTTAGACCAGGTATGTGCTGGCGTAAGGTGCTTCCACTGTGCCCAACTGCCTGATGCCCCCCTGCACGGACCAGACCCTCATACTGCCATGCCACACCGACTCCCCTACTGCATAGTAGACCCCCACCCACACCCACCGACAATGCCAGGGTCCACCCACCAGCTCCTGGTACCATGATGCGGTGATGCCAGCCCCCCCGGTGCCAGTGTGATTCTGCCAACACCCCCCCATGACCCACAGGGCTTACGGGCATGTCTTGCTATCTTGCTCCCCCGAGTCTAGCCATAGCCATGAATGACTTTACACCATGTTACTTCTTGCATGTTTTACTAACCCTAATGTACTTATTACTTTCTGGTCCCTGTACCCCTCTTTCTAGACATAGACAAGTCTTACAGGGGGCATCTGCACCTGAAGCGTAAAATCTCTAGCTCCCGGGCGGTCGGCACCTTCACAAGCCACCATCCAAAACCATTTGCCAGGATTCTTCTTTAGCAAAGCACTGCTAAAGCCACCAACCAAATGGATTGCGAGCACTTTCCGGCCCTTGCTCCCGATTGGCTTCTGCAGTTTACTCCTGCGATCCTTCCAATTCCTGCAAAATCAGATGGTCTGCCTGTATTTTGCTGAAATAGCTGTAATCACTTCTTTCCCTGACTGATGGGATCCTTTCATTTACTGCTCAGAGTGCAAATATTGGGAGTATGAGTGTCTATGTTCATTTTTTTAACCTTTGTCTGAGACTGGCCTTAGGCGCCAAAGCATATTCATCACCTACCCTGTCTTGCGATCTTCCCAGTGGCGCGATGGTCCACTGGATGTAGACAGCCAGCACTAGCACCATATAACTGGAAAATATGTGTGGTAGGCTCTGTCCCAGCCATCGCTTCAGTACCTAGCTCACACCTTCTACTAGCAAGTCGCAGCATAGCTGCCTCCTAGTCCTAATGTAACCGCTCCCTGGGGCTGCCATTGATAGTGCCTGGCAGGCTGTTTGTTCCCTTTCAGACCTAACCATACCTGTTTTACTCCTTTTTGTGAACTGTGTCAAGAAAAAAGCTGTTATCACTAATTTTGTCTGACTGTTATGATAAGGATACCTAGGTCTTGCTTGCGTTTTTTTAAGGAAATTCCTGTGATAACATCCATCTCCGAATCTCTGTGGTCTAGCCTGTTCCCACTATTTTATACTGTTCACTGTGACTTACTGATGATTCTTAAACTGTTATGTATGTTCCTTGTGTTTTGATTTGCACTTCTATTATGTTTTATTCACATTTTAAATATAGCTGTTTGTACTATAATCTGGACTTAACCAGGTCCATCTTGTAAATGAGCTTGCTCAACAATGTTTGCCTGGATAAATAAAGATTTGATTAATTGATTGATTGATTGATGTATGTCTTGGGGCTTGGGGGGTGGCTGCACCCTGTCATTGGGCATGTCGGCGGCACCCAGGTCAGGTGGACTGTTCCTGTGGCACACCACTAGAGGTGCTGCAAGTCACAGGACGCAGTCACCGGGGACCCTGCCTGTTCTGGAATCTGGTGCAGGGTCCCCAGCATAGTGGCGTATGTCGCAATTCGCATTCACCAGCGAGTTGTGCCATACGTCTTAGAATCAGGCCCTTAGTCACTGGATCCTACCAAACCCTTTAAAAATCAGGCCCTTGATGACCTCCTTGTGCTCCACAGGGACTTCTTCCCTTATGAAGAGAGCTGCTTCCTTATCAGACCTAGCCCTCCTGTATAATATTGTTAAAACAGTTTCCTGGGCACTGGGAAATCTCATTAAAACAACCTTATAGTACCCCTGCTCTGGCCTCGGTTGTTAGTATTCAATAAAAATATCTTGTGCCTAACCTACATATAGTAACTCAGAAGTAGTTAATCAAATCAAATCAGTTGTTTAAGACCAGGTCTGTAATTCAAGCAACTCTCTAAACAGATGATAAATGATTTGTAAATAATAAACACTCTTTTTGCCATTTCTAGAAATTGCAAAGCAGGAAGACCTGTCTGTGCCAATGTACGTGGATCGCCTGGACACACCTCTCCCGGACATCCCTTATCAGCGAGAACTGAGCAGTGAGCAGAAGGTTTTGAAAGTAAAGGAAAAAGGATCCTGGAAAGACCTCACCAATGAGGAAAAGATAGGCCGTAAGTAGTACTGAATTAAAAGCAGTGTCACCAAGAGTAGCTATAATTTTTCCATTAACAGCATGGCCAGTTGGTAAAAAAGTTCACTCAGCAAGTGTGGGGAAAATGTCTTTTTTTTGTGCTCTATTTTTCTGCCCCTGTACTGTGACCCAGGCTCTGCTTTGTCCCATTAGCAGGTTTTTGATCCCTCCCCTACTGCAGTGGTCACAACCACTGCTCCAAGATACCCACTGTCTTTCCTATCATATATGCCCAGGATTTACCACTCCCAAGTGGTGAAAGGATGGCTGGAACTTGTCCAGCCAGGTGGGGGGGAGGGGGTGCCAGCCATCAGAGTGCCACAACTGGACTGGAAGAACAAAGCATGCCATCTACCTAGATGACACCGTTATTTGCACCTGTTATTTACCCCTCCATGACCTACTGCCTCCCCACTGGGGCGCAGTCCAAGATAGAAGATCTTTCTGGGCAGTCTGAAGAGAAGTGGGACTTGGACCACCCACCACACTCTGAGTGACATTCGACAGCACAGGAATAAACATGTGCTGTCACCTGCATCCTGTGTTGGCATCCTTTGTAGCGCTGGCAGCAAGATTTCACCCCCCCTGACGAGAACCATGCATACCTGTCACAAGACTCCATCCAAATGTGGTACCAAGAGGCTGACTTGTACGGTAACACCAGGAGCCACCCCGTATCCATGAGGCAGGAGGTGTCCTGAGAGAGACGTTCACTGATGCTCCTGGTCCCCAAAGTCATGTCCTAGCCCTTATATCCTGTGGGTTCAAGTGGTGTATTGAATATAACATTCTTCTGCTTACATTTCAAGCCCCGCCCCACCGGTACCTCCATGAGCATCTGACCCCCTAAACACCTTGGAGAGTCACTACAAACACAAAACAAGGATTTTTGAAGGTTTCGTCCTCAGATTTGAAATCTGCTGAAGATTGTGCCTTCGTGGTGACAGCCTCAGTTTTGTGGAATTTTCTGCCAACATATCCACATCCATTGGTTACTTTAAATTCAAAGTAAGGAACTTTTTTTGAGGAGGAATGCTTTCCCTGATGGTGTGTAATTTGTTGTATCTATAGGAAATTCTGCTGCACTACTGGATGCACTTTATGTGGTTGTTTCATTGTTTTGATTATGTTTTTCATATTCTGTTATTATTCTATGTGTCCTTTTATCAGTCTAGGACAACTGAAGCACACCTCCCCTTCCATCATCACAGTGCCCAGTTCCACAGTGTCCCCATGCCACCATTGCAGGAGAGATCTTCCATTGCCAGCCCAAGTACAAATCTTTCTTTTTGTTCAATGTCCCCTTGGTCTTTAAAACCAGCTGTTTACATAGCGCCCCCTCCCTAATGCATCATTATACATGCTCCAACCAGTGAGATTATTGGTCGTGATCACATCTAATGCGGGTACTGCTACTTTCATGGGCTGCTACACTGATGAGTGTGGAGTAACCGCTCAGTGTGTGCAGTCCTCATCAAAGTAGTAAGAAGGGGCAGAAAGGGGTTGGTGAGGCAGGCTGCCCTGTTTGAGGACCCTGTTCTGTCTTGTCAGCCATTCATCTTGTGTAGAAGAAGGTCTATTCCTAGTGCTTACCATTTTATAAAAAGCCCTTGAACATTTTTTTAAACTTATAATTATGTAGTACAATTGATTATTATTCTACCCCCAACAGGCCTCCCCACCTGGTGTCAGGCAGCATGCCAGCTCCGATACCCCTTGCTTGTGGCCCTTCAGGAGAACACATCCAGTGTTGCTGAGGTGGGGGGCACAGAACTCACGAGCATTAGCAATAATCCTAAGGCTTGCTCCTGCGCCAAAAAAGATGTCGTTCCCCCAAGCGAAAACAGCACAATTTGTTCTCGTGTACTTAGGCAACTGGTGTCTCATCATGGGACCAGCCAGCATCCCCAATTAGACATTATGATTGATTTGCTTCATGGGTCCTGGGGGGAAGGCTGTAAAGCACTATGCCAGCCTGCCACCTTCCCCAAAGGCAAAGCGTATTGTCACATGTGAATCGTGCCACATCAGCCTACAGTTAGGCTGCAGCAACAACGCTCACTTAAGGCACACATTTATGTTGCTTAGCAGGTGCATTACTGGATCGACCCACAGTTCTGTTTTTTTTTTTTTTTTTTAATTTAAACCCTAAATGTATATTGTCTGACCCAGCCCTTGAGAAATGCTTTTTCTCCCCGTAGTGTATCGCATAATGTTTAATCAGAGCTATGAGGAAATGAAGAAGCCAACCAATGAGTGGAAGACAGTGATTGGAGGAATGTTCTTCTTTTTGGGGTTCACCGGCCTGGTTGTTTGGTGGCAGCGAGCGTACGGTAGGGGATCATATCTATCTATCTCTCTCTCTCGGCATATATAATTTGTACTGTTATAACTATGAAAGTTTTCCAGCCTTCTCACTAGCTGGAGCTGATCAAATGATGAGTCAAGGAACTCAATGATGACTTCAAGCGATGGGGTCAACACACTACGGCAGAAACTGACCTCTGATGTTATATCTCATAATACTAAAGAATCAAATAATGAAAAAAATCAGCAGAGCAGGGGAAGTTAATCTGGCAACTTTTCTAGGTGCTGGTCAGGCCCCACCTGGAGTACTGCATGCAGTTTTGGGCTCCCAATGCAAGAGTTGCCTATAGCCAACAGGCTTGTTGCCAATGACAGTATAATATAATAAAAGCCAAATAAATGGATTGTTTTAGCTGACAGAGGAGAAGTTGTATGGTTAGATACTGTGATGTTATGTGCACATACAGAACAGACTAAAGCACACACCACTACTGCAAACACAGACTTCTGCAGGCCTATGCACACACCTTTACAAACACTTGCATCTGTAAGAAGAACAGGAGCTAAGGGAGGAGGCATTGGACTTTAGGGCCCTTCCAGCAGCTGGGTGGCAGTAGGTGGTTGTGTTTTACAACCTTCTTGTGGGATTGCTCCTCACACTACACCAAAGGATGGCACCGTTTTGGGCCTTTCTAGCCATTAGGGCACTGGCATTATAGCGCCGGGTCATTACAGCTCCAAATGCTGGATTCATCGCCCCCTCCCCAATGTCTCCCCCCCAGAGTTAGTATCCTTAGAAAGGGCAGGGTGGGGCGCAGCACCCCACAAAAAGAGAGGATGGCAACTTCCTCACTTGGCACCATAATGACCGGGCGTGCCGCCGCTGGCCCATTTGGGTACAAAAACACAATGTTGAATGGCACGAAAGTTTGTTTCCATCTCCAGAAGGGACTGGAGTACTGTTTCAGAGCTATGTGATGGAAGTAGCCTATGTTCTTGTTGGCTGTGTTTGAAATCCTAAAAATCCTAGCAGACAAGAAGTGCAGAGTTTCAATTCATGTGTGCAATCAAAATTGGATTTCAGGATCCTGGAACTGAATTTTGGAATCCAATTCAGAGTCTGATTTGACCATTTTTAGGACTTGGGATTTTCAGTCTTCAATTCCAAAAATCCTAAATCCTAAAAACAATATGGAATCTGACGAATCTGACTCCATCAATCAGAATCTGAGAAACTCTATTATGAGCTACATCATATAGTTCTGAAATGGACTTTACTCTTATTTGTGTAAATCAGAAATATACCCAGTTAACTATGTGGCTAGTAAAGGCTGAACAATCACAATAGGAGCCAGTACTTAATACAACAAGCATTTGTCAATGCCGAATGGTGTCGCGCTGGCATTGGCTTTGGTAGTGCAGTGCGGAAACACATTTTGGGCAGGATGCAAAAAATGACAGCTGTACTGTTCATCAAGAGGTGTAAAAAAATGGCAGTGGTGAAAATGTGGCATGTAAATATTGCAAATTTGCGAAGTTACAAGGGTGCGTGGGAAATGCGCAATGCACGCTTGTAACACAGTCATTTCATGGACTTCGGCAGCAAATTTTCAACATATGTATTTTAACCCCTCTCCGGTACAGTGTCCTGTCATTTTCCTCAAATTGTCCCAAAAAGTGATTTCGCACTGTGACCTCGCCATTCTGCGCCAGACATGTGAAAACACATTTTGGGCAGGATATGTAAAATGACAGCTGTACTGTTCATCAAGAGGTGTGGAAAAATACCAATGGTGAAAATCCAGAGTGAAAATATTACAAATGCACAACGTTACAAGCATGTGTAGCAACTGCACAACGCACGCTCGTAAAACAACCATTTTTTTTTTCCACCAAGTTTGCAACATAGGCTTTTTGAGAACCCACCTCATGAACACTGCCACAGTCCTTGCGATAATCAGTCCCAAAAGGTGATTCCGCGCAGTAACTGCAAAATCACCTTTCGGGACCGATTATAGTCATAACTGCCAGAATTCATGAGGAGGGGTCCCAAAAAACCCATTTTGGACATTTGATGCAAAAATTCCCAAAAATGCCCGAGATATGTATCAAAGTTGAAAAAAAAACTATTTATTCCATTATACAGCTTACCGGCATTTCCTCAGTTTGCGGTCAGCTTTGAAGAGTGCAGACGTGTTCCTGGTCCACCGAAGTTCATTGTGCCAAGCTCCAGAGGTAAGTATGGGGTGAGAGGGGTGTGGGGAGGCAGGGTGCACAGTGGGTGGGTGCGGGTGGTGGGTGGGGGTGGGAGACTACGAGGAACGTTTTCTGTTTACAGGTGTTAAAAACCATCACCGGATGGTTTTCTTTTTACAGTTTTTAAGGGGATACAGTAGCCGACGAGGATTGGGTACCCCGTTGCTACATAGGGAGTGGAGGACACTAGCTGAGAGGATTGGGCACCCCTCAGCACAGAAGAAGGTGGGACATCATGCCGATGGGGTGGGCCCCCATCGGCACATTAAAGTGGGAATGGGGCGGATGCCGCTAGGGATTGGGCACCTCATGACAAACAATGAAAGCGGGGCGATGAGCCGAGGGATTGGGCATCCCCTCAGCAAGCAAAAAAGTAAAGGGGGACACATTATGCCGACGGAGAGTGGGCTCCCCCGTTGGCACATACATGAGGGGCAGGGTAAGCCGACCGGGGGATTGGGCACCCCCGAAGTGGGCAGTTTAGTGGCCACTGTGCCACCATGTTTGTAGCTGGCAAAGCATGTAGAAAGGTCCACTGTGTGTGACCAGCTTTGCTCGCATTGCTGCGGACCTTTCCTTTGATGTGATCACCACATTAGTATGCATGGTGTGGCGCTGGCATGCAGGCTGATTGGGGAATGAGGGGCGCACCTACTGGTGCGTGCCCTGCATTCGCCCAACAGCGACCGTGCCTCCAAACTCCACTACCGCAAGATGTTGGCTGCGCAAGCATGCCAACATAAAAACATCTTTTATAGGTCAAAAAGTTACCTACAGGTCAAATATAGCTCTTGCTTAAATAAGCCCTTACATCACACGGGAAACTTTGCAGGAACATAATTTTATTTATATTTCCTTTTATATTCTTATATTCCTTTTATATTCTAAGAAATAAATAAAATAAAATACATAAAATATTCTAATTGCTTTCTGTATTTAACTTCTAGCTTGTCTCTATACTTACATAGACAGACACGGCAACAGGATCGCTGGCACCTGGACTCCATTGGTTCTGGCTACTTGACTACACCTGAAATCATAATCCTCTGGTCATAACATCATAATAATTTCCACAACAACAGATCGTAATGTCATACTTATTGTATTTGTGTCATTTTTTCCTTTTAAAGTTTTTATTAGATTTTCAACAACAGAAACAAAAAATAATTCACAAATGATTGTACCATTAAATAAAATATTTCATATACAAGATGTAGAGGTAAAAAGCTTTTAAGTCATTGTATTAAATAGCATTATAAGAGCTGTTACTAAAAAAATTCTCTTGAGAAAAGGAGGGTAAGTAATCATGTGTGTTGACTAGGGCACTGTCCGCTTTCCAAAAGCAAAGGATTGTGATGCCAGGTGTAGACAAGCTACCAGAGCAGATGAAGTCTTCTGGACAGTGATCCGGTTTCCATGTTTATATGTAGAAAAAGGGGGTGCTAATCATAGCACAGAAGATATAAGCAGCAGGAGTCTAACTGTGTCTAAAAATGATGCTTTTTTTTCAAAGTTGCCTCTAGGATGTCTGAGCTCTTTAAGAAGGGGTTATGACAGGGTTGGCATGTCAGGGCAGCGGCAGCTGTGCCACAGCGGTACTGGTGACCTGGCTTTAGGAATGGGCCTGGGTCTAAGGGACCTGGGGGGAGGTGAGTTGAAGTATCCCAGAGGATATTTGCTTTCTCCAGGGAGGGAGGGAGGCCTACTGAGTCTGCTATACGTAAACCACCTCTGTAACCACAGGTGGCATCGCAAGCACATCAGCAAGGATTGGAGGGAATGCCCAAGCCCCTGCTGAGCTTGGGTGGATTCAAACTGCGCTTGCCCAGTAGCGTGCTGGGAAGAGGCTCAGCTTGCCACACAACCTACTACACCAGTCACCTGGGTTCAGGAATAGATGCAAGTCACTTTTGGGTGGGCTGGGGTGGGGAGGATTGAATATCCCAGAGAATCCTCCTCCTTGGGGAGACAACATGAGTCCCACTAGGCTGCGGCCATCTAAAAGAATCTGGGTGGCAGCACAGGGGGGCAGGAGGGAAAGGAATCCCACCCACAGGACACCGGTGGGGGGAAGGTTTGTCTCCATGGAGGTGGAGTACACACAATGCGTCATTCCACATGCTTTGGCTCATGGGGTCGAAAATGGTGGAAAAAATCCTGACCATGTCTGAATGATGACACAGTCCCCCCACAGGCCCCACACAGGAGACTGGGCATCTCCATGTCCTGTGCAGAGGACAATCACCGCACAAGGTAAGCCCCACTGAAGCAGGGTGATGGGACTGGGAGAATTGGTCTGAAGGACAGCAAGTCAAGCGACAGCAGAAGATAAAATGCTGATTTAAAAAAAAAATGGAGTCAAACCTCATAGGGTATTTGTCAGCCCTAATGACCATGCCACAGGGGCAAGTTGTGATGGTAAGTTCCGGATGCACCGAGGCAGTGACGGGGATGGGAGGCAGCTTATGGGAGGGCGCAAAGGCAGGATGGAAAAAAAAAATTAAGCAGAAGGGTAACATCTCTTACCCAGCTGCACCAAGTCAGGAAGCCACTCATGGAAGGTGGTCTTGAGGGATGCCTGAAGAAAAATCATTCCTGCAAGAGGAAAGAAAGGGCAAAATGGGTATTTAAAGTGTCCCAGGTGTCACATGAGAAACTCTGGAAAACTCATGATTAGGCCCATTTAAGCTTAGACATTACACGTCCTATGTGCTTACTTGCCCTTTTACTTTATACGAAATACTTTCAAAAGCTGTACCATAGTCAGTACTGTGGTACCACAATTTTCTGACCTCAGAACCATTGAGCCAGCTGTGCTCACACTAAGCTTTCACTTTCTGAGAGCATACATCAGAGAGTTTATGATCCCTAACTGTAAGAGTGTAAAGTTTGCTGTTTTTGCTACATAACTGTTATCAACAGATACCAAGAGTGTACTTCACATCGAGCTGAATCCAGTTTCTGTTTGAGTCTGCAGGCTCTCTATACACAATAAAGAACATTGTATGGTCAGCCATCACATCTCCGCTGTGTTTCTAGCTCAGAGCTGTTATGGTACCACAGGACAGAAACATAGAAACATAGACTTTGACGGCAGATAAGGACCGCTTGGCCCACCTAGTCTGCCCATTTCCCTACCTACAGGATAAGCCGCAGATCCTAGTCAACCAACAGCCTATTTCATCCTCCCCCCCCCACTAGAATTGCCTTATGTCTGTCCCATGTATTCTTGAATTCTCCCACAGTTTTAGATCCCACAATCTCCTCAGGAAGGCTGTTCCATGCATCCACTACCCTCTCTGTGAAAAATACTTCCTCCCATTGCCCTAGACGCCCCCATCTTTAAATTGTGTCCCCTTGTTCTTGCATGTCTCTTTTTCTGAAAGATGCTACCCTCTTGGACTTTGTTGATTCCACTGAGGTACTTAAACGTTTCTATCATGTCCCCCCTCTCCCTCCTTTCCTCAAGGGTATACATATTAAGCTCTTTTAGTCTCTCCTCATATGGCTTCTCTTGCAGACCCTGCACCATTCTAGTTGCCCTCCTCTGGACTGCCTCTATCCTGTCTATGTCCTTGTGGAGATGGGGTCTCCAGAACTGGATGCAGTACTCCAGATGGGGTCTCACCAACTGTCTGTACAGAGGGATAACAACTTCTTGTTTTCTGCTGGTGATGCCTCTCCCTATGCATCCCAGTATACTCCCAGCTCTCCCTACTGCCTTCTCACATTGCTTGCTAACCTTAAGGTCATCTGATATGATTACCCCCAGGTCCCTTTCCTTTTTTTGGTTTTGTTACTACCTCCTCCCCATTGTGTAATCTTCCCCTGGGTTTTTGTTTCCCAGGTGCATTATTTTGCACTTCTTTGCATTGAATCAAAGCTGCCATACTTCTGACCATTCCTCCAACCTTGCCAAGTCCCTTTTCATCCTTTCCACGCCTCCTTGTGTATCAACCCTGTTGCAGATCTTTGTGTCATCTGCAAAGAGGCATACTTTTCCTTCCAGTCCCTCTGCAATGTCACTTATAAAGACATTAAAAAGGACTGGACCAAGTACTAAACCCTGCAGGTACCCCTCTAGTAACCCCTCTTTCTTCAGAGTGGACTCCATTTACATTTACCTTCTGTGTCCTGTTGTCCAGCCAATGTTCTACCCAGGCTACCACCATGGGACCCACTCCCAGCCTGGTTAATTTGACTATTAATCTTTTGTGTGGGACTGTGTCAAATGCCTTGCTAAAGTCTAGGTAGGCCATGTCCACAGCCCCTCCCTGGTCTACTACTTTGGTCACCCAGTCAAAGAAATCAATTATATTCATGTGACATGACCTTCCCGCTGTGAATCCATGCTGCCTTGGGTCCTGTGCCCCACTGGCCTCTAGGTACTCAGCAGTTCTTTCCTTCAGAAGTGATTCCATCACTTTCCCTACACGAGGTCAAACTGACAGGTCTGTAGTTTCCTGCCTCTGTCTTGGTCCACTTTTGTGAAGGGAATCACATCTGCCTTCCTCCAGTCCTCGGGTACCCACCATCCTCCCATGATTTGTTAAAGGGTAGTCAGTGGTTTCACTAGTTCTCCCTTAATTCTTTTAGAATTCTGGGTGAATTCCATCAGGCCCATTGCTTTGTCCACCTTCAGTTTTAGGAGTTCTTTCAGAACCCTTTCTTCTGTGAAGGAAGGGATCTACCCCTATCCAAGTACTTCTGTTAATTGGATTAGGCCACCCCCTCCTCTTTTGTGAATACTGAGCAGAAATATTCGTTCAGTATCGCTGCTTTTCACTATCCCCTCTGCCCACCCACCGTTCATTCTATTCAGCCTCACTATCCTCCTTTGTCTTTCTACACTCCCTGATGTACCTATAAAAGGTTTTATCCCTCTTCTTAACCGAGTTGGCTATCCTTTCCTCAGTTTGGGCTTTTGCTATTCTGACTTCCCTTCCTGCTTCCTTCCGCCTTAACTGGTACAGCTCTCTGTCCTGCTCCTTCTGTGTTTCCTTATACTTCCTGAATGCTGTCTTTTTCTTCCTGACTTTCCCCGCCACCTCTTTTGAGAACCATAGTGGCTTTTTCTTTCGTTTTGATTTTGTTTATTTGCTTCACACAAAGGCTTGTTGCCTCTGTGATGGCAGTTTTGATGATTCCCCATTGTTGCTCCGCACCTCCTTCTAGCCGGTTTACTAGTGCTTTTCTGAGGCACTCTCCCATCTTGCCAAAGTCAGCCCTCCTGAAGTCCAGTACCCTCACTTTTGTATGGCTCGACTCTGTAGCTGAGTTTAACATGAACCGCACTGTTTGATGGTCACTTGTTCCCAGATGGCAACCCACTTCTAGGTCTGAGATCCTCTCACTGTCCCCATTTGAGAGTACGAGGTCTAAGACTGCTCCCTCATGAGTGGGTTCCGAAACTAGCTGTCTAAGGCATGCCACCTGTAGGGCATCGAGAATGGCCCTGCTCTTGGAAGTGGCTGCAGCAAGTGTGCTCCAGTTAACATCTGGCATATTCAGGTCTCCCATCAACAGTATCTCCTCTTTCTCTGCCATCCTAAGAATGCCTTCTATCATATCCTTGTCCATTCCCTCCCCCTGACCTGGGGGTCTGTATACAACCCCTGTGCAGATTGTGGTGCCACTTCCAGTCTCCAAGGTGACCCACAGTGCCTCCTCTCCTCCCTGTTTACTCTTTTGTTCAGTTGTTTTATCCTTCCTTTACATAAGAGCTACTCCTCCCCTCTTCTCCCTCCCTGTCTCTGCTCGTACCCTGGTATGTTAACATCTCAGTCATGGTTCTCTGTGTATCATGTTTCTGTGACTGCTACGATATCCAGGCATCCCTCTTCCATCAAGGCCACAAGTTCAGGGAGCTTGTTGCCCAGGCTATGGGCATTGGTACTCATTATCCTCCATTTCCTGATGGCCTTACTCCTTTTTGCCCCATCCCTGTCCTTCTTGCCTTTGTCACTTTCTCCATTTACCCCTGCCCTTCTCTCTATCGACATCTCTATGTTGGTGTTCACTGCACTTACTACCGTGACTTTTTTTGGGGGCTAGGATTTCCCTGCTCCTTTCCAGTGCCTCCTCCCTTGGCTAGTTTAAATACTTGCCAATGAAGCATTTAAACCTATCACCTAGGATCCTGGTTCCCTCCTGGAGAGATGCAGCCCATCATGCCAGTATAGGCTTGCATCACTCCAGGTGGACCCCCAGTCCCCAATGAAGCCAAATCCCTGAGCTCTGCACCACTTTTTAACCACTGATTGAATCCCATGCTGTGGAGCACCCTAGCCTCTCAGACGCCATAGACAGGCAGCACCTCCGAGAAGGTTGCCGTGTAAGCATTGGTTCAAGGCCCCTCCCCAATTCCACAAACTCTTCCGGCACTGCTCTGATCCCTTTCTTAGCCAAGTCATTTGTCCCTAGGTAGACAATGACATCCAGCTCCCTCCCCTGTGCAGCTGCTCCAGCAATCCTGAGCATTCGCTCCCTGTCCCTCCAAGCTATGGCGCAAGGCAGCCACCTTACCTCTCTCTCCCCTTCCTCCCCCAGTTCTACCTTTCTAACAATGGAGTCCCCCACCAGGAGTTGTTTCCTTCCCCTGTGGGGTCCCATGCCACCCTCCTGTGGGTCTCCTTTTTGGAGGTTCCCAGCATTCTCCTTGGTCTCCACTGTGGGTACCTCCCTCTCAAGGTCACTATGATGTCATAGCAGCCCCCCGATGGGAATATATTCTTGTTGTGTATGGCTGTCCTTAGCTATTCTTGATTTCATATTAGAAGGAATTCTGGGTCCATTCTGTACACCCCTTGTAAGCTTGCATCGATGAGTTTGCCATGTAAACATGTACTGTTTTATGGGGAAGCCCACCCATTCTACTGCTCAGGATATCTAGGGATTCCCCTTGGTAATGAGGCTTTTGTCCAGGCTTATCTTAAAGGCCCACGCTGTCTTCATATCCACTGTCTCCACTCAAGTACACTATTCCATAGGTTTGCCACCCTCTGGGAGAAAATTTGCCTCCTTATATTATATTCTATTCTTCAGCTCAGCCCACCTTGGTTTATGCACAAAAAGATTTGTTTTAATGGCAGAAGCCTAAAGCCAATCATGGCATATGCATAAGTAGAAAAGACTGGACTCACAGTCTTACTCACCAAGATCATTTATAAGGATATATATTTATCAAACCTAATTTTTTTTATCATCCAGAGAACTGTTTGTTACAAAAGCGCCAACATTTCAGGGTATCTGTACCCCATTATCAGGGTATCTAGTTATGATTTTATGGTTGATAAATCAAACATCCCTTTTGCTCAATTCCTCAGTGTTAAAACTCTGGTTTGTAACTGTTCCTCACTCACAATCAGAGTTCATAGGCTTGTTTACACAGCCACGTTTGCACTGCGGCAACCTCAACACTCGAGTTGCCGCGGTTCAAATTTGTCAGTGTGGACAGTTATCACATCATGGTAAGTCGATCCCTGTTCCTTTCCAAGAAGTGCAGCAAAGTTGGGGATGCATTCCGGAGTGAGTGGTGCAAGCAGCCATGTGGACATGCTGCACCGCTTTCTCCGAGAGACACCCCAAGCATCCACTCTGTACGCTTATCATTCACAGTTTAGCTTATTTATAGCAAAGTGCACGCCTCACCAGGGATGTGACTGAGGAGGGTCAGCACCGGTTTTCTGTAGATGCAGCTTTTTTGAGCTAGCTGTGGTTCCCCTTTACAAACAAGTGCTGGCAGCAAGGGTGTGTGCGATGAGACAGCATAGCGCGAAATGGACATCAACACCCACCCTCTTTACACATGGCCCCTCACAGTGCAGCTTACATTGGTGCTGAGAGGGGTCATGTTGACGTGATTTGATGCGAAGGTGCACATTGAAGCAGGACCAGAGTGGCCTAAAGGTAACAGCACAGTGGGCATGTAAACACGGCTTATATTTAATTTGGCTTATTTAAGTCTTACACTGATAATCCAGGGGATACACTTTGATGTAGTCTCCCCACATAGCTGCTTTTAGGAAGCAGCATGCCAGGAGCGATGTGGGGAGAAGGCTGATAGCCAGCTAGGAATAGTTGCAAATCAGATTTTTAACACTGAGTAATTGAGCAAAAGGGATGTCTGGTTTATTGTCCAGAAAATCTAAACTAGATACCCTAAAGAAGGGGTGATACCCCAAACTTTGGTGCTTTTTGTAACAAACAGTTCCCTGGATGATAAAACATATTAAGTTTAATCATTATATATCCCTCCAAAATATAATGGCGAGTGAGCCTGTGAGTCCAGTCTCTTCTGCTTATCCCTCCTTACATTGCACTCTGTTTACCACCTCTAAGCTTCATGGTGTGTCCACACATCCTGAGGACACCAGATCAAACATTTATGCATGTTCAAGCTTGGCAGTAGCCTTCGGCATGTGGAAGATGGACATCATGTCCCGTCTAAGCCTTCTTTTCTTCAGATTAAACACATTAAGGGTCCCAGGACTCTTCTTATTGTTTTTGTCCCCTCCCCCCAACCCTTAATCATCTTAGTGGCCTTGCTTTGCACTCTCTCAACTGTCTCAATGACATCTAAGTATTTAGCCCAGAACTACACACAGTAATCCAGTGGGGCCTGCTCGGGGCTTCTAAAGTGGCATAATTACTTCCCTTGCTCTGCTGGTCACCCCCAGTAATGCACCCCGGCATTCTGCTGACTATCTTGACAGTGTCCACATGCTGCTTGACATGCTTCGGTCCCTTGTCTAATATGTCCCCCAGGCCCTTTTTCTCCTCCTGCAGTGAGGGGAGCCACATACACAGTGTGTAAGACTAACCTCTATGTTTCCTCCCCAGGTAGAGCAGATTGCATTTCGACACCAAGCCACCCGAAGTAATTCAACCAATCTCCTAACTCCTTCAGGTCCTCTTAAGATTTGTCCCCATCCTAAAGGGATTCCATCTCCCTTGCAAGCTTGGAGTCATCTGCAAACTTAAGCAGCCTACTGGAATCCCTGCCTTGCAGATTGTTGATGAAGTTGTTGAGCAGCAGTGGTCCTAGCACTGATGCCTTTTATTTATTTATTTATGGAATTCTCGGATTGATGCTTGTGAGCGTGAGCTCATTCAATAGGTTCCACATCAGAGGACAATACAGACAAAGTACAGTTAGTTTTACAGTTGGCACACATTACAGGATCACTAGGTCACTAGAGAATAACAGTAATAAGTTACTAGTACAATCTGTAAATGCAGAATTGGTGGAGCAAGTTACAAGACATGGCAGGATAAATGACAAAGGCAATCAATAGAGCTCTATTTTACATGTAATGGAGGCACTGCACAATGTATGCCCGAGTCAGTAACTATTAGCTTACCTAAGGTCAGGAGGGTGAAAGGGGAGAAGAAGAGGGGTGGGGAAGGGGTGGGAGAGGGAGTACAAGGAGAGATAAGCTGGGGAGGCAGTGAGGGGAAAGCTTGAAAGGGGGGTAAAAACAGAGGTGAGTGCTCACGAAAGTGCTGTGTGCTGTTTGGTAGGCAAGGGGTAGTTCGGCTGTCCTTAAGGTGAGGGCCTGAGAGGGAGGACCTTAGTGACAGCAGTTGCAAGAGGCCTCGGCTACTAGGTGTTGCTGCAGGAGGTGCCTGAAATTACCCAACTTAGTTAAGCTGGACATGCCGGGGTGCAGCAAGTTGTTCCAGAGTGGGGCTCTGTAGGCAAAAGCACGTTGTCCAAGTACAGTGCGACACCTAGGAGTTCTGAAAATCTGACTGCTGGAACTTCTGGTGGTGCATGGATTTAGCAGAGGATTAAGGAGGGCTTGAACACCCTGAGGCATCATAGTTAGACAGATTTTTTTCACTAGCAGGCAGGTTTGGTATCTGAACCTACTAACAAACTGTAATCAGTTTGCCTGGGAATAAAGGTCACATGTATGGGTCTGTTGCGCAGCACCGGTAAGAAGGTGGTAGGCTTTATTCAGAGCTGTTTTGATGCGTTGAAGGGCAGTGTCCATAGCTGATCCACAGATGACCATACCATAGTCAGTGAGTGAGGTACCAGAGCTAAGTATGGCTAGTTGCAGTGCTTCCTGTGTTAGGTTTCGCTTATGCCTGTACAGCATACCAATCCTCCTGTTTATGGCTTTTGCTGTATTGTCTACATGCTGTGTGTAGGATAGGGTAGAGTCAAGGGTTATACCCAGGTACTTGAATTGCTGTTCTAGCTCCAGAGGGGAACCCACATCATTTTCAATGGTCAGTTGGAAGCTCTTATGCTGACTATGGGTGCTGGTGAACATCATGGTCTTGGTTTTTTTATAGTTTATTATGAGCTTATGATCAGTAAACCATTTTTCAATAGACGCAAAGCCTAGTTGGAGTTGATCCTGAAGGTGTATCAGATAAGGGTGCCAAGTGAAAATAACGGCGTCATCCATGTATAGAAGGATACGGCCCTGACAGGAGTTCAGAAGCCCGTTTAGAAAGATACTGAATAATAGTGGACAAAGGATGAATCCTCGTGGAACCCCTGAATGAACGGGTCTACTGTCTGAGAGGACATCCTCAATTTTTACTTGCTGAGTTCGGTTAGTAAGATAGCTAGTGAACCATTTGGTGGTGTTAGAGGAGAGACCAATGTCATTAAGTTGGTCAATGAGGAGTGAGTGGTTTACCGTATCAAAGGCCTTGGTGAGGTCAATGAAGTTTGCCCCAACCAAGAGCCCTTGATCCAGAGAGTTATGTATGAAACCGGTGAATTCCAATAAGGCTGTGATAGCACTATGACCATTCCTGAATCCGTGTTGTTGAGCAGATTGAAGATTGCATAATTTCAGGTACTCCACAAGCTTGTCGGTGACGATGCGCTCCAGGGCTTTCGAAAGTGGTGGTAGGATTGAGATCGGGCGGTAATTCCCGTGAAGTGAATGATACCCACTCTTATGAATCGAGTGACAGTTGCAGATTTCCAGCATTGTGGGAATTGAGAGAGGTTAAGGGAGAGGTTGATTATTTTGGTAAGCGGCGTAAGGACTTCATCCAGGGAGAGGTTGATAAATTTAAGATCCAGGGAGTTACCACTGTGCGGAGACTTCCCTAGGACTTTCATAAGATAGTGTTTGGATACATTTTCAGTGACAGACTCGAAATAGAATGGAGGGTGGTTATGTTGTAGATCTGTCATTCCTACATTAATTGTTGGTCTGGTTGGGTTGAAGTAGTCGGGGGAGGATACTGCTCAGGTCTGAGAAAGCCTTATTGAAGGTGTCCGCAATAACTTCAGCCTCCATGGTTAGTGTTCCATCAAGATTTAGAATGTCAGTTGTTGCCTTGAGGTCCTTCCCTGTGATATCATTTATGTTTTTCCAGAACAAACCGCTGTTATTCCAGTTGTTATCAATGGTATCCCTGTAATATTGGCTTTTTGCAGTCCGGACCACTTTAGTGGTTTCATTTCTAGCCCTCCTATAGTTTTTCAGGTTTGTAAGGGTTCCTGAGGCCCAAGCCTTGTGCCAGAGGTGATCCCTTGCTCTTAGTAGTTCAATGAGGTCGGTGGTGATCCATGGGTTGCATGTCCCCTTTACTTTTTCAGTTCTTAGAGGTGCGCTTTTGTTGCATACAGTGTTGAATCAGCTAATGGACAGATCAAGTGCAGTGTCAATATTGTTTGTGGAGTATAGGTCAGACCAGTCAGTGTGTCTTAGCTCAGATTTTAGCAGCTCTGGGTGGCCCCGGATAAGGACCCGGTTGGTAATAGTTCTGGCTGGGGGGTTTGCAGTACTTGTTATTCCAGCAACACACAATAGGGGAGTGGTCACAAAGACTGTCAGGTAGAATGGAGGTTTCAGTGATATGCTGTGACCGGTTTGTAAGTACCCAATTCAGCAGTGTACTAGTTCCCGCACAGTAGTTTGTCCTAGTAAGGGTCTCTACAAGCTGTGCGAAGTGGATGATTGACAGTGCATCCTTGTCGGTTGAGGCTGTGGGTGAGAGTCAGTTAACGTTAAAGCCTCCTAGCATTATTATTTCTGAGCAGAGGCTCACATTGCTAAGGCTTATCAGAAGTGATTTGAAACCTGTTGTTGCCTGGTTTGGAGGGATGTAGACTGAGAACACTGTAAGTGATTTGTTGTGTGCCCCAAGGAGCAGTTTGATGGCCAGCATTTGTATTTGATCCCCTGTATGTGGTACTGAGATGGTAAGGCCTTTTAAAGTGTCTTTTAGGTAGACTGCACATCCTCCACCCCTCTTGGTGAGCCGACCCTGTCTGAAGACTTGGTACCCCGGTATGTGGATTGAGACATCTGGGACATCAGAGGTAAGCCAGGTTTCCACTATAGAGAGGACGTCAGGATTATGCTGGGTGACCCACATCTGTAGACAATCAATTTTGTGGAGCAGACTGCAAATATTTATTGAGGCCAATTTAAGTGGTCCCGTGAGTTTTCAAGTAGTATTCAGGTTAGGGGGTGGTCCAGAGTTAGGATGTATGTTGCCAGCAAGCAGGGGTAGAAGTACACTTTTGATATTCTCCTTGAGCAGTTTGGTGTTATAAGCTTGCTTCCTTCTACTGAGGTGACTCGGAGTGTAGGTTCTCTGGGAGACAGAGAGTTGTGAGAGGAATACCTGGTTGTCAGACCAGTATAGACTGCATTGAATACAAAAGTGAAGGTGCTTGGCCCCGAAGGAGTTTAGGTCTGTGGTAATGGTACCATATGCATTCAAAATTTCCTGCTGGGTAGTCAAGGGATTTGACCCTGGCACAGTTCCATACAGGAGGATAAGTAACACCAGCAGTGTGGCCTCCAGTGATGGTGTTGGTGAAAGGCAGGTCATAGTGTCAAATTAGGGGGGATAGCGTTGTATGCAGCGGGCTCGGCTGCACTTCCAGCGGCTTTGTAAAGACACGGTCAGTAGGGGTATTCTTAGGCAGAAGTAATGGCCCTTTTAATAGTGTAACCTGAACTGGGACGGCAGTTAGCTATCAGTTCAGTAATTAGTCAGTAGCTAGTCAGGGGTGTGGCTTAGCCCTGTAGTGGGAGCATTTAATAGTAGGTCCAGGCGGGAGAGGCCGAAAAACCAGATATAAGAAAGAGCTAGACTGCTAAAACTCCATGGAGCACCGAGGGCACCCTTGAAAATTAGTGGGTATGAGTCTGTTTCAAAAGCAGCCAGTAGTGGCTGCTGCTTCATGACCCGTGAGCCAATTAAATTGCTGGCTTTCAAGCCAACGGCTCTCAGGCAGTACACCATACCTTGCTTGCTAAGGGAGGACAGGCTTAGTCCAGGACAGGCGAATCCCCGCTGCAACTGGACACAGGCAGAGAGGGGGTCCAGGAAGCACCACTCTTTAGATGCAACAGGGCTGATGTATTGTCCTGGGTGCGGGCAGGCTGTGAGGAGTTGCGGCGGCAGTCCGGGAAAAGAGCCAGGGTGGAGGAGCCACGCTTCAGTCCAGTTCAGAGGATTGTGGCTTGTACCTGAGGGATACCACTGAGTACCCCTTTACACTCTGAGTGATGCTCATTCACTCCAACCCTCTACTTCATGCCTCAAGCCAGTTAACTTCCCTTTTTTGTAGTACTGGTGTACAGTACTTTGCTCAGAAACTGGCTATGCTCCACTGTGTCACAGGCAGGGGACATGCTCATATCAGATACACAGAGGCGTGCGTAAAATCCCCTTAAAAGGCTAGGGGGGGGTCTGGGGGCATATATAATTATATTATAATTTAGTTGGAGAATGATTTTTAACAGGGGGGGCTGGGGCCAGGGTGCCCCCCCACCTACGCATGCCTATGCAGATAGCTTACGTCTATGGCACTGACATTGTCTACCTTCCTGGTCACCCCTTCGAAAGTGATCAAGTTGGTTTGTCACAATCTGTCCCTCATAAAGCAATGCTGAGAGGGGTAAAGAAGTGAACCTTGGCCTCAACCAGATACTCAATTATTCTGTCCTTGATAGTGGCCTCTGGAACCTTGCCCAGCCCTTATGTCAGGCTGTCTAGCCTGTAATTGCCATGGTTCAACCTTATCCCCTTCTTAAAGATCAGAACCTCATTGGTCATTTTCCAGTCCTCTGGTACCACATCTATTAGGAGAGAATCATTAAGGATTACTGTAAGCAGCCTGCCAATTGTTTCCTCACAGTGGCTCTGCTATTAAGTTGGGGTTCATCCTTCCAACCAATTTGGACTTTCCTGGCCTAAAGGGTGCATTGGTGAAATATTCATTCAGTATCTCAGCCAATTCCTGGCTGTCTCATAGGTTCCTCTCCCCCCTTTTTCAGAGGCCCAATCCCCTCCTTCACCTTCTTCCTTCCTCCTTCCATTTATGTACTGGAAGAATGCTTTGGTGTTGTCTGCAGTTTCCATTGTTATTCTGGCTTCGAGCATCTCCTCGACTTTCTTTTTTTATTTGACCTTTTTACCACTACCTCTGTGGACCCGACAAGGGCTATGACCCTCCCCCAAAGGGGTACATCCTCCAACCCCTCCGACCGCTCCCACTTGACCACCCCTAATTTCCACGGCAGAGCTAGGTGAGGGAGGCACCCCCAAACAGTACAGAATTTGGAGCCACCACTGGAGCGATCAGGGCCATCATGGGTCTTGCTGGGCCCCAGTTTTTCCTCCCTGTTTCTCCCACACCCATGCCCCTGCAATGGACGGAGCAACTGTCTCCATCTCTGTGGAGGCAGTCAATCACCCTGGATGTGGGCCAACCCCTTTTGTACTGGCAGCTGTGGTGACCCCCAGCCACCACTGGGTGTTAGTTGACAGCACACAGCATGAACCACCCCCCAGGATGCTCAATCCATACCTCCCCCAACTGACCCCCAAACAACCCAAATTCATTCCCCGAGCCCGGGTTGCCAGCTCTGCACGAGGTGTGGCATCTAGTGCCTCAACTCTCAGTGCCACCAGGCCAGCACCTCCTTGACTTTCTTAATCCTAGTCTTGCAGTCCCTCAATGCTGCTCTACATTCCTCAGTGACCTTGAGAAAGCCTGTCTCTTTTCAACAGTCATAGACCTTCTTTTTGCTAAGGATCAGTTGCCTTAGGTCTCTGTTGAGCCACAGTGGCCACATCTTGGCCCTTCATCTCTATTTATTCACTGATTTGTTTATTGCTTTAGCAAACAGTTAGGCCCCACTGGACATGAGCCCATTTACAGGGGTGACCAGGGACAATGGGCACAATATATACAATACATGACAAGACAGCATGTAAAACAAAGGACAATGAGTTCAGAGCATAGCCACAGTGCAGCGAGACTTTTCTGAAGTTCAAGGTCCTGGTAGCTTAGGCCCAGCTAGTTTTCCCTGTCTTTAGGAAGGCTACCTGGTTGTGGTCACTGCCTCCCATTGGTTTCTTCACTTACACACTAAAGGTGACCACATCCTCTCACTGCTGGGAACAAGTTTAAGGGTGGACTGTAATTCGATCTGCTGTTGGACGCACTGTTCTAGAAAGCAATCCTTGTAGGGCACCTGCCATTAGCCTTCTCAAGATGCCAGCCTGTGCCTGGACACTGGCATCCCTCAGGATCGTGACTTCATCTGATTTGGCTGCTTTTGTAATTTCCCTCAGCAGATGGGTATCACGCTCCACTGAGCTGTTCGAGGGCCATGTAGTACACATTCAGGGTGACTATTTTAGGGAAGTTAAGTGACTTGCTCATGGTTACACAGTATGCAAGTGATGGCTGTGAGATTTAAACCCAGTTCTCCATGTTTGCAGCTCAGTGCCCTTAACTACTATGCAGTACTACCTCCCTATCAGGGAGAGATAGAGACCTTCAGGTCCCTCGAAGGGAATAAATAAGGTGAACTGCAAGGAACTATTTGTCAGGAGCACACAGTCAAGAACCCAAGGCCATCACTGGAAACTGGGGAGGGGGTTAAGAGGGGTACGAGGAAGTTCTAGTTTATGGAAAGTGTTGATGGAGCCATGGAACAGTCTACTGGCGGAGGTGGTGGGGACCAAGACCGTAAAGGTTTCAAGCATGGGTGGGACACAGTCAAGGGTTTGGTGGCTGCTCAGGTTGGTAGCCATAAGGAGGGGAGCAGGGGTGGACAGGAGGGATAAAACCCCATATAGAGAATAGGTCCCAGGGCAGAGAGGGAACTCCGAGCAGATTAGATGGACCTTTGATTTTTTTCATGCCATCACTGGCTAGGTTTCTATGCTTATTTTGCCCCATTTTCTCTGGTTTGACCAAGATGGGCTCTGTGATACTGCTTGCCCTCCCTAATGCTCTGCCTGTCCTCCACAGTGACTTCCTCCCTTACACAGTGAGTCACTCAACCATTTTTCCTATCAGAATAGTCTGCATCACTCCGTCCTAGTGTCCCGGTTATTTTCTTCCCCCCATCAAGTCTATGTCAGTGCCACTAAGTCCTGGCTTTTGAAGTTCATTATGCCTTTGAACCTGCCTGTATTACTAGCTCCACTCCTCATATTGGCCTGCATGTGAGGATAGTTGCCCCTCTTTGCTTTCTCACCCCTCTTTGGGGGTCCCATCTCCTTGTGCTCCCCTGCTCTGCTGTCCTTCCCTTAGTGATCCACAGCATCAACCCCCACTCCACCCTATCCTCTTAAATTCCACCTGACTGCCCTGCCTGTTCTCCTGGCTGCTACTCCCCACTCCCTCCTTGTGCAGGCACACCTATCCTAGGTGTACAGGGATGTCTTACCCCAGAGGACCCTACAGTTAGGCATGAAAGAAAGCCCTCCCTTTTGCATTAGACCCTTAGACAAGTATTGCCCAGCCTAATGGTTCACTGCCACTTCTTACCAAACCCCAGTACCATGAAGATCTCAGAAAAGATCACCCTGGCTACTGACCCCTTCAGGAACATCTCTAGTTCCATATATGGCTTCCTTCTCTCCTCAAGACTTGTGCCCCCTGCGTCATTTATGCCAACATTGATGATACTTGTCTGTTCTTCCCTATATCTGCATTGTTTGATCCTGTATAGCATTTATTCGACCTGCGCTCCAGGAAGGTAAATCACTACATGGATGCTAATGGTGGTGTGGTGGAGGTGCCAGTGATGACATGGATGAGCACACATCATCAGTCCCCCCCTTCCCCCGGCCAGCCATGAGCGTGTGCACGATTGTGGGAGGGGTAATAGAGAAGAGCGGTGGAAATGCTGCATTTGCATTCTGTATGATGGCCCCTTTGCCCCTACATCAGCAGCCCTGTGGTGCACCATTGGGACCCCTCCAACCAGCACCAAAGGTATCTACAGGCATGCCTCCTCTAGGTTAGGCGATGCCCCACCCAGGAAAAGCCATTAAAGGAGGAGTCAGGAGTATAGGGGCGCATCATCGCTAGGCCAGAGGAGGCCCCTGGCAGGGACAAGCTGGCCCCCTCGATGCTAGAGTTACTAGAGATCAGGCTGGTGTCCAGTGACAGTGGGGAGTGGTGTGGGGGGAGTTGAGGGGTAGCTATGGGGCCCAAAGAAAAGGAGTGCCAGAGGGTATGTGAAGAGGCAAAAAAAGTCAGCTCTGTTCACAGAATGACAATGAATTGCTTCAGCTGTTTTGGTTTTTTTTTGGTCAACTTTATTTGCGCCCCCTCATTCCCTGGCCCCATAGACCTTTCTCCAGTGTGGACACACTAGGACCAGCATTTCTCCTGCTCCGCCCAAGGTCCTCCAACACAACCACCATCCCGGGAAGCTCTCACTCCTATACACACCAACCTGACCAATCGCCTGGCTCGGAGTCCCCCGAGGTAGGACCGCCAACTCCTCCGGCACTCTTTCTACAATCTAGTAGGTGGCCAGGGTGAGGATGAGAGTCGGAGGCGAGTCAGAAGGATCCGTGTTGAATGTGGGTGCTGTCCATGGGTCCCACCTTCACTTGTCTGGGTACCAGGGTTTTTCTGCTTTTCTCCCCTGAAGCACGGCCATACAATGGCAGCCAGTGCACGACAGGTGCTCTCCCGCACCCGCCGCACCTCCCCCTTGTTACACGCCTTCTAGGTTATGATGCCCTCAGCCTCCACTGGGAGTAGCTGGACCCTCGGACTCCACAACCCACCCTCCCCAAGAGAGGAGAGCAGTCCTCTGGATACTTCAGGGTGCCTTCCTCAAGCAACTGGTCATGGAACCAACTCAGCAGAAGGCAATACTGGACCTTGTGCTCACAAACAGGGACAGTGTGATGGGGGTAACAGTGGGGGAGCACCTGGGAAACAGTGACCACCAGTCATTGTGGTTTGAAATCACAGAAAGAGCAGAACCAAACCACACAAAACACGATCCTGGATTTTAGGGGAGCAGACTTTGGGAAAATGGGAGATACTTGAAAGAGGCATTAAGGGAATGGGACAGGAATCAGGGGTTGAGGAACAGTGGGCAGTATTTAAAATGGGGATTACAAGAACAACAGAATTATGTATTGTTAGTATTAGCAAGAGGAAAGGAACAGGAGACCATTATGGTTTTCCAAAGAGGTAGCAAAGAAAGTGAAAGCCAAAAGATTGCATTCAGGCAATACAAAAGACACAGGCAGAAGGGGATAGGGAGAAGTACCAGGAGAAGCAAAGGGAGGCAGGAGGTCAGTAAGGAAGCCAAAGCTCAGACAGAACAACACATTGCAAAATCAATGGGTAGAGGGACAAACCTTTACAGGTACATAAGAGAAAAAAGAAAGACAAAGGGAGGGATGGGGCCAAGTGAGGATGACAACAGTAGTTGACATACTGAACAGGTATTTCTGCTCAGTCTTTACTGAGGAAGAGGAGGGTAATGGGTCTGAAGGAGTACAAGGTGAGAATGGTGCAGAATGGACACAAGTCCCTTTACACGAGAAAGGGTCCTGAAGAAATGGAAGCAATAAGAGTTGATAAAGCAATGGGCCAGATGGGGGCACCCAGGGTCCTTAAAGAACTAAGAGAGGTGGTGGCTGAACCTCTGGCTATCCTGTTTAGCCGATCACTGGAAACAGGGAGGTACCCAAAGACTGAGGACAGCAGATGTAGTCCCTTTATACAAAAGTGGGAACAAAGAGGAAGCTAGGGACTACAGACCAGTCAGCCTCACCTCAGTAGTGGGAAGATCATGGAAGCACTACTGAAGGAGAGATTGGTGGAACATCTGGTTGTCAATGGACCACAGGACCCAAGGCAGCATGGTTTCACCAGGGGGAGGTCATGTCAGACCAATCTCATTGAATTTTTGACTGGGTGACTAGGGAGGTGGATCAGGGAGGGCAGTGGACATGGCCTATCTGGACTTCAGCAAGGCCTTGACACTGTGCCACATAGAAGACTATTACACAAACTGGGGAATAGGGGTGGGCAGGACAGTAGTGTGGTGGGTAGGTAACTGGCTGGGTGGCAGGACACAGAGGGTGGTGGTAAATGGCTGTCACTCCACAGAGGGAAGAGTGACCAATGGGGTACCACAGGGATCAGTGCTGGGACCGGTCCTATTCAACATCTTCATCAGTGACATGGCGCAGGACCTAGAAGGCAGAGTTTCACTGTTTGCTGATGACACAAAGCTCTGTAACAGAGTAGACACACCAGAGGGTGTAGACAGAATGAGAAGGGACCTGCAGAAACTTGAAGAATGGTCAAGGGTTTGGCAGTTGAAATTCAATGCAAAGAAGTGCAAGATAATGCATATGGGGCACAAAAACCCTGGCACAATATATCAGTTGGGGGGTGAGGATATAGCATGCACCAAGCAGGAAAGGGATCTTGGGGTTATCATCTCTGATGACCTCAAGGTAGGGAAACAGTGCGACAAGGCAGCAGGTAAAGCAAATAGGATGCTGGGATGTATAGGCAGGGCATCACCAGCAGGAAAGGGAGGTCATAATTCGCTATACAAGACACTAGTGAGGCCCCACCTGGAGTACAGTGTGCACGGTTCTGGAGACCATACCTACGTAAGGACATAGACAGGGTAGAGAAGGTTCAGAGGAGGGCAACAAAGATGGTGTATGGATTGCATCACAAGTCCTATGAAGACAGGTTGAAGGAACTGAACATGTACTCCCTGGAGGAGAGGAGGAGAGAGGATATGATAGAGACATACAAGTATCTTACAGGAGGAACAGGGTGCAGGAAAACACTATTTTAAGTGAAAAATATGTTCCAGGACTAGAGGGCATGGGATGAAGTTGGAGGGAGGACGATTCAGAGGAAACGTGAGGAAGAATTTCTTCACAGAACGGGTGGTGGACAAGTGGAACACCCTGCCAGAGGAAGTGGTGGGGGCTGAAACAATCATGGGATTTAAGAATGCATGGGATACACATAAAGGAATTCTGGAGGTCAGGGGTAAGGGGCAACAGACTTCTAGGAAAACAAACTGAACTTACAAGCTCAAATGGGATGACTGGGTGGGCCATAGGCCCTTATCTGCCGACACTGTCTGTGTATCTATGTATCTATGTACTCGATTCTCCCCTTCCCCAACCAAACCCCAGAGTCCTGTGTTGATTCCCGTGTCGATTCCCGAACATGGGTCAACAGCATGGCGCAAGGTGTGATGTCCAGCGCCTCAACCCTCAGCACCACTGGGCCGGCTTGCTTCATCTGTTGTCAGTACTTAGTCTTTATTCAGTTAATGCAGTGTTGGGTGATAAAGTTCTAGGGACTGCTGCATCTTTATAAGCAAATACCGCCCCATTTGGCATCTGAAAATTCTCAAACCAGCAGACACTATCTATCTATCTATTTTGATGTGTCAGCCATTGGTGTTTCCTCGAGTGGTATTGCAAATGTAGGAAGCCACATTAGATACCTAGTGGTTTGGAATAAATGTCTCATCTCTGTTAAAACATGAACCCCCACACACAGCTTTGGGGATACATGACAAAACACATGAAACATGATGTCTCTGCACTGTCTCAAAACAGAACTTGTGTTTTTTTTTTTCTCTCTTTTTAAGTGTACCCAACAATGCCCCACACCCTGACTGATGAATGGAAGGCCATGCAGGCCAGGAGAATGCTTGACATGCGAATGAACCCTGTCGAGGGGTTCGCTTCCAATTGGGACTACGAGAAGAAAGAGTGGAAGAAATAAGCATCACAATAAAATTACTACCAAACTGAATTCGTAACATGTAGATCTGGTTCAATTAATGTGAAGCATAATCCATCCAGTCTCTCCCAATCAACATTGTTGTACTCCCCTGTAAAATATTTAGGATGGTGAAATGCACCTTTTGTGTAAGATTTTCACGATGGAGTTTTAGCACTGTGATGAGCTGACTGTAATCAGTGTTCCTTCCTCACGTCACACTATAAAGTTTCCAGTGCATGTGAAAAGGCTGTAACCAGTGTTAGGTGTCAAAGTGTTTCTCACCTTGTCACATTTTGTATGCCTTTAATATCTTTTTAATATGTTGCCAACAAATTTTGCCAATAAATTTTAACAAAGCTCTATATCTTTTTCTCTTTCTTTTTGAACATTATATCTATTCATTTAAAAAATTGCAAAAATTCATAAAGGCATTACATGGTTCACAGAGAAGGTGTTGATAAACAAAACGTTACATCATGATTAGAGTTGCTCGGATGGTGCTGTTGTGGATTCGACTACCCTCCATCGGATGGTGCTGGCATCCAACCTAGGATCCAGCCAATGGATCCAAGGTTGGATCCATCAGATCCAGCCTCAGACAGTTGGATCCAGTGGTTGGATCCCTGGATCCGATGGTCATATCTATCGAATCCAAGTCATATAGTTGGAGCTGATGGTCAGATTGGATCCAATGGCCAGATCCATCGGATTGGTCGGATACCTCGGATACTTACATTGGATCCTAGGAGGTTGGATCCTTGGTTGGATATCTAAGCCATCCTAGGCAATCCTATATCCTACAAAATGAAGGTATCCAACCTGGTAGGATACCATCCAAGCAGCACTAATTATGATAGCATTCTCTTTATCCTGTGGTGTACATATCAATGGTTACTATAACAACCAGCAGCATGACCATGGACCGTCTCTGGAAATCGATGCTGAAGTCATCAACGTGGCTGCAAAAAGGACCAAGAAAAACTGAAAATAAAACCCTTTAAACAGGCTGCAGATGAATTTACATAGCATACTCCTCTAGTGGGCTGACAATAGAGACCAAAGATGCAGTAGTGATTTTTTGCAGAGCATGTCCTCGCTGGGACTGACGCAGGTCGATGCTGCACCAACCCTTCGGGACGGCCACATACTGGACCTGGTGTTCTCATTGGGGCTTGAGATTACTGATCTCAGGATTGATCGGTTATTTTGGTCCGATCATTTTGCAGTGAAGTTCATGCTTGGGGCTCCCAACATAACCCTTTCCCCTGCTGAGATGATTCGCTGCCGCCCTTTTACGGGATCTTACCCATGAGGGTTTTTTGGCGGCAGCTGAATTGTCTAGCATGGGTGCTGCATGCATCGGAGGTGTTGATGCCGGTGTTGACACCTATAATAGGGTGTTATCTGACACCATCAACTCCCTCGCACCTGTCCGTGTCGACCTAGAACTTCATACCTGAGGTCCCCATGTTTTGATGGAGACCTCAGAGAGAAGAAGAAGATGGATCGGAGATTAGAGCACTGCTGGAGGAGGTCCCACCTGGAAGGGGACAAACTGGTCCTGCATACACACTATCGTGTGTATCAGGAGGCAATCAACTGTAAGAAGGCAGTGTTCCATCTAGGGAGATTGCTGCCGGGAGAAACCAACCAGCGTCACTCTTCCGGACTGTAGATAGACTTCTCCATCCTGTCTGTTTGCAGCCTGGGAGGGTTTCTTCTAACAAAGATTGTGAGGAGTTTGTTCATTTTTTCTCGGACAGGGTGTCCTTGATCCGGCGGGAGGCTTCCTCAGCCAGCAATACTATAGCTGACAGTAGTTGCCAAAAGTGTTCTGAGTGCACTCTGCCGAGTTGGGGGGAGTTTAGACCAGTGGAGGTTTGTGAGGTTATCGAGGTGGTCGTCAATTTGAAGCACACCTTTTGTGAGCTGGACCCAGTGCCAACGTGTTTCTTAATGAGATGTGCTGACTCTGTTGGCCCGGTGTTTGCCTCGATTGTACGGTGTTCCTTGCTTCAGGGAGTCTTTCCGGATGCCTTGAAGGACACTCTGGTGAGACCCCTCTTAAAGAAACAATCTTTGGACCCGGAGATCAAGGCAAATTACTGTCCTATCTCCAACTTCCCATTTTTGGGGAAGATTGTTGAGAAGGTGTTATCGCTTCAATTGGAAGAGCACCTCGTGACTCATGAGTTGTACGATCCCTTCCAGTCGGCTTTTCGGGCTAGACATAGCATGGAAACTGCACTTGTTCAGGTGCAGAATGATCTCCTCAGGACTAGAGATCGAGAGGACAGGACAATTCTTGTTCTCCTTGATCTCTCCTCAGCATTTGACACTGTGGACCATTGTGTGTTGCTTGTCCGCCTTAGGGAGCTGTGTGGACTCACCGGTACTATCATCAACTGGTTTGAGTCCTTTCTTACCAACAGGAGGCAATGGGGTGTGATGGGAAATTTCTCATCTACACCCTGTCTCCTTTTTTGTGGAGTCCCTCGGGGTTCGATACTGGCCCCAATGTTGTTCATAGTGTACATGCTGCCCCTGGTGGGGAATCATTAGGAAGTATGGTCTGAGTTTTCATTGTTATGCTGATGATATTCAGCTATATCTGTCCTTTGCCCCAGGAACACCCAATGCAGTGGATGTGCTAAATATCTGTCTGGCCGAGATCAACAACTGGTTGGCCTCCAGCTGGTTGCGACTGAACACTGACAAGACAGAGGTATTGATAGTGGAGTCGAACAGAGTTCGTGATAGGACGGCCTCTGACTCAGCAACTGGACTTGTTCTTGAAGCTGTGTCTTTGAAGGCCTCCTCGTGGGTGCGAAATCTTGGAGTGATTCTGGACAGGAACTTGACCATGGAGGCTCAAATATCTTCCGTGGTCTGTACCTGTTTTTTCCATCACAGAAACATTGCCAGGATTAAGCCCCTTGTTCCGCCTCTGGACCTCCCTACCTTGATACATGCCTTAGTCACATCTAGGCTGGACTACTGTAATGTGCTCTATCTTGGGGTCTCTGGGGGATCTCTCCACAGACTGCAGCTGGTGTAAAACACTGCTGCCCGGCTACTGACTGGGCAGAAAAAAATTCTGTCATATTACACCGGTACTGCGCGAATTGCACTGGCTGCCAGTCAGGTGGAGAATCCTCTTTAAGATGGGTCTTCTCACCTATAAGGCCCTACATGGACAGGACCTTGGTTACCTATCAGTCCTCCTGGTACCTACTCCTTCTACCCGCCCTCTCCGATCTTCTAGTGGTGGCTTCCTGACCGTTCCTAGAACGAGGTTAAAATCAGCAGGCGACAGAGCCTTTAGTGTTGCGGCCCCCGTTCTATGGAACTCTTTGCCAGCATTGGTCAGGAAGGCCCCCACTGTAGACATTTTTAAAGCCCACCTGAAGACACTCCTATTTTTATAAGCATTTGGTGCTTAGAGCAGGTTATTTTATAGGTTGTGATTTATTATTTTTTGAATGTTTTACGCTTTGTGTGTAAATGTTATATAAATTTTGTACGGCGCCCAGAGCCTCTAGGATTGGGCGTCTTTTAAATAAATCTGCCTTTGCCTTAGTGCTTCAAATATCTTTTTCTTTTAATTTCTGTTTTTTACCACATTCCACATAGGTTGAATTCCACCCCCTTCCTTCCCTTCCCTTCCCCTCTACCATCTCAGTCAAAGAGTGTATGTTTGGGGAGGCGATGGATTCCCCTGTAGCTGCTCACAGTATTAGTCCAGGTGGGGAAGAGTCTGAGCTCCCCCCACCCCATTTTTTATGAGTATGTGTTTTTCTCCCTTTCACATCTCCCACCTCCTCCCTCCCAAACTTCTCCAAATCATAGTGCCGCACCTGACCTTTGGCTGTCAGTTGGCCACCATGCGTGCACCATCAGGCCTTACATCAAGACCAGTAAGAGTAACCAGTGAGAATGCAGGTGCTGTGGTCGGTTGATAAGGCGCACCCTCCTTAAACTATGAGTGCACCGCCTCCATAACCTACTTGAGCTTCACTGGTCTAAACGGGAGCCCTGCATTTGCCACTGTAGCCAGATCATCCACTTAGCGGTGCAATATGGCTCCACAGTGCCACTGCTTTGTCAAAATCTCCATGTCCTGCAAAGAAATGAAACTGGTTCCATTTCAATACCATTTACTTCACAGTCAACAACTATGACAAAATATTAACTCGCAAAGTGCCCTACATGCTTGAAATGTAATTTTTTTTTTAAGGAAAGCACAGTTTTATCTTTTAGTTTGCATGGTGCGTGCCAATCCAAGGTGTAGATTTAGACATCTGTGATAATGAAAACTTAAGGGCCTATGAAAAAGGAAACATGATTTTTTTCCTGTTTCCAATACACACATCCCAGAGTGCCCAGTTGAACTAGCTGAACAAAATTTGAGAGTGGAGATAGGCAGAAGACGGTTTAAAAACACACATTCAACCCTCCACAGGCCACAGCATGTGCTTAGTTTAAGAAAACACAATTTATGATTCTACATGAAAAAGTTGGTTGTACGCCATATCAGTGTTACTACAGAAAAAAGTGGTTGTTGCCCAGTGGTACAGAGGGCTAAGGCGCTGGACGCCTTACCTCGCGTCATGCCGGTGACCCGGGTTCAGGAACAGACTCTGGTCATTGGGGACCAGGCATGGGGGGAGGGTGGGAGAAGGATTAGTACCGGAGGCAGCTCTCCTCTCGGGGTGGTTGTGCCCTCCCACCCGTAATTCCACTACCATTGGGTGGAGGTCTGGTGATAAGGAGTAGGCAGAGGGGTCGGCAAGTAGTGGGAGGGCACCTCAAGACTCGGCGTGCCTCCACATGCGCGGTAAAGGGATGGGTGTAAAATGGGGGGAGAATCTGGGCAAAACATCTATATGGGAAAAAAAAAAAAGAAAAAGTGGTTGTTTACTGTCCTTGATCGACTCCCACTGCAACCTTCCTCAAACTTGGGACCCCCGCTCCCCCCATACAGTATAGCCACTCTTGATGCAGTGGGAGAAAACAAATGCTCCAAGGGTGGAAAGACTATGTGTGGACATTCACAGAGTTCAGGAGGAATATACTGAGATGAGCTGGAGAGGGGAAGAGAATAGAAGAGGAAGAAGGAGACAAGGAAGAAGAAGAGAAAAATAATTATTTGCTTTTATATACCTTGTTTCATACATATTGTATTACAAAGCACTTTACAGGCAGTGAGAGAAAGACAGTGAAGTGACTGTAAACATGTACAGGAGACAAAATACATGTTTTATATGACTACACCAGTAGTTTTCGTTTCTCTTCTACTAGAATTTAGGGAAGCAGATAACCGTCTATACGAACAAATTCTGCAGCAGCTGAACAACCATAAAATGTGAATTTCAAAGTTCAAAACAATGTAAGGCCTAACAGGTGGCTAGTGTACCTTCAATATAGAAATTTCTAAACTGGCCTGTCGGAAGTAGTGTTATCGCCCGTGATGCTGGCGACCCAGGTTTGGAAGTGAGTCTGAGTCATTGGCGTCTTGCTGATAGGAGCATCGCAGTGGACACTTTCCTCCTCTGAGAAGGAGGAGGAGGAACAGCCATCAGCTCTGGTGCTATAGTGCCATCTGGGTGACCACTGGTGAGAGTACACTCAGAGCAGCTTTCTGGCCAGGAAGACGCCGACCCTGATGCACTCAGCATGCTTACATGCCCTAAGCTTGTGCACACCCCCAAAGTTAGCATCTCATAGGGATTGGGGGAATAAATGACAGATATCACGTCAACCAAGGTAGCATGATGGACTGACAACTCACCGGCTCTAAACTGGTCACGTCGCCCTCCCAAGAGCTGGGTTCTGAATTGCTGCAGTATGGGTCCTGTGCCCACAAGAAGCTCAGTCGCAAGGCTTGGAGGGTCATTCAAGAGAGGGGCATGATCAGCAAAAAAGGAGGGAAAAATGATAAACCCCCCAAAAAATCCAACAATATAAACATTCCTGGGAATATCATTAAAGTAGCACTTTGGCATAGCTTTTCCTGTAATTCAGCTGCCCATGTGTTCTTTCATGAAGACACAACAGTTAAAATAAATGGTTCTCCAGACAATATTAAATATTTACATATTTGTTTACATTATTACCGCCCAGCCTAACTAAATAAACTATCAAGAAAAATAACTCTCCTGAGGTGCAAATCTCCTGGAAATGGAGGAAGTAACTTTGAATTCACTTTAGTGTGTCAGTGTGTCCCAGTTGATTGCACGTTGTCCTTTAGGACAGAAAGTTATGGGTTCTACTGCCACACCAGGACTTCAGCTCATGACATAAATGTTGGCACCTGAGTGCAGTACTAAGGAGACATTGTACCATCAGATTGTGCCGTCCTTCTGATGAGACATTAAACTGAAGTCACTTCTACCCATCTTTGATGTTATCCTAGTAGGTGTCCATGTCCAAGTAAAAGAACCCAAGGCACTATTTGCAGGAGTAGGGGATTTTCTCAGTGCCCTGGTCAACATCCTCCTTCCCAGGAAACCAGTTCAGGAAAACATTAATGATTGTGCATGGGTGTTGATGTGCAAAATGGCTGTCACTACAAGTCTACAATCACTTCACCACCAGCCCCTCATTGCTTGTAAAGCACTAGGGGATACAGTGTGTATTAAAAGTGCTATATAAATGCACATTCTGCTTCTTCATTCTAAATGTTATGATGAAACAGTTGCAGAGCACATCCACCAGCCCAAATCAACAGCAGTCAGCGAGACACAGCTGCTGTTGGTCTAATGGAGCACCGTTTCGTGAACCTTCAGGTTAAAAACATATTGGCTTTTATTATTATTATTTCTTTTTTAATTAGACAATGGCTTGATACTTTATGTTGTATGTTAATATATCCCGTCGCCACTCGTTGCTGTATCAGACTGGATTCATGCGCATTCAGCTTGTGCGAGAACAGCGAAGCAAAGCTGAGCTGTTCTGGCTCAAGCTCTAGGCAAGTAAAACCACTCTGATACAGCAAAGAGTGGCGACAGAGGACATACTAGTATATTATTGATCGAATGTGATCAATAATATAATTTATAAAAAAAAAAAAAAAATGTTATCTGAACGTGCCCATTTCCAGGGCACCTGTGCGTGAGATGCTCTTCACGGAATAAATGTGTCTCTTGCATGGAGGAAAGGTGGGCTTCAATTGGTCAGGAGCACTCCCTCAAGTTATAATTGGTTTAAAGTATCAAGTATCAAGCCAATGTCTAATTAAAAAAGAAATAATAATAATAATAAAAGCCAATATGTTTTTAACCTGAAGGTTCACGAAACGGTGCTCCATTAGACCAACAGCAGCTGTGTCTCACTGACTGCTGTTGATGTGGGCTGGAGGAGAGGAGGCACTGTGGGTCAACTTGGAGACTGGAAAGGGCACCGTAATCTGCACAGGGGTTGTGTACAGACCCCCATGTCAGGGGGAAGGAATGGACAAGGATATGATAGAAGGCATTCTTAGAATGGCAGAGAAAGGGAGATACTGTTGATGGGGACCTGAATTTGCCAGATGTTAACTGGAGCACATTTGCTGCAACACATCCAAAACAGGGCCATTCTTGATGCCTACAGGTGGCAGGCATTAGACAGCTAGTTTTGGAACCCACTCATGAGGAGCAATCTTAGACCTCATACTCTCAAGCGGGGCAGTGAGAGGATCTCAGATCTAGAAGTGGGTTTGCCATCTGGGACAACTGACCATCAAACAGTGTGGTTCACGTTAAATTCAGCTACAGAGTCAAGCCATACAAAGTGAGGACTGGACTTTAGGAGGGCTGACTTTGGCAAGATGGAGAGTGCCTCAGAAAAGCACTAGCAAACAGGCTAGAAGGAGGTGTGGAGCAACAATGGGGAATTATCAAAACTGCCATCACAGAGGCAACAAGCCTTTGTGTGAAGCAAATAAACAAATCAAAATGAAAAAAAAAAGCCACTATGGTTCTCAAAAGAGGTGGCTGTGAAAGTCAGGAAGAAAAAGATAGCATTCCGGAAGTATAAGGAAACACAGAAGGAGCAGGACAGAGAGCTGTACCAGTTAAGGCAGAAGGAAGCAGGGAGGGAAGTCAGAATAGCAAAGGCCCAAACTGAGGAAAAGATAGCCAACTCAGTTAAGAAGGGGGATAAAACCTTTTATAGGTACATCAGCGAGCATAGAAAGACAAAGGGAGGGATAGTGAGGCTGAATAGAATGAACGGTGGGTGGACAGAAGGGGACAGTGAAAAAGCAGGAATACTGAACGAATATTTCTGCTCAGTATTCACAAAAGAGGAGGAGGAAGTGCCTAATTAAATTAACAGAAGCACTCTTGATGGGGGGGTCGATCCCAGTCCTTTCACAGAAGAAAGGGTTCTGCAAGAACTCCTAAAACTGAAGGTGGACAAAGCAATGGGTCCTGATGGAATTCACCCTAGAATTCTAAAAGAATTAAGGAGGAACTAGTGAAACCACTGGCTACTCTTTTAATAAATCATGGGAGGATGGTGTGGTACCCGAGGATTGGAGGAAGGCAGATGTGATTCCCTTCACAAAAGTGGGTCCAAGACAGAGGCAGGAAACTACAGACCTGTCAGTCTGACCTCTGTGGTAGGGAAAGGATGGAGTCACTTCTGAAGGAAAGAATAGTCGAGTACCTAGAGGCCAGTGGAGCACAGGACACAAGTCAGCATGGATTCACAGCGGGAAGGTCATGTCAGACGAATCTAATAGATTTCTTTGACTGGGTGACCAAAGTAGTAGACCAGGGAGGGCTGTGGACATGGCCTACCTAGACTTTAGTCAAGGCATTTGACACAGTCCCACACAAAGATTAATAGTCAAATTAACCAGCCTGGGAGTGGGACCCAGGGTGATAGCCTGGTAAAACATTGGCTGGACAACAGGACACAGAAGGTAATTGTAAATGGAGTCCACTCTGAAGAAAGGGGTTACTAGTGGGGTACCTCAGGGTTCAGTATTGGCTCCAGTCCTTTTTAATGTCTTCATCAGTGACATTGCAGAGGGACTGGAAGGAAAAGTATGCCTTTTTGCAGATGACATAAAGATCTGCAACAGAGTTGATACACAAGGAGGTGTGGAAAGGATGAAAAGGGACTTGGCAAGGTTGGAGGAATGGTCAGAAGTATGGCAGCTAGGATTCAATGCAAAGAAGTGCAAAATAATGCACCTGGGAAACAAGAACACAGGGGAACAATACACAATGGGTGGGGAGGTAGCAACAACAACAAAAAAGGAAAGGGACCTGGGGGTAATCATATCAGATGACCTTAAGGTTAGCAAGCAATGTGAGAGGCAGTAGGGAGGCTGGGGGTATACTGGGATGTATAGGAGAGGCATCATCAGCAGAAAACAGGAAGTTGTTATCCCTCTGTACAGACAGTTGGTGAGACCCCATCTGGAATACTGTGTCCAGTTCTGGAGACCCCATCTCCGGAAGGACATAGACAGGATAGAGGCAGTCCAGAGGAGGGCAACTAAATGGTGCAGGGTCTGCAAGAGAAGCCGATGAGGAGAGACTAAAGGAGCTTAATATGTATACCCTTGAGGAAAAGAAGGAGAGGGGGACATGATAGAAACTTTTAAGTAACTCAGTGGAATCAACAAAGTCCAAGAGGGTAGCATCTTTCAGAAAAAGAGACTTGCAAAGAACAAGGGGACACAATTTAAAGATAGAAGGAGAGGCGTTCAGAGGCAATGTGATGAAGTTTTATTTCACAGAGAGGGTAGTGGATGCATGGAACAGCCTCCTGAGAGGTTTTAGGGTCTAAAACTGTGGGAGAATTCAAGAATGCATGGGACAGACATAAGGCAATTCTTGTGGGGGGTAGGAAGAAATAGGCTGTTGGTTAACTAGGATCTGCGGCCTATCCTGTAGGTAGGGAAATGGGCAGACTAGATGGGCCTAGCGGTCCTTATCTGCCGTCAAAGTCTATGTTTCTATGTTTCTAAGGGATACAACAGCCAGTCATCATATTTCCTTTTAAGTACTGGCTTTTATTATATTCACAGAAAAGCCTTAGCTCAGCACTAAGACCTTCTTAAGAGGAAGAAAAACAAAGAACACTGCCCTGATCAGTTTCAGAGCCTCGGCTTCCTCATTGGTGCTCTTTTCATTTCTCCCAAACCAGGGCTGGCTACCTGGCATGATGGAAGTTGCACATCATGCTGTCATCTAAAAGATCGAGGTTCAAGTACCAGTCCTGGTGTAACCCCTAGGTGGCGCTATCCCAAGGGCTACTACCCCTGCCTGCTTGGCTACTAGCAGGTTAAGGGACCCGAGTTCTGAAACGGGTGCCTCCACCAAGAGGTCAGGGTTGGTAGTGGTCAAGCTAACCTGGGCACAGCCGTCCGGGACACTGTAACCCCCCCTCTTTCCCCTCTAGTGGCCTGAACACTGTACAATAATCACTTTCACAATACCCCGGTGCACCACACAAGTACCCACACTGTTTGTGCTTACCACCAGGGCTGGTTCCTTTGGCTCAACCCTGGGGACCCCCTGTAAAACAAGGTTATGCACATTAAATAGCAACAGTACGGTACTTTGAGCACAAGCTGGAACCACAGTCAGATTTCATGCAGGAAAAGTTAGATCTGATTTATTCAGAGCACTTGAACAAGGGAGGGGCAAAATCAGGTTAATTAGCTTAAAGGTTATATCAATCAAGCAGTTATGCATGCGCTTTGAGTCCCCCCACACAATCACACCTCTGGGTACCCAGGTGGAGAAAAGATGGGCTAGCCAGGACTGTTGCCTGGGGTTGACCGGCGTCGCAGCTGGTTGGGGCCCTGTGATGGAAAACACAACATGCACAGTACACAATATTTGTAATCTGGAGCCAGAGGGCTCAGTTCATAAAGGAAACGAAACAGCAAGACAATCAGATGACACACTCAGATTAAGCTGTTGTTGCAGGGAGCTACCCTGGTATTTACTCATGATACCAAAGACTGGACACAGGCTGGACGAAAATCAAGACTGCAGGTGGTTGATCTGGAATGCCAGGAGAAGCAGGCTTCTCTGTGCAATGGGTAGTCTGGCTGGGCCAGTCTGGCAAGGCCCAGACCGCATGGAGATAAATTCGGATGCAGTCCGTTTTGGGCTGGATATAGCTTCCAGCAAGCAGAACACAGTTCACTCAGTGGGGAACTAACTCACAACCCACTAGCAGCTCATAGCACATTTACATGAACGAGAATTCTACCGTACCAGGCAAAGTGCTCCCTGGTCACAATCGTAAAGTCTCTGCACACACCGGGAGCTTAGGGGTAGCTGGAACTCCTGACAGGCCGATCGCATTCAGCAAAATCTTCGGTCTTCGTCAGGTTGAGCCTGGCCCAATTCAGTAGCTTACTTTAGTCACATAAACTTGGATTTAGTCCAAAATAATTCTCTTCTCTCCCGCTCAGGAGCAGCAGGCAGACATGCAGGCCAAACTCTCAGCCCTTTCACAGTTTTCCCATGTGAATCCACTCAGGATTGCTGCCCAAAATCCACTTGAGCTCTTCTTGTTCAGCTTTCAGCTTAGATCAAACTGAAAACTGCAAGCAGCCCGGGACTTCCCCAAGATCCAAAAGATTTGGTTGGCTGATTTGGCTGTCAGTCAAAGCAAGAGCTCCCCCTTCAGTTGCAAAAAAGGTGCAAAAAGTTCAAACTACAGTTCCTACAGATTTTGAATTCAGACAGCTCCTGTAGTCCAGCTACATTTTAGGTCCCACCAGTACTGATTGGTCCAATTTGCAGTCCAGGACCAAGACAGTGGAGACAAACAAAACAGTCCTTGCTACAAAGAAAGCAGGTTAGACAAACTATATTATCATTATCACTCTAAATGATTTTTCAACAGAGCTCCCTCTCAGATTACTTAAGTTGCAATCAGGCAGCTCTTAAAGAGACAGTACACAGAGGCTAGACAGGCTCTGGTAATCATATTTAAACTGCTAAAACGCAGGACACCAGCCTGGCAGTGAGCATTTAGGCAAGCTCAAGGAAGACTTTTTGGGAACCCCCATTTGTAGAGGGGTTACACTGGAATTACACACTGGAGTCCTTGTTGCCAGGCAGGTTGCAGAGGTGAAATCACCAGAGATTGACACACACACCCAGTCTTGCAAGTGTCACTGTTTTATTAAATACACAGGTACAAAAAAGACCCCAAGCGCATTCACCCTCAAATGGGCTTCATTAGGGGTCCATCTCTGGTCAGATTTTAGCTAAGGGTTTGTGGATGGCACGTTTAGAAGACATGCTTTTGCAGTGCATCACTTTTTTTGTGTATAGAGCTGCAGAGGTGAGACACTTCCCTGATGGACTGCTGGGTTCACCCATTTTTCCAGCACAGCTGGAACCCATGCAGTGTACACACACGTTGCACAGACAGTGTAATGTAGCATGATTGAAAACCTTGCTACATTAAACTCTGACCCCGTGCATGCCATTTTGACCGTGCAGTTTTCTGACCACGTCTCTCTCTCTCTCTCTCTCTGCATGAACTTGACAGGATACCTTTCGAGTGTGCCTCAGTCTCACCTTGCCTGCCCAAAGATATTCCTAGCTACAGAGAAATAAAAACAATGTCAACATGTTGCGGGTGGGGCAAAGGTTGTAATAAGCCACAAGGTGGGTTTTGCACCTGAAAACAAGCCTCAGCTCAGTGTGCCTCTTCCGGTTACCAATTTGTAAACAAATAAATAAAACCATTCCTGTCTCCTGGTACTGTTCCAGAAATTAGGAGCCATCACCTTTTGAAAACCATGTGCAAAGCAGTAGATTCACCTTAAGATATAGACTTCAGTTTGAAAATGTACTAAAAGTGTATTGCTCACATTTCTTGTCTAAAACTTGTTCTCGTGTTCACAGCAGTCTACTTTATATGCATTTATTGGGAAGTTTTTTTCTAGCTGGACCCCAGCCTAGTGCCATGAAGCTATTTCAGTAGTGCCATTTTCTCACACAGCATTAGTGTGATGGCCTTGAGAATGAAATGATCTGCTGACATGGTAATTGTTTTTGTTTGTTTGTTTGCTTGCTTCTTTTAACTTGTTTTTTATTAATTTTTGTACATTTCATAATTGGTACATTATCAATGGCATTGTCATCAAAGTTACAGTTTCTGCTTACATCCAAACCAGTGTGCTGCATACATCTAGTTACAGAAACAAAGAAACATAGACTATGACGGCAGAAAAAGACCAATGGTCCATCCAGTCTGCCCGTAGCACCTTCTCATACCCAGAGAGCCTCTATCCATATGGAGTCTTTGTCTACATTATCCACCCCTTGCTTGTAGTCTTACTACTACCACTTTGAGTAACTAATACACCCTTTATGGTGCCCCAGCTGTGCTTGACTAATGCTTTTGGCAACCACCACCTCCACTGGCAGACTGTTCCGTGGCTCAGCCAGTCTATAAAATAAATCTTTCTCACATCCCTTCTGAATGCAGGTTACATTACTTCCACACTCGGGCCTACCGGTGGTGGGTTTTGCAGGTCAGAGAGTGGCAGTGGTCTCTACACTGCATCTGACAATGTCACTGCCCTCTCCTCGTTTCATTCTATATTCTATTCAATCTGGAACAAACATGCCCTGCTCAAAAAACTAGGGTAAAAACCCATCTTCGCCCCTGGATTACCCCTGAACGTATTGATCAGTGCAAGTCCAGTGATCCTGCCTGGTCATTTTATAAATCCTTCTAGAGTACAGGTCTAGTAGGAATTCCTGTGCAAAGGCTATCAGGGCTGCAAAATCACAATATTTCTAGACCAACCTCCAGAATAACCATAACAACCCATTGAAATTCTGGAAGGTAACTTATTCCCTTTTTGACTCCCCCACCTAATCTGGCTCCTCAGTGCTACTGATTAATGGTTCACCTAGATACATAGATGTTGTCAGCAGATAAGGGCCTTGTAGCCCATTCAGTCTGCCTTATCCCTCTTTCTAATGCTTAAGATGCTACAAGTCCCCCCCCCCACGTTCGCCGTAGCTTGATAGATACCATATGCCTATCCCACGTATTCTTGAATCCCTGAACCGTGGCCACCCCCACCACTTCCTGGGGGATACTGTTCCATCTCTCCACCACACTTTCAGTGAAGCAGAATTTCTTCAAGTTCCCTCTAAGTTTTCCACCTTTTAGTCTCATGCTGTGCCCCCTTGTTCTGCTATTTCCTTTCATGTGAAAGATGCTCCTCTCTGGTACCCTGTTGATCCCTTTTAGATATTTGAAGGTCTCTATCATGTCCCCCCTCTCTCTCCTTTCCTCCAGGGAGTACACATTTAGAACTCTGAGTCTCTCCTCATATGACTTATGCTGCATCCCTGACACCATTTTTGTCACCCTCCTCTGTACCGTCTCCACCCTGTCTGTCTTTTTGGAGATGGGGCCTCCAGAACTAAACACAGTACTCTGGATGAGACCTTACTAGGGAGTTGTACAATGGCACCAACACTTCCCTCCTTCTACTTGTTATACCCCTCCCTATGCACCGTAGCATTCTGTTAGCCTTTCCAAATGCTTTGTCGCACTGTTTAGCCAGTTTGAGGTTGTTCTGTATGATTACCCCAGATCTCTTTCCCATGTGGTGGCCTCCAGTGTTACCCCATCTAGTTCATACTCAGCCCTAGGATTCCCTCTCCCTAGGTGCATAATCTTGCACTTTTTTGCATTGAAACCCAACTGCCATTCCTTGGACCAGTTTTCTAGCCTCTTCAGATCCCTCTTCATTTTTTCTATACCTTCCTGTGTATCTACCTTGAACATATGTAACCCCCAGAGGCGCTACCCTTAAGGCTACTACCCCTGCCTGCCCCACAGAGACAGGGTAAGGGGCCCAGATCCGTCGATGGGTGCCTCCACCCAGAGGTTGGGGTCAGTATTGTTGAGATTGCCTCGGTCACAGCCCTCTGGGTTACTGCAACCCCCCGTTCATCCCCCTAGTGGCTCACATGGTATACAAATAACACTTTTCACCAATACACTCACCCCCTGGCTAATGTCTCTCCACTCCCTTCGGAGACCCCCTGTGAAATAAGGTACAGTTATAATGCAGTCACCAAGCAGCAGTTCACCAGTGATGTACACAATAGCCAGGGTGTAGTTGCACAAAGAACAATCTGATTTATTTAGGGGAGGAATACCAAGAACAGGGGGAATCAGGTTGATTAGCTTATCACTCTACTTATCTACCTAGGGCTCTGTGCACAGGCCTACACCTAGTCTTTACCGTCCCTGGGTACCCAAGCCCTAACGGCTAGTTTACACATGGCAGCTGGTTGGGGCCCTTGACACAGATAACAGTTACAATCCTGAGAACTCAGAGTAGGCAGAGGATTTAATTTTGCAGCTAGAGATGGGTTCATACGATTGAAAACACTGTTGCACACTAGACAGGGAGCTATCCTGATTCAGTACTCACAAACTCCAGCAAATTCTGATTCCTTCAACACTCGTCAGGGCTGAGCCCGAACTTCACCAGCCTCCTCACACATTTATATGGCAAACAACAGAGGGGTACCATACCAGGCAGCTGCTTGCAGGCTTTTATGAACTAGCAGAAGAACTCAGGCAACAAACGGCAGCTTCAAACTTCACGGATGGACCGAGCGCGACTCTGCAATTCTCTCCAGTTCCTTCAGGTTGAGCCTGGTAGGTAGCTGGGCTGGGACCAGCCTCCTCCGACCGCATGCCGGCGGATTTAGTCTGAATTCTCACAAGGGGCAAAAAACGGCCACTTCAGGCCTTCACGCGCTTCCCGCGCGAACACTCCCACAGCGCAGAAGCAACAGAGCTCCTCTCCTCACCTCTGCCACAACGCATCTGACCCGCAACAGCAAGGGGCTCTTCCTTCAGTTCGGGCGCTACCCGCTTTCATTGGCTGGCTGCACATGCCAGTCATTTCCTCTTGCCTTCAGTGGTGCAAAAAAGTGCCATAGCCCATAATGCCTTTCCCAAAATACAAGCAGTCCCACTATTGGTCAGTCAGCCCTGTAAGGTCCCAAGGCACTGATTGGTCCCATTCAGCAGTTCTGGTCCAACATGGAGGAGGCAGTCGACACAGTTTTGTGCTGCAAAGAAAGACAGGTTAGAACAGCTGCATTATTATTATTACCCTATGTTATTTCCAGCAAACAATCACATTTTCCAACAGTACTCCCGCTGCACCACTAGCGATGACAGAGAAAGGAGCTATTTTTTTCAGGGGCAGGCGGGACCGACGCCTACAACCAATAGCCCCCTCTAAGTCAGTTAACTGCAGCAGCAAAAGCAGCCCTTAAAGAGATGGCACATGGAGGCTTCAAAAGCGCTCACTGGTGTAACACATTTAAGCAGCTTTAACGCCGAACACCAACCAGGCACGGAGCATTTACCCAAGCTCCAAGGAAGCCCCTAGGAACCCCCATTTGCATGGGGGTTACACCCTCCCTGGCCTGGAAAAACTTGGCATCTGTGCCAAGTAATTACCCTTTAGTTACTTGAAGGCACACAGTCTAACTGACACTACATCACACTTTGCATTACATATCTGAATATTACATTCACATTGCATTATGATTTGTACAACATTATACACACAGCTTGTCAGTCCCTATTTACAGCACCAGGACGGGGGGACCCCTCCATTTCAGTTACTGGTGAGTTACCTAAATCGGGGGCACCACACTCAAAAGGTAATACTAACAGTCTGGAGTTATCCCCCAAAGCTAACTTAGGCAAGGAACTCGGGGACACGTACACCCCTTTATGGACCACATTCAAGGGCAAGTCCACTGGCTGAACCAGAGACTCATAGCTCAACTTTATTACTGGCCGTATTTGTCGGCCGGATCACCTAGGAGTCTCGAGAGATCCTGAACCAGGCCCTGATTCCAATTCAGTTTCAGTGACATTAGGAACAGGGATTTCTACGGGGGGAAACAAGCTCAGTGCTCATAGTACCACTGGGGGCCTGACCTTCTGTCTCCTGACCCACCCCACTGGACTCAGCTGTGGGCTGTCTAGGCACCGATGAGGGACCATCAGGGCATTCAAAATACTCTTCCGGGTCTGGCACACTACTTGTTTGCTCCCCCATTACACTCTCTTCCTCTGAAAAAAAATCAGATAATGCAACCAGACCAGACAGTTCCATCATGCTCAAGGATCCCACCCCCTGGGCATTGCTGTTACTCAATTCAGGCTCTGAAGACATGGGTCCCAGAGACAAAACTGGGGCTCCAGACAGTCCAAAAGGCCCAGCCTCATCTCCAGAGTTAACAAGGGGACTGCCCCGAAATAACTGACTTAGTTCATAAGAGGGATAGTATTCGTTATCATCTTAGTCATCTTCTGACACTAATGATTGATCATTCCCTTCTGCAGATAGTGGGCGAGGCCCTCTAGGTGGGTCTGTTGAAGAATCAACAGGTTTGGTGCTTTTCCGGGCAGCAGATCTAGTCACAGGCCTGGGGGGCATTGGGAGATTCAGCTTCAATAAGGATTTGCCCGACTGGCAGCAGATGATTTCTATGTATAGTTTTTACATCTTTGGAATTGTTTTCAGGCCGCACTTTGTATACAGGTAGATCTGTTAATTTTCCTACAACAATGTGGGGCAGGTGATGCCATCTATCAGCAATTTTGTGTCTCCCATGCAGTCCAAGATTTCTCAGTAACACTCTGTCCTCTTCTTTTAGCTCCATTGCTTTCACTTTCTTATCATATCTCTCTTTGTTGGCCAGGTTTCATTTAGCAGCCATGGTCTGGGCCAGTTGATAGGCATGGTTCAATTGGGCCTTCAATTTTTTCCCCATACTGTAGATGGTTCTCAGCTTGCACCCCATCAGGGGAAACCCCAAAACACACATCCACTGGCAGTCTAGCCTCTCTCCCGAACATCAGTCGGTATGGGGAAAATCCTGTGGCATCACTTTTGTACAGTTGTAGGCGTGAACTAGGGTGCTAATCTGCTGGCTCCATCTCAGCTTGTCCTTTGGTTGCAAGGTGCCCAACATATCAAGCAATGTATGGTTGAACCTCTCAGGCTGAGGGTGTCCCTGAGGGTGGTTCGTGACTTTTGTACTCCCCACAAAGACAGCATCTCTTTAATCAAATGGCTCTCAAAGTCCCTTCCCTGGTCGGAATGGATCCGCTGCGGGGCCCCATAGTGGATAAAAAGGTTCTCAGCCAGTATCTTAGCCACCGTGGTTGCTTTCTGATCTTTGGTCGAGAAAGCCTGTGCATACTGGGTGAAATGATCAGTGACCACCAATATGTTGCTGACACTTTTCAGATCGGGCTCTAAACTTAAGAAATCAATGCAGACCAGTTCCATAGGGGCACTAGTGGTAATGTTGACCAGGGGGGCAGCTCTCTGGGGTAAAGCTTTTCTTTTCAAACAGTGACTACAGGTCTTGACATATTGCTCTACATCCGTACTCATTTTCGGCCAATAGAAGCGAGCCGGTACCAGATCAAGTGTTGGTCTATGCGAGATGTCCCATTGATTATGCAAGGACAGTGGGACTAGTTCTTTAAAACTGATGGCAGCACCAGTTGCTGTTTGTTTACCGACCTCTCCTTAGGCATGGTCTCTCTATATAGTAGTTGGTTGACCAGCTTGAATTTGGGCCCTTCTTTATACAACAAGGTGGTCCTTAGATCAGCGGAACGTAACTTGGATACATCCCTCCTGGCCCGAAAAGCCTCCACAGCCATTCTTATCTTAGGATCACAGAATTGAGCCTGCTGGAGACTATCATTGTTGAGTTGTGGCAGAGAGCTAGTGTCTAATGCAGAGAAATGACAGTAGGCAGCAGGTATGCAGTTTTCAGACGGCCCCAAACAATCTACCACACAATCCACCGTGTCAGGAGACACCTGTTCCTCTTTATCAAATTTCTGGCAGAGAGCTCTGGGTCAGGTTGTCTGAACCTGACATAAATCAGTCTGTGGCACAGGCCTCCGAGAGAGAGAGCATCTGCATCTATATGGTTTAGGCCCGCCCGGTATTCCACAGCATAGTCGTAGGTGGCCAAGGCAGAGAGCCACCTATGGCCAGTGGCATCCAACTTAGCAGAGGTCTGTACATAAGTCAAAGGGTTGTTATCAGTCTTTACCAATATCTTGGCACCATACAAGTAGTCATGAAACTGATCAACAATGGCCCACTTCAGAGCCAAAACTCTAGTTTGTACTGGATAATTTTTTCTGAAGGCGTCGAACTTGGCTGTAACCTTCAGGTCTCAACCCATTCAAGTGCTCCTGGTATAACACAGCCCCAATCCTTGTGAGACTGGCATCGGTATGAAGAATGTATGGCTTGGCGGGTCAGCATAGGCCAGCACTGGGGCATGGGTAAGTTGATATATGATGTCGTAAAGCTTCCTCACACTCAGCAGTCCAATGATCCCCCAGACATATCGTTTGGCTGGAAATACTTCTTTTCTGGGTCGGCGTACACCTTCTTATACCTTTTGTGAGTAGGCGGATACCCTGAGTGAGGTTGAGGAGGGAGCGAATCACCGTGAATAGTCTTTAACGAACCGCCTATAGTATCCACAAAACCCAAGAATCGTTGCAGAAGCTCTTTCAAATTCCTGGGTTGAGGCCAAGTGGTCAACGCCTCCACTTTTCTAGGGTCAGTCTCTATGCCCTCAGTGGACACTATATGGCCCACATACTTCTCGGAAGTCTGGAAGAATTGACACTTGTCAATAGACAGCTTGAGGCCGAAATCCTCCAACCAATCCAAGACCTTGAATAATCGTTGCTCATGCTCTTCCAATGACCAGCCAAACACTATGACGTCATCCAAATAGACCAGACATTTGAGTAGATTCATGTCCCCCACAGCCCATTCCATCAGGCGCTGAAAAGTGGCTGGGGCACCTGAGATCCCTTGAGGCATCCGAACAAACTCATAGAAGCCCAGGGGGCAGATGAAGGCAGTCTTCTCCCAGTCGTCTGGGGCCATCGGGATCTGGTAGTATCCACTGAGAAGATCCAACACAGAGAACCACTTGCTACCATTTAAACAATCCAAGGCATCCTGTATGCGTGGCATGGTATACTGATCCGGAATGGTCCGCTGATTCAAAGTGCGATAGTCTACACACATCCGCACTGCCTCATTCTTTTTCCTTACTACTACTATGGGGGAGGCATAGGGGCTCCTGGACTCTTGTATTACGCCAGCAGCCAACATTTCTTGTAGATGCCACCTCACATCATCTATATCAGCAGGGGCCAAGAGCTGGGATCTCTCTCAGAAAGGCCTTTCATCATGCAGCCAAATGTGATGCTCAGCCCCTTGTACACAGCCCACATCCCACTCTTTCAGGGAGAAAACCTGGTCTCTATTGGCAAGCCTCTTACTGACCCTTTGTTTCCACTCAACTGGCAGTGGGGAGTCACCAAAGTTGAACAAATCAGGAGTAACTCTATCCTCTGTCCTGGAACCCTTGCTGTGGGGCAGTACTGCAGTATCCGCACAATGTACGCTTGCCAAGATGTACCCTCTTCTTATTTGAACCTCCTTGTCGGATGCATTATGCACTTGAACCATCACCCTCTTAACATAAGCATGAGCTCTAGCCGGCAAGATGCTGGGTTTGACCAACAGTCCCTCAGGTAATCTTCCCTCCACAGGCGCATTCAACATCAACAACTTATTCTTAATATCAGTTTTTAGTCGCACTTCCCCATGCAGGACACATTGGGCATTGAGGCGAGTATCACGCGGGCGGATCCTTCTTCCACACCACGCCCACCGGTCTTCAGGTTCCTCTGGACTAGTCTTCTTCGGAGTGGCACTTGCCCGTTGAATTATAGCAGGTATGCTGAAAGCTCGCCCGGTCTGGAAGGCTTGTTTTTCTGAACACAATTGAGCCAATCGTCCGAACATGTGAGCATTCGTCCCAATCAACAACGGCACCCCATCATACAGTCCAGTGGGTGGGCAAACTAAAGTGAGGGTCTCCACCTGCTCATCCATTCCGGCCACAGTTGCAGAGAAAGATAACCAGACTCGGATGTACCCCAAATATGGATAGGCCTTGTCGCTCAACCCCCACACATGTAGACCGTTCAAGGGTTGCAGCGGCACCTCAGGTAAATGTGCCTGGTACCAGTCCTGAAACATGATGGTTACCTGAGAGCCACTGTCTAATACAGCTCGAGTGGGAATTCCATTTACCCGCACCGGGGTCTCCATTGAAGGCTCGACCACATCAGACCAGTTGGGGGCCACAGCATTGATAGCTGCCTGGGCATGGGCCTGAGTCACGAAACTTTTCCTGGGAGCCTGAGACTGGGCCTGGCGATGTCGGGCAATCAGTCTGTTGTTAACTTTCCTTAAATTCTCGGGCCTCTGGCACTCTGGTTGGAAATGCCCATCTTCCCCGAAATGGTAACAGAACTTGAGGTCCCGGGGGTCACTATTCTGCGGGGGGCTCTGAGAGGGGTGAGAGAGCTCTCTTTGGCCAGAGCCCGGGCTTCTACCAGACTCAGGGGCCCCGGTCCTAATAGGATACATGGTAGATTGCTTCAAGTCCCTCACCAGTTCCCATAAATTCCTAACCTTGGCCCTCAATTCACTCTCTACATGGGGGTCGGAGGAAATAACTCGCATTCCCACAGTACCTGGAAAATTGGGGGATCCCTCAGACCCTCCGGACAGGCCAGTCTCCTCAGGGGTATTAGGCACAGGGGTCCCTCTAGGGTTTACCGCCCCCACACAGGGTTCCCACCCCTCTTCATCAGTCTCCACCTCCCTAATTTCCCTCATTAATTGACAATATTCAGGGGGTGGCCCATCGATCATGTAACAAAGTTTCAGCAGCATTACACTAGAAAATCTGGCAGATTTTAAAACATGTTCTAGCCGAACCTGATTCAGGGCTACAGCAGTGATTCCCCTTTTCTATGGGCCTTCTGCAAGGCCCGCTCCCTCTAGTGACAAAGAGGACAGTTTTAATTTCTCCACTGCTTAGACCTGAATTTCCATAATAAGTCTTCACCAGTCTCTGTACTCCAAAAACCCTTCCAAAGCAGAGATACTCTGCTGCAGGTGGCTCGGACAGGTGGCCCAGAAGAATCTAATAGGTTCTAAAGCAGGACCCATAAAACTCTCCATCAGCCTCTTCTTTTCTCCCCTCAGAACATTGCCATTCCTGAACTAAAGGGTGGCACAGTCCATCAAGCCTCCAGGTCATCCTCCCCGGGAGGCACCGGCACCATACCAGAGAAAAGTTTTAACTTACAGTAGGAATCAAGCTGTATGGGTGGGACTACCAAGGGCAAGGAAGCCAGCACAGAACTCTTGGGCGGGCAAGGGGAGGTACCCAGGGAGCCCTGAGGAGTAACATCACTGGACAAATCCAAGGCTTGTAGTAACTCCTGGGTAGTTCTCCCCTCCACGGCCAACAATTTAAGCAGTTTGTCTTTAAAACTGCTCATTTGAGGAGACCCCCAAGGGTGACTGACCCACTCCGAATATGGATTAGCCTCCATCCCTGGGAAGCACCCTCCGGATAAATCACAGGGGGTACCTTCTCAGGGTCTATAGCCACACTGCATAGAAGTAACACCTGCAACATCTGGTCAAGCAGATCAGCCATACACCCTTTTATTTCCACTTTACCCAAACATTTTACTCACTCTGTAGCAGATATAATGTCAGCAGCTGGAGTTCCCAACGGCAAATCTAACAATAGTACAATTTTCTGAGAGTCTAGCTCTTCGGCTTCACCCCAACCCATTAGTCTGTGTACCATGGTCTTGATGGGTCCCAGTTTAATTTTTCCCAGCATATCCCCTTCTATTTTTTCCATTTCTTATATGCTTTCCCACTTGGCCACTAGGGGACGCTGATCCCAGCGGTGCCTCCAATTTGTAACCCCCAGGGCGCTACCCTTAAGGCTACTACCCTCCTGCCCCCACAGAGACAGGGAGGCCCAGATCAGTTGTGACGGTGCCTCCACCCAGAGGTTAAGTCCAATATTGTCAAGATTGCCTCGGTCACAGCCTCTGGGTTACACACCCCTGTTCGTCCCCCTAGTGGCTCACACAGTATTGCAAATAACACTTTTCACAATACACTCACCCCTGGCTAATGTCTCTCTTGCTCCTTAGAGATCCCCTGTGAAATAAGGCACAGTTATAATGCAGTCACCAAGCAGCAGTTCACCATTGATGTACACAATAGCCAGGGTGTAGTTGCACAAGAACAATCTCTGATTTATTTAGGGAGGAATTAACAAGGACAGGGGGAATCAGGTTGATTAGCTTATCACCTCTACTTATCTATCTAGGGCTCTGTGCACAGGCCCACACCTAGTCTTTACTGCCCCTGGGTACCCAAGCCCTAACGGCTAGTTTACACATGGCAGCTGGTTGGGGCCCTTGACAACAGATACAAAGTTATGATCCTGAGAACTCAGAGTAGGCAGAGGATTTAATTTTGCAGCTAGAGATGGGTTCATACGATCCAAACACTGTTGCACACTAGACAGGGGCTATCTGATTCAGTACTCACAAACTCCAGCAAATTCTGATTCCTTCAACTTTTCATGGGCTGAGCCGAACTCACCAGCCTCTCACACATTTATATGGCAAACAACAGAGGGTACCATACCAGGCAGCTGCTTGCAGGCTTTACGAACTAGCAGAAGAACTCAGGCAACAAAGCGGCAGCTTCAAACTTCACGGATGGACCGGGCATGACTCTGCAATTCTCTCCAGTTCCTTCAGGTTGAGCCTGGTAGGTAGCTGGGCTGGGACCAGCCTCCTCCGACCGCATGCAGCCCAGTTTAGTCTGAATTCTCACAAGGGGCAACGGCCACTTCAGGCCTTCCTGGCGCTTCCGGCGAACACCCCTCAGCGCAGAAACACAGGCTCCTCTCCTCACCTCTGCCACAACGCATCCACCCCCACAGCAGGGCTCTTCCTTCAGTTCGGCGCCACCCGCTTTCATTGGCTGGCTGCACATGCCAGTCATTTCTCCTGCCTTCAGTGGTGCGAAAAGCCATAGCCCATAATGCCTTTCCCAAAATACAAGCAGTCCCGCTATTGGTCAGTCAGCCCTGTAAGGTCCCAAGGCACTGATTGGTCCCATTCAGCAGTTCTGGTCCAACATGGAGGAGGCAGTCAACACAGTCTTGTGCTGCAAAGGAAGGCAGGTTAGAACAGCTGCATTATTATTATTACCCTACATTATTTCCAGCAAGTCGCATTTTTCCAACAGTACTCCCTCTGCACCACTAGCAATGACAGAAGGGGCTATTTTTCAGTGGCGGGCGGGTATTTCGAGCGCCACAACCCATAGCCCCTTCTAAGTCAGTTAATTGCAGTGGCAACAGGCAGCCCTTAAAGAGATGGCACATGGAGGCCTCAAAAGCACTCACTGGTGTAACACATTTAAGCGGCTTTAACGCCGAACACCAACCAGGCACGGAGCATTTACCCAAGCTCTGAGGAAACTCCTAGGAACCCCCATTTGCAAGGGGGTTACACATAGCTTTGTATCATCCACGAACAGGTGAACCCTCCCTTCTCGACCCTCTGCAATATCACTTATGAAGACATTGAAGAGCACTGGTCCCAGCACTGATCCCTGGGGTACACCACTTGTTACCCATTCCTCCGGTGAGCTAACCCCATTTACCACCACTCTTTGTGTACTGTTACTCAACCAGTTTCTAACCCACATGACCACCTCTGTCCTCACCCCCAGATTTGTCAGCTTGTGGATTAGTCTCCTGTGTGGGACTGTGTCGAAGGACTTCCTGAAGTCCAGATAGGCCACATCTACCACTCTGTCTTGGTCTATTTCCTCTGTCACCCACTTGAAGAAATCAATCAAGTTGATCTGGAATGACCTCCCTGCAGTGAATCCATGTTGCCTTGGGTCCAGCAGCCCCCTTGTCTCTAGGTAGTCCACCAGCCTTTCCTTAAGTAGGGTTTCCATCATTTTACCTACTATCGAGGTCAAACTGACCGGGCAGTAGTTTCCTGCCTCCTCCTCCTTGCTACCACTTTTGTGCAGGGGTATCACTTGTGCCCTCCTCTACTCCTCCAGAACCATGTCTGTTTCTAGTGATCCACTGAACAGCTTAGCCAGAGGTTTAGCCAGTTTCTCCCGGAGCTCCTTTAGGATCCTTGGGTGTATCCCATCCTCTGTTGAACCTTCCTCTGTTGCCTCATACATTAATGAGTTTTTCACCACTTGTGTTCACCCTTCCTCTTCCCTGCCTCCCACAGTTCCTTCATAGCATGCTTCATACTCTCTCCTCCCAGGGCTTCCACGTCTCCACTGTTAACACCCAGGATACCCTGACTGTCCTATACTCCCTGAATTTGAACAAGTCTAGCCCAGACAGACTTGATGCTAGACTTCTGCATATACAGTATCTGCTACTGCCATTGCATCTCCTTTGATTCATCTTTTCAATCTCTCCTTCTCCCTCTGTGCAGTTCCACAGACCTGGAAGTTGGCCAAAGTTATACCACCACACAAAGGGAGGGCCTTCCTCCCAGTAACTGCAGACCTATTTTCCTCCTCCCTCTCTTGCCAATTTGAAAGATAAGCTCGTCTACCATAGGCTCTCTACTTCTTCTCCTCCTCTGACTTCCTCTCTCCATACCAGTCGGTTTCAGGAAAAACAACTCGCCATTTCCTCCCTGTTGCATATAACTGATTATATCCTCTCATGGATGTGTCAGGGTCACATCACAGCAGCAGTCTTTATTGATCTAGCCAAGGCCTTTGACTTGGTGTCTCACCCTCTCTTTCTGAATAAGCTGGGTATGGCTGGCCTCACAGCTCCTGCCATAGATTGGTTTCTTTCTTATCTTACAGGCCAACTACAGTCAGTACAGGTAGGTAGCACCCTGTCACCTCCTTTTTCCATCCAGACAGGGGTCCTACAGGGGCTCTATCCTGGACCCCATACTCTTCTCCATTTTCTTCAACGATCTCCCTTCAGCCTGTGCCAACTCACATATTCACATGTATGTAGATGACACAGTTATCTACACTTCTGGCCCATTCACCACTTACGCTGAAGGTCTGTTACAGCTAAACTTCCACAATGTCTTACGATGGTTACAGTCTAACCAGCTTTGGGTCAATACTAAAAAAACAGTATCCATGGCCATTGGCACCAGCCAAAAACTGGGCAAACTCACCACAGTGCCCACTTTTCCCACCTTGGATGGCTTCCCACTTGAAGTGATGCCTGCCTTCAAGTACCTTGGTGTGTAGCTTGACAGTAAGCATGACTTATCTGTCCACATAGATGCCATCCATGCTAAACTCCATCCTTAACTTGATGCCTTATACAAAAATAAAGATCACCTTTCCCTACAGGTTTACCGGGAGCTTGTACCAAAATGGTACTCCCTGTCTTTGACTATGTGGATGTGGTCTATGGGTCTGACCCTCCACTTCCTTTGCCAGACTGGATTCACCCTGTAACTCTTTCTGTCACTTTGTGCCCAGCTCACCTTCTTGAACTCATCAGTGCTCATTTTATTCCTCTCTATCCACTCTTCCCCTTCCTTCCCATTGTCAGATGCACTGTGTCTCCATCATATCTAAATACTGGTTTGGGTCCCTTCCCTCCTACTTCTCATCGCTCCTCTCCATTGTTCCTTCTGCCTCTTGCTCCCTCCACTCCAGGGACCACTGCACCATTGCTCTGCCATGTCTTTGCACCTCAGCTAGCCAATCAGCCTTCGCCTATCGTCTTCCCTCACTTTGAGACCAACATCCCTCTTCCCTTTGTTTCACTGCCCCTCTGCCTCCCTCAGACACCAACTGAGACCCCTTCCCCTTCTCCCTTACTCCTGTTTCATTTCCTCTTAACAGTCCCATTACACCTGCTGTAATGAATAACTGACAGTTGTATTTGTTTGATCATTTGCACTTTCCATGGTCATTGTGTGGTATGATTTTGCACTCTTCTTACAACACTATGTTTATCTAAGCTATGCACTGTTTTTATCCTTTGCTCCGTCCCGGCTTGCAGGAAGCAGGCCCAGGTAAGTGCACCTTTCCCAGTCACCGACTTTCAAACAAATAAATAAATAAAACGTTCTGTATTATTTATTTATTTGTCAGGAGAGGTGGAATCAAGGCTCCCCAAGTACAAATACTCTAATCCCATAGCAACGTTGTGGATGTAGCTGTCCAGTCAGGTCACTTGCCCTTGTTCAATTCTGGCATGTCTGTCTTATTTAAAATGTCTGGCACTACATCAGATCTTTGGCCCATATATGGATAAGCTTGGTGTTCTATCTGTTTTGTAGTAGCACAAGACTATTCTGTAACTGAGCTCAAGAAAAAAAGGCAAGGCAAGTTTTATTTTTCCAGGCGCCCAATCCTGGAGGCTCTGGGCGCCGTACAAATCAGAAACACTAATCAAAAAACAATAAAATTACAACAGTAATATAACTAAATATAAAGAAGTAAATAAGACACAGATTAAAAATTATAATAAAAGAGCTGCAACTAGAAAAAGATAGAAAAGTAAAAAGGTGTCGACCCGAGCAGGATCTAATACAGAAAGTCCAGGAAGGCTTAACTAAACAAAAAGATGATTTGATACCTTTTATTGGACCAATGTAGATGTTACAAAAGAAAACTGGTGCTTAAGCTTTCAGAGTACATAGAATCCTTCATCAGAAGCTAATGATTGTGTGCAATCTGAAATCTTAAGCACCAGTTTTCTTTTGTAACATCTATATTGGTCCAATAAAAGGTATCAAATCATCTTTTTTTCTTGATCTTTTGTTACAAGGACCAGTATGGCAACACAAAATATTTTTCTCTGTAACTGTGCTGTCATTTTTTCTAATTTACATATCTCTAAAATTATAACTTCCCAGTGTGTGGGTTGCGGAGAGGTGGAATGAAGCCACAATCTAGTTATAGCTTTTTTTGTTTCAGTAAGTAAGATACCCAAGATATATATGATGTTTATATTTCATTTTGGCTGGATACTGGAGCAAGAGCACCATAGCCAGAGTGAGTGGTCCTAAAAAAACAGGTTACACACCTGTAACAGTAGTTCTAGGAGTGGTATATGTTGTTGATCCACACAATCTGGCAGTGTCCATCTCTTTAAGACGCCAGAAAGTCTTCAAGCTGGCTCCTCCCACCCACTCAGGTGGTAACTACCCCAGCACTGCCCCGTGATGCCGGGGTGCTTGCCCGCTGGAAGCATACCAATGCACCACTGCCAGGGGAGGTCGGGTGGGTCTGTGTGGATGAACAACATATACCACTCCTAGAACTACTGTTACAGGTGAGTAATCTGTTTTTCTAGGGATATGGATATGTTGTTCTGTCCACATAATCTGGCAGATTCCTAGCTGTTCTCCGGGAGGAGGGAGGCAAGACACACACACCCTACTTAGGGAACAGCGATTGGAGAACTGAGGCCCCAAAACCAGCATCCCGGCGTGACTCAAGGTCAATCTGGTAATGGGAAATGAAGATATATACTGACCTCAGGTAGCAGCCTGCAGATTTCCTGGATAGGGACATCCTGGAAGCAGCCACTGATGCAGCAGTATGGCAGGTGGTATGAGCCCTTAGCCCTCCAGGAGGCTCCCTACCGGCCAACCTATAGCAGAGATCAATACAGGATACTATCCACCTGCCAATCATCTGCTTGACTGCAAGCCTGCCAGGTGCGGCTTTAGCATAGGTGACAAACAGTTGAAGAACCTCTTCCCAAACTCCAGCCATGCACTCCTTGTAGTATGCCAGTTTTCGCCTCAGATCCAGAGTATGGAGCCTGTGCTCGGCCTCCGAGGTGTGATTGGTGAAGTACAGCAGAAGATTAATCACCTAGTTAAGGTGGAACTCTGACACAACCTTCAGAAGGAACTTCAGATTGAGGTGCAGGACAAACTTTGTCCTTGTGGAAGACTAAATAAGGAGACTCCACCAAGATCACCTGGAGCTCCTTGATCCTTCTGGTTGACACAATAGCCACCAGGAAGCTGGTCTTCCACGACAGATGTGACATTTCACACCTGCGCATCGGTTCGAATGGCTTGCCCATGAGCTTTGCCAAAACCAGCAGTAGATCCCAAGGTGGTGGTGGGTCACACATTGGAGGGGAAATGTGTTCCAGGCCTTTGAAGAAGCACCAGACCACCTTCTTCTGTGCCACTGATTGCAGACCAGCTCACGCCCGGTAAGCAGAGATGGCTGCCAGGTGCACTTTGAGGGTCATCGACCAGAAAGCCCTCCTTAGAGAGGGAACCAAAGGTAGTCGAGAATGTCAGCCACCAGACAAGCAGAAGGGTCCAGCCCTTTGTCCCGACACCAAATGGAGAATTTCTTCCATTTAAAGGCATAACATTTCCAGGTCGACTCCTTCCGAGATGCCTCAACAATGTTGAGTACATCTTCGGAGAGAGAGATCCAAAGCCTGGAACTCTAGCCGCTCAGGTACCAGGCTGTCATATGCAGGGACAGAAGGTTCAGGTGGAGTACCTTCCCCTGATTGGCTGAAAGCAGGTCCGGGCATAGCGGGAGATGCCACGAGTCTGTTGATGAGGCTGAGGAGATCTGGGCACCAGAACTGAAGTGGTCAGTCCAGAGCCACTAGTATCACCTGTGCCTTGTCCCTCCTGACCTTGAGCAGAACTTTGTGGATCAGGGAAAATGGAGGGAAGGCATAGAGAAGGCCCAGGGGGCCAGGGCCTTGAGAAGGCATCCCCCTGTAGCGTTCCCTACTGAGGGGGGCGGGCACAATACAGCCTCAGATTGGCATTCTCCCTGGAGGCAAACAGGTCCACCAGAGGTTTTCACCAGTGGGAGAATAGGTTCTGCACTACCTCAGGATGAAGAGAACACTCATGTGATGCCTCGGATACCCAGGTGAGGGCATCCACAAGCTGGTTGGAGGCACCGGCTACATGGATGGCCAGAAGGTCTGCCTCAGACTATGCGCAAATGTCTAGATGCAGAGAGCTTCCCTGTGCAGCGGAAGGGAGTGCATACTGCCCTGTTTATTGAGGTAGTACATAGTCGTGGTGTTGTCCATCTGGACATACACTACTTGACCCCTTAGATGTGGAGCAAAGCGGTCAGCGCCAGTTGAACCACCCTGAGCTCCAGCAGGTTGATGTGACATTAGGACTCCTCAGGGGACCAAAGCCCATGGAGTCTATGATCCCCCAGGTGGGCTTCCCAGCCCATGAGAGAGGTGTCGGTCATCAGGATGACCATCAGCTTGGGACAGACAAATGGGATACCTTCCTGCAGATGTTCCGGGATTAGCTACCACTGAAGTGCATCCCACATCCACTGGGTCACAGTGACCAACTGGTCAAAATGATCCCTGCCCTGAGACCACTGGCCGGCCAGCTCCCATTGCAGGGGGCACATTCTTCAGCGGGTCCATCAGACCACACTAGTGCAGGCCACCATGTAGCCCAAGGGGTGCAGGAGGTCCCGAGCAGGGCGTGATTGCCCAACCTGAAGGAGGTAAGAGCCTCCGCCGGAAGCCAAGCCCTGGCTCTGCAACAGTCAAGCTCTGCTCCGATGAAGTGAATCACCTGCAAAGGCACAAGTTCTGATTTGGCCTCGTTGATCAAGAGGCCCAGACAGGTGCAGGTCTGGAGGGCCAGGTCCCTGGACCACTCCACCTCCTGCCTAGAGGAACCCGTGATGAGCCAGTCGTCCAGGTAGGGGTATACCGGACTCTCCGATGCCTCAGGTGGGCAGCCATCACTGCAATGCACTTGGTGAAGACCCTGGGCACTGAGGACAAGCCAAAAGGCATGGCCTGGAACTCGTATAGGGTGCCTTCCACCTGAAAGCAATGGAACCGTCAGTGGGATGGATGGATCGGGAAGCAGAAGAACACATCCTGAAGATCCAAAGAGCAGATCCACATGCCCTGCTCCAGGAATGGTATGATCTGAGACAGAGTGACCATCCTGAAAGTGCAGGACCAGATGAATTTGTTCAGATCATGCAGTTGTAGAATGCTAGAGTGGGCACCAGCCCCCAGTCCATTTGGGAACCAGGAAGTACCTGGACATGGACCCTGGATGCTATGGAGGGTCCAGGACTGGAGCTACCACCTCCTTGAGCATGAGGGCTGACTAGACATCGACTGACCGCATGTCTTCCCGTGGAGCGGGGGCTAATCTGGGAGGGTACTACTCAAATTTCAGAGGCAGACCCTGGCCAACCACCTTGAGAACCCACTTGTCCATTGTGACAGCTGACCAAGCGGAAACTAAATGGTGGAGCTGGCCCTCCATGGCAGGACCCAGGGGGGCTCAGGATGGGAGAGGGGAGGGCACCCCCCATCCTGTCACTGGGCAGGCTTAGAAGCAGAGGAGGGTCTGGTTTAGGGACCACCATATCCCCGACCTCCTGACTTCAGGACGTCAGTGTCACAGACTTGGATCTCAGATGCCAGGCCCTGCTGTTGACCAGCTTGGGGCTGGGCAGATTTGGCCATGGGGCACAGGCAGGCCATAAGGGCTTTTTCTTGGCAGACTTGGAGCCTTTCTGGTCCTTTTGAGCAGACATCACTGAGTCCAGGGTGACATTAGACTTTTCAATCCTGGTGAGATGTCCCTCCACACCGGGACCGAACAAGTCAGTCCCCAAGAAGGGTAGGTCTGCCGACCTGTGCTGCATATCAGCAGTGAAAGTAAAGATGCACAGCCAAGGCCTGTAGCACATGGCAACTGCCGTGGCCATGGACCAGGCACAGGAATCGTCAATGTCCATGGCCGTCTGGAACTGTTGCTTCGCTATGGCATGGCCTTGGTCTCGGACTTGCTTGACAGCAGTTTGCAAGTCTGCATGGAGGTAGGGAAGCACCCATCCAAGGACCCTAGAAAGGTGTGCATAAAGTGGGCCATCAGAAGAGCCGAACTGGCTTGCCTGAGGCAGAGCAAAGAGGTGGCATACACCTTCTTGGCTGAGTGGTCCAACTTTTTGGACTTCTTGTCGGGGGCTTGTCCACATCCTCCACATTGCCCGTGTGCCGAAAGACAGAGTGGGCCACCAGCCCCTCAGCCAAGGGGTACTCCGTAAATCACGAGAGGGAACCGGTAGGGACCGCATACTTGCAGGCCATCTGGGCTGAAGGTGCCAGGCAAGAGGCCGGGTGTTGCCACAGATCCAGAGCAGGACCGAGGATATCATCATGGAATGGGAAGACCTCCATAGGAGTATCACCCCAGTCCAAGATCTCGGTCAAGGGGTACCTTTCCCTCTTCTGAATGGCCTCCAGCTGGAGGCCCATGGACTCTGAGATCGAGCGGAGAAGGCCAATGAATGAAGTGGGGCCTTGCTCCATAGACAGATCCTCGACTGACTCCACATCCACTGGGTAGGAGTGAAGAGAGGAACCCTCCGATTCCGAGGATTCATGAAACAATGGCCTACCACCCATGTCACTGCTCACTCATTGGGGGCAGTTGGGGGTGAGAGTAACTTTAAGCCGATGGAGAAGTCCTTCTTCGGCTGAGCATCCTTGGTCGGGACGCCGTCCTTTGGCACCAGGGGCAGAAGCTCCACCAGTATCGGTGGAGAAGCTTGAATGGGCCATGCTGGCACCATCAGGACCGGCTTCTGCAGGGGCAGGGTCTGCTGCGGCTCTGATGATGGCAGCGCAGTTATGGCTGGGTTGGGTGCCAAGGGTGGCTTCACCTAGAAAACAGAAGCTGCTGCCACATGAACTCCTCATAGCTAACCAGCTTGCACGGTGTCTCTCTTTGGCCAAGGAAGATGAGGAAGAATAGCAGCAGCAGCACCACCATTTGCCCAAGCACTTAGAGCGCAAAGCGCTGGGAATGGCGTGGACTGCCCAAATCCGGCTACCAGAGCAGGACCTCAGCTGACACTGGGGACTGGCAGGGTCGATCAGAGAGTTAGCGACTGCCGACCCACCCTTGGTCAGGAAGCTCTGAGTGAGAGCAGCGGACAGTGGCCTGCCCCATCCCCTTTGGAGAACCGGAGACCTCCAGAGAGAATGTCAACCTCCTCTGAAGAAAGGATCTGCTCGACCACCTCAAGAAAAACCTCAGCCAGAGATTCAGTCCGATCCTCTCCCAACTGGCCCGACAAAGGGTACTGTGGAGCAGCGTGCCCAAAATGAAGCCAAAGCCGGAGCTCTGAAGAAACATGGGAATCGGAGGCCCAAGAGTGCTCCGATCCCACGAACATCAATGAGACTATTTCTTGGTCTCTTTCTGCTGGAGTCCTTTGACTTTTGGACTTCTTAGAGCCCAAGGGACCCTCCCATAAGTAGGAGAGACTGGCACAGTTCCTAGAATGCACCTGAGAATGACACGCCCAGCCGAAGCTGCATGAAGACTTAAGCCAAGGAGAAATGCGCCACAACCCGAGCCTCTTCCTGCTCCATGGCCACTAACTACTTGGCGGAACCCGCAGCCACGGAAACCACCTTCCGTACCTCCTTTGAGCAGACGGGCAGATACTGTTCACTCAGTCATCCAAGGACCAAGCAGGCGAGACAATCCTCCAGAGTCGAAGGCAAAAAGGCCGACAAAAATCGCAGGCCTGGACATCATGCTCGTGGCCCAAGCAGTATACGCACGAGGAGTGCAGGTCAGATCGTGACGACATCTGCCCAAAACCGCAGTCCCAGAAACCCAGAGCAGACTTTGCAGCATCCATCAGAGCGGCGAGAAGTAGGGAAGACAAATATTTGCTGAAAAACTCTCAAAAAGGAATTTTAGAAGGTTTTTAGGACCTCAGTAATGCAGAGCAGTAAGGAGGGAACCTATTCTTCCAAGTGGAAAGGAAGAACTAGCATCACAGGGCAGTGCTAGGGGAGTTACCACTCAGGTGGGTGGGAGGAGCCAGCTTGAAGACTTTCCAGCACATCTTAAAGGGAAAGGACACTGCCAGATTGTGTGGACAGAACAACATATCCACATTCCTAGAATCTGGAATTATGTTTTATAGAGTATGCACTACTGTCCTGCAGTATGAAGTTATTTCAAACCATGAGCACAGTACATAAGTGTGAGTAGCAACCTCATGGCTACAGTTGCAACAACAGGAGGCATCACGTGTGATACTATATTTAGCTGGGTTCCATGTGATAACAGCGACACGTAATAGTGATCGCCGTTTGGGCGATCTACATCGCCGAAATGAATTTCAGCGGAGTAGACTCGCAGCACAAAGCAAAGGGTGCCAGACACTTGATTTTTCTTTTGATGCGGTGGGGTTGTGCCCCCCAAACTAAAGGATTCTCAACTCCAGGAGTGCATGTCGGAGGGTGCAAAAGACAGAAAAATAAAATTTATCAGACCAGCGCAAAAAATGAGCATGTGCCCAGAACCAATCCCAGCACCCTCCCAACCGTAGCCTGCCACCAACCCACCATGCCAGCTGTGCCCTGGTAACCATTTGTGGCTAGAGCCGCCATTGTTTAGAGCAAGGAGTGGGAGGAGAGCTAAATATGAGTTATTTTGCTTCAAAATAAGCCCAGAAAAATGCACCACAGAGCATATAGAACCCCAGAGCTCCTAGCTTTTTATAAATAGTCAGAGACTCAAAAAAGAAACCTCGTAAAAATCCTGGCAATGGGCCTGTGTCCCCTCTTTCTTGTGCTCCTCCTGTATTGGAAAATGTATCCCCCTGCACCTTGTTTATACCTTTGAGGCACTTGAATGTTTCTATCATGTCCCCTCTTCGCATACTGTTAATAAAGCTTGACTTCAAGTCCCTGTGTCATGGGGACAGAGGACAGCAGGGGGCAGCAGCCCCGACTGTTCAGGTAGGAGATAGGGGTGTAGTCCCCTAGTCCCCACCAAAACCAGCATCTGGTTCATACTGTGTTAATAAAGCTCGACTTTAAGTTCCTGTGTCATGATTAGAGTTTCCTGAAAATTTCATGCCGTTTGGTTTTCTTGTATCAGCATTTGTTAACTTGTGAAAAACAAGACGCTGCATCAGCATGTGGTCTAAAAGCAAAACAAAATGGTTCTATTAAATGCACACTAGGGTTGCCATCTGTCAGTTTTTTTACCTGGTGATCAGGTTTTCAGGGTCCCTATCAGGTAATCTGGTTTCGCTCTGTGCTGGTCAGGTTTTTGAGCCATTTTGAGCGCTCACATACTTTTGAAACAGCTTTTGTTGTATCATGCATTGTTTCAGCTGCATGTCCAGGTTACAAACAAGTTCTGTTGTCAGTATAGCCCTTTGTTTGTGAAAGCAGTCAAACTAGGAGGTGTAAAGTATGGCCATTAACACCATTAGCACGTATTTAACCTAATCATTTTCACTGCATCTTAAAGTGGTATAGCAACAAAGCTGCCCCCACCTTTTGTAACAGTAACAGAGCCAGTTGTCTTCCACTTTCATTTGCTAAATAAATAAATACACAAGTAAAAATAAAGTTACTTTACTAGATTCTTCCGAAGTTAACAGGTACAGTAACATTTGTGTTGAACTATTGCTTTAAGCCTAGTCTTTTGATATGATAAAAGGTGGCTTTCTAGGAGGAACAGTATATGATGAGTCATGAAAAGGGGTGGGGCTAGAGGCGGAGCTTAGGATCTGTTTTTTTTGCTTCATTCAAAGGTGGCAACCCTAACTGCACACTGAAAATAGAAAATAGAGTTAAAAATCTACATTTCGACCTTGGGTCTTCTTCAGGAAATATCTAAAAGAGAAAAATAAAGTTAGTGTACAGGGGAGGTAAAATGAGGGATAAATATACATGTGTGGGGAAAGAAACAAGCATTTGTCAATGCCTAATGTTGTCTTGCTGGCATTGGCATTGGTAGTGCAGGAGTTAGAGAGATGCATGATAGGAATGGCAGTGAAGTATTGAACTGATGCCAACCCCCACCCTGCAGAGGCTGACAGGCATTGGGGTGTCCTTTGGGTGTTGGCCATAGTACTCATGCCATTTCACCTCTCCTTATCCTGCAGACACTGACAAGTGGCACAGTGTGCATTGGGGTCTTCAGGCTTTACGCTCACCCCATTCCATAGAAATATACTGAGATGGGTGCAGTATAGGACAGTGGGTGAACTTTGGAGCCAAGCGTCCAAGGCACATCTTGATTGTCACTGACTGCGGGTGGAATGGCGTGAGCATTACGTTCGACAATCCCAAGTCACACCCCTGACACCTGTCAGTCTCTACATATGGGCGTTCGGCAGCAAATTTTCAACATAGGCATTTTAGCACCTCTGCTCATGTACAGTGTCACTTATTTCCTCAAAGTGTCCCAAGAAGTGATTTCGCACAGCAAGCACGCTATTCTGCGGTGGAAGTGTGAAACATTTTGGGCAGGATATGTGAAATGACGGCTGTACTGTTCATCAAGAGGTGTGGAAAAATGGCAATAGTGAAAATCAGAGTGAAAATATCACAAATGCGATGGATGAGTGTAGCGTGCAATCTGCCAACACGCTTGTAACATAGTCATTTTATGTAGTATCATCACCAAATTTTCAACACAGGCATTTTAGGACCTCTGCTCATGAACTGTGTCACTGTCATTTTTCATAACTGCCCGAAACACCGATTTCCACAGTGACCGCGCGACATTGCGCCAGAAGCGGGAAACACATTTTGGGCAGTGATGTGAAAAATGACAGCTGTACTGTTCCACAAGGAGGTGTACAAAATGCCAATGCTGAAAATCCAGCGTTAAAATATTGCCGTCTTGTGAAAGTTACGAGCCTGCGTGCAACTGCGCAGCCTGACGCTCATAAAACAGGCATTTGTTGGATTTTTTCCACCAAATTTGGAACATAGGCTTTTTGAGAGGCCACCTCATGAACACTGGCACTGTCATTTTGTTAATGGGCCCCGAAAGGTGATTTTGCGCAGTAACAGCGAAATCACCTTTCAAGGCCGATTAACGCCATGACAGTGATAGAATTCATGAGGAGGGGCCCCAAAAACCACATGTTGAAAATTTGGTGCCAAAATTCCAACAAATGCCTGAGATATGCAGCAAAGTTGAAAAAACCCTATTCATTCCATTATACAGCTTACCGGCATTTCCTCAGTTACTGATCGGCTTTGAAAGAGTGCAGGCGTGTTCGGTCCACGAGTGGTCACGCCCGGACTCCAGAGGTAAGTATGGGGTGAGGGGTGTGGGAGGCAAGGTGCGCAGTGGGTGGGTGCAGGAGACTACGAGGGACTTTTTGTTACAGGGAACAGAAAAATAAAAATTACATTGCAGGATAGTGTTTTTTTTTTTTCCCAGGAGACGTGGCACGCTGGGGTGGGCTTCCAGCGCACCAACTGTTTTGAGGGGGGTGCTGCAGCCGATAGGGATTGGGCACTCGCCGGGCAAAAAATGGGGGATTTATGCAGACGAGGATTGGGCACCCCGTGGCACACAATGAAAGGCAGGGGAGGCAAGAGCCAAGGGGATTGAGCATCCCCTCGGCATATAAGAAATGGGGGCTGCAGCGGCCACAGTAAGCCGGGCTGGGGGATTGGGCACCCCTCGGCGTCGGGCCGCTGGGCAGGCGGGCCACCCACCATGCTGCCATGATGGCGAGCACGCAGGAAGGGTCCGCTGTGTCAGACGAGTTTGCTCAGATTGCAGCGGACCTTTCTATAGATGTGTTACCACATTAGCATGCGGCATGTAGGCTGATTGGGGAATGAGGGACGCACCTACTGATGCGTGCCCTGCATTCGCCCAACAGCGGCCGCGCCTCCAAATCTGCACTACTGCAAGATGTTGACTTGCGCACAAGCGCGGCAAGCCAACATAAAAAGGGAAGGCTCACAGAGAAAAAGTGATAAATGGCAAGATTAGGAGAGAATCTGTGAAACAAAAGGTGATGATGGGAAAGAAAAAGCATAATAGGAGTGAAAGAGCTAGAGAAGTCCCCAGGTGGGGACTAATTAACAGGGCCTAGTAAGAAGGCTGAAAGGTGACAAATGTGGGGGAAGGAGAGATGGAGACTTATGGTGAAAATGAAAAAGAAATTAAATGTGTACAGATGCAAACAGACTTTAGGGAAAATAAGGTGTGGCTGAAAGATGTTAGTGGAAAATAAGTCTATCATTTAAACCAGAGGGCTCCTGGGAGCCAAGGCGGATGATCAGCTTGGCTTCCATGTTTTTTCTATGGTCAGAATCCCAGAAGTCCTGCTGAAGGAGACAAACAGAAAGGTCATTGACACTGTGGTCCCTGGAGATAAAGTGGGATACAATGAGTTTAGCAGTGTCACCATTCCTGGCTGCTCTGTAATGCTCCCTGAAACGTCAGCAAGGCGCCTACCAGTCTCTCAGGAGGAGGAAGAGGAGGAAGAGGAGGAAGAGGAAGAGGAAGAGGAAGAAGAATCAGCATTTATATAGCACTTTTTCATACATCCAAAGCGCTTTAGAAGCAATGCTAGACTGGTAGTGAAGTGACTGAATGTGTGGTGTCGGCCATATCGCACATCACCCACACACAGCCTGGATAATTGCATGAACTGTTTTTTTGGGAAGGGGAATGTTGGCCAGGACACCGGGAATGTTCCCTACTCTTTGCGAAGAGTGCCCTGGGTTCTTTTACTTCCACCTGGACACCCACCAGGACAACACCAGGATGGGTAGAAGGGACCTCGATTTAACGTCTCATCCGAAGGACGGCACACCCCAGCAGTACAGCACCCCCCAATACTGCACTCGGATGCCAGCGATTTTTAGGTGCAAGTCCAATCCCGGTGTGGGACGAGAACCCACGACCTTCTGGTCCAGAGGCGGATGTGCTACCAACTGAGCCACGCTGACACCTAATACATAAATAGCTGTACACTTCCTGCAAAGAATACAATACATCACATTAGCGGAGGTGCATTTGTTAACTTGCTCTACAGTGGTTGAAAACAGTGGAAGTATTTCTGTCTCCCTCAGTCAGGCTTGGAGTGTAATATCTTGGAGTGCTGTAGCTTGCTGCTTCAGAGTCCCAATTACAGCAGGCCGTAGTGTTAATGGTTTGCTCTCCGGGTTTCTTACACACTCAGTCTGTGGTTTGGGTTTAGATAAACTTAATACCCATCATTCTCTTCTTATAATTTATTTATTTATTTAGATTTTGCTAACCGGATAAGCTCACTGAGACCGGAGGTCCCTTTTTCAGGAGCGACCCGAATTAGTTACAAACATAGATTACATACATTGGCTGGAGTATACAGTAGATTAAACATTCGTTGGATAAGGCATAGAGCACATTACAGAGTATGTCAAGTACATACACAAATATACTATAGCAATTACATCAGACAAATGATAACTTAATACAAAAATGCTTTGAGGGAGAAGTGGTACCCACAATATGCAGGATAATATAGTCATACCTTGGGTTCATACCGTGGGAGCTAGCGATTACAGCCACAAGACTAAGCTCTGAGCTAGCAATTACAGCCACAGAGACTAAGAGCCTACAGGTATACTTTCAAGCCAGAGTTAAATCCTAGAATAGTGTGACAGTTTGCTAAGTCCACAGGGAGAATGTTCCATAGATGTGGGGCAGCGTACTGAAAGGAGCACTTGCCGTAGTTTGTTCGGACACGAGGGATATCAAGGGGATGGCCAGTAGAGGATCTCAGGTCCCGGACCCAGACTTTGGGATTGAGCAGACCATGTAGGTGAGGAGGAGGGCCAAGAGTGGTAAATTTAAAGATCAGGCTCAAAGAAGAATAGGCCAGTTTATGTCATATTGTAGGTCAGTTGAGATCAGCAAGGACCTCCCAGTGGTGCCTTCTAAGCGGGGAGTTTGTAACGAAGCGAGCCACCCTATGATAGAGCTTAGTTAGTTTTCTTTGTTCGCCTTCTCTTAGGAACTTCAGCAGGAGAGCCCCATAGAGGAGGGAGGGGAGTTTGGTGGTGTTGGCTATGGCATAGCGAGCCTCGAGAGAAAGAGAGTCTCCCAACCTATAGAGAAGTCCTAACTTCTGGTGGGTGGACTTTACAACAGAGTCAATGTGGAGTTTGTAGGTTATCTCCTGATCAAGCAGGACCCAGAGCTACTTGACCTCGTCTGTGACCTCCACTCTCTGTCCTTGGGCAGTGTGAAGCTGAAGCATGCCGTGCCGGTCAGTACCAAGGCATCTAGACCCGAACATGACTGCCTTAGTTTTTTCTTCAATTAACACAAGTGAGTTTGAGGAGAACCAGGCTTCCAATGCAGCAAGACTGGTTTGGAGGTTGGCATTGATTACGCTAGGAAGCAGATCACTGCAGTAGATGACAGTATCCTCTGCATAGAGGATGAGATTGTTCTGCCTGCAAACCCCCTCTAAGTCATTGACAAAGAGGGTAAATAACAGGGGACCAAGGATTGAGCTCTGGGGTACCCCGGAGATAACAGGTTTAGCATTAGACTGGATTCCTCTCCAGAGGACTTTTTGGGTTCAGTTGAGCAAGTAGCTCTCGAACCATGTAACAGAGAGCCCATCCAGTCCTAGTAGGTGAAGTTTGGAGAGGAGAAGCTCATGGCTGACAGAGTCAAATGCCTCAGATAGGTCAATGAATAGAGCCCCCGTCGGGGAGTCACGGTCCAGTGCTTGAGGATGTCCGATGTGAGCCAGATAAGGGTCAGCATTATGCCATGGCTTTCCTAAAGCCATGTTGAATTTCAGCTAGAGTAGGTGCCTTTTGAGGTAGTCCTGTATTTGACTGTAGACTAATGTCTCCCTTTCATGAGAGAGGACAGATAATGGAGACTGGGCTGTAGTTCCCCACGTTGTCCCGGGGCCCTTTTTTATGAATTGGGACAATGGTTGCCACCTTCCATTTACCTGGGACCTTTCCTTTAAGGAGGGACCTATTGATGAGCGTGGTGACAGGGCAGGAGATAGCCGGAGAGGCGGCCCGCAGAAGTCTAGGTTCAAGCAGGTCATGTCCTGGAGAGGAGTATGGGTTGATACGTTGCAGAAGGGGAAGTACCTCGACGGGTTTGACAAGCTTCAGATGAAATTGGGGTTTACAGTGTTCCCAGGTGGTACCTCTGTCTCTAAAAATGGATCATTTGAGTTTCAGTGCTGAACTGAAGTAGTGGAGATTTTCTCTGTGAGAGATCAGCTTGTCTGTATCACAGCTCAGTTTTTTCTCATCAAAACTGTTTTTTTTTTTTTTTTTAACTATATAACACGGGGTCTTTTAATGAATATAAAATAAATCCAAATTTTGTTCATTCATATGTAACCCCCCTGCAAATGGGGGTTCCCAAAAGACTTCCAGGAGCTTGCTTGAATGCTCCAAGCCTGAATGGTGTTTGGCATTTAAGCCATTTATCAGTGAGTGTTTTTAGAGCCTCTGGTGCTGTCTCTTTAAGAGCTGTCTGCTTGCAGACATAATTAGTTTATATGGGGGGACTGCGTGTTTCTCTGAGTACCACTGGAGCTGCTGCCAATTCACTTCATTTTGCAGTCACTAAGAGTGCAAAGGAACCTATCTGAAAGATGTAACTGTTTGCCAGAAATTATTTAGAGTAATAATGAAATTACAGTTTGTGTAACCTGCTTTCTTTGCAGTCAGAACTGTGTCTGCTAGTTCCCCATTCTAGTTTTGAACTGCTGAACTGGACCAATCAGTGTGGGGTAAGCTAGCTAAAATGGTGCCTTGAATGAATCAGAACTTGGACTCATAATCTGAGCCAGCCACAAGAGGATTGTATGGGCAGTGACTCTGGGAGATGTAGTTTAGACTTCAGTGCCTTTTGGACCAACAGCAGCAGTCTATTGTGAGTGACAGCCAATCCAGTCAAGAACTGGGAGGAACTCAAAGGAAGTGCCAGTTTTGTCGGTTGGAGTTTCAGTTGAGCTTTGGCAGTGAAGAAGGAAGGAGCCCTGTACTTTTCAGTGTGCAGTTTTAGTCAAAAAACGTGTTAAGGCCCAGAGTTCGGTCTGCAGCTTGTGTAACAGCTTGTTAGGACTGAATCTGTCCTGTGAAAAGAATCAAAGGATCTCTGAAGAGTAGAAACCAGGCTCACCCTGTAGAAGACTGGAGGAATTGCTGAAAATTGCATTCGGTCTGTCAGGAACTGAATCTGCTGTGTGTTCTCCCGGGTATTGTGCAGTAATTGCGTTCGGGATACAGATGCAGCCTGCCTGGTATAGTGCTTTCTTTTATATGGATGTGTGAAGAGGTTTGTGTACCTCAAGTGAGCCCTGCTGACATTGAAGGACCCTATCTTATTTGGAGGTCGTGAGTACTAATTCAGGGTCGCTCCCTGTTGAATTGCCACATTAAACCAAATGGAATTACTGTACTGCTGACTGTTTAATTCTCCTTTTCTCTGTGTGAAAGGGCCCCTACCAGCTGCCACCGGTTTGGACTAGCCACTAGGGCTTGGGTACCCAGGGACAGTAACTGATAGGATAGGCCTGTGCACAGAGCCATAAATAGATTATTAGAGTGATAAGCTAATTAACCTGATTTCCCTGTCCTTGTTATATCCCTAAATAAATCAGAGCTGCTTGTTTCAGCAAAGTTATACTGCCTGAGGTATTTGTCTATGTTAAAGTACTGTACTGTGATTGTTGCACTGTATCTCATTTCACAGGAGGTCCCAGTGCCGGAACCAGACCTGGGGGTAAGTGTATACTGGGAAGGTAATTCTGATATATTGTGTGGGCCACTAGTGGGAAGAAAGGGGGGTTGCAGTGTCCCAGAGGGCTGTGACCAAGTTAGTTTAACTATTGCAAACCCTGACCTCTGGGTGGAGGCATCCGCCATTGGATCCAGGCCCCTCAACCTGTTAGTGGCAAATCAGGCAGGGGTAGTAGCCCCTGGGATAGCGCCATCTAGGGGTTACACATAGAAATAGTTTGTTCTTGATGTAGCCTTCATAAATACATTCATATAAGAACTTTTTTCTTTCATGTCAGATTGACAAACAGGTGCCTGTCACACTCCACTATTCCAAGCACATGTACTATATGAATGCTCAAATTTCAGTTCTTTGGTGGTTTCTGTGTGAAAATACATCATGTGTGTATAAATAGAAACACTATATGGCATCTCAATGCACCATGTCTCTTCCCCACAGTTGAGGCAGCTGCACTCTGCTGCTTCCTGTTCCCCTCCCCAAAAGCCACCTGCCTTCTGCTCCACATTCGAGACTGCTGCACCCTGCTGCCCACTGTCTTCTCCCACAGTAAGGGATTGTGCACTCTGCTGGTTCCATCCCCTGCCTAAAGAATCAGGGTTGCTGCACCCTACTGCCCTCTCCCCCACCCCCACAGACAGGGCCAATGCACCATGTTGCCCCGTTCCTGTCTCCACAGTAGAGGCTGCTTTGCTCTGCTAAGCCCTAAAGTCCCAGGTCCCCTGCCTCCACAGTTGAGGCTACTACACCCATGTTACCCTAGGCAACCTGAGGGGGGGCTTTTGCTGCACCCTACTACCCAATTCAGTTGCCCAAAATGGGTAGGGCTGCTGCACCACACACACACACACACACACACACACACACACACACACACACACACACACACCATCTCACCGTCAGGGCTGCTGTACCCTGATGCCCCCCCCCCCCATGTCCATCCCCACAGCTGAGGCTTCTGCACCATGCTGTTCTCTGTCCCCTGTCACCACAGCCAGGGCTGTGGTACCCTGCTACTGTCTGCACAGTTGGGGTTGCTGTGGCCTGCTGTGCCCTAGAGCCCCATGCCTCTGCAGTTAAGGTTGCTGCACCATACTGCCACGTGCCACAAGATTCAGGGCTTTTTTCTGCACTCTATTGCATGCCTCCACAGTTGAGGCAGTTGCACCCTCCTGCCCCTGTTACCAGAATCAGATACTTTGCTACACCCTGCAGCCCACATCCCTTGCCTCAAACAGGCATGACTGCTGCACCCTGTCCCTCATTTTGGACTTATGTATTCTGATGCCACCCCTATCTCTTATCAGAACAGTCAGGGGCTGCTGCACCTGCTGCCCTGTGTCCCCCACCACCACAGTCATGACCACGGCACCCTCTTGCCCCCTGTTCCTGTCTCCACAGTCAGGGCTGCTATGCTGTGCTACACCTTAGAGTCCCCCTGCCTCCAAAGATGGAGCTGCTGGACCCTGCTATGCACTTCCATTGCCCCAAATGGTCTGAGCTGCTGCATCATGTGCACCCTGTGCTATGGTCAGGGCTGCTGCACCCCAATACCCACCTGTGTCCTGCCCCACATTCAAGGCTTCTGCACCATGTTGTCCTCTGTCCCCTGCCACCACTGTGCCCTGCTGCACCATGCTGTCCTCTGTCCCCTGCCACCACTGTGCCCTGCTGCACCATGCTGTCCTCTGTCCCCTGCCACCACTGTGCCCTGCTGCACATGCTGTCCTCTGTTCCCTGCCACCACTGTGCCCTGCTGCACCGTGGAGCCCCTTGCCTCCACAGTTAGGGTTATTGCACTATGCTGCTCCCTCCTACAGGAACAAGGGGCAACAGGGTGCCGTGGCCGTGACTGTGAAGGGGTCGGTCTTTACATTATTTTACTGGCCTGGGGCATAGTGCAAACTACCTCGGACCAATGCGTTTGTCACCTAACTTTCCCGGTCTGGTTAGGAAAAGCCCTCTAAGGGCTCTTTCTAGACACCACATTTCCAGTGTGCGTGTGTGTCTCTTACCTCACAGAGAAAAGTAACTGCTCCTAGGTACCCATAGCGCCATCCAATTGGTGTAGATTTCAGTATGAGCACTGCCTGCTGCCCCTCCCCACTGTCGGAAGCTGCTACTGCTGTGTGAGAGGTAACCAAGAGGGAGCCATCGTGTTAAAGCATGCCAGCGGTGGAAGAGGCAGGGGATCCAGCAATCAAGACGACGAACATTGTCTGACTTCGGGACACAGGTATGTTTTATTCTGCCCTAGTGCATCAACACAGCATTTATTTATTTCCTTAAGAACTCTCCCTCCAAGTTATGAGGCCCAAAAATGCAAGTAGTTTAGAAGCTGGAGTGAGTGGGTGTGACTCTGCAGTGGCATGGCACAACAGTGGGTCTCATCTCTTGAGGCCAAGTAGGCAGACCAGTCCTGAGTCACACACTTGATGGAGAGTTCAGGCCATTTGCCCTGTTAATGTGTCATCGGTAGCAGGGGCTGAGGGGAACTGACCATCATAGCAAATCTGAACGTAAAGCTGGTGATGGCACTTGCCGTCCTCTAGTCTGGTGACTAAGGGAGGGTCTGACTTCAGGCAGCAGCATAATTTGCAGTGAGTATTTCAACCTATGTAACAGCAGCACTCAATGGGAGAAAAAAGCGGTTTCAGTGAATGTGCATGGCCAATAGCCACAGCCACTGAGCTGCTGTGTATTTGATTCTTTAAACACAGGCACATTGTACAAATACATGGCACTGCAGTGGGATGGATACTGTTGGCCCAAATAACTATGAATTAATGTTTAGGATGCTGTTATGATTTGCACTACTGCTGTATTACTACAGATGACATCTGAGACACCTTTTGCATTAAACACTTTAAGCGGACTTCAGCTGAGCCTTTTGAACTGTGCAATAATAACTATATACAGTGCAATGTGTTTGTACAATGTGCCTGTGTTTGAATAAAATACACAGCAGCAACTCAGTTGTTGTGGCTATTGGCCTTGCTTATTCATTTAAGCCTTTTTCTCATCCCATTGAGTGCTGCTGTTACAAAGACAGAAATGTTATAGCCAGCCAGTCAGTGAGCACCTCCTGCATTGTGTGCACTTACGTTTGGTTTGCAAAGTCATTCATAAGAAGCTTGGGGATAGTGCAATCAGTGTGTGTGTGTGGGGGGGCAGTGCAGATTGGGCACCACTTTCCCAGGTGGACCAATGCAAAAAAGTTAACCGTGACCCACACTCCTGTTGTGGGGGTGGAGAAGAAGAGGCAGCAGGTGCAGCAGCCCCAAATGTTCAGCCAGGAGATAGGGGTGTCATCAGGGTACAGCAGCCATGCCTGTTTGTGACAAGAGATGTGGGCAGCAGGGTGTAGCAAAGGATCTGACTCAGGTGGCAGGGGGGGCAGCAGAGTGCAACTGCCTCAACTATGGAAGCACACAACATGGTGCAGCAAATGCCCTGACTCTTGTGGCAAGTGGCAGCGTGGTACAGCAGCCTAACTACACAGGCATGCAGCTCTAGGGTAAAGCAGACCACAGCAACCCCAACTGTGTAGACAGGAGCAGGGTGCAGCAGCCCTGGCTGTGGTGACAGGGAACAGAGGATAGCATGGTACAGAAGCCTTAACTGTGGGGCAGGACACAGGGGGGCATCAGGGTGCAGCAGCCCTGACTGTGAGACAGGGTGTGTGTGGTGCAGCAGCCCTGCCCATTTGGGGCAATGGAAGTGGGTAGCAGGGTGCAGCAAAAGCCCCACCTCAGGTGTCCTAGGGTAGCATGGTACAGGGGCCTGGAACACTAGAGCTTAACTAGAGCTAGCAGAGCACAGCAGCCTGACTGTGGAGACAGGAACAGGGGGCAACAGGTGCAGCATCCCTGACTTGTCCTTGCTTGACTGAAGAGCTGTTAACTTCCCATTTAGAGCAATCTGAGTTAATTGTTTGCTATCTAGGGTTTTTACTGACTCAATCTCTGGTATTTGCTCAGATGAATTAGCTGAAAATCCACATGTTGTTCTTCTAAAAAGCTGATCATTTGAATGTCAGTGCTGAATTGAAGCGGTATGTATTTAAGAAATCAGTCTGCATTACAGCTGCTGCCAGTTCTTTCTCATCAAAACTCTACTGTGTTTTTTCTAGCTATAACACTGGGTTGTTTAATAGATATAAAATAAATCTAAAGTATGTTAATTCATACAAGTAGTTTGTCTTTGATGTAGCCTCAATAAACAGGTTCATGTAAGAAAATGTTTTTCTCTCTCAGATTGACAAACAGATGTCTACCACACTCTGCTATTTCAGGCACATGTATTATATGAACTCACAAATTTCAGTTCTTTAATAGTTTGTGTGTGAAAATACAGCATGTATAACTAGAAACACTATATAGTATCCTGATGCCCCCCATCTCCTACCTACAGTTGAGGCACCTGGACTGTGATGCCCCCGTCACCTGCCCCACAAGTCCCCTGTCTCCTGCCCCACAAATCGAGGCTGCTGCACCCTGTTGACCACTCTTCTCTCATACAGTCGGGGTTGCTGCACCCTGTTACCCCATCTCCTGCCTGAACAATCAGGGCTTCTGCACCCTGCTGCACCCTGCCTGAACAGTTGTGGTTGCTGCACACTGCTGCATCTTTTCACCCCACCCCCATCAGAGCCACTGCTGTTGCCCCCCTGTTCCTGTCACCACAGTGCTGTACTCTGCTATTCTGTAGAATCCCATGCTCCCTGCCTCCACATCTGGGGCTGTTGCACCATGCTGCTCATGCCACCAGAGGTGGGGCTTTTATTGCACCCTGCTACCTACTTCCATGTTCCCAAATGGGCATGGCTGCTGCATCATATGCATCCCATGACACAGGTGCTGTACCCTGATGCCCACCCCCCATGTCCTGCCCCACAATCAAGGCTTCTGCACCATGCTGCATTCTATCCCCTACCACCATAGCCAGAGCTGCTTCACCCTGTTCCTGTCTGCCCAGTCAGGGCTGCTGTGCCCTGTTGCACCCTACATCCATATTCTTCTACAGCCCCATGACTTCAGTTAGGGTTGGTGCACTGAGCTGCCCCCTGCCACCAAAGTCAGATTTTGTGCTACACTGCCCAAAAGAAAAAGCAGAAATATAATTTCATCTTGTGTTATGGGGGGGAGAACAGAGGGCAGTGGTGCAGAAGTCCTTACTGTTTGGCCAGGAGTCAAGGAAGGCTATAAGTACAAGCAGCCCAAACTGCGGACAGGATGCAGCAGCCACACCTGGGTGGAACTGACACAACTATAGAGGCAGAGAACAGGTGGCAGCAAATGCCCTAACTCTTTTGGCAGGTGGCAGCATGGTGCACCATCCCTAACTGTAGAGGCAAGGGGCTCTAGGGCACAGCAGGCCACAGCAGCCCTTCCTGAGTAGGCAGAAGCAAAATGCATCAGCCCTAGCTGTGGTGGCAGGGGACTGTGGACAGCAGGTTGCAAATGCCTTGACTGTGAAGGGCATCAGCGTACAGCAGCCCTGACTGTGGGATGGGGTGCACATGCTGCAGCAGCCCTACTCATTTGGGACAATGGTTGTGGATAGCAGGGTGCAGCAAAATTCCCACCTCTGTTGGCATAGGGCTGCATGTAGCCCCAGCTGTAGAGGCAGGAGACATGGGACTCTATGGTGTGAGCACAGCAGTCCTGACTGTGGAAAGGGTAACAAGGGCAACAGGGTGCAATGTCCCAACTATGGGGTTGGGGATAGAGGACAACAGGGTGCAACAACCCCAACTGTTTGGGCATGGGCAGCAGCCCTGACTGTTCAGGCAGATGATGGGGGCAACAGGGTGCAGCAACCCCAACTGTGTGGGAGAAGACAGTGGGCATCAGGGAGCAGCAGCCTCAAATGTGGGGCAAGAGACAAGGGGCTTATGGGGCAGGGAATGGTGCAGCAGAGTGCAGCTGCCTCAACTATGGCACAGGGAACAGGGGGCATCAGCATGCTATATAGAGTTTCTAGTTATACATTATGTATTTGCACGCAAATACCATCAAAGAACTGAAATTTGTGAGTTCATATAATACATGTGCCTGAAATGTCAGACTGTGGCAGGCTCCTGTCTATCAATTTTAGAGGAAAAAATGTCTTACATGAACCTATTTATTGAGGCTACATCAAACACAAACTACTTGTATGAATTAACAAACTTTAGATTTATTTTACAGCCATTAAATAACCCAGTGTTATACAGCAAAACACACAAAAAAAAAAACAATTTTGATGAGAAAGAACAGGCAGCAGCTGTGATACAGACTAGCTGATTTCTCAAATGCATATTACTTCAATTCAGCACTGACATTCAAATTATTAGCTTTTTAAAATAACAAAATGTGGATTTTCAGCTAATTAATCTGAACAAACACCAGACACAGAGTTAGTGGACAGCAAACAATTAACTCACAGGTTGCTCTAAATGGGAAGTTAACAGCTCTTGGTCAAGCAGGGACTTACACGCTGAAGCTGTAGCTTAGTCAAATATGTTATCACTCTCCAAGGCTCAGTCAGGGGGACGAAAATAGCCTGACTGTTTTCAGTTAGTGCACAGGGTTACAATGGAAATGTTTAGGAGGTGGAATTGTCTTCCCTATGTGGTGGAACTCTCTAGTAGTACTCGATGGAGAAGGTGTCAGAGGAGGTGGAACTGAGTTCCAGTGAGTTCCTACCAGTTTAACCTCTGTTAGTGCAGAACAAGTTAACAAATGCTGATTTAAAGGATACCTAAACATTCTGACAACAAACTATGCAAAATCTGACTTCATAAGGGACTAAAGGAAAGGCTGCTGTATACATTAATGCTAAAACTACATTTATATAATTTACCTAAATGCAGTTCCAAAGCATTTACAAAATGTAGAATCAACCTTCCAATTTCAAAAACTACCTTACCTGCTTTTAAGATGGCATAAATGTGTTACGTGATGACATCATTGGAGCCAGAGTCGAAAACAATATGCTCTCTATAGTGCCAACTAGTTCTTTTTCCATTTGTACAGAATTGTTTCACCAAAATGGTCAAAATCATGTACATTATTTTGATCAATACCGTTAAACTATGGTTCTGTTCATTTTGTTTACTTTAACATGCTGGAATTGTGTTCTAATCCAACCGACTTTCTCTTTGGCAAACCTCAAGTGCAGTACAAATCTTCAAATACCTGGTGGTCTAGTGGTTATGGCAGATCCAGGATGTTACAATGGGGGGTGCTGGGGTAGTGTGCTTACTTGATATGCACTTTTTAACATTTTTATTAAACCTTTATGTTGTCTGCTATTCTTTTTTAGTACGTTTTTGACAGAACCTACAAATGTAATCCATAGTTTGAATGTAAACATTTGTACACTCAGTAAATCAGACTTCTTCAACAAAGTGAAATGCAGCAGCAGCAAGCAAGTTACAATGGGGGCAACCACCTTCACCACCTGAGCCACCACTTGTTTGTGGCAAAGTTCTTGTGTAGTCCATGCCAGAGTTCATACTTTCTCAGAAATCAAAAATATGCTTGTCTTCTCTTTTTCCATGGGAAATAATAATAAGAATCGACATTTATATAATGCTTTTTTTTTTTGTAGATTCTGTTTATATCCTCCCTTTCTGGAGCATCTCAGGTTCCCTCTCAGCCTGCCGCTCCTAACCATCCACCTGAACCGTGAGCCCTGACAACTGTAGCGGGATCAGGACTCCCAGCTCTCTGGCTCCCCATGGAGGCGAGAATCCCCAGAGGGTAGAGTCGGGGTTGCAGCCAGTGCTGGACGTGTGGGGCATTGGCTTCTGGAGTTCACCATCGCCTCAGCTGGTCAGCAGGGTTTTTTTCCTTATTTTTCCCCCAGGAGCACGGATATGCCATGACATTTGCACAGTGAAGCTGCAGACGTCTGCCACGCTCCTCCCCTTTCTTCACTACCTGCATACTGTGCCCCTGGTCTCCACAGGGGTCCCCAGTGCATTGGAGGTACCATGGATCCCTCCCCAGGGAGAGGAGAGCAGTCGTCGGATGCTCAATGCTCTCCTCTCCCCTCCCCTGCCGACCACTGGTGCCCGAGCTTGTTCCAGAACCAGGGTCGCCAGCGTGGCACGAGGTATGGCATCCAGCACTTCAACCCTCAGCGCCACCTGGCCAGCCTTATAAAGTGCTTCTTATACACATTGTATCCCAAAGTGCTTTACAAGCAATGCTAGACTGGTAGGAAAGTGACTGAATGTGTAGTGGCAGCCATTTCACACATTAATACCCACACACAGCCTTGGACAATTGCATGAACTGGTTTTATGGGAAGGGGAATCTTGGCCAGGGCAATGGGGTCAGGTAGTGATCATGGTGCTGACAGCCCCACATCTTATATCTAACAGTGATCAGCTCATATTTCTCCCCTTCTGTCTTCCCCCCTCTCTGAATATAGCAGTACCTTGCAGGAGTGGCCTTCTCAGTCCCCCTCTGGTATTCATTCTTCACTCCTTCTCCCCACACCAAAAACTGGTGAGCTCATCACCCTTCTGCATCATGAATGCAGATAGTACAGTCTCCAGGTTTTTTGATATATCAAAAATAAATAAATCTTTCCAGTAAGTCAGGCTGATAGCAGCAGGGAACAAAGGGAAAGATGGGCTTTCCTATCCTTAAAGATCTAGGCTACCTTTGATTAGGCACTATTAAATGGCGGTGTGTACATCATTATGCATGTCATGTAATAGTGCCTAATCATAGGTGGCTTAGATCTTATATGGGTAGGAAAGCCTATGCATCCTTGTGCTCCGTTGTGAGTCAGCCTGGCTTACCAGAAGATCACATTTATTATTAATATGTAAAAATAACACGGGAGACTGTACTAACTGCATTCATGATGTGAGAAAGGAGTGAGCTCACCAGTTTTAGTGTGGAGAGCAGCAGAAGAATGAATTCCAGAGAGGAACTGGAAGAGGTCATTCCAGCAGGTACAGCTATAGTCAGGTTAGGGGAAGACAGGAAGGGGGACATTGAGCAGATCATTGTGAGATCTGAGATGTGGAGCTGCCAGTACCATGCTCACTACCCGACTATGGATGAGAGCAGCCAGCGACGACAGATACTCAGAGTGGCAGGGCTGCACCCAAACTGTTACTTGAATTCAGAGCTGGGAGATTACCCTCGGGTGGGGGGGATGTTGATGTTGGTGACGACAGTATCGAGGGAGCTATGTATAGCTCATTCAAGATCTGGAAGGGTGGCAGCCAGCCAACTTGCATTGTGGAGTACAGCACAGAAAAGTACTGGAGAAGAATTGCTGGGAACTGTCCTGTGGGGTTCTGCAGATCACAGGTAAAGGAGCAGACCAACACTGGAAGTCGGGTGGATTAAGCTCAAGGCATTAGTATGTCTCCTGCTAATAATATTGTTATCCATAGTAAGTGCAGCCCTTATGAGGCATGAACAGCATTTTTCTAGTGTGTCCTGATGCTTATTGCTTGGCCTCCAGGAAGACCTAGTTGTTGGTTAATGAGGTTGGAAAAACGCAACAGGAGGACTGTACATACTACCTTCACTGTGCAGAAGGGTGGTGATCCATTCAATGTTTACTGTTGGAGCAGAAGTCAAACATTGAGAAAGTGGACTGGATATTTGGGAGGCATTTTTTAACAGTGCCAACTGATGAAGCTTATCGGTACAGGTGTGCACAACTCTGAGGTACAAAATTATAATCTGAGGTGTGATAATTCTCTTCATGAGACCTCAAGCTCATATGCAGCCCCAGGCGGCATTAAGGACAGAGTATGGATGGTGGGGTGTTCAACAGAGGGCAGGCTAGCTGCAGGGGGTTCACGTGGAAAAGGACTACAAGAGAAGCTTATTTGTGGATTACCAAGAAAGCATAAGCTTTGGAATTGGACCAGATCAGTATTTCGCTACAAATTTCAGGGCATCACATAACCACTAGATCATCGGGTATTTGAAGTCTTGTACTGTACTGTGGCTTGCCAAAAAGAAAGAAAGTCAACTGGATTACAAAACATTTTTAGCAAGTTAAAGTAAACAGAATGAACAAAACCACAGCCTAACACATGTACTGATCAAAATAATATTTGTGTTAACACATGTTGATCATTCTGGTGAAACAATTCAAAGCAAAGGGGTGAAGTAGGACTAGTTAACACTACAGGGAGCCATGTGGGTCTCTGTCTCTGGCTCAATGATGTCATCATAACTCATCAATTAACACACTTGGCAGACATCTTAGGGAGAAACCAAGGCTGTTTTTTTGAACGAAAGGCTGATGTTTACATTTTCAAAGCTATGAAACTGCATTTATGTTATTTACATAAATGCAGTTTTAATAAATGTAAACAGAGGCCTTTACTTACCTCGCAGTGAAACCAGATTATGGAGTTTGCAGTTTTAAAAAACTGCTTGTTTATGTACCCTTTAAAGAAAACCACAAAACCAAATAGTGTGACATTTTCAGGAAACACTACTCATGACACAGGGACTTGAATTCAGTCTTTTTTAACAATGTGTAAAATGGTTGCCATTGATCTTTAATGAACACTAGCTGTTGAACATGTTAAGGTTCCAGCTTAGAACGGTGTGGGTCAATGACGTCACCAGCAGTGCTAAACATCCTCTCAGATGGCACACTTGTAGGAGGGCAGCTTAGGTATTTTAAAGCAAGTTGTGCTAAGTGAGAAGAGGAGTTCATTTTCTGAATCCAGCAGCCCAGTGGATCAGCTTCAAATGACTCAACTGATTCTGTAAAGTAGCCATTAAGTACATTTTCTGCAGAGAGAGGCTGAGACTGAGCGTTTGTGTTGCTATTGATACAATAACATGCTGAGTAATGCTCAGTCACTCTCCTCTGCACTGCCACTATACCGTCTTTCTCCATCTCCACCAGTACCATCGGATTCCAAACCACAACATGCGTGTTTCTCTCCCTCAAGAACCTGAACTGGAGCATCTTCTTCCCCTTCCAAGTGTCTCACTGCCTGCATGGCACCATTTAACTCTTCACTCAGCTGTTGCCTAAAATGAGTCATCCTGTGGCTGTCCATGGCTATATGAAGGATCTCGCATTTGAACCTAGGGTCCAACATGGTAGCAAACACGCAATGGCAGGTATCCATGACTGTGGTGAACCTGCATCAGTATGAATAACCAGCTCAGTAACCTCCTGTGTACTCATTGTATTGTCAGCCAAAAACTGTTGTAACGATCTTTGTGAATATACACAGCTGGGATAACCTGACTAGGTAAGGCTATGGTAGCACTTTGGTCTTGTGTACTCCTCTAAATGGAGCAAGACCCTTCACCATATCCTCAAAAACTAACCAATCATGTCCTAGGACCCCTCCAATGTCCGCCTCCATAGACATTTCATGTGGTACCCACTTTTGCTCCAGCAGTCTTGAAAGCATCAGGTATGAAGAATTCCACCGAGTGCTAACATCTTGTGTTACATGATGTTGGGGCAGACCAAGGCATTCCTGAACTTATCATAATTTGTTAGTGGCTTTTACATAGTGATGAAAATGGCTGCAGATGGAACGGGCTGTGGATAATATGTTGTTGATCCTAGTACTGTTACACAGCGCGTGAGTCACCACTAAATTTAATGTGTGTGCAAAGCAACAAATACTCACAAAATGGCCATCATTGATGGCTTTCACCATGTTTGTGCCATCGTCAGTAACAAAAAAACACTTAAATTGGTGTTAACACCAGTCCAAGACCGCAACATATCTTGCAGGAACATGAGAATATTATGTGCTCTGTGGTTTCCTCCATCAGTCCAACATCCAGCAAAGCTGATCTAATGTGACTACCAGATTTGGGGGGACAAGGGTGGGCCACAAGGAGATGCATTGGAAACACACACCAGTGTGCAGTTAAGGGGAGCTATAGTGTTATCGCTAGTCCATATATCCGACGTGCAGTGAAAAACACCACCAACAGCCTCTGAAAGCAGAGCAGCAACAGCAGATTACACACCATCATACAGATGTGACAATATACTCTGTAAAATTGTAGCATGAGATGGTATCTGATAACATGGGTGCAAATAGTTGAGAAGTTGTCGGAAGTCAGTATCTTCCACAACTGAGATAGGCTGGAGATCCAACGCCATCATCTCGGCAAACAGCTGTGTGATTTGCTGTGCTGTTGGATGTGAGGCATGTACTTTCTTTGTGCATGCAGAGCATCCATTATTAAGTGTCATTGGAGACATCAATGTGGACCGCTTCACCAGTGGTGTGCAAAGTGCCGATGACTGTCTCTGCCTTGTAGTATCACTGGAATCAGAAGTGACCAGAATAGAGGGACTCTGTGTTGGTGAGGGGGAAGGAGTGCTCTGACCACTGGGTTGCTCAAAATCAGATCTGTCGGTACCACCACCACTGCCAACAGTACATACCTTTCCACTGGAGGGGTTTGGTCTTGGTGAAACCAAGGGTTCAGATCCAGACCCAGATGAGCTTCGATACAGTTGAGAGTGGTTCTGTAATGATGTTGTGGTTATGTTAGAGAGTGATTTCCCTCAGCTTATAGTGCTGTTGCAAAAAGAACAGATTGCCTTCCTTGTGTCCTCCTTTAACACAGTGAAATACAGCCACACAGCACTCAACACTGCAGTTACCAATGATTCTGGCAGCACCACATCCCCCAGTTCTTTTTTCAACAGATGTGCCTATCTTGTCCTCATGTTCTTGCCCGTGACTGCGGCTCTGATGGTGCCATGCCAGTGCTGCCATCACTTGTCTGTCCTTCAGGCTGTGACAGAGCCTGCCGAGAAAACATCAGTGTTGGTTGTTTGGTCTTCTTATGGAGAGGGGGACCCTTACGCTTACTGCTACTTCTACTACCCTGGGTACTAGTGCTACTCCTAGAGGCTCTTTTGCCAGCCACCTTTTTTTCCTCTGTCCTCAAGGTACATGGCATAATCTGCCTCATCCTCAAAGTCACTCACATTTGCCTCTGATGAAGATGACATGTCACTGGGCAATTCATGTGGAGGAAAATACTCAGAACCAAATGACTGGTCCTCCTCTACAATTTTCAGGAGTACAGAGAAGCTGAGAAGCAGGAGGATTAACTGAATCAACTGTAGTGCTCATACTGGTAATATTCACCATGGCAGGGATAACAGACTGTGGTGATAGTGTTACAGTAGTGGCAGGGTTCATAGTGTTAGTGGTGTCTGGAGTGACAGTCACAGTTGCAGGACTGGCTATAGTAGTCATGCTGCCAGTTGGTGTGGAAGACAAGGTCTCTATGGTGGTGGTGGTGGGGCCAACAGATGTGATGGTACTGGTGAGAGATGGGGACACGGTGGTGGTTGTGGGAGTTGAGAACAGTGTCCTTCTGCATGTGCTTCTTATATCACTTTCTCCTGTGCCAGCCGCAGTACTACTGTTGCTGGAAGAAACAGGCTTGGAAGGGGTAAAGAATAATTTTGGCCGTCAAATACAGCCTGACCATCGCTCACATTCAGGTTCACCATCACCAACCTGTTCCTCCATTGTAGATTTGCATGGGTTGGACCAAGTACATTTTTACCACCATTACCTGCCGTTGTCCATGCCAAAAATTTCTAAACACTCTCAAGTACTGTAATACTTTGTAAATGTACAGAAGTACTGATTTGTTTTAGCACAAAAAAATTCTTGCAAGCAGCATGCAGGACAAGCAAGGGTGTATGTGCAGTGCAACTGTGCGGCGTCACTGCCTGGCCCTAAACTGGGGGCGGTGGGAGTGTAGTCAGCTGACTGTCCTCTGAGACTACTGGCTGCTACTGACTTCCGTGAAACCTAATCCCAACCTCAGATTACACCAATAATATTTTTAAAGACAGATCCCTACAGCCAAACTACTGTAATATTTTTAGTTTTAATTGTACAGAAGTACTGATTTATTTTAGCACAAAACATTCTTGCAAGCAGCATGAAGGCAGGCCAGGATGTATGCACAGTGCAGCTGTGTGGCATCACTACCTGGCCCTAAACTGTGGCAGTGGGAGTGCAGTCAGACGACTGCCCTCCGAGACTGCTGCTGCTACTGACTCATGAAATTTGAGCCCAACCTCAGATTACAACACCAATATTTTTAAAGACAGATCTCTACAGAAGAACTACTGTAATACATTTTTTTTAAAATCTACAGAAGTACTGATTTATTTTAACAAAACAATTCTTGCAAGCAGCATGCAAGGCAGGCAAGAGTGTTTCACCATCAGGAAACATTGCCTAGCTGGGGACTGCCCACGATGACATACATCACTGCTTATAAAACATGGGCATCCCCCTCACTCCTGTTTCCTGCCAGAGAAGCTCGGAGACCACTTACTGTGCAGAACCAGGAGACCACACCAGGACCAGGCACACAAGGAGAGGCAAGAGACTGGTGACTGAAGACACAGAAGCATCAAAATGGACACCTTCCATGAAGGTAGTGAAACGTCCTGTCACCTAATACCTGAGACAGGAGGAGGGAGGATGGGTGCGCCGTGGCCCAGTGGAGGAGATTCTCTGGAAGATCTACTGTTACTAGTAGGTAACTGTTCCATCTTCACTGAGGCTACCTCCTCAACTGGGCCACACCTTTGGAATGATTTTCAAGCAGTACAAAGTAAAGTACCCAGGGAGGATGGCAAAGTCTGTTATGAAATCAGGACAGAAAGCCTTCCAGGACAGCAAGACAAGGCCAAAACCACACATCTGTGTGAGATGATGTCCAAGCTGTAGTGCTTAGTAAAAGTACATGCAGTGCTCCATGTGGCAGCAGTACAAATGTCAGCAGCAGACACACCCTGGAACAGTTAACAGAGGTGGCCTTACCCTGGGTAGAGTGGCCATGAACATCCTCAAGAAGTTCCTTTCTGTATTTCCTACAACAAAACATAATACAGTTAGCCAGACAATTGGACAGGCACTGCTTAGTAATAGGTATGCCCTTTCTCCCAGGAGTGAATGAGAAAAAGCTGAGAGGCTTTCTAAAGTTCTTTGTATGATCCAATAAACAAACATAGAAACACAGAATTTGATGGCAGATAAGGACGCTTGGCCCACCCAGTCTGCCCATTTCCCTACTACTGGATAAGCTGCAGATCCTAGTTAACCAGCAGCCTACTTCTTCCTACCCCCCAGAACTGCCTTATGACTATCCCATGCATGCTTGAATTCCACCACTGATTTGGACTCCACAACCTCCTCCGGAAGGCCGTTCCATGCATCCACAACCCTCTGTGAAAAAATACTTCCTTAAATTACCTCTGAGCCGCCCCCCCTCTATCTTCAGATTGTGCCCTCTTGTTCTTGCACACCTCCTTTTTTGAAAGATGCTACCCACTTGGACTTTGTTGATTCCCTTGAGGTACTTGAAAGTTTCTATCATGTCCCCCCTCTCCCTCCTTTCCTCGAGGCTATACATATTAAGCTCCTTAAGTCTCTCTTCATATGTCTTCAGGTGCAGACCCTGCACCATTTTAGTTGCCCTCCTCTGGACAGCTTCCATCCTGTCTATGTCTTTGCGGAGATTGGGTCTCCAGAACTGCACGCGGTACTCCAGATGGGGTCTGACAGAGGGATAATAACTTCCTGTTTTCTACTGGTGATGCGTCTCCCTATGCATCCCAGTATCCCCCCAGCCCTCCTTGCTGCCCTCACATTGCTTGCCCATCTTTAGGTCATCTGATATGACTACCCCCAGGTACCTCTCCATTTTTGTTGTTAGTATCTAACCCCCCATTGTGTACTCTTCCCCTGGGTTTTTGTTTCCCAGGTACATTACCTTGCACTTAGCAGCATTGAATCTAAGCTGCCATACATTTGACCATTCCTCTAACCTTGCCAAGTCCCTTCTCATCCTTTCCACCCCCCCCGTGCATCAACTCTGTTGCAGATCTTTGTGTCATCTGCAAAGAGACATACTTTTCCTTCCAGTCCTTCTGCAATGTAGACATAAAGACATTGAAGAGGACGATCCTAATACTGAACCCTGCGGTGCCCCACTAGTAACCCTCCTTTCTTCTGAGTGGACTCCATTTACTATTACTCTCTGTCCTATTCTCCAGCCAATTCTTTACCCAGGCTGTCATCTTGGGACCCACTCCCAGGCTGGCTAACTTGTATATTAATCTTTTGTGTGGGACTGTGTCAAATGCCTTGCTAAAGTCTAGGTAGGCCATGTCCACAGCCTCCCTGATCTACTACTTTGGTCACCCAGTCAAAGAAATCTATCAGATTCGTCTGGCATGACCTTCCCACTGTGAATCCATGCTGCCTAGGGTCCTGTGCCCTCTGGCCTCTAGATACTCGACAATTCTTTCCTTTAGAAGTGATTCCATCATTTTCCCTATCACTGAGGTTAAACTAACAGGTCTATAGTTTCCTGCTTCTGCCTTGCTCCCACTTTTGTGAAGGGAATCACATCTGCCCTCCTCCAGTCCTCGGGTACCACCCCATCCTCCCACGATTTGTTAAAAAGGGTAGTCAGTGGTGTCACTAGTTCTACCCTTAGTTCTTTTAGAATTCTGGGATGAATCCCATCAGGCCCCATTGCTTTGTCCACCTTCAGTTTTAAGAGTTCTTTCAGAACCCTTTCTTCTGTAAGTGGGCCGGTATCAACTTCTGTATCCAGCGTGGTACTACTGTTTTATGTACCTCCCCCTCTTCCTTTGTAAATACTGAGCAAAAATATTTGTTTAGTATCTCTGCCTTTTCACAGTCTCCTCTGCCCACCTCCTCCCTCCTCCCTTTATTAAGCCTTACTATCCCTCCCTTGGTCTTTCTTGGCTCCCTGATATACCTATAAAGGTTTTATCCCTTTCTTATGTAACCCCTAGATGGCTATCCCAGAGGCTACTACCCCTGCCTGATTTGCCACTAACAGGTTGAGGGGCCTGGATCCAATGGCCGGTGCCTCCACCCAGAGGTCAGGGTTTGCAATAGTTAAACTTACTTGGTCACAGCCCTCTGGGACACTGCAACCCTTTCTTCCCACTAGTGGCCCACACAATATATCAGAATTACCTTCACAGTATACACTTACCCCAGGGCTGGTTCAGGCACTGGGACCTCCTGTAAAATAAGATACAGTGCAACAATCACAGTACAATACTTTAACATAGACAAATACCTCAGGCAGTATAACTTTGCTGAAACAAGCAGCTCGGATTTATTTAGGGGAATATAACAAGGACAGGGGAAAATCAGGTTAATTAGCTTATCACTTTACTCATCTACCTATGGCTCTGTGCAGGCCTATCCCTACCAGTTACTGTCCCTGGGTACCCAAGCCCTAGTGGCTAGTCAAACCGTGGCAGCTGGTAGGGGCCCTTTCCCACAGAGAAAAGAAAAATTAGTTTAAACAGTCAGCAGTACAGTGATTCCATTTGGATTCAATGTGGCAATTCAACAGGAGCGACCCTGAATTAGTACTCACGACCTCCAAACAAGATAGGGTCCTTCAATGTCAGCAGGGCTACTCTTGAGCTCCACGAGACTCCTCACACATTTATATGGCAAACTGCAGCGGCAAAAGTCCTTTAATGGCAGCAGGATTCACTTGAGCTAACCAAGCCTCTCACACATTTATGTGTGAACAGTAACAGGCAAAAGTCCTTTAATGGCAGCAGGATTCACTTGAGGTACACAAGCCTCTTCACACATTTATATGGTAAAACAGAAAGTACTATACCAGGCAGGCGGCTTCTCTATCCCGATCGCAATTACTGCACAATACCCAGGAGAACACACAGCAGATTCAGTTCCTGACAGACAGAGTGCAATTCAGCAATTTCTCCAGTCTTCTACAGGGTGAGCCTGGTTTCTACTCTTCAGATATCCTTTGATTCTCTTCACAGGGCCAGATTCAGTCCTAACAAGCAGTTACACAGCTGCAGACCGAACTCTGGGCCTTACACACGTTTCCGACTAAAACTGCACACTGAAAAGCACAGGGCTCCTTCCTTCTTCACTGCCAGAGCTCAACTGAAACTCCAACAGACAAAACCGGGCACTTCCTTTGAGTTCCTCCCAGTTCTTGACTGGATTGGCTGTCACTCACAATAGACTGCTCTGTTGGTCCAAAAAGGCAAGTCTAAACTACATCTCCCAGAGTCACTGCCCATACAATCCTCTTGTGGCTGGCTCAGATTATGAGTCCAAGTTCTGATTCGTCCAAGGCACCATTTTAGAGCTAGCTTACCCCACACTGATTGGTCCAGTTCAGCAGTTCAAAACCAGAATGGGAACTAGGCAGACACAGTTCTGACTGCAAAAGCAGGTTAGACAAACTGTAATTTCATTACTACTCTAAATGGTTTCTGGCAAACAGTTACATCTTTCAGATAGGTTCCTTTGCACTCTAGTGACTGCAAAATGGAGTGAATTGGCAGCAGCTCAAGTGGTACTCAATCAAAAAAACACACAGTCCCCATACAAACTAATTATGTCTGCAAGCAGACAGCTCTTAAAGAGACAGTACCAGAGGTTCTAAAAACACTCACTGATAAATGGCTTAACGCCAAACACCATTCAGGCTTGGAGCATTCAAGCAAGCTCCTGGAAGTCTTTTGGAACCCCCATTTGCAGGGGGTTACACCTTCCTGGCCTGGGAAAGCTTGCGTCGCGTCCAAGCAAGTACCCATAAGTTTCAACTGCAACCATATATATTTGCATTAGGCTCGCACATGTAATCATCAGTCAATATATCATTTTACCAAGAACACATTTCTGAAACACTGCAGTACGTCCTCTTTACAGTATTACATACACATTGTACCATAACTCAAGTTATTACCTCTTGTATATAAACCTGAAGAGAGGGGGCCCTTCCCTATCAGTTACCTTGGGGCTGGATGGGGCAAGGGCACCATACTTAGAGGGCAACACAAGTAACTTGGAGTTAGCACTGACGCTCAGTTTGGGCAATGAGCTCGGGGACACATACTCTCCTTTATGGACAACATTGAGAGGCAGATCCACTGGCCGGCCCAGGGAATCATAACTGAGGTGCACCACAGGCTTTACAGCTCGACCAGTCTTTCTAGGGGGAACTGTTACAGTCTCTGCACTCTGAGCCTCATTTTCAGCATTGTCCTCACTTGTCAGGGGAGTCTCCATGGGGGTAGAGGCTAGAACTTGGGGCACTTTCAGCTCCAGGAGTTACAGTTTGAGTCCACAACATTTGGCTCGCATGGAGAGCTTTCGGACACTGGCAGTGGACTGTCAGGGCACTCAAAATACTCTTCTTGTTCTGGTGTATCACCAGTCTGACCCAATCCATCATTTCCTCCCTGAAAGCTCAAACAGTTCAACCATGCACAATGATTCCATTTCATCTGATCTGATGCTTTGCACTTCACTTTCTGGGAGCATTGGCTCCAGGGACGAAGCTGGGGGCTTGGACAGTCCAGAAGGCCCAGCTTCATCTCCAGTATTGACTAGGGGATTGCCCCGAAACAATTGACTCAGTTCGGAAGAAGGATAGTATTCAAAGTCACTCTCACTTTCTTCCGATATGGACTGACAGTCATGCTCAACTGGGACTTGTGGAGGGGAACACTTTAACTTTGCTTCTGTAGGTGCAGACTTTCTTGATCTTTTCTTAGCAGCAGCTCTAGTCACTGGTCCAGAGGGGGCATCTTCTAGGGGCTCAGACTCAATTAAGATTTGTCCAATGGGCAGTAAATGATTTCTATGCATTGTTTTTACATCTTTGAATTATTCTCAGGCCTTACTTTGTACACTGGCAGATCATCTAGTTTGCCCACTACAATGTGAGGGAGATGGTGCCATCTGTCAGCAATCTTGTGCTTGCCATGCAGTCCCAGATTTCTTAGCAATACCCGATCTCCCTCCTGGAGTTCCTGTGCTTTCACCTTTTTATCATACCTTTCTTTGTTGGCCAGATTTCTTTTGGCAGCCATGGTTTGAGCCAGTTGGTACGCATGAGTTAGCTGGGCCTTTAACTTTTGCACATACTGTAAATAGTTGTCAGCTTGAACCCCATCAGGAGAGACCCCAAAACACACATCTACCGGTAGTCAAGCTTCTCTTCCAAACATCAGGCGGTAGGGGGAGAACCCAGTGGCATCACTTTTGGTGCAGTTATAAGCATGTACCAGGGTGCTAATTTGTTGGCTCCATCTAGGCTTGTCCTTTGGGTGCAGGGTGCCTAGCATATCTAGCAAAGTGCAGTTGAAACATTCAGGCTGAGGGTCCCCCTGGGGGTGGTAAGGAGTGGTTCTGGACTTTCGCTCCCACAGAGAAAGCATCTCTTTGATCAGACGACTCTCAAAGTCTCTCCCTTGATCAGAATGGATTCTTTGTGGAGCCTCATAGTGAACAAAAAGTTTTCTACAAGTACTTTGGCCACAGTGGATGCTTTCTGGTCTTTGGTGGGAAAGGTTGGGCATATCTCGTGAAATGGTCAGTGACCACCAGCACATTACTGATATTTCTTTGATCTGACTCCAAACTCAGAAAATCAATACAGACCAGCTCCATGGGTGCACTGGTGGTGATGTTAACAAGGGGGCAGCCCTCTGGGGCAAAGCTTTCCTCTGTAAGCAGCGACTACAAGTTCGAATGTGTTGCTCCACATCAGCCCCACCTTAGGCCAATAGAATCTGGATCTCACCAAGTCAAGTGTTCTGTCTATACCAAGGTGCCCCATGTGGTTGTGCAAGGACATCAGTACTGAGTCTCGAAAGGCAGTGGGCAGCACTAGTTGTTGTTTGTCTACTTGTCCCTCTGTCTACTGTTTCTCTGTATAACAGTTTATTGATCAGTTTCAACTTAGGACCTTCTTTGTATAATAGTGCAGTTCTCAAATCCGTGGAGCGTAATTTGGACACATCTTTTCCTGCATAGAGGGCTTCTAAAGCTGCTTTGATCATGGGATCGTGGTTGAGCCCGCGAATACTGTCATTGTCCAGCTGAGGCAGTGCACCAATGTCTATTGCAGAAAAGTGGCAATAAGCAGCAGGTATGCAATTCTCAGACGGTCCCAAGCAATCCACCATGCAGTCCACTGCGTCCGTGGACATTGTTCCTCCCTGTCAAACTTCGGCAGGTGCCCGAATGTCAGGTTCTGCCAATCGGACCCAATCATTCTGGGGAACAGGCCTCCGGAGAAGAGCATCAGCATCTATGTGGTTCAGACCTGCTCGGTATTCGAGAGCATAGTCATATGTAGATAATGCAGAAAGCCACCTATGGCCAGTGGCATCCAACTTAGCTGAGGTCTGCACATAGGTCAAAGGATTATTGTCAGTTTTACTAGTATTTTAGCCCCATACAAGTACTCATGGAATTGGTCAACAATAGCCCACTTCAAAGCTAGGAACTCTAACTTATGTACAGGATAGTTCTTTTCGGATGGGGTCAGGCTTCTACTGGCAAAGGCTACTGGTCTCAGGCCATTCTCGTGCTCTTGGTACAACACAGCCCCCAACCCTTGCAAGCTAGCATCAGTGTGCAGGACGTAAGGTTTTCTTGGATCGGCATAGGCCAGCACTGGAGCATGGGTAAGTTGATATATGATCTCATGAAAAGCAGTCTCACAATCAGGAGTCCAGCGGGCCCCAAATACTTCACTCAGATGAAAATACACTCTTTCAGTTTTGAGGGACGCTGACTTTTGGTATTTTTTGTGGGTTGGGGGATACCCTTGAGTAAGGTTAAGTAAAGGGTGGATCACTCTTGAATAGTCCTTGATGAAACGCCGATAATAACCACAGAATCCCAGGAATCTTTGCAGTTTTTAGATTTTTGGGCTGTGGCCAGGTGGTCAAGGCCTCAACTTTACTTGGGTCGGTCTCTATTCCCTCGGTGGATAGTATGTGTCCCACATACTTTACTGATGTTTGAAAGAATTGACACTTATCAATGGACAGTTTAAGGCCAAAGTCCTCCAGTCGGTCCAATACCTTAAATAATCTGCTCTCATGTTCCTCCAGTGAGCTGCCAAACACAATAACATCATCTAGGTATACCAGGCACTCTAGTAAGTTCATGTCCCCACTGCACGCTCCATCAATCGTTGAAAAGTGGCTGGGGCACCTGAAATCCTTGAGGCATCCTCATGAATTCATAGAAGCAGCGGACAGATAAAGGCTGTCTTCTCATGGTCCTCTGGGGCCATCGGGATCTGGTAGTACCCACTGCGGAGATCCAGCACAGAGAACCACTTGCTCCCGTTTAGGCAGTCCAAAGCATCCTGAATGCGGGATTGTGTACTGATCAGGGATAGTCCGCCGGTTTAAGGTGCGATAATCCACACACATCCTTACTGTTCCATTCTTTTCCTCACTACCACAATGGGGAAGCATAAGGGCTTCTGGATTCTTGTATTACACCAGCAGCTAACATCTCTTGCAGATGCCGTCTCACATCATCTATGTCAGCAGGTGCCAGGCGTCGAGACCTCTCACGAAATGGTCTTTCGTCATGCAGCCGGATATTGTGCTCAGCTCCTTGCCGCATCCTACATCCCATTCCTTTAAAGAAAACACCTGGTCTCTCTGGGCAAGCTTCTCACTGATCCTCACTTTCCATTCAGCTGGCAGCGGAGTCGCGAAATCAAACAAGTCAGGCGTTACTCTGTCATTCTTCCTCGAACTCTTGCTGCTGGGTAGCACTGCAGTGTCTGCACAATGCACATTAGCCAGGATGCAACCTCTATTTATTCGAATGTCTCTTTCAGACACATTATGAACTTGGACCATTACCCTTCTGGCATAAGCATGGGCTCTAGCGGGCAAAATACTAGGCTTGACCAGCAGTCCCTCTGGCAATTTTCCATCGCCTGGTGCATCCAACATTAATATTTTATTCTTAACATCCTTTCTGATACGGACCTCTTCCTGTAAGGTACACTGGGCATTTGGCGCCAGGATCAGAGACTCAGGATCCTTCTTCCATACAATTCCGACCCGGTTCCTCTGGTTCTATTTTTCAGCATCTCTCTGTGCCTCATAGGCCTTCTTAATTAAAGCGGAACTCTTAAAGCTCTACTAGTCTTTGACCCTGTTTTTCATAACACAACTGTGCCAGCCTTCCGAACATATGAGCATTTGTTCCAATCAACAAAGGGACACCATCATACAGTCGTGGGGGACACACTAAGGCTAGGGTCTCTACTTGTTCGCCACTCCAGCCACGGAGGTGGGGAAAGACAGCCAAATTCGGATATACCCGAATAGGGGTAGGCCTTCTCACTTAACCCACATACATGCAGTCCTTCTAATGGTTGTAAGGCGTCTGACAAATGCTTCTGATACCAATCCTGGAACATAATTGTCACTTGGAGCCACTGTCTAATACAACTCTTGTAGACACTCCATTCACCTTTACAGTGGTCTCCATGGAGGACCCACTATTCTGGACCAGTCTGGAGAGGCGGTAGTGGGGGCCTGGGCAACTGACCTTGCCACAAAAGGACGTGAGTTAGCATTTTTGGTGCCCTCACTGGGATCATTTCGTGCACCTCTTAACCACTGATTTGTTCTCCGAAGCTCTCCTTGTAGCCTATATGCAACTTTGTCAGTGTCTTTTGGGGACCGGCATTCCCTTTTCATGTGCCCATCTTTCCCACAATTATAGCAAAACATACTTTCTGGAGTTTGAGCTCGCCAAGGCGCCACACTGGGAGCCAGGGTGGGGGTATTACTAACTGGAAACCTTGGTGCCATCTCTGTCTGTGGCGTGATAAGCATTTGGAGACATCTTGTCAGTTTCTCCACTTCCATGGTTAAGGAATCGAGTTTGGAGCTGTTATCAGCAGGAGATACATGGGTGGGTACCCCCACCCATAGCAGATGCAGTCGGATATAGGTCAGGGCCCGTACTTGCAGGCGTGGCCTTCATAAAGGACTGTTTTGAATTCGGATCTCTCTCAACAGTTCGCCCCATTGTGGCATATCTTTTCCTTGTCAGAGCACTCATTTACTGCCAACCTCTGCCCCTGAACTTCACTTGATGGGTCACCCTCAGTCACTCGGGTTGTAGCCGCAGCTGTTGGTGCAGGTCCTCCCGAGGTCGCCTTTTCTCAACTCCTCGAATTTCTCTCATTAACTCATCATAGGAGGGTGGGGATTCAGTCGATTTGCCAGGCGTAACTGAAGCAACAGCAGTTCTGAGAAGGGGCAGACTTAAGGATCCTGTCCAGCCTGGTTCGGTCCAGTTCAATCGCTGGCAAACTGCCCTTTCTGAGGCATTCTTGCAACAATTTTTCCAGCCGAGATACATACACAGACAACAACTCCCCTTGGTACTGTTGTGCATCTCTTACTCTCCACCATAGGTCTTCATCAGAATCTGGGCTCCCATACACATTCTCCAGGGCCTCAAGATAGGCCTGTGCAGTCACTTCAGGGTTACTGGCCCGTTTAGCACAGATGGTAGCCAGGGCAGGACCTCGGAGGCTCTCACTAACCCTCTTTCGCTTTTCAGCTTCCGAGCATTGCCATTCTAGCACTTGGGGGGCAACATAGTCTATCCAGGTCTCCCAGTCATCCTCCCCTTGGGGGGTGGGGAGGGTGCCAGAGAAGATCCTCAACCTTCGGTAAGAGTCGTGACTAATGGCAGGTGCAGAAATAGGAGTCTGCATTGGTTCAGCCACCATTACGGTACTGGGCGGGAGAGGGTGTTGGGGAGAAACACCCCAGGTGGCAGAGAATAGTTTCTTCAAGTCCTCCACAGTTTCCCTTCCCCAGCAACCATTTAGCAAATTTCTCCTCAAAAGTTTCAGATAGTGGTGGGGCTCATTCCCCCGGTCTTTACTGTCCTTAGTTATCACTCTCCAAGCAGTGAGGGCTTCCTCTGGGGTAATGGTCTGTGGCACTTTGGAGCTATCTATGGGATCCTTAAACTCTACTAGGGCCAGGAAAGTGTGGGTGAGCAGATTAGCATGCCGACCCACCACCACAGGGTTTTGTAAACCTTCCACCTTGGAAAGTACTCCCTGCACAGTGTCCGTATTGATACCCAGGGGGATGTCCAGGATAAGCATAGCATTTTGGGGGTCGATCTCCTCCCCAGTACACCACTCCACCAGCCGGTGCACAGCCACTTCTGTCGGGGTACCCATTTATTATTTTTTTTTCCTTAACAGTGGTTTGTAAATATGGCCACTAGAGGACACACAATCCCAGCGGTGAGCCTCCAAGATGTAACCCCTAGATGGCGCTATCCCAGGGGCTACTACCCCTGCCTGATTTGCCACTAACAGGTTAAGGGGCCTGGATCCAATGGCGGGTGCCTCCACCCAGAGGTCAGGGTTTGCAATAGTTAAACTTACTTGGTCACAGCCCTCTGGGACACTGCAACCCCTTTCTTCCCACTAGTGGCCCACACAATATATCAGAATTACCTTCACAGTATACACTTACCCCAGGGCTGGTTCAGGCACTGGGACCTCCTGTAAAATAAGATACAGTGCAACAATCACAGTACAATACTTTAACATAGACAAATACCTCAGGCAGTATAACTTTGCTGAAACAAACAGCTCGGATTTATTTAGGGGGAATATAACAAGGACAGGGAAAATCAGGTTAATTAGCTTATCACTTTACTCATCTACCTATGGCTCTGTGCACAGGCCTATCCCTACCAGTTACTGTCCCTGGGTACCCAAGCCCTAGTGGCTAGTCCAAACCGTGGCAGCTGGTAGGGCCCTTTCCCACAGAGAAAGAAAAATTAGTTTAAACAGTCAGCAGTACAGTGATTCCATTTGGATTCAATGTGGCAATTCAACAGGAGCGACCCTGAATTAGTACTCACGACCTCCAAACAAGATAGGGTCCTTCAATGTCAGCAGGGCTACTCTTGAGCTCCATGAGACTCCTCACACATTTATATGGCAAACTGCAACAGGCAAAAGTCCTTTAATGGCAGCAGGATTCACTTGAGCTAACCAAGCCTCCTCACACATTTATATGGTGAACAGTAACAGGCAAAAGTCCTTTAATGGCAGCAGGATTCACTTGAGGTACACAAGCCTCTTCACACATTTATATGGTAAAACAGAAAGTACTATACCAGGCAGGCGGCTTCTCTATCCCGATCGCAATTACTGCACAATACCCGGGAGAACACACAGCAGATTCAGTTCCTGACAGACCGAGTGCAATTCAGCAATTTCTCCAGTCTTCTACAGGGTGAGCCTGGTTTCTACTCTTCAGATATCCTTTGATTCTCTTCACAGGACAGTTCAGTCCTAACAAGCAGTTACAAGCTGCGACCGGAACTCGGGCCTTACACCGTTCCGACTAAAACTGCACACTGAAAAGCACAGGGCTCCTTCCTTCTTCACTGCCAGAGCTCAACTGAAACTCCAACAGACAAAACCGGGCACTTCCTTTGAGTTCCTCCCAGTTCTTGACTGGATTGGCTGTCACTCACAATAGACTGTTCCTGTTGGTCCAAAAGGCGCGAAGTAAACTACATCTCCCAGAGTCACTGCCCATACAATCCTCTTGTGGCTGGCTCAGATTATGAGTCCAAGTTCTGATTCGTCCAAGGCACCATTTTAGAGCTAGCTTACCCCACACTGATTGGTCCAGTTCAGCAGTTCAAAACCAGAATGGGGAACTAGGCAGACACAGTTCTGACTGCAAAGAAAGCAGGTTAGGCAAACTGTAATTTCATTACTACTCTAAATGGTTTCTGGCAAACAGTTACATCTTTCAGATAGGTTCCCTTTGCACTCCTAGTGACTGCAAAAATGGAGTGAATTGGCAGCAGCTCAAGTGGTACTCAATCAAAGAAACACACAGTCCCCATACAAACTAATTATGTCTGCAAGCAGACAGCTCTTAAAGAGACAGTACCAGAGGTTCTAAAAACACTCACTGATAAATGGCTTAAACGCCAAACACCATTCAGGCTTGGAACATTCAAGCAAGCTCCTGGAAGTCTTTTGGGAACCCCCATTTGCAGGGGGGTTACACTTAACTGAGTTGGCTATCTTTTCCTCGGTTTGGGCCTTTGCTGTTCTGACTGCCTTCCCAGCCTCCTTTTGCTTTAACTGATAGTTCTCTGTCCTGCTCCTTCTGCGATTCCTTGTACTTCCTGAATGCTTTCTTTTTCTCTTGAACCTTCACTGCCACTTCCTTTGAGAACCATAGTGGTTTCTTACATCATCTTGTTTTGTTTATTTGCTTCACACAAAGGCTCGTTACCTCTGTGATGGCAGTTTTTATCATTTCCCATTGTTCTTCCACCCTCCTTCCTGCCCATTTGCTAGTGCGTTCCTTAGGCACTCACCCATTTTGGCAAAGTCAGCCTTCCTAAAGTCCAGTACTTTTGTCTTTGTATGGCTTGACTCTATTGCTGTGTTTATTGTGAACCACACTGTTCGATGGTCGCTAGTTCCCAGATGGCTACCCACTTCTACATCTGTAATCCTCTCTCCATCTCCATTTGAGAGAATCAAGTCTAATATTGCTCCCTCTCGAGTGGGCTCCAGTACTAGTTGTCTAAGGCATGCCCCCTGTAGGGCATCTAGAATAACTGCACTCTTTGAAGTGGCAACTGCAACTGCACTCCAGTTAACATCTGGCATATTCAGATCACCCATCAGCAATATCTCCCCTTTTTCTGCCATTCTGAGTATATTTTCTATCATTTCCCTGTCCATTTCTTCCCCCTGAGAAGGGGGTCTGTATACAACCCCTGTACGTATTGTGGTGCCATTGCCTGTCTCCAAATTTACCCACAGTGCTTCTTCTCCTCCCTGTTTACCCTTTTGTTCTGTTGCTTTTATTCCTTCCCTTATGTAAAGAACTACTCCTCCTCTTTTACCCTCCCTGTCCCTCCTGTAGACAGTATCCTGGTATGTTTATGTCCCAGTCATGGTTTTGTGTGTACCATGTTTCTGTGACTGCCACTATATCCAGATGTTCCTCCTCCATCAAGGCCACTAATTCAGGAAGCTTGTTACCCAGACTACGGGCATTAGTACTCATTGCTCTCCATTTTTGGAGCTTTACCTTCTGTTGCAGCATCCCCACTGACCGTTCTACCTCAGTCTTTCTCATTTAGTACCCTGTTTTGTAGGAGAGGCTGGGATTTTCCTGCTGCTTGTCAGTGCCTCCCCCTTTGACTAGTTTAAAAGCTTGCCAATGAAGCATTTAAACCGATTGCTCAACAGACTTGTTCCCTTCCTGGTATCCAGGTAGAAATGCGCAGTTCTAGGTACAGCAAGGGTACGTAGAAGAGCCTCACCCTTGTTAGCATGCTCTGAATAACACACTGGTAGTTTAACTGTCTGATTCAGCATGAAGTCAGAAACTACTCTGGGTAAAAAATGTGGATTAGTGCATAAGGCCACCCTGTCCTTGTGAAAGATCAGGTGGGAGCTCATACATGACTGCCTGAAGTTCAGAAATCCTTCGGGCTGAGGTACTAGCAACCAAGAAAAGAGCTTTTCATGAAAGGAAACGTAGTTTGCAAGTTGCAGCAGGCATGAAAGGAGACAGTCAATTTCTCAAGCATAAAATTAAGGTCCCAGGGCGGAACTGGTTTAAGAATCTGAGGACACGTGCAGAATACCCTTAAGGAATATACAGGACACTTCTAGTTGTGCCACCACGCGTCCATCAGTAGGAGCATGAAATGCCGAGATGGCAGCCAAATGCACCTTAATGGAAGAGTTATGCAGACCGGAATCTGATAAAGACAAGGGGTAGGCTAGTACAGTATTAACAGGACATGTAAATGAGTCCTCAGAGGAAGCACACCAGATGGAGAAATGCTTCTACTTCAAAGAATGTGTGTCTGGTGGAAGACTTTCTAGTTGCCAGTAAGACATCAGCTACCTGAGGAGAAACCCCAAAACATGTAATGCTATATTCTCAAGAGTCAAGCATGCTGGTGGATGGACCATAGGTCCAGATGGACTAAGGACCCCATGTCCTATCCTGTCCTGGGACAATAGACCCCAACACAGGGGCAATTGAACTGGAGATTCCACTGCCAGATGTGTCAGGAGTGGAAACCATAACTGTTGAGGCCGGGTTGGGGGGCAACCAGCATTAGGATGGCCTGTTCTGTTCATAGTTTCAAGCAGAACCCTTTGAATGAGAGGGATTGGAGGGAATGCATATAGAAACATCCCCCTGTAGAAGAGGGACATCTCATCAAAAAGCTCCAGGCTCTGGAGTGAGTGAGTAAACAAGTGGCAGATTTGCATTGTGTGGGGATGCTAGAAGGTCTAACTCTGGATGACCCCACCTTGTGAAGTGGTCCTCTACTATGGAGGTCAGTAGTTCCCACTTGTACTCGAGACTGGGACCAACGTACCTGTCTGCTAAGACATTTTGGACTCCTGGGAGAAAAAGGGCTGTTACTTGCAGGTCATAAGAGAATGCCCATTGCCATACCCTGATTGTGTCTCTGCACAGGGTACGAAGAAGTGCCCCTTTATTTGTTGACATAGTGCATCACACTGATGTTGTCCATTCTGATTAACAAGGGACCTGGAGAGGGGTGTTCTTCAAGGCCCTGGAGACCAAGAACAGCACTCATCTCCAGAACACTGATGTGGAAATCTGAGTCTCGGTCTGCCCATACCTTCTGGTGTGCTGCTGGCACAACTGCAATGCATTTGGTAAATACCAGCAGCACCGAGGATAAGCCAAAGGACAAGACTCAGAACTCATAATGGCAATCCTCCAGTGTGAATCTGAGGTCCTGTGGCTTTGGGGACTAGAAATACCTGGAGTAAAACCTTGTTCCTTTCTTTGGGAGGAACAGGTTCTGTGTCCTTTTTCCGAAGTAGGGGCTGAACTTCTATCCTCAAAAAAGGGGGATGGTCTCCATTAGGATAATGAGAATGAAGTTTAGGGTGTACTGGAGATCTGGAGAGCAGTTCCATTACATGCCCTTTTCCATGATTTCCAGGATCCACTGGTCTGTGGTGATCTGCCTCCAGTTCGGCAGATGAAGGGAGAGCCTTCCCCTAACTTGTACCCCTGGCAGCAGCCATGGGAGGGGAGGGGTGAGTCAGAAGGTGCTGTGACAGCAGGGCCACTAGAACCAGAATTTTGGGTGCCTTGGAGTAGCCACCCTTGGCAGTAGGTCCAGTAATGGGGTCATCTCCTCTGCCACAATACCGTTGACAGTAGCCATGGTCTCTTTAGCCAGCAGGTTTCCAAAAAGCACCTCTAATATGACTCCTGAAATGTTGGGGGTAAAGGATTTCATAGACCTCAGAGTTATTTTGGATGATTGAAGGACTCTGAATGCATTGTCCACATCATGGCTGAATAGCTTAGAGCCCTGAAAAGGGGCATTGAGGACAGCCTGTTGCACATCTGAAGCAAACCCTGCTACTCTGAGCCAGTAATATCTCCTGAGGTGGATACCAGAGGCAGCAGACCTAGCAGTGGTGTCTCATGTATCATATGCTGACCTTAGTAAATGTTTTACAGTATTTAGGCCAGCAGAGGCAGCTTTAAGCAATTCTGCTTTTGCAGGACTGTCCGGCACAGTATGTACTGTAGACAAAGACGTAGCCAACTTCCAGAGGCTATTCTGTTACTTAATCATATATTTTATTTTTATTTTTATTGTATTTATTTATTAGGTCTAAGATTACAATACCTTTTAGCCAGGACTCTTTTATAAAGGTTCCATGTCAGGTTACAATTCAAAACATAACACATGTAAGTCAGATAAATTCAATACATAGGACAAGGTTACAAAAGTGTAAGCTAAATAGAGTTACAAAGCATCTGAGAAACAAAACAAGTTTTGGAGGCTAGGTTGCAAGGAGATAGTGGATGAGGTGCAGAGAGGATAGAGGACAAGAGAGAGGAAGAGGAGCTGGCCCGCTGGTGCAGCGGTTGGATTTCCGGTTGTGACGCCGGTGACCCAGGTTCGGGAATGGACCTGGGTCATCAGAGGGCCAGCCGGGGGGAGAAGGATCGAGCATCCCAGGGACTGCTCTTTCTCTGAGGGGAGAGTAGGGTGAATGTCCAGTGTTTGATGGACCCCTGGCAGAGGTCGGGGGGTACCGCAGCAACCGGCATTGAAGAGCGGCTGGAGGGGCAGGACGGATGCTGGACATCATTGCACGTTCCCACCCCCCACGTAAAAGCACACAAAAAAATAATTCCTGCGCCTGATTAATGATGCCGCCTCTGCTCCTGGCCTGTATGGCTCTCCACCACTTCTCCAAGCCACTGACTAAATTACGGTGCCGTGGGATGCTGCAAGCCCCGAACCCCACCCTGAGGGGGAAGCCAGGGAGGTAATGCTGGGTAGCCGGCACCTTTCCCCGTCGTAGACGGGCGGACAGTGGTGCCATGGCACCACCCTGGGGGAAAGCCAGGAAGTATCGGTGGCAGTGGAGGATGGTGGCAATTGGAGAGTATGGTGGGTGCAGAAAGGTGGCTGATAGCTTCGGAACAAGGGCCAAAAAAAAAAAAAAGAGGCGCAGAGTGGGGGGGACGGAGAGCCATAGAGGAGGAGCACAGCCAGAGGCATTGTCATAGACATAACATGGGGAAGTGCATATTAAGGGGTAACCAAGTGCTAATAGGAGAGAGAACTGCATAAGGTTAGGGAAATATTCATGGGGTCAGCTAGTGGAGGCAGTCGCAGGAGCTCGAGGCAGTGAGAGAGATGCGTAGCCTTGATTTAAATGCACCAAGGGTAGGAGTGGAGGAGATGTAACTGTTTAGACTATTTAGCGAGCTGGGCACCCTGTAGGCAAAAGATCTTTGACCTTGTGAGGTACAACAACATGGAACCTGCAGGAGCTGTGATTCAGACCCCCTGGTTGAGTGGGAGTTATTGCTAGGGTGCAGGAGTGCACACACTCCAGAGGGGGCGCAAGGCCCATAGTTATTTTCTTCACCATGGTGCAGGTTAGGTACTTTATCCAATTGGTGAGTTGCAGCCATCCAGTTTATGCCTAGAGGTTGCACGTATTTGTGAGGTGGTGGGATCCAGTGAGAAGTCAGCAGGCCTTATTGAGGGAGGTGGATATGCATCTAAGAGTGGTAGCTGGGGCAGAGCCATACATGATAAGCCCATAGTCAATAACGGAGACAACAGAGCTCTGAACGGCGACAGTCAGGGCTTCTGGGGTAAGATGTTACCTATGCCGGAAGAGAAGGTCAAGGAGAGTATTTGCTGCTTTGGCTACAGAGTCAATATGGGCACTGTAAGTTAGATTAGGGTCTAGCATGATCCCAAGGTGCTTAAAGGCTTGAACCTGCTCCAGGGTGACTCCATGACTGGTTTTGGTGGATAGGGGGTGCAGTGTATGCTTGTCATGAGAGCTGCTGAACAGCATAGACTTGGTTTTCTTATTATTGAGGACCAGATAGTGATTTGAGAACCAATTTTCAACAGATGTGAAGCCAAGCTGAAGGTTGTCCTGTAGAGGCTTAGGATCCTTGTGAGAGGCAAGAATTACAGCATCATCTGCATAGAAGATGATTGTTTCAGAGCAAGAATTTGGAAGGGAGTTCAGGAACAAACTGAATAGTAAGGGGCCCAGAATGGATCCCTAGGAGACACCTGATCGAACAGGCCTGGTATCAGAGAGGACATCTGCAATTTTTACTCTGACACCAGTTCTCCAAGCAACTTTGAACCAGGCAGTGGAGTCATGAGAGCCTAGCTTTCAGAAGTTGCACAGCAGTAGGCGGTGATGGACAGTGTCTAACGCCTTAGTCAGATTGATAAAGACGACCCAATTAACTGACCATTGTCCGTGAGCTGTGAAGAATGCCATAGAATTCCAGTAGGGCAGATGAGGTGCTATGTCCTTTCCTGAAGCCATGTTGTTGCACGCACAGGATATTGTATTTGTCCGGGTAATCTGTGAGCTGATCTGCTGCAATACATTCAAGGGCCTTGGAGATGGGTGGCAAGGGGGCACTAGTAGTTTGCAATGCAAAGGCCCAAAGTGGCAGAGGTGTCAGTCCTCTTACCCATTACGTCCAATTCCCTGGCTCCTAGTCAGGCGGCAGAGTGCTCATAACTGTAGGAGTGATCACGGGCAGACATGATGGCCTCAGAGTCAGTCTCAGGCTGAGAAGCATAATAAGGCTTGACAGACAGCAGGATATTGCTGGTCAGCCTTTCTGGAGACTGCAGGCAGAGTGCTAGGCCTGTGCCAAGCAGCAAATCTAGCATCCTGTAATGCAGGGTGAGCAGGGGGCATCACAATAGTGGGTGCTGCTGTTACTTCCAAGAATTCCATTAAGTTTCTCTTACTGGAGTCTTCTTTTTCACCCTCAAATACCATCACATCCTGTATTTGCTTGAATAAAGCCTGGAAGGAGGGATCTTCTGGATGGGACCTAGAGTTACACACACATCATCTCCTAAATGCGCCCATTTCCAGGATGTCAGGATTATATTCTGATTTGCTGTTGTCCTGAATGACGATCAGGGCAAGCAATGGAGCCAGCAGCAGAGGCAGTGGCTGTCTTGTTAGTGCAACAGATATGCTTTTTGGTACCATCGATGACTATGGTGCCGACAGAGGAGGCCCTGTTGAGGGAACTGGTACCACTGATGTAAGTAACAAGAATAGGTATGTTATTTCTGAACATGATGCCAGTATAACCTGGCAGTCAATGATATCCAGTGGGGGGGTTGTGACTGCCGTGATCACCAGGGAGCAACCTGACGACAGAAGCTTCATACTGTCCATCGTAGGTATGGCAATGACAGAGTCAGGCCCCAACCCTGGTGTCTCAATGATGGGCAGTGGGGCTATAGTCAATGTTGCTGGAGCGGATGATGACAAAGACTTACCCTCCGTCAATGGAGACCTCAACCTCACCATTTGTCTCAATGCTATGGTGGCTGGAAGAGGAGGGGCTTTGACAATGATATTTCCTTGTCTTTGGGTTTCTGCGTTGTCCTAAATGACCTTGGCGGTGATATAGTTGATGAACGCCTGGGTGTCTCCTTACCCAAGGCAGGCAGTTGAGGGAGAAGCCGGTTTGGAACCCATGGTCTTCACCTATGCTTCCATGCCATTAATGGTGAGGAAAGTCTCTAAAGCCTTCTTCCTAAATCCTTAACAGATCTTGCAGGCCCTCACATTGGGGGACAAGCCCAAACAGCAAACACTCAGTGTGAGCGTCGTCCTTGTAGCTGTTGTAACTGCAGGTACAACATCTAAATAAAGGTTCTTTCGATGGCTACAGTATGTAGAGGGACACCACTATAACAAACTAAATACAGATAAGAAAGAGAAACAACAGCGTTGTTTCTCTGCAGGTCGGATGAGCGGTCGACAGTGAAAGAAAAAATTAAGGAGCTGGGGACACCCACATAATACAGGCGCCAACATTGTACATCATTATGGGTGGCCTCCAGCTGGGCAAAAGTTTCTGGATGGTCCTGAAGTAAACAGCTTACTGTCCCAAAAGTGTGGCCCAATACTTGACAAAGTTATAGGAAGTTCATCGATGAAGAGCTATATGAGCTACTAACGTATACAGTATTATAAAATGGGCCATGAAAATCCTGTAATCTCATTGTTAAAACACATCACATGACCATTGATTATTTTCTGAACTACACACCACACCTGAACTACATGTTTAACAAAAGCCCATTTTATAAGCTGGATGACACTTCCAGGTGTGTGCTCATAAGGGACTAATGCACTTCTCGGGTGATTTCTGCACTCAGCTGTGCCTCATACCTAACAGGCAGCTGAGGCATGCATTACTCCCTTAAACTGGGTAGTGTTTTCTCCCATAGGCAAACCTGGTTATAATTCACTGTTATATCCAGCTGGCTATAATAGTGAATATGTGCCAGGTTTCCCTCACTGTACTCGTGCACTCTGCCTCCCTCTCTCACACACACACACACACACACACACTATTTCTCTCCACTCATCAGCACTTCCTAAAGTTACAATTTCCCAAAGCCTGTGATTGATGGAGTACTTTACCTAGAGTGCAATTCGGTCATCTGTCTTGCTGTTCGCGACTGCGAAAAAACAAAAACAAACATGTTGAACAGCAGCACCATCTACTGGCCATACTGTTTTACATACATTCTGGATAGTGTTTTCAAGGTAAGAAAACACTACCCAGCAATTACAGTATATAAAACAAAACATGGGGAGCTATGTAAATCTTGAATTTTACGCGCACCCTTTGTGTGGAATGCTTTAATAAACCCCTCGAGTTTCACTCTTCGTGTTTATGTAGCATCCCACACCTTGTGTGTAAAATTCTTATAATTACTGGTGATCATTTTAATATCTAAATAACCAGATCTTAAAATCACGTTACAACCTCCCAGTTATTTTGCATTACAGTCGGGCAGTTGTAATCATCAGCTGTCAATCACTTTTCGCTCACATAGACGTGAGCACTACCAAAACAACTACCACTTTCATTTTGTCAAACTTAGAACCCACACTGATTAAAAATGATCACCAGTAATTATAAAAAATAAAACATGGGTGGGATGTGTGTAGAACCAGAATTTTACACATTTTATGTGGCTCTGGGGGGTAAGCCGGGGCTTGCCAACAGTGTCCGTTGAGGGGGAGCCCACTTGGTGGCCCCACCCAAGGGGGCAAGCCTGGGCATGGGGGACGGCTGACCTCAAAATGGAGGATCGGGGGGGCTGGACCAAAAAGGAAAAAAAGTCTATGATTGGCTGTCTTTAGGGGTCAAAGTATCACAACATGGCTGCTGGAAAATAGTTTTACTTGCAGTCCAACAATGTCCCAAATTAAACATCCTGCTGCATCCAAAACCAGCACTTTTATTAAACAATTTCCCCACTGTTATGTAGCAGCACTTGTGCCCTGTTAAATAAATGCAGCATAGTAACATTTGTGTATTGCCGCCTGCCTGTTACTGCTGCCATAACAACTAGTCCCCAGACAGCAGACAGGCTCCTCATCAATATTTAAATCCATCTCATTAATATTCATGAGGCCAGGACCAAATGCTATTGGTGCTCCTTAAACACAAACGGCTGCTGCCTCTCCTGTGCCTCCTCCAGTTCTCTGGTCCCCAGTTAGCTGAATTCTGGGACCTGGACCACCAGAGAGGCACTTGTTTCGCCGCCACAGCAGCCCGAAAAGGCAAATGTGTTACTGCGCATGCGTAGGCCGACGCCATACAGGGAATGCAGTAGGAAGAGTGGCAGCTTCGCAGCCCAGCTGCTTCGGCCCTGTTTTGGACCAGAACTACTGCAGGAGCCGGACGGAGACTTAAGGAGGCAAACCGGGGACTTGGGCCAGCATCGGGGACCACACAAGGGAAAACAGAGCACCAGGGCAGCAGGAGGCATATCAGGAAAGCCCCCACAGGGGGATTACACATGCACTTCAACAATTTGCAGTTTGAAGTAATTTTTTTTTTTTTTTTGATATACAAGTCTATTTCCTCCTCCTGGGCAGGACAGCCACTACATCTACCCCCTGTTCCCGTCCCTCGCAGCTGTCTCCGCCACCTCCAAAGTCGGGGACAGTATCCTCCATGGGTCCCCTCCCATGGCAGGGTCAGGAGGGGAGAGTTGTCTCCCCCCCCCCAGAGACACAGAGACACAGATACACATGCCCCAGACCCAGAGAGGACTGGCAGCCAGACGGACAGGGCATCGTTTAGCCCATCCTCCCAGTTTTTTCCTTCTGTTTTCTTCCCTGACCAGCCATGAACGTGCAGTGAGCACGTTGTGTGAGCTCTGCATCTGCAGAGATGCCCGGTGCTCTGGATGTGAGATCCCCCACATTACGCGGCCACATGAGCCTCCACCTGGATCCCTCCAGGTGGCGTTAGAGCGGCCGACCGCAGATCCCTCTTCCCCGAGGGAGAGAGCTGTCCTCGGAGTGCTCTATCTTCTTCCTCCAGCCGACCCCCAGCAACCTGTATTCATTCCCAAACACGGGTCACCGGTGTGGCAGGAGGTAAGGTATATATAGCACCTCAGCCTTCCACACCACTGGGCCAATCCAAAGTATGTTTTTTTTAAAGCCACAGTATTTGTTAAAGAGCTGGTGACATGTTCAGAAGAACTTTAACAAAACCTAATATTTAGACAGTCCAGCTTGTATCTCCAAGTACTGCTGTATTCCTGCTCCCCATTATTTATTACTGATATCATCTGTATGAAAACAGGATCTTTGCTCCTGAAAAGTTTGTCTATTCCAGCTGCTTTCTCCCTACCTGAATTCACAGAGCACTGCTTGTGATATCACAGTTACTCCCATGGCAACAGATTGTGATGTCATAACAGAGGATTATGACTTGAAGTAGAGAGTAAGCTATAGAGGCAGATGGACTCTAAAGCAACTCTAAGGGATAAAGATCATATATTCATGCAAATGTCCTTAGTAATAAATAATGGGGAAAAATATATAAAATAGGAATGAAATTCAGGCAAAATTATACCCATGTTATGATTTTTACAGTTTTCTTTGAGGCGGCAGTAACTCTACCATATAGTTTTTTTTTTTTACAATAACGATTGGCAAAAATATCAAGACACATTTTTCTTTTTGTTTTCTTTCATTCCTGAACCAACATTATAATAATAATGTTATTGCAATCTGTTGTGGCGTGATAAGAATCTTGTGGGTTTTCTTCCCGGAGGGATATTGCCAAGCTAAACAGAGACACACACAAATAATTTTGCTCAGCAAATGTGTTTCTGTTCTAAGCAGTCTGGTGACAAATGTGCAAAGAACCAGCAACACGTGCAATGCTGATACCCTCATAGTAGACTACATGGTCACTGTCACGGCCATATGGCAAGCTGCAACTGAGGAGAAGGCATGTACAACCCTACCTTAGCCTCTCTCAGTCTTGTACCTTTTCATAGTACGACATCATCATCAGAGAGTTTTCTAGAAACTAACAGGTGGTCAGAGAAAGGGGACGGCATCTTAGGTAGGCTGGCTAGAACTAGTTCTTTCTGCTACAGAAACCACAGACTAACTGTTAGTGACCCCTGTCAAACTTTGTCACCTTCTGGCCTGCTTGTTATAGCAAGGCAAAGTCATCATGTTTGTAGCAAATAGATCTGTGCTGCAGAAGTCATTGTGTATGTAAGCCTATGCTATATAACTCAGGCCTGCAAACTCATGTCACAATCACCAAGATACAGACTTTTCACATTTTAAAAGTTCCCACTCCTGTGCCATGCCCTACAAAACATATCTTGCTAAAGTGTTGTACTATTCACCATCAGAAGGTCCCGTGTCATAATAGCTATTATGGTGTGTATATCACCGAAAAGCAAATCGGTGATACACATGCTGACGAAAATACATCCGACAACTAAAGAAAGTGTTGATGCAGAGAGGGCTGCAGGGGGTGCATGTCAGGAGGAGGCAACACTCCATAAAAAAAAAAAATACAGCCACAGCAGGCAATGGCAACCAGTCCTCAGCCCAGTACCTGCTGCGCCGTGAGCTAGCCACCCTCACTGCCACACCACACGGGCTAGCTCAGCTGCATGCAGGCACACTAACCCCTCACAAACCCTCTTCCCTACTCTCCCTTCCCCTCACTATTCCTCCCTTCTGGTCACCCTACTTACCATCGGTCAAGATAGGGTCGCTACTCCTCGGTAGCCTAAGAGGATAGCGCTTGTAAATGAGTCGCTGTTTTAGCAGTCGCTAATTTGCAGTCACTGTTCTGACTGGATACCCCATTGGAAACATGTAGTAGCACCAATTTAGTAACATTCAACAGGTAACCTCAGCAGAGGAGATTTTTAAAAATTGTAAGAAGGGTGATCTTTAATGGTATGAGTCATTACAGAATTAGCCGTAAAGGCTGTTTTAACAATAGCCGAGGAAATTAAAAATACACGGAGCATAAATCTTAGGATGTCAGAAATATATTTTTAACAAAAAATTATAAGATGTCATCTTTTTTTTGCAAACTAACAAATACTGCTACTTTAGAAAAGGCTCAAAAGTCTTAAAGCAAGTTCTCATCCCTTACCCTCTAACAGCACCCTATCCCATCCTCCTCCCCCAGCTCCAAACAGTATCAATGTGAACCCTCCTCCCCCCACTCATCAGCACCTAATCCCACTACCCCCAGCCTCGTAAAAATGTGTAATGGGCTAGGCACCCCCTGCATCTGAGGGTATATGGCGGCATCTCTCATTCAGAGCAGCACCCAGTTTAAGCCTTGAAACACCAGTACCACCACCTTTAGTTTGCCACCACATGTCAGTGCAAATGAGGACCAGGGACAACCAATACATATTCTGGCATGCCACAAACAGGAGACTACTCACAAACCAAGGTCCTCACTTGGAGCTAAAATCAAGCAGGATGCATTTTATTAAGCTGCAGTGATGTCACATAGCCCAGAATGGGCATTCCCCCACACAATCACTTCACTTCCATAGCCACCAATATTTCCATTTTCCATAGACCTGTCTGACGCCCACTATATTACACTGTCACTTCATTCTCTATACCAGGATTCCCTCCCTTTGGTCAGAAGGGCACGGCTGCTGTTCCTATTACTCTTACTTCCGTTTCTCCAAATCTAGCTCCCATGTTTCAGTGTCTTTGGAGCACAGGTGAGCCCAAGACCTGTGGGTCATGGCATCCTCCCAAGCAGGGTGAGCATTACCCTGGGGGCAAACATGTCTGTACTCATTTACATACCAGCAAGTGGCATTCACATTCGGGGTTCAGTGCATCAGCACTATGATCGGCTCCTGAGTTACTTTGCTGGAGGGGGGCACATGTGGCTGGACCAGCTGTAACTACGCTGATAGGCCGAGTGGCCCAAAGGAAATAGACTGCCATAGCCGGCCCCATCCCAGGGACTTACTAATCCCAGCTCTTATCTGGTGCCCTCCACCTGATGACTATTCATTCAGAACACTTCCCCGGAGGTCACATACACTGTAGCTACTATCTGGGGTTTTATCTCCCATATAGCAATTCAGCAAAGGTTAACATACCTCCTTTCTCTCCCTTGCATACAGATGAAGGGAGCAACCCTCATGGATCCCAGTGATCTTCCTGCTGAGTTGTAGCATGTCTGAAAATTTGATCAAACATGCTTCAAACTCATTTATTTTTCTATTTAGTATGCTTTTTTGTCCAGTCATGCACTGAGCTCAGCCCTGGTCATGGCCCCCACCGCCTTCTGCTCCCCCATGAGCAGCTTGTTTCCCCATGCCCCCTGGCTTACCCCAGAACATCGGGTTGTGTATTTGGGGGAACCGGCCTGGGAGCACATTAGAGGCGGCGAGGAGGGCGTCATAGAGGCACTTGGCTGGGGATTTTCTGTCCCCGAGGGGACTTTTTTTCTTTGGGGTGGGGACATGCAATGATGTCCCGCGTCCGCCCGGCCCCCTGGACTTCCAGACGCTGGCTGTGGCGGAACCCCTGGCTTCCACCAGGGGTCCTTAGTGCACCGGACGTTCGTCCCCCAGCAGTCCAGAGGATGCTTCATCCATCTCTCCCTCCCCCCGGCTGGCCCTCCAGTGACCCAGGTCCATTCCTGAACGTGGATTGCCGGCGTATGCAGCGGAATCCAACTGCTGCGCCGATGATTTCAAACTAATTTTAAACGTTTGTTAAACATGGTCATCCCTGTTTTGGCATTGTTCTTGACCCCATTTGACCAAGTTTTAAACATGTGTGATACATTGCACCTCTGCCCAACGTAATCAGAGATGGCTAAACTGGAAAACATGGTCTGGACTATGGCTGCACAGAATCCAACAAACAGAATCGGATTTGTCAGATTCCAACCCAGTTTTCAGGTTTAGGATTTTCTGATTTGCAGTCCAAAAATCCTAAATTCTAAACTGAATCCTAAAACCTACTTTTGCATACAGTAGACATTTAGGATTCAGGAATTCAGATCTTAATCCTGAATCCTATTTTTACGTCCTTTTAGGATTTAAACATAATCAGATTAGGATTTGGAAGTTCCTAAAATCCTAAATCCAAAAACTGGATCAGAATCAGCCAATTCCGAGCATTCCTGGTCAGGACATGGTAATGTCCTAATATGCTTTGGCCATTATATTCAATAACGTGTTAGTATGAAAACCATGGGCTGGATATTCAAAAGGGTTGCATCATGCGCAATAGGGTTGCCCTGCGCGAGTCCGAAATTGTGCCATTCTGCGATATTCAGCAGGAGGCAGTTGTGCCCCTCCCCCCCCCAAAGTCATGCTGAGCAACAGCGCAATGCTAATGAAGGCATGCTTAACTGGAGGGGGAGGAACCATGCATAAACTGCACAGCCCGATATTCAGCCGGGCTGTGCAGGTGCAACCCCCTACCTGTGCCTGCACAACTTTGAGCCAAAAAAAAAAAAAATGGATTAAGTCGAGGGCCACCCACAGGTGAGCTGCCGCATTGCAGGGCGCAACACAGCAGCTGCCACCTGTGAGTGGCCCTCCACTTGTTCCCTGTGCCCCCCCTGCAGCCCGATCGCAGGCATAATAGTAACCCCCCCCCCTTAGCCCGATCACAGGCAGAACACACTCCCACTAGCCCGATCGCGGGCAGATCTCACTCCCCGACTGGCCGATCACAGGCAGAATGGAGTTCAACCCTCCCCAAAGACCAATATCCCTGGTGGTCCAGTGGACCACGAAGCCCGATCGCTGACATAAGGTCAAACCCACCCCCAAGTCCAATTTCCCTGGTGATCTAGTGGCCCCCACCCCACCCACCAGAGCCCCACCACCCTCCGCCCCCCCCGTCCAGCCAGCGGGCAGCAGCACCCACCCACCTGTCGCCCGCCACCTGCCCGACTGACAGCTCGATAGGGCTGCACGCCCGTGGTTCAGAGCAAGAGCCAATGGGCATGCAATCTATACCGTCTAAGGCAGTCAGATATGTGAATGAATTCATACATTCACATATCTGGACTGCCTAGTATGGGAGTGGGCTGCACTCCCATTGGCTCTTGCCTGAACCAATGAGCCGCAGCCTTTATTGAGCTGTCAGTCGGCAGGCAGGTGGTGCTGCCGCCCGCCGCTGACGGGAGCGGGTGGTGGGGCTCCGTGGGTGGGGGCTACCAGATCACCAGGGAAATTGACTTGGGGGTGGGTTTGACCTTATGCCCACAATCGGGCTTCACGGTCCACTGGACCACCAGGGATATTGGTCTTGGGGGTTGAACTCCATTCTGCCCGTGATCGCCAGTTGGGAGGTTCATTTACGTTATGCCCGCGATCGCCAGTCGGGGGATTTACTCATGCCCGTGATCAGGCTGCAGGGGCCGGGTCCCCGATGGCTGCTGCCTGGCAGGGCGCCAGGTGCAAGTCGCCAGGATCGAGCGACCTGCATGCTATAGTGCATGCAAATGGGGGTTCATGAGTTACAAATGGCCCCCGCTATGCCTTGCATAAATTACGGCCCCATTTGCATATCACCTTTAATATCGGAAATTTGCATGGTGCAATGGAACTTGTGCCACCGCATCTGGAATGCTCCACCTGACCACTTGCAGTGGCGCAAGTTCCACTACGCCATGCACAGTGGCTGTGGCTGGGGGCCGATATTCAAAGGAGTTGCTCAATAGCACAACTCCGTTGAATATCGCCCCGGCCACACCCCTGCGCAACTTTTTTGAGCAGCGCAAGGGCTTGCGCCACAGAATGGCACAGTTTGAATATCCAGCCCCATGTGTTCTTACCACAGCCATAACATGTACATATAATAATGGGTTTAAAAGCAACAGTGGCTTTCCCCGGTGAAGATAGTATGGTAGAACCATGGTCAACCATTGTCAACAACAGATAAAACAAGAGCACAAAACAAGGTTAAATTACTATGGTCATTTGTGGTTAACTATAGTCAATAATAATGCTCAATTAAACAAATTGTGACACAACTCAGGTTATTTCATTTTGTTCAACAACCTTACCATTCTATAATGAATACATATTATCCACATATACTTTTAAAATATCTTTCATTTGCCTACCCACTACTGCTGCTGTTATTGCTCTTTCTAATCCAGTCTCTCCTCATTAATAACAACCTAATCACCATTTATACCACCATAAAACTAAACTCTTATGATGTGGTGAGTGCACAGATTGTTTAATGCTCAAGTAATTAATTTCTTAGCATAACCCTTATTGTTATTCATAAATTGCAGAAACTGTTAGATTTTGATTATTTACATGACTTTAAAATGTACAGTTCTGCATTCTGATATGCAAATAAGTTATGCAAATATTGTTTGCTATCCCATGCTCTTATGACCACGGACAAACCATGGTCAAACATGAGTGAACCATGGGCAGCTCTTCCAAATGAAATAAAATGTTAGAAGAGAAGACAGCTAGGGCCACATTCATAAAGCTTTGCCTCGGCTCAAACCCCATTTGCGCGGTACAAACTGGGTTTCGTGCCATAGTGGTATGCTCAAAAGCACCAGTTTGCACCACCAGAATGGGCTTGAGCCATGGCAAAGCAATCAGGGGCCGCAGTTCAGATTAGAGGGAGGGAACCTGCATAATGGCACTGTACCATCCACAAATTATTTTCTCCATGCAGGGGCCTTTTGCAGAGGTCCCTTGCATGGAGAAAATACTGCCAACTGAGACCTGGCAGTATTCTGGGCAACCCTAGTGGCTGCTGGAGGTACTGCAGTGGCCCCCACACCAACAACACTGTGCCTCCTATAGTGTAGCATTCCATCCCCCCTCGATGGAGTATGATCGTCCCAGATAATAAAAATCCTGTTCTCTGGTAGTCTAGTGGCCCCCCACCCCATTTCTGATCACCATCCCGAAAGTTAAAAAATGTTTCCCTGGCAATCTAGTGGTTTCCTCCACCCTCCTCAACCCCCGTTATCCGATCGCCATCCTGACAGTTAAAAAAATGTTTCCCTGTTGCCCTAGTGGTCCCTTCCCCTTTGTGAATTTCAAATAGCACACCAACACTATTCACTGCAGGGTCATTTCAGGGAATGCAGGTCAGGGCACTGCTACTGGGGTCAGAGGTAGCAGTAATGGGGTTACCACTTCCTCTACCTACCCCTATTCACAGTTAGATAGCAACCTATGCTATCCGTCTGTGAAAAGTAATTTTTACCACCTGGCAATCGCAAAGTGCATGGCAAGCTTTTACTCTGTACCTTGCGATTTTTTGTGAATCGAGCCCCTGCAGTTTCCACGGTCTGCAAATTATGTCAAAATAACTTTTGAACCATTTCACAATTACTGCATTTCTTATGCAACAGCATTCTAAAAAGTTTAATAACCATGTTTGTAACATGTTTAACCAGGTTTTAAATACCATGTTTCTACCACGTTCAGTGATGTTAACCTTGTTATGGACATGATTGATAGTAAAACTCTGACCACGGTAATTTCATAGTTTTTTAACACGATCATTAAAAGGCAACTACCATGTTCAAAACATGCTCAGATATGAAATGGACATGAAAAATGGTAAACATGACAGCAGGGTCCCTTGAGGGTGGCCTCCACTACTTCCCGAGTGCCATCGGGTTTGATCTTCTGGTTCTTTTGAGGCTTTGTGCAGCCCACCTCCTCCTCCTACTGGAGCTCTGGGGGTGTTATTCTGATTGGGACCCCTAGTCCTGAGCCTTCAGAGACCTTTCCCAGAGGGCACCAGTGCCACTTATACCCAGGAACCCTGCCACCATCCTTGAAGCCACAGCCCCTTTGGCTCAGTTGCAGCCAGGGCAGCTGGACTCTGTTCTTTCTCCTAGGCTTTTCCCTCCTTCTCCCCGGACATAGCTTCCCTCCCCTCTTACAGTATAAGGGGCAAGGGTAGGACCATGAATAGTCGTGCCTGAGCTTCCCATTGCTGGCCAAGTCAGGAAGCTCTAGGCACAAACTCCAGATTGTCTCCAAGCCGGGGCTCTCTAGAGGCCATCTCTCAGGGTCAGGCTGAACCATTTGAGTGCCCTCTAGTAACCGGCTTCAAGTTGGGTGAAGAGAGGGTCTGTTTACAATATTTCACCCCCTCAGTAACATCAGATGAAAACCTCACCCCTGCCCCACCAGCTCCAGAGAAAACAGACAATGATGCATCTGCTCACCCACCCTATGCCACCAAACAAAAGGATGCAAGAAGTGTGCTGGGAAGAGGATGGTGACAATTACAGACCCTCCTCTCACCACCTTGGCCAGCTGTCCAGAGGACATTGAAATCCTTCCAGAACTCAAAGGCAGGTAGAAGGTGGTCCCACATCTCATTATGGTGAAATACTGTCAAAAAGAAGCTGATCGGGTGGGAGAAGATGTGGCCTCTGGATCTAATACTGTCAGCATGGTGAGATACATGGGAATCACAGCAGCTGGCACTATAAGTCCACTGGACTTAAAGGAAAAAACACACTTAAGAGATAGGTGGGGACAAAACCGGGGAGAGGGGTCCACCATTGGAGGCAGACTGACAGAAGGGCCTGCATGCACCCACTTCCTCGTGCTGCTCCAAACAGTGGCCCATCCTGCACTCCATTCCAGAGTACACTGAAAAAGGGGCAGCTGGAAACAGGTAAGCTGGCGTGCAAGGAGTTATATCTGAAGGAGGTACTGTAGCAACTAGGAGACGACTCTGGACAGGTGCTAGGGCATGTCACCATCAAGGGACAGCAGGGCTCAAAAAATACTGCAATTTTGTGTTCCATGTATATCACAGATTATGCACAAAGCACCAAATAAAGCTTTCTGGCAACCCATGTTAGTCTGGGATCCCTGATTCGACTGCCCACCTTCATGTTAGGTTACACCCTAATTTTGTGACCATTTGGGCAAGTGCTGTTGATGCTTCCACACCCCCACTCACACTGTAACAGATGCCTAGCGAGGTGACAAAAGCCCCAGATCATGGGAAAACTGGCCTCTCGGCACACAGCTCCCCCAGTGCCAGTACCACGCTGCAGCTTGCAGCAGTTTGGGGGAATCAGTTTAACACCATTTGTTACTGCAGCCGTAACTTGTTTGGCTCCATTTACTTTGCCAGACACAGTTAGCCCAAAAAGAAAGCAAATGGGAACGACACTACAGAGAAAGAAAATTGTCCTTGAGAAGCCGGTGCCATCTGCAGCTTTCAGCTTATCAGGAAGGGTGAAACAAGTGATGTTTTGATTGTAGGCTGCCTGCTGTGTGAAAACATTTGGGGCCTGATCCTCAGCAGCCCAACACCCCCTTCCTCACCTGTGGGGGAGCAGCTATGGCAGTCTGTGACGTGCAGAGGTCCCGCTCTGCACACGCAAGGACCGCCGCACAGCCATGAACATGGGCTGCTGTCACCCAATACACCAGATCCCTGTCCACGCGTGTTGGTACGGAGGCAGCCCAGATAGGGGTGAGCCATGCAGCATGAGTGAGTATGCACCCAGTCCTGATGTTAGAGGCTATGCATCCCATCCGCCCTGCCACAACTCCATTTCATGGGCCAGTCAGACCCTCTGCACTAGCCACAACCCTGAGAGCCTCCAATATGTGCAAGGGCAGTGCTGGCTCTAGCCTGAGTGATTTGTTACAATCTGAGGGGAGGGCAAGCCAAGGCCATTTTATTTTTAGGGCGCTAAATCCCAGAGGCTTTGGGCCCATTACATATAAAAGCAGAATAAGAACACAGATACACAGAAAGCAATATTAAAAATGTCACCAGACCCATAATAAAGGTTAACGAGATGTGTTTTCTGTCAGCTTTTAAACGTGTATGCTGAGGGGTTTCTAACTTCTGGAGTTAGTATGTTCCAAAGTACCAGGGCTGCAGTCCTGCATGCATGATCCCCTGAAGACTTAAGGTGAGATATCGAGATACACAGGAGACCCATCTCAGAAGAGGAGACAGAATGGCTGGGAGCATATGGCACCACAAGGTCTTTCAGGTAGCCAGGAACCAGACCATGCAGGGCCTTGTAGGTCAACAAACACACCTTGAAGCTGATGCAACACTGCACCGGCAGTCAATGCAGCCCGAGGAGCACTGGCGTGATATGATCAGACAGAGAGTCCTGACAATCAGCCAGGCTGCCGCGTTCTGCACAAGCTGTAGGCAATGCACCAGCCTCAGTAAGAGCCCAGAGTGCTTTCCAATCTAGATGTGATGAAGTCATGCCACCAGGTAGCACATCATTCTGGTGAATACAAAATGACAACAGTCATTTGAGTGATGGCAATAATGGCAACTGGAAATATGGTGACAGGAAAAATGGTGACTGACCAGAAAAAGCGACCAGTGGCTTTCACCTCCCAGTTTGCCCCGAGTTGATAATCAATAGAAAGCAGGGGCATGGGAACAAACCCCCACATCAGGGTGTAAGGGGCAAACCCCTCGATAATACATACTACAGTGTTCTTGCTGTTTTTGATGTCGCCCTATATTGCCAGTCGCTGTTTTTCTATCATTGTTGTGTCGCCCAAATAACCGTCGCTGTTTTTTATTCACCTAAAGGACATGGAACCCATGCACCAGTGTTGCTAGTCAGTGGATGCTAGAAGGAGCTTCATCCAGGTGATATTTTGAAGAGGAAAAAGCTACTGTGGACAACAGCTGACACTTGATTTTCTAGAGTCAGCTTGGAATCCAAAATGACCTCCAGATTTCTAACTCTCTCACAACTCCAAGTGTGATGCCATTTAAAGATGGTAAAGTGACATCAATGCCATTCATTCCTGAGCCACACCTGCCTAGTTTCACCAGCACCACCATCTTTATGGAATTAAGACTATGCCAGCTGGCACTCTTCCAGTCTTGAATCTTCTCTACGCAGTCGCTCAGCAGTGTAACCGTAGCACCCCCCGTCCAGAGCGCAGGACAAGTACAACAGAGTATCAGTATAATTGTGAAAACCCAGCACATACTGTCTAATAGGACTGTCTAGGAGGCAGTATAGTGCAGTGATTTAAGGCTCTGTGCTGCAAACCTGAAGACCTGGGTTTGAATCCCACAGCCCACACTTGCATACTGTGACCCTGAGCAAGTCACTTAACTTCCTTGTGCTCCCAGGTTGCACCTGTAAATAACTTTTCGCTTAGTGTGTCTCTCCTGGTAAAATAAAGGTAAAAAAAGATAATCTCCTCCAACAGCAGCATGTACACAGTAAAAAACATAGGAGCCAGGATCATGCCTTGAGACATTTCACAGCAGAGTGCAGCACTATCCGAGGTATAAAAACCCAATGCCACCTGCTGGGCTCTGCTGGACAAGTAGGTCTCAACACCATCTCTGAGAGACCTACAGAGTGCCTCAGCCATACCAGCAGCACCCCATGGTCCACCATATGAGACACCAAAGAAAGGTCAAGCAGTACCAGAATAGAACACTGTCCACTACCCCATGCCAGGAAGAGATCATGGTGCACCTTGATGAGGGCAGTCTCTGCGCTGTAATGAAGCCAGAAACTAGACTAGAGAGACGTATAGATGTTATACTATTCCAAACGGTGCTCCAACTGTGCTGCTAACACCTTTTTTGATAACCTTCCCTAAAAAAGAAAAGATTCAAAACAGGCCTGTAATTTGAAAAAACATCAGGGTCCAGGGATGGTTTCTTCCAGAAGAACTTCATCACTACCTTCTTAAGTACAGTGGAAAAGACACCCTCCTTCAAGAAACACCTGATAATCTCCCTGAATCAGACCCAGTTCCTCCCAGCACTCCAGAAGAAATCTGGTGGATCCTTGATTCAATATACAGTAGATAGGGCGCAGCACCGAGACACCTGGAAGATCTTTTCCACCAGAACTGGCTCAAACTCCTCCCACCGATGCAGAGTGCCTGTGCCCAGCATTGAATGTGAACTACTGGCCTTTGACAGACCACTTGAGATTCTAGCCTGAACAGAGGATAAGTTATCCAGTAAGAATCAAACTCCTAACACTTATCTGCTAAAAATACTGTTCTCCTTAACTCATTTTGCTCCTAGTGGCCATTTTGGGTCAGATCTAGCCATGGGTAGTTCCGATGCCATATGGCGTCTATGGGGACAAATGAGTTTTAAACAATCTGTTTACAGTGTGGAAGAGCTGAGCTGGTCAGTTCTATCCGGCAGCCATCACCAGACAGGAAAGTTGACTTTTTCAGGGTGATTGCCAACTGATACTCACCAGTGACTTCTCAGTGCTAATCTATCCTCAACAGACCTGGGCCTCCGCCAGGAACATTCTAACCTCTGTCCCTTTGTCTTCAACTGCCTCAGGTCACTATCATACCATGATGAGATGTGGCAAGAATTCAAGGGATGAACATGGAATGGTGCCAAGGAATCAAAGGCAGCCCTGTGAGCCAGAATATCCTTGGCTTTCTCTGCTCCCTTGGCACAAGCTGTCATTATGCCCAAGGTGTTCAGTACTACCAGTAGCTTCTCAGGATCAAATTTTGAACCAGGCAGTATCTGACCATCTCCAGCAGGAAGGGTCCCTGGAGGACTGCCACATCCTGCCCTCTGCCCTACACAGGCAGGAATCCACTGACAGCCCTGCAGTCTTGTATGTAGTCCAAACCAACTCAAACTGCTCAGCTACCCTTGCCCTTCATGCGTGGCTTGGTACTCACAAAGCACATCAGTGAGGCTCTGTGGACGCTGTCTGGTGCCCCTGTTATTGTGGTGATGCACAGAGCTGCAGCCAGGATACACAGTCAGTTCAGGCACATTCCAGCTACCTATGTGGGTCAGGCAACCAAGGCAATTCTGGCAATAAAAATTTAATTATGGCACAGTTTAACCATGCATTGCAATGAAGAAAGATTAAAATATGAGCTCTGTCCTGGCTGAAGGGACTCAAAAGCAAATATCATAACCATTGCATGACTGAGAACTGTGCTGGCTATAAAAATTAAATTGTGCCTGGGCAAAAGGATATTGTAAAAAAAAAAAAAAAAAAAAAGAACTGTTTGTGCTCAGCTGATTTTCATGACAAAAATCTGATAAATATAAAAAGTCAGGGCTGGCTATATTTAAAAAAAAAAAAAAAAAGAGAGATAAGTAGCAAATTGAAGTAACTTGGTGAAAAGTTGTGAAAGTTATTAACCCGACAGGGCTGACTGCAACTTAAAAACAAGATGTGCCTAGTATCCTGCCATGAAAATTAAATGAAAAAGAATCAACTCTGGAACTGGTAGGCCCTGTGGACAAAAACTGTGCTGTGGCTTTTCAAGGAAGTGGCGTTTATATTTTGCAAACCCAACAGATCTGCCTGCCAACAAAGCATGTCCGTAGAGATTGTATATATAAAAACTAGAGTGACCCCCTCCACTCAGTTGCATATTAACCTATAGACATACTATAGGCCACATTCATAAAGCATGAAAGCCCTTAATACTGCATGTAATGTCCCCTCTAGTTTTATATACAAGATCTCTATGAGCACCTCATGCCTGCATATCTGCGTCTCTTGTGGGGGAAGAGGGAGACATTGTTGTGCGCGGGAGATTCCTGCTTAGCATGTCATTTACTTTAACTAATACAGTACCTGCTTCATGTTGTCTCTTTAGGCCAGTTTACATTGCCTGATCTTCACCATGGCAATAGGTGCAGATGACTTATCAGTGCAGTTCAGACAGTGTCGGCACCATGGGGAGCATTGCAGGTGGTACCAATGTGCTCTGATGCGATGCAGAATGATCAGTGTTTTCCCAGGTTCATGTACCAATGCAGGCATTTTTTGCTGGCATGTAAACACACCACTCTGTCTACATCAGTACAGCCCTGCAACACACTGACACCACTGCTCACACTGTAACATTCCTCTTTTTTTTCTATGTATTATGTCCCCTACTTGGATGTCTCCAACCTTCTCTCTAGTAGTTCCCCTACCCACCTCCCTTTATTTTTTTTAGAATTCCTCACAGATCTTTCGGCCCCAGATGGATTACCCTATGCACTCTGTGTGGGAATCTACTTTAACCCATGGTCCCCCGCCCCCCGCATACTGAGTGTTCCTTTCCTTTCCCCATTCCCCTAAATCTCCCTTTTGTTAAGGTTTTTCTCTCAGCGTGATGAGTCGCTGTATCCCCCACAATCCATTATTCCTCCCCCATCTCTCTCTCTCTACTGGATTTTTCACATTGGTTGCTTGGACTAATCCTACTTTTATCTGTGCCTTTTGCTCTTCCTTTGAGATGTTGCTGGGGGTCTACACTCTGGAACCTTCCCTCTTTGGCCGACCACAGTCAACCTCCAGTATACCCATACCTTTTGATTCTCATTCCTAGTGACCCCAACCCTAACCAATAAAAGCAGAAAAACAGCTAAAATGCAGGAAGTCGTCCTGCAATAAAGCACCCTGACAGTATGTAAACGTGACCCAGCAACATTGTACAGGGAACGGCAGCCAAGTGGTGCAGATGGCTCGCCAGCAGGGTACATATACTGTAAACATGCCTTTCGATTTCCTAATACTGAAAAACACTAATACTGCAGTCTTTCTTTCTTTCTAATTTCTAGCCCTGGAAGCTGATAAAGCTCCAATCAACTATTTCCATTCTTGATGTCCTCACAATTCTAGGAAAGTCACGCAGCTCTGTTCCTTGTTATTCCTGGCATCTAGATGCTCCCCTCCCTCCCCACCCAGATTGCAGGGTAAGATTCTGATCCTTCAGCAACCAGACTTACAGTATTTTTTAGAATCTGACACAGGAAATCAGCAAGTGTTTTTTTCAGAGCGGTGACTGCAATGAGAAGCAGAAAAGAACAGGTACTGTGGTGTTACCATGTGCGGATCACAATGGAAGGGGTGCTAGGAAAGCTGGTGATAGGGGGTAGGTAAACCTGTGTGGGTGGGGCACATGTTATTGGGCAGAGAGGAGAGACAGAGAGCTGCAGAGGCAACTGTTGGCAGGGAGTTGGTACTGGTGATGGTGCAGATAACAGAGAAGGAGCAGAGGATGTTTGTGGAAAGTCAGTCATGAGATGACGGGGACAAGGAGTTGAATGGCAAAGGTGGGGACAGAGGAGCTGGTACTGGTGAAGGGCAAATAATGGAAAAAGGGGGCAGGAGATGTTTGGGGAGGGACAAATGTTACGGGAAGTACAAGTGGGGATAGAGGAGCTGGCAATGGAAGGAGGGGCTCGGGTAATGGATATGTTTTCATTTATATCCCTCATCAGGTTAATGAATTAGCAACCATTTAGGCTCCCTCCAGAATTTGTTTAAATAACTGTGTAGACTTGGCCCTCACAACCACCACCATCTCTTCACTCAAACAACGAATACTCATGTCTTTAATGGAGAACTTTGTCGAGGCTGCAAGTCAGTATTTTCTGTAGAAGATGTTTTTCTTTTTTTTCAAACATTGGTTCACATTCTGTTATTGAGCCAACTTTACTGGCCTTTCAGAGACTCCGTGCATGTTTGTTACTTGCACACCAGTGGTGAGGGCCCTTTATGAACTCTGTAATGCAGCTTATGTCATTATTAAACTCATACATTGTTGTCACAAGATATCTGTGTTGTACTTAAGGGTTCTTGCTGAAAGTAGGGATGCTCGAAATCAGAAGATGCAGATCCAAGTTTTGGATTTAGCATTTTATGAACTTCCAAATCCTAATCCAATTCCATTTAAAATCCTAAAAATTGGATTTACAATTCAGATTCGGAAATCCTAACCATCAGTGTAAATAGGTTTCAGGGTTCTGTTTAGGATTTTTAGACTGCAAATCCAGAAATCAGATTGGAATCCGATAATCCGATTCCATTTAGCAGATTCAGGCAACCCCTAGCTGAAGGGATAATCTGCATCATTCAGTTCTACTGTGGTACTCACCTCAGGCCGTCAATCAGAAACACCCACTGTTTTGAAAAAGTCCAGAAAGATCGAAAGATGAAACAATGGCAACTAGTATTTGAAAAACAGCATCTATAGGAAAAAGTACTTACAGGTCTAGCACAGTTCTCTTTTCAGACACTGTTCAGTGACTCTACACGCTGTGCACACACCCAAAGAGGGGAAGACCTTTACCCAAAAAGTTGTGTTAAAACCAGTGTCAACACTAATAGCAAGCATCAAGTAATGAGAGAAACAGTACGCCCTTTTTTTATTCTTTTGGTAACCAGGGAAGGCCCACAGCACAAGTGCCTGTTTTCAGGGGCGACCCAGGAGCACTGGGGAGGTTAAGTGACTTGCTCAGGATCACACAGTATGCAAGTGGAGGTTGAGGGAATCAAACCCAGGTCTGCTGGATGTACCAAACTCATTCACAGCTCATTACTCTAACCTCTAGGCTATACTGTCATCTTAACATGCGCATCTTTTAATTTTTACCACATTCTTCTCTTTTTTGCTTCATACACGTACCAATGAAGTCTTTAAAGAGTGTCCTACACAATACCAACAAGGTCTTTTTTTTTGTCAGAGTATTTGCCAACACAAATCCAGTGAGCTAGTGAAGTGACAGTTGCAGCACGACTCACTGACGGCCTCACAATTTTCAGTCAATTTGAAGTTGGTTTGTATTATATTCATATAGTGCTTTGTGCCGTATGACTCACATCCCGGTGCAATGATAGGGTTACCGCCCACAACAAAGGTGTCCAAGGTTTAGGAACAAGCCTGGGACATAAGAGGCCAGCCAGGGGAGGAGGATCAAGAGTTCCACAGGATAAACTCCTGCACTGGGGAGGGCGGGCAGCATTCTCTGCAGCAGTAGCACCACCTAGGTGACCACAGGTGGCAGTGAAGATGGAGGAACTTGAGTGGCTGCACCCTGCCTCCCTCAATTGTGTGTGCATGGGCACCATGGAGCTCTTACCAGTTGTATCCTCAGGGCTGAGAAGAAAGCAAGGAAAATCCCTGGAGCATGGCAGCATTCAGGCGCCACCACTCTGACTGGCCAATGTCCTCACATCATGGACTGGAGGTGGTACTTCCCATGCCAGGCCCCTGATAGAATCCACCACAGCGGGGCCCAGTGGACCCCATGAAGACAGGCAAGTGCCAGAGATGTAGATGGATGGGGTTTGGGGGGTCGCCAGCGTGAGGCAGAGGTGGTCACCAGTAACCAGAGATAAAGAATTAATTAACTGGTTTGTGTGGGCATTGCCCACTGGAGGGCACCCTTACAGTTTGAGAAACAGAGCTGTGAGGTACAGTGCACCCTTCTGTAATCACTAAAGAGCAGAGTTCATTTCTGCCACAGAATGGAAACCTTTGAAATAATGCTACATAAATGTCTTATTGCACCCTGAAGGGTCAGAGGTGGCAGGCTGGGAGGAGGAATAAATAGTAATTTAAAAAAAAAAAAAATGTCTTATTGCACTGATCCCAGCATATCATTTGATTTCTCATTTTTTTTTTTTTTACTATCAGATGTTAGCCTTTCCAGCCCTTACGTATTAGGCAGCTTCCTGGCTAAAAAGGCCCTTCCTGCTCTGCCAGTGTGAGAACGGGCAGACGGACATGGTAAGGACTGAAACATGGAATTAAGACACTCATGTAGGAACTGTAATCTATATCACGTTTCAGTGCTTCTCCTGTGCTTTTGCATGGTGCACTCAAGTCATGCCATTTTTTAAAATTCCTTGCTCTCAGCCATGCTGAAAATAGAGCACTGGTCCTCTGTACTGCTACAGCTGAAGCACTGGGGACAAAGTGAAGCAAAACAAGGTAGGCAAGGAGACAGAAAGAAAAGTAGCAACAAACAGTGGCGCAGTTGCAGTTACAGAACAAGCAAAGTAAAAGTACGTATGAAACTGGATGAATACATGGATATGGAGTGTAGGAAAATATAGCCGATGTATAGTAGGAGATTGACCAGAGGGCATATTTCTTTCATCTTAACTTATATGTCCTCAATATATATTTAGAAATAAGACATGACAGGTGTGTGTTGTGGTTGGATAACAGCACACCATGGGTGTCTATTGCGAGTCTGTGACATCACTAGATACCTTCTTCACCGAGAAGTGCCATTATCCCTCAGTTCGCACACCCTGGAGTGTCTTATTGCGATTAGAAATGGATCCAAGTTTTTGTTTTTTTGAGCGGGTGAAAAGTGCACCAAAATAAAAAATATATACATATTCATGACTTAAAAAGAAAAGTTTCATCCAATCCAGCAAATTAGTGCCAGCATCCCAACACTCAAATGCCATTTTAGGTTCAAATATCAATACACTGTAAAACCCTCTGTTTTCCCCAACCTCTCATTTACCCTTTTCTCACCTTTCTTTCTTCTTTATATAATGTTCTCCCTTTTCCCTATCTTGTTTGTTTTCTGTCTTTCCTACATTCAAGAGATAGCAAATAGTTTATTATTTTTTAATTTAATTCAGTTTTCATTTTAGGGCCTAGTTGAAGGTTTTAGTAAGTAAAGATGACAGCCATATTTTGCGATGGCAATCGGGGGTGTGGTTAGTATTGATCTTAGCATGAAGATGTTAAGCTGGGTCTTTATCCAGTGTTGTGCTGAGATAACAGCACTGGCAAAGATAGCCCTCAGCCAATCAGGTTTCATGATTTTTAAAACCCATTTTATAATTAGAGATTTACCAAGTTAAAACTTGGGAGATTTGCACCACCTAGGTCGGTGCCTTACCTCCTAAGCTGCTGCTGTTTATGTGGCCCCAAATCTCCCAATCGTTATTAAGATACAGCACTCGTAAAGTTTAATTTACTGGGTCTCCTCTTCTTCCTGGTTCGAAGATCCGCCCCCACACCGTCCCCGCACTCAGGAAAGTTATGACGTGATCCTAGGGAGAGCGCGGGGACGAGCTCCATTATAGTCTATGGGGGCTACTTTGATATCAAGTTTATGTTACAGTGACCATCTGGTGATTAATTAAGGGCACCGGGTGACTAATAAGGCTCATGTTAGTCACCCGTGCCTTAATTAATCACCAGATGGTCACTATTTACATAAACTTGATGTTAAAGTAGCCCCCATAGACTATAATGGACCCATCCGCGGTCTCCCTGGCATCACATTATAACTTTGCTGAGCACAGGGATGGCGTTGGGGCAGATCTTCAAAATGGGAAGTACAGGAGACCTGGTAAATTAAATTTTATGAGCGCTATATTTTAATAACGATTGGGAAATTTGGGGCCACATAAACAGCAATAGTAATTCCGGAGGTAAGGCATTGAACTAAGTGGTGCATAATGCTAGCCTGGTAGATCTCTTTAAACAATAAGCGGGACAGGAGGTGCGTTGTGGTGGGATAATAGCCCACCTCAGGGGTTGAAGCACAAGGCGAAGCCGAGTGCTTCCACCACCCGAGAAGGGCTATTAGCCCACCATAATGCACTCCCTTGAGTGCCTTATTGCAATTATAAAATGGGTCCTTTTTAGTAAATCAGATGTATTTTTCAAACATATTTTTGTTGCGCTTTCAGCTGGGCTGTTGTGCTGGGATAATGATCCCACTGACAGTACCTCTTGGCCAATCAGGAGCCAGCATTCTTTCTACCCATTTCATAATATGATTTTGACGGTAAGAGTTTGGCTCACAGAACTTTGTGTGCTATGAGTGCCCCGGAAGGGACTGAAAAGCTGAAGGAAACCTGGTGGTAGGAGACCAAGAACTGCCTTCTTAGCCAGAAAGCAGGCTTGATATTCAATGAGAGTCTGGAATTGAAGCCAGTTTGCTTGTTCGTAAAGGTCACAAGTGTGAGTATGATATTCTGCACCAGTTAGTAGACGGCATGCCTTATTCAGGCTGTGATGAGCCGATGTAGGGATGTGTCTGAGGTGGAACCATAAATGACCAAACTACAGTCAATAATAGACACAACTGAACTTTGGATAGCCAATCCTGGGGCTTCTGTAGTAAGGCAGTGTTTATGCCTGTGTAGAGGCCTAGGAGAATGTTAACTGTCGTGGCAACATTCTCTACATGGTTGGAGTGGAGTGTACTATCCAGAGTAACTCATAGCTATTTAAAAGATTGAGTCTGATCAAGGACAAAAAACGCACCAATTTTTTTAATCACCAATTGTTTGGATTTGTGCTTGCTGTGGGTACCATGGAAGAGCATGACCTTTGTTTTTTTGTAATTAAGCACCAACTTATAAGAGATGAACCAGGACTCAGCTTCAGTAAAACTTTTCTGAAGTTGGGCCTGAAGGAGGGTAGGGTCAGCAGTCTGAGAAAATGACCGCATCATCCACGTAGAGGAGTACTGGTTCGTAACAGGATGTTGGAAGATTGAGGAAGGTGCTAAATAGAAGGGGTCCCAGTATCAATCCTTGAGGAACCCCAGAGCAGACAGTTTAGCAGAAAGGGCAGACCCTATTCTCACCTGTTGTGTGCGGTTTGCTAGATAGCCAGTGAACCACTTTAGGGCTTCTGAAGATATACCAAGCCCAGCAAGTTGATGTGTCAGCAAATGGTGATTGACACGTGTCAAATGCTTTTAGACAGATTAGTAAAAGGTTACCAACAAGTTGACCCTGATCAAGAGTATAGCCAAATGAAACCTGTGAATTCCAGTAGGGCCGTAGATGTGCTGTGCCTTTCTGAAAACCAACAAATTGTAGGTTGTATTTTCCAGGTACTCCACAAACTGGTCAGCAACAATCCTTTCAAGTGCTTTACTGTGGGGAAGAATAGATATTGGCCTATAATTCCCAGGTAGTAATCTGTCCCCAGTCTTCAAAACTGGTGTAACCAGAGTGGATTTCAGATCTGGGGAATTGTGAAAGTATGAGGGGCGATTGAGAAGCTTGATGAGGAGGCTAGGACTTCATTTAGAGTTAGGGTAAGAAGTTTTAGGTCGAGGAATCATTGCTTGTCCTAGTTAGCCTAGAACTTTCTGAGGTATGTCTTGGTCTTGCCTTTCAGAGATAGCTTTGCAGTAGAAACATGGGTGGGTCAAGGCCTCTTCTGATTTGGTGGATGTAGGAGCTGTGCTGGGTGGTTCAAATAAATTTGGGGCAGAGTTTGGCAAAGGTCTGTGAAGGATGAATTAGATGTGTTGGAATTAACATGGAGTCATGGATAATAGACCCATCAACATTTAACATAGTTGGAGTCTGCTTGGATGCTTTCTGGTAGTTTCCCAGAATTTTTCCCCATCCATGGTCTTGGCAAGGATGTCTAGCCACTTTGTGCTCATGGATATGCTAGTACATGTATTTCTGGCCATCTTATAGGCCTGTATGTCATATTGACTGCGGGGTCCTGGCCCTATGCAGAGGTGGTCTAATCTTTCATTTGAGCTAGAAGGTTAAAAGAGATCCAGGGATGATCAAGTCCCCTGATCCTACGTGTCCTAAAAGGTGTGGATGTCACAGGCTTCACTGGAAATGTTCAATGAAGTATTGTAGAAACTGCGTCAATATCAGGTACGGTTTCTTTTTTTTTTATGCTCCCTCCCAGCTCCGGGCCGGCCTCTCCTCCAGGCAACCTATGCCCTCCGAGCAACACTACCTCAGATCAGCCACCTCTTCACCCCCCCCATATAGCACCAGTGGGGGCGACCAGCACCAAACCTGTTCTGGGGTGCTGCTGGGGGTGGTGCGTGCACTATCCTCAGACTCGCGGCTACGGGAGCTGGCAACCATCATCCGGTTGGCTATGGAGCTCTTTTTCCCCCATTTGCTCCCCAGGGGTGTGGTGTGCCACAACATAAGGCTGACACCAATGTTCATCACACCTCCTTAGTGAGTGGGACCATGCGCATTGCCATGCCCCCAGCCTCCACTAGGGGTCAGCAAGCGCCGGGTTGCATCCCTGCCCTCCCCCCTGAGAGAAGGCGAGTCGTCAGCCAACACTCAAGCCTACTCTCCCTGGCTGGTCCTTCGGCACCTGAGTCCATTCCCAAACCCGGGTCACTGGCATCACAAGCGGAAATCCAACTGCTGCACCGGCAGGCCAGCCTAGGTGCGGTTTCAATGTAAGACCAGTCTTGTTGTCGGAGGAGAGGCTTTAGTGGCTGCAGGTGGCCACGGAAGAGCACTCTACTTGTGATTGTTCTGGCAGGAGGCTTGATAAATTTGTTAGACTAACAACACTTGGTAGAAGAGTGATCACTGATAGTGTCGGGCAATACTTCAGAATGGGAGATATGTGTTGGATGATTCAATATTACCCTGTCCAAGATTGTGCTAGTCCCAGTCTTATAGTTTATCCTGGTTGGAGTTGTTATTAACTGGGTAAAGTTCAGGCCTGTTAACTCATCCCTATGCCTTCTGGCACCTGACGAGAGCCAGTTGACATGAAAGTCACCTAACAGGATGGTTTCTGTGTCTTGTTTTAGACTCATGACGCAGTTCATTAGGAGTTTTAAGTCCTGTTTGGCAAGGCCTGGGGGAATATAGACTGAGACAATGTTGAGGACCTTGTTGTGTGTACTGAGCACAACCTTAACAACGAAGATCTGAATATCCATAGCTGGTTCAGGGAGGGAAAGTGGATAGGCCAACAATGACTCCTTTAGGTATATGGTACAGCCACCTCCTCTACTAGATAGTCTGTCCTGTCTGAAAAGTGAATAGCCTGGTAGGATGATTGCCAAGTCAGGGGTAGATAGTGACAGCCACATTTTGTCAACTGTCAGGATGTCGGTATCTTGTACTACAACCATAGCAGTGAGGGCATCAAATATTTTTTAACAGACTGCAGATGTTCATACTGGCCAGGACAAGGGTACCCCGTTTTTTGTTGCCATTGACTCCATATGAAGGAGGGCCTGGATTAGGATGTACACTCCCAGAGATAAGGAGAAGTAGAAGAATGAGGCATTTCAGGAGTTGTCTTAGTAAATAGAGTGTAAGGGGACGAGATTTCCTCTTTAGACGTACTTCAGCAGGGCCAGTAGGAACAGAGAGGCTTCTAAGTTGCACAAGAACAGTGGGGTCAGTAGAGGACAGACAACTTCCATGTTTCACGTGCAGCCTGCTGTGGTGCAGCTTCCATGATATGTTGCATTGACACTGGTGACCATTCACAGTACAACTTTGAAAATATGTCTATGACCTAAAGTTTGCTATCCTGCATAAAAATAAACCTTTACTACTACTACTACTACATGCCAAGTGTGATAAGAGGAAGCTCTCTGGTAGGGAGAATAGGGGTATAAGATGTGGGGTGCCATCCAAATGAGAGTGGGAGCCAAAGTGTGCAGAAAAGCACCAGAAATAGTTTCACTTCTTGTGATGCCATTGGACAAGAGAGGAACCAAGTGAGGTAAGATAGGATTTAGTAGGGAGGCAGTACAAGGAAGGTATATAGCAACTAAAGCAACTGTGACTATTAAGAGGGTAGACTTTCTTAAATGAAAGAACAAGATCCCTCTAGTGGCAGATCTGTATAATCTGCTAATGGAAAAAAAAAAAAACTCCGGGTAGAGACAGCAGTGACAAAAAACACAATTTAGCGTCACATGTCAGCATTACTTTTATAAATAAAGTTTATTTTGTCAAATACACCTCAACATGCCAGGCCCGTGATAGCAGTGGTAGCACTACACTTGCCATGACAGCAACCTGGGCTCGGAACAGACTCTGGTAGCTCAAGGACAGCCGGGGAAGGGAAATCTAGCATCATGAGCACAGCTTTCTTCCCTCGGAAAGGGGGGATGCTGCATCTCGCTGCTCGACTGCTCTTATTGGAGACTGGGGCAGTACAGGGAGCACATATAAGGAGAGGCAGCCGATGGATGCCAGGCATGAATGCACACTGCGGCGCACATACATGCGCATCATGCGCCATTACATGTCAGAGCACCTTGGGAGAAAACTCAGCTGGAACACAAAGCCCTGGTCTGCCCTGGTCCACCATTGTGCCAGCCCCCTCCCCCGTATGTCCATGTACCACTGACACAGCAGGCCACACACCACTACAGTGGTCCTGGGCAAGTGGTGGGCAACCAGTAAGTCCATGAGAAGACTAGCAATGGGCTTGGGTATGCATTCAGACCTCTAACCTGTAACGTTACTGGCAGTTTGGCAGTCACCATGACAAACATGAAGACAAGTTAGGGACACGGACTATCTCCTATTCACACAGTAAAAACGTTTTAATGTTTATACCATTTTTAAAACCATTGCTAAGACTAGGTCCCAAGCAAGGCTCAAAAATGTTTTTGAACACGGTAACAAAACCATGTCAAATGTGAATGCGAACAGTGTTAGGCACTTTTAAAATGTTACACATGTCCTGTAACGTTTTAAAAGTGAAGATGTGAACAGGGCCTTACTGCCCAATGATCTGATGGTTGGGGCATTGGGGTCGCGATGTTAGTACTGGGATTGGTTTAAACTACTTAAACATTCCAAAGCAGAGAACTTGCACCAGCTATCTGCTTAAAGTGGTAGCAGATGAAAGCATTAATGTTATGATAACTCTGTATCCTAATTTAATGACATTTAAAAACTGTTTTTTAAAATCATATACCATATTGGAACCTTCAGTCAAATTAAGGACCAGATCCAGAAAGCAGCCAGTGATCCTGTCTGCAGTGCTCCACACTCCAATGCCTGTCCACGTCAGATGGCATTCACAATAATCATGTTACACCCCACCAGCATAAAGTGTGCAGGGTGCAGGGAAGGCCTGGGGCAGAGCTGTGCTGGACAACAGGAATCCAGTTCATTATCCATATCAGCTCTTTAGTAGAATGCCCCATTCTGCCCAAAGCAGGGATTATGGGATACAGCAGTGCTCCAAGGGCTGTGATATCCACTGGGTGGATCATACGTTTTTTTTGTTGTTGTTTTTAAACACGTGTTGGAGTGACCCCCCTTCATACCTGCTCAGAGGACTGGGGGAAGATTGATGGATGGCTAATCAGGCCACAGAATGCCCGGTGATGGCTGATGAGAGGCAGTGCTTCCTTGGGCTATGTAGCCTGTGCCCCCACTGTAGCTCTTTGCACTGCAGAGCTTTGTCTGTGAATGGTGCACTAGCATACCCCTGCCTCGTATGGCATTCCATAATACGCCCCAGTATCAGGTGTGGAGAAGGTTCACATGGCCTATCCAAATGCCATGGAGTATTCAGCACATATGGTAGGGGCATCCCACAGACACTCAAGGCACTCCACAGTTATGGAAGGTAGTACACCTCTATGGATTAAACCCTATGCCAGTTTGAAGGATTGAGTTTTCTGATATCAGTTTAGAAGTGCATGATACAGTAACAGGGTTAACATGGACAAAACTAGTGATGAAAATGAAGGTGATAGTGTCACATAGAAGAGGTTTACTCTTTTCTGGAAGTCCAAATCACCTGAGATAACAACAAAGAAGATACCAAAAATGAGCAATTTCTTTATAGAAAGACCTAAAATTGTAAAATTATCATAGCTCCAACTGTCTCACATTACAAGGTGCATCCCTCATTTAAATCCTTGAAACTTCTGTCTCACATGAAAAAGGTACATCCCATACAGAGACATTGCTTTATACAGAGACAGAGAAGGAACTTTAAAGAGAAGCTTTAAAGCAGAAAGTCATAATATTCTAGTACGCTGAATCAAAACTTAAACATTGAGCACATAAAAACATGTTTCCACAGTGTTAGTGCATACCTCTATGTTGATGTCTCCTGCATGAGTGCGGTGTCCCACATTTTGACTGTTTGCATCCCAAATTTCAGTGAAAGAAGGCTGGGAGGTAGGATGCACATCAAGGTCAGAACTGCTAGCCCTAGCTCTGAGGCCCATCTTGGCCAGCCACCGTGATGATCGTGTGAGCTGATAGTAGGGCACCAATTTGTGCCGCCACCTGAAATTGTGAGTCATGATGCCCTGCACACACACCACCAGAGGAGAAAGTGCCCCCACGAGTGTGGCACAAACTACAGATCCAGGTCGCCAGCAGCTTCCCACTATGCACCCAGAAACACAATGTACACCGTGCACACACATGCTGCAGTGCTACGGCTTTGGTATTTCTGACACCAGGCACACTGCCATCCAGACAAATAGAATTTACCCTTCCATCTCCTCCCCATGCACATTTTGTGGTGCCCCCCATCCTCTGTGGTCTGTATCTGTGGTGGTCCAGTGGTACATTTTCTCACCCTCCACTGCATGACTCCCTTTAGGTCTAATGGTAACCCCTCCATCACCCCTCCCCCAATTTCAAAATACGGTGATCTGAGTGGCTACTCCCTCAACCACCCTTGACTCCCATGTTTGGAGCCACTACATATACCTACTCACATCCTTGCAACTCTGCCTGCTTTTATCAGGTGGTACCGGAGAATAGGCACAGCAGTGTGAAAGTGGGGCTGCAAAGGCAAGCTAGATGCTGCACAAAACCCTGCAGGCTATTTGCACAGTGGCCACTGACACCATTCCCACGTGTCCCAAGACTCTTGGTAAGCATTAGGGAATAGCTTGTGGTGCCATTGATCAGGACTTAGTGTTTCCATGTCTGCACCAGTAGGTAAGATCCAGTATCAAACCCTGGATCTTTGTTCTTTAGACTTCATCTTCATCCTTGTTCTGCTCACACAGCCGTTTGCTGTCTTCTTGAATTGCGTCAGGCCAGTCAGGCTGGAGTACTTTTGCAACTGCGTTGGGGATGTGAGGGCTGGATTTTCCCAGAATGCCTTAATTTGCCCTGGACTGTGTGTGTACTGCCTTCTGTTCTCTGTGTGTGTAACCCCCCTGCAAATGGGGGTTCCCAAAAGACTTCCAGGAGCTTGCTTGAATGCTCCAAGCCTGAATGGTGTTTGGCGTTTAAGCCATTTATCAGTGAGTGTTTTTAGAACCTCTGGTACTGTCTCTTTAAGAGCTGTCTGCTTGCAGACATAATTAGTTTGTATGGGGGACTGTGTGTTTCTTTGATTGAGTACCACTGAGCTGCTGCCAATTCACTCCATTTTTGCAGTCACTAGGAGTGCAAAGGAACCTATCTGAAAGATGTAACTGTTTGCCAGAAATCATTTACAGTAATAATGAAATTACAGTTTGTCTAACCTGCTTTCTTTGCAGTCAGAACTGTGTCTGCCTAGTTCCCATTCTGGTTTTGAACTGCTGAACTGGACCAATCAGTGTGGGTAAGCTAGCTCTAAAATGGTGCCTTGGACGAATCAGAACTTGGACTCATAATCTGAGCCAGCCACAAGAGGATTGTATGGGCAGTGACTCTGGGAGATGTAGTTTAGACTTGGCCTTTTTGGACCAACAGCAGCAGTCTATTGTGAGTGACAGCCAATCCAGTCAAGAACTGGGAGGAACTCAAAGGAAGTGCCCAGTTTTGTCTGTTGGAGTTTCAGTTTAGATCTGGCAGTGAAGGAAAAGAAACCCTGTGCTCCTTCAGTGCACAGTTTCAGTCAAAAACGTGTAAGGCCCAGAGTTCCGGTCTGCAGCTTGTGTAACTGCTTGTTAGGACTGAATCCGTCCTGTAAAAAGAATCAAAGGATCTCTGAAGAGTAGAAACCAGGCTCACCCTGTAGAAGACTGGAGAAATTGTTGAATTACACTCGGTCTGTCAGGAACTGAATCTGCTGTGTTCTCCCGGTATTGTGCAGTAATTGCGATGGATAGAGAAGCAGCCTGCCTGGTATAGTACTTTCTTTTACCATATAAATGTGTGAAGAGTCTCGTGAGCTCAAGAGTAGCCCTGCTGACGTTGAAGGATCCTATCTTGTTTGGAGGTCTTGAGTACTAATTCAGGGTCGCTCCCTGTTGAATTGCCACATTAAATCCAAATGGAATCACTGTACTGCTGATTGTTTAAACTAATTTTTCTTTTCACTGTGTGAAAGGGCCCCTACCAGCTGCCATGGTTTGGACTAGCCACTAGGGCTTGGGTACCCAGGGACAGTAACTGCTAGGGATAGGCCTGTGTACAGAGCCATAGGTAGATAGTAAAGTGATAAGCTAATTAACCTGATTTCCCCCTGTCCTTGTTATATCCCCCTAAATAAATCAGAGCTGCTTGTTTCAGCAAAGTTATACTGCCTGAGGTATTTGTCTATGTTAAAGTACTGTACTGTGATTGTTGCACTGTATCTTATTTCACAGGAGGTCCCAGTGCCGGAACTAGTCCTGGGGGTAAGTGTATATGGTGAAGGTAATTCTGATATATTGTGTGGGCCACTAGTGGGAAGAAAGGGGGGTTGCAGTGTCCCAGAGGGCTGTGACCAAGTAAGTTTAACTATTGCAAACCCTGACCTCTGGGTGGAGGCACCTGCCATTGGATCCAGTCCCCTCAACCTGTTAGTGGCAAATCAGGCAGGGGTAGTAGCCCCTGGGATAGTGCCATCTAGGGGTTACATGTGTATTAATCTTCCCTGCTCCATACGTATTCATCTCTTAGCTTAGATTTCTGTCGCTATTTAGAAACATTACATTTGATGGCAGATAAGGACTGCTTGACCCATCCGGTCTGTCCATTTTTCCCTACTTTTACAGCATCACCGCAGATCCTAATCAGTTTGTGGGCCATTGGAGAATTATTTATCCACAATCTGCTTATCTATTTGTGTGCTGCTATTTGTAGTTACCAGCTTGTTTCAGAACTGTAGTGAGAAATAAATAATTTGACGTACTGGGAATTGAACCCAGGCTTCGGAATATAGTCCTGGTGCTCTAACCACTGAGGCATAGGCTCACTGCACCAAAGACATCTAATCGCCATCCAGCTTGTTTCTGTATAGCTATAAGTGAGATTCTGCCCTTAATCTAGTTTGTTAGGGTAGCTACTCTGATACTTTCAGTCCATTTACTTGTAATGTGGAATTGTGTTTTTATAGTGTATTTACTAGTTATTTTGCTTTCATAGTTACCCCATTTGATTTCTATTTATTTAGTCTTCCATCTGGTGGGCTATTCCCCCTAAAACATTTCGTTTTTTGGTTTACTTTGCCACCCTATGTGGTCAGGCATGTTTCCCTTGCAGCTTGATCTGGATAAGCTTACTTCCCTTTTGCCTTCCCATCTAGGTCTGGCTAACATTCCTTTACCTCCCTATTCGATTCAGACTTAATTTCACTAGTATATCTAGTTTTGGACTTTAGCCCTGTTAATCTCCCTATCTGAGTCAAGCCCACACTCCTGTTAACTCACTCTTTGTTTTGACCTCTCCCCTAGTCTCACTATCTAGGAAACTCCCATTTCATTGCCTCTCCATATTTGAATGAGCCCACCCTGCTGAATTAGCCATATCTATCGTGCCTTCCTTTAGCTCTCTACTTAGGCATTTCAGTTGTCTGTACTTTATTTCCACTATGCTGTTAACTTCTCTTGCTTTCTTCCCTTTCCTCTTCCCCTTCATCTCACTTCCACCATCTTCTGCTCATTCCCTTCCCCTCTCTTTGAACCTCCCTCCCGCCTCTTCCCCTACACTTTCCTCTTCCTCACTTCAGTCTTATCTCCATTCCCCCTGGCATCCTTAGTATTACTTCACACCTTTTCATTGGATTCATCTTGAAGATCTCCGGCACTTCCTCTCCCTTTTTCCACTTATCCTTCTACCTCCCTCTCCCCCCCCATCCCTCCTCCTTCTCCTCCAATCAGCATTTTTGTTCCATTAAGCTCCTTGCCTTGCTGATTTTAGTAGCAGGAGACTTAATCCTGGCCTCATCCCTGTGCACCCATTCAGGTTCCCAAAGGGCTGAGGGTTACATTAAAATCTGCAGCCTCCTCCCATAACTAACCAGCTGTAACCTATCATGCTCAACCTACAGCCAAGTGTACTTGTCATAGCTCAGTCTTGGCTCTCCACTAAGGTCCAGGATTCTGCCGTGGCTTTCCCTGGTTACTCCTTAGTGGTCCCAAGTCAATACAGTGAATACTAGTGACTGCAATTTCAGTGAATCAATAATAGCACGGAAATCATAGTGACAGGCAATTACAGCGACCGATATTTCAGCTCAGTAATCAGCACATACACAGATGATATCACAGTACCTACATGCAAACCATGAATAGTGTGTAACTGGGAGAGAGCACCAGACACTTTTGTCCTTCCTATAGACGAAGTCTCCATACAGGATCCTCTCTGGCTGCAAAGAAACTCCACAAACATCGTGAGGTGTGTCCTGCCATGCACCTACCCCATTAAATTACCATCCCACACCTGTGGTCAGTCAGGCTAAAACCTGCACCCCCTATGGGGGCTGTGCTCCCTGTACCCCTCATCTCTGCTATTCTAAGCCCGAGGCACTCATTGCCTCTGGGGTTTGCTAAATAGTCGCAATCGCGCATATTGCTTGGTCGCTATGTTAGCATGGTTGCCCCATTTGAAGTCGCACATATTGATTTGCGCAAATTGATTTGCACAAAATGACTTGCTGTATTGTCATGCTACCCTCCTGAGTCAGGCAGGATTATGCAAAGAGGGGCGGTGGTGTTGCACTTTACATCTCTACCATCATCCAATCTGCACATGTGCTTGCTGTCTTTTTTCCCTCCTATGAGCTCCTCCTCAAACTCTCCCTTCCCTTCTCTGTTCCCATCTTTATTAATGGGGCTTACTGTTGTCTTGGTATGTCCCCTGCTTTGGTTACTGAGCTCCTTTCCTCTATCTGTTCCGATTCCTCCAACGGTGAGTTGCTCATTCTTTGGGACTAATGTAAATTGGCTCTCTCCCTCTGCTAACAAATTCTCCCAACATGTAAAGTCCCTCCACCTATCCCAATGGATGCCTGACCCCACACATCTAAATTTTAAATGTTTAAGCCATTTTGTCTTGGACTGGGTCATCTCATTCCATCCCCACTGCATAGTGGATGTAGGTATCCTTCCTGACGCCCTCAGTGACCATCATATGAGCACTGTGCTAGATTCATCATCAAAAGCCCTCCTAAATTCATCTGTTTCAGGTCCTTTAGGTTGATAGACCTGTCCTCCCTCTATCCAACATATGGGCAACTCATTGGTCACGCCTCTGCAGTCACTAATATTAATTATGCCCTCCAACCTTTCAGACAAAATTTATGGCTGTATGGGATCACTTCACAGCCCTGAGGAAAACCAGAGTATGGGGCTCCCATCTTCCCTGGAGATCAGCTAAATTGTTAGCTTGCCTCTGTACCAGAGACCCTGTCTGTTGATCCTACAAGATCACTGGCTCTTCAGCTACTTTGGTCAACTATCAGTGCATTCGCAATGCCTGTACCAAAGCCACAAGGCTTGCTAAGTCAGAGTATTTTGTATCCACACTCCAGAAAAACATTAATCACCTCGCCAAGTTCTGGAAAGTTTTCCAGTTTCCTGTCTCCCCTCTGACCCAGTCTCCTTCCCTTGTTCTCAATGTTGGTAACTCCCTAATCTCTAACCCTTCTGTTGCCTCTTCCTTTAACTCCTGCTTCACCACTTGTGCCCTCTCTCTCTCCCTCTCATCTCTTCCTCACCTTCCCCTTCTTTTCCCTCCCTCTGCCCTCTCCTCATCATTCTTTCTCCTTCTTCCCTACCTGTCCCTCTGTTCCCCTTAAGGCCCTGCTTGCCCCTAACCTTAACAAGGGTGGCAGCTCTGATGGTCTTGATCCGAAGCTTTGCTTCTCCCAGCTCCTGCCATTGCTATGTTCATTACCCAACTCCTTAATCTCTCTTTTTCCTTCGTCAATGTACTTGATGCCTGGAAGTGGGCTACTCATCTCTCCCTAAAGGTGTTGATCTTTCTTTATTTCTGGTAACTTCCATCTTATCTCTCTCCTTCCTACTCTGGCTATGTTACAGAACACTGCGTTCAGGACAGGGAGGGTGATAGTGGACCTGAGTCTGGAGGGCAAAATGCACTAGCGCCAGGAGCCTGGGAAACAAAGTCTTGGATGGCAGCAGTCATGGCCAAGGCGGACATAGACAGTGGGGATCAATGGAACTTGCTGCCATGAAGGGCAGGATTGGGATATAAGCTACCAGGGTATACACTATTTAGAAAGGACAGGGAGCGGTGTGGAGCTCTATGAAAGGTAAGGGATTAAGGCAACTAAAACAGAGGGCAGGTGGGGAGATGCAGAAGCACTATGGGTCTTGTTAACCACAGGAAGGGGAGAGGTGCTGCGCACAGGCGTATTATACAGGGTAGCAAGAAATGGTGGATGACTAGATGATGGAAGAGATCTAAGGATGGCTAATAAGGGAGAGATGATTGTGGGGGACCTTAACCTGCCAGATGTGGTATGGGACACACAAACAGCAAATTACTACTGGTGTTGATACAGGATGCCCTTACATATAGTGTAATTCTGGACAATCTTACTTATAGGCTTCAGTGTTCAAAAATGTTATAAAAAAGTAAGATATAATCCAAAGTCCATCAAAGCTCATTAAACTCTTTCTAAACACCCATATACATGAGGCAACAGTTTCATGGCTTAACGTCAGTTCCTTAGGCCAATTGTATATGAACAGTGTTGACACTAAATTAGAAACAAATAAATCCATTCAGATAGTTTTAAATTTCTGCTACTTTTACATTAATATGTCACATTGGTATATACTGCCAATAGTTCTTTATAATAACATATTGAATTAAGTCAAATTTTCAATTAAAATTTCATTTAGAAACTAATTATAAAACATCTTCTCTTTCTTAGTTAAATCCCAATCCATTTAAAATTATTGTCCCCATATTAAAGTCAAATTTTAGTTCAACGTAGTATAAACTTTGTATTATTTTCAAATATACAAAAAAAAAAAAAAAAAACTTCATTTTCATTTATTTGAACTCCACTGGTCTGGAAGTCCAGATATATTATTCTCAAAATGAGCATGCTGCCCTGTTCCTATTTCCAACTCTTAGAAAAATATTTATTTCAAATGGTAATATCTTTAAATCTTGTATAGTTATTATTTAAACATCATATTGCCAGTCACCTGGTCACACTCTAAAATGAGCCTGTTCACGTCTCAAAATTTTCATCCACTTAATAGTAATCTTGCTAGGAAAACCACATCTAATGTATCTTTGGCAATTGTCCTCATGAATTGAAAGCGGCTATGAGGAAGGAAATAAACATAAAAATTAATTTCTAACACTGTTTTTACTCAATTTAATACTATTATTCATTTCTCTGTTAAACTTCAAATTTTACTATGGTAATCCCTACCTGCTGTTGCCTATTCTTACACAGAGCTCAATTGCTCATTGCTTTCATTTAACCATGTTCTGGGATAGAACTTGGGTGTCTTTTGTCTTTTTCACTACTAAGAAGGAAAGAGGACATCAGTACTTGAAACATTTTTGATCCCTGTGCCATGGATTTAAAATAAACTTTAACTTTACCTTGCTCCATGCTGTCCCTTATCTCAGGCAAAGACTGTCTTTGGGAAGGAGCCAAGGCCTCTGATCTGGGTTTAAATACCCTCAAAAGCTCACAAAATTAACTAATTGAATGACCTCCTTAATTACCCTGAATCTATCTATTTTCAAACTAGTATAGAGTAAAGGCAAGTATATCACTTGCCCAGCCTTATAGCTAAATGGTCAGAACAACCACCTTTTTAGTCACACTGCCTAATCAGGAGTTCAATTCCCATCTCTGGTTTTTATCTAAATTATTTGTCCCCTGTATGAATTACACTTTAAATATATTAATTCTTTGAAATTTGCTACATATTGATCTGCAACGAAGATTTTAACATGAGTTTTAGTGTCCTAATATATTAATTCTCCAAAGTGTCAATTCTAACCTGAAAACCCTTTATACTTGATGTATACTCATTATCTCCTTGTTTTGACCTAAGGGTTTAAATCCCACCACAACCACTGAAACCATCTATTATTTTACTTATTGTTTTCTGTGTCAGTTTTGTAAATAAACCTAATCTCCCAAAATGTAAATATTAATTACAGTGGCAACATTGCCCACATGGGTAATTACCATCCTTTGTTTCTAATTTAGTGTCAACACTGTTCATATACGATTGGCCTGAGGAAGTGACGTTAAGCCACAAAACTGTTGTCTCATGTATATGGGTGTGAAGAAAAAGAGTTTAATAAATACATGAGTTTTGATGGATTTTGGATTATATCTTACTTTTTTATAACATTTTTGAACACACAAACAGAAGCAGGGCAATTCTAGATTCAATTCAAATGGCCCAACTCAAGAAGATGGTCAGTGAACCAACTAGGGAAGGGGTGGTGTTAAGAGGTGATGGTGCGGGAAATCTCAGCACAAGTGATCACAATACCATGTGGTTTAAGGCACGCATGTCGGTCGCTATGAACAGAACAAAGGTGAAGGTGCACAATTGTAGGCTGGCAGATTTTGGAAGGATGGGAGACTATGCTTGACAGGCCCTGGAAGGGTTGAGGAATCTTGGGGATGTGGACACCATGTGGGCTACGACAAAGGGTGCCATTGTGGGGGCCACAGTCTCTGCATCAAAAGGGTGAGTAAAAACAGAAGGAAAAGGAAGCCAATGTGGTGCAGTAGGGAAGTGGAGGACTGCGTCAGAGCAAAGAGGAGAGCCTTTAGGAGCTTTAAAATGATGCAGGAGCAGGATTGGGAGGAGTATCAGGTAAAGCAGGAGGTAGGGAGGGTGGTCAGAAGAGCAAAGGCAAGGACAAAGGAGAGTATTGCCAAGCGGTCAAAGGGGACAAGACATTTTTAGGTATATAGGGAGCAAAGAAAATGTTTCCATTCCTTTCTATTCCAGTCAGAAATCTACTGTTGGTCAAGCTGCCTTCTCATATCACTTTCCTAAGCTCTGGTCAACCCTGCCACTGTCAATCCGCTCTGCCTGGTCTCCCTTCTCACTTAAATCTCTTCTTCGTAGTTTTCCTACTGCCTGCAACTGTCCATGCCCTCTTACCTTGTTTCCTTCCCCGTAGCCATTTCACCTGGCCACATTGCCCCCCCATAGAAACATAGAATTTGATGGCAGATAAGGACGCTTGGCCCACCCAGTCTGCCCATTTCCTACCTGATGGATAAGCTGCAGATCCTAGTTAACCAGCAGCCTACTCATTCTACCCTCACCCCTAGAATTGCCTTATGACTGTCCCATGCATGCTTGAATTCCACCACTGTTTTTGACTCCACAACCTCCTCTGGAAGGCCATTCCATACATCCACAACCCTCTGTGAAAAATACTTCCTTAAATTACCTCTGAGCCGCCCCTTCTATCTTCAAATTGTGCCCCTTGTTCTTGCACACCTCTTTTTGAAAGATGCTACCCTCTTGGACTTTGTTGATTCCCTTGAGGTACTTGAAAGTTTCTATCATGTCCTCCTTTTCCCTCCTTTCCTAGGGCTATACATACGCTCCCTTGATCTCTCTCTTCATATGTCGTCCAGTGCAGATCCTGCACCATTTTAGTTGCCCTCCTCTGGACAGCTTCCATCCTGTCTATGTCCTTGCAGAGATTGGGTCTCAGAACTGCATGATACTCAGATGTGGTCTCACCAGCTGTCTGTACAGAGGGATAATAACTTCTTGTTTTCTACTGGTGATGCCTCTCCCTATGCATCCCAGTATTCCCCAACCCTCCTTGCTGCCCTCTCACACTGCTTGCCCACCTTTAGGTCATCTGATATGACTACCCCAGGTCCCTTTCCATTTTTGTTGTTGTTAGTGTCTCACCCCCCCATTGTGTACTCTTCCTGCTACACCGCCCTGTTGGAGTAATTCCCACTTGCTTATCCAAACTATTTTTCATGAATCACATGCACCTTGTTGCCGTTTTGCCTTGCAGTGTTTAAAGATTATGCTCCTTTGTGAAGATGTTGGTATTAATAACTGCTTGATTTACAAGTGTAAGAACCCCCAAAAATGGAGCTTACCTTATGGGCTATGTGTCATGAAAATTAAACGTAGTTCTAGCCCCATGGCAGTCAGCGAAGCAAACCAGAACAGGAATAAAGGAGCCCTCATGGGTTAAAATAAAAGCAGCAGAGGCCGAAACAAAAGAACTGCAGGATATAAAGATACTGGGCAACACCCGTGCAGTTCCAAACCTCTGGCTCCAGCATAGATTGCTAGACAATGGATCAGAGGGCCAGCTCTCTAGCCTGAGAATGTTGGGCCATTTATCTGTTTGCAACACTACAGGGTGTGCATGCATGCTTTGCATGGCCAGGCTAGCATTCCAGAGCTCAACCAGCCTGGAGATTTTTAGACCAATAGGGCGTCGAGTTGAGTAAATATAAAAGGGACTTGAAGTGAACAATCTGGGCTCGGCCAGTTCTGCGAATATGACACAGAGATAGAAGCAGTGAGCCGGTGATCTACTGTCTGTCAGGCCCGGCAGGATAAAGAATTCTGGGATCCCAGCAACTGACTTTTGTAGAGACAACAGTTTTTATCAAAACTGAGTTTCAGGGTGAGGAATGGAGCTAGAGGTTTTCCTGCTCGACCACTGACTTTCCCTTCTGAGGATGAGCTCCTTGAAGTTCAACCAACCTGAGAAGGCCACTGCCTGTTTTGGGGTTCCAGGACCCCTGCAGCTGCCTCCTAGACCAACTATGTGAGAGAGGTGAGTGAATACAGGACAATCCCCAGGAAGCCTGCTCTCCAACTATCTTAACCTTTGGTATCTTAAAACAGAATGGGTATCTGTGAAGCTACAAAACTGTAAGTAAGCATCGAGATTTTGGCCTTGCACCAAGGGAAAAATGTGATTGTGCCAGGGATGGAAGGAGAAGCCTTGGGCAGGACATTACCACTTTGATAGGCCTAGGCAGAAGATCTGTGGAGACCACCCAGCCACCCATTTGTATGTGGATTACAAAAAAGGGGCTTCCCTGCAACAGTTTACATTTTAATTGTTCAGCAACACTTTGGGTTTTAAATTGTGTTAGCCTGCGACAGTTTAAGCATGCCACCAAGCTTCTACTCTGCTAGCAGCAACTGCAACCCCAGTTCGATACCCACGGCAACTAAAAAGAGAGCTTTCACCCATGGCCTCTGGGGGGATTTGAGTTGAGTGTACTCACTTGGGGTTGAAGTAGTGCTGGAGCTTGGGCAGATTGTGTGGGGTAAATTATTGTTTTTGTTACTGCATAGAGTATACACATTTTACTGCTACCCCCTTGCTCACATTTTCCCTACTGTCCTCTTGTCCTTTCCATACCCTCCCTTTTAAATAAACTGTTTGAACTGCATTTCTGGTTTGTGGGTTTTACTGCTGTTACAGTGTCACATGTTCTGGGGCAGGACTGTGTGAGCAGGTTATTCACTGTTTCCTGGGGGGAATAGCCTTGCGTGTCAGCATCCAGGTACCTCGTATTGCTACCTCAGGTGGAGGTACTGCACTACGTTTAGGCCCGAGTACCCAGTATAACACATCTTTAGGCAACCCAGGTGATCTCCCTCGAAGAGTTTGGAGAAGTGAACCCCAAGGACCTCAGGCAGTCAGCTACACATGTAATGCCTTTTATGAATGTCTTGCCTTGCTGTATCCATGAATGTTATTGCCTGCATGCATATCTTCCCTCTCAATAAAAGTGAGTTTAAAAAAAATGATCACACTCCTTTTTTGACTGTCCAGTATTGCTTGTATAACGCTAATATTTTTGTAATGCTGTTAATACTGTTTTTCTCCTCTTGTACTCTATTCCATACCTACTCCCCGATACATCTGGAAACAAGCTGCTATTAGCTCTGTATATCCTACCTACCAAAATGTTTGAAATAAATAAACACTCCTGCTGCTTGTCAGTGTTTTGAATTCTAATCCTTTGCTTCAACAATCACAGTCCTTTCCATGACAACATATTCTGATGTCACAGGCCAGGTGTTATGACATCCCTTGAAGCAAATGTACTGCAGAAAAGATCTTTTTTGATATCATTTTTATTCAGTTTTCCAATATATGCAGTGCCCCTCTTTTATTGGCCAACCTCTGTATATCCTAAATTTTGGCAGATAAAAGAGGATGGATAAAGGGGGAGCTAGCATTTCTGGAAAGCAGTACAAGAACTCACAGTGAGTAAGTAAGGATGTCGGATAAAGAAGGGACGGAGAAAGGAGGGAGGGAGCAGTGTACATTACATTAAAATAAACATCAATACCTGCATCCTGTAATCACAGATTGTTACAGTCAATATGCTAAATCTATCATAGGAGCAAAAGGCCACATAAGTGTTCACACATATCAGGGGTTTGGGTTTGTTCTTTCTTTTAAAAGAAAGTGAAAACATTTCTTACGCAATTCTTCACACATATCCACTATATGCATAAATAATTAAGGTAGCTCACATTCTACTTAACCCTGTTCTGGCCAATTAAAAAAAGGTTTACTAACATACTATTTGCCAGCAGACTAGGCCTTACGGTCTATCGGGTCTGCTCGAACCTCAGATCCTTAGTTGGGTGCCGAGGCCCTCCTCTCCCCTCCCTTGTGCTCCAGAAACCCTCATCATCCATTCCCACCCCCCTGGGACAGGCCATCATCTGATACATCCACTTTCTGTGTCTGTCCCACCCTCTCTTGAAGCCCTCCACTGTGGATCTCTGAACCAGCTCACCAGGCAGTGCATTCCAGGGTCCACCACCCTCTCAGTGAAAACTCCTCCTCCCCCACCCTTCCACCTTCCAACTTCAAACCATGCCCAGTATTTCCAAGGTTTCCATGTTTTGTTTTGTTTTCAAAATTCTCAAACTTCCTGTAAGTGGCATGTCTCTCATTTAAAGCAGGTTTTGACATGAATTGTATCCAGTCCTCTAGGCTGGGGACAATTTTCTTTCCATTTACTCAAAGTATTCTTTTAAATCCTGAAGCTGCTGATAGTAGCCATTTCCTTTCAAATGTAGTCAAGAAAACAAAGACTAGGTATCCTCAGAATAAATATCCAGCCAAAATCTCAGAGACAGAGATCCTGCCTTCAAGCAGATGTCCTCAATAATAAAGAATGAATGGAAATAAAGGCAGAAAATATTTCAAAACAAGCTGAATTGGTCTTCATTTTGATACTTCCTCATTAAATGTTGCTGACTAGTGACCTCTACTGGATGAGTGCAGTAAAACTGGGTCTTTGTTTTCTCGTGTTCTTCATGCTTTTACCTGTATGAACAGCCAGATGTCAGAATGGTTCAACTTAAGCAAAGTAGATACAGATGCATTTTACCTGGTGGAAGCCAACAGACTAGGGAGCAATAGGTACTGTAAACTTTCTGTTTCCTTAGCACAGAAACCACCGACATTAGATTTGGCCACGGTCCCTGCTTCTGTACTGTGGCTGGTTCATTTCGTTTCATTTCATTTAAAACAAAGCTATGGACATAAACTGCCCATTTTATAGGCAACTGTGGTCAAGGTACATAGATTACAGTCAGACAAAACGTGAAACAGCACATACAAAACAGCACAGAAAATTATTTCTTGTAACAATTACAGATATCAATACTCCTGATAGATTTTCTTAAATTTGTCGCAAAGGATTTGTAACTTCTCAAGAGCCTAATATGCTGTGGTAACGAATTCCAAAAACTGAAAATTTGACAATTAAAAGCAGATTCACCAATATTTTTTGTTTTTGGCATTTGGGCAATTGAAGAAGTAGATTGTCCATGGACCTTGTCTTAATATTTGTATTTGCCATTTTTTTCACCATAGATTTTAATATGGTTGGCATCTATCGATTTACATCTGCCAACAACCCAGTTGTTGGTTGATTTTTTGATACTATGATTTCCAATCTGAAATACTGTAAAGAGAAAGTACAGTTACATAGGGACTTACCATAACAGTAGACCTTCGAGAGAATCTCTTGCAGTAGGTCATGCCGTCCCTCCCTCCTTTCCTCATTGCACGGTCCTTCACTGTTGTCCACTCCATGTAGGCATATCTTCTGTTCCAGATCTGTTATGGTGACTCCTTCATCCTCCTCAGTTCCCTCAGTGTCCCTTCATGGCAAGGTCACTGCCAGGAAGATCCAAGGAGGATCGGGACCACCCATGATTATATAGGGTGAAGCAGACATTGTGGCAACATTGTGAGCGGTCTCCAGGTGAACTGCTGGTGAAAATCCTCGTGTAGCTCCTGGTGCCAGTGGTGGAAAGTTCCTCAAGGTGTGACCTGCTGAAGAGATGGCCTCGAAGAAGATCAGGTGTGATCATTGTAATGAAAGATCAAAGGCAAATCTACAGGCTTTATTCACGAGAGTGCAATCCTTTGCAAAATGTTTAACTTGCTGAAGAGTGATTAACAACACTATAATCCACCAGTGACAAAATATTGTCAATGCAACCAGTCTTTTAGCATCAGATGTAAGATTAAAACACTGTTTCTGTACAGCATACCGAACCTTTGAGTCACAGATTGTTAATAAGAAAGACAGCTATCATTGAGTCAGTGCTGAAATTGCCATGACGATGACTGAAATAACCAAGATGATAGCTGAAATCAGCATGACAATTGAAGTGTGAAGCATGAGGGCCCCTATGTTGGAGCCAGGGAGACAGGTGGGGATGTAATGAATAAAAATCAATTCAATTTGAGTGCAATCACTGTGGTTGATCAGTCAAGTTAACCAAAAAAAACAACATCTGTTTGCAACAGTGGTACTAGTTAGCTAGCAAAAGGTTTCCACATTTCATTTCTATTCTATGTCGGGTAAGGTGCCGCATTGTGTTTTACATATGTTGGTGAGGAGTATGGTGAACAAATAGGAGAAACAAAACATCAGACTCCCTGACCCCCTCCCAAAAAAGTTCAAAAAACACCCATTTCACCTTGGAAATGAAATTTAACAGAATGATAAAAAGTTGTATTTCTATTTTTGTTTGTAATATTTAGACACAATTCATATTTGATGATGTTACTGTATTTACCACCCCTCATTTTATATTAATGGGGGCATTTGCAATGATGACAGGATTTTGTATGCCAAACATCATCTCAATGTCTTGGTTTCCACCTCTGCTAATCTTATAATCCCCTATAAGCACGAGATCATAGCTTTTTTCCCCTATACCACTGGTCATTTTGGTGGCCCTATTCTGCACCTTCTTAATTACATTAATGTTCTTTTGCATTGAGGAGATCAAAACAGAACATCGTGACTCCAGTGGGGCCTGATCAGGGCCTTGTAAAGTACAGGATTATTTCCCTGCTGTGCTGGTCACTTATCTTTATATGCACCACACAATTTTGTGGGTCTCTCGACAGCACTACCTGTCCTGCTTCAGTCCATTGGCAGTTATGACCCTAGGTCTCATTGCTGTGTAACTGCAACATAAAGAGCCACACACGATGTGCAGGTCCTATCTCTGTTCTTCCCTAAGTGAAGCACATTTGTTCAGTTACATTGGACCCAAGGCTCCAAAAGTCAGACCGATCGTCCAGCCTTCTCAGGTCCCTCTGCTGTTTGTCACCATCGTCAAGGTGGGTATCTTAGAGTTATCAGTAAACTTAAGGATCATGCTGGAGACCTCATTCTCCACTGGTGGTGCTCGAATAGTATCCTAAAAAGTCAGATACCATTGGACTCCACTTATTTGGTTAGATTTTGGATTTTGGTCAAATAGCACTGCTGTCCAACCAGGGATCTGACAATCTCAGATCCAAGGCAGGGATTCAGCTGGTAGGATGGATCCAGTGGATCTGACCAATGGATCCAGTGATCTGATAATCAGATCCATCTTAGATCCAATTATCCAACTTGGATCCAAACTCAGATGCCTGGATCTGACCTTAGCTGTCTGGATCCAACACTGAATACTCAACAATCTGACCTTGGATCCAAAATCTGACTTTGGTTAGATTTTGTTGGATCTAGGTGAGATCTACAGGGCTATCCAATGGAGAAATCGGATTTCCAATGCACTACCCGAGCACCACAGATTATTGATGGAGAAGGTGTAAAGCAGTGGCCCCTGCATCAAGCTCTGAGGTAGGCTGCTGAGTACTCCTCTCCACTCGAAGTAAGGCTTATTCACCATCAGCCTCTGCTTACTACCCCCAAGTCAGCATGTAAGCCACCTTGTGGGCTTACCATGACATTATAGGACAGGTTCATCCTTCCTTTGGGTTGAGATATAGATTAGGCACACTGATGAGTCCTGAGAAGGACCAAACACTTGTCAGTGTCTTCTGTTCTCGGCCTTTTCAGATTGAGAGAGGCCATTTATCACCATAGAATCCATCTTAAAGCAAAACATGTCTAAGTTCTTCCATAGTATTTTGCATAAACCTCCCATGATGCTTTGCATTTTTGGTTTATGTGTGATTTTGTATTTCATTAAAATCTGACTTTATTATCAATTCCCTGCCTGGATAGCCTTTGCCTCAATGCTTTTATGCCAATATTCTTTGTCTTTTAGATTGCTTTCCTATTTTTAGCTCAACATGACCCAGAGCCCATAAGACCATCATAGGGCTGGTTCTATTTTCCCTTGGTTGAGATACAGATGAGGCACATGGATGAGTCCTGAGGAAAACACATTTCTGTTTCTTTTGTTCTCAGACTTTGCAGATGGTGTAAGAGGCCATTGGGCACCATACATTCCTGCTTAAACTGTAACCTGTCTAAATTATTTTATGGTAATTGGCATGCACTTCCCATGATGCTTTGCATCAATGGGGCATGAATGATTTTGTATTTCTTTGAGACCTAGCTGCATTGCCAATGTCCTTCCTGGGTAACCCTTGCCTCAGTGCTTTTGTGCTAAAGTTCTTTGTATTTTACACTTTTCTCCTATTTTGGCTCATCATGCTACAAACCCATAAGACCAACAAAGGGCTGGTTCCGCTTTCCTTTGGGCTGAGATACAAATGAGTCCTGAGAAGGATGAAACACATGTCTGTGTCTTTTATTCTCAACATTTGCAGACTGTTTGAGAGACCATTTGGTACCATACACTCCTGCCGAAAGCTGAAATAGTATAAATTCTTTCAGTGTAATTTGCATATATTCCCCAGGATATTCTGCATTATGAGGGTATGTGGGATTTTGTATTTCTTTGAAACCTGGCTTCATTGTCAATGCCCTTTCTGAGTGGCCCTGCCATAGTGCTTTTATGCTGAGGTTCTTTGTCTTTTACATCCGTCTTGTATATATGTCATGCATGCTACACTGGTTTACTTTGCCTAAACACCTGTCATGCACCACAGCATCAAAGGCTTGACTGAAATCCTGATGGACTATGTTTACAGCCTTGTCCCTATCCACCTCCTTGGAGAAAGTGATTGGGATGGTTTGGCATTATTTGTCCTGCATAAATAAATGGGAGGCAGCATAGTGTAGTGGTTAAGAGTACTGAGCTGCAAACCTAGAGAACTGAGGTTTGAATCCCATAGCCACCATTAAATACTGTGTGACCATGTGCAAGTCACTTAACATCCCTGTGCTCCCAGGACACACCTGGAAATAAGCCACAGCTTAGTGTGTCTTTCCTGGCCATAAATTGTAAAATAAATAAATAAATCCATGCCAAAGGGACAAAGAACCATGGCCTGAATCAAATGCATCATTATTCTATCCTCTGGGACCTTGCCAGTACTGATGTTAGGCTATCTAGCCAGTAGCTGCACATGTCTAACCTTGCCCCCTTCCTTAAGATGGCAACTACATGTACCACATTCCAATCCTGTGGTACCAGACCTGTCCTGAGAGACTGCCCAAGATTGTTTCACATGGCACCTATCCAATCTGCCCCTTGGGATTTACCTGGCTTGATCCTGGACTGGCAGTCTGCTACCAGGGCAGGCCAGATGTCCAATGGCTACGTCATGGCCACCCCTGATGTTATATGCCACCCAGTGTGCCCGCCCTAGGGACACCTTGATGAACACTAAAACAAAGAACTTGTTAAACATCTCAGCCACTGTTTCTAGTGCTCTCACAGGTTTCTCCCTTAACCTGTTATGGGGGGTGAATCCCCTCCTTCGCCCCCCTCTTTCCATGTATGTGCTGGAAAAAGGCTTTGGTGGTGTCTGCAGCTTCTGCTGCTATCCTGACTTTCTGCCCTTCCTTGGCCATTTTAATTCTAGTTTTTGCAGTCCCTCAGTGCAGCTCTGTACTCCACTCCAGCCTGGAAACAACCATTCTCTTTCCACTGGTTATAGGCCTTGTTTTTGTTCAGAACCAGTTATCTTGGGTTCCTATATAGTCAGCAGGGACACATTTGGATCCATTTTCCTATTGCTTGCAGGAATGCAGACCTGGTATCTGCTTCAAGCACCCTCTTTAATGAACTCCAGGCGTGCTCTGCACTACCAGTCTCATGCAACGTGCCAAACCCCTGGATGCTAGGTCCTTTATCATGGCAGATTCAGCCTTTCTAAAGTTTCAGATCCTGATGGCTGAAGTCTGGTTAGCTCCTAAAATACCAACATCCAGAGGCATCACAGTTCATGGTGCTGCCTGGTAAGCATAACAAATCCAAAAGAAACTTGGGCACACACTCCACGCGAAAAAGAAGGCCAAACATGTAAAAGTAAAGTCCTTTTATTAAATTTCCAGCATGAACTCTGCCCACAAACCAGCACAGAAGAATGTCTCAACGTTTCTACTTGGACACACTGCGCTATCAAAAGAGATAAATAACTGACCACATACATCACAATATAGGAGCTCTTCATTAAGAACCGTCACTAATTAATCTCATGGTATAATTAAATAAATGCATCTATCATTGCACTAATCTCATTATTATTACACACAATATATAGTATCATCTTACCAACATACAAAATCAATTAAAACATTAACGTTTTAATATGCTAACTATATGTGCAACTAGACAATATGAAACTCACTAAAAGTTATTAATACTGATACACCTGCTACTCAAATTTTCTCACAAATGTGGTGACAATTCTACTTAGTCGTTCAACCCAGGAAAATTAGTGGCACAAAGCCTATAAATCCAAAAGTTTTCTCTGCAGGCCAATTTATTATCAATGTTACCACACGAGGGCAATCATAACTTTCTCAATGCCTATAAAATTCCACTCATGTTGTCTTTTATCTTGAGCGGAATGTACATGGCATGCTGTTACATATTCAAAATTACTATTAGTAATTGCTCACATATGTTCAACAACCCTCTCTTTTAATTTTCGTTTTGTTCTACCCACGTAGTAAGCACCACACTTACATGTTGCTAAATAAACTGCATGTGTAGTATCATAATTAATAAACGAAAAAATTTGCAACATTTTTCCATCTACTGGATTTAAAAATGACTTAGCCATCATTATGTTAGGACAATATTTACATCTCTTACATCTAAAACATCCAAGTGGCAATGAGGTTAACCAGTTATTTTTCACATTTTTTCCTGCAGAGAATTTTAACAGTTTACCTTTCTTTATTTCTAAATTTTCATTCAACTGTTAACGTTCGAGCTCATGTTCATTGGGGTGCCCCCTGTATTTCATTCGTTGTAATATCAACTTCAGTATATTTATTCCCCAACTCAAAATTGGGTGTAAGTGGCTCTGGTGGGAATAGAGCATACCATATACATTCCGCTCAAGATAAAAGCAAGGGTGCCAGAATATGGTAAAAGCCAAGGGGGCTGAGAATCAAAATGGCACTTATGAGGATACAAAGGGCACTTTTTCTATACTAGTTTTCGCCATACAGAAATAAAAACTGGAGTGGTTACGCCTTTGCCCCGTTCCGGCACCTATGGATAAAAGACAATATAAGTGGAATTTTATAGGCATTGGAAAGTTATGATTGGCCCTCATGGTGGTAACATTGATAATATATTGGCCTGCAGAGAAATCTTTTTGGATTTATAGGCTTTGTGCCACTGGTTTTCCTGGGTTAAATGACAAAGTAGAATTGTCACACACATTTGTGAGAAAATTTGAGTAGTAGGTATATCAGTATTAATAACTTTTAGTGAGTCATGTTGTCTAGTTGCACATATAGGTTAGCATACTAAAAATGTTAATCTTTTAATTGATTTTGTATATTGGTAAGATGATACTATATATTGTGTGTAATAATAATGAGATTAGTGCAATGATAAATGCATTTATTTAATTATACCATGAGATTAATTAGTGGCGTGTTCTTAATGAGGAGCTCCTATATATTGTGATGTATGTGGTCAGTTATTTATCTCTTGATAAGCGCTGTGTGTCTGTGTGAAGCGTGACATTCTTCTGTGATGGTTTGGTGAGGGCAGAGTTTGTGCTGGAAATTTCAATAAAAGGACTTTACTTTACATGTTTGGTCTTCTTTTCACGAGTGTGTGCCCAGGTTTTCTTTTAATCTGGTTAGTTTCCTTGTGACAGGAGGAAAGTATCCTGGTTGTGGTTATTGTTTCCCTGTGGCTCCTTTGGTTTTACACTGGAGATGTCCCCATCCCCATTGCTGAAAACAAGGACAAAGGTGGCCTCAAACCTAGTACTCTGTTGGACATGCTACTGTAGGAATCAGCCTTTGAAAATTGATGGGAATTTGCACTTAGCCCTGCCATTAGACCTTTCAAGAAGCCAGTCTGTGCCTGAGTGATTGAAGACCCCAGGAGCACCACTGCATTCAATATGACTGCTCTCATAATTTCCTCAACTGGTTGGGCATCATGCTCCATTATAAAATGGAAAGAAAAATTCCTGGGTTCTGATTGGTCAGTGCTGCCCTTCAACAGTGATGTTATCCCAGCACATCATCACACCTATTCAAAAAGTAACTAAAGATGTATTTTAAAAATGCATGTTTCACTTTGTTTGTACAAGTAAGTAATTTCATAATTGCAATAATGCACTCCAGAACATGTGTCAAGGTGAAATAACATCACCTTTCAGGCGTTGGATGCCCTTGGCCTATGGCCTCATGCCAACCAGTTGATGAATGATGTAATCCCAGCCCAACACATGCGCATCATGCATTATTTTTAATTGAACTGTTTGGGAGCCTGTAATACCTACCTACCTCCAATCTGACTCTTTTGCCCTGTTTCCAGCTTGACTCAGATGACCTTTGTGACACTGTTTGTGCCCAGACCAGATTTTCAATAACGGAAAGCTGTGCTGTGTGACAAAATAGAAGCTGTGCAAGAGGTGGTTCCCTGCTCAGTTATGTTTTTTCCACACTAACACAGTTTTCAAAACGTGCCTTTTGCATCTTTTCTACATTTTATGGCAGCTTTCACAGATTGTTTGGCACATCTGAGCAGAATTGCTGCTCGTGGTATAGCTAGGAGCAGCATATCTTGCATATCTGCACAAAAAGGAAAATGTCACCCATGTGCAAAAATGCTGAAAATAGCCATTTCAGTGGTGCAAGATTTTACCTCATTCCAGGCTGCGCATGGAGACTTGGAGCCCGATTCCATGACGGATACACCGTGGTGCAGTGTGACTTGTACCAACACATATGGCGTAAATCATACATTGCGCCACGGGTTCTGTGGGATGGGATTCTAAGAGGAGGCCTGTGCCCAGGGGGACCTACGCCATCCAAGGCCCCTATGGCACAGCGGAAGGGGGCTCATGGTAGCATCTGCACCCAGTTCCAAAAGGGCAGCTGCCGTAACCCCTCAATGCCATTCCAGGAGGCCCTGTGGCACTGTGGGGTTAGACCAGGTATGTGCTGGCGTAAGGTGCTTCCACTGTGCCCAACTGCCTGATGCCCCCCTGCACGGACCAGACCCTCACACTGCCATGCCACACCGACTCCCCTACTGCATAGTAGACCCCCACCCACACCCACCGACAATGCCAGGGTCCACCCACCAGCTCCTGGTACCATGATGCGGTGATGCCAGCCCCCCCGGTGCCAGTGTGATTCTGCCAACACCCCCCCATGACCCACAGGGCTTACGGGCATGTCTTGCTATCTTGCTCCCCGAGTCTAGCCATAGCCATGAATGACTTTACACCATGTTACTTCTTGCATGTTTTACTAACCCTAATGTATTATTACTTTCTCGGTCCCTGTACCTCTTTCTAGACATAGACAAGTCTTACAGGGGCATCTGCACCTGAAGCGTAAAATCTCTAGCTCCCCGGCGGTCGGCACCTTCACACTAACTATTTTGAGCAGCGCAGAAATTGCTGCCTCAGAATGGCGCAGTTTGAATATCCAGGCCGTTGTGTTTATCATTCCTGGATTTAGTATGTAATAGCACTATGTCATAAAATACCTTGATATATATACCTTATGTTTATGAAACCTATAAATGTTGAAAATACCATGGTGCTTGGTGTTTTTGATAACGGTAAAAAGTACTAGGTGACTATTATAGAAATTAAGTTAGTTGTGCTATTTAAACTACGTATAAATTGCTGTAAACTGAACAAGTCAGAAATGTCATGGTGATTAGCATATATCCCATGATGCTTTGCATTATGGACGTATGCATGATGTTGTATTTCTTTGAAACTTGATTTGGTGCCAGAGCCCTTTGGGGTAACCCTTTTTTCAGTGATTCTGCATTGAGGTTCTTTGTTTATAGCTTGTTTTTTTTTTTTTTTTTTTTTTGAGCCCCCACTACCCAAGCAAACAAGGCCCACACAGGGATGAAGGGTTTTCACTGAAAGGTTGTTAGATCAGAGATCAGTGTCAGTAGGTGCTGGCTAAGTGCAGAGAAAGGACATTCAGTCTGTTGCTGCAAGCTGATGTACTGAAGAAGGAATATGCCATTGCTGAAGCTTATTTCCTTATTTTAAATAAACATCACACAGAGGTTTTTGTTGAACTTGAAGTTTGGTGTCTGGTCCAATTGTTATCCCACAACTCCTCCACAGACTTAGTGTGAGAAGTAGGATAACTTGCTGGAAGTGTCTGGACTGGCTGAAAAGGGATGTTTTCTGGTGGATATTACCCAGATATTCCAGGTGAAGCAATGCAGCAAGAGTTGCCAGAGGAGAACCCGGAGAAGAAAATCCATGGAGTTCTGACCAGAACCATGGCTGACACATGGAGAGAAGTTGCTGCCTAGACTGAACCTGGAACTCAAAGGAAGGCCAAGCCTGAATACAATGAAGAGGTATGCAGGTTGAGGCAGACTGGAGGTGTGAGAGACAACACCCAGAAGGTGGAGACCCTGATGTGGATGATCCACTGAATGAGTGGACAATGGCTGGAGGTAGACCAACTACGCAGAGAGATGGAACACCGGTGCCAGGTGCTTGAGAGGTCCTGCCAGAGAGTTTGGATAAAGGGTCAGAGGAAGATTTTTCATGGGCTCAGTTTACGAAGGACCCCCTGACTGAGCAGTATATTCCTTTGTTTCCTGTATTCCCAGGATGTTACCTGTTGGAGGTCAGAGATGCAAGTATGGAACTTGAGTGTGAGACCCCAGGTAAGACTGTGCTAGTGATATTGTGCTGGGGTTGAAGACTCCAAGCAAGCAAGAAGAAGCCTATGAGGCTGAAGGGACTTTTTCCTGTATTGATGCAGCTAAATCGGTCAACAGTATTGACTGGGGTATACTGGAGGCTAAAGATGCTAATATTGCGAATATGTTAAGATCAAGGACATGGTATATGTGTTTTATTTTTTTGAGGGAAAACTTACCAAGGAGAAGGTGGGTGGAAAATGGATAGGAACCAGTGTTGGGATAACACCTGGAGTGTCTACTCTCAGGTATATGTATCACTAGCAAGTGCAATGAATGAATCAAGAGACATAGTAGATTTATGTAGAGGGGTTGAACCTAGGCCTGGGTCCCTGCTTAAAACTGACATGTCTGGTGGGGTTGGAGCAGATAATTACTCACCCCAGAGAAAGTCTTTCTATGGTGCTGGACTTTACAGTCATCCAGATTTTTGGTTAAGAAATATGACAAACTTTCTCTAAAAGGAGATGGGAAGGTACTGTTAGTCTCTGTTGAGAAATGTGTTCATGTCTCAGGGTAAAGAATGATGATATTTACTATGTTTATGATGGAATGTTTATCGTTAATAGGGACCCTGAGACTGAGCTTCTGAAGAAGGCTTGGTGGAAGCTCCATCCCTCCCTGGGACAGGGAGGTGGTAAGCAGTCTGCAATAATTGCTTCCCTCTTAAGGTGGGGGATATGTGACATGGAGCTCCTGCCACTCTTGAGGACCAACCTTTTCTTGAATCTGTTGCAGCAGTTCTTCTATTTCTTAGCCTTCTCAATTCTTTACAATTTCTAATCCATGAGGTTGGCCACCTATGGACATCCCCTTCCCTTTCTTGACTATGCTATAGTGTTTTCTTTAATTTTTCTTTTCCCTCTCAGGTCCTTATACAGGAAGGTTATAGTGGTGACCTCCAAGCGTATGTAAAACAGGTTGTGTTTATCATTGCTGGATTTAGTATGTAATAGCACTATGTCATAAAATACCTTAATGTATATACCTTAAGTTTATGAAACCTGTAAATGTTGAAAATATCATGGCACTAGGTGTTTTTGATAATGGTAAAACGTACTAGGTGACTACTACAGAAATTAAGTTAGTTGTGCTGTTTAAACTACATGTAAATTGCTGTAAACTGAACAAGTCTGAAATGTCATGGTGATTTGCATATATTTCCTGATGCTTTGCATTATGGAAGTATGTATGATGTTGTATTTCTTTGAAACTTGAGTTGTTGCCAGTGTCCTTTGGGGTAACCCTTTTTTTCAGTGATTCTGCATTGAGGTTCTTTGTTTATAGCTTGTTTTGTTGTTTTTTCTTTTTGAGCCCCCACTACCCAAGCAAGCAAGGCCCACATAGGGATGAAGGGTTTTCATTGAAAAGTTATTAGATCAGAGATCAGTGTCAGTAGGTGCTGGCTAAGTGCAGAGAAAGGACATTCATAGTCTGTTGCTGCAAACTGAAGTACTGAAGAAGGAATATGCCATTGCTGAAGGTTATTTTCTGTATTTTGAATAAACATCACACAGATTGTGTGTTGAACTTGAATTTCGGTGTCTGGTCCATCTGTTATCCCACAACCCCTCCACAAACAGAAAAACTGTGTTGTGCTTCTTTACATCATACAACATGCCCAAAATGACAACTCAAAACTGCTAATATAAGTAGAAACTGCTTCTCATTCATGTGGACTCTTACCACAGATCCTTGGTGGATAGTGGCTTATGAATAATTCAGTCGGGGATGGGGAATAATGGCCTGAACCCTTCTGTTGCTGCACAAGGGGGTGATATTACTGCAGCTTGAAGCAATACTGCCTCAGTGATGTGTTCGTCATATTACTTACCACTCACTAATAATGGTATTGATCTGCTGCATTTTGTCACACTCTATTCTGGGGCCCCAGCTGCCATGACCCCATCTGGTTACACTTTAAGTGTCTGTTTCAATATAACTAATCATTAATTACATACAACAGGGTGCGTACACTGTAGTTACATGTTTGTTTCATGCAACTGCAATGCAGTTACACTGTAGGTATAATGCAAATATAGTGTACTTTACTGACACTTAAAATGGAACCCCCATCCCACTCCATTGTCTAAAAAGGAGAAAAACGAATGCACTTTTGTGTAATGCTGACTGGCAAATATAACTCAAATGAAATTTAAAGTAGTATTGAAAATCACCAGAGCTGGACCAGAGGGGTGACAGAAAGGCAGGGTGTCCCCACCTTAAACACCACGTTACCTCGACTTTAATTTACAAAGCATGAGGCATTTTAGCTGCTGATTTATTTTAGCTATGCTTGTGAGGGTCAATCACATAATCTAGTGAGCCAAGAAAAACTTTCTTACATGAAAAGATATGTCATGTTGGGGCAGTGCCTGAGCTGAAGGGAAGTGCTCCAGTATGGGCTGCGACAATAAAGTCTGAGGTACGGTAAACTGATCTGCTGGGACAGTAGTAGTGCTTGCGATACAACTCTGCCAGCATCTGCTGGGACACTAGTGCCTGTGGTGAAATGTGCCAGCATCTGCTGGGACACTAGTGCCTGTGGTGAAATGTGCCAGCATCTGCTGGGACACTAGTGCCTGTGGTGAAATGTGCCAGCATCTGCTGGGACATTAGTGCCTGTGGTGAAGTGTGCCAGCATCTGCTGGGACACTAGTGCCTGTGGTGAAGTGTGCCAGCATCTGCTGGGACACTAGTGCCTGTGGTGAGGTGCGCCAGCATCTGCTGGGACACTAGTGCCTGTGGTGAGGTGCGCCAGCATCTGCTGGGACACTAGTGCCTGTGGTGAGGTGCACCAGCATCTGCTGGGACACTAGTGCCTGTGGTGAGGTGCGCCAGCATCTGCTGGGACACTAGTGCCTGTGGTGAAGTGCGCCAGCATCTGCTGGGACACTAATGCCTGTGGTGAAGTGCGCCAGCGTCGTCTGGGACACTAGTGCCTGTGGTGAAGTGCACCAGTGTCGTCTGGGACACTAGTGCCTGTGGTGAAGTGCGCCAGCATCGGCTGGGACAGTAGTGTCTGTCCAACAGAAAAGTGTCCTAGCATCTGCTGGGACAGTTGACTCTCCGATGTGTTAAAGACTTTGTTTATTGCCCCAGCAGATTATGTTCCAGTGTTGCCGTTACACATTTAACAAGGAACGTCGATTATGTAGGTCAATAAAGTTTTGACACATGATCACATTTTGGACAACGCCAAACATATGCTGTTTTACCGCATTCCTCACACTTACCTACACTGCAGATTCCTCATAATCATAATGAAGATATCAGTAAGAGTGAAAACTCCCAAAAATGTTGAACTGCTAACAATACCGGCAGCTCAGGAAGCTATTAAAAGTCAAATTAAATGTTTTCAAACATAACCTGTTGTTTGCCATTTTCTGTTTATTTAATTCAAAAAAGAGCAAGAAAGTAAGTAAATGAACTAAAACAGACATATACTATAGAAAATAACGTGTAGTCAACCATACACAACAAGCTGATATTTCCATCTTGGGCTAAGATGGCATCATAGAGATCTCTTAGGCTTCACTCTTGAGGTCTTTGATGTCATCTTACCCTTGATGGAAACACACAGAGAATAACTAAACCCTAACTGTTAAAGAGCCACTGACGCTTTTGGAAAAACTTTGGAAAAAATAATATTTAGACACAGTTAAGCTTGTAGTTCAAGTTTGATCATATTGCAGGGTCCACAGCTTGAGCTAATGTCCCTAGCCCTGCCCTCCCTCCCCACTCCTTCCATCCTCCCTACCCATGATCCTTACCTTCCCCTATGCCTATCCCAGCCTCTCTTAAAGCTGCCCACTGTCTTCAACTAGAAGACCTCTTCCAGCAGTGCATTCCAAGTGTCCACCACCCTCTCTGTGAAGAAGTGCTTCCTGACCTCCCTCCTAAACCTCCCACCCTATAGCTTAAGACTGTGCCCCTTGTGGTATGGTTGCCACTCAGCTCTAAGAGACTCTCCTTATCAACCTTATTTATCCCTTTCATGTACTTGAAGGTCCCAGTCATGTCCCCTCTCTCTCGCTCTCTCTCTCCTGTCTTTCAGGGAGTACATATTCAGTACCCTCAACCTTTCTTCGTATGCCTTAGCCTGCTAACCCACTATCATCTTTGTAGCCCTCCTCTGGACCTTTTCCAGCAGGTTTATGTCCTTTTTGAGGTGTGGGCACCAGTACTGAACTCCATACTCTAGATGCGGCCTTACCAGTGACCTGTACAAAGGCAATATAACCTATATTTTTGAAGGAGCTTGTGAAAACATTTACAAGTCTGTTTACTGCATGCCAGTCTAAGTGTGTGCATGAGGGCGGCAGTGTGCGCATGCATGGAGTGAGGGGAAACGCCACATGTGTTTATCATCATAACCAGCTGCTTATAACAGTGAATTATAACTGAGATTTCCTATGGGAGAAAACATTCCCCAGTTATTACAACCTTGCTGCGTATGGTTGCCCATACATTATTCTCTATATCTAAATGCAGACTGTGAATTGACTAGGAAATTTACTTTCCAAACCACAAGGACCACTTTTTTACCAGACTTTAAAGCGCAACTCTGCACATCAGCATGTACTTTCATAATTTATTTATTTATTTATTGAATTTTGTTGACCCGTTAAGCCACTGGGCCTAGAAGTCCCTTTTTCAGGGGTGACTGGGGAAGGGGGATACAGATGGTAAGCAACTGAAATAATATAGAGGATAATGTATGGTCCTCTATCGGTAACCGGTCTGTTAACTGTTGAGAGGTTGCCAGGGCGACCGTGTAAACGTCGAGAGTAAAGCTCGAGAGGTTTACGTTGCCATGACAACCTCGAGATGGTTAACAGTGACCGGTTGCCGATAGAGGGACCATACATAATTTTTATAGTGTATGGTCCCACGTAAAAAGGAAAACAGCTGCTTACTTTTTGAAATATAGTCACCGCCGCGACCGTTCAGTCCTTCCCTAACCGCTGCGTTCATCCGTCAGTTCCCAGTGTAAAAAAAGGCACGCATATGCGCAGACCGATCGCCGTTGTTAACCTATCGATGTGACGTAGCATCGATAGGTTAATAACATTTCTACTTCACATCGATGGGTTAACAACCTTAGGAAATTATGATTTCCTAAGGTTAACAACATTCTGTCGTACATTATAAGATGTTTTTCAGCTGTTACCCTTGACTAGAGAATGCTTTTTTCCATTTTCAGTGTTCCTTTCCAAGATTAACAGCACATCTTGGTAGTTCATCACAGAGCTCACAGCTGACTGTGATGTCACACATGGCAATTGTGTCATTTTAGCCCTGGAGGATCAGATACATTTTGAAAGACTCAGTGAAATAATTACTATAGTATCTACAATATTTAGTAGATCACCAGCAGTGGAAAGTAAAAAAAAAAAAAAAAAAAAGAATAAAAACTACAAAGCAAAATTAACACGTAGTTGGCGTAAATCTAGCATTTTTAAGCTTTTTATTATAATGGAGAGTTTCTCTTTAAAGAAGAAAGCTCAGAGAAGTTATTTGTTTCAGAATGTGGGATTAAAGAAAAAGGATCACATTCTTTTTGGATATGAGAAACAGACCTTGAAAAGAAACACAGCAATCTAAAAGAACACAGTGATCTTACCGAGCTGAAGTACTGGTGAGCGGCAGTTTGGAAATACAGTCAGCAAAGCAATCATCAAAACATTTTAGTCAGCTGCTGGCATGCAGAGATACATTCATCCATATTTATTAATGGTACCATTGTTTGAGGAAGGTTCAAATATATTCTTCACTGCTTTTTAGAATTTAGTGGGCTTCGAAGTGCTCAGATCAGCTGTGAGAAGGTATGCAGCCTTGGCTAATTTGGCATTTTTTGTACAATTTTTGCAAAATGTTTTATAAAGATTATGGTTAATGGCTGATTGAGTTTTTTGTTATAATGTTTCCAGAAGCTGTCCCTGACTTGAAAAAATTCAGTTAGCTTGGAAGTGGCCTACAGTAGATGAGAACCTTTCACCTTCTGTTTCTTCACGGGAGCATGGGTATCAAACACCGTGAAAAATTATTCCGTTTGTCAATACTGAGTAGCGACATGTGGAACAAGTTCCAATCTGCACCAGTCTCGAGACAAGACACAGGCTTTTAAAAAAGCAAGGGGAAGGACCGTGGATATAGATGTGGCTGTGGACTTCATCGCTGGTGGGTTGCCCAGCCTATTTCAAGCACCTGTGCCAGATTTCAATTATAAAACGGACAGGGAAATTACTGTGTCTTGATTCATCTGCAGTTGTGCAATGTCAGAGTACTATCTCTGGTTAAAAAAAGCATTTGTCAATGCTGAACGTTTGCTTGTTGGCATTAGCATTGGAAGTGCAGGAGTTAGACAGATGCAGACTAGGAATGGCAGTGAAGTATTGAACTGGTGTCAACTCCACCCTCACCCTGCAGAGATGGACAGGCATTGGGGTGTACCTTTGGGTTGTCACCCATAACGCTCACACCATTTCACCTCACCCTACCCTGCAGACACCGACATTTGAAACACTCAGTGAAATAATTACTGCAGTATCTACAGTATTCAGTAGATCACCAGCAGTGGAAAATAAAAAAAAATAAAAAGTGTAGAGGTGTGCCATGGGGTGTTCGGGCTTTACACTCACCCCATTCCATAAGGAAATATACTGAAATGGGTGCAGTATTGGAGAATGAGGTAAACTTTGGGGCTGAAGAGTCCAAGGCATACCTCAATGCCTATCACTAGCTGCAGGGTGGAGGTTGAATGGCATGAGCATTACTGTCCACAGTCCTAGGTCACACCCCTGACGCCTGTCAGTTCCTACAGGGTAGGGCATCGTGGTTGGAAACCTTAACACCCTGGGCATTTCTTGGTATTTTCACTCCAAGTTTTCAACATGGGCTTTTTGGGACTGCACCGCATGAACAGTGACACTATCAGTTCATTAGCTGAAAGGTGATTTTGCACAGCGACTATGCCACTTAGCGCCACAGGGCCAAAAACACATTTCAAACAGGATGTGAAAAATGACAGCTGTACTGTTCTTGAGGAGGTGTAAAAAAATGGTAATGTTGAAATTCTGGAGTGAAAATATTAAAAAATCGGTGATGTCACAAGAGTGCATAGAAACTGTGCAACGCACACCCATATTGCAGTTATTTGGGGAATTTTTTACACCAGATTTTCAACATAGGCATTTTGGGACCCCTGTTCATGAAAAGTGGCACTGTGATTTTCTTAATCTGTTCCGAACGTTGATTTCACAGAGTGACTGCGTCCATTGTGTGCCACAGGTGTGAAAACATGTTTCAGGCAGGATGTGAAAAATGACAGCTGTACTGTTCATAAGGCAGTGTGCAAAAATGACAGTGTTGAAAATCTGGAGTACAAATATAAAAAACTGGTGAAGTTACGAGTGTGTGTTGAAACTGCGCAATGCACTCTGGTAACACAGTTATTTTTGGAAATTTGTTCACCAGATTTGCAACATGGGCTTTTTGGGACCTATCCTTAGGAACACTGTCACTGTGATTTTCTTAATCTGCCCCGAATGTCTATTTCGCACAGCAACCATGCCATTGTACGCCACATGTGTGAAAACATGTTTTGGGCAGGATGTGAAAAATTACAACTGTACTGTTCATACGGAGGTGTGGAAAAATGGCAATGTTGAAAATCTGGACTGAAAATATTCAAAATTCTCATAGTTACCAGCGTGCATGGCAACTGCACAATGCATGTTCATAACATAGTCATTTTTGGGAATTTTTTCACCAAATTTGCAACATAGGCTTTTTGGGAGCCCACCTCATGAACAGTGACACTGTCATTTCATTAATTGGTCCCAGAAGGTGATTCTGTGTAGTGACCGTGAAATCACCTTTCGGGACAGAATAATGACATGACAGTGACTGAGTTCATGAGGTGGGATCCCAAGAACCCCATGTTGAAAATTTGGTGCCAAAAGTTGCAAAAATGGCCAAGATATCCACCTAAGGTGAACACCCTCCCCATTTATGCCATTATACAGCTTACTGGCATTTCTTCAGTTTGTGGTCGGCTTTGAAGATTGCAGACGTGTTCCCGCTCCACTGAAGATCACCACGCTGGACTCCAGAGGTAAGTATGGGGTGAGGGGGGTGCGGGGAGGTGGGGTGCCAAAGGGTAGGTGTGGGTTGGGGGAAGGAGCACACGCAGACAAGGAACCATTTTTCTTGTTTACAGGTAAAAAAAAGGCGACTTCACAGGAAGGTTTTCTTTTACAGGTACATTTGGCACACTGGGGTGGGCTACCAGTGTGCCACCTGGGTGTTTTGGGACTACTGGAGCCTTCAGGGATTGGGCACCCCATCAGCAAAGAAAACAGGTCTGTGTTTGGGGAGCATGATGCCGAGGGGGACTGGGCAGCCCCTCGGCATACAAATTAAACTACAGGGACATCATGCTGAGGGGGACTGGGCTCCCCATCGGCAAATGAACTGGGGAGGGGGCATGCCGACAGTGGGATTGGGAACCCCTGATGTCGGCTTTCAGGAGGGACTGTGAGAGGAGGATGGTGGCAGCCACCACCCTGTTTATTGAAATGTTACACCAGGCAAGGCATGCCCTGCAATGACTATTCGCTCCCTCATTTCAGCGGAGAAATTGTTTCAGGTTGGTGGCTTCTCCGGCAAGCTGTCACAACATGTTTCTTGTGCATGTGCGCAAGCAAAGATAAAAATGTTCTGGCAATCAGGACACAGCACACTACTGTATCAATGCTTTTTGTTAAAACTTCCTTACTGCCATTGCAAACATGAGCTGCCACCTTTACTCTCACTAAAATAGTCAGCTAGGCCCTAAAAATGAAACTCGCACAAAATATTAAAAAAAAAAATATTAATTTAATGTTCTTTCATTTCATGATCCCCTTTTTGCACACATACACCAAAACCAAAACCAAAAAATGAAGTACTACTCTGAGCTTTACTTTTCTAAGCTTCTTTCCTGACCATTAAACAAGTTGCTGTTCCTACTTGCCTACCAGAGAACTCTTTGCTACTTAACCCTGCTGAGGTAAAATTGAATCTCTGACTTTACTTCGGCCTTTTGCTGTGCCTTTTTTGTGGGGAGAGATGAACATTCTGCCAGTAGACTTCTGCAGCAGTTTGAATTCCTACATTCTTTGATAAACAAACATTCTGTCTACTGAATGTGTGGAAAGACAGATGATAGGTGGGGGTGGACTTCTCTTTACTAGTTACTAGTAACAAAAGAAAATACCTTTTTTTAAATTTAGTTGCTTTTAAAAAAAAAAAAGATATCTCAGTGTCCTCATTTTATAAGCACAATAAGGCATATCAGGGAGTGGGCAGTTATGTAATAAATGCACTTTCATGTGCTGAAGGCACCTGGTATAAATGCCTTGTGTCTCACAATGCACCTAGGTGTGCATTTATCACATAACTACCCACACCCTGTTGTGTCTTATTGCTTACACATTGACTGATCTTTGCTGCATGTGGAAGTGCTTTTCAGCAGCTTGTATACATGTAGACACAAGCTGCCTGAAGATGCACACAAATGGCCACAGTTTTGATGCCCTTTAGACCAGGCATGTGGTCCAGTGGGTGTCTCTTTGATGCACCAATGGAAAATCCTGATTATCTGACAGAAGCCATATGCATCAAAAGTGCAATTGAATATGGACTTTTGTCAAATAAAATCCTATGAAAATCCAGCCCAAGATCAGCATCAAATGCTTCCAGGTCAAAATTACAAAACAGAATTCGTCTACAAATAAAGAGAGCTTGACTCGCCCAATCTGCCCATTTTTCCCTGCCTATGCTGTCACAGTGGACTTACCTGATCTCCGGCTACCTCCCACTTCCCTACTAAAATTCTCTTGTGCCTATCCCATGCATGTTTGAAGCCCACCACTGGTTTTGTCCTCACTACCTCAGCTGGAAAACTATTCCAGGCATCCACCACTCTTTCAGTGAGGAAGTACTTTCACGCATCCCTCCTATATTCCCCTCTTCCAGCTTCACTGCATGCCCCCTTTTTCTTGTGTATCTTCCCCTCTGAAAATGACACCCTTCCTGTACCTTATTCACCCTGTGTGTTATTTATAGGGCTCTATCCATGTCCACCCCATCCCTCCTCTCTTCCAGGGTGTACACATTGCGATCCCTCAGTTTCTCCTTATAGGGCTTCTAATGCAGTCCCTGAATGTTTTTAGTTACCCTCCTCTGGACAGCCTCCACTCTGTCTATGTCCTTCCTGAGATGAGGTCTACAGACTGGACACAGTACTCCAGGTGGGGTCTCACCAACGATCTGTACAGTGGTAACACCATGTTCCTCTTTCTGTTGGCGATACCCCTTCCTATGCACCCCAGCATCCTGCTAGCCCTACCTACTTCCTTGTCACACTGCCTTATCGCTTTGAGGTCATCCAGTATGATTACCCCAAGATCCCTTTCCTACTTGGTGACTGTCAATACCGCTTTCCCAATTTTTTACTCTACCTCTGGGTTTCTATGCTCTAGGTGCATGATTTTGCACTTTTTCACATTAAAACCCAGCTGCAATACCCTTGATATCTCCTCAAGTTTTCTCAGGTCAGGCCAGACTGACTCGGGAAAAGGGAAGCAGCCAGCTATGGGTCTGTCGGCCCATCCGGTGCAAATGGCTGAATCAGCATCGGGTTCAAGTACTGAGGCGGAAACCTTACAATTGCTGGGGAATAAAATACAATGCCTAATTGCATCGGTTTCAGATTTAAGACAAAAAATGAACGGATTTAACTCCAGAATAGTGTTACTTGAATCTACAGTCGACATTATAAAGACGGAGATGATAGAAGTTAAGAAGCAGGCGGAGGTAGCAACTAGTGTTACTGCCCAGAGGATAAAGGAGGAGCAGCATTTCAGGGAATGATTGGAGACCCTGGAAAACCAAGTACGCTCCACTAATATCAGAAACGTGGGTCTCCCTGAGGAAATTGAGGGGGACCATCCAGTTATGTTTCTTAAAGATTGGCTTGTGGAGAAACTACAAATAGGAGACCCTGATCATTTCCACATCCAGAAGATACACTGCATTACGCGACGCAGTCACCAGGAGGCCTCTAACAATCCTTGTACCTTACTTTAAGTTACGCCCAGCATGGGAGAACGAGATTGGATTTTGGCATTAGCCAGGAAACAAAGCCCAATTCATCAGGATGGACAATCCATCCACATTTTTCCAGATATCAGTTTTGCGACAAGCCAGAGAAGGAAGAAATTCGATGGGACATGTCGCAACCTAAGAGAAGCTAATATTCCTCACTCTATGTGTCAGCATGGCTCAGTTGGTAGCACATCCGCCTCTGGACCAGAAGGTCGTGGGTTCTTGCCCCACACCAGGATTGGACTTGCACCTAAAAATCGCTGGCATCCGAGTGCAGTATTGGGGAGTGCTGTACTGCTGGGGTGTGCCGTCCTTCGGATGAGACGTTAAACTGAGGTCCCTTCTACCCATCCTGGTGTTGTCCTGGTGGGTGTCCAGGTGGAAGTAAAGAACCAGGGCACTCTCCGCAAAGAGTAGGGAACATTCCCGGTGTCCTGGCCAACATTCCCCTTCCCATAAGCTGGTTCATGCAATTATCCAGGCTGTGTGTGGGTGATGATGTGCGATATGGCCGCCACCACACATTCGGTCACTTCACTACCAGTCTAGCATTGCTTGTAAAGCGCTTTGGTTGTAAGAAAAGCGCTATATAAATGCAGATTCTTCTTCTATCATTTTCCAAGGTAGGCTCTGTATTGTTTATCAGGGCAAGGTCTGGGCCTTCACGAATCCTGTGGATGCAGGTCGATGGGCTAAGAAGATACAGAAGGAATCATGGTGACGCAGAACAGAGGAGGAAGGGGAAAGTGAAGATTTGGATTGTATACCTGAGGACTAACTCTGTTTTCAGACTCTTTAATGGGTGAAGAGGTTATTACCGTGTATTTCTTCACATTATGGGAGGACAGAGGGGTTTTTGATAGAGGAAGGTAACACTGATGCTCTTAATTTGTTCTCCCATTTTGGAGGCTTTTACCATGTTTAACACAAGGGGTTGTGTGGTGTTTCACTATTTACATTGCTTTCTGTATAAGCAGGTCACAAGTTAATTGCTTTAAATAAAATGAGTGTGTTGTTCACTTCTATGGAAATTAAACTTAAGAAGTCTAGCATGGCAAAACGTTCCCACTGGTGGGGTAGTTCTTATTAGGAATTTAAATGGTAAATTTTATTTTAAGGATTAGCTATGCCACTCATGGGCTGCTTCTCAGTAACTTACCTGACTTTAGTACTAAGTATGAATAAAGTTGGGACTCCCCCCCCCCCCAATGTTGTATCATTGATGTGACAGATGCAATACTTAATCCTGTGATTAAGGGACTTTTGTCCTATTGGTACTGTATCCTGTATATGGACTGTCGATCATATGGAATGTACATGAATGTGCACTAGTTGTAAAACTAATAAAAAATAAAGTATAAAAAAAAAGGTTTTCTCAGGTCTCTGCAAATTCTCTCTACCCCCTCTGGAGTATCTATTCTATTGCAGATTTTGGTGTTATCTGCAAAGAGACATACCTTCCCTTCCAAATCTTCTGCAAAGCCACTTATAAAGACATTGAAGAGGACTAATCCCAGTACTGAGCCCTGAGGTACCCCGCTGGCCACTCTTCCCTCCCCTGAGTGAATGCTATTTACCACTACCTTCAGTCGCCTATCCATCAACCAATTTCGTACCAAGTTTATCACCTAAGGACCTACCCTCAAACTGCCCAGTTTCCTTATGAGCCGCCTATGTGGTATGGTATTGAAGGCCTTGACCTCCCCCCAAAGTGAATCCATTCTGCCTTGGGTATTGTAGCCTGCTGGATTCAAGATACCCCACAAGTGTAACCCCTAGGTGGCGCTATCCTAAGGGCTGCTACCCCTGCCTGCTTGGCTAGTAGCAGGTTGAGGGGCCTAGGTTCAGTGACGGGTGCCTCCACCCAAAGGTCAGGGTTGGTATTAGTATGACTAACCAGGCCATAGCCCTCTAGGACACTGTGACCCCCCCCCTTGTCTCCTACTAGTGGCCCACACAGTACACAATGTCTACCTTCCCAATACCCCTGACATGCGTGGCACATGCACATATATCTGGCACTTACCCCCAGGACTGGTTCCCTCAGCTTGGCTCTGGGGACCCCTTGTAAAATAAGGTGATGCAATACAAAGGCAACAAGGCAATACCTTCAACATAAACTGACACCACAGTCAATGTAAACTGCAGAAAAAAGTAGATCTGATTTATTCAGGAGACTATAACAAGGATGGGAGATAATCAGGTTAATTTGCTTACTCACACTAAAAATCACGCTGCTGTGCATGCAATCAGAGTCCCAATTAGTCACACTCTCTGGGTACCCAGGATGGAGAAAGGGGCTAGCCAGGACCGTTGCCCAGGGTAGGCCGGCATTGCAGCTGGTTGGGGCCCTGTGAAGAAAGAAACAACATGCACACCCCCAACTGTAATCCGGAGCGGAGGGCTCAGTTCATGGAAACAAAACAACAAAATAATCAGATGACACACTTTTGATTTGAAAAATGGTTGCAGGAAGCTACCCTAATAGTTACTCACTGTTCCCAAAACTGAACACAAGGTGGATGATGGTCGAGACGATGGATGGATGGATGTTCTGGAATTGCCAGAGGAATCAGGGCCTAACTGCATTAGGCAGAAATGGATTCAGTCCGGATGGAGCTGGGTATGACTTCCAGCCCTCAGCACACAACTCAACTCGGAGAAAAACTAGGTTGCGACCTCCCCCCTCCAGCTCACAGCACATTTATATGTAAAGGAAATTACTGTACCAGGCAGGCAGCTTCCTTTATCCCAATCGCAAAGTCACTGCTAGAACCCGGGAGCGCAATGGCAGCTAACGTTCCTGACAGGTCAATTGCATTCAGCAAAATCTTCAGTCTTCTAGAGGTTAAGCCTGGTCCCAATTCAGCTGCTTGCTTCACAGCACACAGATCGGATTTAGTCCGAACCAATTCCCTCTCTCCTTCTCTCAAAGCAGAAAACAGCAAGCATGCCAGAATTCAGGCTGTCCACGGTTCTCCCGCATGAACTACTATGCACAACGGCTGCTCGAACAGAGTGAGCTCCTTCTTTCTCTGCTTCCAACTCAAATCTGGCTTGTCAGCAGACAGCTCAGGGGCTTTCACTCAGATCCAAAAGGTTTGGTTGGTTGGTTCAAATGTCAGTCACAGCAGGGCTCACCTATAGGTCCAAAAAGGTGCCAACAGCCCAAAACTTCATTTCCCAGGGTCTGGCTCCACACAGTCCCAATCTAACAGGCTCCACTTTAGAGTCCTAAAGTACTGATTGGCCCATTTCGGCAGTTTGGAACCAAAATGGAGGAGCTAAACTGAACAGTCTTTGCTGCAAGAAAGGCAGGTTAGAACAAACTACATTTTCATCACTACGCTAAATGATTACCAGCAATTAGTTACATCTTTCAGTAGGTCTCCCTCTGCACAATTAGCGATGGCAGAAACGGAGCGATTCTTCAGCAGCCCGGGTGGGACCCGGGCATAGAACCACACACCCCCCCCATTTAAACTTAGTATGACTGCAAGCAGGCAGCCCTTAAAGAGACAGTACATGGAGGCTTTAAAAGCGCTCACTGTCAACATCAATTAAACGGCTTTTGCGCCAAACATCAACCAGGCAGTGAGCAATTAGGCGAGCTCGTGGAAGACTTTTCGGGAACCCCCATTTATGGGGGGGGTTACACAAACCTTTCCTTTAAAAGCATCTCCATTAACTTCCCCACCACTGATGCCAGACTGACTAACCTGTAGTTATCAGCCTCCTCCCTGCTGCCACTTTTATGAAGCAGGACTACATCTGCCTTTCCTCCACTCCTCTGGAACCACTCCTGTTTTCAGTGAGTTGTTGAACAGAACTGTCAGATGTGAGCCAGAACCTCCCTGAACTCCCTCAGCAACCTCAGGTGTACCCCATCTGGCCCCATAGCTTTATCCACTTTCAGACTTATAATTCCTTTCAGGACTCTCTCCTCTGTGAATTGACTTGCATCTTCCTCCTTGTTTATGCTACTTTTATGTGGTCCATGCCCTCCCCTTCCCCTGTGAAGACTGAACAGATGTATCTGTTCAGGATATCTGTTTACATAGAAACATAGAAACATAGAATTTGACGGCAGATAAGGACCGTTTGACCCACCCAGTCTGCCCATTTCCCTACCTGATGGATAAGCTGCAGATCCTAGTTAACCAGCAGCCTACTTCTTCCTACCCCCACCCCCTAGAATTGCCTTATGACTGCATGCTTGAATTCCACCACTGTTTTTGACTCCACAACCTCCTCTGGAAGGCTGTTCCATGTATCCACAACCCTCTCTGTGAAAAAATACTTCCTTAAATTACCTCTGAGCCTCCCGCCTTCTATCTTCAAATTGTGCCCCCTTGTTCTTGCACACCTCTTTTTTTGAAAGATGCTACCCTCTTGGACTTTGTTGATTCCCTTGAGGTACTTGAAAGTTTCTATCATGTCCCCCCTCTCCCTCCTTTCCTCGAGGCTATACATATTAAGCTCCTTAAGTCTCACTTCATATGTCTTCCAGTGCAGACCCTGCACCATTTTAGTTGCCCTCCTCTGGACAGCTTCCATCCTGTCTATGTCTTTGCGGAGATTGGGTCTCCAGAACTGCACGCAGTACTCCAGATGTGGTCTCACCAGCTGTCTGTACAGAGGGATAATAACTTCCTGTTTTCTGCTGGTGATGCCTCTCCCTATGCATCCCAGTACCCCCCAGCCCTCCTTGCTGCCCTCTCACATTGCTTGCCCACCTTTAGGTCATCTGATATGACTACCCCCAGGTCCCTTTCCATTTTTGTTGTTGTTAGTATCTCACCCCCCATTGTGTACTCTTCCCCTGGGTTTTTGTTTCCCAGGTGCATTACCTTGCACTTCTTAGCATTGAATCTAAGCTGCCATACATTTGACCATTCCTCTAACCTTGCCAAGTCCCTTCTCATCCTTTCCACCCACCTTGTGCATCAACTCTGTTGCAGATCTTTGTGTCATCTGCAAAGAGACATACTTTTCCTTCAGTCCCTCTGCAATGTAAACTATAAAGACTTGAAGAGGACGAATCCTAATACTGAACCCTGTGGTACCCCACTGCTAACCCCCCTTTTTTCAGAGTGGACTCCATTTACTATTACTCTCTGTGTCCTAGCCAGTTCTTTACCCAGGCTGTCATCTTGGGACCCACTCCCAGGCTGGCTAACTTGTATATTAATCTTTTGTGTGGGACTGTGTCAAATGCCTTGCTAAAGTCTAGGCAGGCCATGTCCACAGCCCCTCCCTGATCTACTACTTTGGTCACCCAGTCAAAGAAATCTATCAGATTTGTCTGGCATGACCTTCCCGCTGTGAATCCATGCTGCCTTGGGTCCTGTGCCCCTCTGGCCTCTAGATGCAAACAATTCTTTCCTTCAGAAGTGATTCCATAATTTTCCCTACTACTGAGGTTAAACCAACAGGTCTGTAGTTTCCTGCTTCTTCCTTGCTCCCACTTTGTGAAGGGAATCACATCTGCCCTCCTCCAGTCCTCAGGTACCACCATCCTCCCGTGATTTGTTAAAGAGGGTAGTCAGTGGTGTCACTAGTTCTATCCTTAGTTCTTTTAAATTCTGGGATGAATTCCATCAAGCCCCATTGCTTTGTCCACCTTCAGTTTTAAGAGCTCTTTCAGAACTCTTTCTTCTGTAAATGGCTGGTATCAACTTCTGTATCCAGAGTGTTTCTACTGTTTGTTTTAGGTACCTCCCCCTCTTCCTCTGTAAATACTGAGCAAAAATATTTGTTTAGTATCTCTGCCTTTTCACAGTCACCCTCTGCCCACCCTCCCTCCCCTTTATTGAGCCTCACTATCCCTCCCTTGGTCTTCCTTTGCTCCCTGATGTACCTATAAAAGGTTTTATCCCCCTTCTTAACTGAGTTGGCTATCTTTTCCTCGGTTTGGGCCTTTGCTGTTCTGACTGCCTTTCCAGCTTCCGTTTGCTTTAACTGATACAGTTCTCTGTCCTGTTCCTTCTGTGATTCCTTGTACTTCCTGAATGCTTTCTTTTTCTCTTGAACCTTCACTGCCACTTCCTTTGAGAACCATAGTGGTTTCTTACCTCGTTTCATTTTGTTTATTTGCTTTACACGAAGGCTTGTTACCTCTGTGATGGCAGTTTTTATTGTTCCCCATTGTTCTTCCACCCCTCCTTCCTGCCCATTTGCTAGTGCATTCCTTAGGCACTCACCCATTTTGGCAAAGTCAGCCCTCCTAAAATCCAGTACCTTTGTCTTTGTATGGCTTGACTCTATTGCTGTGTTTATTGTGAACCATACTGTTCGATGGTCGCTAGTTCCCAGATGGCTACCCACTTCTACATCTGTGATCCTCTCTTCATCTCCGTTTGAGAGAACCAGGTCTAAGATTGCTCCCTCTCGAGTGGGCTCCAATACTAGTTGTCTAAGGTATACCCCCTCTTAGAATAACCCCACTCTTAGAAGTGGCTGCTGCAACTGCACTCCAGTTAACATCTGGCATATTCAGATTACCCATCAGCAATATCTCCCCTTTATCTGCCATTCTAAGTATACTTTCTATCATTTCCTTGTCCATTTCCTCCCCCTGAGAGGGGGGTCTGTATACAACCCCCGTGCGTATTGTGGTGCCATTGCCTGCCTCCAAATTGACCCACAGTGCTTCTTCTCCTCCCTGTTTACCCTTTTGTTCTGTTGCTTTGATTTCTTCTCTTATGTAGAGAGTTACTCCTCCTCCTCCGTCCGAATAACGCCATGACAGTGACATCAATCATGAGAAGGGGTCTCAAAAACCCCATGTTGAAAATTTAGCGCCAAAAATGACTGTTTTTCGAGCGTGCGTTGCGCAGTTCTTACGCAGGCCTGTAAGTTCGCGAATTTTCAATATTTTCACTCCAGATTTTCAACATTGCCATTGTACCACACCTTCTTATGAGCAGTACAGCTGTCATTTTTCACATCTCACCCAAAACATGTTTCCGCCCATGTAGCGCACAATGTCTCAGTCGGTGTGAAATCAATGCAGGACAAATTAAGAAAATCACAGTGACACTGTTCATGAGCAGAGGTGTTAACGGCTATGTTGAAAATTTGGTGAAAAAATTCCTAAAAATGACTTTTACGGGCGTGCATTGCACAGTTCCTATGCATGCTCGTAAGTTTGCAAATTTAATATTTTCACTCCAGATTTTCAACATGTCCATTTATTAAACTTCATTATGAACAGTACAGCTGCAATTTTCATAAGTGCCCAAAATGTGTTTTCGCACATGTAGCGCACAATGGTGCTGTTGGTGTGTGAAAGCAATGTTTAGGACAGATTAAGAAAATCACAGTTACACTGTTCATGAGCAGAGGTCTTAAAATGGCTATGTTGAAAATTTGGTGACAAAAGTCCATAAAATGACTGTGTTACGAGTGAGCATTGCGCAGTTTCCACACACCCTCTTAAGTTCATGACTTTGTAATATTTTCAGTCTAGATTTTCACCAGTGGCATTTTTCAACACTTCCTTATGAACAGTACAGCTGCCATTTTTCACAACATGGCGGAAGTGTGTTTTCACACTTTCAGTGCAGAGATACGTGGTCGCTGTGGGAAATCATTGTTCGGCACAGATAAAGAAAATCACAGTGACACTGTTCATGATGGAAGGCACCAAAATGCCTGAGTTGACAATCTGCTGTAAGAAATCCCCAACCTAATTATATTATGGGTGTGCGTTGCACAGTTTCTATGTACGCTCGTGACTTCACCATTTTTTTTTATATTTTTACTACACATTTGCAACATAGCCATTTTTTACACCTCCCCATGAAAGAGTACAGCTGTCATTTTTACATCCTGTTCGAATATTTTTGCACCTGTGATGCTAAATGACGATCACTGTGCATAAGCAGCTTTCGCTAACAAACTGATATTCCCCCTGTTCATGAGGTGGGGTCACAAAACAAACATGTTGAAAATTTGGAGTGAAAATACCAACGAATGCCTGAGGTATTAGGCTTTTCAACTATAATGCCCAACCCTATAGAGAATGACAGGAATCAGAGGTGTGACTTGGGATTCTTGCCTGTGATGCTCATACCATTCCACACCCTGCAGTCAGTGAGAGGCATCGCGGTATGCCTTGGACTCTTCGGCCCCAAAGTTCACCCCATTCTCCTATATCGCACCCATCTCACCATATTTCCTAATGAAATGGGGTGCGCATAAGGGCCAAAGACCACAAGGAACACCGTGGCACTTGTCAGTGTCTGCAGGGTGGGGTGTGGTGAAATGGTGTGGCCGTTATGCCTGACAACCCAAACGCACACCCCAATGCCTGTCACTCTCTGCAGGGTGGTGGGGGTTGGCTTCAGTTCAATACTTCACTGCCATTCCTATTATGCAGCTCTGTAATTTCTACACTACCACTGCCAATGCCAGCAAGCAAACATTCGGCATTGACAAATGCTTGTTTCTCTTAGGTACCTCAAAAAAAAAAAAAAAAGGTCCTGTCCCACTTTGGCTATCCTTTCTTCAGTTTGTGCCTTTACGCCATTCACCACTTCCCTCTGCTTTTCCTGGTACACCTCCTCATCCTCTTTTTTTTTTTCAGTCTTTGGTAACCAGGTAAGGCCCGCTAGGCACAAGTGCCTGTTTTCAGGGGTGACCTGGGAGCACTGGGCAGCTAAGAGACTTGCTCAGAGTCACACAGTATGCAAGTGGAGGTTGTGAGAATCAAACCAAGGTCTGGTCTGCTGGATGTATCAAGCTCATTCACAGCTCTTTACTCTAACCTCTAGGCTATACTGCATGCATTCATTTCTGAGCACGTCTATACAGTATGCGCTCATGTGGAGCTCAGTCGGTGGCTGGCCGTGGAGGTGAGAGGTGGGCTGTGCCAGTTGCCAGCTGGGGATGGGTGGGTGGGGACTGACATTGCTGGGTGGGTGGGTGGGGACCACTAGACTACCAGGGATCTCAGGGGTTTCATTTTACACCATTTGCGGCAAAACAGTGGGTCGAGAGGCATGGATGGGGGAGGGCGACACAGCTGCCCTACTGGGGTGATAGTGGTGTGGGTCTGGGCATGTTCTAGTGGGTTGCCCCACAGGGCATGTTGGATTTGAGGTTCTGGGGTCTGGGGGTGCAAGATGCCCAGCTGGGCACCTCTGCTATGGGGGATCGGGGGCTGTAAGGGTTGTGGGCTGCCCTGTGAGTCACCGACGGGGGTGTTCTGGGCATGGGGGGGCACATCCTGGAGTGGGTGCAGTGGATCTATGGAACCCCCAGAGGATGTATGTACAGTTATGCCAGATGAATGCTGGTGTAACTTACATTGATGGTTCTCCTCTGGGGGTTCTTGTAGAATCCCAACATTGGGGACTTTGTTGCTGCCCAAGCAGAATAGGGCGCAACTGCTGCCGTAAACCCCCTAGAGCCATGTCGCAGGGGGTTTATGTCGCAACTGCTTGTGTAACTGCTCTTTGGTGCAAGTGGCCTGCAGTATGTCACATGCCACATTGTAGAATCCCGCACATCGCAACTGCTAGCATATGTTGCTACTTGCGCCATTCTATTTGGCGCAAGTGCTGTTACGCCAGGCATATCTCTTGTAGAATCGGGCTCCAGGTCCAGTACTATGCCATCACAAGTGGGATCCCTATTTGCTTAAGCAACACCCCCTGCAGGGAGTCTAGGATATCTCTACTTCTAGCTGAGGCCGTGGCTAAGAGGCTGCAATCTACAGCTAGCAGACTGAAGTCTCCCATCAGCAGTATCTCCTCTTTTTCTGCCATTGTGCTGGTGGCTTCCCTCAGTGCCTCATACAGTTCTTGCCCCTGTGCTGAAGATCTGTATCACCCCAGTATGGCTAGTGGCTCCAGCTCCTGTCTTCAGGGTGTCCCACAGTACCTCCAACCCCTCCTCTTCCCCCCCCACCTGGGTTCCTTGTATTTCTGTCACTTTGATCCCCTTCCTCACATACAGCACAACCTGTCCACCCTTCCTCCCCACCCTATCCTTCCTGAACTGAATATAGACTAGTATGACCATGTCCCAGTTGTGGATATTTGTGCACCATGACTCAATAATAGCTACAGTCTCCAGATCTGCCTCCGCCATGATGGCATACAAATCTGGAATTTTATTTCCAAGATTCATTACGTTTGCACACATGGCCTTCCACACCTTGTTCCCACTCTATCAGCAACCCCCCCCCTTCCTCTGCTTGTGCCCTGCCTCCTTCTCCCACTCTCTTTTTGCAACCTTTGTTCCCATCCCCCTTATACTCAACTTCACTGCTGTTCCCATTATCCTGCTCCCCAGGGGATCCTCCTCCCCTCAGGTCCTCCCTTCCTACTGCTTTAGTCTGGGGGGGGGAGTTTATGCCTCCTTTTTTCCTCCTGCTACCCCCCTGAGCTACTTTAAATGTTCATCAAAATAACACTTAAACCTTCCACTGAGGACTATGGTTCCCCTCCCAGATAGATGCAAGCCATCACTTCTGTACAGGCCATATCACTCCAGGTTGGTCCCCAGTCTCCAGTGAAGCTGAAGAACTCCTCTACTCTGCACCATTCCTTCAATCACAAGCTGAAGCTTGGGTGTGGAGTACTCTATCCTCCTCTTGGTCATACATAGGCAACACTTCAACAAAAGCCAGCATGTGTACTACCTGCTATAGACCCCTCCCCAGTTCCCTGAACTCTCCCTGCACAATCCCAGCCCTGTCCCTTGCTAGGTCACTAGTCCCCCAGTGGACATGACATCCAGCTTCCCCCTGCCTTGTTGCCCTAGTAATTTGTAGGATCCACTTCCCATCCTTCCAAGCCATGGCACCAGATCGGCACCTTACCCACCTCTCTACCCCCCTTCTTGGTCTCAGATCTATCCCGCTAACAATGGAGTCCCTCACCATACGCTGTTTCCTCCTCTGCAGGGGGTCCTCTACCTCCCACCTTGGGGCCTCTTCTATGGAGGACCCCCACATCTTCCCTTGTCCCTACTACAGGTACCTCATCCTGGCAGTCCTGTCCCACCAGAATGGTGAAGGAATTTAGCAGTGGCACAGGCTGAGGAATGGGCCCCTGACCTGCCCCCCACCACCCTCCCAGAGCCCACCACAGACCAACCAGCCTCCTTCTCCTAGGTAACCTCTGGAGCAATAGTGGTAGACTCAGTAGCTACTGGGTGGAGGAAGAGGTCCTCTGAAACACAGAATTTGCCAGCAGATAAGGACCTCTTGGTCCACCCAGTCTGCCCTTTTATCACTACCTACAGTATACCAGAAGACCCTACTTGATCTCTGGTTCTTCCCACCCCTTGTTGTTTTCCATTAAGATTCTCTTATACCTGTGCCAAACTTTCTTGAATCCTCCCACTGTTTTTGCCCTAACTACTTCTGCTGACAGATCCTAGCCATCTTGACCCAAAGATCCGCAACCTCCTCCCTCAATCCCGAGAGGTGCATGTAAATGGGGCAGCATCTCAGTCTCCAGAAAGTCTCCTGAAAAACTACAGCTCCACATCCACTGCAGTGCACCACTCCTATAATGGACTTGATGTTTTGCTATCTACTACTGCTGACTGTGACTTACTCCTATTGCCCCATTCGTGTTGTTTGGTCCATTCCCTCCTACACTTTCTACCAGTATTTGCCTTATCAACCTACCCTAGCTAGGGTGCGTCTTGCTTTCCCCCTTACTTGCTTGGGAATATCACCCCCTGTCCCTGGGAATATCACCCCCTGTCCCCCTCTGCCTCCTTGCTACTTAACCTTCCCATTTGTACCCTTCCTAAACAGCTTCTGTTCCCTGACCCTAGATAGGGTGTTGTCCCTGTTACCAACAACAGGCAGTAACTGCTTGTAAGGGTGTTACATCCCTGCAGGCAGGCAGAGACTCTCAAGGCTCTCCCACCTCCTTCCACACACTTGATGGGTCAAAGGTGGAAGACACTACCTCATTAAGGGACCTAGGGGTCTGGCTTGATCCATACCTTGACTCCTTCAGACACATTGATGCTGTTCACAAAAAACTACTACCTAAACTAGATGCCCTCTACCAGAATCGTGAACGCATCCCTCTGCTGGCCTGTAGAGAAATTCTACTGAAAATGATCCTTCCAACTTTTGACTGTGGTGATGTAGTCTACAGTGCCACCCCAAACAAGACCCTATTCAGACTGGACACACTCTTCCACTCCTTCTGTCGCTTTGCCCTCAACTGCCCACCTCACACTCAGTGATGTACCGAGACTGTTATTTTATTTTGGTGGGGGGGTTCAGTCCGCCCATGGATGCAAATTAGTGAGTCACATGACTTATTTGCATAATGAGGTGGGGCCTTCCGTTTCCACCCACCCTGGTCAAGACGGACAAAGCAATGAATCTAGAGGCAGCTGAGCCTAGCCATGCTGAGCAGAAGACTGTACATAAAATCTAGACAGTATAAACCAGCACCTGCAGTGCTGGCTGAACTGAAAGGATAAAATCAAGGCATCTACTTTTTACAATAAATCTCTCCAGGACCTCATCTGCTGATAAAGGGATGTCGCGATGATCTGCAAGTAAAGCCAGGCCATTCAGCCTATCTTCTCCAGTGCGATTTCTCCTCTTGGTCTTGATGTGATCAAGTTTAGAAAAGGTACGTTCGGCTTCCGAAGCAGTGACTAGCAGTGTCACAACGATTTTTAATAAATTGTGAATGTTTGGATAAAAGGTTTGGTCACAGCTAGACAAACCATCAATAGCTGTAACTGGAATGGATTCTTTTTTGTCTTTTGCATCAATCCACCTGTCATGCCAATGATGGAATTCAATCTGTAGAATGAGACTATTATGAAGGAGAATGTCACTGTAGACATTTTTCAGTTCTGACAGAAATTCCATCTCCTTAATAGTCAAGGAGTCATCAGGGATGACTTTTTCAAGGAAAATCAGTTTTCTATGTGTGAAAAACCTTTCTGTCATTTGCTGTTCAAAGAAATCTAGTCATGGAATGAATAATGTTGTTCTGTAGTTCTGTTCTATTTCTTCCAAACTCGGTCCTGTTCATGAATTACTTGGGCATGTAATTTCAAAATTCAGCTCTTGAGCTAATTCTTTGGCTTTTGAAAAAAGTTCAGAAAACTGTGTTTCTGTATTATGACGAATGGTATGAATCTGTTCCAAAGCATCATCGGCAATCTGAACACACATGGAGAGATCTGTCTGAACCTTCTGCAGATTTACTGACAGTATGTACGTAACCAAGAGTTTTTCCAAAACAACTAAAGCAACTAGAAAACATCCTTTCTCAATTGTGTTCTGGAGCTGCTCAGCCTTAGATGAAACATCATCTCTCCAAGTAGTAGATATCTCGTCAAGAGCTGCAACTACTGCAGGGAACAATTCCGTGAAGGTGAACACTGCTTCGTGATGTTCTACCCATTGTGTTTCACAACGACTGACAAGTTTTTTCTTTCTCTCAATTGGTAACAGGCTTGATATTTTGCTCCTAAGAACTTTGCTATGTTTAGCAGAACTCTTAAAAAATGTGCAGCAGTCAGATACTGTTGTAAAACACTTTCTGATGGAATCCACTGGACAGGTTTTTGAAACCACCAGATTCAGTGAGTGGCTTGCACAGTGAACGTACACCATTTAGCCTACCACTAAATGCAGCCACTCCAGCATAGTCCTGCCCCCTGAGATCACTAAGATTTAATCCTAAATTTGTTAAGGTGGGCATGATCATATTAGCCAGACTTTCACCAGTCAAGTTTGTAATAGTCAGGAAAGTGAGGAAGTCTTCCCTGATTTCTGGCTTTGACTCTTCAGTCACAGTGTCAACATATCGCATGCTTGCACAACTGTTTGCTGTCACTAACATCTGTTTCGTCTGCTAAAATGGCAAAGGGGCTGCAGTGTTTTTTTCTTGTGACTGTTTTCTCAATCATGATATCTCTAATAGTATCAATGATTTAGTTCTGGATTTTAGGGCTGATACGTGGCATTACTTGAATTACTCTGTAATGATTTTCGGAGCACTTCATCTGTGTGATTTGCTCTATGGTTACCCACCCCCCCCGACAGTGACATTTCACCAGCGAGTTCCCCCACAGCGACTACAGTGCTGTGCCGCTGTGGGAGACCCGCTGGAACCCTGCGCTGTCTGTCAGGGTCCTGCACCCCCCCAATCAGCTCTGACTGGAGTTGAGAATCCTCAAGTGGGGGGGCAGGGTGCCCAGCACCCCACGTGGGGGGTTCAGGGGCCAAAACCCCCCAAAGAAATAAGGAATTACAGTGTGAACCGGCAGCCGACTGCAGAATGCGGTCCACCTGCCGGTGTCACTGACAGGACGTTCGACAAAATTTTTGTCAAGCTCCCATCGTGGATCCTTTGCTCTATACTGGATTAGAGTTCTGAAATTTCCATAATTTTTTATTGGGTCTTCAAGTGTCAGTGGCCCTGAATCTTCATTTCCACGGAGTGCAATCTCCTGGCGATTGCATAAAATTATTGTATCTATCACAGGAAGCATCTTATTACAGTTCTCTATTTCTAGAGTTCTTCAATTGAAGTCGATTTGTTCTGTAACTGCTATTGATTCACCTCTTGAGATGCAACAAAATATCTAATCTTTCAGTGAACTATTTTTGTGATACTCAGTACAAGAATGTAAGTCAAAAAGCTCTTTAGCTTTTTCCAGTTTCTTAAAGGCTCACAGACAAGCTGTCAATGATGCTGATGACTTCTTTTACCTACTGCAGAAACATGGGGATTACTGAAGGCCCGAGGGATTGGTTAAAATCCTTCCTAGAGGATTGCATACAGTATGTTTCAATAAATGGTGAAAGCTCAAAAAAGAGGTCAGTGATGAGGGGAGTGCCACAGGGGTCCATTTTAGGGCCCCTATTGTTTTTGATCTTCAAGAACAGCCTCCCACAAGAAATACAGCATTCAAACATACAGCTGTATGCAGATGATACTGCCGTAATAACAGGCCATAGTAGTAAGGAACTTGAAAACAAAATGCAGTTGGACTTTGACAACATGGGGGGGGGTCACCAGGTCAGGCCTAGTAATGAACATCAACAAAACAAAACTACCACATTTTGGGTCCAGCGCTAGGGGGAAATAAACAGTTAAATATTAAGGTAAACAATAATGTTTTTTTAGAACAAGTGACAAACTATACTTACTTGAGAATCACTTTCGATCAGACTATGACTTTCGTGGAACATACAGGATTACTAATTGACAAGGTGAACAGAAGGGTTGGAGCTCTGCGAAGAACAACAAAATGCTTAACAGAGAATAATGAGAAAAGGGTTGCCGAACAGTTAATTCTTCTGGTACTGACTTATGGGGATTTTTGTACTGTACCACAAATACGACATTACTAAATAATTGAGATAGCGTGTACTACAGGATTCGCAAGATATGTCTTGCGGTGTAATCCAAAAACACACCACTGTGAGTTATTGCTCTCCCTACAATGGTTACCACTTGAAATAAAATGTGCCTTGATGTGGCAAAAATTAATTTACAAATATCATATTGATAGCCCTAAACATTACATAAATAAAAACTTATGGGGGGGCGATCAAACTTATTTAAAACCTAAGAGATCTAGTTATTTAAACAAAATTCCCATTGCTGTTGTTAAAAACAAATATGGGGAAAAGACATTATGCCACCAAGCTGCAAAATATTAGAATAAGTTACCCCATTCAGCATGTTCATTTCCAGTGTATGGTAAGTTCCTGCAGGAACTGACAAAATTAAGTTCTGTTACATGCCAATGCTTTAGATAATAATGTCTGAAAGGACTATTGGAAGTTTGAAGATTGCCATTGAACCATGATGAAAGTTATCATTAACATTATCTGTCTTATTAAGTTTTGTTTGTTAATTTATCTTGTAGAAAATGTTTTTAATGTATAGGCAACTTATAAGAAACAGGACAATCTCGTAAACTAGGCCAACCAGCCTAAAGATTTATTTTTTCCTGTATAAAAATAAACTTTTTACTACTACTATTTCGTCACTGCAGAAAGCAACACGTATCTTACAGTAAGCACCGTCTGTCATAGATAAATATGCAAGCCAATTGTACTGCAAAAAACCAATGATGTTGGAAACGAAGGTCTCTTGCCACTTGTAATCACTGTCAGGTTTATGCAATGCATTCATTATTGTAAACCATTTCTCATCAGTAAGTCTTATCCCTAGGTATTCACTTATATCATTCCTGACCCAAGCACTAGGTGTAGTATGGCCAGGTGGTGGTCCGCTTTATTTATTTATTTTATTTAGTTTTTGTTGACCGGGTAAGTGCGCTAGACAAATCCTGCCTATTTTCGGGCACGACCCGGGGGAGGGGGATACAGATGAATGCCAACTGACTTTGAACCAGATTAAGCTGTTGGTGGTATTTTTAGTGAATGAGGGAAATTTGGCCAGGACACCGGGGAAATCCCCTACTCTTTTCGATAAGTGCCATGGGATCTTTAACATCCACCTGAACTCCCACCAATCCAGGCAGATGGGACCTCGGTTTAACGTCTCATCCGAAAGATGGCACCTCAGAAGTGCAGCACCCCCTCTTGTGCTGCACTACAGTGTCAGTACTGGGATATTAACCCAAGTGCCAGATGTGGGAACTGAACCCACAGCCCCCTGATATCCTGGCCTCAGAGGCGAGTGTGCTACCTACTGAGCCGCTGACGCTGGTAAGTATGTGGTCGTGGTTGTGGAGGTGGACGAAATCAAAGAGTTAGTAATGGTCACTGCCACTGCAACAGAGCCAGAAGTGCTTGGGGATTCAGAATCACAATGTGAATGCAGTACATTTACAACTTCAGTTTCAACTGTTGGGGAAACGGTGCTTTCTATATCCACACATCCGGCTTTGTTGACCACATTTTCAGTAATGAGCTGAGCTTTCTTTCCACTTGCACTAAACATATCAAGCAGACACATTTGTCTTTTAATTTTGCTTTTTTTCTTTTTGTATTTTTTTTTTACTTTAATACTACAAGAGTTAGGGTTGTCTGACTCGTCTGGCCTCTGGGTGAGGGTCAGGGTCACTGATTGAATGTTAATGTATGGTACTAGTGCGTTTCTTTTTGTACTGGTCAGGACACTACTATACACTACTGACTAGTCCAGACGCCATCCTGTTTTGTATAGTGTGCAGTTGTGCACCTGCTGAGAAAGAGTGACAGTGGCAAGAGATAATATAAACTCAAGTGTGGAACTGGAGAGAAAGAGAATTATATGTTTTTCTTACTTAAATAGTAATATTTCTTTTCTTTTTTATATCAGAAACTTTTAAAGAACACGAACAAGATACAGCAGGCACAGAGCACACATCAGACATGAAAGGCCATAAGGTGCTAGCCCGTGTGAGATGACCAACCAACAACAGTACAACATGGCTTTTTAAAAGTCTCGGAGGGAAGGGAATGAATATATTTGGGAATTGGGAACAAATTTTAGGGCAATGTGGTGCTAATACGAATATAAGTTATATAACAGACTGAGTTCAGTTAGAAAACTAGTTAACAAGAAGTTCAAAGAATTATAACTTGTCTCTTTAATAAAGTTTTTTTTTTTGAAAAAGATAACTTGTCTTTTGTCTTCTGTGCTGTCTCTTATTTTTCAAGTCCAGGACAGGTCTCTTCCCTGAAGTTCCCTCGCTCGCTCTCAGTCTCAACTCTGACTGTAGTCCTCTTTTTACTATCTCTCTCTCTCTGAAGTCTCTCTAGATACACTACACACACCAGTTATTACACACACACAGTGCAGATAGTGCTGTCTCTCAGATTAATCAGAAAAATCTGGTGGCAAGGGCTTGAACAGGATGGGTGGTATTAGGAAATTACTTTTCAAAACATGTCCTCCCTTTCTCTCAAGAAGAGACATCCAAGTCTGCCCATCTTTTTCTACTCTCTCTTGCTCTGAACTTGAAGTCTCTCTCTCTTCTCTACATAATAAGTCAGTGCACAGACAGAGTGCTCTCTCAATTTAATCAGAATAAATCTGGCAGGCCACAGGCAGACTTCACTTTATGTTACTACAGTTATTTCTTTCAGTGTCTATTCTCTACTCTGTCTACTATTATCTATCTCTCTCTGAACTTTAAGTCTCTCTCTCTCTCTCCTCTACAGTAAGTGCACTGCAGACAATGTGTGCTCTCAGTTTAATCAGAATAAATGTGGCAGGCCGCAGGCAGCCTTCACGTCACTTTATGTTATTATTTCTTTAAGTCTATCTAATACTACTATCCTTTCTCTCTCTCTCTCTCTTTCTGAAATTAAAGTCTCTCTTCTCTACACAGTAAGCGTACTGCACAGAGACAGTGTTCTGGGTTCAATCACAATAAATCTGAAAGGCAGACTTGACTATTCACCTTTTGTTCTTTCCTCTGTAGGTCTCTAATTCTCTATAATGTCTCCCTCAGTCTCTCTGAAGTCTCTCTCTCTTCTGTTCTGCGTGCACACACAGTAAGTGTACTGCAGACAAAGAGTGCTCTGAGTCTCAGGCTCAGCTTAATCAGAATAAATCTGGCAGGCTGAGGCTGGGCTGGTTGGCCAAGACAGTACTACACTACCACTAGTTCACTGATGTTCTTTCTTTAAGTCTGTATTGCTATCTCTCTCTCTCTGTCTCTGTCTCTCTCTTCTCTACAGTAAAGTGCACTGCAGCCAGACAGAGCAGACAGTGCTCTCTAGTCTGCTCTCTCTCTCTCTCTCTCTCTCTCTCTCCCCCTCTCTCAGTAATTAGAAGAAATCTGGCAATCGGGGCAGGCTTCGCTTATCTCTTTATGTACAGTACAACAACACAAAAGTACTTAGCACCAGCCAGGCAGGTGGGTCTTCTTCCCTGCTACTGCGCTGCAGCGCTAGCCTCACACAACCTGTCCCAGACCCAGCCAAAAAGACAGTCACTCTGTCCACACTCCCTCCCTCCCTGCGTGAGCCTCGGTCTCTTTCTCTATTCTTTCTGCCCTCCAACACACACACACTGAGTGTCTTTCTTTCTGTCCTGACTCCTGCTGCCCAACTATTTTCTTTTTTTTTTTAATAATATTACAAGGTCAGGAGGAAGAAATTCAATAAATGTATATGTTGCGTAGTGCCCGCTGACTGCTGTGTAGCACAGTAGCAGCAGCTGCTACTAACAGCAGCAGTACACACAGTAGCTTGTCTCATCTCTCAGTCTCTGCTACTTAATTCACCACTGAGACTGCACTGAGAGGAGACTTCTCCTTTGATGATGAATTATTTGCTGTTTTACACAGAGCAGAGTGCTTACAAGGGCTTTTTTTTTCTTAGATGCAGGCAGCTGCCAACAATAAAAGAAAAATAGGTCAGGCATGCTGTAAACAGATACACTTCTTTCTCGGTCAACAGCTCGCTGACCAGACCCAAAGACTGGTCGTCTCATGCTGCGCTCTGAATCGGTTGCTGAAGGAGGGCACAAAGTGAGAGAAAAAGCAATACAGATTGATCTGTAACACAGCTACCACTTGGTATTGGTGCTGGCGGATCTTTCAGGTAGGCTTTACATTTAGACTGAGCTGTCAGTCATGGTACAGGAGGGTGGGACCGCGGTAGGCTCCTATAACTTCTCCGGCTGCAACTTCGCCATCCCGCCATCATGTGAATGTGCAGTCTGCACAGTCTGTGCACCATGTGATCCCGACCTGGCTGACAGCCTAAGCAACCGGCAATCATGCATGTTTGGTGCATGATCAAGGGGGCTCAACACCCAAACCCCCCCCGGTATGTCCCTACTCACACTCACCACCACTCACTCTACCAATCCCTTGCTCTCCCCTCCCTCCCTCACGGACCGTCGCTCGCTTCACTGCACCATCTTCACTGGCAAGTTCTGGTTCACTGTGCTACCCTCCTACCTATTGTCTTCACTCTCATACACACACACCCCCATCTACCTGCTCCCTCATGAGTCATGACATTCGCACTCTTGCCATCCCACATAGACCTTCATCAGCTGGTCAGGCATCCTTTTCCTACCGATTTACCAAACTCTGAAACTCGCTCCCCACAAACATTCGAAAGGCCTCCTGATCCCATGCTCTTGCCTCTCTCATGCTCTCTTTCACTGCCCCCACATGCAACCATCTCTAATCTCTCCTGGCTCCACCACATTGACCACTGACCTAATCTGGTCACGTCTAGCGCTTATCACTATCCACTAATTGATGAATTTATGTCTACAAGTCCTTACTATTGCTGTATCACTGGTGTAATTACTCATGTTTACCTATTCTTTAACTAACATTACTGTATATTATTCCTGTGCATACTGTAATGCCTAGCACTTACTGCTTCTGTACTTACTGTAATCTTTTTTGCTATGTTGTACCATGTTGTTCCCCATCCTCTGTACCCTTCCCTACTCCCTTCCCCAGGACACATCTGGGAAGTGAACAATTTTTGCTCAGTATGTCTTCTTGGTGAAACTTTTAAATAAATAAACTACTTACTCCTCTTGCTGTAACTTTTTATGCAGGCAACAGCAAGATAACTCGGTAGTGGGGAAAATCATGGAAGCACTACTGAAGGAGAGATTGGTGGAACATCTGGTTGTCAATGGACTACAGGACCAAAGGCAGCATGGTTTCACCAGGGGAAGGTCATGTCAGACCAACCTCACTGAATTTTTTGACTGGGTGACTAGGGAGGTGGATCAGGGGAGGGCAGTGGACATGGCCTATCTGGACTTCAGCAAAGCCTTTGACACTGTGCCACATAGAAGACTATTGCACAAACTGGGAATATGGGTGTGGGCAGGACAGTAGTGCAGTGGTAGGTAACTGGCTGGGCAGCAGAACACAGAGGGTGGTGGTAAATGGCTGTCACTCCACAGAGGGAAGAGTGACCAGTGGGGTACCACAGGGATCAGTGCTGGGACCGGTACTATTCAATATCTTCATCAGTGACATTGCGCAGGACCTAGAGGGCAGAATTTCACTGTTCACTGATGACACAAAGCTCTGTAACAGAGTAGACACACCAGAGGGTGTAGACGGAATGAGAAGGGACCTGCAGAAACTTGAAGAATGGTCAGGGGTTGGTTTGGCAGTTGAAATTCAATGCAAGGAAGTGCAAGATAATGCATATGGGGCACAAAAACCCTGGCACAATATATCAGTTGGGGGGGTGAGGATATAGCATGCACCAAGCAGGAAAGGGATCTTGGGGTTATCATCTCTGATGACCTCAAGGCAGGGAAACAGTGTGACAAGGCAGCAGGTAAAGCAAATAGGATGCTGGGATGCATAGGCAGGGGCATCACCAGCAGGAAAAGGGAGGTCATAATTCCACTATACAAGACACTAGTGAGGCCGCACCTGGAGTACACTGTGCAGTTCTGGAGACCTTACCTATGTAAGGACATAGACAGGGTAGAGAAGGTTCAGAGGAGGGCAACAAAGATGGTGCATGGATTGCATCAGAAGTCCTATGAGGACAGGTTGAAGGCACTGAACATGTACTCCCTGGAGGAGAGGAGAGGGGATATGATGAGACATACAAGTATATTACAGGGAGGAACAGGGTGCAGGAATGCACTATTTTAAGCGAAAAAGATGTTCCAGGACTAGAGGGCATGGGATGAAGTTGGAGGGAGGACGATTCAGAGGAAACATGAGGAAGAATTTCTTCACAGAACGGGTGGTGGACAAGTGGAACACCCTGCCAGAGGAAGTGGTGGGGGCTGAAACAATCACGGGATTTAAGAATGCATGGGATAGACATAAAGGAATTCTGGAGGTCAGGAGTAAGGGGCAACAGACTTCTTGGAAAACATAAACTGAACTTATAGACTTAAATGGGCAGACTGGGTGGGCCATAGGCCCTTATCTGCCAACACTGTCTATGTATCTATGTATGTATGTAACAGGTACTGTATCTTACCAGAGTGGAAGAGCCCTGTGCACGCCTGCTGTCGCCAGTAGCTACCTGTCCCACTCCTGCTCTGTTCCACTTGCTCTGGTACATGAGTGTGATGGGACATGCTGTGAGTGGATCCTTTATAGTTCCCTGGACTTCCTCCATACTCCTGATTTATCTCTGAGATGACATGACTTGTGATCCCTCTTTCTCCTTCTGGCAATCCTTGACCTTCCCTGCTGCCTGGTTCCATATGATAACAGCAACTTCAAAACAGCACCAAACATATGAGTGAATACACTACAGCGACCAGAATTACAGCCCACTGCATATATGGCGCACGTCAAAGCAGTGACTCCTCGACCAAAATAAAACCCCCACCAAAGGAAAATTGCCAGTAAACCTTGTGGACACCTCCTTGTCCTTCTGATATAAATATCCTGCATAAAGCCTTTTTATCTTTTTTGGAGTGGCACTTTTTTAACCCCAGGCCGCTTGCACCAAGGAGATGCTTGGCCGGGGAGCCAGATAAGTTTGTATCTCAAGTTTTTTAAAATAATCTGTTAGGTTATATTTACCATTCTAAGCCATGCTTGTAGCTTCTGTAAATGAACTGGGTGCTACACCCAGCCCCCAAAACAGCACTTAGATGATGTGAAGTAAGGGTGACAGTTGGGGTGATTCCCGTGATCACCACCCCCTGCACTCCCCACCATCCACTCTCCCCTTCCTTGACAAGGCTCTTTTGCTGCTATCCACCTTTCTGTCTCCCCTACTGGTTACATCACCTATTACTTTAGTAACAACACCGAATACTGAGTTTACCCTACCAATATACATTCTTCTGGTTAACAATTACAACAGTGGCCTTGTGCGATACAAGATCGGACTGAAATGGCTTGCTAATAATGTAGATACTTTGTATAGCTCTGTTCTGATCCTTGTATGGCATTGAGAAAGCACTGTCATGTGGCAAGGACTTGCAATCATTGCGAACTCTGTACAAAATGTCCCTGTTTCTCCCGTTTGATCATTTGTAACGTTTCCAGTTCCCCCTGCCAAGCTTTGACTATACAATTTCTGCGAACGTGGAACCTTTGCAAATGAACTTGTAGCTCAAAGGTGTACTCCAAAATAATGAATAAATAGATAAATCAAATGAAATAAATGAGGCAAAAGCAGTCTTCCCCTTGTGGCTCTCCAGAAACCCCGCAGACATCTCCACACAGCGAAATCCACCTCCAGCAACAACAGAAAAGTCGCCCCAACATACCCACAACTAGAGAGCCATGTTTTACCTAAATAAGAAATAGCAAGAAATAACAAGAAATTAAGATATCAAAAGAAATAACAAGAAATTTAAGGTATAACAAGAAATAGCAGGAAATTCACCAAGGAATAAAATGAGAAAAAAAAACATGAATAAAGTAAAAAAAAAACTGCTTTTTGGTGGGCAAAATCTAAATAAATGCTTACAGCAGTTGTTGTTTAGGTTCTGTTGTTACCACAGAGATGGTCCTCAAGGAAACAACAGTGGAATTGTTTTAGTCATAAAACCTTGTAAGACCATAGCATACTGCTGCTTAATAGAATGTAGAGTACTAGGAATGTGATTTCTAGTGTGTATAAGGTCATTTTGAGGTAGTTTATGAATGTAAATGCGATAACAAGAAATAAAACTAAATTTTCAATGAATAAAAAGAAGTAACAAGAAATTCCAGAAAAAAAAAAAAATTATAAAAAATAAACAAATTTCACGGGTCTCTACCCACAACACACACTCCTCTTATACAAACACCTTTGTTCCAATGCAAAACACCTGACAGGACAAACTACCAAAAAAATCACAAAACACACCACATGCCGGCACCTGGAATCAAACCCACAACATTCAACAACACACAATGCCCTATCTGCCTACCTAACAACCTGCCTAACCCACTGCAACTCAGTGGCACCACAGCTGCGGTACATCAACTAATAACCTACAATCCACACAACATGTCTAGCCACAATACAATAACAAGACACTATGGGCTGGATATTCAAACTGCGGCATTCAAAGGCGCAAGTCCTTGCGCTGCACAAAATAGATGCGCAGGGGTGTCAGGCGATATTCAAAGGTTGCGCTATTGAACAACTCCAATGAATATCGCTCCCCCAACCACAACCACTGTGCTTGGCAGTGGAACTTAGCATGAAGTGGCAAGTTGACAGAGTGGAGCAAGTCAGCAAAATTAAGCGCAGTACCAAGTGCGCCATCTTGTAAATCCATGATATTCAAAAGGTGACATGCAAATGGGGCTATAATACATGCAAGGTGCAGGGGTCATTTGCATGTCATTATAGTCTATTTGCATGCCATTAGCATCTAAGTGCGCCAATCCCGAGGACTTGCGCCTGGCCCCTGCCAGGCAGCAGCCGTCGAGGACCGGCGCCCTGCAGCCCAATCACGGGCATAGTGTTCCCCCACCAGCCCGATCGCGGGCATCAATGTGACTCCCCTTCATATTCTCTGGTGGTTCAGTGGAGCGAATTGCCCGATCGCGGGGCGGTATCTTTAAAACACCCGAACATAGCCTGGTGGCTGTGGCCCACCCACCCTACCCCACGAAGCCCCACCACCGGCTCCCCCGGCGGCGGCGGGCGGCAGCATCCACCCACCTGCCGCCCCGCCTTCCGCCGACTGACAACCGGTATGGCTGCCGCCCATTAGTGCAGAGCAGAGCCAATGGGCATGCAGTATACCATATGACAGTCCAGTTTTGTGATATGAATCATTCACAAATCGGAACTGTCATGTCTGATATGGGCTGCATGCCCACTGGCTCTTGCTCTGCAACAACGGGCGTGCCATACTGCAGTCAGTCGGCGGCGGCGGCGGCAGGCGGTGAGATGATGCCGACAGCCGGCTGCTGGGGAGCGGGTGGTGGGGGTCACGTGGGTAGGGTGGGGGTCATCAGCCACCGCTATGTTCGGGGTGTTTTTAAAGATACCGCCTGCATCGGCAATTCAGTCCACTGGACCACCAGGGAATATGAACAGGAGGGGTTTAAATATATCACCGCGATCGGCAATTCAGTCCATTGACCACCAGGGATATGTAGGGGGTGCTACATTGATGCCCGATCGGGCTGGTGGGGGACACTATGCCCGCGGATCGGGCTGCGGGGCACAGGGACTGGGTTGGGGCCAGCCACAGGTGGCAGCTGCTGTTGCACCCTGCAATACAGCAGCTCACCTGTGGGTGGCTCGCTACGCCTTTTTTTTGCTCAGCGTCCTGCAGGCGGGGTTGGGGTTGCGACCTGCACAGCCCAGCTGAATATCGGCTGTGCAGTTTATGCATGGTTCCTCCCCCTACAGTTGAGCATGCATTCATTTGCATTGTGCTGTTGCTCAGCATGTTTTCTGTGGCACAACTGCCTCCTGCTGAATATCGCAGAATGGAGCAAGTTTGGACTTGTGCAGGCGCAATCCTATTGCGCATGGCGCAACCCTTTTGAATATCTGGCCCCATATCTCTATATTTTATTCCCCGCCTCCCCCCCGAACCACCCTATATTTACATAACAAACTCCTAGACCAGACTCTATTTTTGACATGGTGTGCAATACCAGACAACACACTTCATTTTTAGTACTTCGCCGTCCCTGCAGACAGTCTTTTTTTGCTATTGCTACTTGTAACCCCCCTGCAAATGGGGGCTCCAAAAAGACTTCCAGGAGCTTGCTTGAATGCTCCAAGCCTGAATGGTGTTTGGCGTTTAAGCCATTTATCTGTGAGTGTTTTTAGAGCCTCTGGTACTGTCTCTTTAAGAGCTGTCTGCTTGCAGACATAATTAGTTGTATGGGGGGGACTGTGTGTTTCTCTGCTTGAGTACCACTCGAGCTGCCTAATTCACTCCATTTTGCAGTCACTAGGAGTGCAAGGGAACCTATCTGAAAGATGTAACTGTTTGCCAGAAATCATTTAGAGTAATAATGAAAATACAGTTTGTCTAACCTGCTTTCTTTGCAGTCAGAACTGTGTTTGCCTAGTTCCCATTCTAGTTTGAACTGCTGAACTGGACCAATCAGTGTGGGTTAAGGTAGCTCTAAAATGGTGCCTTGGACGAATCCAGAACTTGGACTCGTAATCTGAGCCAGCCACAAGAGGATTGTATGGACAGTGACTCTGGGAGATGTGGTTTGGACTTGCACCCTTTTTGGACCAACAGGGCAGTCTATTGTGAGTGACAGCCAATCCAGCCAAGAACTAGGAGGAACTCAAGCGGAGTGCCGGTTTTGTCTGCTGGAGTTTCAGTTGAGCTCTAGCAGTGAAGAGGGAAGGAGCCCTGTGCTTTTCAGTGTGCAGTTTTAGTCGGAAGCAGCGTGTAAGGCCCGAGTTCTGGTCTGCAGCTTGTGTAACTGCTTGTTAGGACTGAATCCGTCCTGTGAAGAGAATCAAAGGATATCTGAAGAGTAGAAACCAGGCTCACCCTGTAGAAGACTGGAGAAATTGCTGAATGCGTCGGTCTGTCAGGAACTGAATCTGCTGTGTTCTCCCAAGTATTGTGCAGTAGTGCGATGGATAGAGAAGCAGCCTGCCTGGTATAGTACTTTCTTTTACCATATAAATGTGTGAGGAGGCTTGTGTAGCTCAAGTGAATCCTGCTGCCATTAAAGGACTTTTGCCTGTTACTGTTTACCATATAAATGTGTGAGGAGGCTTGTGTAGCTCAAGTGAATCCTGCTGCCATTAAAGGACTTTTGCCTGTTACTGTTTACCATATAAATGTGTGAGGAGTCTCGTGGAGCTCAAGAGTAGCCCTGCTGACGTTGAAGGACCCTATCTTGTGTCGCTCCCTGTTGAATTGCCACATTGAATCCAAATGGAATTACTGTACTGCTGACTGTTTAATTTTTCTTTTCTCTGTGTGAAAGGGCCCCTACCAGCTGCCACGGTTTGGACTAGCCACTAGGGCTTGGGTACCCAGGGACAGTAACTGGTAGGGATAGGCCTGTGCACAGAGCCATAGGTAGATGAGTAAAGTGATAAGCTAATTAACCTGATTTCCTTGTCCTTGTTATATCCCCCTAAATAAATCAAAGCTGCTTGTTTCAGCAAAGTTATACTGCCTGAGGTATTTGTCTATGTTAAAGTATTGTACTGTGATTGTTGCACTGTATCTTCTTGTTTTACAGGGGGTCCCAGTGCCTGAACCAGTCCTGGGGGTAAGTGTATACTGTGAAAGTAATTCTGATATACTGTGTGGGCCACTAGTGGGAAGAAAGGGGGGTTGCAGTGTCCCAGAGGGCTGTGACCAAGTTAGTTTAACTATTGCAATTCCTGACCTCTGGGTGGAGGCACCCGCCATCGGATCCAGGCCCCTCAACCTGTTAGTGGCAAATCAGGCAGGGGTAGTAGCCCCTGGGATAGCGCCATCTAGGGGTTACATATTTTTTACATGTCATCTTTTTCATATATGCTCAGTTTGAGTGTCTCATATTGAGTCGTTCAAACTGAGTTGCCCATATCATGGGATACCCTGCTGCCCTGTACTCTTTGCTGGAAAAAAATGGAGGTTAATGCAAAGACAGCAACTTACAGCACTTTTATATGCAGAGTCCCTGAAAAAGAGCTTCTCTGCAGTCAGTGCTGGATGGGATCAAAAGCACACCAAAAGTAACTTTTCAAGAGCTTTTATCTGCTCATCACTGCTTCATGGACTTCCTGCTTGCCCCTGATTTGTTCCTGAGATCATATGACATGCGATCCCTGTTCTTCCTGATATTCTGCATCTAAGAACTTTAACATATTCTCTATTATTGAGATGCTAAAGATATGGCTATCTTTTAACTGGATGTGGAAAAGGGGCTTGATAGGGTGGACTGGTCCAACTGGAAATTTGTTCTTCAGAAGGTGGGATTAGGAAATAATTTCAGAGATTGGATCTTGTCGATTTATGAAAAACCCATGACACATATTAAGACAATAATATATAGACTAAACACATCTTGCTGAAACAGGGTCAAGACAATGCTATCCACTCTCTCTCTTTTTCTTTTTCCCATGGTTGTAGAACCTTTGGCACAAGTCATCCAAATGAATCTGGAATTAAAGGAATAACACTAGAATGGACAGAGCACGAACATCTCCTTTACTCAAATGATATGATAATTTACATAGATGATTATAAGACCTGCCTGCACTATCTCTTAGATCATGTATAAAACTCAACTGTATTTTCAGAATACAAAGTAAACTGGGGGAAAACACAGGCCATCTGTTGAAATCTACTGGCTGATTTGAACCATGTAATTTACCCACAACTTGGCAAAAGCAGGGCTATAGTATATTTTTTTTTTGTACTTTCTGTTTCTTGCTTGATAGAAAAATACAGGTAAAAAGCTTATGTAAGAGAATAGTCAAAGTACAGCAGTTACGTTTGATTTAAACATTTTACACTCTCACAATCTGGCATAATAGGAGTTGGTGGACAAATCAAAAACAGTTAAAGAACATAAAGAAGTCCACAGGAAATGCCAGCTGACTCATGGCATAGGTCAATGTCCACAGGGAGAACAAATAAGGAAGAACAACGCACTATCCAGTAGTGCTATGGTACCTGAAGATCAATTTGGTTAACAGGAGAGTTCGACCTTCATCTCCCCCACCCCTCCCACAGTGCCAGAAATCTTTAAATTGCACTGAAGTGGCTTGTAGGCACCAAATTCAGTTCCAACAGGGAACTACAACAGATATACTTTATCCTCCTAAGGCAACTATGAGCAAAATGGGAGCCTCCAGGCAATAAATGGGGAAGTGGCCAATCAGTACAGTAGGAAGTAGAAAACAAACAGATTTGCACTTATCTTATAGACTGCAATCCCCATCTCTCTGGAATGGCTCCAGCTTCAGTTTCAACAGTGATATCAAATGCACAGATACAGCTTTTAATCACAAGCTAGTAAATCAAATAAACAGAGTTCCTTCAGTCCCCTTCTGACTCCGAACTCTCCAGTTCCATCTGCCGAGATGGATGCTTCTTGAAATCTAGCTCCGTTTTTTCGGCTCATCGGCCTGTGTCTCCCGGATCACTGAAGTGCCAAGTTTTGCCACCGTAGGTCACCTGCAACCAAGCTGGTAGTAGAAATGAATGGACTATTCCCAAGTGGTGCAGTTTTTGGCACATCGCATCGAATTGCTTGTGGCGGGCACAAGTCTGAAAGGATAGGTCAGGGTAAAGTTCCACATCTTTACCCTGCACTAACAGAGGGTAGGCTGCCCTGGTGGCATTTATCACTGCGTCCCGAACTTCCGAGCCCATTGTTTTAAGGACCACCGTGCGTGGGGTATTAGAATCAGCCGGTCGGACTCTGGGAGTAATTCTGAAGACCTGCCTCAGCTCAGACCATTCAAAGTCATCCGGGAGAGACAGTGATTCAGCAAGCCATTGTTTTAAGAAAATGAGCAGATTCGGTCCCTCACTGCCCTCCACTAAGCCCACCACACGCACGTTACCAGTGCGGAACATGTTCTCTATAGTTTCCATCCTGCCCCTTAATTGTTGATTGTCCTTTGTGAGCTGGGCTGCAGTGGCCTGCGCCGACAAGGAGCATTTGTCAGCCTCTGCCACCGAAGATGTAAGGGCAGTGATGGCAGCATCATGTGTTTCAAGCCGTGTTAGTGTCTTCTCTATTTTGGCATCCATGGCACGGACTGAGTCCAGTATGGTCTGCCAGGGTGGTTCTTTAGTACCAGAGGATGCAGCGTGGTCTGGCATGTCTGTGTCCTTGCTCGTAATACTTGTAGATGGAGCAGGCCACTGCAGTCCGGAGACTTGGTTCGATGCATTTTTGTTACGCCCCATAGTTGATTTTGGTATCGTTCGATGCCTCGGAAGTTAAGGAAACTAAAGAGCCCTTCAAAACTTTCCTTTAACACCTTAAAATTTTGTTTTTTCTGACTTCTGTGGAGAGAAAAGAGAGGAGCAATTGAAGGTGCATCCTGCCTCGAGGCTGGCTCTCTAGCGCCCCCTTCTATAATAGATTATTAGGGTATCAAGATGATTAAGGATATATGAAAACTGTTCAAAGCTAATTACCCTAATTTAATAGGCAAGATTTTTTCAGACCTTACAATGTGGCAATCCTGGGCTATCTTCTTGATTGGGTGAGTCAATGTGATAACAATAAAAATCTCATCTATAATCTTGGCTATTTTTTTCAATCTCTCCCATTCGAGCTTAAAAAGGCTTTATATCTCTGAGAAAACAATATGTAAGCATCATACTTTGGAAAGCTAACAAAAACTTAGAATATCTCTTAAGAAATTACATCTTTCAATTCAGCTAGGGAACGGGCTCTCCCAAATTTCTGCTTGTATTATAGCGTAACACAAGTGGAACAAACAGCTGAATAGCTTAGGTCACAGCTAGATTTAACTTCAGTATGGGTCAATACTGAAACTTCTCTCACCCCTTTAACAGATCTAAGAGCAACTCTTCATTGAAACCTTTATGCCAGCACCTTTTATGACTCTATTTCTGCTTTAACTAAATGCTCACCCACCTCTGGCAAGAAATGAATAGGCTAACATGGGAGAGGAGGCATCTTTCAATTTTTTCTCCAATAGTTAGAAATACGGGCCTGGAAATTCAGAGTTGTACCAGCACAAGTGCGGAATTGCGCCGAGGAGCCATATTCATGAGCCATTGCGCAGTAAAATCCATTGTGCCAATGCGACTATAATGTATCTTGAACAAGTGCGGGGCATTCCATGAATATCCAGCGAGTGGCATATTCAACCGTGAAACTATGGCACACTGTGGAGCAAATCGAAGTTGCTCTGACCAGACTTGTTCCTGTAAAAACAGGGTGCAAACACACAGCCAGCAGTTGTGCCAAGACTGGGAATGAGAGGGAGTGATACAGAGAGACAGACAGACAGACAGACACAAGACCAGACAGTGAGGGAGAGGGACAGAGAGGCGGCGTGGCAGAGGGAGAGAGGGTAGAGAGAGATAGAGACACACACACACACACACACACAAAACCTGTGTACCAGGGTGGCACACAGCCAGCAGTCATCTGCCCAGGGGGACAGTGGACAGCAGGAGCCATGGATAGTGTGCCCTTCTTGATGGAGGCAGTAATGAGGGTGTGAGGGGGTAGGAGGGACAGTTATGTGGCCGACGAAGGGCATGTCAGCAGTATGCCCGACACAGGTGCTACTGTGCCTGCATTACCTTTGAGAACTATAGTGACACTGAGATTGTGGACCGGTACCACCTGAACAGGGCCATTCTGGGGCAGCTCTGCAACCTGTGCAGTGAGGCAATGCAGGCACCCACCAGATGGAGCCACACCATGTCCGTGGAGACAAAGGTGACCGCCGTCATATGCGTGCTGGCCCGGGCACCTTCCAAAAAGCAACAGGGGACACCACGGGCATCACCGAGTTGGCCACATCCCGCCTCCTTGCACAGTTTCTCAATGCTCTGCTGCCATGTGCTTCGGAATTCATCCATTTCCCCAGCACAAAGGTGGAGCGTACAGCAATTATGCAGGACTTCCATGGGGTGGCACGCATGCCTAGCATGATTGGGGCCATTGACTGCACCCACATGGGCATCCACATGCCACCTGGCCCTGAGAGACTGGTGTATATCAACAGGAAGGGGAGCCCGAGCATCAACTGTCAGGTGGTGTGCAATGCCACAGGGTGCATCACCAATGTCTGCGCCACACACCCTGGGAGTGCACACGACACATTCATCTGGCACAGCTCTGTGCTGTGCCAGAGATTGGAATGTGGGGACATCCTCAAAGGCCACCTAGTGGGTAAGTATGGCATGGGCAAGGTGCGATGGGAAGAGCAGACCGGGGGATGGGGGTGGGCAGGGTGTGCATGGTGGCGTGGGCACTAGACACAGGCAAGGGGCACAGCACAGCATAGTAGAGGGCTAACCATGTTATTCTCCACACAGGTGACAGCGCATACCCACTGAGGCCCTGGCTGCTGTCCAAAAGCTGTGAGTAGTCATCATTGGAGTCGGACCCTGCCCCGATCTATGTCTCTGCACACAGGATACCAGGGCTGGCATCCTGCAGGATCACATCCAGGGCCTTGTCCGACCCTAGGTCCAGGACATCAACAGGCACTGTGGTGCTGAGCTGCAGCCTGTCGGGCCCCTGGATGCCGGTGGATGTAGAAGGCTGGTCATCTGGGGCCGTACCAGCGGCCACAGATGCCGCTGCTGCTGCCGGTGCCCCATCCTCTGCACGGAGGCATGCTGGTGCTGCAAGAGAAGAGAGGCATGTCAGTGATGCAATGCCCACATGTGCCCCTCCATACACTGTCACTGCATGTGTCCTGAAGCATGGTATGCACGTGGGTGCACACACATGCTCATGACATGCATGATGGCTGCATGCACGCCAGCATGCCTGTGTATGCACCCTCCGGGCCACCAGCCGTGCATCTCTGACATACATACCATGCAGTGATGGACTGCCACCTGTCTGGACCCTCCTCCAGGCACACCCTCCACTGTGGTGCGGTGCATGGTGGCTGCCACCAACTCCTCTGTCGGCGTCAGTGTGGGTGCATCCACTGGCCTTCCCCCAGTGGCATTACGGGATACTCTGATGGCAGCCACCTTCTACTTAATCTGCTGCCTGTCAGTCCCAACCATTTTGTGGCACTCCTGCACTGACCGCTGGTGGCTGCCGTGCTGGTTCACATAGGTCACCACCTCCACCTATGCAGCAGCTGTGGCCTGTGGTGTGCCCATGGCACCACTCAACAGGGTCTCCCTGTCGAGGTAGGCCTCAAACAGGGCATCTGTCTCAGCCTTAGTGAAGTTGGGCCTGCGCTTCTGTGCAGGCCCCCGCTCCTCGCCCTCCTCTTGTGCCGACATGTTGCCTCTTGTGGGCAAGGATAGCACAGTGTGTCAGTGGCAGCATCTCCCTGGTCCGTCCCCCCCTACAGTGCTGTCTGCTCCCAGTGTGCTGCAGCGGCATCCACCACTTACCTAGCAAAGTTGCAATACCGGTCCATGACCTATGCTGTTCCCTGGTGCTTATGAGATGCAATGCATGCAAATGAGGTTGAGCGCAACAGTAATGACATGCTAATGCACCCCACTGCACCACGCATTGTCTGATGAGCTCATTTGCATGCAGCCTCTGAATATCGAGATATTTTTTTTTTGAAATTTAAGTTTATTAGTTTCAAAGGTAATACAACCAAAAAACCATAATATCAAAAAATAGACCATTAAATCCGACTTGGACCAAAATAATTCCCCCCCCAACCCCCTCCCCTAACCAATATAATAAATAACAAGGCACAATCAAGAATAAAACAACATAAAATATCAGTCTGTCAATCCATGTGCCAAGAGTGTGTACCCTTCACCCCTCTCCTCCCCAAGGTGCACCCGCTAAATCATAAATTAACAATTTCTGAACTCTGGATATCACTCCTATTAAACAACCTGTCTAATATTCAGATCAACCATCCAGGTTATAATAAGGGGAACATATCTTAACACCACGGTAAGACGGTATACTAAGGTAACAGCTGCTATAATATATAGTATGAGAGTCCAGGGATCAGGTCATCAAATTTTTCCTTAAGGTAAGCAAAGAGACTGGAGCTTACCCCATCTTTTATAATATAAGTCCATACGGTTCTTATAACTGGCAATCAAATTTTCGGACTGGAGATATGACATCAATTCTTTTAACCAGACCGCGAAGGACAGTGCCAACTGGTCCTTCCAATGCCTTAAAACCAACTTTTTAGCTGCCATAGATATCAGGGCCATATGGTACCTACGCTCCACACTATCAATCAGGGAAAAGTCACCCAGTATGCAAATTTCTGGAGAGAAAAATCTTCTCAGACCCAGGAGGGGTTCTAGGGTCTCCCGAATCAAAGACCACAATGGGGCAACCTTAACACATTCCCAAAAGACATGAATCAGGGTGCCCTCGTCTTGCAGCACCTGAAGCACACACTGGAGCAGGAGTCAACTTACGCTGAAAAAGCTTGACCGGAGTGAAATATAGATTATTAACAATGTTATATTGAACTAACAAAACCTGTCCTAGCGTGTGATACCTGTGTAGATTAGGCCAATAGGTTCTCACAATGGTACATCCTCGGGAAGAAGATGAGTCAGACCGAGGGACCACCAACCTCCTCCCCCAAGTTAAAAGTCAAGAGGTAGGAGTATATCTGCGAAATGGAGTGGGGCCGGGACGCCAACATAATAACGTTGGAGAGGAAGGGATGAACCACAGATTGCTTAAACACTGTTCCAAACTTACTACTCACCAGATGCCGGAGCTGAAACACCTTAAAAGTCTCTCTGCTTGGGATATCAAATCTGGATAGAATATCGCTTGATGTGAAAAGCGAAGCTTGGCTGTACAAATGCTCAACCCTGGACTCTTTAAGTTGTGGGAGCCAGTTTGTTCCTAACCAAGAGCCCCCTAAAGTAATATTGGGATTGAGAAAAATCGGCTGCCCTGAGTCCGTATGGTTGGAAATCCGGAAAAACCTGAGACACTGGGCCCACACTTTAAGAGATACTGCCACCGTATCGTCCGAGATCAATTGTGAGAGGATTTTCAGGGTAAGATAGGGAAGGGTGGATATGTCAAATCTAAGCTCGGAGAGAAAAGCCGATTCTAGCTGAAGCCAAATTGGGGACTGGCTTTCAGGCTCCATCGAGAACCACCTTCCCAGCTATGCCCAATAATATAGTTGAAAATTCAGAAGTCTTAGGCCTCCTCTTTCTTTGGGAAGTGATAGAGAGCCGTATGAACACCGCACCCCTTTCCCTCTCCAGATCAAAGTGGAAAACAAACTATGAAGCTGCTGAAAAAAGGAAAGAGGGAGCCAGAGGTTGGTAAGATTCAGTGGGTAAAAAATCCGGGGAAGAACATTCATCTTGATGATATTAATTCTGCCCCATAAGGAAATAGGAAGGGATGCCCAGCGCTGTAAGTCTTGAGTAATTGAGTCTCTAATCTTAACTAAATTTGGTTTTTTAAGCAATAGCGGGTCAGTAGAGAAGTAGATCCCCAGATACTTAATTGACTTGGAAGCCCACCTCATACCAAAGGAAGAAAAACATCCCTTAAAAGTATAGTTATTTAGCGGAAAGATCTCACATTTTGAAATATTTAATTTATAACCAGAAAAGGAGCTAAACCGTTTAATAATGCCCAAAGCAGCATCTAATGATGCTACTGGGTCTGACAGATAAAAGAGGGCATCATCTGCATACGCAGAAAGAACTAGCTCCCGATTATAGAATCTGATCCCTTTTACCTGAGGGGAAGACTTAAGACTAATCAATAGAGGCTCCAAGTATAAAGTAAATAATAAAGGAGGAGGGCAGCCTGCCTAGTGCCGCAAGAAGACTGAAAGAGGGGGATAATATCCCATTGCAATAGATTTTTGCAGAGGGGCACCTATAGAACACCCGTATCAGGTTGAGAAAGGGGGTCAGGAAGCCCATTTCCTCCATAACCGTCCACAAAAAGGACCAATCAACCCGATCAAATGCTTTCTCAGCATCTAAAAAGACTAACACAACCGGGTCTGAAGTAGACCGGGCGTATTGCGAGATATGCAAAGGGTCCTCAGATGGTCAGCTGCTGATCTCCCGGAAACAAAACCTGCCTGTTCAGGGCTCAAAAGCTCTGCCCAGATCTTTTTAATCCTCTCAGCCAATATTTGGCTAGTATCTTAACATCATAGTTCTGAAGAGAAATGGGACGGTAGCTAGCGGATCAGAAGGTTCCTTATCCACTTTAGGAATTAAAACTATGATGGCCTCGAACAATGCCGGATCAAGTTCCACTGCAACTAGAAAGTAATTATATAGCTTAAGCAAGCTAGGAACTAAATCTTTAGCAAAAACTTTGTAAAAATTCGCTGGGAACCCATCTGGACCCGGTGCTTTGTCCGGAGCCAGAGAGGCAATAGTGTTCTGGATCTCTTCGGTTGAGATAGGAGCCAATAAGCTCGCTTGTTGGGACTCCAATATACTCGGAACACCAATACCTCTAACATATTTGCTGACCTCCGCCCTTGTGTGAGATGTCGGAAGAGGACTGTAAGGATTGGAATAGTATTCCCTAAAGACCTGAGCAATCTCTCTGGGCAAGGAAACAGTATTCCCGGATGAGGAAACCAAAGAAGGAATAAGCCTTGAGCCTTCAAGCGTACGCAAGCGCAAGGCCAGTAACTTACCGTTCTCACGAGATCAATATATTTAGCCTGAGTTTAACTAGACAATACTCTATCTTTTCTTTCAGAAGGTCCGGTATTCATTCTTAACTGAAAGGAGTTCCTTAAGGTCTGAAACCGAAGAAGTTGATGAGTACTTACCTTCTAGCTCCCTTATCCTACCCACCAACTCTAACGACCTAGCCAACCGGGTCTTCTTCCTAAGGGAAGTCATCTTGATAAGGTCACCTCTGAGATAACACTTTAATGCTCCCCATATCATATCCACTCTAGGGGTGGAGTCCATATTGTCGGCCAAGAAAAGCGATATTCTAGAACTGATCTCCGAGACACAATGCCAATCCTTTAATAGTTGAGTGTTTAGTCTCCACATGGAGTCACGAGAATAATCAGGGCTTGAAGAGAGGTGTAGCCAAACCAAGGCATGATCTGACACAATAATCGACTCTATACCAGATAAAGACACACTCGAGAGAAGAGATAAACTAACTAAAATCATATCCAGTCTCGATTTAGTACCATGTGACTGGGATTGGAAGGAAAAGGCCCGACAAGAAGGATTGGCAATACGCCATGGATCACCAAGGCTAGCATTGAGACCATTTTCGAGAGAGCTTTCTGGGTCAAGAAGGTGCCCGCCTGTCCAGGGGCTCTCTATCCAACGACGAGGAGAAAGGCACATTCCAGTCCCCCCCTAACACGTATTGAGTTGGCAAGAAGCTAGCCAACTTATCTGTTAACTTCGTGAAGAATTCAGGACTACTTCCTACCGGTCCATATACCGAACCTAGGACTATATTCACTCCGTTTAGGTTGCCCTTAACTAAAATGAATCTCCCTTCTGGGTCCGAGCAGACCACATCCTTAGTAAATAAAACGTGTCTCTTAACAAGAATCGCCACCCCTTTACTGAAGTGAGAATTCCCAGCAAGGTAAACTTGGGAGAACCCAGACCGAGAAAGCAGCTTAGCCTCATCTCAGCCTAAATGTGTTTCCTGCAGGCACAGAATGTCCACGTGAAGCAGGGAGCAATGATTGAAAACCTGCAAACGTTTAACCCGATCCCTGAGCCCTCTCACATTCCAGGATACTATTTTAACAGTACTCATAGCCACTTTAAAATGATCTCACTGCAATTGGATATCCAGAGAAAGTATCTCCAACATACTACAGCAGGGTGCACCTCCCTTATAAGAAATTTGAAATCCCATCGCACAAATCCCACCCACCTCCCTTTAAATACAACCCAGACCCGAACTAAAAATTACTTGAGACATCAACCTGTAGCCCCCCACATGCCCCCCAACCCCAGACTCTAAAATGAATTGACAGATAAGCCATCCTAAAAGGGATCTCCCCAAAAAGTAAGACTGCTGGACCCAGTACTATGATCAATACATGACCCCCCAGAACACCCCAGAGAACCAGCCCACAAGAACTATGTACAGATGGGGGTCCCATAGTAAAGCTCAAAGTACAACCCATTACTTCCCGGTTACGGGCCCCACACCCCACGCTTAATCTCTAAACCCCCAGCACCAAAAGCCGAAAGCCATATAATATCAAAACCCAAACTCCCTCAACATAGCTATGACCCCCATAACTACCAACCAAATCACTACTACCAATCCGCCCAGGGCAGATTAGCAACCCCCCATGCACGGCCTGTGATGACACATCCACCACGCAAAATCACCAAGCCCCCATAGCGCTCCCCACCCACCCGCCCCTCATATACCAATGCAGCAAAAGGATTAAGAACTCTAAAGAAAGGGGTAAGGGGAGGAAAAAAGGCAGATAGTCATAAGCACAGACAAGCCCCCAATGTCAAACCATTCCTTAGACCCCTTCCCAGCAGGCGACCCCATAGTGGACCTCCCACACCTCAATAATCAAATGGCCACCTACCCGGATCAGCACCAGACGAGAGACAGGGACGCAGTCTCAACACATGTCCTTCCTCAGAAGACAGAGAGGTAGCTCATCGGGAATTCAGCATAGCGGTTGCTGTTTCCAAGGGGACCCTTAATGCCGCCGGACCATAACTGGTCCACCCCCTATGAAGTTCCCTCCCGGAAACCATTTCCCTGAGAAAAACGTTCCACCGCCGGCCCACGCACTTCGTAAACGGGACCCACAATGCGAGCCCAGGCCCCAACCCAGTGACCCACCACGCCCCGCTCCGCGGCCATCCCGCCAGAGGAACCCCAAAAAGAAGCCCAGACAACCAGACAAGACCAAGAAAACGCCAGCACAAGAAACAACACGAAGGTAGGTGACGAAAGGGATGGGCAAGGGTAATACAGAAGGCCGGGGACGCCACAACAACCACAACGATAAACATATAGACCAATAAACAACACAAAAACGTTAAGAAACAGGAATTAACACAGCGTCCATAAGTCTTTCATGCAGTCCTCAACCGGATCCCTTGAACAGGTCAGGCAGTCGATTGGTAAGCTCCTTGTGGGCCGCTTCAGGGGTGTTGAAACTTGTGGCTAAGCCTCCTACAGTCACTCTTAAGGTTGCAGGGTAAATCATCCTGAATGGAATAGCTGCAGCTATAAGCTTCTGGACTATTTGATGGTACGCTGCTCTCTTCTCCCGTATCTCCTTGGGAAGGTCCTGGGCAATCCGAATCTTCGAGGTACCCCACAAAATTTCTTTAAGCTCCCGGGCTTTCTCATACACATGCTGCCTTTCCAGGTTGCTTAAAAATGTAATGATAATCGGACGTGGGGGGGGCTCCAGCTGTAGGTCGAGGGCGCAGCGAACGATGAGCCCTTTCAAGGTGGTAGGATGCACTTATGGGAGATGGGCCCACTATCTTCACAAAAAACCTCTGCAGGAAAGCCATGAGGTCTGGGCCCTCTTCCAACTCCGGGAAGACCAATTATAAGCAAATTGTTTCAGCGATTTCGCCCCTCTAGGTCCTCGGTCTTAAGTTGGAGTTTCTTCACTTGCTGTCTTAGGTCAGATATCTCCAATTCAGCCCTGGATCTCCAGTTTTCAACAGAAGTAACCTTAACCTCCACATCCGAGACCTTTTTAGTAACATCAGAAAGGTTTCATCGTAAGGATTTAAGTTCCCCTGTAAGATCCACAAGCAGCTCTTTCAAGGGTGCAAGCTCCTGGAGAAATTTATCCTCCGATAACGGCATAGGCTGTGGTGATTTATCGCTTCCACGGTCCGGCCTAGCTGGGGCCTGGTTCCTCTGCTTTTTTGCGGCCTTCTCAGGGGTTGCTGGAGGAGTGTGCTTGGTGAAGGCCTGTTTTGAATCCACCTCCATCACGATCCAGCTAAGGCTTGAAAATCCAAAACAAGGATTTTTATTGATGGCAAAGAGTTATACCACCTACTATTTAACTGTATTTCTGAAAAAAAAACATTAACAAATGCACTTTAAATTGCAGATTAGGCGGCCAGAGGGGGGAGCTCAGGATCTCAGCTGCTGCTCAGATGGATGCCATCACGTGACCCCTGAATATCGAGATATTGCACCATGCACAATGGTGTTGCAAGTGGCGGCACAATGCCAGCGCATGCGCACTGCGCTATCATGGTGTCAGTCGCACACCATGTGTGGACAGCGTGATGCAGTGACATTGTGCATGTTGCGCACTGGGTACCATGCCCTATCGTGCATGTGCACACTGGCGGGTGGCCTCTGACCCCTGGGTCAGACCTCCGTGACCCTGCCTAGCCACGCCCAGTGCACATTTTCAGCACTGCGCGATGGGAAGGCACTGCGCAGTCTCCTGTGCAATGCACAGCTGGCACCTGTAGTGGACACGAGCGCCTCCTCCTGCCATTTTTGCTGCCAAACATGATAAAGTGCAATGGCGCAGGGTAGAAGATGACGCGCCCAGAACTGGTCCCAAGTTGAACTAGCCAGCCTTGTGGCCTGTGTGGAGCCCCCACGCCCCACAGCTGTTTGGGCAGGTGCCCTTGCAACAGGCCAGGGGCACTGTGTGGCAGGCTATTGCTGCCAGCCTGGAGCGTAGCACCAGGGTGCCCAGAACTGGGGAACAGTGCAGGCACTGGTATGGTGACCTGATGAGACAGGCCCTTAACCAGCTGAGGAAGCTTCAGGCACGTGCCAGGCGTGGGGCAGTGCCACAGCCAGGTAAGTCATCTCATGTTGCATGTCTGCCCTGGTGCTGTACTGTGGTGTTGGCTTGGCTGCCTGGCATGCCCTGCAGAGTGGTACACTGTTATCGTGCACATCACAGAGTGGCATTGCCAGCTTCCGCTTGTGTTGCAATGCAGCTGTGCAGGTGTGTGAGATGTGTCGGGCAGGGGCACACCCTGTGCACAGGGGTCTGGGGGGGAGCTGCTGTAGTCGGCTACTGATGTGCACCTGTCTTCTTTCCATTCCCAGGACTGGAGGATTGCAGGCAGGCCAGGGCTGCGGCAGCACTAGACCGGGCGGTGCACCATGATGGTGGAGGACCAGCACCAGCAGAGCCACAGGGGGCAGGTAAGCACTGTCATGGTCCTTCGCACTGTACATGGGGGGTGGCAGGGGGAGTGTGTGTGGGCATGGCCACCTGTGCCATGTGCCATGGCAGCTGTGTGTGTCGCACTGTGCATGGTGCATGCCACTGTGGCACGTCCATTGGACATGTGTGCCAGCTGTTGGTGGGGTGGGCATGCACCCGGCTGCCACCATTGTTGCTGTGGTGCTGCCAGTGCACTGTGCCATGTGACTGTCATTGCGCAGTTGTGTGGCCGTTGTGCGGTGGGGACCACCTCTGTGCAATGTCGTGGTGCACCGTGTTGCTGGCTGGCATTGGCCCACTCCCCTGCAGGTGGCCATTACGGGCCCTCCAGGGGTGTGTGGTTCTGCTGCCCATTGTGCACTGTGAGTGGACATGGTTCCTTGGGCCAGTGCACTGATCACCTGTCCTTTCCCTTGTTATAGGTGTCCAGCGGCCAGTGTGGAGACCAACCAGAATGATGCTAAGCCTGCTGATGCATGAGACCCTGCTCATTGTGTCGAGCATCTTAGAGGTGGTGGTGGCCATGAGGAGGATGATGACAGTGGAAAGGATGGAGCGACAGCTCACCAGGGTGGCCGGACGGAGCCATCAATAGAGTTGCCCCTGGTTTCCCCTGTTTCCCCTATTGAACCTTTCCTTACAGTCCCCTCTTCCACTGTACAGTCCCTGTTCCCTGTCCCCTTCTGTCGCTGTACCTACCCTTTCCCAGCCCCTGTTGTTTCTGTACATATTTGTGTTAAACATATATATTTTCTGACATACCTGCCTGTGTCTGTATCTGCTTTGCAGGTGTTGTGAAGAGCCATGCTGCAGTGGCCCAGTGTCTGTCCATGTGGTGTGCATGAGAGGGGGCATGTGTTGTGCTTCCATGGTTCCCTGCTGTGTGCTGTGGTGTGTCCCACCATGGCGGTGTCCATCCCCTGGATTGGTGGCTGTGCCTTGGTGTACCTATGGGGCAGCTATCATGGGTGTGTGGCGGATGTGTGCATGGTGGTAGTACACGGCCATGGTCATTGGTTGGGTACTGTCTGCACACTGTGTTGGGGTCCTCTGCTTGGCATTGAGCAGCCTATCCCATGTGGTTTGCCACACTGCCTGCAACCCGGCCCATTCAGTGCCCACTGTATGGGCTCCCTGTGTGTCTGTGTGGCATGTGTGTGCTTGGCTGCATGGTCCTGGGTGTGGCCTGCTATGATCTGGGGGGGCATGGCCAGTAGCCTGCCGGGGGAGCTCCCTTGGTGGCCCTCCATTGGACAGTGGCACCTCCTGTCGCCTGCTATCTGTGCCAGTGTTGTGTTCCGGGGTCCAGTGTCTGGGTGCCTGTGTATACCCTGCTGTGCCCAACTGGTGGAGGCCTCCTGTAGCCTGTCACTGTGCCTGCATGGCTTTGTCCCTGGATCTGTTCTCTGTGCCCTGCCCCCCTCTTTTGCTGTGCTGCTCTGCTGCCATGGTTGCGCTGGAGCATCTCTGTTTGTGCCATGGCGCAACTCTGCCATATTCAGCTGCATTGCGCTGGCACTGTTCGGCCTGCGCAACCTCTGAATATGACTCCAGTTGCACCATGGTGCATCGGATTTGCGCTGCGCCGGACTTTGCCACATTTCTGAATATCCAGGCCATACAGTACATTGCAGGCTGACTTACATAGACAGCAACCAGAAATTGTGGAGGCACTGGCAGGTACTGAAGGATGTTGAGTTCCCCACGGCTGTCTACTGCTCTGATGTCAGCTGCAGGGGATGCTGGGATTTGTGGTGGCAGAGGATGTCTGCCTTGGAGTAGATGGGATTGGTTTGATATGGTCTCCTATACTACAGTGGACAGTAAGTGAACCAAGGTGTTTTTGTATGGGGGTGCACATTGGGACTGGTCCTACAGTTGAGTGTGGGACCCTTTATGCTGACTGTTCCCCTTTATTTTTTTTTTACTTTTTATTTATAACATTTTCCAGTTTCAAAGATATAACAGACACAACACACACTCAGACAAAACAAAGCTTGACAGTTAATAAATTCAAATATAGTTACTCCGTATACATTAATAGTCGAATTAACACACTTCTAGATGGGCTGTAGGACACAAACACAAATGAGTACACTACTGAGGGGAGAAGTTCATTTCCAGATTGGGGTATCTCTGGCATAAAATCATGTCTATGCAATGAAAGATACAAAACCCAGCATCTCCAAATTAACTCAAATTGTTCCAGTCTTTTATTAACCATTGCTACTAGTCACTCCATCCCATAGATCCCAATCACCAGATCATGCCACTGGTCCAAAAAGGGAGCCTCATCAGAAAGCAGCTTTCTGGTTATTGCCTTCTTAGCCACCAGAAAGCATATGGTAAGTGATTTCTTAGTGTTTAAATCCCAACATCCTCCAGGTAATTAGTAAAAAGAAAAAAGTCAGGCGTGAGCTGGAGGGAAGGTATAAAAAGCTCCAAAAGGGCATTCTGTAGGGTTTGTATAAAAGGCCAAAGCACTGGACAAAGACAAAAAATATGTTCATGGGTAGCAGGCGAAGCCCCACACCCCCTCCAGCACACTGCACTTTTACCCTCCAAATATGTTGCCTGAATGGCTAGTGTAACCCCCCTACAAATGGGGGTTCCCAAAAAGTCTTCCTTGAGTTTGCCTAAATGCTCATTGCCAGGCTGGTGTCCTGTGTTTTAGCAGTTTAAAGGTTATTGCCAGAGAGTGCCTGTATAGCATCCATTTACTGTCTCTTTAAGAGCTGCCTAGATTGCAGTTATAATGAACCTGGAGGGGAAGCCCTTGTTGTGACTGATAGAGAAATCAGCCAACCGAACCTTTTGGATCCTGGGTAAAGTCCCAGGCTGTTTGCAGCTACTTTCAGTGTGAGTTGGGAGTGAAAGAAGTAACAGCTCGAGATAGTCGAGCAGTAATCCTGCATTGATTCGTGCGGGTGAGAACTGTGAAAGGGCTGAGTTTTGGCCTGCTGTCTGCCTGCTGATCTGAGAGGGAAACTGAAGTTTATTTGGACTGAATCCAAATTGTGAGGACGATTTAAGCCACAGAATTGTGACCAGGGTTTAACCTGAAGAAGACCTAAGATTTGCTGAATGCGATCAGCCTGTCAGGATTTCCAGCCACCTCTGAACTCCCGGTTTGTGCAGAAACTCTGTAATTGCGACCGGATAGCAATCTGCCTGGTACAGTAGAATTTCTTACATGTAAATGTGCTGTGTGCTGTTAGTGGGTCGTGATTTGGTTCCCCACTGTTTGCTGAACTGTGTTCTGCTTGCTGGAGGCTTTATCCAGCTCCCACGGACTGAGTCCATATTCATCTCCATTTGGCCTGGGCCTTGCCACACTGGCCCAGCCAGACTACCTGCTGCACAGAGAAAGCCATCAACAAGAGACCTGCCTGGGGATTAGCCACCTGCTCACACTTTGAACAGGAATGTTGCCTCGGTGATTTTGTGGGGGCACTGCTTCTCCTGGCACTCCAGTTCAACCACCTGCTGTCTCGATTTTGTCCTGCCTGTTTCCTGTATTGGGTATTGTGAGTAAACGTCAGGGTAGCTCCCTGCAACAACAGCTAAATCTAAAGTGTTGTCATCTGATTGCTTTGTTGTCTTTTCTGTCATGAACTGAGCCCTCCAGCTCCAGATTACAAATAGTGTGTGTTGTGCATGTTGCTGTCTTCTATCACAGGGCCCCAACCAGCTGTGACACTGGCCTACCCCGAGCAACGTTCCTTGCTAGCCCACCATCTTCCTATCTGGGTACCCAGTGTGTGTGACTGTGTAGGGACTCTGAAGTGCCTGCATAACTGTCTGATTGATATAGTCTTTATGCAAATCAACCTGATTATGCCCTTCCCTTGCTCAAGTCCCCTGAATAAATCAGATCTAACTCTTTTTGCATTTAACCTGACTGTGGTTCCAGTCTGTGCCAAAAGTACTGTACTGTTACTATTTGCTGTGCATAACCTTGTGTAACCCCTAGATGGCGCTATCCCAGGGGCTACTACCCCTGCCTGATTTGCCACTAACAGGTTGAGGGGCCTGGATCCAATGGCGGGTGCCTCCACCCAGAGGTCAGGGTTTGCAATAGTTAAACTAACTTGGTCACAGCCCTCTGGGACACTGCAACCCCCCTTTCTTCCCACTAGTGGCCCACACAATATATCAGAATTACCTTCACAGTATACACTTCCCCCAGGTCTGGTTCGGCACTGGGACCTCCTGTGAAATGAGATACAGTGCAACAATCACAGTACAGTACTTTAACATAGACAAATACCTCAGGCAGTATAACTTTGCTGAAACAAGCAGCTCTGATTTATTTAGGGGATATAACAAGGACAGGGAAATCAGGTTAATTAGCTTATCACTCTAATAATCTACCTATGGCTCTGTGCACAGGCCTATCCCTATCAGTTACTGTCCCTGGGTACCCAAGCCTAGTGGCTAGTCCAAACGTGGCAGCTGGTAGGGCCCTTTCACACAGAGAAAAGGAGAATTAAACAGTCAACAGTACAGTAATTCCATTTGGATTTAATGTGGCAATTCAACAGGACGACCCTGAATTAGTACTCGACCTCCAAATAAGATAGGGTCCTTCAATGTCAGCAGGGCTCACTTGAGGTACACAAACCTCTTCACACATCCATATAAAAAAGCACTATACCAGGCAGGCTGCATCTGTATCCCGACGTAATTACTGCACAATACCCAGGAGAACACACAGCAGATTCAGTTCCTGACAGACCGAGTGTAATTTTCAGCAATTCCTCCAGTCTTCTACAGGGTGAGCCTGGTTTCTACTCTTCAGAGATCCTTTGATTCTTTTCACAGGACGGATTCAGTCTAACAAGCTGCAGACGGAACTCTGGGCCTTACACACGTTTTTGACTAAAACTGCACACTGAAAAGTACAGGGCTCCTTCCTTCTTCACTGCCAAAGCTCAACTGAACTCCAACACGACAAAAACCGGGCACTTCCTTTGAGTTCCTCCCAGTTCTTGACTGGATTGGCTGTCACTCACAATAGACTGCTGCTGTTGGTCCAAAGAGCACTGAAGTCTAAACTACATCTCCCAGAGTCACTGCCCATACAATCCTCTTGTGGCTGGCTCAGATTATGAGTCCAAGTTCTGATTCGTCCAAGGCACCATTTTAGAGCTAGCTTACCCCACACTGATTGGTCCAGTTCAGCAGTTCAAAACTAGAATGGGGGAACTACCAGACACAGTTCTGACTGCAAAGAAAGCAGGTTAGACAAACTGTAATTTCATTATTACTCTAAATAATTTCTGGTAAACAGTTACATCTTTCAGATAGGTTCCTTACTCCCTAGTGACTGCAAAAATTAAGTGAATTGGCAGCAGCTCGAGTGGTACTCAGAGAAGCACAAGTCCCCCATACAAACTAATTATGTCTGCAAGCAGACAGCTCTTAAAGAGACAGTACCAGAGCTCTAAAACACTCACTGATAAATGGCTTAAATGCCAAACACCATTCAGGCTTGGACATTCAAGCAAGCTCCTGGAAGTCTTTGGGAACCCCCATTTGCAAGAGGTTACACCCTTCTAGCCTGGGAAAAGCTTGACGTCCGCGTCCAACAAGTACCCCCATAAGTTTCAACTACAACCATATACATTTGCATTAGGCTGCACATGTAATCATCAGTCAATATATCATTTACCAAGAACACATTTCTGAAACATTGCAGTACGTCACTCTTTACACAGTATTACATACACATTGTACCATAACTCAAGTTATTACCTCTTGTACATGAAACCTGAAGAGAGGGGCCTTCCATCAGTTACCTTGGGCTGGATGGGGCAAGGGCACCATACTTAGAGGGCAACACAAGTAACTTGGAGTTAGCACTGATGCTCAGTTTGGGCAGTGAGCTCGGGGACACACTACTCCTTTATGGACAACATTGAGAGGCAAGTCCACAGGCCCCCCAAGTGAATCATAACTGAGGTGCACCACAGGCTTTACAGCTCGACCAGTCTTTCTGGGGGAACTGTTATAGTCTCTGCACTCTGAGCCTCATTTTCAGCATTGTCCTCACTTGTCAGGGAGTCTCCATGGGGGTAGAGAGAGGCTAGAACATGGGCACTTTCAGCTCCAGGAGTTACAGTTTCTGAGTCCACAACATTTGGCTGCATGAGAGCTTTGGACACTGGCAGTGGACTGTCAGGGCACTCAAAATACTCTTCTTGTTCGGTGTATCACCAGTCTGCCCCAATCTATCATTTTCCTCCCTGAAAGCTCAAACAGTTCAACCATACACAATGATTCCATTTCATCTGATCTGATGCTTTGCACTTCACTTTCTGGGAACATTGGCTCCAGGGATGAAGCTTGGGGCTTAGACAGTCCAGAAGGCCCAGCTTTGTCTCCAGTATTGACTTGGGGATTGCCTCAAAACAATTGACTCAGTTCAATGAAGGATAGTATTCAAAGTCACCTCACTTTCTTCCGATATGGACTGACAGTCATGCTCAACTGGGACTTGTGGAGGGAACACTTTAACTTTGCTTCTGTAGGTGCAGACTTTCTTGATCTTTCTTAGCAGCAGCTCTAGTCACTGGTCCAGAGGGGCATCTTCTAGGGGCTCAGACTCAATTAAGATTTGTCCAATGGGCAGTAAATGATTTCTATGTATTGTTTTTACATCTTTTGAATTATTCTCAGGCCTTACTTTGTACACTGGCAGATCATCTAGTTTGCCCACTACAATGTGAGGAGATGGTGCCATCGGTCAGCAATCTTGTGCTTGCCATGCAGTCCCAGATTTCTTAGCAATACCCGATCTCCCTCCTGGAGTTCCTGTGCCACCTTTGTATCCTTTCTTTGTTGGCCAGATTTCTTTGGCAGCCATGGTTTGAGCAGTTGGTACGCATGAGTTAGCTGGGCCTTTAACTTTTGCACATACTGTAAATAGTTGTCAGCTTGAACCCCATCAGGAGAGACCCCAAAACACACATCTACTGGTAGTGAGCTTCTCTTCAAACATCAAGCGGTAGGGGAGAATCCAGTGGCATCACCTTTGGTGCAGTTATAAGCATGTACCAGGGTGCTAATTTGTTGGCTCCCATCTAGGCTTGTCCTTTGGGTGCAGGGTGCCTAGCATATCTAGCAAAGTACGGTTGAAACGCTCAGGCTGTGGGTCCCCTGGGGTGGTAAGAGAGTGGTTCTGGACTTCGCACTCCCACAGAGAAAGCATCTCTTTGATCAGACGACTCTCAAAGTCTCTCTTGATCAGAATGGATTCTTTGTTGGAGCCCCATAGTGAACAAAAAGTTTTCTACAAGTACTTTGGCCACAGTGGATGCTTTCTGGTCTTCGTGGGGAAAGCTTGGGCATATCTGAGAAATGGTCAGTGACCACCAGCACACACTGATATTTCTTTGATCTGACTCCAAACTCAGAAAATCAATACAGACCAGCTCCATGGGTGCACTGGTGGTGATGTTAACAGGGGCAGCCCTCTGGGGCAAAAGCTTTCCTCTGTAAGCAGCGACTACAAGTTCGAATGTGTTGCTCCACATCAGCCCCATCTTAGGCCAATAGAATCTGGATCTCACCAAGTCAAGTGTTCTGTCTATACAAGGTGCCCCATGTGGTTGTGCAAGGACCTCAGTACTGAGTCTCGAAAGGCAGTGGGCAGCACTAGTTGTTGTTTGTCTACTTGTCCCCCTCTGTCTACTGTTTCTCTGTATAACAGTTTATTGATCAGTTTCAACTCAGGACCTTCTTTGTATAACAGTGCAGTTCTCAAATCAGTGGAGCGTAATTTGGACACATCTTTTCACAGAGGGCTTCTAAAGCTGCTTTGATCATGGGATCAGCGAGTTGAGCCAGCGGAATACTGTCATTGTCCAGCTGAGGCCAGTGCACCAATGTCTATTGCAGAAAAGTGGCAATAAGCAGGTATGCAATTCTCAGAGGGTCCAAGCAATCCACCATGCAGTCCACTGCTCCGTGGACATTTGTTCCTCCCTGTCAAACTTCGGCAGAGTGCCCGAGATGTCGGTTCTGCCAACCGGACCCAATCATTCTGGGGAACAGGCCTCCGAGAGAGCATCAGCATCTATGTGGTTCAGACCTGCTCGGTGACCGAGAGCATAGTCATATGTAGATAATGCAGAAAGCCACCTATGGCCAGTGGCATCCAACTTAGCTGAGGTCTGCACATAGGTCAAAGGATTATTGTCAGTTTTACTAGTATTTTAGCCCCATACAAGTACTCATGGAATTGGTCAACAATAGCCCACTTCAAAGCTAGAACTCTAACTTATGTACAGGATAGTTCTTTTGGATGGGGTCAGGCTTCTACTGGCAAAGGCCACTGGTCTCAGGCCATTCTCGTGCTCTTGGTACAACACAGCCCCCAACCCTTGCAAGCTAGCATCAGTGTGCAGGACGTAAGGTTTCTTGGATCGGCATAGGCCAGCACTGGAGCATGGGTAAGTTGATATATGATCTCATGAAAGCAGTCTCACAATCAGGAGTCCAGCGGACCCCAAATACTTCACTTCGGATGAAAATACACTCTTTCAGTCTTGAGAGCGCTGACTTTTGGTATTTTTTGTGGGTTGGGGATACCTTGATAAGGTTAAATAAAGGCGGATCACTCTTGAATAGTCCTTGATGAAGCGCCGATAATAACCACAGAATCAAGGAATCTTTGCAGTTCTTTTAGATTTTGGGCTGTGGCCAGGTGGTCAAGGCCTCAACTTTACTTGGGTCGAGTCTCTATTCCCTCGGTGGATACTATGTGTCCCACATACTTTACTGATGTTTGAAAGAGATTGACACTTATCAATGGACAGTTTAAGGCCAAAGTCCTCCAGTCGGGTCCAATACCTTAAATAATCTGCTCATGTTCCTCCAGTGAGCTGCCAAACACAATAACATCATCTAGGTATACCAGGCACTCCTAGTAAGTTCATGTCCCCACTGCGCTCCATCAATCGTTGAAAGTGGCTGGGGCACCTGAAATCCTTGAGGCATCCTCATGAATTCATAGAAGCCAAGCCCAGGACAGATAAAGGCCGTCTTCTCACGGTCCTCTGGGGCCATCCCGGGATCTGGTAGGTACCCACTGCGGAGATCAACAGCAGAGGGAACCTCACTCTGTTCTGCTTAGGCAGTCCAAAGTATCCTGAATGCGGGCATTGTGTACTGATCAGGATAGTCCGGGTTTAAAGCGATAACCACACATCCTTACTGTTCCATTCTTTTCCTCACTACCACAATGGGGAAGCCATAGGAGCTTCTGGATTCTTATTACACCAGCAGCTAACATCTCTTGCAGATACCGTCTCACATCATCTATGTCAGCAGGTGCCAGGCGTCGAGACCTCACCACGAAATGGTCTTTCGTCATGCAGCGAGATATGTGCTCAGCTCCTTGCACGCATCCTACATCCCATTCCTTTAAAGAAAACACCTGGTCTCTGGGCAAGCTTCTCACTGATCCTCACTTTCCATTCAGCTGGCAGCGAGAGTCGCAAATCAAACAAGTCAGGCGTTACTCTGTCATTCTTCCTTGAACTCTTGCTGTCTGGGTAGCACTGCAGTGTCTGCACAATGCACATTAGCCAGGATGCAACCTCTGTTTACTCAATGTCTCTTTCAGACACATTATGAACTTGGACCATTACCCTTCTGGCATAACATGGGCTCTAGCGGGCAAATACTAGGCCCGACCAACAGTCCCTCTGGCAATTTTCCATCGCCTGGTGCATCCAACATTAATATTTTATTCTTAACATCCTTTCTCAGTCACGGACCTCTCCTGTAAGGTACACTGGGCATTTGGCGCGAGATCAGAGACTCAGGATCCTTCTTCCATACAATTCCGACGGTTCCTCTGGTTCTGTTTTTCAGCATCTCTCTGTGCCTCATAGGCCTTCTTAATTAAAGCCGAACTCTTAAAGCTCTACTAGTCTTTGACCCCTGTTTTCATAAACAACTGTGCCAGCCTTCCGAACATATGAGCATTTGTTCCAATCAACAAAGGACACCATCATACAGTCCAGTGGGGGACACACTAAGGCTAGGGTCTCTAACTTGTTCGCCACTCCAGCCACGGAGGTGGGAAAGACAGCCAAATTCGGATATACCCGAATAGGGTAGGCCTTCTCACTTAACCCCATACATGCAGTCCTTCTAATGGTTGTAAGGGTACTTCTGACAAATGCTTCTGATACCAATCCTGGAACATAATTGTCACTTGGGAGCCACTGTCTAATACAGCTCTTGTAGACACTCCATTCACCTTTACAGTGGTCTCCATGGAGGGACCCACTATTCTGGACCAGTCTGGAGAGAGGCGGTAGTGGGGGCCTGGGCAACTGACCTTGCCACAAAGGACGTGAATTAGCATTTTGGTGCCCTCACTGGGATCATGTCGTGACCTCTACGCTGATTTCTTCTCCGAGCTCTACTTGAGCCCTATATGCAACTTTGTCAGTGTCTTTTGGGGACTGGCATTCCCCTTTTCATATGCCCCATCTTTCCCCACAATTATAGCAAAACATACTTTCTGGAGTTTGGCTGGCCGGATACACTGGGAGCCAGGGCGGGGTATTATTAACTGAAACCTGGGTGCCATCTCTGTCTCTGCGTGATAAGCATTTGGAACATCTCGTCAGTTTCTGCACTTCCATGGTCAAGGAATTGAGTTTGGAGCTATTATCAGCAGGAGATACATGGGTGGAGTACCCCCACCCCCATAGCAGATGCAGTCGGATATAGGTCAGGGCCCGTACTTGCAGGCGTGGCCTTCATAAAGGGACTGTTTTTGAATTCCGGATCTCTCTCAACAGTTCCCCCATTGTGGCATATCTTTTCCTTGTCAGAGCACTCATTGACTGTCAACCTCGTCCTGAACTTCACTTGATGGGTCATCCTCAGTCACTCGGTCAGCCAGCCACAGCTGTTGGTGCAGGTACCTCCAGTGTCGCCTTTCTCAACTCTCAATTTCTCTCATTAACTCATCATAGGAGAAGGTGGGGATTCCGATCGATTTGCCAGGCGTAACTGAAGCAAAAGCAGTTCTGAGAAGGGGCAGACTTAGCGATTCCGTCCAGTCTGGTTCGTCTAGTTCAATCAGCTGGCAAACTACTCCTTTCTGAGGCATTCTTGCAACAATTTTCCAGCCAGAGACTACACAGACAACAACTCCCTTGGTACTGTTGTGCATTTCTTACTCTCCACCACAGGTCCTCATCAGAATCTGGGCTCCCATACACATTCTCCAAGGCCTCAAGATAGGCCTGTGCAGTCGCTCAGGGTTACTGGCCCGTTGCTTGCGGATGGTAGCAGGGCAGGACACGGAGGCTCTCACTAACCCTCTTTAAGCTTTTAGCCTTCGAGCATTGCCATTCTAGCACTTGGGGGCAACATAGTCTATCCAGGTCTCCCAGTCATCACTCCCCTTGGGGGGGTGGGGAGGGTGCCGAGAAGATCCTCAACCTTCGTGAGAGTCGTGACTAATGGCAGGTGCAGAAATAGAGGTCTGCATTGGTTCAGCCACCATTACGGGCACTGGAGCAGGAGAGGGTGTTGGGGAGGAACACCCCAGGTGGCAAGAATAGTTTCTTCAAGTCCTCCACAGTTTTCCCTCTCCCAGCAACCATTCAGCAAATTTCTCCTCAGAAGTTTCAGATAGTGGTGGGGCTGATTCCCGGTCTTCTGTCCTGGTTATCACTCTCCAAGCAGTGAGGGCTCCCTCCTGGGGTAATGGTCTGTGGCACTTTGGAGCTATCTATGGGATCATAAACTCTACTAGGGCCAGGAAAGTGTGGGTGAGCAGATTAGCATGCCACCCACACCACAGGGTTTTGTAAACCTTCCACCTTGGAAAGTACTCCTGCACAGTGTCATTATTGATGCAGGGGATGTCCAGGATAAGCATAGCATTTTGGGGTCGATCTCTCCCAGTACACCACTCCCACCAGCGATTGCACAGCCACTTCTGTCCGGGTACCCATTTTTTCTTAACAGTGGTTAAGTAAATATGGCCACTAGAGGACACACAATCCCAGCGGTGAGCCTCAAGATGTAACCCTAGATGGCGCGTATCCCAGAGGCTACTACCCTGCCTGATTTGCCACTCAACAGGTTGAGGGGCCTGGATCCAATGGCGGTGCCTCCACCCAGAGGTCAGGGTTTGCAATAGTTAAACTAACTGGTCACAGCCCTCCTGGGACACTGCAACCCCTTTCTTCCCACTAGTGGCCCACACAATATATCAGAATTACCGTCACAGTATACACTTACCCCAGGTCTGGTTCCGGCACTGGGACCTCCCTGAAATGGAGATACAGTGCAACAATCACAGTACAGTACTTTAACATAGACAAATACCTCAGGCAGTATAACTTTTGCTGAAACAAAGCAGCTCTGATTTATTTAGGGGGATATACAAGGACAGGGGAAATCAGGTTAATTAGCTTATCACTCTAATAATCTACCTATGGCTCATGTGAACAGCCTATCCCTATCAATTACACTGTCCCTGGTGCCCAAGCCCTGGTAATAGTCCAAACAGTGGCAGCTGGTAGGGGCCCTTTCACACAGAGAAAAAGAGAATTAAACAGTCAACCAGTACAGTAATTCCATTTGGATTTAATGTGGCAATTCAACAGAGCGACCCTGAATTAGTACTCACGACCTCCAAATAAGATAGGGTCCTTCAATGTCAGCAGGGCCTCACTTGAGTACACAAACCTCTTCACACATCCATATAAAAAGCACTATACCAGGCAGGCTGCATCTGTATCCCGATGCAATTACTGCACAATACCCAGGAGAACACACAGCAGATTCAGTTCCTGACAGACCGAGGTGTAATTTTCAGCAATTCCTCCAGTCTTCTACAGGGTGAGCCTGGTTTCTACTCTTCAGAGATCCTTTGATTCTTCTTCACGGGAATGATTCAGTCCTAACAAGCTGCAGACCGGAACTCTGGGGCCTTACACGTTTTTGACTAAAACTGCACACTGAAAAATAAAGGGCTCCTTCCTTCTTCACTGAAAGCTCAACTGAACTCCAACCGACAAAACCGGCACTTCCTTTGAGTTCCTCCCAGTTCTTGACTGGATTGGCTGTCACTCACAATAGACTGCTGCTGTTGGTCCAAAAAGGCACTGAAGTCTAAACTACAATCTCCCAGAGTCACTGCCCATACAATCCTCTTGTGGCTGGCTCCAGATTATGAGTCCAAGTTCTGGATTCGTCCAAGGCACCATTTTAAAGCTAGCTTACCCCACACTGATTGGTCCAGTTCAGCAGTTCAAAAACTAGAATGAGAACTACCAGACGCTTACAGTTCTGACACCAAAGAAGCAGGTTAGACAAACAGTAATTTCATTATTACTCTAAATAATTTCTGGTAAAACAGTTACATCTTTCAGATAGGTTCCTTTGCACTCCTAGTGACTGCAAAATTAAGTGAATTGGCAGCTAGCCTCGAGTGGTACTCAGAGAAGCACACAGTCCCCCATACAAACTAATTATGCAACAGACAACTCTTAAAGACAGTACCAGAAATAAAAACACTCACTGATAAATGGCTTAAATACAAAACACCATTCAGGCTTGGAGCATTCAAGCAAGCTCCTGGAAGTCTTTTGGGAACCCCCATTTGCAGGGGGGTTACACTTGTTTTACAAGGGGTCTCCAGGGTCGAGCTAGAGGAACCAGCCCTGGTGGTAAGTGCAAACAGTGTGGGTAATTGCCTGGTGAATAAGGGTCATTGTGAAAGTGATTATTGTATACTGTTCAGGCCACTAGAAGGGAAAGAGGGTGGGTTACAGTGTCCCGGAGGGCTGTGCCCAGGTTAGCTTGACCACTAACAACCCTGACCTCTGGGTGGAGGCACCCGTTTCAGTACCCAGGCCCCTTAACCTGCAACTAGCCATGCAGGCAGGGGTAGTAGCCCTTGGGATAGCGCCACCTAGGGGTTACATCTTGGAGGCATCAACGCTGGGATTTGCATCCCCTGGTGGCCAAAATCACAAATTATTGTCAAACATAAATGGCTGCCCCAACAGAAGTGGCTGTGCATCAGTTGGTGGGATGGTGTACGTGGCAGTAGATTGACCCTCACAATGCCCTGCTTATATTGGATATTCCCTTAAGCATTAGTAAAGATACTGTGGAAGGAATACTTTCAGAAGTTGAATGTTTAACAAATGCTGTGGTGGTGGGTCGACAGGCTGATTTGATCACCCAAACTTTCATGGCCCTAGTAGAGTGTAGTGACCCTGTGAATAGCTCCAAAGTGCCACAGACTATTGCTTCAGAAGGGGTCCCAGCCACCTGGAGGGTAATAACTAAGAACAGTAAAGATCCTGGGGAGATGAGCCCTCACCCTTATCTGAGACTTTTGAGAGGAAGTTAAGCAAGTTGTTACTGGAGGAGGAGAAGACCATAGAGGACTTTAAGAAGTTATTCCTGCCATCTGGGGGTGTTCCGTCTCCAACACCCCTGCCAGTTCCCATGCCTGTTCCTTCACCAGCTCCTGTGCTCAGCTCCATGCCTGCAGTTAGTCATGACTTGTATCACCGGCTGAGGATGTTTTCAGGCACCCTCTCCACACCCAAGGGGGAGGACAATTGGGAGACTTGGATAGACTATGTTGCCCCTCAAATCCGAGATTGGCAATGCCCCAGACCAGAAAAGAGGAGAAGGGTGGTTGAAATCCTCAAAGGCCCTGCCCAACTTACTATCCACGCTACACAGGCTAGTAATCCAGAAGCAACTGTTCAAGATTTTTTGAATGCATTGGAAAATGTGTATGGGAGTCCCGATTCAGATGAAGACCTGTGGGGTAGGGTCAAAAACACTCAGCAATACCCAGGGGAGCCCTTATCCATGTATGTGCCTCGACTCAAAGCAGTGCTACAGGAATGTCTAAAGAAAGGTGGCATGGCCTCAGCTACGTTAGATTGGAATAGGTTGGACCAACTTCTCAAGTCAGCTCCATTCTCTGAATTATTGCTGCTCCAACTACGCCTTGCTGCTCGGTTGGATGCGCCTCCTACCTATGATGGACTGATGAAGGAAATTCAGAGGATTGAAAGGAGGCAGTCATCTGGGGGGAGGGGCTCCTGTATCTGCTGTTGCTGCTGCCCAGATGACCAAGGATGCACATGTGAGTGATGCTCGGGGGCGAAATACAGTGCCAGTTGAACATCGGGAGGTTAGCAAGGACGATCTGCCCTGGGGTGAGATACTGCAAGAGGTCCAAGAAATGAGGGCTACCGTTTACCTACAAGCCTATTCCAGAGGTACAACGTGCCCAAACCCCTCTCAGAGCATGTCCGCTATGGGGGTGGGGGTGCACTTCCAGGCACCCCCTGTTAACAGCAGCTCAAAGACTGATGAATTGACTATGGAAGTGAGGGAATTACTGAGGCATCTCCCCATGCTGACTACACAACAGACAGAGGGCTGAATCACAATTTTCTGTTGGTGGTACCCCCACCCCCAATGTGATGCCTCAGCCACACCAGACTCTAGAAAGCATACTCAGTCATAATTGTGGGAAGGAGGGGCATATGAAGAAAGAATGCCAGTCCCCAATGGACTTAGATAAGGTTGTATACAGACTTCAAGGGGAGCTCCGGAAAGCGAAACCATGGCTGAGGGGTGCTGGGAACGACCGCAGTGAAGGCTCAGGAAATCTCAACTCCAACTTCTTTGTGGTTAAGTCGTCTGTACCGGCCCCTGCTATTGTACCCCTAGAATGGTCCGAGGTGGTGGTCCCTTCAATGGAAACTGCAGTGATAGTGAATGGTGTGTCCGCCCGGGCCGTGCTTGACAGTAGATCTCAAGTAACTATAGTGTTCCAAGACTGGTATCAAAAGCATCTGCCTGATGTGCCCCTACAACCCTTGGAAGGCTTACATGTGTGGGGGTTGAGCGAGAAGTCTTATCCATACTCTGGGTATATTCGGATCTGGCTATCTTTCCCTACCTCAGTGGCTGGAGTAGATGAACAAGTCAAGACACTTGCCTCAGTGTGTCCCCCCACCAGACTGTATGATGGGGTTTCCCTGTTAATTGGGACAAATGCCCATATGTTTGGGAGACTGGTGCAACTCTGCCACGAGAAACAAGGGCAATGGACTGGGTGGGCCTTAAGAATTCCGGCTCTAATCAAAAGGGCCTATGACTTAAAATGGAAACCCGAGGAAGCAGACCAAGAAGAACCTGTGGGGATCATGTGGAAGAAGGATCCTGACTCTCTGGTACTGGCACCCAATGCCCAGTGTACCATTCACAGGGAGGTCCGCCTCCGGAAAGATGTAAAGAACAAAATATTAATGTTGGATGCACCAGGTGATGGAAAGTTGCCAGAAGAATTATTGGTTAAGTCCAGCATCTTGCCTGCCTGCGCGCACGCCTATGCACGATGAGTGATGGTCCAGATTCGGAATGTGTCAGATTGGGAGGTCTGGGTGAATAGAGGGTGCACCCTAGCTACAGTACACTGCGCAGACACTGCAGTATTACCCAGTAACAAGTTGTTTGACAAGAAGGAGAGAGTGACCCCGGACTTATTTGACTTTGGTGATTCCCCTACTGCCAGCTGAATGGAAGGCTAGAATTGGCAAGAAACTCACCCAGAGAGACCAAGTGTTTTCGTTAAAAGAATGGGACGTGGCATGTGTCCAGGTTGCAGTGCATCACATATGTCTGCATGATGACTGGCCATTTCAAGAGAGATCCTGATGCCTCACCCCCAGTGGACATAGATGATGATAGGAGACACCTGCAGGAAATGCTTGTTGCTGGCATGATACAAGAATCAAGGAGCCCATATGCCTCTCCCATTGTGGTCATGAGTAAGAAGAATGGGTCTTGAGGATGTGTGTTGATTAGCAAACCCTGAACCGGCAGACCATCCGAGATTAATATACCATGCCCTGTATACAAGATGCCCTGGATTGCTTGAATGGGAGCAAATGGTTCTCGGTATTGGATCTTCTCAGTGGATATTACCAGATTCCAATGGCCCTGGAGGACCATGAGAAAACAGCTGTCATCTGTCCTTTGGGGTTCTACAAATTCCTGAGAATGCCACAGGGGATTTTGGGCGCCCCAGCCACCTTTCAGTGACTGATGGAACGTGCGGTGGGAGATATGAACTTGCTGGAATGTCTAGTGTACCTAGATGATGTCATTGTGTTTGGACGCACATTAGAGGAGCATGAGACCCGACTGTTTAAAGTGCTGGACCGATTGGAAGATTTTGGCCTCAAGCGGTCCATCGACAAGTGCCAGTTTTTTCAAACCTCTGAAGTACGTGGGGCACATAGTATCTGCAGAAGGGATATAGACCGATCCCAGTAAGGTTGAGTCACTGACTACTTGGCCCCAGCCCCATAACTTGAAAGAACTACAACATTTAACATCCAGTTAACTGGAGTACCTTTGCTGCAGGCACATCCAAAAGCAGGGTCATTCTTGATGCCCTACAGGAGGCATGCCTCAGACAGCTAGTATTGGAACCCACTTGGGAGGGAGCAATCTTAGACCTGGTACTCTCAAATGGGGAAGGAGAAAGGATCTCAGATTTAGAAGTGGGTAGCCATCTGGGAACAAGTGACCACCAAACAGTGTGGTTCACAATAAACACAGCCACAGAGTCAAGCCATACAAAAACAAGGGTATTGGACTTCAGGAAGGCTGACTTTGAGAAAATGAGAGAGTGCACCTTAGAAAAGCACTAGCAAATGGGCAAGAAGGAGGGGTGGAGAAACAATGGGGAATAATCAAAACAGCCATCGCAGAGGCAACAAGCCTTTGTGTGAAGCACATCAATAAAACAAAATGAAGGAAAAAAACACTATGGTTCTCAAAAGAGATGGCAGGGATGGTTAAGGAGAAAATGATAGCATTCAGGAAATATAAGGAAACACAGAAGGAGCAGTACAGAGAACTTTATCAGTTAAAGCAGAAGGAGGCAGGGAAGGCAGTCAGAATAACAAAGGCACAAACTGAGGAAAAGATAGCCAACTCTGTTAAGAAGGGTGATACAACTTTTTATAGGTACTTTAGGGAGCAAAGAAAGACCAAGGGAGGGATACAGAGACTTAATAAAGGGGAGGGAATGTGGGCAGAGGGTGACAGTGAAAAAGCAGGGATACTGAACGAATATTTCTGCTCAGTATTCACAACAGATGAGGAGGGGGAGGTGCCTAAACCAAACAAGGGAGAAACTCTGAATAGGGGGGTCGATACCAGTCCATTCACAGAAGAAAGGGTTTTTGAAAGAACTCTTGAAACTGAGGGTGGACAAAGCAATGGGGCCTGATGGGATTCACCCAAGAATACTACAAGAACTAAGGGTAGAACTAGTAACACCACTGACTACTCTCTTTAACAAAAATCATGGGAGGATGGAGTGGTACCTGAGGATTGGAGGAGGGCAAATGTGATTCCACTTCACAAAAGTGGGAGCAGGGCAGAGGCAAGAAACTACAGACCAGTTAGTTTGACTTCAGTGGTAGGGAAAATGATGGAATCACTTCTGAAGGAAAGAATTGTTGAGTACCTAGAGGCCAGTGGGGCACAGGACCCAAGGCAGCATGGTTTCACAGCAGGAAGGTCATGTCAGACGGACCTAATAGATTTCTTTGACTGGGTGACCAAAGTAGTAGACCAGGGAGGGGCTGTGGATATGGCCTACCTAGATTTTAGCAAGGCATTTGACACAGTCTCACACAAAAGATTAATATACAAGTTAGCCAGCCTTGGAGTGGGTCCCAAGGTGGTAGCCTGGATAAAAAACTGGCTGGACAACAGGACACAAAAGGTAATAGTAAACAGAGTCCACAGTGAAGAAAGGAGGGTAACTAGTGGGGTACCGCAGGGTTCGGTACTGGGACTAGTCCTCTTTAATATCTTTAAGTGACATTGGAGAGCACCTGGAAGGAAAGGTATGCCTCTATGCAGATGACACAAAGATCTGCAACAGTGTTGATACACAAGGTGGGGTGGAAAGAATGAAAAGGGACTTGGCAAGGTTGGAGGGATGGTCAAATACGTGGCAGCTCACATTCAATGCAAAGAAGTGCAAGGTAATGCATCTGGGAAACAAAAACCCATGGGAAGAGTACACAGTGGGGGGCGAGTTAATAACAACAACAAAAATCGAAAGAGACCTAGGAGTAATTATATCAGATGACCTAAAGGTGGGCAAGCAATGTGAGAAGGCAGTAAGGTGGGCTGGGGGGATACTGGGATGCATAGGGAGACGCATCAACAGTAGAAAACAGGAAGTTGTTATCCCTCCTACAGACAGTTAGTGAGATCCCATCTGGAGTACTGCATGCAATTCTGGAGACCCCATCTCTGCAAAGACATAGACAGAGTGGAGGCTGTTCAGAGGAGGGCTACCAAAATGGTGCAAGGTCTGCACCAGAAGACATCTGAGAGACTAAAGCAGCTTAATATGTATATCCTTGAGGAAAGAAGGAGAGGGGACATCATAGAAACTTTCAAGTATCTCAAGGGAATTAACAAGTACAAGAGGGTAGTATCTTTCAGAAGAAGAGATGTGCAAGAACAAGGGGGCACAATTTGAAGATAGAGAGGGGGACGGCTCAGAGGTAATGTTAGAAAGCATTTTTTTCACAGAAAGGGTTGTGGATGCATGGAACAGCCTTCCTGAGGTGGTTGTGGAGTCAGAAACAGTGGGAGAATTCAAGAATGCATGGGACAGGCATAAGGCAATTCTAGTGGGGGGCAGGAGGAAGTAAGCTGTTGAGTAACTAGAATCTGCAGCTTATCCATCAGGTAGGGAAATGGGCAGGCTGGGTGGGCCAAGTGGTCCTTAATGCCATCAAATTCTATGTTTTTATGTTTCTATTTTCTGGAGTTTTGTGGCTACTACCACAGGTTCATAAAAGACTATTCTAAGGTGATTCGCCCGCTCCTGAATCTTACCCAGGGTTACCCCACCACCAACCGTACATACAAAAAAGGGTCTGTCAAAGAACCAGAGAAAGTGTACTTCCACACAGGTGAACCTTTTGGGTCCTGCTGGACACCCAAATGTGAAGCAGTCTTCCATGAAGTCATATACCAGCTCACCCACGCCCCCATCCTCGCCTATGCTGACCCTATCAAGCCCTATATGCTGCATATGGATGCTAGTCTGCAGGGTCTAGGAGCTGTGCTGTATCAAGACCATGAGGATGGTTTGAGACCAGTAGCTTTCACCAGCAGGCATTTGACCCCATCAGAGCAAAACTATCCTGTGCACAAGCTGGAGTTCCTGCCCTAAAATGTGCTATTGTTGACCAGTTTCATGAGTACCTCTATGGAGCAAAGATATTGGTGAAGACCGACAATAACTCATTGACCTATGTACAGACTTCAGCTAAGTTAGATGCCACTGGGCACTGGTGTCTTTCTGCCTTTTCAACCTATGATTATGCTGTCGAATACAGACTGGGCCTGTACCATATTGATGCTGACGCCCTCTCACGAAGGCCCGCTTCCAAGAGTGATTGGGTCAGGCTGTCTGAACCTGACATCCGAGCATTGTGCCAAAGGTTTGACAGAGATGAACAGATGTCTGCGGACACACTGGATTGTTTAATAGATTGCTTGGGCCCTCCTGATACCTGCATACCAGCTGCCTTTTGCAATTTATCTGCTCTAGATATTAGTGCACTACCTCAGTTTGACAATGACAGCATTCAGTGGGCTCAATCCCAAGATCCTATGATTCAACCGCACTTGATGCCCTGCGTGTGGGGAAAGATGTGTCTAAGTTGCGTTCCCCCTGGCTTGCGAACTGCCCTATTGTTTAAAGAAGGCCCCAGGTTGAAGTTACTCAGTCAGTTGTTATACAGAGAGACAGTGGATTGTAGTGGTAAAGTACTGTAGACAAGCAACAATTGGTCCTGCCACGGCCTTTAAACACTTGGTACTGAGTGTCACAAACCCACTCAGCAGGTCAGGCCCTCTGCTCCCACAGTGCCAACCTCTGAGTGCAGTCTTGTGAACAGGAAACAGAAACAAGGTAACCCTCCTGTCTGTTTTGTGGGTTCGAATCAACCTTTGGTCTCAAGCTCTGGAGGGATTCCAACTTTGAACCTCTTGCTAGCGTACCCAATGTACAGGCTCAGATAATTCTGCTCTTCAGGGTGGGGCAGATATCTTTCGCCTATGGGCACCTAACCAGATGTACAAAATGAACCCTTAACAACTCTATGAAAGACCTCAAAATAAACTCTTACCTTTTTCCCAGTTTGGTAAAACCAGTAAGCTTTGCACAGTGTCAGCTTTAACCGTATATGCTTCACTTGTCAAAAGAAAGAATTTCAAAGGCACACCAAGTAGTCTCTTTAAAATGAGATATTTACTTAAAAATAGATCAAAATGTAAACTGTAAATATAGAACAATATATCTCAAATCGTACACTCACTTTAAAAGAATAAGGTTTTAAAAGTGCAATTTCCTATCAACCATACACTTAGACTTAGCTAATGTATTCTTCTAATCTTACAGTGCTGAAAGATGTTGTAGCTTCAGAGTCCTAACATGTGTGTATCTCTAAAGGACAGTCACAGCATAATTAAAACAACTGTCTTGAGCCTACCTTCTCCATGATGTCACCCAGCTCCTCCTCTGTTTATTAAAAATGATACAATTAGGATGTCTTATCAAGCCGGAGGTAAATTAATAAAGGTGACCTCAGCAAAAACTCATGTCCCCACATGACTTCCCAATCAAGTCTGTAATTTTCCAAGTTCTTTCTTTCATCCATGAGCAACATTCTGCTCTTTCACAGACATCAAAGAGCATTTATGATGTAGCACCTAAGTGACATAACCTGTATTCTCCCTCTACACGTCATAAAAGTTTATGATTTCCAGCCTAGAAGCTGGCAGCTACAATTAAGCTAGATAAACAGGAGATCCTTGATTTAGGTCTCTTCTAGCCTTTAATTATCTCCTGGCTTTTATCTTTTAGCTGAAACCTGGGGCGGGGTTAACCCACAGGCCGGCTCAGCATGTCTCATGAGAGACACACAATAACACATTTTTATATTACAAAAAGCATAGATTAATCAGAACCAGCTTTCCAAATGTCACAATCCTCCCTACCTAGACTGAATTCGGGGGCTCTATCCCCTGCATGGGATAAGCTTCCCAAATCAGTTCACTCCTCATAGATGTGAGACAACCCATCTGAGTTCTGATTTTTCACTCTAGCCCTATGTAGAATTCTCATGTCATACCCTTGCAAAGCAAGACTCCATCTTAGCAATCTACCATTGTTTTTTCCCATCTGCATCAGCCAAACCAGGGGTTGTGGTCAGTCTGTACCACAAAATGCTGCCCTTTCAAGTATGGCTCCAACTTCTTTAGGGCCAACACTGTGGCAAGACACTCCTTTTCCACAGTGGAGTATGCCTGCTCCCTGGGAAGTAACTTTTTACTCAGATACTGTACGCTACAGGGTGATCTTTCCCTTGGATGGATGTCTGACTCAGTACTGCCCCAATACCCACGTCTGAGGCATCAGTCTGAACTATAAAGGGTCTGCTATAGTCAGGACTTGTCAAAATAGGAGCACTGCACAGTGCCTCCTTCAATCTGGTAAAGGCTTCTTCACAGGCTGGTCCCCAGGTAATTTTCTTTGGCATCCTTTTCTTTACCAGGTCAGATAAGGTAGCAGCCAGGGCACTGTAATTGGGTACAAATTTTCTACAGTACCCTGCTGTCCCAAGAAAACTCCTGACCTGCTTCTGCATTTCTGGTCTAGGCCATGCCTGGATTACCTCTATTTTTATTTGGTTAGGATGGAGCTGTCCTCAGCCTACCACATGCCCGAGGTGTGCCATTTCTCCCATGGCCACCTGGCACTTCTGTGCTTTGACAGTGAGCCCGGCCCTCTGTATCCTGCCCAGCACTTCCCTAAGGTGGGACAGGTGTTCCTTCCAGCTGGCACTAAAGATGGCAATATCATCCAGGTACACCACGGAGTACTCCTCAGCACCATTTAACACCTGGTTCACCAACCTTTGGAAAGTGGCCAGAGCGTTCTTCATTCTGAATGGCATTACTTTAATTCAAATAAGCATATCGGAGTGATGAAGGGTGACCTCTCCCTAGCTCTGTCCGTCGGCTCTACCTGCCAATACCCCTTAGTCAGGTTAATGGTCATAAGGTAGGTCGCACCCCCAACTTGTACAGGAGTTCGTCCGTCCGGGACATCGGGTGGGCGTCTGACTTTGTGACTGCATTCAGTCCATGATAGTCCACACAGAAATGAGTAGAGCCATCTGGCTTGGGCACAAGGACTACGGGTGATGCCCAGGGGCTGTGGAATCTTTGAATTACCCCTAAATCCAGCATCTCCTCCACTTCCCTCCTAATGTCCTTTTGGACAGCCTCCGACACCCAATATGCTGTTCGCCATATGGGCATCTGTGCCCCTGTCTCTACATCATGCGTCGCTAAGGGGGTTAGTCCAGGCTTGGTGCTAAACAATGGGGCAAAGTCTGATAAAACCTCCCTTACTTCCTGGATCTTGTCCGGAGTCAGCTGGGGAGACAATTTAACTGCTTCCATAGAGGAATCCCACTTACTTTCTTCCAGCAAGTCCAGAAGGGGGTGTCATTCATCCGTCCCCTCCCCAGGACTACACACTGCAAACACCATGTCAGCCCTGTTGACATATGGCTTCATCATGTTGACATGGTACATCCTTTCTGTCTGTCTTCTGTCAGGTAACTCTACAATATAGTTCATGTCATTTACCTTCCTAACCACTTTGTACGGTCTTGCCCACTCAGCCTGCAGCTTGTCTTTCCAGACCGGAATATGGACCATGACTTCCTGACCCACCATGTACGAATGAGCTCTGGCTCTGCAGTTGTACCACACTTTTTGTTTCTGTTGGGTAGCTGCCAGGTTGCTCTGGGATGTCCCCATAAACTCTTTCAGCCTTTCCCTTAACTTAAGGACGTAATCCACTATGGGAGTTGCCTGGGTGGTGTGCTTGCATTCCTAGTCCTCCCAGATCAAGTCTAGGGTCCCACGTACCCGGCGTCCATATAAGAGTTCGAAGTGGGAAAATCCTGTTGACTCTTGGGGCACCTCCCTGTATGCAAACAACAGGTGGGGAAGGTATTTCTCCCAGTCCCTCCCATGCTGTTCAGCAAACGCCCAGAGCATTGACTTCAGGGTACCACTGAATCTTTCTACAAGCCCATTGACTTGTACAGTATAATATCCTTATTTTAGATGACTGAACTGTATAGGGCACATACTCATACATTCTATTATGTTTTGTTAAAAACTTCAATACAATATTTTAATGGGAGACGGCAACACAACAAGACTCAGCTATAAAGCCCACCAAAAAAAGACTGAACTCAAGTCCTAAAATTCAATGAATTTATTATAATGCATTCAAAAGAGGATACAGTGAAACTTACAAAAAGTCATGGCAGCAGCGCGTCTGAAACATAGAAACATACAATTTGATGGCAGATAAAGACCACTTGGCCCGCCACATCTGCCCATTTTTTTCCCTGCCTATGCTGTCTCTGCAGACACTACTAGGCTTCTGGCTCCCTCCCCTCATCCTTGCTTCCCACTAAGATTACCTTGTGCCTGCATACTTGAAACACACCACTGGTTTCACCTCTTCCACCTCTGTTGGTAGACTGTTCCAGGTATCCACAAATCTTTCAGTAAAGAGGTACTCCCTCAGATCTGTCTTGAATTTCCCCCTTCCAGCTCCATTGCATGCCCCCTTGTTCTTGTGCATCTTTTCTCTGAAAAACCCTATTGTACCTTATTTACCCCGTGAGGTATTTATGAGTCTCCATCATATCCAGTCTCACTTTTCTCTCTTCCATGGTGTACATATCTAAAAGGAATAAACAGGGGCGGAGCCAAAGAGATGATCAGACTAAAGAAGGGGGGAACAACCAGGGGGCATGAGTGGAACCTAGAGGGGGGAATTACAGGGGGAATGCGAGACATTACTTCACTGAGAGAGGGTGGAGCCATGGCATGCACTGCCCAGGAGTCCGGTGGAGGAGGGCACAGTGGAGGGCTTCAAGAAGGGGTAGGACAGGTACAAGGGAAAACTGAAGCCGAAGATGACCCTCTCTGGGGCTGGGGGGGTGGAAAAGTGAGCAGTGAGTCTTGTGAACAGGAAACAGAAACAAGGCAACCCTCCTGTCTGTTTTGTGGGTTCGAATCAACCTTTGGTCTCAAGCTCTGGAGGGATTCAAACTGTGAACCTCTTGCTAGTGTACCCAATGTACAGGCTCAGATAGTTCTGCTCTTTGGGGGGCCAGATATCTTTCACTTACAGGCAGTTAACCAGGTGTACAAAATAAACCCTTAACAACTCTATGAAAGACCTCAGAATAAACTCTTACCTTTTTCCCAGTTTGGTAAAACCAGTAAGCTTTGCACAGTGTCAGCTTTAATCATATATGCTTCACTTGTCAAAAGAAAGAATTTCAAAGGCACACCAAGTAGTGTCTTTAAAATGAGATGTTTACTTAAAGGGGAACAATGGAAGAGACACGGCTTTCCTCAGACACTACAGAAATTCTCAATTAGTGCTTTCAGACGGTAACAACTTTTTCATATTATTTAGAACAGCTACCCACAACTTCCACTTCCTGTTGCTGGCAGCAGCCATTTCGTGACCAGCAGTGAGCCTCCTGAGCTCACTGTATGCTAATATGCCTGTTTGACCTCTGCTATTGGTTGGCAGGTCATATTAGCAAAATGTGAGCTCAGGAAGCTCTCTACTACTCATGAAATGGTGGCTCCCAACAATAGAAAGTGAAAACTGTAGGCCACTATTTAAATCACTGAAAAAGCAATTAGAGGAATAAAAAAAAAGTACTGTCTGAAAGCACTAATCAGGAATGCTTGTAGTGCCTGGGTAAAGCTGTGGTTTTTCCACTGTTTCCCTTTAAAAATAGATAAAAATGTAAAATGTAAATACAGAACAATATATCACAAAACGTACGCTCACTTTAAAATAATAAGGTTTAAAAGTGCAATTTCCTACCAACCATACACTTTGACTTATCTAATGTATTCTTCTAATCTTACAAGGCTGAAAGATATTGTAGCTTCAGAGTCCAAACGTGTGTGTGTCTCTAAAGGACAGTCACAGCATAATTAAAACAATTGTCTTGAGCCTGCCTTTTCCATGATGTCACCCAGCTCCTCCTCTGTTTATTAAAAATTATACAATCAGGATGTCTTATCAAGCAGGATGTAAATTAATAAAGGTGATCTCAGCAAAACCTCATGTCCCCACATGACTTCCCAATCAAGTCTGCAATTTTTCAAGTTATTTCTTTCATCCATGAGCAGCATCCTGCTCTTTCACAGACATCAAAGAACATTTATGACGTAGCACCTAAGTGACATAACCTGTATTCTCCCTCTACATGTCATAAAAGTTTATGATTTCCAGCCTAGCAGCTGGCAGCTACAATTAAGCTAGATAAACAGGAGATCCTTAATTTAGGTCTCTTCTAGCCTTTAATTATCTCCTGGCTTTTATCTTTTAGCTGAAATCTGGTGGGGGGGGGGATGTTAACCCACAGGCTGGTCTCAGCATGTCTCATGAGAGACACTCAATAACACATTTTTATATTACAAAAAGCATAGATTAATTAGAACCAGCTGCTGAAGTGTCACAATCCTCCCTACCTAGACTGAATTTGGGGGCTCTATCCCCTGCATGGGCTATGCTTCCCAAATCAGTTCACTCTTCATAGACATGAGACAACCCATCTGAGTTCTGATTTTTCACTCCAGCCCTATGTAGAATTCTCATGTCATACACTTGCAAAGCAAGACTCCATCTTAGCAATCTAACATTGTTTTTTCCCATCTGCATCAGCCAAACCAGGGGGTTGTGGTCAGTCTGTACCACAAAATGCTGCCCTTTCAAGTATGGCTCCAACTCCTTTAGGGCCCAAACTGTGGCAAGACACTCCTTTTTCACAATGGAGTGTGCCTGCTCCCTGGGAAGTAACTTTTTACTCAGATACAGTACAGGGTGATCTTTCCCTTGGCTGTATGTCTGACTCAGTACTGCCCCAATGCCCACATCTGAGGCATCAGTCTGAACTATAAAGGGTCTGCCATAGTCAGGACTTGTCAAAACAGGACCACTGCACAGTGCCTCCTTCAATCTGGTAAAGGCTTCTTCACAGGCTGGCCAGCAGGTAATTTTCTTTGGCATCCTTTTCTTTATCAGGTCAGATAAGGGAGCAGCCAGGGCACTGTAATTGGGTACAAATTTTCTATAGTACCCTGCTATCCCGAGAAAACACCTGACCTGCTTCTGCATTTCTGGTCTAGGCCATGCCTGGATTACCTCTATTTTTATTTGGTTAGGATGGAGCTGTCCTCGGCCTACCACATGCCCGAGGTGTACCACTTCTCCCATGGCCACCTGGCACTTCTGTGCTTTGACAGTGAGCCCGGCCCTCTGTATCCTGCCCAGCACTTCCCTACGGTGTGACAGGTGTTCCTTCCAGCTGGCACTAAAGATGGCAGTATCATCCAGGTACACCATGGCGTACTCCTCAGCACCATTTAACACCTGATTCACCAACCTTTGGAAAGTGGCTGAGGCGTTCTTCATTCTGAATGGCATTACTTTAAATTCAAATAAGCATATCAGAGTGATGAAGGCTGACCTCTCCCTAGCTCTGTCCATCAACTCTGCCTTCCAATACCCCTTAGTCAGGTTAATGGTTGTAAGGTAGGTCGCACCCCCAACTTGTCCAGGAGTTCATCTGTCCAGGGCATCAGGTGGGCATCTGACTTCATGACTGCATTCAGTCCATGATAGTCCACACAGAAATGAGTGGAGCCATCTGGCTTGGGCACAAGAACTACGGGTGAGGCCCAGGGGCTGTGGAATCTCTGAATTACCCCTAAATCCAGCATCTCCTCCACTTCTCTCCTAATGTCCTTTTGGACAGCCTCCGACTCCTGATATGCTGTCCACCGTATTGGCATCTGTGCCCCTGTCTCCACATTGTGTGTCATTTAGGGGGTTAGTCCAGGCTTGGCACTAAACAATGGGGCAGAGTCTGCTAAAACCTCCCTTACTTCCTGGATCTTGTCTGGGGTCAGCTGGGGAGACAATTTAACTGCCTCCATAGAGGACTCTGCTTGCTTTCTTCCAGAAAGTTCAGTAGGGGGTCTCCTTCGTCTGTCCCTTCCCCAGGACTACACACTGCAAACACCATGTCAGCCCTATTGCATATGGCTTCATCATGTTGACATGGTACATCCTTTCTGTCTGTCTTCTGTCAGGTAACTCTACAATATAGTTCACGTCATTTACCTTCCTAACCACTTTGTACAGTCCTGCCCACTCAGCCTGCAGCTTGTCTTTCCAGACCAGAATATGGACCGTGACTTTCTGACCCACCATGTATGAGCGAGCTCTGGCTCAGCACTTGTATCACACTTTTTGTTTCTGTTGGGTAGCTGCCAGGTTGCTCTGGGCTGTCCCCATAAGCTCCTTCAGCCTTTCCCTAAACTGAAGGACGTAATCCACTATGGGAGTTCCCTGGGTGGCGTGCTTGCATTCCCAGTCCTCCCAGATCAAGTTTAGGGTCCCATGTACCCGGCGTCCATATAAGGGTTTGAAGTGGGAAAATCCTGTCAACTCTTGGGGCACCTCCTTGCATGCAAACAACAGGTGGGGAAGGTATTTCTCCCAGTCCCTCCCATGCTGTTCAGCAAATGCCTGGAGCATTGACTTCAGGGTACCATTGAATCTTTCCACAAGCCCATTGGCTTGTATGTAAAATGGTGTTGTGCATCTCTGCACCACCCCACATTTCTCCCATAAACATTTCATCAGGTCTGACATGAAGGAACCCCTCGATCGGTGATAACCCCCTACGGAAACCTAACATGGTAGAAAATCCCAAGTAAGGCATCTGCCACTTTGTTTGTCCTCAGTGAGGATAGGGCAACTGCCTCAGGGTACCAGGTGGCATAATCCACCACAGTCAGGATGAACCTCTTCCCGGTGGAGCTGGAATGGCTCCTCCACTATGGGCTACGGAATTAGGGAGGCTTGGGTTTTCTTACCTGCCTTCCCTATTTCTTGGCACTGGTGACAAGACCTGCAATATTTCTTCACCTGCTGGGTGAAGTTGGTCCAACCGCTGCATAGTGTGCACGATTCCTAGATGACCAGACAAGGGAATATCATGTGCAATCTTGAGTAACTGCTCACGATACCCCTGGGGAATGACAAGCTGCATGCCTAGCACCCCTCCCTCTGTCTGCACAGCCTAAGTATACATCAGTCCATTTTCCCAATAAACCTTATGTTTACCGTCACCTCCCTGTGCTCCGTCAGAGTCTGTCCAAGCCCTCAACTTCTCTAGACTAGGGTCACATCTCTGAGCAGCTGCAAACTCCTCACACATTCCCAAGGCATGGGACAGGTTCCCTTCAGTCTCTAAACTAGGGTCCCTAGCACTAGCGTCAGGGCACTCAGGATCACTGTCATCCCTAACCCTCTGACAATGGGTCACCCCCCCCTTCAGAGTACCCCTTCGTAGCTGTGTGGTTAACTGTTACTGAAGAAATGTCTACCCCTTTTCATTAGTCTCCATATTGGGAGACACAGGCTGGGGAATCGACCTCTCAGGGATTTCCACACTGGCTTCTGTGGGGTCCAGGGAACTACAATTTCCCCTTCCCACTTGGCTATGGATAACTGCACATACCATCCCTTGTTTGAGAATGTTGCCAAGGATGACGTCCACTTCTAAAGTTTTGGCTACAGCCACCTGTTGCACAGTTCTCCCTGTTTCACCCCAGTCTTGGAGAACACTAGCGAGTGGCAATGTTTTCTCCTCACCAGTGAACCCTTGTACAGTGACATATGTATTGAGTATAAGCTGACCAGGCTCTACCAGATCCCCTTTTACCAATGTCATGGATGCCACTGTGTTCCTTAACCCTTGTGTCTGTACGCCATTCACCGTGACTGGGTGCATGTGTTCCCTCATGTTCACAAGCATGCTTCTGGGGACACACAAACAACCCACTTCTTTCTTAGCCCCCTGTTGCATATTGCTCATTTTTTTGGGACACTGTCTGGCAATATGCCCAGTTTCTTTTCAGACCCAACATTCATTTCTTTTCTCAAATAAATCCTTTCTCTGAAGCCTGGGGCTAACTGGTTTTGGTAGAGGCAGTGAGGGTTTTAGCTGCCCTGAAGGCACGCTTTTCCCTTTCTGTGCTGCCATGCCTGCCCCATTTGCTCTCCGAGCAGGTCTGTTCTTGACATATCAGTCCGAGAGTTCAGAAGCCTCTTGCACTGTTTTGGGATCTCAGTCCTCCAGCCAGGTTTTCAGCTCTGCTAGGGGTACCAAAAAAACCTGTTCCAACAAAATAGCATTTTCAATTTTATCTACAGAGTTTGCTTCAGTTCCTTCCCACCATTTTAAAAACTGACGTTGTTTCATGGCTAGCTCCTCGTAGCTCATATCACGGCTTCTCCTGAGCTTATGGAATTTAGCTCTGTATGCTTCAGCCGTTAAATCAAACTTTTTTAAAAGTGCAGCTTTAAATTTGCTGTAATCATTGCTGTCCTCATTGTTCATTTGACCCAATGCATCCCAAGCTTTCCTGGTAAAAAGTAGGGATAGCTGGAAGCTCCAGGACCCTCTAGGAAATTTAGCCTGAATACAAACTTTTTCAAAGGAATTTAAAAAGGCACGCATATCCTCCCCCTCCTTAAATTCTAGACAAGTTCAGTGATTCACTCACAGTGGGATGTTCTAGACATAAACAAAAAATGACCATGGAACCATCCATCAAATGTTTGTTTCTTACGATTTGCTAAAATAATTTTGGGATAGGGTCCTTGCTACAATTTTGCAAGATGATAGTTGTTGAAATCCCATTTGATTCAAGGATTTTATTGATAGGCTTCTATCCAGAGGATACCAGAAAGGTCCCCAAAGAAAAAAGTTGGTCTTTCTTTCTTTCTTTCTTTCTTTCTTTTCTTTCCTTTCCTTCTTTCCTTCCTCCCTCCCTCATGTTAAACAAGCTGAGCCCAGGAAGCTCATTTCTGGTTGTGTGTGTGTGTGTGTGTCTGTCTGTCTGTCTGTGTAAAACAGAAGATAACTAGCAGGCAATAAATTAAGGGTGAGTGCAATAACTCTCAGCTGCAAAACACATGAGTAAAGAATATGCTTCCCTTGCAGCATCACCCTACAGGCCTTCTTTATGTTTGGAGGCCTGTTACTGATGGATTCTCCAAACTGCTGTGTTAGCTAACCCTGCAGGAATAAGTGCGGGTGGTCACCCTCACTCCCCCCCAGTATCCCAACAATTTTTATATTTGCATCTCTCGCCTGATTTTCGGGCATCCCTAGTCAGGATCACAGATGAACATTTACTTTCAGAACACTGACAGTGGCTCCCATCACTGCATCCTTGGTCTGCACCCTTCATTGCTACATGGTCTGTTTTTTGCTTTGGCTGCATCCATTTTTACCGTGTCCACAGCGGTCTTCAGACCAACCACTCTTTTGTCCAAACTATCAAAGTTGTCTGCCAAACCAGCAACTGTAGCAATTTAGTGGGTTAAATTAAACCTAAGGGTTTGTAACGTCTCCTCCAATGCTTCCTTTTCAGTCAGTGGTACATGGCCCTGCGCCTTCTGGTTGGTAGTAGCCACTGGAACATTTTTACTTTTTGCTCTGTCCAATTGTGTCTTCTCTTCTGAAGCTTTACAATAGCGATGTAGAAGGCTTCCCACACAGGATACAGTTGCACATACTGATTTCAAAGGCTGATTTTGGTAAATTGAAGTGCTTTTTTCAAGTAGGTTTGCAGAGCTTTAAGCTTGGGCAGCCATTTTGCTCACGCTCCACAGATCCCCCAGCCCCGAGACATTCTTTCTTAATATCTGTTGTACAATGAATCATGTAATGGTCATTAACTACAGAGGTAGCACACCAGCGATAATTACTCTGTGACGATGAAATAAGAGCCTGATCAACAAGGGAATGGTTTAGAGATTTCATATTTGGTCTGGTGGGCTCAGAAGTGATCTGAGAAGTATTCAAAGACTTAAACTCAAATCTGATACCTTTACAGGCTCTTTCAATACAATTTAATTTTTACCCACTTCAAATTATTACCTTGCCCTCGGATTTAGCTATACGTTGCTCAAAGTTGTTTAGGGAGTAGTATAGCATAGTGGTTTAAGTCTCTGAGCTGAAAATCTGGAGACCTGGGTTTGAATCCCACAGTCCCCACTTGCATATTGTGTGAAGCGAAAACACAATAGTGATCACTCCAAACAAAAGAAGGCACACCAAGTCCAGTAAATACACAGGTGTGTAATTTATTGCAGTGCAAAAAAGGTTGGGCCAGCTAACCCAGCACTTCGGTGTTCAAGCCTTCGTCAGGCACCCCTGATGAATGCTTGACGCCTGAGTGCTGAGGCAACACCTGCCACAATAAATTACACACCTGTGTATTTACTGGACTAGGTGTGCCCTCTTTTGTTTGGACTGCTCACTAAGGCTAGCGAACTTCTGCTTCAGCACCCGCCTCAATGTGTTTGCACAGCTCGATTTTTTTTCTTTTTGCATACTGTGTGACCCTGAGCAAGTCACTTAACTTCCCTGTGCTCTAGGTCTCACCTGTAAACCAACTTTCAGCTTAGTGTGCCACTCCTGGTTAAACAATTGGGGGGGGGGAGCTGCAAGTAAGGATTCTATGAGCTTTTGGTGAGCGATAAATTCTTCCAGCATAAATGGGATTCATGTGTGGAAACTTCAGTTTACCCATTACTGGTTCATAACCTCGAGGATGAGAACTTTGTCTACTGATGAAAAATCATATATTGATCAGATATAATAAATAACATCACTGCCTCTCTTGTTTCTTTCCTGACAGAACATATTATAATGCTAACTACAATACGCTCATCCACTCTTAGGGTTAAGCCAGGCTCCTGAGATATAAATTACAATTTCACATTGGCCATACCCGCTTGGCATGCAGTTTTGGACTCAGGCTCTGATGTGTACAATATTTTATTTTTTTTGTACAATTTTATTTGGCTAGCGAAGCAGAGATGCACAGTCTTGTTTCCAGTGGGGTCCTGCTAGCACCTATTTCCGCAGCTGGGTGGACTGGAGTACTGAGAGGTCAAAACAGTTTGCCTCATAAGAACATAAGATGTACAGACAGGAGGGAGCAAAAGCCCATGTAGCCTGCCCACCGCTTGCTCAGTGGAGAGTACCAATGAATTCTCCCTTATGCTTGTCAGTTAATTGGAATTTGTGGCCTCTGATGTCCCTGCCGTTTTGTTTAATTTCCAGACTTTATGTTCTTACAATTTATTATATAGCTTTTTGGCCCCGACCACCTTCTCCAACTGCCATTGGGCTCTCCACTGGTTTCCAGTCCCGTCATCCCGCCTCCCTTAATGAGACCAGTGGGGATTCGCATCACAGAGGGCCTCGAGGGCTGTCACTCATGGTGGCCATGCATACAGATTTTTCCCTTTCCTCCTCTTGGTTCTGCCTTCCACCCCAGATGTCAGGCATAGCCTCTGTTGGCCTCGGATGCAGTATTGCATACTGGGCATGTGCCACCCTTCAGGAGGGTGCAAGCTCCCCAGCTCACCACAAGGGGCTGCTACTGTGCTGGATCTGGGCCATCTCCCACCCTGAGTGGCTTGTGCTCTGACTGGGAACACTCCCCAGACTGGACTCATGACCCATGCAGCTATAGGGTCAGCCAGTTCTAATTCCATTTCACTTAATGATACTGAGTGTAATTCATCAGGTCCTTAAGATTTAGTCTTATTTAGTGATAGCAAAGCCTCATATACTTCTCTCTCTGTAACTTCCAGTGTCCTGTCCATATTCTGTATCTTTGCAGTTTTTAATAGTGATCCCTGGTATACTGATCCAGAATAGTTATTTAGGAGATCTGTCACCTCCTTATCATTTGTGTTGGTAGTATTTCCTTCTTTAAGAGGTTCTACTGCTTTACAGTCTCCCTTTTTGTTCCTTATTTATTTTAATTTATTTAACAGGCTTTAGGATTACAACCTTTGAGTCAGGGACTCATTTACAAAGGCTCCGCAACAGAAAAACATACATAAACACTTAATACATATAGACATAGAATGGCAGCTAAAGGTTACAGTTTTTTCAGTTGTACAATATTGCAGAATCAAGATCAGCTATACATTGCATTGAACGTGTTAGCAAGAGCTGTATTTTACAGTTTTCAAGAGAACAATAAGTTTGCTAATAGAGGGAGGGAGTAACAGGTTTGATATTTACAGCGAAGTAGAGAATTAGACAGATGCCTTGTGAGTGCAGCCAAAGGAGGCATTGTTAATAGGTAATGTTTGGTAGCCCTATTGGGAGGAGCTCAGTGGCGGGGTGGTCCCATAAGATGATAGATGACCCAACACTAGCTGGTACACTGGCAGCCCCGTGAATCGAGAATGTGCTCTTTGTTGTGTTTCTTACATATGTCCAAAACATTTGGGGGTTTGTATGAGAATTTCTTGCAATATTATCCTCCTTTTCCATCTTTACTCTCCTTACCTTTTTGCAGTCTCCTGCTTTTTTTAATAGATTGGTCCAAGCGCTTCGTCCTTTTATATAGCTTTCTTTTGCACCTCATTGTGTCCAAGACCTTCTTGTTTAACCAAGTTTGGCCTAAGGGGCTTGATTCAGAAAGGCTGACGCACGGCTTGCACCAATTCCTACGTCAAACCCGGAGCTGCACCAACCACATTGACACAGCTTGCACCCAGTTCAGAAATGTCATGCAGATTTACAATAGTTTCCAGACTTTAAGGTGGCTGGTGCCAACTATTCGGTGCAAACCCCTGTGATGGGATAACCGTCTACTAGTTATGTGTATATCATTTTGTTATAAATACATGTTTTTGAATTTCTGCTTATGAGACATGCAGGGTTTGCAGGCCCACCTGGAACATTAGCTCTTAAAAGGGCCTACCCTTTGACCCCACAGCAGTTGCTTGCTGGAGCTACGTAGCTAGTTTCCTTTTCTGAATTGATACATAGTTGCAAAACTTCCTGTAACTGCTATAAAGAAACAGGTTGTGACCAGCCGCTGCTTTGAACCTACGTAACCAGTCATAAAATATTGCATTTTACGACATCAGGAGGTAAGTCCGTTCTGATAGATGCCTGTGAAAATTCACACAGCTAAGAGAAGCGTTTGTCAGGATTTTTTTTAAACATCAACGGGGGAATGCTGTTATGAACTAAGCTGATGAGGAAATAGATTGTATAATTTGATATGGCTATCTTTGCAGGTTTCAAGCAAGCAATAAGATGACACCCTTTTGGTTATATTTGGTCATGTTACAAATTAATTACAGGACTAAAAGTTACCTCATGTGCTGTGACATCACAAGGAGGTTGGGACATTGACTTTGAATATTACCAAGCAGTCTGAGGGGAATGAGGCTTACTCTTATTTCAGTTTTGAAAGAACTCATACACTTGTGTTCTGGACTTAAGGGCACTTCTGTCAAGAATAGGTAACACTCAACTGAAAACTGAGTTAGAATTAGTAATTCAGTTACAAGGTGTTTTGTTTTGTAATTTCCATTTCTTTTTTTTTTTTTGACTGCAAGCATTAATGTATATATGTTGTGTTTTGTATTTATTTACTATTTTTAATTTTAGTAAACGTTTTGGTTTCCTTAATCCACCTGAGACATTTTCTCATTTTGAGTGTGAATGCTGGAACAGTATTGATAATTCTGACATAACTGTTAAAGTACTTATTGTGTCACCATATGCAGCCATACTAACAAGGATCTGTGTAAAGATCCAGGAAGGTAAGGAAATACCTAGGTCTCAACTGAGTCAGAAGGGGAGTTGTAAACCAGGTTGGTTGTATGCCAGCTAGGATCAAGTATTGCGCTGCTTTCCCCGAAGAGGATGTGATATTTGGACCTGTTACCTGGGTGTATTAGCTATAAAAAGGGTTCATATCTGACCCCAGGACTCGAGACTGGAAGTTACTTGGACCCAAAACAAGCAGGGTGTCCCTGTTTGTCCTCTGTTGAGGTTGGGCACTGTGGGAGTAGAGAGCCTGACCCCAGGAGTGAGTCTGTGATAACCCCATTAAATGTCTCCCATTTGCAACAAAGTTAGACCAACAAAATGCAGGTCTAACTCGTGGAAAATGGTGTATGGGATAATGAATCCCGATTGACAGCCCAAGTCCCAGGCACCAAATGTTCAGTGCACCCAGGGTTTGTGCCAGTCTGGCTCATCTCTTAATTGAGCCCAAGGTCACACAGTAAGAAGTTGGATCTAATAGGATTTATACCTGCAATCTCTCGGTTACCAGGCTAGTGCTCTAATCACTAGGCCACGCTGCTTCCATAATTATCTTTATTACTAAGACATGGCTTAATTAAATGTGTTAAAGGAATCAACACATTGTTGTACCATTTTTTTATAACTGGAAGTTTGGGCATGAGCAAAGCCCTCTTAATCTCTCTACTACATTTATTCTTTTATTTTCTTTGAAATTATCTGTTTTTACCCTTTTTTAGGATCCCAAGTTGATGCTGCCTTTTGCCCACCTGATGTTCATTTTTATAATTACTGATCAGCTGGGCCACTGGAAAATCACACCTGCAATTTTATTTCAAAATTCACAATTTTTGCCATAATTTACAAACATCCTGTAATTTGTTTGAATTTTGAATTTGCCTCACATTGTGTAAAATTTCAAGGGAATATACCGAAACATGCTGACAATTTGGCATATGAACATACAAAGAAACCAGCAGAAGAAGGCCATTTGGTCTATCAAGTCTTCTCATATTGCAGGGTTGATAGTTCAGCTAACATCCCTGCCCTCCCTCCCCACTCCTCCCATACTCCCTACCCATGACCCTTACCCTCCCCCTATGCCTGTCCCAGCCTCTCTTAAAGCTGCCCACTGTCATCAATTAGATCACCTCTTCTGGCAGTGCATTCAGACTTGGGTTTCGCCATAGCAACACAGTGCATGTTGGGGAAGTACTCTCTTCTGTATGACACTACTTTCATCTGATTCATTGGCTGGTTTGTGTTCAAAATCTTCTAGCCAAGAAAACATACACTTTTTTACATTTTTTAAATTTTTTTATTTGAAATGTGTTGACCGGGTGTGACCCGAGAGCATAACATGCCCATTTTCAGGAGGGGTAAACAAGAGCAACAATACAGGATAAATATCCCCGTGATGGCACTCAAAATATAAAGTGGTACCCATGCTCGTCTGCACTTTTTGAAAATAAGTACCCCATTCCTTGCTTTTCCCCTATTTATCCCATATTGCTGCTAATTTTAAACATCCCTTTTCCTTGATTTGACAGACGAGGAGGAGGAATACCACTCATTAGTGAAGTGCCACCAGCAGGATAATTATGCTATACATTGGAGTATGTTGTAATCAAGTAGCAATACACATGTCCATTGACAATACACTGCATCACGGTAAATAGTAATCAGGCAGCATTACACTTGCACATTGACAAATCCATGCAGTGTTTATTAACACCCTTTTAAATGTATTTTTCAAATATATTGATGACGTGTTGCAAAGCAGGTAAATTATTCTAGCATGTAAAGACTCTGTATATAAAAGAGCATTGGCCCAGGGAGGAGTGGAAGCATGGGGGTCTTATGAATTCAGTGTGAGCAGATCTAGTGCATTGGGAACCAGTGCTGGGGTGAGCATCAACCACGAATAAGAATCTAACAGGACTTTTCAGGAAACATTTAAAACTGATTAGGGTGAAATAAATAATGCACACATCCTAAGGAGGCCAGCCAAAGTGTTTGTAGAGAGTGCTGTGATGTGACACGGAGGCAGCAAATCTGCATATGGAGTTGTATAGAATATTAATTCTGTGCAAGCCTGTGACATTGGCAGCGGCATAGACTGAAAGTCCATAGTCCACTAAAGGCAGAAGAAGGGACTGAGCTAAGACTTTCTTAGAGTGAGCAGACAAACAATGTTTTGCCTATAAAGCAGACCAAAGGAAAGTGTGAACTAATTTAACCAGTGTGGAGATACGTTCTTTGAAGGAGAGAGCCTGATCTATAATAAAAACAAGGTACTTGAAATTTTCCACTCCCTCCACATATGTGCTACTTAAGTGGGTGAAGCCTTTAGTTTTTGTTTAATTATAAAGTGCATGGACTTGGTTTTACCAACATTTAATAGAAGGCCATTTTTTAACAACCATGTTAACAGATCGAAGTGAAGCTGAAAGTATCTGGTCATGTCACTGACATTAGATGCTCTTCTGTTCAAAGCAATATCATCTGTGTACATGATAATATGGGATTCAGATTTACACAGTATATTAGCTAGATCATTCAGAAAGACACTAACCAGTATAGGCCCAGGACTGATTCATGTTGCACGCCAGTAGTAATCATGATGAGTGGAGAGGACACATAATTCAGAGAGACTGATTGAGGTCTGCCAGTCATGTAATTCTGGGACCAGGACCTGACAGATATGAATAGACCAATGGCCCATAACGTGGTGAGCAGGCAAACATGGTGCACCAGATTGAATGCTTTGGAAAGATCCAAGAAGATTGCACCAACCGTGTCCCCATTGTCCAAGGCCCAGTGAAGATCATTAGTGACTTCAAGCACAGTTGTGAGCATGCTAACATTGTCTCAAAAACCATGCCGGTAAGGTGTTAGCAAATTGCCAGTATCCAGGAATTCTCTAAATTAGTAAAAAACAGTCCTCTCAAGGACCTTAGACAATGGAGCAAGTAAGAAAATAGGACTGTAATTTTTAGTTAGGGTGCACTCACCGGAATTAAAAATAGGGACTACGGTAGCCTACTTGCATAATCTCGGGACCTCACTGGTAGCTAATGAATGGTTATACAAAGTGCACAAAAGTTGCACCAATATAACAATAACAAAGGAAATGAGTTTTAGGTCAATATTGTCCCACCCCATTCTCGTTTTTAGGTTTGTGTTAATAAGGTATTTTAGAATTTCATATTCTGTATATTTAAATTTAAAACCAGAATCAGAACCACCACAGCTGGACACAGGCTGTTCAAGGTCTGATAGACAAACCAAAAGAACATTTTTTTGTGGCTCCACAAAAGTTGATCTTGAGTTCTGTGGCAATTTCCATCAGATTTGTCAAATTACTTTGTACAGTAGTCAGGAATGGTACTACTGTAGAGCCAGTCTTCGCCATGAGATTGTTTAGTATTTGTCAATTAGCCTGTTGACTGCTTGAGAAATGAAACTGGGACTTTAAATAATATTCCATTTTTGTCTTTCTAACCAGTTGTTTACATTTCTTTCTTAGCTTTTCATATTCAAGCAAAGTAGAATTTGTACATATCTTCCTAAGAACTTTCCAGACCCTGTCTCTCTCCTACATCAGTTGTACCTTGAGTACTTACATAGAAACATAGAAATATAGAATTTGACGGCAGATAAGGACCACTTGGCACACCTAGTTTGCCTATTTTCCTACCTAACGGATAAGCTGCAGATCCTAGTTAACCAACAGCCTACTTCATCCTACCCCCCACCAGGACTGTCTTATGTCTGTCCCATGCATTCTTGAATTCCCCCACTGTTCTTGACTCCACAACCTCCTCAGGAAGTACTCAGAACTTAATATCTGCATCCAAGCAGTCTATCAGAAAACATTATGTTGCCACAGAGACTGAAATAATAGGTGGCAATAAGGTGCAAAGTATTTCATTCGCCTAAATGGAGTGCTAACAACAATGCTTTTGTGTCAGCGGAGGGTAGGTTTTCCCCTTCCATGCATACTTTCTTTCTGAATGGATTTTGATTCAAATATCTGAGGATTTTGGATGGCCCCACTGACCAGGTCAAGAATTTGGTGTCATCAGTCGACTGTAGGGCCTGCAGTAAAACTTGTACTGTAAGCTTCCACTCATCTGATGTCACGGGGTTCCAGAACGGAGCAGTAATTATAGAAATGAATAACAGGCAGAAGAATGTTGCATCAACAAGAGTCCATAAAATGGAAAATAAACAAGATTATTTCTCTGAAGAAACACTGTAGTACTGCTAATGACAGTAATACAAAAATCACACATACCCCAGTAATGCAAAGCATCATGGGACATATATGCAAATTACCATACAATAATTTAGACCAGTTCTGCTTTAAGCAGGATTGTATAGTGCCAAATGACCTCTCACACAATTTGCAAAGGTTGAGAACAGAAGCTGCAGACATGAGTTTCACCCTTCTCTCTGCTTAATGTGTCTCATCTGTATCTCAATCCAGAGGAAGGGGGAATCGGCCCTATGATGGTCTTATGGGTTTGAGTCTTGGTTAGCTCAAAATAAGAAAAAAATCTAAAAGCCCTTCCCGGCTTACCCATGGCTTAGAGCTTAAGTATGGTAATAGTGTCTAAACAAACAAACAAAACATCCCCATTCTTTCTTTAAGTCCTGCATTTTATTTATCCTATTTTTGAGGCCCCTCCATACCTAATTTGTCAAACTTGTTCCTTCTTGGTCCTTGCTCTACTGGTTGCCCCCATCTAGCAGGCAGAAAATTCAGTTTTCCCAGCTGACAAGGCTGGATAAGGTCAGATGTTTACAGTCACAATAATCTAGACTGGTGTATCACGCAGATGGATAGGTGATGATTAGTTAGCAGCTGTCTGGAAATATTCAGCAGTGTGTTTTATATTTTACAGACATCCGATGCATCTCATTAAGCATCATTTCAGAAATATATACATATATATGACAAAACTGCAAAAATAATTGTTTTTCTTAATGTATCCCTATCTGTCTTGTTATGCAAGAAGTGGTCCCATCTTCATCCTCCTGTGATCAGGACAGGAACTGGACGTCAGTTGAAATTAGAAGAAGTCCCTGGAAAATAAAACAGAGTGACTACAGGAAATGATCTCTTTGTGTTATGGTTTTAACCCCTGATTTGCTCTCATATACAATCTTTCTCCAGGTATCCAATACCTGCCACCAAAGAGCTGATTGCAGAGAAGCATCATTTGTCCGCAGCATCCAGCCACAACATTCTACGGCAGTTCTAAAGCAGCACATTTTATTGCTCACCTGTAGTCTGTTAGTTTCTACACACATAAAATTGCACAAGCATTAACACCCCGGAGGAATAAACAGAGGAATAATGCACAAAAATGTAGAAAACATCACAGACTATTCTAAGGCTACAAACTATCCTCCGTGCATTTTATTTTTTTTTCGCTAAAATGTGTTATTAGTTTTTCGTAAGACAGAAAGTCAAAATACACAGACATCAACTGATACAATAAATATAGATGAAAACGTGTACTAAAACTTCTGAAATTATCTAATGACTATATAACATCTATATAACTTTCCTTATACTTTATTAACATCTTAATTTTTTGTCTACAAACCTGTGAACTGATTAAATTGTCTCTTAAATTTTGACACTGATTTTGGTGGACTTCTTTTTGAAAATGTACCTGTTTGCTGTGGTTACTCTGACTGACTCCTCACCATACCTCTCAACCTCTCAGCATTAAAATTCATAGCACTGGCCTTCGTAATTCAGAGTTAATGGCCAGAATGTGTAGCACTTTCTTATTTTAAAGAATAATATGTCTACACATAGTGGGCCCCATATATTTAGTGTTGGGGATTCTGGGGAATGTTTCTGTCAAGTTAATTCAATGATTTAATAGTTTGTATTTCCAGAAATAACGCCAACATTATTAAGAACATCAGTAAACCTTTGCAAAGCAAGGGTACATTTCAGAGTAAAACCCATAGCACTATGCAAAATTCACAGCAGTTGAGAGGTATGTTCCTGACCAACTGGTAGCATTGTTAGTGGCTCAGCAGGTAGCACACTCGCCTCTGAGGCCAGAAGATCAGAGGGCTGTGGCTTCTATCCCCACCCCAGGCACTTGGGTTAAACCCTAATACTGACAATGTAGTGCAGCATGGGGGGGGGGGGCTGCACTCCTGAGGTGCTGTCTCTCGGATAAGATGTTAAACCGAGGTCCCAGCTGCTTGTTCAGGTGGATGTTAAAGATCCCATGGCACTTCTCAAAATAGAGTAGGGGAATTTCCCTGGTGTCCTGGCCAAATTTCCCCCATTCACTAAAACAAAAACCTGATTCAGTTTCAGTTGGCATCCATCTGTATCCGCCCCCTCCCCTGGGTACGAGGCTAAAATGGACAAAACATTGTCTAGTCCTCCTTCCTGGTCAAAAAAAGGAAAAATCTTGTGGAATGCCTGATCCTACCAGGTCATTTTTTTTTTTCTGTCCGGGGTTGGGGTAAGAGGTCAAAGGTGACGCCTTTAGTGTTCCAGAAGTTTGGTTTACTCTCGAGGTATTTTGTTATTAGACCTCACCGGACTCTGCAGTTTTGCTTCTTTTCTGTGTTTTTGCCCTATTCTACTCATTGTCTGGGGCTTTCTGTTCTCTTGCATTTATCTCTGCTTTTTTCCTATCTTGGGTCAGACCGGCAGGTGTACAGTTTTGTTTGATTTCTGGTGTGTTCAAATCTTTTCTAAATAGTTCCCCTATTTTGTAACAACTTTCATCCATGACAGGAGGCTGCCTAGAAATATGCCTGGAACCTTGCGGACATCTTGTCTATAGTAACCAGGGGCCTGATTTTTAGCCCATTTTGGGACTAAGTCCCACTCTGCAGCTGCCAGTGTGGAAAAAAAATTTCTGCACCTGTGCCAGCTCTTAACTGCAGCACAGGTGACAGGCACAGCAGCAGAGGGTATTACACCTGGTCCAATCGGGTGTAACTTTTTGGGTGACACTGTACCAAAAAATGTTTGCAAGCTGTCTTAAATCACAGAGCTGGTCACAAATGATGCTGCAACTGAAAATATGATGCTTGTGAAAAAATCCTGTGGACCTGCAAGGTTTTCCCATGTGAGCACCAAAACAGCTGGTTTTGAAAATCCAGCCTCAGCAGTTTACGTTGCTTAAAAGATTTCAGGCTCTCTTGGCAAAGCTAAGTATTTAATTTCATTTTTTATTATTCATTTATTTACTTATGTTTTTCAAAACAATATATTTTATAACAGCACATTAGATAAATATAAATATATTAATAATAATTTTAATAACCACATCAGAGAGGATGGAAGCAGAGCTGGTGTGCTGAGCTGCATGATGTACACCATCCTGCCTGTAGAGGGCAGAAGGTGGAACATCTGCAGCTGCTGTGAGCAGGTTGCCACCCAAGAGGCATGTTGCTGGGCTAGAATGGCAAATTGTAGTACTGTGGGGGCACAGGGAGGAAGACAGTCAGCTCTGGGGAACTCCTAGGGGTGAACTGGAGGTTAGTGTCTAGGATACAGAGAGATACACATCTAGTGCACTCCTGTGATGTACAGCATCCTGCCTATGCAGGGTGGAAGGGATACATCTGAAGACATTGTGATCTGGTCAGTGTTCTCAAGCAGTACACGGCCAGGCTTGAGTGGCAGATGAAGATACCACTGGAACACAGGGAAGTTTAGAGGAAATTGAGGAGGATGAAGGAGAGGAGGCTAGGGAACTGGGCGCTAGATCAGGAGGAAGGCAGCTGACTTGAACAGATAGAGTGGGGAGAGGGTGGCTGGGACTGGGATCTCTGGTGGGAGTGATGGGGACTCAATATGAGTGCAAAATGGGGGTAGAAGCATGCTAATAAGGAAAGAATATCACCAGTGGACACCAGCAACAGGTATCAGCATTTGGCTGGCCATCTTGAGGGGGTCAACTGGTGACTGGGGTTGATGGGGACAATCCAGACAGCAGGACACCTGACCTGTCAAGGAGGAAGAAGAAAAATGCTGTTGAAATGACAAGTAGGTCGTAGTCATTGGTGACTCCACAGAGTCCATCTGGGTTGAGGTAGAGGAAAAGGGAGGCAAAAGTGTCACCTGGGTGGAGCTGCAGGCACTTAAATGGTTCAGCAGATCATGACCGGAGCAACTATAGGCTGGTCAGCCTGACATCAGAGCTGGAGGGACTATGTCACTACCAAAGGTGTGTAAACCCCCCCCCCAAAAAAGTATGGGCTTACTTTAGGCTCTGGAGTCTGCAGAGCTCAGACTGCCACCCCAGCAGTGCTGCTCCCTTCTGCCCCCAAGGATCTGGACTCTGCGATACAGGATCAAAGTGGCAGTGGTTCCCAAAGGACCTGGCTTTATCCTGAGGGCGCCATTTTTGGGGGGGGCAAACCACAGGAGTAACGGGGGAGAAGGTAAGACCCAGGAGAAGGTGAGATGGTGGAGCGGGGGTGCACTGGGGTTTCAAGAGGGGCCAAGGGGAGTAAGAAGAATAAAAAAACCCAGTCAAGCCAGTTACAGCTGCCTATTATTTTATTTGCTATAAGCCTTTTCCTCCTGTACGACCTTGTTCCTGATCCCTTCCCCAATAAACTCATTTTGTCAGTTGCAGAGGATCAGTCATTGGCAAACTGTGGTCATTTTTAATATCTCCTCATGTGACTTTCTGCATTTTCTAGTAATTATCTGTATTGCAGCTTTTTATTGTGGTCACTTGATTAGTTCAAATACGGTTAGCCACTGCTTTGGTCTGCATGTAAAATGTACTGGTTTGGCTTCTTTAATAGAGTGCTATTTAAAGGCTATACACTAGGTGGCAGACTATTCCCTAGTTAAAATGGTTGTCTGTGTTGGGTCTCACTCTGCTACTCTGTGCAAAATAAAAGCATTGTTTTGCACCTTAAGCTTGGCTATATGCTGTTTCGTTGTGGTGTAGACAGCTGTGGGGTAGACAGGTGACCTTTCTGTGCTGCCCTGTTTTATGTACCTTACTGTGAGCACTGTCATTTTTATGGAATGGCCTTTTTGTCGTTTTGTTACTTATTTAAATCCTTATGTTGAGCATATTATTTTTTTAGCTTATCTGTTTTTCTCTTCTCATTGACCAGCTCCCATTTGTCCAGCCACACTAGCCCCATCACCCCAGCTTCCCTCAGGACTTACTTTATGCCTCCTTGCTCCCCCTGGGCTTGCCCTCCCCCGTGAGGTCTGCAGGGTTCCTTAACCTCGGGAATCTAATGGATTCAGTTTAAAAGTGGTGCCAGAGTCGCCGGTTGCTGAGCCTGCGAGCGGCCATTATCATCATACTGGTTGGGGCATTTCTGTAGAGTACTCGTCCTGTTACCCCTTAGGACACTGGTGGCGAGGGTGCACAAGCATACACAGTGCAGCACCAGCAGGCATCCTCCCGCCCAGTAAGTCACTGCTGATTACTCTGCCACCTGTGGTCACCCGGGTGACAGTATAGCAGTGGAGCTGGTTGCCCTCCATCCGTCCCCGGAGGGAGAGAATGTCCTCTGGGACACTCATTCCACCTTCCCTAGCCGGCCCCTGATGACTCAAGCTTGTTCCCGAACCTGTGTTGCTGACATTGCAATAGCACTACTGCTGCACCAATGGACCTGCTTTGTTGAGCATATTATTAGTAGAGCACTAAGTATTATATTTTGAGTAAAGCGTGTTTGTATTGTGCGGAAGCTGGATGGGTTGTACCAGTGAGGACAACGGTGAGTTGGTACTGTTTCCTGAGGGCAATACTGGCATATTTCCTAGCCCACAATCTTTCCCTCGGTGGAGAAACCATACAACTTATTGTTACATTTATAACATAGTTGGGTAACAAATCCTCACTGGAGTTATCAATCCAAATCTCTCAACCTTATTTGTGCTCAAAAGGCAGGAGTTATGTATTGTCATCTACAGTGACCTGGTACAGGTGAAATAGAAACATAGAAACATAGAGGTTGACGGCAGATAAGGACCGCAGGGCCCATCCAATCTGCCCATTTCTTTTTCTACCTTATAAATGTGCCATCAGCCTTTGCTCTGTCAGTGGCCTACCTATTCATACTCATCTGTATTGCTCCTTTATGCCTATTCCATGCCTGTTTGAAGCCCTGCACTGTATTCATAGCCACCACTTCATGAGGTAGGCCATTCCATGCATCCACCGCCCTTTCTGTGAAAAAGAATTTCCTCACATTCCCCCTTAATCGGCCTCCCTCTAATCTCATGCTGTATCCTCTTGTCCTGCTATTTTTCTTATATTTAAACATGTTAGACTCCCCTGAGTTGGAGTTGTTTTGGTGGGGTTGGGGGGGCGAAAAAGGGCAAAATTTTGCCCTCGGGTCCCGCACAGTGACAATCTCCAAAACCCTATCAAGATTGTCGCAGTGAGGGATTTTGCTGTTGTGCGTTCGCTATGTGAACAGTATACTGTGAGAAACATACAAAACTGTAGCAGTAATGCAATCTTATCTTTTGGCACACACAGTAGGTGCCATAGCTTTGGAATTTTTTTCTGTATTTGGCACTTAGCTATTTGCGATTGTAAGCAACTGTTTTGAGCCTTGCTGCACTGACAAGTGTTCAGAATACAATAAAAAAAAAGGAAAATAATACATTATCACTCCACCAGAATGGAGAGGGAGAGAGAGCCCTGAACTGCACCAATATACAGGAAGGAATGGAGTAGAGAGAGTCAGCTGTACAAACAAAATATAAATAAAACCAGGGATGCTAGCAGCAGGGGAAAACATAAACTTGGACCGAGCTCACAATGTGAGTCTGGTGTGCTCATAACCAAAACTACCAAGATAAGCACAAAAAACAACACACTCAAAGGTTAAGTTTTGAAATTCAGATTTGCTGAGTTATTGAAGGCATATAGCACAGACAATGCAACATACAGCCGTGTGGCAAGAAAACACCCCTACAGGAAACTTCTTGGTAGCCAAATTTTTAGACTGAGGTTGTGTGCTTTTACATGTTGCAATCACACTTCCCTCCACTAGATGGCACTATGTCTGCATCTGGTAGCTGATTCTGTATGCACTACAAACGCCTTCAACAGTTTCCTTATTATTTTCTAGACTGAACAGGACAAATGCAGTATGGAGGCCTTCACGCTCAGGCATCCTGATGTCATAATGGTTGGCAAGCATTTGTTGCCATGCCACCAACCCATTGGCAAGTGTGGCAGTTGTTTTGCCAACCAGTGGGTGGCACTAATGTCACATGGTTAGATGATTAATCTGTAAATGTCCCTGTATCATCGCACAGAAAATGTTGCTCATGTAATGAGAGCTGGAAATGAACATGAATACCACCCACCTGATGAACCTTTACTGAAGGATTGACGAATTTGATGTTGTCAATGACTGGGAGAGGAAAACCTTCATTTAGCCTCTCTACGGATAAAAAGACAATATATTAATAAGCAAGGAATGGCCAAGTTAAAGGTGACGCAGGCTCCTGAAAGGTTAACACAGCATGCAATTGTATTCAATATTTCTTGCCCCCCCCTCCCCCATGCATTCTGATATCTTCTGCTTGAACAGCAATCCTTCTCCCCCAGCACTGCTACCTTACTCCCTGGTCACTGTATGATGCTGGGCTGTGTAAGACTGATGTGGCTTGCCCTACCCCGGCCCCTCCCCTGCAGTGGAGTACCAACCTCCACCACCAGGATCCAGGTTTCATGAGGATGGAGCATCTAGGGATGTGGGGTGGATCACTGCAACATGGGGCACGGGTTGGGATCATCCTTAATGCATTCAGTGATATTTATTGTTGTGTCTTGCCCAGTTCTCCATGTGGGGAATCATGCCCTCAGTGCCTGTCCTGTGGGTGAGAGGGACAGAGTTAACCATTGGGAGCACTGGTGTGGCAGCGTGATCTGAACCTTTCCTAAAGAGCTGGAGAGTGCTACCTCCAGCCTGGAAACAGGAGCCTGGCTCCCGTGTGGTGGTGCAACACGTCCCGCCGTGTGTCATTGAGCTGCGCTCCTCGTGGAATTCTAAAACAAATCAAATGATCTACAACACTATAAATCTTTGGCCAGTTCCGAGGCCACAGAGCCATTCTTCAATGAACTGGGAGGGGCCAAAATCTGATTATCACAGGGATTCTCTCTTTGTTTAATCTTGGGTTTATGTACCCTTCTCCTGGAAGCTGTTTCCACCCACCTTATGGGGCCTCATCCCAGCCCTTTCTGCTGCCTCTTCAAGGTTCTATCCAAATTTACCCACAACGGGGTCTTCGGTACAGTAGACTCCTTTGGGATCAGCTCTAACGTACCCGCAGGTCAGCATGGTGGAGCTTGGGAGTGCCTATGGTGTCATCCTACACCACTCCAGGCCTTTTTCCTCCATTTCTTTATCCATTGACCCACAGGACACTTGTGAGTGTCCTGACACAAAGCCCAGTGAACATTCCCCCCCTCCTGCAGTACTTCCACTGTGCCATTCATGGTCACCAGGTGTCGGTGTTGAAGTAGAGGCAGTGACCCATCCTTCCTTGAGGAGATAGTTCTCTGAATTACTCAGCCCTGTTCCTTATAGTCTGTCTTCCAATGCCCAGGTCTCAGACCCAACCAGGGTCATCAACACTGCAAGCAGCAGCTCTATGCTAGTGATCTGGCTCATCTCGAGGATTCTCAGGAGCAGTGTCAGTGTGACTTAAGCAGTAAAGCATGACAGGGTGTGTTCTGTGCTGGATTTACGCATGCTTCAGGTAGGTTGAAGCTCAAGGCCAAAGGCTGAGTGCTTTCACTGCCAGAGAAGTGTCATTATCCTAGCAAAAAATACACCCTGAAGTACATTTTTGTGATTATGAAATCAGTCATTAGGAATGGTAAAGAAATAATTACAAAAAAAAAAGTTTTACATTTTAAATACGTAAAAATGAGAAGAAAAGGAAACAAAAAGGAGAAAAAGAATCAGGTAGTTCTATTGAGCCATTGTAATTTTGCCATTTTTCCAGTAGAAGACAAATGCTGCATTTTTTAAATACAAGGAAGCAAATGGAGGTGTATTGATACAGCTGCACCTGCTTAACGTAAACAGGTCAGTGAAGTTGCGGATCTTTTTCCAGTGCTGTTGTTCTGGGATATCAGCACTGGGTTCCGAGCACCTCAGCCAAAAAGGTTTCTGGATGTGTTATATCCATTTCACAATTAGCTTTAGCACTCCCCCACCTTCAGGCCAGATGGCTGCATGTTCAAATCCCACACTTGGCTCCTGCACTCATGATCAACTCCGATTCTGCAATACTAGTGGTGCTGCCATGTTGCAATTCTTTTTATGAGATATATTGAAAAGAGGTCCTTCTGCCCAGGTTTTAAAAAAGAGACAGGGAATCTAGCATTTACGCTCGTCATACAGCAGACACCAACGCAGTTGCTTATGTCTGTGTTTGGGACTACAACTGAGCAACTTTTTTTGTGTGCATAATTTACATACATTCCATTTGTGGTGGACATTTGGCCTGCACAGAGTTTATAAGCTGTGGTAAAATAAGCATGCAGGGAAAATTGTAATTATATTTAGTGACTGACATTAGCCTCAAGGTTGGTGCATTCAGCAGTCCCGGGTTTGATTCCCACAACCTCCACTAGCTACTATGTGAATTGGGGTAGAAAAAATACAGAACACTGCACATTTTATGAATGATATTAACATTTAGAACTTTCCTACAGCTCTATGTAGCACTCATCAATCTAACGGATTACTTTCTGATGTCCGTTTGAGCAGTCGGAGTGAGCAAACCAGAGAGGCAGCTTGCAGGAAAAGCAGGATATGGGATCTGTAATAGGATGTGGGGAGAGAAGAAATAATACAGATTGTATAGCTTTTGTGCATCTCTTCTGATGATACACATAATCTCAAGCCTCATTCACAGTGCAAATCATCATGGGTATGAAAATCCTTGGGCAAGCCACGCCATGTCAGCACAAAAAGCAAACTATGTGGATAGTTCTTCTCTTCTGGCATCCTGTTACAGATCCCATGTACTGTTTTTCCTGCAAACTGACACTCCGGTGGAGGATTTTCTTTAAGGTGGGCTTGCTCATCTATAAGGCCAAATATGGATTGGGCCCTGGCTACTTGTCAGCCCTCCTTACTCCTGCCATTCCAGCTCGCTCCCTCCATTTCTCCACTGAGGGCCTCCGGGCGGTTCCGAGGACCAGGCTGAAAACCTTGGGTGATCGCTCATTCGGGGTGGCCGGCCCGGTCCTCTAGAACTCGCTGCCAAGATCCTTGTGGGAGTCCCCTATGGTGGAGACTTTAAAGAGGGGCCTGAAGACTCACCTTTTTAACATAGCCTTTCCTGCAGAGATATTTTAATCAACATAATGTTATTATTTTAATTGTGTATTTATTTGTTTACTTATTTATTATTTATGAATCTGGAATGTTTGTACCACCCTGTTGAATTTTACTGTAAGGCACCCAGAGCCTCCAGCATTAGGTGCCAGATATGAACAGGTTTCTCACCTGTAACAGTAGTTCTAGGAGTGGTATATGTTGTTCATCCACACTCTTTGGCATGTCCCTTTCCCTTTAAATCTGGCCAGAAAGTCTTCAAGCTAGCTCCTCCCATCCACCCGGGTGGTAAATACCTCAGTTCCGCCCATGACGCCAGATCTTAGCCCGCTGGAAGCAAGGTGGTACTCCTAAAGCCAGGAGGTTTTGTGTGGGTAGATGAACACATATACCACCCTAGAACTACTGTTACAGGTGAGTAACCTGTTCTTCTAGGAGCGCGGATATGTTGTTCATCCACACTCTTTGGCAGACTCCTAGCAGTTCTCTGTGAGGAGAGAGGCAAGGCGCACACCCCCTACTTAGGAAACAGAGATTGGAGAACCGAGGCCCCAAAACCAGCATCCTGGCATGCCTCAAGGTCGATGTGGTAGTGGGAAATAAAGGTGCTTGCTAACATCCAGGTAGCAGCTTGACAGATTTCCTGGATAGGGATGTCCCTGGAAGCAGCCACCGATGCAGCAGTATGGCCGGTAGAATGAGCTCATAACCCTCTGGGAGGCTCCTTGCCTGCCAACTCATAGCACAGACTTATGCATGATGTGATCCATCTTGCAATGGTCCATTTGGCTGCAGGTCTGCCAGAAGCAGCTTCACAGTAGGTGACAAACAGGTGGCAAACCTCTCCATGAATTTCCACCGTTCTTTCCTTATAATAGGAGAGAGCACGTCTCAGGTCCAGAGTATGGAGCCTGTAATCAGCATCCAAGGTGTAGTTAGGGTAGTATAACGGCGGAGTCAACATCTGATTAAGGTGAAATTCTGAGACCACCTTCTGAAGGAATTTCAGGTGGGGGCACAGGACATCTTTGTCCCTGTGAAAGACCAGATAAGGGGAGTCCACCGAAAGCACCTGGATCTCCCCTGTCCTTCTGGCTGACATGATAGCCACCAGGAAGGCCATCTTCCATGACAAGCGTGAGAGCTCACATTTGTGCATGGGTTCGAATGGCTTGCCCATGAGCTTTGCCAAAACCAGCAAGAGATCCCACAAAGGTGGAGATTCACACACCGGAGGGGATATATGATCCAGGCCTTTGAACAAGCGCCAGACCACTGTCGCCTGTGCCAATGTCGGCTGACCGGCCCGCGCCCAACAAGCAGAAATGGCTGCCAAGTGCACCCTAAGGGTTGAGGACCGCAGACCCCCTTTGGAGGGAGACCAAAGGTAGTCTAGAATGTTAGCCACTGAGCAGGATAAGGGGTCCAGACTCTTACTCTGACACCAAATGGAAAATCTCTTCCATTTGAAGGCATAACATTTCCTGGTAGATTCCTTGCAGGATGCCTCCACCACAGTGTAGACATCCTCGGAAAGACCCAGAGCCTGGAACTCTAGCCGCTCAGGTATCAGGGTGTGAGGTGCAGGGATTGAAGGTCCAGATGGAAGACTTTCTCCTCGTTTAAAGATATCAGGTCCAGGCGTATGCAAAGCCGCTCCGGGGGCCTGCAGCTGAGGCTGAGGAGATCTGGGAATCAGAACTGACACGGCCAACCCGGGGCTACCAGAATCACCTTCGCCTTGTCCCTCCTCACCTTGAGTAACACCTCGTGGATCATGGGAAATGGAGGGAAGGTGTAGAGGAGGCTTGGTGTCCACAGCCTCAAAAAGGCATCCACCTGCAGCGAGCCCTGCTGAGGGGGGCGGGCATGGTACAGCCTCAGCCTGGTGTTCTCCCTGGAGGCAAACAGGTCCACCAACAGTTTGCCCCAATGGGAGAACAGACTGTAAACTACTTCTGGATGGAGGGACCACTCGTGGGATGTCTGGCCTAGGCGGCTGAGCGCATCCGCCAGTTGGTTCGAGGTTCCTGCCACATGGATGGCTAGTAGATCTGTCTCCAACCGGCTGACGAGGGTCCAGATGCAGAGCACCTCCTTGCACAGCAGATGGGAGTGTGTGGCGCCCTGCTTGTTGAGGTAGTACATGGTCATGGTATTGTCCGTCTGGACTTGAACCACTTGACCCCAGAGCTGAGGAGTGAATGCTGACAGTACCAGTCTGACTGCTCTGAGCTCCAACAGGTTGATATGGCATTGGGACTCCTTGGGGGTCCAGAACTCATGGGCCTGTTGTCCCCCATGTGGGCTTCCCAGCCCATGAGAGAGGCATCGGTCATGGGGATGGCTGTCAGCTCAGGGCAGACAAATGGGATCCCTTCCTGCAACCGTTCTGGGATGGTTCACCATTGGAGAGTGTCCCACATCTTCTGGGTTACCATGATCAGCTGGTTGAATTGACCATGACGCTGAGTCCACTGGGCAGCCAGCTCCCATTGGAGGGGGCGCATGTGCCACCTTGCCCAACAGACTGCTAAGGTACACACCACCACATAACCCAGAAGGTGCAGAAAGTCCAGGGCAGGGTGCAAGAGCCCAACCAGAAATGATCACACAAAGGAGGAAAGAACCTCTGTCCTGTCAGCCGGGAGCCAGGCTCTGGCTTGACAAGAGTCGAGCTCTGCCCCCATGAAGCCCATCACCTGAGACGGCATGAGTTCCGACTTGGCCCCATTGATCAGAAGGCAAAGCTGAGAGCAGGTTCTGAGAGCCAGATCCCTGGATCTCTTCACCTGCTGAAGGGAGGAACCTGCCAGAAGCCAGTCGTCGAGATAAGGGTAGATTTGAACTCCTCAACGCCGAAGATGGGCTGTCACCACTGCAATGCACTTGGTGAAGACCCATGGGGCCAGTGACAGGCCGAACGGCATGGCTCAGAACTCGTACAAGGTCCCCTCGACCCTGAAGCGGAGGAACCACTGGTGGGACGGACGGATTGGGATGTGAAAGAATGCATTCTGCAGATCCAGTGAACAAAACCACATGTTTCGCTCCAGGGATGGTATGATCTGGTTCAGAGTTACCATCTGGAAGGTGTGAGACCTGAGATACTGATTCAGGTCATGGAGATCTAGGATGGGGCACCAACCCCCCATCCGTTTGGGCACCAGGAAGTACCTGAATACGAAGCCTGGGTCTACAGGCAGATCCGGCACTGGAGCTACCGCCTCCTTGTGGAGGAGCTGAGCTATGTCATCTTGAAGAGCCGACTGTGTACGAGCTGAGATACTTTCCTCCCGAGGGGCGCGGGCTCGGCTGGGTGGGTACTGCTCAAATTCCAGAGGCACTCCCTGCCCGACCACTTCTAGAACCCACCTGTCCAAAATGATATCGGAACCAGGGGGAAATAAAGTGGCAGAGCTGACCCCCCCCCACAGGAGGACCCAGGGCAGGCGTGATGGGAGTAGGGGTGGCAACCCCCAACCCATCACTGAGCAAGCTTAGAGGAGACGGAGGAAGTTCTAGGACCAGCGCCTTGGCCTCCTTTACGGGTCTGTTGGGGGCCCTGCTTGGGCCTAGAGCGCCAAGCTTGAGCCTGCTGCTGCTGTTGGTGCTGTTGACCTCCTTGATAGGAGGGCTGCCTGACCGCAGGGGAGGAGTGCCGAAAGGGCTTCCTCTTCTGGTGGTTCTTGCCTGAGGAACCCTTAGCAGAAGTGGCGTCCAAGGTGGCATTGGATTGTTCAATACACTGAAGGTGGCCTGCCACTCCTGGGCTGAACAAGTCGGTACCAAGGTAAGACACATCAGATAACTTGTGCTGGGTATCCACCGGAAAGGAGGATAACCACAGCCAAACCCTGCGGCGGGTGGCCATTGCAGCTGCTAAAGTGCAGGCACAAGAATCCTCAATGTCTAGGGCAATCTGGAGCTGCTGTTTGGCAACAGCACAGCCCTGATCACGGACCTGCTTGACAGTGGTCTGCATGTCTGCAGGGAGGTGAGGAAGTACTTCATCCAGTGACCCTAGGAGGGCGTGGGAGAAGTGTGCCATGATTACAGCTGAACTGGCCTGACAAAGACCCAAGCAAGAGGCCGCATAGACCTTACGGGCAGAGTGGTCCATGTTCTTGGACTCCTTGTCCGGAGGTCGGTCGGTATCAGCCAAGCTACCAGTACATCTAAAGATGGAAGCAGTCACCAGGCTCTCAGCCAAGGGATGTTTCGTGAATCCCGGCAGGGATCCCATAGGCACTGCGTGCTTATGGGCCACATGGGCAGATGGTACTGGGCAGGAGGCTGGATGCTGGATGCTGACAAAGCTCAAGGGCTGGACCAGTAATGGCTTCAGCCACTGGGAAGGCCTCCATCAGGGTATCCCCCCTCTTAAGGATATCTGTAAGGGGGTAGTCCACCTTTTTCTGGATAGACTCCAGGGGCATTCTGGTGGAATCAGAAATGAGGCAGAAGATGCCCTGAAAGGAGGAAAGACCTTTCTCCAGGCCTGCCGAGAGTGACTCCTCATCACCCAGATGGGAGTGCAAATCGGTGGCATCCAAATCCGAAGAGTCGGGATACAGCTGTCTCCTGCCTATGTCCCCTTCGATACACCGAGGGCAGTCAGAGGTAACCGTGATGGACAGACATCAGGGAAGCCCGGTGTCTGGTTGGTCCCCTTTTGAGGGAGCCCCCGAGAGAGGCTGCTTAGGTGGTGGTTCCACCCTAATCGGTGGTGAGACCGGTATGCATTTAGGAATAATGGCCGGCCCCACAGGTGGCGAAACCGAAGGTTTTGAATCCGAAGGGGTCGGTGTCAGCCCTTGAGGCGCAGGCCAAATAATGGCCAGGGTGGATGGCATAGCCGGCTTCTGCCTGACCAAAATCAACTGTTGCCACATAAGCTCCTCATAACGTCGACAGAGTTTCCGTCGAAGCCTCTACTCATCCAAGGAGGATGAGGACCTGTGGTGGCACCTCTTTCTTGAATGTTGGTGGCATTTCTTCAGTTTTCCTGCTGAAGAAGGAGACCAAGTCCTTGATTGAGACCGATGGGGTCGGCCAGGATCGGGAGATACCGGGCTCGGGGAAAATCGAGTCTCCGGATAAATTCCCTTGATGAGGACACCCGAAGGAAGTGTCTCGTCATTGGGGAAAGAAAGAACCAGGGTCCCTTCTAAAGAATCATCGACTGGAGTCGGCGAAATCGGCTTGATCGGCTCGAGAACAATTATGGATGGATCAGCTGATTCCTCGGTCTCTGCCTGGCCAGACGGAAGATCCGTGAAGCTGTCGGCCGAGGAAGCAATCTCGACCGAAGTCAAGGTCACAGTGTCCTGGGACTCTGACCTCTCTCGGTCCCAGGAACGTCTCCGTTTCAAAGACGTTGGATCCTTGTCCCTCTTCCGAGGGCGGGAGGAATTCAAGCCTGAGGGTGCCTCATCCCTGGTGGGGCGAGACTGGCACATCTCCCTGAAGAAACCTGTAAAGGAAGAACCGAGGTTGAGAGGCACAAAGAAACTCTTCGGCTGACCGAAGCTTGGGCAGCTTCTTCTTCGAAGGCCTTCATCTGCTCTAGCTGCTCGGTGAATCCCGCAGCCACAGAAACCGCCCACCTCGCTTCTTTTGATTTCACTGGTGGGTTCCTTTTCTCCGGTCTCCCCAGCTTAAGGCACGCCATGTGGTCGTCAAGGACGTTGGGATGGAAAGCCAAGCAAAAAGGTACAGGTGGTGGTGTCATGACCGATATCTAGGCAGTATACGCAGGTAAGGTGGGGATCGGTGCGCAACATTTTCTGGCCGCACGTACACCGGCGAAATCTGGGGGACGACTTGTCCTCCATATCCGATGCACTATTATCGGAATTGAAAACTCTGATGAGTTTGAGAGAAATTCGGTCAGAACCGACGATGCGAATCCAGGGCCTACGATGGCTAAAGTTAGCTAAAGTTAGCACGAGGGAACCTGATTCTTCCAGCAGAAAGGAAGATCTGGTGTCATGGGTGTAGCCGAGGTATTTACCACCTGGTGGGTGGGTGGAGGAGCCAGCTTGAAGACTTTCCGGCCAGATTTAAAGGGAAAGGGACATGCCAAAGAGTGTGGATGAACAACATATCCACGCTTCTAGAAATAAACTTACTTACTTACTCACTCACTCCGCATGTTCTAAATGGACATTTGCACTGGGGCTCTAACATGGCACCAGGATGAGATTATTACTAAATACTGTGGAGAGAAAAAGAGGCTAAGCCATGTGCCTGTATGTTGTCTCAGCCAACACTGGATCAGATGCACAGGTCTGTTTAGAAGGCTGTGTCTGCTCGGGTGAATCCTTGTCAGCCTGACTTGAATAACAATTTACATACCCATGATGCCTTGCTATGAAAAGGAGGCTTGAGAGTATATGTAACTGTTTGGTGAGATGCACAAAAGCCTAACTCATTGCTTTCTGAAGCCCTTTAGCATACAGTACAGTTTGAATGGAAAGCATTAAATAAATCCAGATTCTGTTCCACTTTACTGAGGTTGTGGGGGAGGACTTGCCACTGAACATTTCTACATGCCCTTAAAACTAGAATGGCCATGTCAAAAATAAATACGTAAACTATATATTTCTGATGTTTCTTACCATTCACCATTGGCAATAAAACTTGGTTGACTGCATGGGTCATCAGCTTCGTCACAATTGTGAGCTGACGATTAGGTCTCAGTTCGCAGCGGGAGGTGAGCTTGACTTGGTTGGTTGCAGAGTTTGTATTTCTGTTCCCATCTGGCGTGCAGTAATTCATTCGCTGCCTTCCTGGACCCGTTTCCCAAAGAATTCGGTTGCACTGCAGTGAAAATGTGTCCAGTCTTACTTTGTAGTAATTTTTTTTCAAATACATTTTTTATATGATGTCAACATCAGAAACTAGAATTCTAGATCTTCACTCAAACTACATTTTCAAAGCTGAGATAACTCTCTTTCTGGATCAAGGGAGAAGAAGGGCACTTAAGCTACAGTACCTGTCCGACTAGGAGGTGAAAAAGAAAGCAGCTGTCGGGAATGAGGCTGCTTTCTTCTTCATGTCAGCCATGAGGCAAGAGGGGACGCCTCATATGGCTCTTGTTATGCTGCGGAACAACGGGGAAGACATGATCAGAGCAGTAAAGGCTGGAGAGCAGGTCGGTAACAGTGACCATAATTGTATTGAATTGAAGGTGACTGGGGAAGCTAGAATTAATATGTATCTAGAGGGTGTGAAGCTGGGAAAATTCCAAAGTAAGGATGGTGTATAATGATGGTAATAGTGTAGTAAAAAGGGGTTCTGGCTGGGCCCTATGCTAGCTTTCAAGACTCTTTACAGAACGGGATAATGATCAAGAAAATAAACAAGTCATCCCCCCACTGAAGAAGATGGTGAGGACGCAAGGAGTTGGACAGCCATAGACCTGTAAGCCTTACCTTATGCTTGGTAAAGGTTTAAGTCAGTTATAAAAGATGAGGTGGCATAGCACACTGAAGAGAATAGTCTGTTCTCTCATACACATATTGGGTAGGTGGCATATGGAAGACATTAGGCTGTTCTCTCATGCACAATGTGTTTTCACAAAAGATTGCTCTTACCAAGCAAACCTGATTACCATCTTTGAGGTGATGGATAGGGGCTGGGAAGTGTGCACCATCTATCTGGACTTCAGTAGGACCTGTGACACTGCACCACTTGGAAAACTGGAGAAGGCAGAGTAACACGGAGTCCACAAAGCGTACAGGAGGTGTTGAGAAAACTGGCTGACAGGAAGGAAGCTTGGAGTGGTAGTGAATGGTCACCATTAAGAGTAGGGGGATACTCTGAGTGAAGTACTGCAGGGACTGGCACTGGGTCCACTGCACTTAAACAGATTTATTCACATCCTAAAGCACAGTACAATTCACATTAAACTGTCACGCCAGTGAGTAGACTGCACATTTTTTCAGGTTGGATTGGCAACTCCCATTTTGTTGATTTTCAATGCTTAATCAGCTTAACAGCAACTTTCATAAAATGTTTTTTTTTTTTTTCAATTATTTTTCTCACTCCCTGTTCCAGAACTCTCTCAGGCCATCCCCACTGGCCTAACCACTCTACCGTCCACCATCCCTCCCATCATCTTCAAGGTAGTTGTGACCTCTCTGGGGCATGAGGGGCTAACACCTCTGGAGAGATCATGGGGGCAGTGACAGGAGACCAGCATTGGATGTGTGGGCGGTGGCGCTGGAGGAAGCTGTCACCGATCTGGCCAGGAGGAATTTTCCCTTTACACCCTTAGTCCCTCTCTCCCAGTGCAGGCACATTCCCGACTGCACACGGGCAACCTTGCTAGTCGCCACGCTGATGTACATGCTACTCAGAGCTCTCATGCCCCCATCTCCACCGGGGTCACCGTAGCTCGAGCCACCCTCCTCTGGGACAGGAGAGCAGCCCAGCGGGCACTCCATCCCATCCCTCCTGTGCCAACCCCCGGCACCTGAGCTCGTTCCCAAACCCGGGTCACCAGTGTGGGGCGAGGTGTGGCATCCAGCGCCTCAACCCTCAGCACCACCGGGCCGGACTCATAAAATGTTTTTGCAACTCAAGTGGAATGCACCTGCAGTTCTGTCACACTGCAGTGGAAAACTGTGTTACTACTCCTAGCAGCAATTTTTGCAAGGCTTTGTGTTGAATCCAGCAACTCTTATGCAACCCCCTGAGCAATGCTAAAGTAACTAGATGATGCAGAACGTGGAAGTTCAGTGTGAATTGTACTGTAGGGAGTCAGAATCATGTTGCAGAATTTTGCTGAAGACTTAAAATTGTCAAGAAGAGTGGACACAGCAATAGTGGGATGTTCCACAGGGGAACCTGTGCACATGGGAAGGGTGAACTGAGGGATTGGTTAAAATTATAATGAGGGGAAGTGCAAGATGTGATGCTTGGCCAGCTGGTTATGATTGTTGTATGATATTTTTAATATAAAAATATAGTATGTGATTGTCTCACATAAGACAGTGTGGGATTCCATGGGTGTCTCCCCCCAAACCAGGTTTCAGTGAAGCTACAGGATATATTAAACGTCCAGGAGATCTCTGTAATGTAATTAACTTCCTTGAGAAATGGCATTTTATGGCATTTTTATGACCTCATGCTTTGAAGTTGGGGAAACTAAAATATACAGTTTATTACAGGACATGGCATGGCTATCTCACACCTAGGTGAGGGATTGCAGGGTTGTAAACCTCAAGGGAACTGGTGGATCAAAGACTTATAATTTGAGAAATGAGTTTGTGCTGATGTCATCTTATTTAATATACTTCCTGATAGGACATCATGTTTGTATTTTTTCTATCCTAAAAGTAGGAACTAGATGACTCACCAAGGGGATGGGGAGATGGGGTTGAAATGTATCCTTGTAACTGGGGAATATGATGTATTATTTTGGGACTCCGAGAGAAACTAACTAAGGCACTTATAGAGGTAATACATTAGATAGAAAAAGTCTAAATGTATTGTGGTAGGAGATTTTTTTTTTGTGCTTTGCCCTTGTTCTTTTAAGTGATTGTATGCGTCAACAGTAAACCATGACAGGGTGTGAGTTATGCTGGGATTTACCCACGCCTGGTGTGGTTTGGTCACGAGGTGCAGCCGAGTGATCAAACCCACACCAGAAGTGGGTAAATCCCAGCATAACTCACATCCTGGAGTGGCTTATTGCTATTATACCACGGTTCATTTTTTTACTACAATAAAATACAACTTTTAAAGAGTTGACTTTATGTTTTTATTTTTATTGTATTTATTCCTGGGCTGCAAAGGATTACTATGTAGATGACCATTTCCTCCATTATTATATGCTCATCAGCCAGTGGTTATTATAGGATTTACACCGGGTGGTAAACCGCCAGTCTGACCATTTCATTGGCTGTTCACTTATTTCCATGGTATAATCTTTGATGTATTGTTCTGTGTTTACAGTTTTCATATTTTTATCATCCTTTAGTAAAACCTTTATTTGAAAGAATCTGCCTGGGGTGTGTCTTCCAAGTTCTTTTTTAATTTTTTGCAAACTCTGTTTGTTCTCCCGATTGTGGAGCTCTCTCCAGCCACCACACCATGTCCACCTCTACCTCCCTCTCTGATGCACCATCCTCCGGCTTCTCCATTCCGGGGGACTACCCTGGCTCTGAACCCCATGAGGTGGTACCACCGCCCCAGGGCGCTCTCTGAAATCAAATGCCCCAGAGACAGAGAGGGCAGGCCCAGAGGTGAGCCCGACTGCGGGAGTGTGGGCGGATCATGGATGGTGCCTTTACCTATCCACAGATGGGGTTTTTTACACTTTAGGACCCCCTAGAGCTCATATATGCAATGACATCCTGCTCGGCATGCACTCGTTCCTGAATGCACCCCGAAAGACGTCCTCCGCAGCTCATCCCCTTATGTCTGCCTGCTGGGTATTTGCAGTGTCCCCAGTTGCCACTAGGGACTGCTGCTGCACCGGCCAGGGTAGACCCCTTCCCCGAGAAAGGACAGCAGTCCATAGGACACTCGATCCTTCCTCGTCCCCTGCTGACCCCCGATGACCCATGCTCGTTCCCGAACATGGGTCGCTGGCATGGCGTGAAGTGTGGCCTCCAGCTTCTCAACCCTTAGCACCACCAGGCTGGCATTTCCAAGTTCTTTTTGCATGTGATGTAGATGTGGTTAAGTTTGACAGCTGTTCTGAAGGGCTTGATAGTGTTACTGAACTGGGAAAAGGTAAGAATATACCTAAGGCCTCTTATAGAGTTTTAAGGGTTCATTTTGGAAGCCTGGCTTGGTGCCCCTGGCAGAAGATTGTACCGCAATCCACGAAGAGGGTACGTATCTGAGCCTGTACATTTGGATATGCTAGCATAAGGTTCACAGTTTGAATCCCCCCAGAACTTGAGGTGAAAGGTGATTCAGACCCAAAAGCAGACAGGAGGGTTACCCTGTCTGTTACCTGTTCACACTATTGCACTCAGAGGTTGGCACTGTAGGAGCAGAGGGCCTGACCTGCTGAGTGTGTTGGTGACACAAGGGACTACATGTAAGTCAAGGAATCTTAGTACATATATCATGTGTAGTGCAACAGTGGGCAGCACAACTGAATGAAAGGATCTAGGCATAACTGTGGACTCTGTGCTGAAGCCAGGCAGGCAAAATGCCGCTGCAGTTAAGAGTGCAAACTCAATGCTATGATGCATTGGAGTGTAAGAACCAGGTCAAGGGAGGAGATCCCTCCCATGTAGGGCCTTGGCTAGGTCACACCTGGAGTACTGCATCCAGATGTGGTCACCACAGTTAAAGGACAGCACCGCTCACCCACTGGCATGCTCCTGCCACTGCCTGTGCCCCCCAACTAGTGGTTCTGTATGAAAAAAGACATTTTCTAACTTAACTCGATTATTGATTTTTAAGTTCAGGTAACTGCATCTGAGGAAGAAAAGGACCTGGGGGTGGCAATTACTAGTGACCTGCAGTATTCCACTCAATGCAAAAAGGCAGTGGCAAAAGCAAACAGGATGCTGGGATGAATTGCAAGGGGGTTCAGTAGCAGGCAGAGTGAGGTTATTTTGCCCTTATACAGGTCACTTTTAAGACCACACTTAGAATATGGAGTGGAGTATTGGCATCCATCCCTGAAGAAAGATATTAACATGCTGGAGTGGGTCCAGAGGAGAGCAACTAAAATGATCAAGGGACAGCAAGATAAGACAGGAGAGGCTAGGAGCCCTAAGGATGTACTCCTTGGAGGAAAGGAGACGGAGGGGTGACATGATAGAGACTTTCAAGTACTTGAATGGAGTTAACAGAGTGGAATGGGAGGGTCTTTTCAACAAGAGTGACAATACCACCACTAGAGGGCACAACCTAAAATTGATGGGGGGAAGATGCAGAAAGGACATGAGGAAACTTTTTTTTTTTTTTACGGAGAGGGTCGTGTCTGCCTGGAACAAGCGGCCAGAGGAGATGGTGGCAGTAAAGACAGTGGGGTCCTTCAAGGAGCCTGGGACAAACAGAGGGAACTCATAGGGCCAAGAAGGTGGTATGGGAAGGGGAGGGGGGAGGGGCAGGCAGAGTCACTGGTGTAAGTGTAAAGGCCAGGATCCTGCATAGCACTGAGCAGACATGATAGGCCAATAGGTCTACTTCTACTGGTATACTTTTGTATGTTCGTATATTTGTAAGTTTTAATCAGTTCTCACAAACTTACATTTACTAAGGCTGCTGGCAGCCGTCTCTTGGGAGCCACTTGCTTCCTCGCCCGGAATATATTAATGTGTCCCTGGCCAGCAGAGAGACATTAGCATATCCCAGGTGAAGTAGTGAGTGGCTCTCACAAGATGGCTGCTGGCAGCATAAGTAATTGGAAGTCTGTGAGTACTGATTAAAACTTAAATATCACCACCTAAGAGAAGTTAGAAAAATTATTTTTTCATACAGGACTGCTAATTGGGGGCATAGGCAGCAGCAGGAGAGTGCAAGCGGGAGCGCAGTGTTTTCCTTTAAGAAAGGACATGGAAGACATCAACAGAGTCCACCTAATTACTTTGTGACTTATGGGGCAAGAACGAAGAGGAGACACTGGACATATGTGAATCATGGGGCTAGTCCTGGTCACCTGGGGAGGTGGAAAGGGCTTTTAACGTTTTGTTAATTCCTGAATACCAGTTGCCCCAAATAGTGGATCCCATTCCTTATTTGATCTTGAAAAAGGACTAGCCCTTAATTCATGCCATTTGGGAATTAATACCTGTTGTTGCTGATACACCTCCCATGTTGCTCCATAGTACTATATGTTTCTGATTTCTACAGTACTGGTTTTACTGTATGAATTCAATTATTACACTCTATTTTAACCAGCTACACCCCATATCTTTAACCTATGCCAACAACAAACTTCTATCTGGTCCTCAAGACAAGGGCTTACCTGATATGGACCAATATATATATCAGTCAGGATGAAATGGATGCTGATATAAAACAAGAAAAAAAAGATTAAAGAGGCCAAGATTTACTTATTTTGTTGTTTACTTTTTTCATTATACAGTAATTTAGTTTTGCATGATTTTTCTGTGTCTTGACCCTTTTGTTCAGATCAGACCCAACCCCATCCCCAGCCACTGCCATGCCACTGCCACTTACTTCCCCTCCATTCTTAACCCCATGGACATCCCCCACATGAAGAGGTTAAGCCATACCAGATCCAACTTCCTAGCTCATCCTGCCTCCTTCTGCATATGGTGGCAGGAGTTCCTGGGTTATGGGGAGAAGCGGGCAGTGGCTGGGGTCAAGGTCCAAGTGTTGGGGTAGGAGTTCCTGGGGTATGGGGAGGAGCGCGCAGTGGCAGGGGTCTGGGCCTGAGTGTGGTGGCAGGAGTCCCTAGCGTATGAGGAGGAGCAGGCAGTGGCAGGGAGCAGGGTCCAGCTGCTCCTGAGATAATCTTGCTCGAGACAAGGCGGTTTTCTTTGTTCTGTGTCCCCACCCCTGAGATGCTGGCATGCAACAGTCTTAATGTTCATGCATGCAGAGTGAAGCCTGGCTAAGGTGCCCACTGTCCACTGGACCGCCGCTGTACTGCCTCTCATGATCACCCAGGGGCAGTGTTGTAGTGATGACAGCTACCCTCCCTCCCCAGAGTAAGAAAGCATCCTCTGAGATGCTTGATCTTTTCCCCATTCCCCTGGCCAGCTCTTGACGACTCGTGCTCATTACCAAACTGAGGTCACCGGTGTCATGAGCTGTAGCATTTCCACATTGCTGATGGGTTTCATTCATTCCTTTAAAGGGGAAGATCCAACTGTATGGCACCAAATGGGTGGCTCTGCCCCTAATTTGTAAGTCTGAAACTTTTATTGACATAAACATGCTTTGCATTTTATCCCCTTATAGCAGGCTGATTTTGCAACATCTCCCTGCCCCACTACAACATTAGGTCAACACAAGCTGCTCGTGGTTGCTGATCCTTCACTCTTTCCAAGTCTAAGTATTGGCAGTGCTGCCTGTATTTAACAGTGGGAGTAGCGCTGACCTGGAGACTGGTGTGTCAGAAAATCTTCTAACCCCAGGAATCCCTCACTTAATGTTTACACTTTTTGCAGTCATTTTGGATGAGAGTGACACCCTGCAGATAGAACCTATGCAAATTTTAGAATTTGGAATGTAGGTTCAAACTCTGCATCCGTGCTCCACTCTGGCTGTCGCTCAGATCCGTTTCTTCGCCTGAAGAGAGCAGTCACCAAGTTGTGAACTCTGATAATGACTGGTTCTCAATTTTTTTTCTTGATTATCTAAAAAAATATATATATTTCATTTAGTTTACTTAATTACTGTGTGTTAGTTAGTGTTTTTCTGCCAATTGCAGTTTCTCCAGTTCCCATTTTGATTCCCAGGAACCCAAGAATACCTTTTTGGCTACCGCAGTTATTTTTTCACTCTTGGCTAGTAAACCACATTGCTTTTGCTAATTGTGGGGGATAATCTCTGAGGCACTCCACAATCTTTACATATGGGTTGTGTCCACCTGATAGATTGCTTGATGCACATGTGACTTCAAAGAAGTCCGGCCCCCTTTCCCTGTGATGCTGCCTCTCCAGGATCAGTTCTTCATGTGCATCTGTAGGTTGCAGTCACATCACAACAGCTCCCAAGCAGTTATTTCAAGAATATCACACAAAAGGTAAGGCCACCAGGCTTAACAATTTTATATCTAAGTTTTTTGGCAGCTTAGGATATGCTAGCATAGCAAAGCGTCTTATGGAATTATGTCGCAAAAATATATGGCTCAATCTAGATTCTAGAGGGAGAGTTGGTTGTTTAAAATAACTTCTTTTGTGCTACTCAAAACCAATTCATGGTATCTGACTCAGAATCACAGAGACATTCACTCAGCCTACATTTAAATTATTGCCAGAGGCACACTGCAGGAGATCAACTGAGGGTATTGTGTCATGCCCAAAATTTCATTCCAGATGCCTTAGATTCCCTCTCAGCGAATCTAAGATGAATTAAGCACTCATGACTGCAGTTTGCAGCTTTCTGGGATCCCTGCTAGCGGTCCCAGTTCAGCCTGCACCCACTACTACACTCTGGGGGATTGGGAACACCCTGTGTCTCCTGCTAGCAGCCACAGGAGTGCTGTCACACATATATTTAAAACAACTCCTATATGGAGTTTGGTTGCTGCAGCAAGTGAATATTTCAAGCACATTGTACAGCTCCAGTGTACTGATAAAATTTAAGTTTGCTAAAATGAAGGTAAGAAGACTACATTATTCAAAGCATAGGATATCAAAAGAGCTGAAAGCATCTGCTAATATAACAATATGAGCATAGAATACAAGTACTTTTAAATAACTGGGCACAGTAACTGATTATCCTTGTGAGCAGACAATAAATGATGACATTATTGCAAAATAAATCTGGTACCACTGCTAGTGGTACCTGTGTTTAGATGCACTGTAAAATATTTCAACACAGCAGCTCCAGAGTATGTTTCAGCAGATGTGCAACTGTTTAAAATTGCAAAACTGGTAGTCTTAGAGATGTTAGCACTGTGGCTTCTACTAGCATCTGTTGTCTAGAAAAATATTAGCTGTGAATTTGCAGTATTTTAAATTATGAACGTTATCGCATCGTACGAACATAGAGATTAATAGTTACCTGAACACCCCTGCTAGCGGTGTCAGGAGCTAAAAACAATGTCTGACCCACATAAATGGACACAGAATCTATGCAATGATTGACAGGAGGTAATATAATAAATAATCAACCTGGTTCCCCTGCCAGCGGTTCCTGAGTTGTATTATTCACCAACAAGAACATGGTGACCCACTAGCATCACTAACTTGTAAAAAGGTACTCACAGACTCATCCAGAAAAGTTTCCTTGCATTGGAAGGTGCCTAAAATGCCCATGCTGGATTCACTCTTTCCTTGAACTTAGTGGCAGTAAATAAAAGCACCTGCAACCATTTGTGTTATTTTCTGTCCAAAAACACTCCCACAGAGAAAAGGAAGCTCTAGGGACCAAAATGGAACCACCCAAATGTAATTTTATGGCTTCTCAAACAGCTTGACCATCCCCCATGCTTCTTCATAGTTTCTAAATTTTCTGTTTCATGAGAGCTGCAAGCTGACTGGCTCTCAGCTCTCACGAGATCTTGGCCACCATCTCAGAGGAAGACAAACAAGATTTGATTAAATTCAACATATCTTGCAATGGAGAATGGAGCTAGCAATTGTACAGCTTCTCAAGCCTAAGTCCTCTAACTTAACACTGACCATGAAGGACAACTGAAGAACCGTATTTTAAAGAGCAAAAAAAAAAAAATGCAGATGACTCCTCACTCAGCTTGCCACACCCAAGGCAAGAATCAGCTAAGACATCCTGCCCACCTCCTCCCTCTTAAAGGCACATGCCTACATTATCCCAAAGAATACCAAGGCATTCAAAAGGGGCCAAAATAAATAAATAAAACACAGTACTGTATTATATTGGGTCAACATACAAGGACATTTGATTACAATAAAATAATTCTTTGGGAAATAGTGTACTTTAACAGTCATTTCTTTTACTGATATCCACAGTTTCCTTCTCTTAAAGGCACAGTCACATATTAATTAAGGAGCCGCTACTATGTACTGTGTATGACAAAGTAATGCATACTAATATGAATGTATGACTTAGCCTCATTAATTTCATAAAAAAGGGCCTGAACAACATCATTTTTCACATTTTTGAAATTTAAAGGATGCTAAATTTAAAGGATGCTCACAGAGCCATGTATTGTCAGAGATCTTTCACAGATGACCAAATAGATTCCACAGCCACAGGAGCTCAGTACATCAGGGGCTACAAAATAATTAAAGGCTCTCATTCCTTAAATGGGCATATACTCTTGAGCCCCCCTACATGCTGTCCAGAACAAGCATACCACTTTACTAAGGTGCCTGATGACCTGGAACCCCTGCCAGCAGCTCCAGAGTCTATCCACTATTAAATATACAGGTGGCCACCTTAGAATGTCAGGAGTATCCTGGACTGCTAAAATACTAAGTAATGTGCCACAGTTCCCATTACAAGCATAGTAGCACCTGAAGTGGTCACTCAAGACATAACTACATGACAGTTTCTGAATCATTTTCTCAGTCCCCCTGTGCCTCACCTCAAAATGACGTGCTCTCAATGGGTTGTTATGGCACATTATGTATTTTAAACTCACCACATTCTTCTATCAAAAGGTAGAGAAAACCCCTCTATCAGCTACCCGACTGAAACACCACAAACAAATTAGGTCTCATGAGGAGGAGGAACACTGAGGGACTAACCTAACTTGCCTATCCAGATCGGCAGCCATGAGAAATATTATCATGAGACTTGCTGCTGTGATCTCGGAAAAGCTCTCCACTTCCCCCTTATCTATGCAGGACTAAGGGTGTAGGCAGCCACCAGACAGTGTAGATTGACTGACAGTCACTACCGCCATCTTGTGGAGAGCGCAACTACACTCACAAATGTCCAACCAGCACAGAGGGCATTGGTTAAAAGCAAAAACTGATCTGCAACAGCAGACCACAATGCAAATAATTAAATATAAAGGCAACAATTTGAAGATCAATTAGTAATGGGGAAAATACATTGGGGGCTGCACTATTACCACAGCTGTGGGCAAGACAGCATAACACTGAGTCCCTCACTCACTCTAGCCACATTTATAGAGACAGTGCACACTTTCATGCACAGGCACAATAGCCTGTAGGGTGCAGAACATTAATGATTACTGTACAGGGGAAGAATTAAGGGAAATAATAAATAAAACAATATATCTAATCCCACAACACCACTCTTTCTATGTATCCTTTCTTAACTTACTACAATAGCCAAAACAAAGAGCTGCAGCCAACGCAATGTGCTGCTAGCCCCACAACAACTAAGCATACTGTGTGCATCAGATGCAGAAGATGCACCCATGCCATCTGACCAGGAGGACACCTATAAAAACACAAAAGACAAGGCACAAACAAATATGCCACCTGCAATCCCAAATCCTCCGCTGGGCATGATTTAGACACAGCAACAATTCCCCACCAAAATGATCAACCGATGCAGGCACAACTAGTGTAAAACACCATGTGAAATAAAGTTAGGTACCAGCAAGGCCAGAACCCCACTCACCATAGCCGGATTCAGAAACACACTCTGATCTAGAAACAGAGATGGAGGTGGTTACACAAACACTAACATCCATATGGTGTTTGTCTGATCAGATACAACCATTAGTGTGAAATACAATGATGAAGGTGGGGTTTGTCACATCAACTCCTACCCCACTACCCAAGCTAATCCCCACATCTTAATGGTACACTGCCTATGCCATTTGCCTGCTACTAATGCCATACACCCTTGAGTAGCCTATATAGTGGCCACTCCACTGGGAAGCCTAGAAAAGTGGTACATGAAAGAGAAAAAACCGGCCATAAACATTCTGGAAATCAGGGCACTATCCTGTGCGCCACTGCAATTCACAAGGCTAGTCAGAAAAAAGGGAAATTGCCTCATGAGCTCGGACAGTCGGGTTTTCATCTCCTATATCAACAGGCAAGGAGGAACAAAGAGCGGAGCCATGCAAAGGGAGGCTCAAGACTCATTCTTTCGACACAAAAACATCCGGTGAGCATATCAACCATACACTTAGCAAGCAGGCTGAATACCACCATTAAGTCACCAGTTAATACATCCAGGAGAGTGGAAGATTCATTCCAACATATTCCAAATAATCAACAGACATTGGGGACTGATAGAAATAAACTGAATGGCTACCAACAAGAACAATCAGTGCCCCAGATTCTACTCCCACTTCAGGGATGACAAATCCATGGGAGTGGACGCACTATCAGCTACATGGTCATTCCAGGTAACCTACATCTTTCCACTGATGCTACAGGTTCTGAAAGAGATATGCAGAACCAGAACCTGGGTGATAAATATCACCCCTCATTAGCCCAGGAGAACAGGGTTCGCCATGATAGTGACAATGGCACTAGACCACCCATGGACACTACTATACAGGGAAGATAGTCTCACCCAGGGACTGGTATGTCACCTCAGTCCGAACAATCTCAAACTAACAGCCTGGCTCCCGAATAGGAGAGACTGTTAAGAGAGGAATACCACCCAGTGGTCACCAACACGATGAAGAAACCCCATTGCCTCAAAATATCAGAGACATTTGAGATTATTCCACAGGTGGTGAGAAGAAAAGGAGAAAAAAAATACAACCTCTAAGGGCCACAGTGCCCAACATAGTTCTCTTTCCTCAACAAGGTCTGCATAAAGGACAATCTCCACCATCCCTAACAGTGCAAGTGGCAGCAATCGATCCAATCTACATCCTACGATAAAACAATGGCCCACTCCCTGGGACCTCAACTTAGTATCCAGGGCAATGACCAACTCACCATCTGAACCTCTACAGTCACTACCACTTAAAGGGCAAACACTTAACCCTTATGTTCACTATATGTTCAGCTAGGTGCATAAGCAAACTACAAGCATTATCCCACAGACTGCCTTATCTGGTATTTCATGAGGACAAGATCACTTTAAAGATGATCCCTTCCTTTCTGCCTAAAATATGCACACTTTTTCACACCAAACAGGATATTGAAATACCTGTCTGTATGCCTGCATACAAGGTAGATAGGGGCCCTCAACATCATCTGCTAGTCATGAGGAGACTAATGTCAACTTACATCACAAGAACGGCAGACATACAACGCATGTTGGCTTAAGTCTCCCATCACAAAGGTGTATAAGGCCTCAAATCATACACCACCAACAAAAATGAAGGCCATTCCACTACAGCAATAGTCACATCATGGGCCAAGAGAAACATGGCCACAATAGAGAAAATTTGTGCTGCCACTACATGGGCATCAATGCACACATTCACTGAACACTACAGGGTAGCTGTAGCCCTGGAAGCAAAAACTAACTTTACTTAAGTAGTGTTGTTAGCAAGGTCAAACATAACATAATGGACTGACTACCCACCCTTCTCACTAGGGTACTGCTTTTTACATCGAAACCCATGTGTAAGGAGTGTGGAGTGCCTCAGAGATTATCCCCCACAATGGTAGTTTACTCACCTGGTAAAGGTGATTGTGGGGTTATACATCTCTGAGGCACTCCACAACCCACCCAGGTAGTCAGTCAGAGACAAAGGACTCAAAGATGAGCTTCAAGATGTAACAATCAGCATGCCGTATGGGCCAGAAATTTTAAATTTGTATGAATAAGAAATAGAGAGGACCCTCATGGGCCACGGAATTTTTGGTAAAACATAACAAATGCCTCTACTATAATTTATTTAACGCGCTACGATACATATCAGGAAATATTGTGCTGCCTACTAACAAGTTAAGAGTTATTGGTTACAGATTAGGTACAGCTTTGGAAGAAATCAAACTGATCCTGGAGAGGCAGCATCATAGGGAAAGGGAGTCGGACTTCTTTGAAGTCACATGTGCATCAAGCAGGTGGACACAACCCATGTGTAAGGAGGGTGGAGTGCCTCAGAGATGTATACCCCCACAATCACCTTTACCAGGTGAGTAAACTACCATCATTGGTGGTTTACTATTTTTAGATACCCAATTTACAGAGCATGGAGCATCTTGGCTTTCCAGTTCTGTGTGTGCCCTTTCACCTTAATTAATCATTTCCTGTTACAGGAGCCGCAGTTTGACCTTTGGCACAGTTTCTTTGGTACAAAAGCCATTTTTTGCTAGTGGGGCCTTGTACTGCATCTTTTTTTGGGGGGGAGGGGATCTTTTTGATTATTTCTAGGTTTTCTTTAATTGGTATGTCGGAAAGACCATGTGGACCATCCAAAAATTGTACAAATTGTTTTCAGCTCCTGGCAAGGGCAGACTGTCTTGAGTTCTGTGTTTAGCTCCTCAACACGACTTTATAAATTGTAAGTCCTGTGACATTTTTTGCCCAAAAACCTCATTTAAAAGGGTAAAAGTTTTAAAAGAAGCATGCTTTCTCAGTCTGCCTCTGTGTCACCCAAAATATTGAAAAAGGCTCTGAGAGTGGTCCCGATGGTGGAAAACATGCATGCCTTATGTCTGTCCCATGTATTCTTAAAGAGCAGCTGACACCTTCAGGAGAACTTTAACAAACATCATATTTAGATAAAGTTCAGCTTGTATTTCACATTAGTTCTTTATTCCTCCTCCCCATTATTTATTGCTGAGGTCATTTGCATGAAAACAGAATTTTTGCTCTTGAAGAGTTCATCTCTTTCTGTTGCTGTCTCCCTACCTGTGGTCATAATGCACTGCATGTGACATCACAATTACTCTCACGGCAACAGATTGTGTTGTCACAACAGAGCATTATGACTTGAAGTAGGGAGTAAGCTATAGAGGCAAATTAACTTTAAAGTAACTGTAAGGGATAAAAATCATGTATTCACGCACATTTCCTCTGTAATAAATAACAGGGATGAGAAATTTAGAATGCCACAAATGGAATACAAGAAGAATTTTAAATAATTATGTTTTTCAAAGTTTTCTTTGCGGCGTCAGTAGCTCTTTGAATTTCTCCACTAACAGTGGGGAAATTTAAGAATGCATGGGACAGACATAAGGCAATTCTAGTGGGAGGTAGGTGGATGTAGGCTGTTGGTAAAACTAGGATCTGCAGCTTATCCAATAGGTAGGGAAATGGGCAGACTGGGCAGGCCAAGTGATCCTTATCTGCCGTCAAAGTCTATGTTTCAATGTTTCTATCTGAAGGGTCCATCTCCTCATGTGCAGCAGCAAATAATGCAAAAGGTGACAAAAAACAGATAAGATAAAGCTACACGATCATCGGAAAGGCTTGGTAAAGATGGATCAGATATCAGGTTGTCTAAAGGGGGGAACCCTGTATCCAGTAATGGCAGAAATAACAAGCATTTGTCAATGCTGAATGTTTGCTTACTGATATTAGCACTGGAAATGCAGTAGTTAGACAGATGCAGAGTAGGAATGGTAGTGAAGTCATCCCCCCTTCCCACTTCAGTTTGCCGACAGGGGAGCCCACTCCCTGTTGGCAAAATGTCCCCGCCCACCCCCAATTTGTTGTGTGACAAGGGGGGTGCCCAATCCCCCTCGGCTCTCCCCCCCTTCTCGGTATGTGCCAACAGGGGTGCCCAATCCCCCGTTGGCTACAGACCCCTCCCAAAACCACTCAGGTGGCACGCTGGGAGCCCACCCCAGCGTGTCAAATGTCCTGGCAATTGTCCCTGTGGGAAAAAAAAAATGTCCCGTGATGTTTTTCAGGTTTTTTTTCCCTTTTAACACCTGTAAACCAGAAAACGGTCCCTCGCTGAGTTCGGTGGCCCCTCCCCCAACCTGCGCCCAACATCTGTGCACCCCCACCTCCCCACACACACCCTCCTCACCCCATACTTACCTCCGGGGCCCAGCATGACAATCTTCGGTGGACCAGGAATATGTCTGCACTCTTCAAAGCCGACCGCTAACTGAAGAAATGCAGGTAAGCTGTATAATGGCATAAATAGGGAGGCAGTATAGCGCAGTGGTTTAAGGCTCTGAACTGCAAATCTGGTGACATCCAGCAGACCAGACCTGGGTTTGAATCTGACCGTTTCCTCCTGCATACTGTGTGACCCTGAGCAAGTCACTTAACTTCCCTGTGCTCCCAGGTCGCACCTGTAAAAAAGTTTTCAGCTTAGTGTGCTACTCCTGGTTAAACAACTAACAAAAAAAAAATAGGGTTTTTTCAACTTTGGTGCATATCTCAGGCATTTTTTGTAATTTTGATACCAAATTTTCAACGTGGGGTTATTGGGACCCCTCCTCATGAATTCAGTCACTGACATGGCGTTATTTGGTCCTGAAAGGTGATTTCATGGTCACTGCGCGGAATCACCTTTTGGAATGGAGTAATGAAATGACAGTGCCACTGTTCATGAGGTGGGCTCTCAAAAAGCCTATGTTGAAAATTTGGTAAAATCCAAAAAATGACTGTTTCTAACGTCGTTGTGCAGTTTCCATGCACGCTCGTAACTTTGCGAATCTGTAATATTTTCATGCCAGATTTTCAACACTGGCATTTTTCTACACCTCCTTATGAACAGTACAGCTGTCATTTTACACATCCTGGCCAAAATGTGTTTTCGCACTTCCAGCGCACAATCGCGCGGTCACTGTGGGAAATCAGTTTTCAGGATAGATAGAGAAAATAACAGTGACACTGTTTATGAGCAGAGGTCCTAAAATGCCGATGTTGAAAATTTGGTGATGAAAGTCCATAAAATGATTGCGTTATGAGTGTGCGTTGCACAGTTTCTATGCACCCTTGTAACTCCGCAAATTTGTAACATTTTCACGCCAGATTTTTGATACTGGCATTTTTTCACACCTCCTTATGAATAGTACAGCTGTTATTTTTCACATCTTAGCCGAAATGTGTTTTTGCACTTCTGGCGCAGAATAGCACGGTCGCTGTGGAAAATCAGTGTTTGGGATAGATTAAGATCGAGCGAGTGAGAGAGGGGAAGTGAACAAGCTCAACTGAGCTCTGTTGGGACTGCTGCAGATTTCTTTGTGGGCAGAAAAAGGTGCCAATGCAGGCAGGAGCCCAGTGCGAAAGGGTAGCCTGCAGCGCCAGGAGAAACAGAACAAGTGAGTGAGAGAGGGGGAGTGAGCGAGTTCAATGGAGCTCTGCTGGGACTTTAGAGTTGCCACCCTATCACCCAGGGTCCTGTGTGGTCCTATATTACAGCAGGGTCTCTGGAGTGGAGACAAAGCAATGATTGGATACTTTTAGGATTGCTGTAATAATACAGATTTAGTTCTGTTTATTTCTCTAACTGAGCTAAGTACTGAACTATACTGTTATGATTGCTGTAATAATATATATTTATTTGTTCAGTTTATTTCTCTGAGATGAGTAATACTTCAAATGCAATAGCATTTCTAACTGGGCTAAGTGAAACTATATGGGAGCCGAGAACAAAAAGTATGGTTGGTGAGGGGTGAAAAATGGACAAGGAGGTTTTAGGATTGCTACAGTAATACAGTATCTAATGGATGAGATTTGAGACTGAATTAACCCAGTCAGCAAGGGGGCAGTAGGGGGAACAGTGTGTGGGAGGGACAGGAATTTGAGTAAATAGGGGCCTAACAGTTGTAGTAGGGTGCAGAACGTGGGAGTAAGAGCCCACAACATAAGATGGGGGCCAAAATGGGGCAGGTGCCACATGTCAATAGGGCGGGCATCTTTGAAAGGGTGGTGGGGTGTACAGGGTGTGGGTCTGTCATGATCCTGGACTGGGCTTGGAGGATGGGGGGGGGGTGTATGGTCTGTAGATGACTGGCTAGTTTGAGGGAGGAACTGTGGAGGTTAGGGAGGAGTCTAAGTGGCAGGGCAGATGAGTATGGTAGGTATCCTAGCTTTGGGGGTGGATAGTGGATGGAGGAAGAACAACTAGGGACTGAAACTGACCCCCATATCAGAGGCACTAACAGAAAATTGAGGAGAAGGAAGGGGGTGCTCAAGGCAAGGGGGGAGCCTCCTGATGGGGGAGGAAAAGACCATGAGGAGTACCAGGGAAGAGAGCAGATGGCTGTGGGCAGGGGGGACCAGGGGTGGGACCAGGGGTGGCACGGAGGGGAACAAATAGGAAGGGGGGAACCGACAGGGGGAAGAGATGTAGGTGGATATTGACTAGGAATAGATTTGAACCTCTGCTGTGGGAGAGAGAGGAGCAGCAGAATCATACTGAAGGGGGGAGGACAAGCAGGGCATGAGAGGGATGGCAACAGGTAGGGGAAGAGATAGCGAGGACGAAAGGGTAGAAGGAGGCTAATAAGGAAGGGGGGGTGGTGACTGGAGGAGAGCAGGCTACAGGAAGGGGGAAGAATGGGAGGGGCATCACTATTAGGGTAGATTTCACCTCACCCTATGCTGCAGACGCAGACAAGTGTTGAAGTGTGTCTTGGGGTGTTCGGCTTTACAGTCATACCACTCCATAAGGACATACGCTGAAATGGGTGCAATGTAGGAGAATGGGGTGAACTCTGGGGCCGAAAAGTCCAAGGCACACCTCGATGCCTGTCACTGGCTGCAGGGTGGGGGTGGGGGTGGAATGGCATGAGCATTACAGTCGGCAATCCAAAGGCACACCCCTGATGCCTGTCAGTCAGTACAGGGTGGGACGTTATGGTTAGAAACCCTAACGCCCAGGGCATTTGTTAGTATTTGCACTACAAATTTTCAGCATGGCCTTTTTGTAACCCCCACCTCATGAAAGCATTTCAGACCTCTTCTCTTCAACAGTGGCACTGTGATTTTGTGACTGTGTCCTGAAGTTTGAGTTCCTACAGTGACTGTGCCATTGTGCGCCAGATGTATAAAAACACAGATGGAGCAGGATGTGAAGAATGATAGCTGTAACATTCATAGGGAGGTGTGAAGAGATGGCAATGTTGAAAATCTGTAGTGAAAATATTAAAAATGCTCAAAACTTCCTAGCGTACGTGGAAACTGCACAATGCATGCGTGTGTAACTTCTAGGTGGTGCTATCCCAAGGGCTACTACCCCTACCTGCATGGCTAGTTGCAGGTTAAGGGGCCTGGGTACTGAAATGGGTGCCTCCACCCAGAGGACAGGGTTGTTAGTAACAAGGCTAACCTGGGTACAGCCCTCCAGGACACTGTACAACAGGAACTTCCTGTTTAGCGGCAGGAAGTGAGTGATCACAGAACCACCAAGGACCCACCATCCTAGAAGGGCAAGAGTAGCTCTATGGCCCCCTCTAGCTGCTGGAGGTCTGCCTCTGAGCAAGTAAGTGGTCTACTGAGAAATATAGGATATTCTTATCTCAGAACAGGACAATCTGGAGCTTAAAGGGCACACAGGCAGAAAGTAAGGAGAGAGAGAAAAAACAGAGGAAAGAGTAAGGATTGCAAACAGTTAAGGGGCCAGAAATAAGACATGATTGGAGTGGTGCAGTGCAGTGGCTGTGGAGCAGCAGTCTTCTGGGAGATGTTCTGGAGGATGCGGTGTTGTCCCATCTGCAGGCACCTCTCTGGGCTGAGGGAGGAGGTTGCTCATCTCCAGGCTGAGTTGGCCAGGATTTGTGGGACCTCCTCTTCCATCCAGGGACCACCAGTGCCACTGCCGTTGCCTCAGAGGTTGCCAAGAAAGAGGAGTGGTTGGACCACAGTGGGCTCAGGGAGGGTGAGGTGGTGGAACAGAGGCGCATCCTCCAGTTGTCCTCTCCACATTCCTATGCCATTCTGGCAAAGTGTGGTTCCTCTGGGCACCCACAGTGAGACCATGGAGGATGCTGGGAACCTCCAAGGAGACCCACAGGAGGGTAGCAGGGGACCCTGCAGGGGAAGGAAACAACTCCTGGTGGGGGACTCCATTGTTAGGAAGGTAGAACTGGGTGAGAAAGGGGAGAGGGAGGTAAGGTGCCTGCTGGTACCATGGCTTGGAGGGACAGGGAGCGAATCCTCAGGATTGCTGGAGCAGCTGCACAGGGGAGGGAGCTGGATGTCATTGTCCACCTAGGGACAAATGACCTGGCTAAGAAAGGGATTAAAGAAGTGCAGGAAGAGTTTGTGGAATTGGGGAGGGGCCTTAATCCAAGTATGCTGACGGTGGCCTTCTGGAGGTTACCCATCTATGGCATAGGAGAGGCTAGGGTGTTCTGCAGCCATGGGATTCAATCAGTGGTTGAAAAACTGCTGTGAGCTCAGGATTTGGCTTCATTGGGGACTGGGGTCCACCTGGAGTGATGCAAGCCTATACTGGCATGATGGGCTGCATCTGTCGTGGAGGGAACCAGAATCCTAGGTGATAGGTTTAATGCTTCATTGGCAAGCTTTTAAACTAGCCAAGGGGGGGAGGCACTGGAAAGAAGCAGGAAAATCCTAGCCCCCAAATAATCACGGTAGTAAGTGCAGCAAACACAAACATAGAGGTGTCAATAGGGAGAAGGGCAGGGGTAAATGGAGAAAGTGACAAAGGCAAGAAGGACAGTGATGGGGCAAAAGGGAGTAAGGCCATCAGGAAATGGAGGGTAATGAGTACCAATGCCTGTAGTCTGGGCAACAAGCTCCCTGAGCTGATGGCCTTAATGGAAGAGGGATGCCTGGATATCGTAGCAGTCACAGAAACATGGTACACAGAGAACCATGACTGGGATGTTAACATACCGGGTACATAACCTACAGGAGAGACAGGCAGGGAGAAGGGGAGTAGCTCTCTATGTAAAGGAAGGGATAAAGCAACTGAACAAAAGAGTAAACAGGAGGAGAGGAGGCACTGTGGGTCACCTTGGAGACTGGAAAGGGCACCACAATCTGCACAGGGTTGTGTACAGACCCCCATGTCAGGCGAAGGAATGGACAAGGATATGATAGAAGGCATTCTTAGAATGGCAGAGAAAGGGAGATACTGTTGATGGGAGACCTGAATATGCCAGATGTTAACTGGAGCACATTGCTGCAGCCACGCCAAGAGCAGGGCCATTCTTGATGCCCTACAGGTGGCAGGCGTTAGACAGCTAGTTTTGGAACCCACTCGTGAGGAAGCAATCTTAGACCTCGTACTCTCAAACGGGGGCAGTGAGAGGATCTCAGATCTAGAAGTGGGTTGCCATCTGGGGACAAGTGACCATCAAACAGTGTGGTTTACGTTAAACTCAGCTACAGAGTCAAGCCATACAAAAGTGAGGGTACTGGACTTTAGGAGGGCTGACTTTGGCAAGATAGGAGAGTGCCTCAGAAAAGCACTAGCAAACAGGCTAGAAGGAGGTGTGAGCAACAATGGGAATTATCAAAACTGCCATCACAGAGGCAACAAGCCTTGTGTGAAGCAAATAAACAAATCAAACGAAGAAAAAGCCACTATGGTTCCCAAAAGAGGTGGCTGTGGAAAGTCAGGAAGAAAAGATAGTATTCCGGGAGTATAGGAAACACAGAAGGAGCAGGACAGAGAGCTGTACCAGTTAAGGCAGAAGGAAGCAGGAGGGAAGTCAGAATAGCAAGGCCCAAACTGAGGAAAAGATAGCCAACTCCAGTTAAGAAGGGGGATAAACCTTTATAGGTACATCAGCGAGCGTGAGAGACAAAGGGAGGGATAGTGAGGCTGAATAGAATGAGCGGTGGGTGGGCAGGAGGGGACAGTGAAAAAGCAGGAATACTGAATGAATATTTCTGCTCAGTATTCACAAAGAGGAGGGAAGTGCCTAATCCAATTAACAGAAGCACTCTTGATAGGGGTCGATCCCAGTCCTTTCACAGAAGAAAGGGTTCTGCAAGAACTCCTAAAACTGAAGGTGGACAAAGCAATGGGTCCTGATGGAATTCACCCCAGAATTCTAAAAAGAATTAAGGGAGGAACTAGTGAAACCACTGGCTACTCTTTTAATAAATCATGGGAGGATGGTGTGGCACCTGAGGACTGGAGGAAGCGGATGATTCCCCTTCACAAAAGTGGGACCAAGACAGAGGCAGGAAACTACAGACCTGTCAGTCTGACCTCTGTGGTAGGAAAATGATGGAGTCACTTCTGAAGGAAAGAATAGTTGAGTACCTAGAGGCCAGTGGAGCACATGACCCAAGGCAGCATGGGTTCACAGCGGAAGGTCATGTCAGACAGATCAAATCGATTTCTTTGACTGGGTGACCAAAGTAGTAGACCAGGGAGGGGCTGTGGACATGGCTCACCTAGACTTTAGCAAGGCATTTGACACAGTCCCACACAAAGATTAATAGTCAATTAACCAGCCTGGGAGGGACCCGGGGTGGTAGCCTGGTAAAACATTGGCTGGACAACAGGACACAGAAAGTAATTGTAAATGGAGTCCACTCTGAAGAAAGGGGGTTACAGTGGGGTACCCCAGGGTTCAGTATTGGGTCCAGTCCTTTTTAATGTCTTCATCAGTGACATTGCAGAGGACTGAAGGAAAAGGCCTTTTGCAGATGACACAAAGATCTGCAACAGGGTTGATACACAAGGAGGCGTGGAAAGGATGAAAAGGGACTTGCAAGGTTGGAGGAATGGTCAGAACTATGGCAGCTGGGATTCAATGCAAGAAGTGCAAAATAATGCACCTGGGAAACAAGAACCAGGGAAGAATACACAATGGGTGGGGAGGTAGTAACAACAAAAAAGGAAAGGGACCTGGGGTAATCATATCAGATGACCTTAAGGTTAGCAAGCAATGTGAGAAGGCAGTAGGGAGGGCTGGGGTATACTGGGATGTATAGGGAGGCATCATCATCAGAAAACAGGAAGTTGTTATCCTCTGTACAGACAGTTGGTGAGACCCATCTGAGTACTGTGTCCAGTTCTGGAGACCCCATCTCCATAAGGACATAGACAAGATAGAGGCAGTCAGAGGAGGGCAACTAAAATGGTGCAGGGTCTGCAAGAGAAGCCGTATGAGGAGAGACTAAAGGAGCTTAATATGTATACCCTTGAGGAAAGAAGGGAGAGGGAGGACATGATAGAAACTTTTAAGTACCTCAGTGGAATCAACAAAGTCCAAGAGGGTAACATCTTTCAGAAAAATAGACTTGCAAGAACAAGGGGACACAATTTAAAGATAGAAGGAGGACGGTTCAGGGGCAATGTGAGGAAGTATTATTTCACAGAGAGGGTAGTGGATGCATGGAACAGCCTTCCTGAGGAGGTTGTGGGATCTAAAACTGTGGGAGAATTCAAGAATGCATGGGACAGACATAAGGCAATTCTTGTGGGGGGTAGGAAGAAATAGGCTGTTGGTTAACTAGGATCTGCGGCTTATCCTGTAGGTAGGGAAATGGGCAGACTAGATGGGCCTAGCGGTCCTTATCTGCCATCAAAGTCTAAGTTTCTATGTTTCTATGTAACCCCCCCATCTTTTCCCTCTAGTGGCCTAGACAATATGCAACAAATACTTTCACAGTAGCCCCTGTTCAGCATACAAATGCCCACACTGTTTGCACTTACCACCAGGGCTGGTTCCACCAGTTTGACCCTAGAGAACCCCCGTAAAACAAGGTTAGGCACAGCAAATAACAACAGTACAGTGCTTTTGGTACAAACTAGAACCACAATCAAATTAGATGCAAAAAGAGTTAGATCTGATGTATTCAGGGGACTTGAACAAGGGAGGGGTGTAATCAGGTTGATAGATTCTATAACTGAACTAGTCAAATAATTATGCATGCACTTTTAGTCCCTGCACAGTCACACGCTCTGGGTACCCAGTTGGAAGTAAGGTGGGCTAGCCTGGAATGTTGCCTGGGGTAGGCTGGCATCACAGCTGGTTGGGGCCCTGTGATGAAAAGAAAAGGCATGCACAACCACACACAATTTGTAATCCGGAGCCAGGAGGTTCAGTTCGTGATGATTAGACAGAACAATTAAATCAGATGACACACTTGATTTAGCTGTTGTTGCAGGGAGCTACCCTGGTGTTTATTCACGCTACCCAGTACAGGACACAGGATGAATGAAATGGAGACTGCAGGATGACTTGCTGGTTTGCCAGGAGAAACAGAGCCCACACGCTTCACTGTGGTGTTGTTCCTGTTCGTGATGTTAAGCAGGGGGCTGATCCTCAGGCAGGTCTCTCGTCGATGGTCATCTGTGGCATGAGTAGCTGGCTGGGCCAAAGAGTGGAGGCCCAGACCAGTTGGAGAAGAATGCGGATTCAGTCCGGTAGGTGCTGGATGCAGCTTCCAGCAAGCAAGGCACAATTAAACAGTGGGGAACCAAGTCACGACCCACTAGCAGGTTACAGCACATTTATAGTAAAGCAATCACCATACCACCAAACAGATAGCAGTCTGGTCGCAATATCAGTGGCTCTAAGCAAAACCGGGAGTTGTATGATGAATGGATGTCCTGACAGGCCAATTACATACAGCAAATCTTTGGCTTTCTTCAGGTTTAAATCTGATCACTCTTCAGTGGCTTTGTCACACTCCAATTCGGATACAGTCCGATTGCTAAGCCTTTCAAAGGATTCCCTCTCGAGGGACAGCAGGCAGACAGGCCAAACTCAGCCTCTCCACCAGTCTCCCACGCGAACTATGCAGAAGCAGCTACTCAAATCACTCGAGCTGTTTACTCTCCAAACTGACACACTGCAACAGGCAGCTTGGCAATTTCCCTTCGGTCCAAAAGGTTCTGGTTGGTTGATCCATTAGTCTGTCAAAGCAAGGGCTCCCCCCAGGTGCATTTAGGCGCCAAAGTCTCAAAACTACAATTCCTACAGAAATTCACTCCCACAAGACCGCTGGGGACAGACTCCATTTTAGGGTACCCAAAGGTACTGATTGTCCCATTCTGGCAGTCCAGGACCAAGATGGTGGTGATAAACAGAACTGTCCATGCTGCAAAGAAGGCAGGTTAGACAAACTACAGCATCATTACTACTCTAATAGATAATCAGCAAATAAGTACAGCTCCTAACAGAGCTCCCTCTGCTCAAATAGCGATGGTAGAACAGAGTGATTATCTGGCAGCCGAGGCAGGACTCGAGCTTAGAAACACTCAGCCCCCTCCCAGATTAAATAAGTACCACGTTATAGGCAGCTCTTAAAGAGACAGAGCACAGAGGCATTAAGGCACTCTCATACAAGACTTTTAAAATGCTAAGACACAGGATACCAGCCTGGCAATGGGCATTTAGGCAAGCCCAAGGAAGACTTCTGGGAGCCCCCATTTGTAGCGGAGTTACACCCTTCTCTGCCTGGAAAAACTTGGCATCCGCGTCAAGTCAACACCATCACAATACTGAAGAAGCAATATATACGAGACATACGTGACATTAGCATACTATGTAGATAATATCTGATGCATCAGTTAACGTAAACTTATCATATTACTATACATTTCACTATATTTCACTATACCATATCTTCATTGACAATACTTACACATGTTTCATATATTCTATACTGATTCTATTATGATTAACATACAATGAACAGTTACCTATGACTTCACGTTATAACTTCTTGTACAGTAAACAGTGTAGAAGGGGGCCCTTCCCTATCAGCTAACTTGGGGCTAGATGGGACAGGGACACCTTGTTCTGAAGGAAGAACAATTAATCGGGAGGTGGCAGTCAGGCTTAGTTTGGGCAGTGAGCTCTTGGATATGTAAACACCTTTATGGACCACATTGAGAGGCAAGTCCACAGGCCTCCCAGGGTAATCATAACTGAAATATGGCACTGGCTTAACAGGTCACCCAGATTTTCTGGGGGGAACAGACACAGGCTCTGGGCGGTCAACACTGGCATTAATTTCTCCTCCTGTAGTGAGGGATGCCTCTGCACTGGTTGAAATGTCCAGATTGGGAACACTATCAGCTCTTTGCTCTGCAGACTCTGTTTCCACAAAACTTTGCTCATTATTATCTTCTGAAGAGGGCCCGGGTTGCTCATTCTGAGGAGACTCTGGCACAATTAGACTTTGCAGCACTGAAAGGGTGCTGCCAACATTTTCATATTGTTCTTCAAGTTCTGATATGTCACCATGGAGACTCAGGCCATCAGCCCCTTCTTCGAGGCAAGTCAGACAGTTCTACAAGACACAAAGAGTCCGTAACCTCAGATGTAATACTTTGCACTTCACTTTCAGGGGGCATTGGATCCAAGGAAGAAGCTGTGGGGTTAGGCAGTTCTGAAGGCCCAGCTTCATCCCCACAATTCTGCAGAGGATTGCCTCAAAACAACTGACTCAATTCATATGAGGGATAATGGGCATTATCACAGTCACTCTCATCAGAGACAGATGAACAGACATCACTATCACTCTGGGCCTGCTGAGGGGAAGGCCTTAGTTCTGGAACAACGTGGACAGGTTGGCTCTGTTTCCACTTTGCAGCAGCTTGAGTCACTGGCCCAGGAGAAGTGTCAAGTGTTGGTTCAGCATCAATAACAACTTGGCCGACGGGCAGCAAGTGCCTCTGCCACCTTGCTTCTTCAGACTTCTAAGACCCCCCCACGACACCACTGCCTGTCCACAGGACTCAACTCCTGCTACTATCCACTGTCTCTTGTATCCCCAGGTGGCCCACCACTCCATGATTTGGTGTGTCCCTGTTGGTGGACTCCCCCCCTGCAGTCACTAGGGGGAAGAGAACCAACGCAGTGTCAGAAATGGTGGTTGGGGGAGCAATGGTGGTGCGGAGAGGGGTTTGGTGAAGTGAGGCAAGCTTAGGGGGAAAGGGGAAATTGTTTAACTAGGAAAGGCACACTAAGCCAGAGCATGTTTCCAGGTGTGACCTGGAAGCACAATAACATTAGGTGACTTGCTCAGGGTCACACAGTATGCAAGTGGGGGCTGATGGGATTCAAACCCAGGTCTCCAGGTTTGCAGCTCAGTGCCCTTAAGCACTATGTTATACTGCCTCCTAGCTTGGAAGCTGTCATTATCCTTTGTACATGTGATGGGAATATTCTTTTTGTGTTGGTTGTTTTCCTCCTTTGTTCCTGACATAACAGCATGTGCTGTGGCATCCTGGGTGGGAGGGAGGTGCGCGACGTTACCCATGCAACAAAGTGGAACTCTGCCACGCCACCACAAGAAGTAACTCCAGAGCAGCATGCTGTGCAGCAAAAACCCCTGGAGGAGAGCATCCTTGTGACAGTTGCCCTCCCTGCTAGCATCCATTCCTGTCGTCTGAGGCTCGAGGTACAAACTCCAGTCATTAGCGGACCACCTGGATGCCCCACAACTTGATGCCAGGGAGACGGTGAAGTTTTTGTTCCAATTCTGTTAGTTTTCAATCTTTAGAGAGCTTTAGTAACTTCAGCAGATGTTTCCAGTTTATGTACCAGTGGTAAATAAACACCCTTTTAGAACGTATGATGTAGTCTACGGCCCCTTCAACCACAAAGTTTTCTAGTAGAACACAGATACACTGTGACAATTATGTAAGCGCTTCATCAAGAGCATGAATCACATCATTTTCTAAAATGTTCCTAACCATTAGTACATAAATCAGAAACAACACTCCCTGAATTTAACAGAGGGTCAGTAAAGATAGGACAAGAACTGAAAGGGAACCAGTATTTGTAACACAGCTTCTACAGAACATATCTATCTGTCTGTCTTTCTATATTTCTGTCTGTCTGTTGATGTAGTTATTCATAGTTTAGGACAGAATTAGTTCATTGAGACAGTTTCATTTTCAAAATTGTCCTGAGTACAAAAAACCCACACAAAGCAGTCCTCCTTTTACGAAATTCAAATGCTTACTTAGTATCAGTAAGAGATCCACGGATCTGCACTCCAGACACAGAAAGTTGAATACCGAAACTGACCTCCTACAATAAGAAAAGAAAAAGGACATTATTTTTTGTTTGTTTACAAAGAAGGGGGCCCACTCCTCTCAACAGAAATGTTTTTCAGATGTTTTATTCTTACCAGCCACTTCAACCAGAACACGGGCAACGTTTTGTGGCCCAAATGCCACTTTGTCAGACCCTATTGAACTGTGTCCATTTATACAGCATACCAATATAAACTCATTTCCATTCTGTGTGCATTATAACATATTCTACAATATAAAACATTTTGTATTTCAATTTAAGTTCCATTAAAAAAAAAAAAGCAACCGACTCATCTACATGATTGTTAACGTATCTATACATACAGTTCCTCAGTCTCTTATGGTTACAAGTCCTTTGTGTGCCAGACCTGCACAGTTTTACTTCTCTGAATATTATTCTCTGGATATTTCAGCCTTGAGTTTAGAACGGAACTTAGGTCTGTCAGCAATCGAGACTTAAGGTTGCCTCTTAAATATTGTGTCAGTTGGCAAGAGATCTTTTACTTTTAGTTCTGTGAAACACTGGAATGATGTGCATCTTTTCTTTTTTTTGCATATACATTTTATCTCTTGATCTCCCCCGGCAGCCCCCTTCTAACCAACCTCCCCCCCCAGCTCCGTCACCAGCTCCTCCAGGACTTATCTTCACCAGCGTCCTCTGCCACAGGACCGTGGTTTTGCTTGGCCACCAGTGCGGGGCCTGCCGGGGGTTCAATCATCATCCTTCTGCCCGGGGTGATGTTCCTCTGATTTTGTCCCTGGGCCCATGGACATGCAATGGGCGTAATGTCCAAGCTCTGCTTCTGCAGAGATGGCCCCTGCATCCCGAACATGGGATCCCTTCCCTACATGGTGGCATGCATGTGATGGCTCCCAGCCCCGCTGGGTGTAAGGCAAGCAACTCGTCACACTAACCCCACCCCCCACCCAAGCAAGGAGAGCTTGTCTAGAATGCTCAATCAATTCTCTCCTCCAGCCCCTGAGCAACCTCAGTCCATTCCCGACCTCCGGTTGCTGGTGTGGCAGGAGGTAAGGCGCCCAGTGCCTCAGCCCTTTATGCTACCGGGCCGGCCCTCTGCCATCTTTTCTTAAATAAATTACAAACCATAAAAACTTTGCAAAAGAACTGAAATTATATTAATAAGAACAATGTATTTGTAAATGTTTGCAAAATTGACCTGTACATGCTTGTGTTCTTTGAACTCTGCCTGCCTCTGTACAGCCTGTAAATCTGCAGGGCTATTATGCCAATTTGTATTTTTGTATATTTTTACATTCTGTTTGTACTCGTGTCTATCTTTTAATGACCTCAGGTTGTACCTGCAAAAGGAACTTGCTCCAGTGTACCTTACCTGATAACAAATAAACAAACAAAACAAAAATAAAGTTCCCTCACTAAAAGAACTTGAGAATGCCTCTTATAACCACAAGAGATGCAGGAATTGTGCACATATAGAGAATAAAATACTCCCAACTGTGAGGTACAAGCTGGTATTCCACACCGAGTTAGTGTGGTGATATCATAGGCATGATAGTGAATTCCAGCTTGTACCTCACAGTCCGATATACTTTATTGTACATAGTACAAGAGGAGCCTGTTTAAGAAACATGCTTCTCCAACATTAGCTTCCCTGCAGCTTCACTGTCCCATTGCATGGTATTCCCTGGTGTGTTTTTTTAGTACTCTGCGGTGGGGGGGGCTTACTGAGAGACAATAGTGTAGCACTCATGATGACTACCTGATAGCAGCTGTGGTGATGAGCCCGCGTTCGGTAGAGACATGGGCAGGGAACGGAGCTCATTACCACGGCCGTACAAAAAAAAATTCACATTCCAGAACATAATTTATTACTGTGGAATGTTAAATGCAAGTTTGCAGAGCCACTGCTGAAATAGGTTCATTGTGTACTAACATAGAGAAGATGTCGAGGAGTACAGAATGGCACTGGCTGCAGGCTCCTGTAAAATGGTTGCCAAGGAAACCTTCTCAAGCTTCGGTCTCGAGAATTACTTTGGTAACGGTTCACTTGAACCATACGAACATATGAAATTTGCCAGCAGATAATGGCCTAGAGGTCTATCAAGTCTGCTCTGAATGTGCAGCTAGCACCTCTTATCCTGCAGCTGCCCCTCCTTCCACCCTTCCCTTTATTAACCCTCCCTTGTCCTGTCCCATCCTCATTTGAAGCAGTCCACTGTTCTACTGCATACTACTTCAGCAGGTACGATTCCACCCAGCCACCACCTCTCTGTAAAAAAGTGTCTCCTCATCTCCCTCCTGAACCTTCCTCGCCTCCAGTCTCATATCATGGCCCCTGTGTCCCTCCCTCCCTTACTTTGAACAGCCCCTCTGTACCTGTCTTGTTTATTCCTTTCATGTATTTAAAGGTTTCAATCATGTCACCCCTGTCTCTCCTCTCCTCCAGTGAGTACATGTTCAACTCCTTCAACCTCCTCTTGTATGATAAGTCCCCAGCCCCTTGATCATCTTTGTCACTCTGCACTGCCCCTCAGTAACTTAATGTCCCTCTTCAGATACGGACGCCAGTATGCTGCGCGGTACTCCAAGTGTGGTCTAACTAATGACCTATACAGTGGCAGAATCACCTCCTCCCTCCTCGAGGATATACCTTTGCAATACAACCCAGCATTTTGTTGGCCTTGCAGCTGCCTTTCTACATTGTGCCGAGTTGTTCATTGGACCCTGTAATGAGTACACCCAGATCTTACTTTAGATACAGCTCTTGCAGCAGGTTACACCATTAGGACTGAAGCGGCAGGCGCCAGGACCCGGAGATCTTTTTCTGGCTAGCTATCTTCAGTAGGGACCACCCCGGCGATAAGCCCGCCTCAAGCGTCAGGCGTGTAGATGAAGAGGCGGTCCCGCCAGAATCTCCAGTTCTCTTCCTCGTCGAAGTGCATGCCTCGACTCCACGTGTTGTTCTAGCGACGAAGCGTGGTTAAATTTCTCTGAAATTTGCTGTGAAGATTTTCACAATCAACATTTTCTATCTGATGTCCTTCCGACCGGCCATTTTTCAAGTGTGCGTCGGCAAACAAATACCTTTTAAAGATCCGCGACTCTGCGTCGTCAGGTGCCTGGGCCCAGACCACGATATTAAGGCCTATTCCCTCTGCCAGGGGTTCAATAGCCGCACCAGGATCCGGGCCGCAGAAGCCCTTCTAGCCTACATCCTGGAAGAATAACCACGCATGATGGCTCTAAGGATTCGCACATCGGGCACACCGAGAAAAGAAGAGATCCAAGGATCCTGCCCGGTCGCTGTTTGGGCCTCCGAGTCCCGGGAGTTCGGATCTCGGTCAGACCGCTCGCCTTCCAGGGCCTCTTCGCTCCCTGCTGCAGTCCCCGCAACTCAGCCCACTCAGGCCTCTACCGCCAGGCCGTCGTCCTCTTCATCTGCCCAGAAGGCCTTGGTGAAGTCGGGGGAACGCCACCACCACCACCACAAGTCGGGCTCCCGCTCCTTGGCCCCCGACGCCCGGTCTTCCTCACTTCCCCCCCGGAAGACCTTGGAACTCACTCCATTGAGGAGGCCGGTGGATCTGGCGTCGGCCAGACCGCCGTCGGCCGTTCGCCATCGTTCATCCGAACCGACGTTGGCTGGTCGGCTGTCGTCGGCCCCTTCTGCGCATTGGACGTTGGTGGGGGGACCGACGCCCGCGCTGCCTGAGCCAAGGGCTCCTGTGCCTCCGACGCCGGTCGGACAGGAGTCCCTCACCGAGGAGGATTCGGCCCAGCCCGATGACCAGGCGGATGCTCCCGGCCATGAGGAGTCTTCCCGGGGTCCCTCACAACTGCCCGAGGCCCTCGTGGAGCCGTCGCCGGGACCCGACGTCCGGCCCTCGACCTCGGAGCCGATGTCGGGGCTATCCTTGGCCGAGGTGAAGGACCTCTTTACATACTGGTGGGATACTATCAGGAAGGATGTGGTACCCCCAGTCCTTCCTCCTCCACCTCCTGTTGCTGCAGCTCCGGCCCCACCTTCACCTGTGAGGTCGGCTGGCCATTCTGTCCCCAGGGAGCCTGAGACTCCTCCCAGGGGCCAGCACTCTAAAAGGAGACCTCCGTCTAGATCGTCGTCCTCCGGATCGCCCAGTCCCAAGAGGTCCAGGAGGCGACGTCGGTCGCGTCCGACGGAGGTTACGGGATCATCTTATTCATCGTCCAGATCCCCATCTCCGTCTCGCCTCGCCAGACCCACATGAGACTCCAAGGTCTCCTCCGACGATCCATCCTTCATGGATATACTCAGACATATCCAGGAGAACATGGGTTGAAGCAGAGGAACTTGACCCAAGGCTACACCTGGCGAAGTACCTTCGCAGAAAGACCCTAAGCTTGTGGTGGTGCCACCTTGGTGGACACTTTCGTGATCGCCACCAAGGCTGCGTGGAAGTGTCCACATTCTGCTCCAGGCGGTGCGAAGAAGGCTGACAGGCTGCATGGGCCCCTAGGGGGACCAGTACCTGTCACAGCACCCCTGGATGACTCCCTGGTGATTACTGCCTCACATGATCGGGTCCCAGAGACCGCAACATTTGAGCACTCTGCCACCGGACCCAGAGTCCAAACAGCTGGACTCTCTGGGGAGGCGCACTTACGCTTCAGCGACTTGTGCCATCAGGTCCCTGAACTACCTCACCCACATGGTGCAGTTTCAGAACGCCCTGTGGGAGCAGGGGCCAGAGGCGGCTGAGAAGCTGCCGGAAGGTGAGCAGAAGGAGATGCTTCAGCTCCTCCGGACAGGTTCAGATGTGGGAACCCAAGTTTTAAGAGCCGCATATGATTCAGCGGACTCGTCAGCCAGGGTGGCTGCTTCAGGTGTTTGCCTCCGGAGGCACTCGTGGCTTCATGTCTCGGTTTCACCCCAGACGCTCCAGAAAAATATTTTGGACGCTACCTTCACAGTGAGGTGTTGTTTGGTAATCCGTCCAGGAGCGATCATTACAAACTCCAAGAGGCTGGAAAGGCAGTCCGGACAGTCCAGGCGATGTACCGGCCGAGGCTTGGCTCCTGTCATAGGAGCCAAGGCCGTTTCCGTGGGCGGACTCAGAGGCAACAGCCCCATTCTACCACACAACACAGGGGCTCTGGCTTCTGAAGGACCCAGGGGAAGCAGCCCGCTGGCAGGGGTCAACGTCCTTCCAAGGCCACCCAGCCAGCGGGTCCTTCAGCCGCCACAGCATGACTCCTTTCTGGCCCCACCCCTCAGGATCAACGGGACTTTTTGGTCGGGGGTCGCATTGCGAACTTCCTGTCAGGTTGGCAGGCACTAACCACCGACAGGTGGGTTCTTCAGTTGGTAGCAAAGGCCACTTTTAGAGTTCAAGAACTGCCACCGAGGCCTCCTCTGCTTTCCCGATACTCAGGTCAGCACCCATGACTTGATTTGGGTAAGAGGTGATCGCCTCTTGGACAAGGGAGCGATTTAATCTGTCCAAGGAAACCAGAGAGGACTGGGGTATTATTCTCACTTCTTCCTGGTTCCCAAAAAGACAGGGGACCTCCATCCAATTCTGGACTTAAGCGACCTCAATCACTCAGTCGTCTACAAAAGGTTTCGCATGGTGACCCTTCCGGGTCTCATTCCCATGCTAAAACAAGACGCCTATTTAGCGTCCCTAGACATGCAGGATGCCTACCTGCACATCCCCATAGCTCAGGCGCATCAGAGGTTCCTGCGCTTCGAGTTCTCAGGCCACCATTTCCATTCCGAGCTCTTTCCTTCGGGCTGTCATCCACTCGAGGGTTTTACAAAGTGCATGGCAGTCGTGGCAGCTGCTCTAAGGAGGAAGGGCCACTATGTATTCCGCACTCGCACGATTGGCTTCTCATGGCCGCCTCAGAGAGGCGCTCTGCAAGCGATCCGACACTCAGATCCTGTTCAGATCGCCGATCTTGATAAACCAGGAGAAGTCAGTTTTGGTATCGTCGCAGAACCTGCAGTTCATAGGCACAGTGTTGGACACGGTCCAGGGGAGGGCTTTCCTCCCAGGCGACAGGGCGGAACGCATCAGGTCCCTCATAGAGGACCTATCGGTGAATCAGACCGCTCCGGCCAGATTGGTCCTTCGCCTGCTCGGTCACATGGCTGCGGCCATTCCCACGGTTCCTCTCGCACGGCTTCACATGCGCGTAGCGCAGTGGATGCTCAAGGCGCAGGGACCAGAGGCAAGACCATCTGCAGATCCGGTCAGAATCACAAAAGAGGATTCAGGACTGGCAATGGTGGTTAGCCCCCGGGTCGCTCTCCAAGGGCGACCCTTTTGCAACGCCGTCCCCAGAGATTACCCTCACCACGGACACTTCAGGTCTCGGGTGGGGAGCTCACCTGGATGGGGTGAAGTCTCAGGGCGTTTGGAGTCTGCTGGAAGCTCATCTGCACATCAATGTTCTGGAGATGAGAGCGGTACTCTATGCTCTCCGGGCTTTCCAGTCCATGATCCCACCATGTACCATCCTGCTTCAGACGGACAACACGGCGGTTATGTATTACCTCAACAAACAAGGAGGCGCACACTCTTACCCCCTTTGCAGGGAAGCCATGAGAGTGTGGGATTGGGTAATCGGACACGACGCAAGTCTAGTCGCGGTACACGTTCCTGGCGTGGACAACATGATTGCGGACGGCCTGAGTCACTCCCAGGCCAGAGTCCACGAGTGGGAACTTCTTCAGGAGGTAGCAGAGGACCTGTTCCTTCGATGGGGAACTCCAGAATTAGACCTATTCGCATCCCCATCCAACGCAAAACTGCCCAATTTCTGCTCGCTAGATCCAGGGCCTGGAGTTTTCTGGCGAGACGATTGTCCATCTCCTGGGAGAACAGGTTCCTCTACGCTTTCCTCCTTTCCTGTTGATCCATAGAGTTCTGCTCAAACTGTGCAGGGAGCATGCGATGTGATTCTGGTGGCCCATTCTGGCCCAGACAAATCTGGTTCCTATTGCTGGCGCAGCTGTCTCGGGAACCTCCACTCCCACTGCGCGAAGTTTCACCTTCTGTCTCAGGAGCAAGGTTCGTTATTACATCCGGATTCTGCGGTCTTTGAACCTGCACGCTTGGCTCCTAGAGACATAGCCATCATGCGACACGGGGTCTCGTGAGGAGGTTGCAGAGGTACTCTGCAGCCAGAAAGCCGGCTACCACGCTACTTACACCATGAAATGGCGCCGATTTCTGTCTTTGGTCACGGGCTCGTGACCTTTCTCCTTTAGGTTGCCCTGTGGGGCAGTCTTGACTACCTCCTCTCCCTTTTTCACTCAAGGTTAGCCTACCCTCTATTAAAGTACACCTTGTGCTAATTCGGCCTATCACCAGCCGGTACAACGCATCATTGCTCAACTGGACGCCTCGGGAGTTCCTGAGAGGGGTGCTGCACCTTAGGCCTCCTATTAAAGATCCAATTCCTCCATGGGATCTCCTTTTGTTTTGGGAGCAACTCACGCCCTCCCTTTGAACCAGCCGTGATTGCGAGCTACGTTTCTGTCTTGGAAGACGTTGTTTTAGTTGCAGTTACTTCAGCCAGAAGGATTTCTGAGCTTCATGCCCTGATGTGTAAGGAGCCTTATTTGTTTTTCACCGAGACAGAGTGTCTCTGAGAACGAATCCTAAGTTTTGCCTAAGGTGGTTTCAGCTCTGACCTTAAATCAGGATATTGACCTTCCGGTCTACTTCCCGAACTATTCCAATAGAGGAGAGGCTTTGCCCCATACTCTTGATGTTCACCGCAGCCTGAGGTATTACCTCAATAGAACTAAGTCCTTTCGGCTTCGAGCAACTTTTGTGTCCTTCGTGACAGAGAATGAGAGGTCACTAGTGTCTAAGCATCCTTATCCCGCTGGCTTGTGCAATGCATCTCCCATTGCTACCAATCCAACAAAAGCCCTCCCGGGTTCCGCCTGGGCCATTCTACTAGTGGTGTAGCCACTCTTTGCAGCTCTCAAGAATGTCTCAACTCAACTATATGCGCTGCAGCTACTTGAACTCTGTGCATACCTTTATCAGGCATTACAGTCTGGATATCACCTCTAGGCGAAGGGCTGGTTTCGCCAGGCCGTGCTGCAGGGCCTCCTGTCCTGAATCGAGGTTGGGCGGCTGCTTCTGTTTCTTCTTTTCCTCCTCCCGATGTGAAGGGGTCAAGCTTTTACTGCTTGGGAATCAGTCCTAATGGTGGTAACCTGCTGCAAGAGCTGTATCTCGAAGTAAGATAGTACAGTTACGTAAGAACTTACTGTAACAGATCTTCGAGAACAGCTCTTGCAGCAGGTACTTCCCGCCTCACCGATCCCCTTGAAGGAGGTCTTGCCGCAGTTGCTCCTCTAGAACGGAGGAGTGAGGGAGAAAAGGATGGTGAGTATTCAGCCAGCCAGTCCGAATGTTCAGACGACAGGAATTTGATTTCTTCCGCATGGCTGGGCGAGCGAGAGTCAGCTTTTTTCCTCGGGGAATTTCTTCTTTCTACTCAGAGTTTTCAGATCCTTTTGCCTTCTGATGATGGATCCTGGTCTCCCCGCTATTGCAACCTCTGGCTGGGAATCTCCGTGGGAGAACTGGGGATTCTGGCGGGACCGTCCCCTCTTATACCACGCCTGACGTCGGAGGCGGGCCGACGTCGGGGGCGGTCCCCGCTGAAGATAGCTAGCTAGAAAAGACCTCCGGGGTCCTGGCGCCTGCCGGCTTCAGTCCTAATGGTGTAACCTGCTGCAAGAGCTGTTCTCGAAGATCTACTGTTACGGTAAGTTCTTACGTAACTGTACTATCCTTCTCCTCCTCTGTCTGGGCTAGCTGCACTCCCCCTAGCTGGTAACTCCTCCTTGGGTTCTTCATCCCAAAATGCAGCACCTTGCACTTTTTGGCATTAAAGCCAAGTTGCCAAGTGTCTGACCAGGTTTCAAGCTTTGCCAGATCATTCTGCAACCCCTGCCATCCCCCTAGGTCATCCACCACCGCGCCTACCTTGGTATCATCAACAAACAGACTGATCTTGCTCTTGATGTCCCATGATATGTCTGCAATGAATATCCCAAACAACACTGGTCCCAACACCGAGCCCTGTGGAACACCGCCCTCACTGCCCTTGGTGTGAGAGCTCCCCACCCACCACCACCCTCTGTTGCCTTCCCTGCAGCCAGTTTCCTACCCATCTCACCAGCTTTGCACCTGCCCCTGTGCCTACTAACTTCCTTCCCAGCCTTCCATGTGGCACTGAGTCGAATGCCTTACTGAAGTCCAGATGCAGGACATCCACTGCATGGCCCCTGTCCAGTTGTCTAGTTACCCAGTCATAGAACTCGACCAGGTTGGTTTGGCAGGATCTGCCACGTATGAAGCCATGCTGTCTGCTGTCCTGTAGTCCTTTGGCCTCTAGGAGGGCCACCAGCCTCTCCTTCAGGATAGTCTCCATTAGCTTACCCACGGTGGATGTGAGGCTCACTGGTCTGTAGTTTCCGGTTCATCCTTGAGCTACTCTTGTGGAGGGGGCACCACATGAGCCATCCTCCAGTCCTGAGGTACACACCCCAAATGTAGTGAGGCATTAAATATCTGCTAAAGGTCCTGCAAGGACCTCTGCCAGCTCTTTCAGTACCCTCTGGGTGGATGCCATCTGGGCCTGGCGCCTTGTCCACCCTCAGTGCCTTCAAACCCTCTCGAACTCTGCTCTCCATGATTTCCCATCTGTCACCACTTCCCTGCTTCTGCCATTTCTCCCACCTTGGTGTCACCCCCATTCTCTTTAGTAAATACTGAGCAGAAGTACTCATTTAGTGCTTCCGCTTTATCGCACCCTGCTTCCACCCAACCCCCTCCTTCCTAATCCTTACTATGTGGTCCTTATAGCTCCTTTTCTCCTGATGTACTTAAAGAAGTCCTTCTCCCGTTCTTAATGCCTTGTGCCAGCCTAAGTTCCAGAGATGCTTTGGCTCCTTACTGCCCTTGTCACCTCCTTCAATTCTGTCAAGTACTCTCCTGTCTTCCCCTCCCTATTTTGTTGTACTTCCTAAAGGCAGCTCTTTTCCTCCTTACCTTTTCCATGACCTCCTTGCTCAACCAGATCGGTTTCTTAGCCTCAGCCTTCTTGCTCTGGGCTTTGCAGCAGGTTTTGTTGCCTCCACTATCCCCAGCTTTATGAGCTCCCACCTCTGGTTAGTGTCCATACTGGGTTGAATTCTTGCAGGTACCTTTACCACTTCCCATCCTCCCAAAGTCGGCCCTCCTGAAGTCCAGCATTATTATGCCAGATTCCACCCTTCCTTGCCCATATCCAATGTGAGCCATACTGAGTGGTGGTCACTCCTGACAGCGTTCCTCCACTGTAAGTTCTCTCACAAAGTCCCCATTTGCCAGCACAAGGTCAAGGGTATTCCTAACCTGGTTGGTTCACTGACCATTTGCAGCAGAAAGCTGTCCTGGAAGGCATCCAGCAGTATCTGCTCCTTTTGTTCCTGGTTGTTGGGGTGCTCCAGTCCACTCCTGGCATGTTGAAGTCCCCACATAACCACACTACCCTTCTGAGGTCCTCCTGATCTGTCCCGCTAGTTCCTGTCTAACTCCTCCGTCTGAGATGGTGGCCTGTACACCACTCCCATTCTAAGAATCCTATTCTTGGAATCCTGGATTGCATCCAAAGTGACTCCGTACTACCCTCCTCCCCTTCCTCCCTTACACACTTCAGTCCTTCCTTCACATATAGTGCCACCCTCCTTTCCCAATCACCCTGTCCCTACGAAATAACCTGTACCTTGGTACAGACAGGTCCCAGTCATTGTATTGGGTGGCCCATGTTTCCGTGATGGCTGCAATGTCCACCTCTCCCTCTGCCATGAGAACCTGTAACTGTGCAGTTTTCCTCCCAAGGCTCCTAGCATTAAGGATAACCACCTTCCACCCTTTTCTCCCCCTCCCATCCTGTCCTCCTTTCCTAGCATCACCAACAGTACTTGTCATTTGTCCTTTGTCACTGTTATGAGGGTTAAGCTCATATGGTTTCCCAACCTGTGGTCTCTGCATATCTCTTCCCCAACTGCCACCCCCCACTCCTAGTTTAAATTCCCAACTTCCTCTATGTACTGCTCCATCCTCTGTTTCAACACTTTCTTTCCTTCCTCACTCAAGTGTAGTCTGTCCTTGGCATAGAGACTACTGTCCTCCCAGGTCCCTCCCCCCCCCAACAGCCCATATCCTTTAGCACAACACCAGGTTCTTAGACATCCGTTAAATTCCTCTATTCTCAGCTTTCTTGTTGTGCTTGCCTTTGGCACCAGAAGTATCTCTGAAAAAGTTACTGATATTCCCGCCCCCTCACATAATTGTGCTAGTTCCTCAAACCTCCTCTGGACTGTATCTACTGTCTTGTCAGCCAGGTCGTTTGTCCCAAGATATATAATTAAATGAGGCTTGTCCCTACCCCATTCTAGCATATTTCAGAAACAGATTGTCCCACCCTTTCCGCTGTCATTCCTGGCATGGCCTCCACCCAAATGCGACTATGCCTCTCCCCCTTGCTACCCCACCTAACTCCTCTTAGTATTGAGTCGCCCAACACTAAGATTCCACCCCTCTTACTCCCTGCTTGCTTCCATTCATCTCCCTCTCTCACTTCCAGCTCCTCTTCTTCCTCCTGCACATTATTTTCCCCTTTCACCCCTGTTGCAATTCTTCCGTCAGAACTTCCCCCTGCTCCAGTTTGGTCCAGGCATTTATCAATTACTCCTCTAATTTCATCATTTCCCTCCTTCACCTTCTTCCTCTCTAGCAGAGCACAACTATTTTCTGAAGGCCCTTCAAAATGCCCGCCCCCTCTCTCTTCATAGTAACCTGTTCTCTCCTTTCCACTCCATGACTTTTGCCACTTCTTCGCCTCCCCTCACAAGTCCCTATCTCCTCCTTCCATTTGTCTTTTGTCTCCTGACCTGGTTTCCCCAGCAATTGTTCTTCCTGGCCTGGGCCCCTTTGTCTCTGCTTCCCTTCTTCTGACCCTCTCCTCACCACTGTTGGCTTAAATCCTCCCTCATCTCCCCTTCTTCCTCCTCCAGTATTGGGCTCAAACCACCCCAATCTGCCTTGCCTGTCTTAGTTCCTCTGCAGACCCTCAATCTCCTTTCTAAGTTTTCTATGTGGTTGCACACTAAACATCCTCCCACACTCAGGCAATTTTAGAAAGATTGGTGCACCGCAGTTGTTGCAGCCTACCACCCTACCCATTGCTGTCATTGCCCCAGTGACCCCACCACCCTTCAGATACAGGATACCAAACACTCCCCGTCTCCCCTCTCCTCCCCTATCAGTGCAAAACATTTTCTTTATTTCCCTTACCTCCTTTGTTGCACACATTTAGATATATTGAGCAACTGCTTTTTATATTCCTATCCTTCCTATCCACACTCAAAAACAGACTTTAAGTAGCCATTGCACAACCTTCTTCAAACTCCTACTCCTCCTTTCCCCAATGCAATATCAATGCGATGAAGTAATAATGAAAGCTCCTAGATTTGCATTTACTTCCCTTCCACTGAGAGAGCAGTCACCTCTTCACTTGCTGCTGTTCCTTTCCTGGTATGCCCCTCCTACTCCACACCCCCTACTATACCAAGTGTTTAGCTCCTGTCAGTCAGATTTAACAGGGCATATAATCAAGAGTTGGGGGAAGGGGGGACAAAAATTTGCAGCAACCAAAGACAGCAAAGAACACACCACCACTACGTTTTAAATCCTCAATAGCCCAAAAACAATTCTAAGTAAAGACAACAAAGAAAGTACAGTGTCACCAAAGCCCACAATCCAAGTCTAAAAGAAAAACAGCAGTTACCAGTTACTGTAAAGCATTGAATTGAATATGCTTCCTTCCCCTTCTGGCTTCTATAACATTCAAAAATACATACATTTCTATCTCAGCTCTTTACCATTACCATCAAAAGGCAACTACAAATCACAATATTCTACCTTCTAATACAGATTCTATCACAGAACCAGAGCACAATGCAAAAACATCTGCTGCTTAGCAACAACAAACAGGTGACAACATACCAAGTTGATGTAGCTTTTTTAAAATAGAAAATTAAATGTAATCTTTTAAACCAGTAGAAATCAGCAGTCCCAAAAGCACCTTGAACTACAAGAAAGAATACAGTACCACACCTCTGCCACAATAACCAAACAGTTCTAAAACATTGGAGAAAGAAGAAGACTGCACAAAAAGATACAATGTACTATAAAGTATTAGGCAATAGTATACTCAGTTGTCCAATAGAGAAAACAAAGTACCCACCAAAACAGACAGAATACCCACAAATGACCATTAGGTTCTCAATATCAGACACCACCAAAGGCACCAGCAGCACAGATGATAACCACGACCCTCTCATGGTGAACAGGGCGATAATATCTTGCGTTATTTGCGTGGTATCCATAAGAGTGAAGCTCAAGTGAATTATGACATCGCACAAAGTACGAGGATGATTATTGCCACCCGATCATCATGATCGGGTAGCGGTTGTTACGTATAATGTATTTTTAAATGTTCTGGTGGTCAGCACCATACTATAACCATCTTTGTAAATCCCGATGTGAATGTGTGATGGGCCTGGGGTGGGTGGTACAAAAGGATGACTCGCCAAGGTCAGCAAAACAACTTGGTGATGTGTTCAGGAGGTAAACATGGGGTTAGAATGCTAGTGATTCTAACCTGCATTTAGGTTCAAGTGCATCATAACACCAGTCTGCACTCCCTGCTATCTGTTCTGTTTATCCTCGCATGTGGGGATTAATGTGATATCCCACTGTAACTCATTACGTAGGCTGTATTTATCTACTGGTTGGCCTTACTGTGGTGCCTGTTTAACTAATGCAAATTATTTTGTGTTGTGAGTGATACTTAGTTTATCCCAGGGTCACTCTAAAAAGGAGCCCCTGCTCAATGTATTGGTCTGATACACTAACTGTAAAGTAAAATGAATGCAAAGGTTGCACTGACATATGGAAAGTAAATGAAAATCTTCACCCTTACAATTCTCATTTGGAGGAGGCGTGCCTTTGATGAGTTAGGTAGAAGGGCGAATGCCTGGAGGGATCCAGATGCCACAAGTGTCAGCTCATCAAGCTCGTAAGTGAATCGAGGTGGTTCGTACAAAGACAAGTGCATCTCCATGGGCATCCTGGGGTAGCGATCTGTTATCTATGGGAAACAGAATTAAAGGGGTGAACAAAGACTTGAGAGTAAAATCCTGACCATACAATGTAACGGGTCACTACAACCAGACCTTACCTAATCAACTCTTGCCATGCATTTTTTTGGCTTTAAAGCATTTGTTAGTTTATACATTAGAACATTATAATGACAATAAAGGAGCAATTTGATGAAATTCAGCCAACACTCTGTGCAATAATAACTCTAAGTACTGTACACAGTATCCTAAACTCTAACTATAGACTTGACAACTAACAATAATCACTGTAAGCAATGTGTGTGTGTGTATGTGTGTGCATGTGTGTGTGTATGTGCATGTGTGTGCATGTATGTGTATATGTGTGTATTTGTGTGTATGTGTGTGTGTGTGTATATATATATATGTGTGTGTATATGTGTGTGTATGTATATGTATATATATGTGTGTGTGTGTATGTATGTATATATGTGTGTATTTGTGTGTGTATATGTGTGTATGTATATGTCTGTGTATATATATGTGTGTGTGTATGTATGTATGTATGTGATATTTGTGTATGTGTTTATATGTGTGTATGTATGTAGATATGTGTATGTGTTTATATGTGTGTGTGTATGTGTATATATGTGTGTGTCTGTATGTGTATATATGTGTGTATGTATGTATGTATATATGTGTGTATGTGTTTATATGTGTGTGTATATGTATATATATGTGTGTGTATGTGTGTGTGTGTATATGTGTATGTGTATATGTGTGTATGTGTATGTGTGTAGTGTATATATGTGTGTGTATGTGTATATGTATGTGTGTGTATGTGTGTATGTGTGTGTATGTATATGTGTGTATGTATGTGTATATATGTGTGTGTATGTGTATATATGTGTGTGTTTGTGTATGCGTGTGTGTATGTGCATATATGTGTGTGTTTGTGTATGCGTATGTATGTGTGTGTATGTGTATATATGTGTGTGTGTTTGTGTATGTGTGTATATGTATGTGTGTGTTTGTGTATGTATGTGTATGTGTATATATGTGTGTGTATGTATATGTGTATGTTTGTGTGTGTGTATATGTGTGTGTATATGTGTGTATGTATATATGTGTGTATGTGTGTGTGTGTGATGTTTGTATATATGTGTGTGTGTATGTGTGTGTATGTGTGCATGTGTTTGTATATGTGTGTGTGTGTATGTGTGTGTATGTGCATGTTGCATATGTGTGTATGTGTATATATGTGTGTGTGTTTGTGTGTGTGTATATATATGTGTGTGTGTGTGTGTGTGTATGTGTGTATGTTTGTATGTGTGTGTGTGCATATGTGTGTGTGTGTGCATGTGTGTGTATCAATCAATCAATCAAATCTTTATTTATCTAGGCAAACACCGTTGAGCAAGCTCATTTACAAGGTGGACCTGCATCACACAAGGTCAAGAACAGAATACATAATCACACATACAGTAAGTACAGGCATTATGACAGTACGGGGAATAGGAAATAAAACAAACTAAGTAACAGTGAATCCAGAGGTCCATTTAGGCACACATTTAATATATCCATTATATACATGACATGGTCAAGGAATGGGTGGGGAAAAGGAGTCTAAGTGAAGCCCCGAGTAGGTAGAGGTTACAGTGGTGAAAGGGGGGCACCACTGCAGGGACAAGAGTCCTACTTGTGACACTGTGCTGTGTGCCCTCATATGCACAGAGGCTGTAAGTTATTAGGGTTGAGGCTCTTAGGGTCACCATCTGCCCGTAAGCCTTAGTGTCTTAAGGTGACTGAGCTGTGATCGCAACTCACAGTGAGCGGAGTATGGTCAAGGGATACAGGTGTTGAGTTTAGAAGCGCCGGCTACCAGGGACTGCTGATGCATGTGACGACCTAGCTGGGACCATATAAAGTTCTCAGTATTAGAGGAGCTTTAATCTGATCAAGAGTTTACAGGTGGCGGCTTCCGGGACACAGACCACCGGTGGCCATGGATCATGGGGTGACTATGCTGAATGCTCTATGAGGATGTTTGCACTTGGGGAACAGAATAGAAGCAGGGGACAGCGAGATGGGTGGAAAGATGAGGCAAGGGGACGAACAGTGTAAGGTTACTGTATGGTAAAAGTTTTTTAATGTGTGCGGGTCAGAGTGAGATAATACGCACGGAGGCAATGGATCATGGGCTTGGGAAGCAGTGGCATACTTCTCTAATTGTTTTTGCATATAAGGACTTGAATACTGCAGTGCTTACTGAAGAACTTAGTTTCAAATGTTTCTGGATCTCGTTCCAGAGGGTTGGTAGCAAAAAGCTTATGGCCGCTCTCCCAAGGCGTGTACGAACCCTGGGGATCCTCAAGGAAATTAGGGAGCAGCTCCTTAGGGCATAGTTTCAGTGCTCGCTTATAGGCAGTAGGTCAGAGGTATAGTGGGGTAATTTGCCAGTAATCGCTTTTAATGTCCAAACTGCTGCGTTTATATTGCGTCTGTATTGTAGGGATGTCCATCCCACAGCAGCGTATAAAGAGCAGTTGTGGGTAGAGGAGGGGAGGTCAATAATGAAGCGCAGCGCTCTGTGATACAGGACGTCCAGCTTACCCAGGTATAAGGTGTTGCAATGACTATATATAAAATCAGCATAATCTAATAAGGAGATGAAGGTGGACTGAACAAACTGTTTTTTTGCCTCTGTGGTCAGAAGACGTTTTATCCGGTAGAAGAGTCCCAGCTTTTGCCTCATTTTTTTCACCATATCTTCCAAATGTTCCCTGAAGGAGAGTTTGTGGTCTAGCCATACTCCCAGGTATTTAAACTTGGGGACAAATTCCAAGTTTTCCCCCAATAAGGTGGAGATGGTGGGATAGAGTGCCAGTAGCAGGGTAGGACTGAAGGTTGCCAGGTGAGAGAATCATTGCCTTGGTGTTTTTTGGCATTGAGAAGCAGCTTTTTATTGAGAAGTTGGTACTGGAGGATATCGAAGTCGAGTTGCAGATCTTTACAGGCAGCTTCAGGTGTTAACCGGCTTAGGTATAGTACTGTGTCATCTGCAAACAGGTGAATATTGGCTTTCTTAATGCCGATATCGATACTGTTAATATATATGGTGAAGAGTATTGGTCCCAGAATGGAGCCTTGAGGGACACCTCTAAGTAGTGGTTTTGGGGAGGAAAGCTCCCCTTCTGCCTTGGCCTGCTGGTATCTGTCTGTCAAGTAGTCCTGGAACCAGTCCAGGGAGGTGGTGTCTAGACCTAAGGCTTCTAAAGAGGAAAGAAGTAGGGAATGGTCGACAGTGTCGAATGCCTTGCTAAGGTCCAGAAAGACAGCGCAAATGAACTTTTTGTTTTCAAGGTCCTTTTGTCAATCGTTAGTTACCTTGCCAACGCCGTAACCGTGCTGTGATTCGTACAGAAGCCTGACTGAATAGGATTTAGAAAGTCTGTTTTTTCCAGGAAGGCTCATAACTGTGCATTCACTATTTTTTCTAAAAGTTTTGAAAGTATGGGGAGTAAAGAGACTGGCCTATAATTATTTAGGCCACAAGGATCCCCAGATTTAAATAGCGGGATAATGTGGTCAGTTTTCCATAAATTAGGGATAGACCCCTGGGACAGTGACAAATTGAACAGATGAGTGATGGGTACGGCCAGGACATACCAGGCAACCTTAATGAAGTAAGGATCTAGAGAATCCGCGCCTCCGCTTTTCTTGGTATCCAAGTGAAGTAGTTGCTCTTCAACTTCTTTTAGAGTAGCAGGTGAGAAGGAAAAGGCTGCTTTTGTTAGATTTGGCTCAGAGGGTGAAGCATTCATCTGGGAGCGCAGGCTGCTAGCAGGCGAGTTATCAAAAGCTAGACCAGCTGAGGCAAAATGATTATTGAAGGCTTGTAATATTTCCTTTTTATCACTGATGCTGACGTTGTTTGAAGAGATTTTTGATGGGAGTACGCTTCCTATCGTATGACCAGTGAGGTCTTTTATTGTGAACCAGAATTTGGTTGGGCATTTAGAGGCGGAGTCTAGCTCTGTTCGGTAGAAATTGGACTTGGCCTCTCTTATCAGTTTTGTGCAGGAGTTCCTGACGGTTCTAAAAAGACACCAGTCTTTGGCTAGCTGTGATTTACAAGCAATTTTCCAAAGCTTATCCCTTTTTAGTAATGCGGTTTTGAGGTCTGCAGTAAACCAGCGATATGTTCTATGCTTTTGTGGGTTTTGACCAGAGGAGCATGGATATTGAGGGCATTTGTAAGGATTTCTTGGAAGATGGTGTATGCATTATTCACTGATTTTGCAAGGAAGAAATTCTGCCAAAGTGGAGAGGTCTTGAGATCATTTGTATAGGCCAGTGGGTCGAAGTTCCGTTTTGATCTCTTAGTAGAGAATTTCGAGCCGGATTTGGACATATGATTAGTTCTCACCCCGGCAATAAAACAGTGGTCGCTAACATCCGCGTGAAAGATACCAGCATGGGAGAAGAAATGTGGTTTATTTACTAGTAGGACATCTAGGAGGGTGCTGCTTGATGGGTTTTTCTTATTGATTTGTGTTGGTTCATTGATGAGTTGTGAAAGACCGTGGGAATCACAGAGGGATTTGAGAGGTAGCGAGGCGTTAGACAGCCAGTCTTAATTAAGGGCTCCCAGTATTATAGTTTCTAGGTTACTGGAATCCAACATAGAAGATAAGTGAGTCAGAAGCTGAGGTCCAGCTGAGGTTGGTCTGTAGCAGCTGATGATTCAGATGGCTGACGCTGACAAAGTGGTTTCAGTTTTTAGTGATAGACATTTGTATGCATTGGCAAGCGAGGAAGAGTCAAATACAGAGACTGTGAATTTGTCCTTGGTGTAGATGACGACTCCACCACCCCTGGTTAGTCTGTCAGTTCTGAATAGTAGATAGTTGGGTATGCCGATCTCCTTGTCAGGTGTGGATTGCCAGAGCCAAGATTCTGAGATAACAAGCACGTCAGGTCCGGTGTGAGAAATCCAAGCCTGAATGGAGGGGAGTTTTTTTTACAAGGCTACATGCACTGACATGCATGAAGCTGGTTCCTTTTAAGTTAGAGAGCTCTGAGGGTGAGGTGGTGTCTTCTGTGGGCCTAGGGTTGAGCTCAATGTTGTATATATGTGTGTGTGTTTGTGTATACGTGTGTGTGTGTGTGTGTGTATGTGTGTACAATTCATTCATTTTGATTGAGCCCGATCTCAAGGAGGAGAAAGTCTAGCTGCATCAAAAGTTAAAGAATGAAACATACAGATTTTATATCAGGATAAGGACAAAAGACTTAATTTATTTCCTAGGAAGGTCAGAAAGAGGGACCAAATTCAAAGAGAGTTCGTCTCCTGGCTAAGCCATGTGCTCTCCTTTCACTGTCAACAGCCTCACTCATTGTGTTACTCCATTCCTGAAAGTATGGGGGAGACAGAGATTTCCAACAGGATGAAAACATCCTTTTAAGTGTCAGAGCAGCTGCCCACACACTAGTTTTCTGAGATTTGTTCATTAGCTGTACACCGTCTCAATCCCCAGAATCAAAAACATTTTGAGTGAATGAATTTTAACCCCATAGGCAGATTCACGTAATTGATGAACTCTGTGCCACAGGTAGGAAATTAAGGGACAGTCCCACACCATATGCAATAAGCCGGCATGTTTTTCTTGACAACTCCAACCAGTACCATTAGGCAGGAAACCCACTTTTTCTAATTTATGAGGGGAGTAATAATAGTAGTATAGAATCTTGAATTGGGAAGTTTCCCCGAGGATTTCCCTGCAATTGCCAAAGATATTTTTCTAACTCGAGGTCCACTCTACTGTAGAGATGGTGTCTCCTAATTCTCTCTCCCAGTTCTCCTTTGCAGGAGTTCTTGCCGTGCATGAATGGGTGCATGGTACAGTATAGGTCACAAAAGCAAATACAGAAATTAAAGCAGCAGTGCACGATAGTGGTGAAACTTTTAACCTATACTTTTTATGTTGTCTTGCACACACAGCTTGCTAGAGTAGCAGGTTGTGGAGGTGCAGCAGTGTTGTGGCCAGTGGCGCCACTGTTTTTTGGGGCTGGTCTCTGTGGCACCAATGAATGAGCATGCTGTCTATGACAGCAGTTGAGAAGCGTGCCACCAACTTGAAAGAATTTCGCCACCGCAATGAGGGAGCGCCCTGTTATTGCAGGGCATGCCTTGCCTACTGAAACATTTCAATAAACATGGAGGCAGCTGCCGCCGTCTGCTTCTCACAGTCCCTAGAAAGCTGACATCAGGGATGCCCAATCCCCCTGTCGGCATGCCCCTTCCCCAGTTCGTTTGCCAATGGGGGAAGCCCAGTCTCCATCGGCATAATGTTCCCCCTTGTTTTATTTGTCTGCCGAGGGGAGTGCCCAATCCCCCTCAGCATCATGCCCCCACAAACACAGACATGCTTTCTTTGCTGACGGGGGCAATCCCTATCAACTTCAGTCCCTTGTCCCCAAAAAACACAGGTGGCACACTGGGAGCCCACCCCAGTATGCCCAAAGCAAACCTGTAACAAAAAATCTTCCCACTATGTCCTTTTTCCCCCCCGTAACACAGAAATGGTCCCTCGTGGTTACAACACCCCTTCCCCCAACCCACACCCACCCTCTGTGCACCCCACCTCCCACACCCCTCACCCCATACTTACCTCCGGAGCCCAGTGCTGATGATCTTTGGTGGAGCGGAAGATGTCTGAACTCTTCAAAAGCCGACCGCGAACTGAAGAAAATAATGGAAAGCTGTATGATGGCATCAATGGGGGTTCAACCTAGGTGGAAATCTCAGCCATTTTTAGATCTTTTGGCTCCAAATTTTCAACATGGGGTTCTTGGGACCCCATCTCATGAACTCAGTCACTGTCATTTTGTTATTCAGTCCTGAAATGTGATTTTGCAGTCACTGCACGGAATCACCTTTCAGGACCGATTAATGAACCAACAGTGTCACTGTTCATGAGGTGGGCTCCCAAAAAGCCTATGTTGCAAATTTGGTGAAAAAATTCCAAAAAGTGACTGTGTTAAGAGCGTGCATTGCACAGTTTCTACGCACATTTGTAAGTTCAAGAGTTTTTAATATTTTCACTCCAGATTTTCAACATTTCCATTTTTTCACACCTCCTTATGAACAGTACAGGGTGGTGGGGGGAGACTTATCTGGCAACAGAGATGTAACCAGTGGGGTCCCACAGGGCTCCGTACTGGGGCCAGTGTTGTTCAATGTCTTCATTAATGACATTGAGGATGGCATTAAAGGCAAAATGTGCCTATTTGCAGATGACACCAAGCTCTGTGGGAGAGTGGACACAGCTGAAGGGATACGGGATCTACAGAAAGATCTGAAAAAGGCTGGGGAGGTGGTCCAGGATCTGGCAGCTTGGTTTTAATGCCAAGAAATGCAAAGTAATGCATATTGGAGCCAAGAATTCCAGGACAGAGTATTACCTGGGTGGAGTCCGAGTAGCTGCATCAGAGGAGGAGAAGGACCTGGGAGTGATGATCACTAGTGACCTGAAGCACTCCACGCAGTGCAAGAAAGCAACAGCAAAGGCAAACAAGATGCTGGGATGCATAGCTAGGGGGATCAGTAGTAGGAGAGAGGCGGTTATACTGCCCTTGTACAGGTCACTGGTAAGGCCGCATCTAGAGTATGGAGTTCAGTACTGGTGACCACACCTCAAAAAAGGACATTAACCTGCTGGAGAAGGTAGAGAGGAGGGCTACAAAGATGATAGTCAGTCAGCAGGGCAAGGCATATGAGGAGAGGTTGAGGGCACTGAACATGTACTCCCTGGAAGACAGGAGATTGAGAGAGGGGACATGATTGAGACATTCAAATACTTGAAAGGGATAAATAATGTTGATAAGGAAAGTCTCTTTAAGCTGAGTGGCAACCATATCACGAGGGGGCACAGTCTTAAGCTGGAGAGTGGGAGGTTTAGGAGGGATGTCAGGAAGCACTTCTTCACAGAAAGGGTGGTGGACACTTGGAATGCACTGCCGGAAGAGGTCATCTCATTAAAGACAGTGAGCAGCTTTAAGGGAGGCTGGGATAGGTATAGGGGGAAGATAAGAATCATGGGTAGGGAGGATGGGAGGAGTGGGGAAGGAGGACAGGGACATTAGCTCAAGCTGTGGACCCTGCAATATGAGCAGACTTGATAGACCAAATGGTCTTCTTCTGCTGGCTTGTTCGTATGTATTTTTCACATCCTGCCCAAAATGTGTTTTCGCACATCTGGCACACAATGGCACAGTCGTTGTGGGAAATCAACACTCAGGACAGATTAAGAAAATCACAGTGACACTGTTCATGAGTGGAGGTCCCAAAATACCTATGTTGAAAATTTGGTGAAAAAAATTCCACAAAATGACTGTTACTAGCGTGCATTGCACAGTTTCCACACACGCGCGTAACTTCAAGAATGTTAATATTTTCACTCCAGATTTTCAATATTGCCATTTCTTCACACCTCCTTATGAACAGCACAGCTGTCATTTTTCACATCCTGCCTGAAATGTGTTTTTGCACATCTGACACAAAATGGCACGGTCGCTGTGGGAAATAAACGTTCGGGACAGATTAACAAAATCACAGTGCAACTATTCATGAGTGGAGGTCCCAAATGCTTTCATGATGGGGGTCACAAGAAGCCTATGTTAAAAATTTGGAGTGCAAATACCAAGAAACGCCCGGGGTATTAGGGTTTCTAACCATAACGTTCCACCCGGTAGAGACTGACAGGCGTCAGGGGTGTGACTTTGGATTGTCAGCTGTAATGCTCACACCATTCCACCCCCACCCCCACCCTGCAGCCAGTGACAGGTATCAAGGTGTGCCTTGGACTGTTCAGCCCCAAAGTTCACCCCATTCTCCTATACTGCACCCATCTCAATGTACAGTATTTCTTTACGGAATGGGGTGAGCATAAGGCCCGACGACCCCAAGGCACAATGTGACACTTGTCAGAGTCTGCAGGGTAGGGTGAGGTGAAATGGTATGAGTGTTATGGCAGACGACCCAAAGGCACACCTCAATGCCTGTCAGTCTCTGCAGGGTAGGTTGGGGCTGGCGTCTGTTCCATACTTCACTGCCATTCCTATTAGGCATCTCTCTAACTCCTGCACTACCAATGCCAATGCAAGCAAAACAACATTTGGCATTGACAAATGCTTGTTTATTCTAGTTCAGATTGCTTTTCATCTCCTGGTTCTATGATACCTTTCTTTGCTCATTTTAAGTCACCTTTAGCACTTTTTTTTTCACATTTGAAAAAATAAAAGGAGCACGTCTTTTAATATGACTCTGATCAGGTTTTCGTCAGTATTCTCAGTTGGTTTTGTACACCTGTTGTCCCCTAAGGTAAGGAAGAAGTACTGTATCTACTGCATTCCTGTCTATTATAGACACATGAAAAGAGATCTTAAACAATAGGTATTCAAAAATGACAGAGAATACTGATGAAAATCTGGCTGAGCTATATTAAAAGCAACGCTCCTTTTGATATTTAAGATGTAAAAAAAAGTGGCAAAGCAGACACAAAATGGGGAAAAAATGGTATTATACAAGCAAGGAGATAATAGTGATCTAAAATAGAATTAAGTATAGGTCAACATTTTCGCCACTATCGTGCACTGCTGCTTTGTCAGACAGCTCAGTCTATGGAAATCATGAGAAATGTAATGTGCTCTTCTTGTATATGTACGCTGTTATTGGTGTTGGGGCTGATGATGGTGGTGGGGTGGTTATGAGCCTTAATGTGTTGGCCAATCCCAGAACAGAGGTAGTAGATTTGGGAAATTCCACTATCAGTTTTTGCTCAGATAGTATCAGACTTAAACAGATATCATTGGGTACCACTGATTTTCTCAGATACTGGATGGCACTGGATACTGTTGCTATCCAACAATTGGATCCTATGACCTGAGATCGAACTGGATACCAACTGTCATGATCCCCTGGCCCCTAAACCCCAGGCAGCCCAGTAGGACCTCCTGTTTTCAGAGAGGATCCCCCCTTTTCAAGAACTCGTGAGCAGTTGTAAGGGTTCAGGAAGACTTCGCCAACCTTCCTTTTCCCAGTGGACAGGTGTAAACTGTAGTTTTTTAGTTCCCTTGACTCTGCACTACATTCAGTGTTTGAAACCCATCACGGCCACTGGCTACATCTTGCCTAAGTAGTTTTGTACGATAGCCGTGCGGTACTATCTTTCAAGGCACACAGTCTTTTCAAAACCCTTCTGTTAATATGTTAGATCACACAATCAGACCCCAGGCAGAGTTGATAAGAAAATCATAAAAGTTTACTTAAAATAAAAACAGTACAGAAAAGTCTACAGTTTGGAAGAACTTTGAAATGCAGACAATATCAAAAGTAAAACTGGATGGTTACAGAAAACACTAGATACTTTTATTCTAAACTATACCTTGGTTTGAGGTTAGAGACCAGACAAGATTTTAAATGTCCTTGTAGAGATGAGTCATTAAGCAACAGTTGTGTATCAAGTTTGTATTCCAAGTCAGTTCCTCTGAATGTCTTTTTAAAAAGGTCTCCAGGTGCTTTCCTTGGTGAAAAGTCTTGGGTTCCAAATTTCTGACTTTAAAGATCATGCCATTGTGAGGGAATAGGATAATCATCCCCGACCCTGATCACAACACCCATCCCCCCTCTCTTCTTAACAAAACTGACATCAAATCATGACTCAATTCTCTCAAAAGTTGCACTTGAGGTATGCAAATTGAAAAATTACCTGCTGTGCTATGTTCATTATCTTGTCTTCCTTTTGTAACCTGAATCAGTGGACTGTATGTAATTGTACTGATTCTGAATCACCTGATGTATGTCATATTGTTTCTGTTCCCTGGATCGCCCCTGAAAAAGGGACCTTTGGGGCCCAGTGGGCCTATCCGTTCATCAAAATTCAATCAATAAATGAATAAAATCTGAATTTTCTGTTCAGTATGTGAAAAGTCAAAATTTCCACATACTCGGATCTGGTTTTAGAGATTTTTTCCAGGCCTACACATGTACTTCTGGTTTACAAGTATATGCCAGCTGATCGGGCTATCTGACCCCCCAGCTAAACTGTTCATCAACTGCTCTGAATTCAAAATGTGTGCCTGATAATATACATGAAGGTCAAGGCCACTGTTTCTCCATGATTCCATAAATACAGCCGGAATCACGAATCCTGATCGGCCCGTGGATTTTTAAATCTCCCGTGGCAAGTCACGGAACTCACGCTGCTTGCGTGAGCATTCGTGAACTGGGATAGTTTAAAAAGCTCTGTGTAGCCAGCCGCAGTCTTCTATTCGACAGTCCTCTGGAACAAAGCACCACAGGAGAGACCACAAGACCACGAGGACACTGAAGACGCTGCCCGAGTTCTTGAGAGATCTGCTCGACCCTCTCTGTGGGTTACTTTGTCTTGCAGTGCAAACGGGGCACTCAACTCTTTAATTAAAAGTATTTTTTTGTTAAAAAACGAGTGTTGGAAACAAAACTAGAATCCATCGAGCATCGGGCAAGAAAGCAAAACCAGAATCCACCCACCCTAACTTGTCTGGCGGGCTTCACGGACACGTCAGGTAAATAGTCGAAAGGTAGAGAAGCAGCACACTACAGCGAGGGGGGGTGCTCCTACAGGGGTAGCAAACCTCAAAGTTACTGCAAGAAAGAAAAGTACGAGCACACCAGTGGTTTTTAAGCTAAATTATCATATTTATTCGTGCCAGAATATCCACGGCCAGGATCCCTGCGCTTCGGCTAACTAGCCTTGAAGGTTAGTTAGCTGGCAGTGCAGGTATCCTGGCAGTGGTATATTCAACATCGTAGCAGAAATAATTAACAAAACCTAATGTCTTCACCCTATTCTTTCTGTTACCTAGTCAGGTAAATACACTGAATGGAAAAAGTAAAACGGGGCACAAAATGGAGCTTCATATCTGCTGTGAGGTTGCTGGCAGTGCTCAAAAGCAGGCAGAGCATAATTCAGAGCTCTGAATGAGAGAGGTACTCGCAGAACATGGACCCTCCTCTGTGCTTTTTTTTCAGTGTTAAGGAAGAAGTCCTGTTTCTGTGTTCTGTGAGAACTCTACTTTTGCTCCGGTCCTCTCCTCTTACTTTTGCTCTAGTTCTCTCCTCGTTACAGTCCATGTTTGTTTTGAGGCTGCCCTCCAACACTGCTGTTATAGTTTAGCACTGAAAAAGTGCACGATTTTACAGTAGCCTGTCAGTACCTCTCCTCTTTACTTTTGCCCAGATGTTTGTTGTGGAGTGAAATGACAGCCAGTCACTGCTGTTTTCCCAATTACCTTCCAACATATTTTGTGTGTGCACTTCACATTTTGCTACAGTGAGAGGGGTTCCTAAATACTGTATTGTTAAAGTGCTGGTCTGTTAATTAAATGTTTAATGCCTCTAATATGTGTAACCTCCTTAGAGGGTTAGAGTTGGCAGTGCTGCTTCTGAAGAAGTCCGGAGGGACTGTGTTGGTTTGTGTGGGTCCCAGAGCAAGTTTGGTGAGGGTGTGTTACTGTTACTGACTGATGCACATGTTTTAAGCTGAAGCTGTTGCCTGCAAAATTGCTCTGAGGTGAACAGAAATCTGCACAGCAGCTTTTTGGTCTTGTGTGTAACACCAGAGCAGTGTTACGGAAGGGGGGGTCCTTCAGCTTGCTGTGTTGGTTTCTGTGTGCCCCAGGGCAAGCTTTGTGAGGGGTGGCACAGTTCCAGACTCTGCTACACACTTGTGTGAAGCCATTGCATGCAAAACTACTCTGAGGCACACAGAAATCCGCACAGCCTGTGAGGCAAGTCTGGGGAGCTCCGAGCAGCTTTTCTTGGTACCCCACAGAGCACATATGTGTGTGAGTGGTGGTAGGGGGGTGTTTGTGCGAGGATCCTCAAGCTTGCTTTGTGCCAGAGGGTGGGTGTTACACACACAAACATGGGCACCTTGTGGGGGGGTCAGAGCTGGCAGTGCTGCATCTGAGGATGTCCAAAGTGGCTGTGTTGGTTTTTATGTGCCCCAGGGCAAGCTTTGTGAGGAGTGGTACTGTTCCAGGCTCTGCTACACACTTATGTGAAGCCCTTGCCTGCAAAACTGCTCTGAGGCACACAGAAATCTGCACCTTGGTGGGGGGTCAGAGCTGGTGGTGCTGCATCTGAGGATGTCCGAAGGTGCTGTGTTGTTGGTTTCTGTCTGTCCCAGGACAAGCTTTGTGAGGGGTGGTACTGTTCCAGACTCTGCTGCACACTTATGTGAAGCCCTTGCCCCCCCGGCTAGGGAACGAGGTGGGACCCAAACACCCCGTAGACTTCTTGTTTCATCGGGCAAAGTGGTCTGAGAGAGTGGTGGCATATTGAGGGCACACTCCTGGTGATGGAAGACTGTTTTTTTCCTCTGGTTTCCTCCCCTCGTGTGGTGTGTGCCCTGACGTCAAGGTGCTGTGTGCCTACATCCACCATGCATCACGGTCATCCCCTGCGAACAGTGCTTGCTGTACCTCGAGCCTCGGTCGGGGTCAGGCAAATTGTTCATGAGCATTGGCCCCCCTCTTCCCCCCTGGAAAGGCGAGCTGTCATGGGATGATCAAGCCGTTCTCCAGCCAGGCCTCCCGAACCCGGGTCGTCTCGTCGCAAGCGGAAATCCAATCGCTGCGCCGACGGGCCAGCGAATGCAACTATTTATTGTTTTACTTTGCTTTTTATCATATATTGCTTGCTTTGCGTTTTACTGTAGATAGTGTAAGGTAATATTAAATAATAATTTTTTTTGCACTGATGTTTTGGTTGTGAGGTAGGGCCCCACAAAGTGCTTTGCAGGGGAGCCCTTAAAGCCCTAGGCACAGCCTTGTGTACAGTAGATGCTGGAGTTACTGCAGGTAAAATACTACACTATTTTGTTGATGTGATGAGGGGGGGATCGAATATCTACAGTAGATGCTGCGTTTAAAAGGAGGTTGGTGGCAGGGTCCAAAATGAGAGGTACTCACAGAACACAGACCCAACCCTGTGCTGCATCTCACTGCTGGTTTTTATTTGATTCAAATTCAGTGAAGGGTGTGTTTTGTGTGAAGCCACGTTCTGTGTTCTGTGAGTACCTCTCCTCTGTACATGGACCTCCATGTGGTTGCTGTAAAGCTGCCTTTTTGGACTAAAATTAGAATGGGTTACTGCTATTTCCCCACATGCCCTTGTGTGTGCAGTATTTTGCGGAGGGGTTCTTGCAAATTAAAAGTGTTGGTGAGTTAAATTAATGCTGCCTTTATGCCTGACCCCATATGTTGCCTGCCCCCCCCCCCAATATTTACCCTTAATATTCTTTCTTCTTCCCAGTTATTCTTTGTCTCTCTGTGCATAGAAAGGGATGTGTAGCTCTGGCAAAGTACACTACCTTGGAGAGAGTTAAAAAGCAAAGGTGTGTGTGTGGGGGGGGGTGCATTTGCAGCAAGCAATAAAGCTGAAATCAAACTTTGGGGGGGCACCTTAGTCTTCTGTATGGCACAGCACTTCAGGGAGGGGTGCAGAAATCCATGAGGTTGCTGTGGCCCACGATGGTGCAAAGGGAGGCATGACACGCTAACACCAGCATGGTGGGGACGTTGGATCATATGAAAAGTTGTGACTGGGGGTGCCGCTATGCTGTTTTTAATGAGATCTAGCTTTTTGTTTCCTCGTTCACCTCAATTAGCTGAGAGGAAAATAAAGCACCCTGCCACACACTGACCCCGTTGCTTTTTAACCCTTCTGTACTTTTACTGAGATACTGCACTTTAAACTTACCTGGGTCACTGGAGGGCCAGCTGGGGGAGAAGGTGTCTGACTGCTTGCTTTCCCCAGGAGGATGGTGGGGATGCAGTCTAGTGCCTGCTGACTCCTGGGGGTATAGCAGTGTGTCGACCGACTGGGGGGGCGTGGTGGACATTGGCATTTGGTGTCATGGCGTGCCACACCCCAGGGACAAAAGAGGAAAAACTTCTTCTCTGTTCTGGTCTGGCCCCGGAGACCACCTCAGCAGCACCCAAGGGACCAAGACATTGCACTGGATGGCCCCCACTGGAACCTTTCTCCTTAGTGGAGAACCCATCCAGTGAAGGATAACACTAGATTACTCAGAGGGTATCTGCCATTACCCAGAGGGTATCTGCCATCTGGGGTGGCGAACAGTAGCAGAGGGCGGGGACACAAGAGAGCAGTTGGGAGAGACCATAAATGATCCGAAGAATAGACCGAGCGATGAGGAGAAACGGGAGTTGACAAAAAAAGGGGTGTGCAGCACAGTTAAAAAGGTAAAAGGGTTAAAAAGCAAATGGGGCAGTGTGCGTGTGTGTGTGTATGTGTGGCAGGGAGCCGGGGGGGGGGCAGAGTAACTTTCCCGTTTATCTTTTACTTTACTCCTTAGCTGCCCCCTTTCTTTGGGACCTCAAATGTGCCCTGGCAACGGAAGGGTCAGGGTCGCATACAGGGATGAGTGCCCCGCTCTTCTCAATTATTTAGCCCTCTGGATTATCCCCCTGACTTGGGCGGAGGAGTCTCTCTTTCCCCTCCTACCTTCAGGGAGAGAGCGTGCACTTTGTTGCTGCTTCCCCAGCTCCTTTCTTGCTTGCTCGACGCTGAGACCTGTCTATAGGTGCAACCTGTGGGGTGTTTAAGATGTTGATGCTGTGGTTAAAACTCGGGAGGCCGGTGGTGGTGTCCAAAATGCATTTTGTAGAGTGGTGCTCAAATATTGTATTGTTGAAGTGCTGGTGACAAAAAATGTGTACACTCCTGGTCTGTGCATTAAATTAATGCTGCCTCTTGTGCTTAACCTGTGTGTGCATGTGTGTGTGTGTGTGTGTGTGTGTATGTATGAGCCAAAGAAGCTGAAATCCAGTGTTTTGGCCTGGGGTGGGGGACAAGATCCCAAAGCAACTTTTGTCTTCTGTGTGCCCTGTGTGTGTGTGTGTGTGTGTGTGTGTGTGCACAAGTAGCTTGCTGTGTGCCACAGTTATTGGGGGGAAGGCAACTGTATGCCACAAATGTCTGGATCGTGTGGCTGGTGTCACAAAGCAAGCTGACCCCAAACTAATATAGGGTACATATAGGGTACACATCGAGCAACACAGCCTCTTGGACTTTATGGAGATGGGATGGTTTGCACACACTGTCCTTTAGCAATTCCATGAGGTTGTTTTGGTCATGTGTGACCCAGAGTAAGTGGGGTGGTGTGCTCATTTTGGGGGTGAGAGTTGGCAGTGCTGCATCTCTGAGAATGTCCAAAGGTGCTGTGTTGGTTTGTATGTGCCAAGAGCTAGTTTGGTGAGGGGTGTTTATGTTGCACACAGAATCAGTTACATATTTAGATGATAGGCAGGTATGACTAGGCACAGTTGCAGTGTGGATGTGTGTGTGTGTGTGTGGGTGGTTCTCCCTGCTTTCACCAGCAGAAAAACATGCCTCTGCATACAGTAAACTGTGGAAAAAACTCACCACCTAGGTTGGTCTCAGAAGAGTAGTAAGTAGATGTGGAGGAGAGGATTACAGTAGGGATCCAGGGAGCTTTTGAGGTCCCTCCCCCAACAGAAACAAAGAACACCTGTGTAAGAACTTTTCGTAATTGTACATCTTCAAGGGTTACACCTTAGGAACTGCAACTGTCAGGCGTCAGGACCACATGGAAACTCTTTTGCTAGCAGTCTATTTAGGGCCACGCATGGCAATGTTGTCATCACGTTGATCTTCCCTATATAGTTGTGCATGGCTCCAGATGGACTGCTAGCAAAAAATGTTTGTGCAGTCCTGGTGTCTCGCGGTTGCACTGCAGTTTCTAAGATGTGACCTACTGCAGGAGATTCTCTCAAGACCTGCTGTTATGTTGAGTTCTATAAATAACTATTTTTGTTTCTCTTGGGGAAAATCTGGAAGTTGTACATTGCTGCTACTTTCCCATCTGGAGGATGGGAGTTATAGAATGCTGCTGCTGTCGTACCCATAGGATGCGATTCGTAAATTGCTGCCGCCTTCACACCTGGAGGATGGGAGTCATAGAATGCTGCTGCCTTCACACCTGGAGGATGGGAGTTGTAGATTGCTGCTGCCGTTGTACCTAGAGGATGGGAGTTGTAGACTGTTGCTGCCATCTCACCTAGTGAATGGTGGTCGCTGGATGCTACTGCCATCCCAGGAGAAAGGGAGTCATAGACTGCTGCTGCCATCATACCCGGAGGATGGGAGTCGTAGGCTGCTGCCATCATACCTGGAGGATGGGAGTCATATAATGCTGCTGCTGTCGTACCCAGAGGATGCGATTCGTAGAATGCTGCTGCCTTCGTACCTGGAGGACGGGAGTCGTAGAATGCTGCTGCCTTCACACCTGAAGGATGGGAGTTGTAGACTGTTGCTGCCATCTCACCTAGTGAATGGGAGTCATAGGCTGCTGCTGCCATCGTACCTGGAGGATGCAATTCGTAGATTGCTGCTGCCTTCAGACCTAGAGGATGGGAATTGTACAATGCTGCCATTGTACCTGGAAGATGGGGGCATTATGCGGTGGCTACTGCCATCATAGCCAGAGGATAAAAGTCATAGATTGCCCTATCCATGGGATCAGAGTCTCCCATTTTGTTGAATTCTTATCAAGCAGATTAGTGGAACACACTACTAATAATTTTTTTTTGGTTGTGATTTCAGTATTCATACTTTCTGCCTGCATGATGTTTGCTGCACCACTGAATAAGAGATCCAAGCTTTGCTACACATCGGCTAAGAGCGAGCCTTTCAGTTTAAATCTGAAGGCCTCTATGAAGATAGAAGAAAACTTTTCTGTCCTTACTGCAGCCAAGTCCTGGACCATACAGAAAAGATACAGTCAAAGATCATCTACTCAGCAAGAAACATGCTAGGAATAAGGAATGAGCTGCTAGTGCAGGAAGACCAGCAAGGCAGGTGACCCTGACCAGCAGTTTCAGAACTGCAACAGAATCATCCATGGTAAGAAATGAGATGGTCATGGACACAGTTAAGGCATGGGGGGCTGCAAATATTCCATTGGAGAAGCTGGATCATCCACAGCTGAGGGAATGGATGTGCAAGTATATGAAGGGGAGTGGAGCAGTGCCAAATGCAGACACCCTGAGGTAACTCTATTTACCCAAGGTAAGAGAGCAAATTGATGAAGACCTTAAAGCAGCCGTGACTGGGAAATCCTTGTCTGTGATATGTGACGAAAGCACGGATGCACAGTCATGGTGCATTCTTAATGTCGTATTTGTGTTGGAAGGGGGCAAGACATGTCTTGGCAACAGCACAGAACTAGACTCTGTCAACCATTCCACAGTGGCTCAAGCTGTCTTGAAGACTCTCCAGAATTGTGGCATTGACTTTATGAATGTAGTTTCATTTGTCAGCGACAGTGCTTGTTATGCGATTAAATGTTTTAATGATGCACTGTGTGGGGTTCTTGGGGACCATGTTGTGCATGTGTGTTGCTGGGCACATGTCTTATCCCTTGTTGGGGATACATGGCTGCACCATTTCAAAAAAGTTAATGAACTGGTTTCATTGATAAAATATGCTTTTCAGCAATCACCAAAACGCACATGAGAATTCATCACATTTTTGCAGGATCTGGAAGCTCGAGGAGAAATGATTGCTTTACCACCGGTTCCTGTTTTAACTAGATGGAACACATGGTTTGCTGCTGTGGCATACCACTCAACACACCTACAATACCTGAAGGACTTTTTCAGGGCGGATTCGAGTGATGCCACCTCAATAAACAATCTACGGGCATTACTGGACGACTGGTACGATGAGATACAAGCACAACTGGCATTTATTACAGATAATTCAAGTGACATTATTGCTGCGATAGAACTTTTGCAGTTAAAGGAGAAACCTCTTGCGATGTCCACGTATGACATGCTAATGTCAATTAAGAGCCACTTTGAGGCTGGCACAACTAAAAATGATGGCTTTGGTGAGAAGGCAGAGCTGTACATCTCTAAACTGAGGAATAAAGTAAGGGATGAGAATATCAAACTGTTCAAAAATGCTTTCAAGGTCAGTTTGGAGAAACTGACAAAACACCTGCAGTCAAATCCATCTGTACAGTTTCTCATGGCCTGTCTAATTCTAAACCCACTTAACCTACCCAAACTCAATAAGGACTTCCAACTGTACTTGCCCTATATCCCAATGTTCATGTTACATAATAAGAATGCACTGTTAAAGGACTGGGAGATTTACATATGGCAGGATGTGCGGGAACTACCAGAGATCGAATCATTTGATCTTCACCAGTACTGGATCTCTATGCCCTCACAGGTATCAGCTCTGGCAAAGGCAGCCCTTCAGGCCATCTGGGTCCCTGTTTCTAGTGCAGATGTGGAGCGATCATTTTCTGCACATGGACAAATCCTGACTGACCAATGGAGAAGCCTGACTGTGGACAATTTAAAATTATTTTCAATGCTGCTATTTAATAAGTAGACTCTCCCACCCTCTTGTGTAATTGCAGTTCTGATGCACTATTGCAGAAAAATGATGCTCCCCTGTGCAATAAAGTTGTAGACATGCAGTTCTAGTGCAATATTGCAGAAAACAAAGTGGTGCTCCATTGTGTAATGATGAAGATGTGCAGTTCTGGTGCAGTATTGTAGGGAAAAAATGGTGCTCCACTGTGCAATAAAGTGTAGACATGCAATATATATATATGTATATATGTGTGTGTATGTGTGTGTGTGTGTATATATATATATATATATATATATATATATATATATATATATATATATATAATCTCCACATTATATGTAGCTATGGGTTAGATTCCACTGTCCTTCACATAGTATCCTTTAGTTCATGTAGTCTGGGTAGCGTATTTGTCGACCCATGTTCAGTAGTCAATACTTGAATTGTGTTTTTTGCACATATTTATCTTTGTAAATCTTTTAAAAATAAAACACATTAATTGCATTTTAGCTTTGAGAAGTTTTTATTATACATGCCACAGAACACATTGTCAACATTAAAACAAAGACAAGATTTTGGTGTCAATTTAGTATCGCGCAGACTTCAGCATTGGTTAATCCCTGTGAGAAAATTTTACTGTTACATGAGACCATTTATTTTCACCAGCTGTATTGATCTGAGAAGGGAATATTTTAATAATTATGCCAGTTTGGCCAATGGAGTTCCACAGTCATTAACCTTGATAGCTGGTAGATGCACAACTTGGATAGCTAATATAACTTGCAATATGAGATGAAATGTTCTTGTTTTCTACTGATGTGACTTAAATCTGCATAAAAACATGATAAAACACTGTCAGACAAATGTATTACTTAAAGTGAGTGAATAATATAAAGTTTTTGATTACCGGAAAAATCCCGGAAATTGGATTCCCAAACACCAGTAAAATCCCAGAATCCAGGATGGTCAAAACGGAATTTGCTTTTTCCAAGCACCAAAAAACAGTGGCCTTGATGATGGTCATGTTTTGGACACACCAACCTTTTTTTCCTCTGGGGTGGGGTTAAATGGTCCCAATACAATGCAGACAATAGGGTGCAACAGTTTGCATTTTCCTGCAGGTGTCACTGTGGTTCCATGTCAGGTTTCATGTCAACCCCAGTAACATCTGGTCCATGCATTTGACTTAACCCCTGACCCCAGGTCATCCCTCGGACCTCTTCCTGTCATGGAATGCTACAGTGGGATATTTTATGCCTTCCTGGGCCATAAACTTGTCTCCCTTATCTGGAGACATACCATCCACCCTAGCCATTATAGCAATTCTGGCTATTTTTGTAGTTTTACTCCTAAAAGCCTTTAAAAGAGACAGTGTCTTAATTCTAAAGTACATTACAGCATATACAATATGAACCCACATAAATGGATCTAGGCCTGTCATGAGACATCAACTATCTGATATGACTATCTGGGGTCTGAAGCAGACATCTGACCTTGGATCCCACTGTCCAACCACAGATCCCACTATTCGCCCTTGGATCTGAAATCTGAACTAGGTCGGATAGAATCTCTGATCCAGAGATGGATAGATGGACTATCCATTAGATCCCATTAGGATAGCAAAACACTATCAGAGCATCACTATACACCACTAATTATTTGCTTGTGGCATGATCCCTCTTGTATGTTCTCTTTGTAATGGCAGGTTTCCATGGCATGAGCCCTGGCTTGCCTCGAAAAGCACTTAAATACCTTTGGTGCTGTGAGATGTGAGGCTCCAAAAACCTGCTACTTGTAACTTGGGCTGAATATGCAAAGCTCGTCCTTTTCATCTGCACATGCGACAGTTCTGGAAGCTTTTACAGTATACTCCCATCAAACGGCAAATGTTCCTAGTATAGAAACACAAGCCAGTACTCGCCTGCAGTTTTAAAGCAGCAGGATTTGTTAGCAAAAAATTTCATCATTATGGATTTTTAGCATTAATATTTCTGACATAATTAGATCTACACAGAGAGGGTTGTGGATGCATGGAATGGCCTTCTGGAGGAGGTTGTGGAGTCAAAAACAGTGGTGGAATTCAAGCATGCATGGGACAGTCATAAGGCAATTCTAGGGAGTGGGGGTAGGAAGAAGTAGGCTGCTGGTTAACTAGGATCTGCAGCTTATCCAGTAGGTATGGAAATGGGCAGACTGGGTGGGCCAAGCGGTCTTTATCTGCCATCAAAGTCTATGTTTCTATCCATCATTTGTATATTTTTATTTTTCTAAGTTTTTTTACTGCAACTTTTTGCTTCCTACTGCTTTTTGCTCCCTGCTGCCTACTCGTTTTCTTGTGACTTCTGACCCTGCAACCTCACAGTCCCATCTGCCACTTTCCACACCATCAAGGCTGGTGGGGATCCATGGCGTGGGGCCCAAGACTACCGGTGGCTGCCATTCACGGCAGCAGGGAGAACATGGTTTTTCTGTTTTCTCTTCCTACACTGACACCAGGCACAGCTTATGCAAGTCCTCACATGCACATAGTAACAATGTCCCTCAGCCTACCACAGGGGTCACTACGGTGGCAGAACCTGAAGCGCCTCCCCTCCATGGCTAGGAGCTCTGCCACGTGGCAGCACTACTCCAGTCCCGAGCTGCCCAAACTGACTCCCCAGGTCTGTCTGAATCCTGGGTCACTGGTGAGGAAGCACATTGCACTTTGACTGGGCCACAGGCAGCCTAAGACTTTTTATTTTAAAACACTTCTTATTGCCAATGTTATAATTAATGACTCAAGTCATTAAAGATAGCTGCCAATTGTACTCTACATAAAAATTTAAATTGGTTACCCCTTGATAGTAGACATGGTTTCTATATGAACTGTATGATCTACAAAGCTTTGAGAATGAGGAATTTGGGACTACTGATGAGCATTATTATCCCCAAAACCAAGCAGTCATGCTTGCATTCAGACAACACTTTAACTTTAACTGTCCCACATTTTAAAACCTCAGCAGGATCAGAAATCTTTTCCTTATGTCACTGCAAAAAACTGGAATTCATTACATCTGGACATCCAGAAAGCAAATAGTTTTAATTGTTTTGAAACTGTGCATAAAGCACATTTAATGTCTGATTTTTGTTGTAAATATTATCAATCATTGTTATATATTGCATTCTATGTTTCGTATTTTGTTATCTTGTTGTTTGTTCCAGGTCATGCCTGTAAAAGGGCCATGTGGCCCAGTGTGCTGACCCAGTTAACAAAATGAAAATAAATAAATAGCATTTTTTTAATCCTTTAACTCAAGGTTGCTTTTTGACTTTACATACTGGATTCAAACTGTGACTGTATTAGGAGGGTTCTATGACACACTGCTGATGGTAAACAGCACAGCACCATGCCAGAGTCTTAAATTCATTCACAGTGGGGATGGACAGAGAGAAAGGGCTTTGAGAAAATTGAACACCCTATATCTCAGTTTAGGCATAAAATATAATTAAAAGAAAAGCAGATATGATGTTTCTGCCAGAAATACTTTATTACAAATATATATATATACACTATGTATTCTGTTGGCACCCTTTGCAAACTGTGTGAGAGGCCTTTCAGCACCATGCATTTCTGCTTAAAGTTGAACCAGCTTAATATGCTGTGGTGATTTGCATATGCAGACCATGATGCTTTGCATGGTGGGGGTATCTGTGATTTTGTATTTCTTTGAAACCTGGCTTCCCAGCCAAATGCCCTTTGGAGTAACCATTGCCTCAGTGCTTGCGTACAGAGGTTCTTTGTCCTATACATATATGTATATATATAAAATTAATGTTTTTTTTTCTGCTAACAAATCCCTTAACAAACCCTGCTGCTTTAACTATGGTTTCTGAATTTCTCTTTTGAGATTTCTCAGGGAGAGTTAGGTTTCAGCTGCTGTAGTTGCCTTGATGGAGTGCTGAACTTAATCATTTATTTCTACTTGAATCCATAGGACCAAAGACACCTGAAAAGGATTTTCAGATTTCTTTTGGCCTTGGGATGTGGACTAGCTTCACTGGGTGACTGAATGGGACGTGTAGGGATTTGAAAGTGAGCATAGTCTCAGGCAGCTTTCTCTCTCCTATGAGGTTCTTGTGCTGAACTAGACCGTTACTGTATATAAAAGCAGAATGAATTGCTACATCTGGTGGGCCGGAGTACAAATGTTTTATTTCAAGTGATATTTCATTTATATACACATCTTCTCTGGAGGATTGGTATACATACTTAGGCTCAGCTGCTAACAATGAGAGAATCAGTTGCTCTTTTTTAAACATAATTTAAATACTGGAGCAAGTTTAAGGTCCTTTTTTAGCATAAAGACAGGCACAGTGGCAAAGCACACAATGGCGAAGGTCCTGGGCTTCAGGAGGGGAGATTTTACAGGAAAACGGTGGAAAAGGCGCAACTTTTCCTAACCACTACAAAAATGCCTATTAGGGCTTTCGGACAATAATGACATTTTTTTAAAATTACCTCCAAATGCTTTTTTTAATGATTTAAACAGTGGCACCACAACTTCTGATTACTATTGCTGGCAGCCGCCATCTCATAAGCAGCCATGAGCGTCCCTCACTCACTTCATGCTAATACATCCTGCCGACCAATGGCTGTGGTCGGCAGGATATATTAGCATAAAGTCAGCTAGGGAAGCATGCGGCTGCTCCTGAGGTAGTAGCTGCCAGCAGTAGAAAACGGAAATTGCAGGTTGCTATTCAAATCGTTAAAAAACTTAAAATAAATTTGTTATTATCTGAAAGCCCTAACTGGGCATTTTTGTAGCAGCTGGGAAAAGCTATGCCTTTTCCACTGCTTTCTTTTAAAGAAATGGGACTCTGCCTTAGAAACTGCTTTGGGGGGGGAATTGCCAGGGAGGGGTAGAGGCACTGTGGGGAAAAATAAAGGAGGGCATAATTAAAGGCAACCAGCATCTCGTGAAAGAAGTGAGTTAAAGCAGAAGGAAAAAGAGATGGTTGTGGTTCTCCAGGGAAGTGACCAAAGCGGTGAAGACAAAAAAAGGTAGCATTCAGGAGGTATAAGGAAACACCGAGGAAGGATGTGACAAGGTTGAAAAAGGCCCTGCCCCATTTGTTATGCAGAAAGAGTTAAACACAAGGGTCTGTTCTATCCTCTCCTTTTATGTCTCTTCTCTGTCTGGTTATACAACCAAATTTTCATGTGAGACCTAGGAACTGATCATTCCAATGGTTTTGCAATTCTCTGCCTCTCGCTATCTCTCTGCCTCCAGTTGCTGTTTTGTCTTTTCTTCCCCTTGCATATCTGTAGGTAGAAAAATATATGTGAATCTTTATGTGGAAATGTCACTGATACTGGGATCCCTTTGTTTAAAACTGTATATAATTATACTGTTGAAATGATTGCAAAGCTATTTGGAAATCAAGGGGTTAACCTGAGATGCAGTTTTAAGCCCTTTGCAGAGTTGTCAACAAGAGGTCAGTTCTGAGACACCATGTACTGTTTTGCTGCACCTGCCAGGAACGAAACTGACAAGAACATTCTGTAAACCTACAAGAACATTCTGTGAGAAGCAGGCTCTCTTAAGTTCTCAGACAAAGACTTATAAAAAGAGCAGCAATGCTTTTGCTAGAGAGACAAGGAGAATGAGAGACTGAAACCTGAAATTAAGAGATACCCTCAGAAGAAGGACTTACTTTTCTCTGTTTGTACTGCCTTTGTAAATCGTTATACTGAATAGTTATTATTAATTTTTTTTATTTTATTGAATGTTGATAACTGGGTGAGCCCACTGAGACAAGACAGCCCCTTTTTCAGGGATGACCCGGGAAGTGCAGTGCATTGAAAGTGCAAATACAATGAAGACAAAAACTTTCACAAGGGCACAGAGAACGAAACAAAGCACTGACAATAAAAGACAGTGGTCAAGCAGATCATAGATAATAGCAGTGCAGTCTTAAGCTAACAAAAGCTGAATGTAAGGTACAACGTATCTTAAATAGCAGTGATTTTAAATCAATCAAACAGTAGGAGTAATTCACAGAAAGACAGCCATTAGAGAATACATCAACTTTAGCAAGATAATCATAGTTTGTGCCAGATCTGAGAGGACAAGCGTTCACTAAGATATCAAACACTAGTTATAGCTAACAGATAGGATACGCAGGAGGAGTACCAGGGAAGACATGAGTTGGCAGGAAAGATTGCCAGATGGCAGGTATCAGCGGAAGCAGGCACACGGTATAGCACCAAGGCGGGATTGCAGGGACAACTTGAAAAGAGGGAGAGAGGAGATAACCAGTGTGGATGGGAGGAGCAAGTTCCAACAAGACACAGCTGAGTAGGCAAAAGACCTCCGGGCCATGGCTAGTCAAGTATTAGGTAAAAGGAGGAGGGGCAATGTGGCAGATCTGCGTGTGCACTGAGGTTTACGTTGCACTATAGCAGCAAGAGAGGGAGGAGTAAAGTGGTGAACTAGCTCATGAGTAAAGCAAAGAGTGAAATACCTTAGCTTTGATTCATAGGGTAGCCATCTGAGGGAAGATAGTACATTGCAGTGGTGGTGTCGAGCATTGACCCCCAGAGCAAACTTACCCACCCTATGATAGACCTGGGTTAGATGAGCCAGGATGGTAGAGGAGGTAGCAAGAAGCAAGGGGGCTGCATAAGTTAAGAGAGGAAGGAGGGTGGTGGATGCTATCTTGCAGCAGGAGATCAGAGTGAGGAAGGGATGAATTTGATGAAGGACACCAAGCTTTTGATTTAGAGCTTGCTGTTATTGAGAAAAATAAAATGCTATTTGCGAATTTTGTAACTGCTCCTGGTTTTCCTATGCTTTCTGACCTGTGCATCGATGACAGATGGTGTCAGCCTATGTGGGATTTACGCCATGCATACTCTAAGTCAGGAGTTTTGTGTGTGGGTATTAGACCTAGTACCGGGGAAGCATAGCAAAAAGGCATGGATTCTGCAGCAGCAAGCCCAGGAGTGATTACCAGAAGAATGGCAGCCAAACTAGCAGATAATTAAAAGAAAGTTGTGAAAACCTGTTTTGTAAAACAGTTCCGTCTTAAAGAGGGGGGGTATGTGACAGGGTTGAATAAGGCCCTGCCCATTTGTTATGCAGAAAGAGTTTAAATACAAAGGTCTGTTCTCTCCTCTCCTTTTATGTCTCTTTTCTGTCTAGTTGCGCAACCAAATTTTCGTGTGAGACCTAGGAACTGATCACTCCGACGGTTTCGCAGTTCTCCACCTCTCGCTATCTCTCTGCCTTCACTTACTGTTTTGTCTTTTCTTCCCCTTGCATATCTGTGGGTATAAAAATATATGTGAATCTTTATGTGGAAATGTCACTGATACTGAGATATCTTTGTTTAAAACTGTATATAGTTATACTGTTGAAATGATTGCAAAGCTATTTGGAACTGAAGGGGTTAACCTGAGATGCAGTTTTTTTTTTTTTTACTTTCTCCTGGTCTTGGCCAGGGGGAATCCTTCCTCTGATCTTGTCAGCTGGGCCCCGACGTACCGGGAACCCAGTGTCATGATGCTTCACTTTCGGGAGATTTGTACCTTTGGTTTTCTCCCAATTTTTGTCCCTACCCCTGAAGGCCCTGACATGAAGGACTTACATTCAGATGAGCAGTGTGCTGATGCATGCCATCATCACAGCAATCTCTCCACACTGACTCCTTAGAGGAGCCATTACACCTTGCCGCCTGTGCTTCCACCGGCAGCAACAGTATCAGTGCAATCGCTGCCTGGTAACCACCCCCAGAGGAGAGCATCCATTCGGACACTCAAGCCTTCCTCCCTCGACCAACCCCAGGTGACTCGGGTCCATTCCTGAACCCAGGTCGCCAGCGTTGTGTGAGGTGTGGCGTCCAGTGCCTCAACCCTCAGCACCACCGGGCTGGCGAGATGTAGTTTTTAAGCCCTTTGCAGAGTTGTCAACAAGAGGTCAGTTCTGGGACACAATGTACTGTTTTGCTGCACATGCAAGGAATGAAACTGACAAGAACATTCTTTAAACTTACAAGAACATTCTGTGACAAGCAGGCTCTTTTAACGAGTTCCCAGATAAAGACTTATAAAAAGAGCAGCGATGCTTTTGCTAGAGAGACAAGGAGAATGAGAGACTGAAACTTGGAATTAAGAGAGACCCTCAGAAGAAGGACTTGGTTTTCTCTGTTTGTACTGCCTTTGTAAATAGATATACTGAATATTTTTAATTTTTTATTTTGCTGTAATTGACAAAAATAAAATACTATTTGCAAATTTTTAAACTGCTCCTGGTTTTTCTATGCTTCTTGACCTGTGCCTCAATGACAAAGGAATACAGGGAGGTATACCAAGTAAATCAGTGGGAAACAGGAAAGGCGATGAGGAGAGCAAAGGTGCAGACAGGAAAGGACAGCCGAAAGGGTTGTTAAGTGGGATAAGACTTTCTTCAGATACATAAGTGGGAAGAGGAAAGCAAGGGGAGGAATAGTGAGGATTAGGAGGGTGGAAGGGGGAGACTGTACAGATGAGGACCAAGAAAAAGCTGCCATCCTGGGAGGGTGTACAGATCACTAGGAAGAAGCAGAAACAGAGGCGTGGGAGGTGAACATAAGACCATTTTCAGAGAAAAAAGTCCTGAAGGGACTTGCAGCTCTAAGGGTGCACAAGGCTATGGGATCAGACAGGATAAAACCAAGGGTACCAAAGGAAATCAGGGAGGTGCTAGATGCCCCACTGACAGCCTTGTTCAACAGCTCACTGGAAACAGGCACATTTCTGGAGGATTGGAGAAGAGCTGACGTAGTCCCTCTACGTAAGATCTGCAGCAGGGAGGAGGCTAGCAACTATTGGCCAGTCAGTCTTATTTCAGTGTTGACAGGGAAGGGCAGGGGACATAGCCTGCCTGGACTTTAGCAAGGCCTTTGACCCTGTGCTGCACAGGAGACTGATAAACGAATCGAGCAGCCTAGGGGTGGGATTCAAAGTGGTTCATTAGGTGAGAAACTGGTTAATGGATAGGAGACAGAAGGTGGTGGTTAATGGCACTCACTAATGATGGGCGAATGGCCAGCAGGGTGCCACAGGCCTCATTACTGGGACTGGTCCTCTTCAATGTCTTCACAAGTAGCATTGCAGAAGAATTGGGAGGGAAGGTATGCCTTTCTTCAGATGATACCAAAATCTGTAATAGGGTAGACACTCAGGAGGGGGTGGAGAGAATATGTAGAGGTCTTGGGACACTCGAGGAGTGGGCAAGTGCATGGCAGTTGAGCTTCAATGCCAAAAAGTGAAAAATCATGCACCTAGGGCATAGAAACCTAGGAGATGAGTACAGGATGGAAGGGGGGTACTGTCAGTCATTCAGCAGGAAAGGACCTTGGGGTTATAACCGACAATCTCAAAGTGGCAGGGCAGTGTGAGAAAGCAGTGGGTAGGGTTAGTGGGCCACTGGAGTGCATAGGGATGGGGATCTCCAGCAGAAGAAGGAAGGTGGTGTTGCCACTGTATCACTTGGTGGTGAGACCACACATGGAGTACTGTGTCCAGTTTTGGAGGCAGCACCTCAGAAAGGACATAGACAGGGTGGAGGCAGTCCAGAGGAGGGCAACTAAAATGGTGCAGGGGTTGCGCAAGAAGCACTGTGAGGAAAGATTGAGGGATCTCAACATGTACACCATGGAAGAGAGAAGAGCAATAGGGAACATGATATAGACCTGCAAGTATCTCACAGGAGTGAACAGGGTGCAGGAGGGGAGTCACTTTCAAATGAAAAGAGCGCCAGGACTTGGGGGCATACAATGAAGCTGGAGTGGGGGAAGTTTAAGAGGGATGTGAGGAAGTATTACTTTACTGAAAGTGTGGTAGATGCCTGGAACAGACCAGCAGACGTGGTGGAGGTGAAAACAGTGGGGGCTTAAAGAATACATAGGAAAGACATAGGGGAATATTAGTAAATAGGAAGAAAGGAGGGAGAGTACCCTGAGACCAATTAGGGTCAGTGGATACTAATTAGGCAGGAAACATCTGGGCAGACTATGTGGGTCAAGTGGTCCTTTTCTGCCAACAAATTGTATGTTTCTATGTATGTTACATATGATTTTTAAGTACTTTTCAGAAATGATTCTTGAAATGTTTGTGAATTAATTATGTGGGGTGCTCTGATCCAAAGGCTTGTAAGAAATTATTACTTCATTATTTATTCCATCATTATTACTTAGTGTGTACTTCGGTGCGTGGTTTTGCTCTAGTGTCGTAAGATCAGACGATTTGTTTCTACTTCTTTAAACTCAATGCTGGTTTTCATTTTCCTGTTCATAATTTTAGTCTTAATTGTCACACATTTTTGTCACTAGGTTTGTACCATTCAACTTTAAATAAAAAGTTTCTACTGAAAAAAAATAAAATGGTTGATTATAAAATACATTTAGTATAGATATGATTCATACAAACAAGGCAAAACAATGTGAAATAATTAACAAACAGATTTTTTTAGCTGTCATATAGTCAGTGTGTATAACATATTTTGATCTGTTAGGTATTCAAGTAATTGACCAAATCAGTCAGTTTAAACCAGTGAAAACCAGCAAGCTGAGTGAAGCTAATTCTACACGCTGCTGCCTCAACAGTCATTTTTATGTTTGCTTGCACGCATGTGCAAGAAACATAGTGCCATCATCCGAGTTTTCGGAGGTGTGGCAGCCCTCTTCCAATTCAGGCAGTGTGTTTGCAGGCACGGCCGCAGTTTTCCAATGCCTGCTGGAGCTGTCTATGACAGCTCCAAAATGCAGTGGAGTACAGTTGAAAGGGGAGCTACACTTCGTGAGCAGCGATAAGATATCGCCTGCCTGCGCGCCGCCCCCACACACACACACACACACGAATGCATACCGCGTGCTCCCCCCCACGCACACACTGTACAGCCGGGTGCCCACACTGCCGGGCTGTGGTGCGCCTCAAAGTTTTCCACATGCCACGCTGGGTGCCCACCCCAGCATGGCAACTCATCGTGATAGCCGACAGGGTGCCCAATCCCCGTCGGCTCCACTGCCCTTCCCCGAGTACAGGGTGCCACACTGGGAGCCCACCCCAGCGTGGCAACAGAGCGCGGCCGACGGGGTTCCCAATCCCGCCGGCTCCACGCCCCCAACCAGCTATCTCAGCACGCTGGGAGCCCACCCCAGCATGGCAAACGTCCCGTGTCGCCATTTAAAAAAACAAAACCTGCAAATAAAAAACTGTCCCTCTGCGCTTCTCCTGCCCCTCCCACAACCCGCAACCACCCACTCGCACTCTGCCTCCCCACACCCCCCTCACCCCATACTTACCTCCGGACCTCAGCGCGACGATCTTCGGTGGACCGGGAACACGTCTGCACTCTTCAAAGCAGACCGTGAACTGAGGAAATGCCGGTAAGCTGTATAATGGGATAGATAGGGTTTTTTCAACTTTGCTGCATATCTCAGGCATTTTTTGGAATTTTTGCACCAAATTTTCAACATGGGGTTTTTGGGACCCCTTCTCATGAATGCTGTCACTGTCATGGCGTTATTAGGGCCTGAAGGGTGATTTCGCAGTCACTGCGCGAAATCACCTTTCGGGACCGATTAATGAAACGACACTGCCAGTATTCATAAGATGGGCTCTCAAGAAGCCTATTTTGAAAATTTGGTGGAAAAATTCCAAAAAATGACTGTTTTACGAGTGTGCATTGCGCAGTTCCTACGCACGCTCGTATGTTCACGAATTTTCAATATTTTCACTCCAGAGTTTCAACATTGCCATTTTACCACACCTTCTTATGAGTAGTACAGCTGTCATTTTTCACATCTCACCCAAAACGTGTTTCCGTCCATGTAGCGCACAATGGCGCAGTCGGTGTGCAAATCAATGTACGGGACAAATTAAGAAAATCACAGTGACACTGTTCATGAGCAGAGGTCTTAAAATGGCTATGTTGAAAATTTGGTGAAAAAATTCCTAAAAATGACTTTTTTGGCGTGTGTTGCGCAGTTCCTACGTACGCTCGTAAGTTCGCGAATTTTCAATGTTTTCACTCTAGATTTTCAACATTACCATTTTACCACACCTCCTTATGAGCAGTATAGCTGTCATTTTTCACATCTTGCCCAAAATGTGTTTCCGCCCATGTAGCGCACAATGGCGCAGTCGGTAGTATCTTGAAATCAATGTATGGGACACATTAAGAAAATCACAGTGACACTGTTCATGAGCAGAGGTCTTAAAATGGCTGTGTTGAAAATTTGGTGACAAAAGTCCATAAATGACTGTGTTACGAGTGAGCATTGCGTAGTTTCCACGCACCTCGTAAGTTCATGACTTTGTAATATTTTCAGTCCTGATTTTCTACCAGTGGCATTTTCCACACTTCATATGAACAGTACAGCTGTCATTTTCACAACATGGCCAAATGTGTTCACACTTTCAGCGCAGATCTGTAGGTCGCTGTAGGAAATCATTGTTCGGGACAGATAAAGAAAATCACAGTGACACTGTTCATGATTGGAGGTCCCAAAATGCCTGTGTTGACAATCTGCTGTAAAAATCCCCAAACTAATTACATTATGGGTGTCGTTGCACAGTTTCTGTGCACGCCTGACTTCACCAGTTTTTTAATATTTTACTGCAGATTTGCAACATTGCCATTTTACACCTCCCATGAACAGTACAGTTGTCATTTTACATCCTGTTCGAATGTTTTTGCACCTGTGGTGCTAAATGCCGTAGTCGCTGTGCATAAGCAGCTTTCGCTCAACAAACTGATATTGCCACTGTTCATGAGATGGGGTCACAAAAACCATGTTGAAAATTTGGAGTGAAAATACCAACAAATGCCTGAGGTATTAGGGTTTCCAACCATAACGCCCAACCCTGTAGAGAATGACAGGCATCAGGGTGTGACTTGGGATTCTTGCCTGTAATGCTCATACCATTCACACCCTGCAGCCAGTGGAGAGGCATCGAGGTATGCCTTGGACTCTTGCCCCAAAGTTCACCCCATTCTCCTATACACCCATCTCACCCATATTTCCTGATGGAATGGGGTGTGCATAAGGCCAAAGACCCCAAGGCACACCGTGACACTTGTCAATGTCTGCAGGGTGGGGTGGTGGTGAAATGGCGTGGCTGCTATGCCTGACGACCAAAGGCACACCCCAATACCTGTCACTCTCTGCAGGGTGGTGGTGGGGTTGGCTTCAGTTCAATACTTCACTGCCATTCCTATTACGCAGCTCTGTAACTTCTACACTACCACTGCCAATGCCAGCAAGCAAACATTCGGCATTGACAAATGCTTGTTGTGTTTCCTTTTGTGTGGGATGTTTTTTTGTTAGGGATAATAGTAATTTCACATAATAATGCAAATTTTTGCACAGTTTCACCAAATGTGCAAAAATGGCCAGGTCCTTCAATTTTCAAAACAACAACAAATCATGTGAAAATGGGATTTTGTGTGCTTTTCACTCCCCCAAAAAATCACTCGGCCCTTGTATTTTTCAAAAAGTATATGTTATACACCTTTTACTGTTATTCTATACTGTTTTCCACTTGAACTAACATAGCACTGTATTTATATTGTGATTTTGTTTTGGTTTTTTTGGCCTATATGTGTATTCTCTCATGCACACTTCCCATGGGTCATACCTGGAAACGAGCCTTGGGCCAATGTGCCAGTCCCAATCACCAATATATGAATAAACAAATAACAGATAATTAGATAAATAAATAATTAGATAGCAGGGATCTGAGAGACATTTATTACGTTTAGAGATACTGTAGGGTACTGCAGAGGCAATTCGCAAGAAAAGCAGTGAGTAGAATCCTTAAATGGATGCAGGGAGAGAACAAATGACCAACTTATTTAATTTCCCTGTCTCTCCCAGCCGCACACATGCACACTAAAGCTCCAGATCCAGTGCAAAGCATCATGGGTTGCATAGGCTGCAGATTCTTCGGAAGACAAACTGGATTTGTCTAGGGCCCATGATTGAATGGGGGGGGGTAATTTTTATAAGCTATTTTGTAGTTTCCATCCTCCTACAGAAGGTGCAGTCGTGGGCCTGAGCATAGGGTTGTCATGACTTTAGATGGGACAGGTTGGGGGCAGGGAACAAATGCAGGTTACACAAGTATGCAGAAAGGTACCATGACATGCTTCTGTCGGGAACATTCTGTGTTTTAGATAGTTTACAATACATAAGGTCCTGCTGCATGCTTTGTAGATTGTGACTTAACCTCTACAACACATAAGCTGCAGTTCTTTTCATTGTAACTTGATGGTGCATTGGATATGCGTTTGGGTAGCAAACAAAGGATCTGTGGTTTGACTCCAGGCAACAGCATAATAGTTTGTATTTTCAGCATGAGTTATGGATTGAATCATAACCAGGCTTAAACATTTTTTTTTACTGATTTACTTTCTCAGTGTGAGTTTCACTTAAGTGGCGATCCTAATGACAGGAAGGAGTTGGAATAATAAATTATATTGAAAACAAACTAAGTTGAGAACCACAGTTTGTACTGGTAGAGAATTGTCCTGTCAGACAGGAAGTTACTTGACAGGAGAAATTTGTGGTACCTTTGTATAGAGAACGGCATGGTGCTATGCCATGAAATCGGCTTTAGTGTCAGCACTGTCCATAAATGCACCCCCACCTCAATTCTCACTTTAAGGCCCACTTCTGGGCTGCTGAGGTTTTTTTTTCTTTGGTCCTGTCTTGTGGTACTCATCTGGTGGTTCAATGTCCCCTCAAATACTCCAACCCTGTTACAGCACCTGGTATCAAGTACTTTAGAACCCTTCCTTGTCTAGCCCAGATCCCCGTGCTACTTGGTACTATTTGGTCCCTCACCAGTCTTTATGAGATACTGGCTAATGGTCAAGAGCAGAATTGCAGCACCCATACCACCTGCTGTATTGGTTCTTCAGGTAGAGGGCATCTGCAGACTCACCACCACTGTACCCACCACTGTGAGTGCTGTGATATATTGTGCATGACCCTGTAATCCATTTACATGGTGACTGCCACCTCTTCCCCCACACTGCTGCAGTGTCACTGCCAACCACACAGAAAAGGCTTGCAGTGCCATTGTACACAGCACAACAGGGTCACTAGTGGGTTATTGGGGCTAAGTAGTCAATCTGACCACTTTGTGACAGTACCATGTGACTGTGTATTGGGCCCCCTGTTTTCGAAGTGGGCCTCCAGTATATTTCGGTCCCTAAGCACAGTCATAGTTTGCCTATGTGTAAATCCGGTCTTGATGGCCATCACCTTGCCCACCCTAGCTGTCTGCCCAACAACAATGAACCTCAGATGGCTGACCAGCCTGGCATTGTTTGGCCAGAGAAATTATTATCGTTACTATTATTTTTCAGCCAGGGATACTCTAAGGATGGAGACATGGGACTCTGACAGAGGTAAGGAGGGTTGCTGACACGTGGGCACACTGATATGGAGGAGGAGTGAGCAGATGGTTGGCAGAACAGAAGACAGAGCAGGCCCAGGGCTGGACAGCACCATGCCAGAATTCCAGCAGTCGACTGCGGTGGTCAACGGGTGGTAGAAAGTGTGTGGAACCTTGCGCAGCAGTGGGGAGGGGGGGCCCTTGTGTGAGAAATGCTATCTAAATTGCACCAATGAAAACTATGCCTTTTACTTGGTGAGCACTAAAGATAAACAAAAGCACAATGGCCAGTAGCTTCTGAGCATCAAACGTGGCTGATGAAAATATAAAAACACAAAAAACTATCGCAAAGTACTATAGATTACTGTACTTTATATCACAAATTCTACTAAACCTTTTTTCTCCAGTCCTTATTCATCTTCAGGGGGCCTTACCCCCTCCTGTCCCAGAACTGTGCCACAGGACCCTGGCAATACAGTGTGTTTGCATCTGGGGGCCAAATTTGAAAAATATTCCTACTAAATTGATATGCTGATCTTACCCTGAGTATGCACTTTTTGTATAGGACAGATTGGTAAGGCTTTGAGAGGTTCCAGAGTTGTTCCAAAACCGGATTTTACATTTGTTCTAGTGCAGACTGAGAGTAACGAGCTACAGGGATGTGTTTAATCATTTAAGGACTTCTTTGTCTGGAGCAGTCACTGTTGGAGTTAAGAACAAGATCACCCCAAAAGGCAGAATCACAGTGTGCCCTGAAAGCAGATAAGCTGCTAACGAATGCGATCCCTGTTTACTTACCTCAGGAATGATCACGCCCAAGATGTCTGTAGTTAACCTAACTGGACTTTGCTGTGGAACCTGAAATCAGTAGAAGGTTAAAATTAGTAGGAAAACTGTATAAGCCACATGTGTCTGTTACTTTTAATTGGGGAAAGAAGAACCACAAAGTGTTCTGGGGTTCTGAAAGGTTCTGACAAGTCATTAAAGGTTCTGATAGTTACTGAAGCCTTATCAGAACTTCAGAACCTTTTAGGCTAAAGCACAAAAACTGTTTTAAGCATCATTTCTGCCTTTAAGCTATCATCAGTGAAGAGACTCTAAAAACAATAGCATTACATATGAACATATGAATTTGCCAACAGAAACAGGCCATAATGGTCTACCCAGTCTGCTTGAGTGCGCAGCCACAGCTCATTTAATTCCCTGGAGCTGCCCCCCCCCCCAACTCCTCTTGGAGTCATCCACCTTCCTCCCATTTCCCTCCACCTTCCACTTCCCAGTAATGCCTCCTTCCATCCTAATTTTCTTCGTCACCCTGTCCCCAACCCCCCAAACTGACCACTGTTTTTGCTGCCACTGCTTTCTTTGGCAACTCATTCCAACCCTACACTGCTCTTTCAGTGAAAAAGTGCCTCCTCAATTCCTTCTTGAATCTACCCCGCCAGTTTCAGGCCATGCCCCCATGTTGTACCATCCTTTCTTAAGTTAAAGATGCCCTCTGAACCAACCCTGTTTATGCCCTTAAGGTACCTGACAGTTTCTATCATGTCCCTCCCCAATTCTGTCCTCCAGGGTGTACATGTTAAGCTTCCAGCTACCTCAGCCTCTCCTCATATGTTCTACCCCCCCAATGCCCTGGATCATTTTGGCTGCCCACAGCCGAACCCCCTCAAGTAGTTTGATATCCTTCTTCAGGTAAGGGCACCAGAACTGCACACAATATTCCAGGTTTGGTCTCGCCAGTGGCATTACAACTTCTTCCTTCCTAGAGGTGATTCCCCTGGTAATGCAGTCCAGCTTGTTATTTGCTTTGGCTGCTGCCTTATGGCATTGTGCCAAGTGTTTCATCATCACCCCTGACTATCACCCCAAGGTCCTTTTCCTCCTCTGAGACTGTCACCCGCATTCCCCTCAGCCAGTAACCGGCCCTTGGATTCCTGACTCCCAGGTGCATGGCTTTGCATTTCATAGCATTGAAACCCAACTGTCAGATGCCCAACCATTTCTCCAGTCTAGACAGATCCCCTTAAATCCTGCCTCCCCTCCACTGTGTCCATCCTCCCACAGAGCTTAGTATCATCTGCAAAGGGGCAGATCTTACTTTTGACCCCCTCTGCTATGTCACCAATAAAGATGTTGAACAGCACAGGTCCGAGTACTGAGCCCTGTGGGACCCCACTGGTTACAGACCTAGATTTGGACAGTCCCCCACCCTCCCCAACCACCACCACCACCTTCTGGTTCCTGTCCCTTAGCCAGCTCTTGATACACCCCAGCATTTTGTCCCCCATTTCCAGGTCCCCCAGCTTGCTAATCAGCCTCCCATGTGGCACTGAATTGAACACCTTGCTGAAGTCCAGGTATAGGACTAGTTATAGGAATTAGTGTCATACATCTATATAGTACTCCTTGTGTAACACCATAGAAACATGGAAACATAGGATGCTGAGGACTGAAAAAGACCCAAGGCCAACCCAGTCCATCCTGATACCTACCTAGTGACCCAAGCACCAGACAGCTAATCTGGGCCAAGTTTTCCTGAACCACCCAACACTCCTATAATCTATCCCCTCCTTCCTTGAACCCCGCTACAGTGCCAGCATTTACCACCTCACTTGAAAGCTATTTCCTCTCTGTGAAGAAAAATTTCCTCTCATCCTTATTGAACTTGCATTGTACCAAGTTGTAGTTGTGCCCCCTAGTGGCCAATGTGCTTGTCACTGTAAACAGCTCAGTAATGCCCTGCCCACCCTTTAAACCACTGTATGTAGGAACACAGACCAGAGCAACAGGTGTTTGGTTATAGCTGTGACAGCTGGAGAGCAGCCCTTCCAGAGATGGAAGGTAACCATACTGACCAGCTCAACTCTTCAATACTGACCTGTGCAGTTCACTTCTGACTGCCTTGAATGCACTGACTGACTGCACCAACTCCAGTTTCACATTTCCTTTTTTTTTTTTTGTAATAAAGTTTTTATTAGGCATGAGTACATTCGTACATATACAGGTCATGTCACATAGATACATTCATTAAGCTTATATAATTATACATCGGACTTTAAAAACTCTCACCCAGTACTAGGACTAATTGATCACACGTGATAGACAAATCTCATTTTAACATTACTCAGGTATTGATTTGGTTAGCTTCAGGGAACAAAGTCTGAATAAGTGCTTAACTGATACATAATCCATTTTCTCCATTTTGTATCAAAGACCTCCACTCTATCCCGTAGTCTGGACACCATCCTCTCCAACCTATATATCTCTCTTGTCAAGTTTAGCCACTCTCCCTTAGCTGGCAGCCTATTTGTTCCCCATAGTCTGGTGATTACTTTTTTTGCTGCCAATATTAGCAATGTAGTTTGCACATTCTTCTCTACTTTTAGACCAAATGGGGTAGTAGCTGTCAGTATATACCCAGGGGTAAAAAGACCTGGATTTTCATATATTGCCACCAATTCCTGCACTATGTCCCTCCCCAATAGGGACCCAACATGCTGCAGTTCCAAAATATGTGGGTCTGGTCTACATGTACTGCTCCAAATCCCCTCCAGCACCTTCCTTCAGGATCGCCTGTAAAACTAGCTACCACTGCAGGAGTGCACAAAAATCTATATCGTAATTTACACGCAAACTCTTTCCAATATGGGGAACCCATGGCTTTAAGCATAAGTGGTGAGGTCCTCTTCCAGTTAGTAGCCAGAAGATCAGTCCCCAATTCCAAGGACCAGTGGGCCCTAATTGACTTGGTAGAGTTGTCCGGTTTCTCTCCCAAAGCAAGGTAGACCAGACTAATAGAGTGGTCCAAAGTGGCACCTTGTCTCTGTGATAGAAGTAATTTTATTATTAGTGAGGGGTTTTCAGCCACAACTGCCAGTGCTTCCTCCACTGGTTGCAGATAAGATTTTAACTGCAAATATTTATGAAAGAAGGCCTGGGGTATTTTATACTGAGTCTGGAGCTGGACAAATGAATAAAGGCCCTGTGGGCCTAACAACTGAAAGATATGTCTGATATTATACTTATACCACCGGGTTATGGCTCTATCCCAAGCATTGCGTGGAAAGGCACTGTTCACCGCAAGGGATCTCAGGTAAAGTGCCTCCACAGGCAATAATCTTTTATTGAGTACAGTCAGCCACTGCTTAAATACCTCAGCAGTAGATTGTGGAAATTTTGAAAGAGGAAGGCAACCAGGAGGATGTCCAAAGAGACAGTCCATCAGGTCTTCTAGGTCATTCCAAGTCATCTCAAACTGCTTCCAGGGCATAATATAGTTGGAGTTTATCCAGGAGAGTAAAATCTTTAATTTAGAAGCTCGAGCATAGTGCAGGAGATTAGGTAAATTTAACCCACCTCTGTCATTTGATAACTGTAATAAAGAGAACCGAATCCTGGGAGGTTTCCCCTGCCATATAAAGTGAGAGATCAACCTATTCCAGGCTTGGAAATAAGTTTGTGTTGGGAATAGTGGGAGTGTTTGCAGAAAGAACAAGATCTGGGGAAATATGTTTTGCTTAATAGTTTCTATCTGGGCTAAGAAACTCAAAGGTATTTGTGACCATCGTGTGAGGTCCTCAGTTATGTTTTGAGTTAGGGGTTCAAAATTTGCAATATCTGCATGTATCTGATTTTTAGTAAGATGGATCCCAAGGTACCGCATTGATTGTTTATACCACTTGAAGGGGAATGCACGTTTTAATGCAGGGGAAGGGGTGTAATTACACAACAGTACCTCTGTTTTCTGCTGGTTAATTTTATATCCTGATATTTTACCGTATATCTCCAGTTGCTCCCAGGCCCTTGGAATTGATACCTCCGGGGAGGACAAAGTGAGAAGGATGTCATCTGCAAATAATGAAATTTTATGACTAGTGCTTCCCATAGGTATGCCCTCAATTTCTGGGTGAGCTCTAATGGCTTGGGCTAATGGCTCGAGATACATAGCAAACAACAGGGGTGAGGGGGGGCATCCCTGACGAGCGCCCCTCTGTAGAGGGAAAGGGTCAGAGATAGAGCCATCTAGTTTTAAGTAGGCCCGGGGTTGTTTATACATATTTTGCAATTGTTGTATGATTTCCATTGGAAAGCCAAAATTAGACAGGGTAACCCACAAAAATGGCCAGGCCACCCTGTCAAATGCCTTTTCAGCGTCCAGTCCAATGAGTACCAGGGGAATCGAGCATGTTGCCACATACTCTCTAAGTAGATATGTTCGTCATACTGCATCATGAACTTGTCTGCCCTAAATAAAGCCTACCTGATCATGATTGATCAACAAAGGCATGATGTTTTCAAGTCTATGTGCTAGCACAGACATATAAATTTTGTAATCAAAATTTAACATTGATATTGGCCTGTATGATGAGGGTAGGATAGGGTTTTTATCTTGTTTAAGTATAGTAGAGATCACTGCGTATTGCCAAGAGGGGGGATAAATACCTCCCTCCTGTATCTCACGGATAGCCTGGAGTAGCGATGCTAGTAATTCCTCTTTATAAGTTTTATAAAACTCCAATGGATATCCATCAGGTCCTGGGGCTCTCTGGGTCTTGGCTCTCTACAGGACTCCCTCTATCTCAGTCAAGGTAATTGGGGCTCTCAAAATATCTATTTGGGAGGCAGTCAGTCAGTTTGGGGAGTTTTAAGTTGTTAAGGTAGGCCTCTATCTGTTGACTACGGTCCTCAGACTCCGCCCTGTATAAATCACGGTAGTATTCAGCCATGACTCGTCTAATGATCATAGGGTGATGTTCTAGCTTCCCTGTGGTGGGGTCTTGCATGGCCATAACACAGGCTCTAGTCTTATGCATTCTAAGTTTACGGGCCAGATTCCTGGCTCCTTTAGGGCCCCCCTCGTGGGCTGAGAGTCTGCGATAAAAGAGTTTTTGCTCTACTTTCTGACCTAGGTATTTTTGAATTTTTTGCTTTATTGTTAGTAATTGTACCTTTACAGTTCCATCTCCCTGGACATATAAAGACTGCAACACTTTCAACTCCCCCTGGAGCCTAGTAAGCTGTGCCTCTCTCTCCTTATTTTTTTTCAATGAATAAGCAATAATATCTCCACATAACACTGTCTTAAGAGTAACTCACTGAATCACTGCTGAAACATCTGGGTCACCATTCTCCCCCAAGATCTGTAGGATCCTATCTTTGACCAATTGGTTAAACTCTGGAGCCCTTAAGTGCATCAAGTTGAGATGCCAGAAATTTGTTTTATGTCCCCCACCCAGATCAAATCTGGCGTATACTGGGGAATGATCTGATAATATGGCCTCCCCATGCCACACATCATGTAATGTCTCCAGATGCTCTGCTGTGGTAATCATGTAGTCTATTCGAGACGCCACCCCTGGTCCCGGTGCCACATGGGTGTATTCTCTCTCTGAGGGGTAACAGTGACTCCAGATGTCCACCAACCCCAAGGAAGCAATTGTGCCCCTCAGATACTTCTGAAGTGGGTTAACCGTGTGAGGGAGATGGACCGAGACACCCCTTGCAGGGTTCAAAGTAGTATTCAGGTTGCCCCCCATCAAAAGTTGCCCCTGGAGGATCTCCAAAAGCCGTGCAAAAAAAGTCTCAGCCAATTTCTTTGAGGTCCCCGGGGGAAAATAAACTGATGCCAGAGTAACCGGGCAGGCATGTAACATACCCGTTGCAATAGTATATCGTCCCTCTGGCTCTATTACCTTCTGATGGAGATCGAATGGCACCCCACGTCTAATCAGGATGGCTGCTCCCCGTCTCCTACCCAAGCTATGAGATGAAGCTATCACTGTGGGAAATCCCCATTTGGTGAATTGTTCATGCTCAGGAGAAGACAGGTGAGTCTCTTGGAAAAATATGATTTCAGGATTGTCCCTTTTAATAAACTGTATTAAATGAGATCAATTGACTGGGCTGTGGATCCCATTAATATTAAGGGACAGTATCAGTGATGATTTCCCCATTTTGTATCATTAACAAGTATTTTATATTGCATAAGCCCAGTTTCCCACTGTTCTCCTTTTCACCCAAGGTAGTAAACCGCACCCCTCCAAATCTTCTCAACTTAAATTGCTGGCAAGTAGTTTCAGTCCAAAGCAAATACAGCAAAATAGCTTCCTGTGTGGTCGAGTCCTCATTGCCTAATTTTAACAACTTATACAAGACTATACACCCATTAGCTAGGGTACAAATGCTCAAGACATTATTGTAAATCTAACAAAAGATCATTGATTGATGGCAGTGCTAATCCCCCTCTAGTGATGATTTGGCGGTACTCCCAACCATGTAACGTTTCCAGCTAGTTTTAACACATATCTTAATTCGTGATAGCCTTCGGGAGTAACAAAAATAAAAGAATATTGGTTCGGGGGAGAGTTTATAACTTTCATGACTTAATTTCAAGTCATAACAGTATAAGATTAACTTATTTACACAGGTTACAGAACAATTCTGTAGTGACTCCCTAGGTAGAGAAGGATCTCTACTCCCTCCTGTGCAGGGATGAATGTTATTTCCCTGTGGGGGCAGCTCATGAAACCAACGTGGGCCCCCAGCACCATGTACAAAATTAGTAACATGGAGCAGGCAATCAACACATGCAGCTCTGAACAGCACCAACTAAATTGATGCTGCCCCAAAATCCACTGCATGTGGCTGTCGCCATGTGGCCGTCTGGCTGAATGCATCTCCATCAGCGCAACCCATGGGACCCAACAGTGTTTTTTTTTTAAACTCGTTTTAATGGGTGAGCTCATCTACAAATAAGGAATGACAGTTGAAGCTATTCACAGAGGCAGACATGAATGGGGGTAAAATGAAGTTTTCATTTGTTCCACCATAATTGTCTCATGCTCTTTGGTACACAAAACAATAAAGAGAAATCATGTTACTATGCATAAATCGCTTGAGTCTATACTTCCACCCCCATTTCCCTTGATTAGTATCTCTATCATTCTAAAATACAAAGATTTAGCCTTTATAACAGCGCCTTACCTAGATTAGTTCTTTAGATGGCTCATGCAGCCGCTCTAAAAGTAAGAGCATGCCCCGACTCATGTTGTGGGCTGGAAAGATTACCAGAGTCTCTTACTCAGACAGTCAATCCGGGGCAGTCCTCTGGAACTTGAGTAAAAGTGTTTTAACATCTTGTAATGTGGAGTAGCCTTGTCTCTTTCTGGATTGCATATTCTGTGCCTTCTCCCACACGATTCCTGATTTAAGTGCCTCCAGGTCCCGAGTTTCTGATGTTATCCGCTGGGGTACCAAGATGTTCTTGGTCTGGAAAGCTTTGCTGGCTTCCTCTGGAGTTTCAAATGTTTGTGGGCCTTCAGGAAACATTATTGTAAGTTTTGCAGCGTATGGTGTAACAAACTTCAACTGCTGCTGTTTCAGGGTGCGAAGTATCGGGGCATAGGCCTTTCTCCTTGCTGCTATTTGTGGAGAGTAGTCATTATCGAAATAAAGATGTCTGCCCTTGTATTGAATGTCTCCCATGAGCCATGCTCTTGACAACAGCTGCTGTTTTACTGCGTAGTTTAGTAACTTGATCACTATGGAGCGCAGCCTCTGATCGGCCTGTTGAGGTTTCGAGGTTAGGGCTCTGTGAGCTCGTTCTATGTCTAGTTTGGTGGCGGATCAAGTTGTAGTGCTTCCTATAATAAAGTGTCCACAAATTTAAGCACGTCACGACCCTCTTCCTCTTCTGGTACTGCATGAATGCGCAGATTATTTCTCCTTGACCTATTCTCAAGGTCTTCACATTTGTCTGTTAACAGCTTTTGTTCATTAAGTGCACCACAACCTTCTCCAGGCTATCAGTTCTTGCATCAATTTCTGTGTGAGCCGACTCCAATTCATACACCTTCTGATTTATTTTAGCCAGTTCTGTGGATAGTTCGGTAGGAAAGGAGCGAACTTCATCTCTGAACCCTTTGAGTTCTGCCAGGATTGCAGCATTGCTGGGTTGTCTATTAGGAGTTAGCTGGGGCTCCGCCATGTCTGGTAGGCCGGAATCACTAGTATGAGAAGCATTCAGTTGTCTGGTCTGCTGTACAGCTAAAGCAGTTGATTTCTTTCCTTTTTTTGGGCTCCCATTCAATTCTGGTACTCCTCTAGTCTCTGTATAAAAAATTTTTTTCTGGTTTTGATTCGTTCTGTATTGATTCTAGGAGTTTGTTTTGTTGGGTCCCTGGAGCGTGGTCTTTCAGTGATGCATTCCAGCCGACGACTCAGCTGGAAGTCCCAGTTTCACATTTCCTCGTGGGAAGTGACCACAGAGTGCAGATCACCATTATCTAAATGGTACTGTAAGTGAAGGAGACCTCTCTATCAGGTACTCACAGGATTCCAAAGTAAGATGATATATCCAGCAATTAACTTGTTTTCAAGCTAATACTGAGTATACTGTCTAAGATGGGGACCCACTTCCTTCTCATGGTGCAGTAGTATTCTCCCAGCAAACGTTGTGCATCCATTTGGTGATGGTGAAGGATGGCGGACCTGTAGTTTGCCCTCAGCAGAGTCCCGACAGTACAGTCACAACAGCAGCTCTGCCCCTGCAGCAGCAGTTGCAGAAGAGGGGACAGGTGAGAGTGCCTGTGATGGGTTGGGCGTGGCAGAAGAGGGTGGTGGACCAGCGGTGGAGGAGGGAGAAGGTTCAGACAATCGCTGCAGCACCGCCAAAACGCACTGGCCAGGGGGAAAGCTCTGAGACTACAACAGTCACTACAGATCACCTGCTGCACTCACACTACGGCAGGAGGGAGCAAGCCTAGCCCACCCCAGAAAAGAGTTGGTAAGCCCTGCTGCAGGTTGCCGGGTTCCTACATAGTGACTTCTGACCTTATCCCTGTAAAACAGGGGCTGAATGCATCTTTTGGACTGGAGTGCACTTTGGGGTTGTTTATAATGTAACTCGGAGATGTGAAGTGGGAAACTGTTATAAGTTGAAACAATAAATGGCGGGGGTATGTGGGGCTGTTCTATAAAATTGTGCAATTTTTTTGAGGGGGCTCTTATTGTAAAGTTTCAAAATCTAGGAGGGTCATGTGGGTCGTCATCCTCAATACTATGAGCTTTGCTACGTGGTATACATTATTTTTTTCCTGTAAATCCATGTTTCTCCCACTGAAATTGCTTAAGCAAAAAAACCGAAAAAAACAACAACTGGCAAACCGGATATATTACAGATGATTGGACATTAAAAGGAAAGTAAACTGTTGGCTAAGGCACAGGCTGAGGCATCTAATAATGACTACTTGGGATTAAATGATAATAGCCCAGCTTGTAAGATGGACCATTGTTTTATTGATCGTTTGCAAATGCTGTGCTCATCGTTCCTCTCCTACCTAACTTTAATGCACATTTGTAAAGTAGCAGTGAGAAAAGGAAGAACGTGATTGGCTAAACTACATCATCTGACCATGCAGTAAGCTTTGTCTTACGGCACGGCTGGCTTTTAATGAAATTTATGTCTCTTTTGGACATTTTGTTGCCTTACTGAGGCGTTTTACAAGCACAATAACCCAGTCCACGGTGTGTGGTAAGGCAAATCTTACCACACTTCCCAAGTGGTTGAAACCTATCGGATGAGCCTCATACTTCACAACCCACCGGGGGGGGGGTGGCCATAAGGTCTGTCCTGCTACATACCATGCTGCGGATTATTGCTTACCTGCCATTTGTTGAAATGCATATGCTGACAAACAATTATTTTGTTTTCCCATTTTCATGCTGTGGGGTATAACGTAAGTGTTTCCTTGTCATTAATTTTAAGGCTTTGTATAAAACTTCTTTGCAAAAACAAAGAAAGTAGTATTTCTGAACAGTGCAGTGGAGCAGGGGTACTGCTTTTTATCGAAAGTGTCACCACCCTGCTGTCCTGCCTCCCTCTTGATACTGTACCATGTCATCTGTGATGTCCATTGATAGAGCTCCAGCGGTGAAGTAGGCAAACCCTGCCGAGTTGAAAAAGAACTCAGAGACCCCGATGCAGAGCATTTGGCTCATCTGGTTACAGCCGTCAGGGAGCATAAACCGATCAGGAGAGAACGGAGGTTCTGTGCGGTTTTTAATGCTGTAAAATGAACCCTGAAAAACACAAGAGGGAAGACCGAGTTCAGAACTCTAATATACTACATAGTTAGCCCCTTTTCTGCATAGATTTACATACACTCAGTTTTCTTCTTGTAGGGCAGTTCAAAGGTCATGAAAAGTTGTTATAGTACAGCAGTGACATCACTACTCCACGACGACAACTTTTTGATTTAAACAAATGTGTCCTGGGACTTCCAGCAAGCTAAAATATTGCCATTTTTTCCATATTAAAATATATATATATATATATATATATATATATATGCACACAACTCCCCAATATCCACCCATCCTATGTCAAAAACAGCACATTTTAATTTAAGATTGTAAGTTTCATTACTTTGAAAATAATGTACTGCAATGGGCGGCATACCTCACTAGCTAAGCACTTCCATTTCAATAACCACAATGGTCATTCAAACTGGAGTGCTTAGTCAGTGAGAATTATCACCTGATGTGGGACTTTTTTGTCAAAGTAATGAGACATGTGATCTTAAATTAAAAATTGCCATTTCTCAGACTGAGAGGGTGGACAGAGTTGGGTGTGGAGGTGTTATTTTAAAGTAAGACAAAAATGGAAATTTCTAGTTCGTGTAAGTGTGCTGGGAGGATGGGGTGGGTGGGTGAGTGGGGGGACAAACCTTTTCAAACAAATTACCCCAACAAAAATATATAATACTATCAAAAACTAAATGGGCAGTCGGCCCATTGGCCAGCAGTACTGCTACCATTTGCAATGCCAGCGACCTGTGTTCAGGAGGACCAGCCAGGGAAGGAAGGAAGAAAGGATCAAGCATCCCAAGGACAGCTCCCCTTCATTGGGGAGGAGATGCTGCTGCCACAGTGTGACCACCACCTGATGGAGACCAGTCAACGAGACAGCAAGGAGCACCAGAAGGGGGGTAGGGGGTCGCTGCTGGATGCCCATTACACATGTGTGCCAATGCATACAAACATACGAAAATGCCAGCAGATCAGGCCTTGAGGTCTATCGCGTCTGCTCGAGATGCAGCTCACAGTTTGGTAACTACTGCTGCCCCCGCTCCTCTTTCCCTCCATCCCTCCCCTGATTTCCATTTAGAGTCCCCCCGGTCTCTAACCACCCTACCTGTACCCTGCCCATGTACCCATCCCATCCCTTCTTAAAATCTCACACTGATTTCTTTGATACCAACTCCTCAGGTAGCTCATCACCACCCTTTCCATGAAGTAATGCTTTCTCAGCTCTCTTCTATACTTCCTACCAGCCAGTTTCAGGCTATGACCCCTCGTGGTCCCTTCCCCCCTTCAGTTTGAACACCCCCTCTGTGTTTACTCTATTAATACCTTTCAAGTACTTAAAGGTCTCGATCATGTCCCCTCTGTCCCTTCTGTCTTCCAGGGAGTACATGTTTAGCTCCCTAAGTCTCTCCGCATAGGGCTTAATTCGCATTCCAAGGATCATCTTAGACACCCTACTCTGGACCCTCTCAAGGAGCATAATGTACTTCTTTAAGTAAGGGAGCCAGAACTGCACACAGTACGCCAAGTGTGGCCTCACCAAGGATTTGTACAGTGGCAGAATTACCTCCCCCCCCTTCTCAAAATGACCCCCCTAGCAATGCACCACAGCATTCTGTTTGCCTTAGCCGTTGCTTTCCTGCATTGTTCTGAGTGATTCATTTGCCCAGTGATCACTACTCCCAGATCTTTTTCTTCCTCTGAGACTGTTAACGTACCCCCCCAATTTGTAGCTGTACCCTGGATTCCAAGCTCCCAAGTGAAGTACACTACACATTCTAAAGTTAAACCTCAGCTGCCATGTGACTGACCACTTTTATAGAATGTCTAGGTCTTCCTGGAGTGTTCTCCTTCCCTCCTCACTGTCCACCTCCGCATCTAGTCTGGAGTCATAAGCAAACAGGCTCATATTGCTCCTAACTCCCACCGCAATGTCTGAAATGAAAGCATTAAATAACAATGGACCCAGAGCCGAACCCTGAGGGACCCGGCTAATGACCCTTCTGGGTGTCGATAGCTTCCCCCTACCACCACCCACTGTTGTCTGTGACTTAGACAGTTCTCAGTCCACCTCACCAACCTTTCCCCCACCCCAAGTCACTCAGCTTGCCCAGCAGTCTGCCATGCAGTACAGAGTCAAATGCCTTACTGAAGTCTACATATAAAATATCAACCGGTCCACCACCATCCAGAGATTTTGTCACCTAATCAAAAAATTCAACCAAGCTAGTCTGAAAAGACCTCCTCTTGGCAAAACCATGTTGCCTGACATCCTGAAGTTCACTTACCTCCAAGAACTTCACCAGCCTTTCCTTCAATATACCTTCCAATAGTTTCCCCACTATGGATGTCAAGCTGACCAGTCTATAGTTTCCCGGCTCATCCCATGACCCGCTCTTATGGAAGAGCACTATGTGCACCACTCTCCAGTACAATGGTACACTTCCCATTTGGAGGGAGGAGATGAATAGTTGTATGGCTGTGTCATTGCATGCCAGTACCTCTGGGACAAAAAAACGGAGACTGGAAGAAATTACCTGCAGTCCAAGTCAGCACCCCCTCAGGCTTTCACATGATTGACATGGCTGGCTGTCCACCATTAGGTCCTGTGTAAGTGGTGGATAACTGTTATATCCATGAGAAGATCAGTAACAGTGCTGGGGGGATGCCACCAGACATGACTAGTGGGAGACAATGCTCTGTGGGGAAAAAAGTAAATAATAAATGGGCAACCCTACCTAATTTATTGTGTTTCCGTCTTGGGATTGAGACTGCACCAGGTACCTATGTCATCTCAGCCCTTGATGGAAGCACAGCCTTGTTGTGTATGGTTGCTACATTAAGGGCTATATCCCCATCACATGTCCCAAAGAGACCTGTCACTCCTAACTAGCAAGTCAAGCTCACTGGATTCAGTTCTGCAAAGTGGATCTCCACAGGATCTTCCAGCCATTACAGTGCTGTTAAGTGCCACCGAGAGGTCAAGGAGAACAACTATAGAATGCTTTCCCATATCTCTCGCAAGGAGCAGGTCACTGAACACCCTGACGAGTACAGTTTCTGTGCTATGGCAAGGCCTGAAATCCAACTGGAATCGTTTATAGATGTTAAAATTCTCGCGATGGGCCTCACTCTTAACCGTCACCACCATCTTAATAACTTTGACCAAAAGGGGACAAGTTCCAGATAGATCTGTAATTAGCCATCATGCTGGGGTCTGAAGATGGCTTTTTCAGAAGGGGCTTTGCCACAGCCTTTTTACAGGCTTCAGGAAAACACCCCTCCCTAAGGAAGCAATGGACAATACTGGCAGAAACTGGACTTAGGGCCTCATGGTAGTTAACCAACAGTTATGTAAATAATGGGTCTGAATCACAGCTGGTGGGGCACAGCCCAGAAGTCACCTCGAGTACCCCACTTCAAAGTCTGGCTTAAGCTCACTCTAAGACATTGCAGCCCCTCTACTCCATTTGACTCTAACTCTGCTGGTCCATGACAGGCTACCTAAGAACTGGAGGAGGGCGGAAGTGATTCCCCTTTACAAAAGTGGGAACAAGGCAGAGGAAGGAAACTAGAGACCTGTTAGTTTGACCTCAGTGGTAGGGAAAATTATGGAATCACTTCTGAAAGAAAGAAAGAACTGTTGAGTACCTAGAGGCCAGTGGGGCACAGGACCCAAGGCAGCATGTATTTACAGCAGGAAGGTCATGTCAAATGAATCTAATAGATTTCTTTGACTGGGTGGTAGGCTGTGGACATGGCCTACCTAGAATTTAGCAAGGCATTTGACTCAGTCCCACACAAAAGATTAATAAACAAGTTAGCCAGCCTGGGAGTGGGTCCCAGAGTGGTAGTCTGGGTAAAAAATTGACTGAACAACAGGACACAGAGAGTAATAGTAGACGGAGTCCACTCCGAAGAAAGGGGTGTTACTAGCGGGGTACCGCAGGGTTCAGTACTGGGACTGGTCCTCTTTGATGTCTTTATAAGTAACATTGCGGAGGGACCAGAAGGAAAAGTATGCCTCTTTGCATACGACACAAAGATCTGCAACAGGGTTGATACACAAGGGGGGTGGAAAGGATGAAAAGGGACTTGGTAAGGTTGGAGGAATGATCAAAAATATGGCAGCTTAGATTCAATGCAAAGAAGTGCAAAGTAATGCACCTGGGAAACAGAAACCCAGGGGAACAGTACACAATGGGGGGGGGGGTTGTTTACCAACAATAACAACAAGCATTTGTCAATGCCGAATGTTTGCTTGCTGGCACTGGCACTAGTAGTGTAGAAGTTACAGAGCTGCATAACAGAAATGGCAGTGAAGTATTGAACTGAAGCCAACCCCACCACCACCCTGCAGAGAGTGACAGGCATTGGGGTGAGCCTTTGGGTCGTCAGGCATAACGGCCCGCCATTTCACCACACCCTACCCTGCAGACACTGACAAGTGTCACGGTGTGCCTTAGGGTCTTTGTCCCTTATGCGCACCCCATTCCATCAGGAAATACGGTGAGATGGGTGCAGTATAGGAGAATGGGGTGAACTTTGGGGCCGAAGGGTCCAAGGCATACCTCGATGCCTCTCACTGGCTGCAGGGTGTGGAATGGTATGAGCATTACAGGCAAGAATCCCAAGTCACACCCCTGATGCCTGTCATTCTCTACAGGGTGGGGTGTTATGGTTGGAAACCCTAACACCTCAGGCATTCGTTGGTATTTTCACTCCAAATTTTGAACATGTTTTTTTTGTGACCCCCACCTCATGAACAGTGGCAATATCAGTTTGTCAGCCGAAAGCTGCTTATGCACAGCGACTACGGCATTTAGCACCACAGGTGCAAAAACACATTCCGAACAGGATATTAAATATGATAGCTGTACTGTTCATGGGGAGGTGTAAAAAATGGCAATGTTGCAAATCTGCAGTGAAAATAGTAAAAAAACTGGTGAAGTCACGAGCGTGCATAGAAACTGTGCAACGAACATCCATAATGTAATTAGTTTGGGGATTTTTTACAGCAGATTGTCAACACAGGCATTTTGGGACCTCCGATCATGAACAGTGTCACTGTGATTTTCTTTATCTGTCCCGAACAATGATTTCCCACAGCGACCACGCATCTCTGCGCTCAAAGTGTGAAAACACATTTCAGCCATGTTGTGAAAAATGACAACTCTACTGTTCATAAGGAAGTGTGGAAAAATGCCACTGGTGAACATCTGGACTGAAAATATTACAAAGTCATGAACTTACGAGGGTGCGTGGAAACTGCGCAATGCTCACTCATAACAGTCATGTTATGGACTTTTGTCACCAAATTTTCAACATAGCCATTTTAAGACCTCTGCTCATGAACAGTGTAACTGTGAGTTTCTTAATCTGTCCCAAACATTGCTTTCGCACACCGACTGCACCATTGTGCATTACATGTGCGGAAACACATTTCAGGTGACATGTGAAAAATGGCAGCTGTACTGTTCATAAGGAAGTGTAATAAAATGGCAATGTGGAAAATCTGGAGTGAAAATATAGAAAATTCGCAAACTTACGAGCGTGCATAGGAACTGCGCAAAGCACACTCGTAAAACAGTCATTTCTAGGAATGTTTTCACCAAATTTTCAACATAGCCATTTTAAGACCTCTGCTCATGAACAGTGTCACTGTGATTTTCTTAATGTGTCCCATACATTGATTTCACACACCGACTGCGCCATTGTGCGCTACATGGGCGGAAACACATTTTGGGCAAGATGTGAAAAATGACAGCTGCACTGCTCATAAGGAAGTGTAATAAAATGGCAATGTTGAAAATCTAGAGTGAAAATATTGAAAATTCACAAACTTACGAGCGTGCGTAGGAACTGTGCAACGCACGCTCGTAAAACAGTTATTTTTACGAATTTTTCCACCAAATTTTCAACATAGGCTTTTTGAGAGCCCACCTTATGAACAGTGGCAGTGTCGTTTTGTTACTCGGTCCCAAAAGGTGAATTCTTGCAGTAACTGCAAAATCACCCTTCAGGGCCGATTAACGCCATGACAGTGACATAATTCATGAGAAGGGGTCCCAAAAACCCCATGTTGAAAATTCGGTGCAAAAATTCCAAAAAATGCCTGAGATATGCAACAAAGTTGAAAACCCCCTATCTATCCCATTATACAGCTTACCGGCATTTCCTCAGTTCGCGGTCGGCTTTGAAGAGTGCAGATGTGTTCCTGGTCCACGAAGATTGTCGCGCTGGAGTCCGGAGGTAAGTATGGGGTGAGGGGGTGTGGAGGCAGGTGCGCAGTGGGTGGGCGGGTGGGGCATAGACAACGAGGGACTGTTTTTGAGTTTCAGGTGTTTTTCTTTAAAATGACAACGATGCGATGCGTTTGCCACGCTGGGGTGGAGCTCCCAGCGTGGCACAAGATGGCTGGTGGGGGCGTGGAGTCAGCGGGGATTGGGCACCCCCATCGGCGATAGCATGTGTTGCCACGCGGGGTGGGCTCCCAGCGTGGCACCCTGTACTCTGGGGAGAGCAGTGGAGCCGATGGGGGATTGGGCACCCTCGTCGGCTATCTGATGTGTAGCCATGCTGGCGTGGGCACCGGCATGGCGACACAGAACTCTGTTTTGGGAGCGCAGCACAGCCGGCGGGGATTGGGCCCCTGTCGGCTGCACGCTGTGTGTGGGAGGGGGCAAGCACGCAGTATGCGTGCTTGCATGCTGCAGGGAGCGGCATGAGCAGGCGATATCTTATCGCTGCTCACTGAAGCCGCATCCCCCCTTTCCAACTGTACGCCATCACCGTGATTGGACGGCTGTCATAGAGCAGCTCAGCAGGCATTGAGAACTGTGGCTGCGCCTGCAAACACACTGCCTGAATTGGAAGAGGGCTGCACACCTCCGAAAACTCAGATGATGGCACTACGTTTCTTGCACATGCGTGCAAGCAAACATAAAAATGGAAAGAGACCTGGGGTAGTCATTTCAGACAACCTAAAGGTGGGCAAGCAATGTGAGACGGCAGTAAGGAGGGCTTGCGGGATACTGGAATGCATAAGGAGAGACATCACCAGTAGAAAACAAGAAGTTGTTATCCCTCTGTACAGACTCAGGCAGTGCACCACCAAGAACCCCACCAGGACTTCTGTGTCCAGGTCTGGCTCAGAGATGTCACCAAGCCAGTTCTTGGTGAGATACACCAGGTCACCCAAGGAAATAAAATCCAATCTTACCGCTAGTTTAAAAATTACATTGTTGGGCTGGGTCAGTGGCAGGAGGCTGCATATTTATGTTGCTATCTCAGAGACCTGTACTCACATCTGAGCCCCAGCATGACACAGTAGGACTGACTGGAGGGAGACCGAGTGCATTGTGGTGGTGAGGCACAAAATCATGGGTCTGTCATTTGCAAAAATGGAGCCCCCATACTCAAAAGGTTAGCATGACATTACCAAGCATGCTAGTGGTATGCTAACTGGGTTTTGCCTGATCGGACTGGGTGGGGGCCATATTCAACAACCCTCAGTACGTGGTGCTGAGCAGACAGTGCGTATATGCAGAATATACCACTGCGTCCTTGCACATGAGGGACCCCTCTTGTACACAGGGCGCAGTGATATATTCAGATGTTTTGAAAGTGCTAAATAACCAGTGTTGCAGAGCTGTTTAACACTTTCAAAACCCCATCCTTATCCCAGCACACAGTAGCGCATGAATGATCAACCCACCTACCCAGCCTTGGCCAAGCGTTGAATTTCAGACAGACAACATGAGCCGTCAGTCCCTGCTGGTGTCCCCACCCCCAGATCATCATTTTGTTCCCCATATATCCAGATCCCTGGCATCTAGTGGTCTCTGACTCTCTAATCACTGTTCCATTCTCCAGATGTCTGTAATCCACAGATCCCTGGCATTATATTGCTGTCATTGTATGCTGTTAATTTGCCTGTAACTAAATCTGGGTTGCCCCTGAAAAAGGGACCAATGGTCTCAGTGTGCCTACCCAGTTACCAAAATTCAATAAATAAATAAATAAATGTAGTGATCCCCACCCCGATCATCATTCTGTTCTCCCATATAGTATGTCTGTAATCCACAAATCCCTGGTGACTAGTGGACCTCCAACCCCTCGACCACCAGTCCAAACCCTGCTCCCCATTCTGCCCACTCAGGTCCCTCAACCTCACTTCCATTGTGGCCCCTATCAACCCCGGATGACATTTGCATCCCAGTGTTGGCAACTGGCCCAGCCACTCCACTCAGCAGCTCAGTTGGCCACCATCTGAGTGACAGGGAGTGAGGGTGCTCCTACTGTAGCAATGGACTGGGACCTTACCATTCTGAGGTCCTCACTCCACAGAAAAGATAGGGAAGGGGAAGAGGTGGGGCTCTGTATGTAAGGGAGGGTGTAAAGGCCATGAGGGAAGCACTAGGGAGTGTTCAGACAGAGACACTATGGGCTCAGGCAGAATAAGACACAGGTAGGAAGGTGAAATTAGGGATGGTCTGTAGACCACCCAACCAGAACAAAAAGCGTGACAGGGAGCTGGAAGGTGAGATTGGGAAGGCAACAATTCACAGTTTGTGGTGAGGTGGTGATCATGGGGCACTTCAGTACACCTGATATAGACTGGAATGTCCCTAAGCCCAGCAATGGTAGAAGTCAATCATTCCTTGACATATTCCAGGATGGCTTCTTAGTCCAGAGGCTGGGGTCAGGGAACCAACAAGAAAACATGCAATCCTGGACCTGGTGCTGGCAAACAATGATTACATCAGGGACATCAGCATAGCTGAGCCCCCAAGAAACAATGACCACCTATCAGCATGGTACAAGACAGATCTGGTCAAAGAGCATTTGAATTCAGAAAAATAAGTTCACGACTTCAAAAGAGCAAACTTTAGCAAAATGAAGGGAAAAAACTCGAAAACCCCCTGTTTGGGATTCAGGGAATGGCGGCAGTGAGGGGGAGAGAGAAGTGGGCCATTAAAGAAATAACTTCCTGGATATCACCAGCCTCTGTCTGAAGCCGATGGCAAAGTGGAGAAGACACAAGAATTCAATATAGTTCACAGGGGAGGTAGAACGAGCAGTAAAGGAGAAAATGACTTCCTTCAGGAAATACAAGGGTTGCCAAAAAGAATTGGTAAGGCTTTGCCTGGAGTTCAGTGGCCAAGCAGCCAGCCACTCCCACTTCCTGAGCTATATAAGCTGTTCCTCTCAGTCTCACTGTGAAGCATTTTTTCTTTGCAGCCAGAGGCTATGTTGGTTTGTCCTCTGAGCTGGCTGGGGCCTACCCCTCCCCCTGCTGTTTCTGTGTGTCTCTGCTGGACTTCGGTGTTTGTTTTCCTGCTTCTGGTTTGTGTCTTTCCTCTGGCTGTGTGCTTCCCTCTGTTTTGTGTTTCTTGTATTTGGGTCTTTCCCTGTTTTCTGTTTTGCTGTGTTTTGGTTTTGCCTTTTTTGGAGAGCTTTGTTTCTAAGCTCCTAGCATACTGCTACTCAGAGCGCATGCTACTGCTTTCAGTTACCTACTGCTGCAGTCACTGCTGCTGTTTGCTTTAATTACTATTGTACCCAGTGCTTGTATTTTTACACTGTGCTCACCACGCTCAAACTACTGCCATGCAACTGCAATCATTATCTGTGTGTTTCAGTTCAACCATAGCTACTCCATGTTGCATACTCAATTCTTTTCACCTGACAGTTTACTCTGACCCTAGCTGTGCTGCTCATTCCTGCTGTCATTCTACTTGCAGCTTCATTGCACTGTCTGGCTACGCCTGCTTTCAAAGCATTTGTCTCCATGTTTTATTACAGTTACAACTCTGAGGCAGCCAACTAAGCTCCTACTGAGGCTGTTAATATAGCTTGTTATTAAATCTTGCCTCGCCGCCAAAAATCCTCAGAGTGTTTGTCACCTTGATTTGGCTATTCAAGTCTGGCTGGCTTGCCCCCAATTCAGTGCTGTTTAATTGCTATACAGTGTGTTATGCAGATCCACCTATCACTACTACTGCTTATTGACCTACGTGCAGGTCCACACTTGCTTACGCAACCGTAGCTCCTTGCTTATGCAAACCATTGCATCATGCCTACTGCCATCCCTTCAGCTTCAGCCTCTGGGATTCTGCTGCAGTCAATTTGCATTCGACCTTGCAAGGTCTCAGCACTCAATGCTTATTACAATCTCAACATGCCATGCTCAGCAGCTCACCAGCTTTTCAGCTGTCACTCAATTTCTGGGGCATGCCAGCCATTCTATTCTGGCTCAGGGTTCCTGCAGCTGACGGTCTCGCTCTGCATTTAGTCTGCATCTCGAGCATGTGTATCAAAAGTAAAAATAAGCACCTGCAGTTACAGACGCTCAAAAGACTGTTGTTCAAAAACGTGAAAAAATTCCTTTAATTTAAGTTTAAAAGTGCAAAATACATACTGCCTCAGGAGGTATTATGAGGTTTGCTGCAGAACAAAACTACTGACGTTTTGCATGGCCACTGCCATGCATCCTCAGAGTAGCGGAAAATCTAGACATGGATGAGAGCTGGTATTTTGTGACTCTGGACATTAACACATTATACACAGCGATACCACATCAAGAAGGTTTGGAGGCAATGAGATACTTTTTAAACCTACGAACAGAGGTAGAACAAGTAAATGTACCTACAGATTTCCTTATTGAAATGGCTGAACACGTTCTAACCAAGAATGTATTCATGTTTCAGAATAAACTGTATCTACAGTTAAAGGGAACAGCCATGGGGGGCCAAATGGCACCCAGTTTTGTAAACTTGTATGTTGGCAAGTGGGAAATAGACTATTTGTATGGTGCCGCCACAAATCCATTTTTTACAAAACTGGATTTGTGGTGGCGCTTTATAGATGATATTCTAATTATCTGGAAAGGCACCCTGGAGGAACTAAATTTATCTGTAAAATGGCTAGAAAACACAAGTAGCTGTTTCAGGTACAAAATTACAGCTAATATAGATGAGATCGCATTTTTGGACCTGAGAATCTATAGAAATAGACAGGGAGACATTTGTACAATGCTTTACCAGAAGGCAACGGATAGAAATAGTCTTTTAAGATATAATAGTTGTCATGCACCGCATATTTGTTTTAACATACCTAAGGGTCAGCTAATCCTTACATATAGGAATTGTACTGAACATGAAGAGTTTGTAGCAAAACACAGCCAACAGATTAGAAGATTTAAGGAAAAAGGCTGTACCAACCATAGTATAGCCACAGCTGTAGAATTAGTTGACACAATGGATAGAGAACAAGTTTTAAAATATAAGGAAAGGACACAACAAAAAACACTGAATACCCCATTTGTTACCACTTATTCCAGTGAAGCTGATGCAGTAAAACATATTATTAGTAAAAACTGGTCAATACTGGAATTAGAACCAAAATTATAAAATGTGGTTAGAGAAGGTCCCCAGGTAGTATTTAGACGTAATAAAACCATTAAAGATATGGTGGTTAATAGCATATTACCAGCACAGAAACCAGTACCCACTATATTTCCCCCTATTCCCACAGAAACATTTAGATGTGGTCAATGCAAATACCGTACATACATTAACCCATGTAAAATTTTCATCGATCCTACTACCCAGAAAGAAATACATATTAAACAGTTTATTAACTGCAATAGTAGAGAAGTTATCTATAAACTGACTTGTTGCTGTAGTGTCTTTTATGTAGGAAGAACTATAAAGCAATTTAAAACTAGGATAAGAGAACATATCAGAGCAATACATAATAAAGATATCAGTTATGCTACTGTACAACATATAGTGACACATCCTGAGAATACACATGAAATTACATTTAGCGGAATTGAACAAATAAAACTGGGTCCTAGAGGGGGAAACTTTGAAAAAATAGTAGGTAGGAGGGACAGTTACTGGATTTATGAACTGGGGGCCAGAACAGAGATGGGACTCAATGAGAACATAGATTTGGCAGCCTTTCTGGAGAAATATAAGTGTTAAGTGAAAACATAAAATTATATTTACATGTAATATCTAAACATTTTGAAATTAGAATAAGGGTTTAGTATAAATGTAGTTACCACCATTGATTATGAAATATGTTCCTGGACATTTCTCAAAGAGTGGATATATATATATATATATATATATATATATATATATATATATATATATATATATTATATATATATATATATCTAAAAGAGAAAAATATGCTATATATGTATGAAATATATACATACATATTAAAATAAGAAATATTTTGAAAAATTATAATTGAGTTATCAATTTACAAAACACAATGAAAATTTAACCTCTTTGAGAAATAATCCAAGTTTTTGGTTAATGTATGATATTGTGACTAATGCTGTGAGCATAAAAACATAAAATATGCAAAATTTTTTTAATAATAAGATTTAATTATAGAGCACTATGTGTTTATCTTAAATTGGGTGCCACTTAAGGTTGGTCATGAATTAATTGGTTATAAGGTCACGTGATTATGTAGTATATAAGTAACCAAATGAATGTGGTCATACTACTCTGAGGATGCATGGCAGTGGCCATGCGAAACGTCAGTAGTTTTGTTCTGCAGCAAACCTCATAATACCTCCTGAGGCAGTATGTATTTTGCACTTTTAAACTTAAAGGAATTTTTTCATGTTTTTGAACAACAGTCTTTTGCGCGTCTGTAACTGCGGATGCTTATTTTTACTTTTGATACAAGTGACTTGTTGTGATAAAGCACCGCAGTATTTTCCTGGTGCTCCAAACTTTACTCCTGACATAATCTCGAGCATGTTCAGCTTGGGGCAGGATCTTGCCCAGGCTTGGCTTTAGCTGCCTGCTACGCGACAGCAGCTCCTGGTGTAGAGAATTTAAGACTAGCGGTGAAGGGTGGAAAAAGTTACTTCCTTTGGCTCTAGTGTTCCACTATAATGGTTAGCCATTGACTTTAGTGGTTTCCCTAGTGAGGCACCTTCCCCACATTCTCCCTATGACTTCCTCTGGTTCACCTGGTTTGATTTAGGGCAGGTAGGTCAGATGAGTGCCTCAGCAGTTGTTGCTGTCCTCCTGCGACTTGGATGCACGTATTGTTGCAGAGTTTTCTCGCAACCTTCCACGGCGTTCCCGCTAGAGGGTTTGAGTGAGAGCCTTCCTCCAAATTGGAATATTTTCCACCTCCCTTTAATTGAGTTTTCCAAATTGCAGCTGCAGATCCATCACTAACTAAACTATCCCAAGCCTGGAGGGAAGGTGACCTAGGCCTTGGATCCCCAGAGATTTCCTCCTCATAGGGTTTTTTTTCTCTCCTCCATTGCCTCAGGTCATAACTGTTAGTTAGCATAGTAGTGTCCCCTAGTTTCTTTAGGTAGGTTCTGCTGTTGGGTGGAGGTGGAGGATGTCCTGCCGTTCCCTCTCTCCTTGGGGGATCCCCTAATCTCAATGCAATCCATCAGTATCGTGCTACACAAGCCTGGGTATTCATTACATTATCCAACTGAGCATCTCATGCATTATCAAACTACCTATGCTTCTCCGCTACTACATTACAGTTACTGCTCCTATGTCACAGTTACTGCTTGCTCATATGCTTCATGCTGCCTCCTTTTGGGGGATGATACTACATTTCTTTTGGGGATTTCTAAGGTACCTTTAGCCACTCCCACTTCCTGAGCTATATAAGCAGTTCCTCTCAGTCACACTGTGAAGCATTTTTTCTTTGCCCCACCATCCTCCCCTCTTCCTCCAATGGCAGCACTCTCTCCTTAGGGGGATTCCTAAGGTACCTTTGGCCACGGGAATCGTCTCATAGCACCTCTAGGGGTGGAACCCTCTCCGAGAGTTCCTTGCCTTCGTACCCCTACAGGGTGGCAATTCCTCTGGAATAGAGAGTGTGAACGGCCAAAACCAAACTAATACAGTTGCATGAGCATAACACTATACTGGCTACGTAGGTCAGTGAATAAGAGACAGGGTCACTTTGAAAAACAGAATGCGGCCAGCGGGGTGGTGAAGAGGGCTCACGCAGACATGGAGTTAAGAATAACTGCTGGCATCAAGAAAGAGGACAAATCCTTCTTTCATTACATCAGAAAAAAAGGGCAAATGAAAAGGGCATTGTCAAGCTAAGGGCGGTGGGCATAGCAAAGAAAATGCAGAAATATCAAACAAAAGCTTCTGTTTGGTATTTAAGAAGAAATAGGGGCCACTCCCATAGGGACGGGTAGACAAGGGCAGGAGACTGGTGGCACTCCTAGCTATCATTTGCAATAGTTCCCTAGAGTGCAGAGCTGTGCCTAGGGAATGGAGAACAGCAGACCTGGTGCCCATATATAATAGCGGGGCCAAGGATGAGCTGGGAAACTACAGGCCAGTCAGTTTGACATTAATGCTTGGCAATTTGACGGAAACCATTTGAAGGGAGCAGCTGGTAGAATTAGACAAGGCAGTCAGGCTGCAGGACAGCAGGCAGCGTGGGTTTGTGGCAGGGAGGCTGGTTCAAACTAACTTGATAGACTTCATTGACTTTGTCATGCAGGAAGTGGAAAAGGGCCCAGCAAAAGACATACTGTACCTGAACTTTAGTAAGACCTTTGACTCCATCCCCCACAGGAGATTTTTCAAAAATTAGGACAGCCTTGGGGTGGGAGACAAAATGACTGGGTGGGCATGCAGTTTGCTAGGGTGGGGGGAGACTGTGGAGGCTGGTGGTCTACGGCAAGCACTCTGGCATTAGAGATGCCTCGAGCGGGGTCCTGCAGGGATCAGTGCACAGCCTGGTGCGTTTACGTTAGCCATAATATCAGAGACGGCATTGAGGGCATAATCTGCCTTTTTGCGGACAACACCAAGCTATGCATTATAGCTGACAGTGAAGAAGGGATCAGGTACATGAGGGAGGGCCTAGAAAGGCTGTAGAAGTGGTCCTGGATCTGACAACTGAGCTTAAATGCCAAGCAAGGTCATGCCATTGGGGAAGAAAAACCTGGGGCTGCGTATACATTGGAGGGGTGGCCATGACAGTATTTGGGGAGGAAACAAATTGGGGGTAGCAATATCAAGCACCCTAAAGTCATCTGTGTAGTGCAATAATGTCTGGGATAAAACTAACAAAATGCTGGGTTGCATAGGTAGGGGGTTAGCAACAGGAAAAGCAGGGTTGTACAGTCCCTGTTCAGAATCTTGGTAAAGCTGGACCTGGAGTACTATGTCCAGTTTTGGAATCCCTACCTTAGGAAGGACATACACAAGAGGCAACAAATATGATACAGGTGTAGCAGGGGGGATACATACAAGCAGAGACTAAACCTAAACATGTTTTTGCTGGATGGAAGGGGGGAGGACATGACGGAGACCTTCAAATATACAAAGGGCATAAATAAGCTGAACTCTAGCAAACTGTTCAGGAGAAGTGAACATAAGCGCATGAGGGAAAATGGCAGCAAAATAAGTGGTGGTAAATTCAGGAGGGATACCAGGAAGTAAACTTTGAGTGAAGGCCCCAGGTGGCCATTTTGAATGAGGTTAAGCATAGAACATTTCAACTCACATGTGAGTTCTGGGGCTGAGTGATTTGAAAGGGTGGTAGAAGAATGTAACAGGCTGCCAAAGATGTTTATTAATTCAAAAACCTTGGAGAGCTTCATGAAAGGGTGGGATAAGAACAGGGGGCAGGTGAGGGGGGGGGCCGAGGGGGGAGAGGATGGGAACGAACCTATAAGGGGCACATATCTCCACATCAGACAGACTTGACAGACCGTAAGACCTACTTCTGCTGATTAAAGTCTAGCTTTCATATGTTTCTATGTTTCTGTCTGTTATGGTCATAAGAGTGCCTTCTCATGTCCTTTGTGTGCCTGAGCTGCTCAGTTTCACTTCATGGTTGCCTTGCGTAAAGGACTCGAGAAACCATTATTGATACCCATAAAAGATGCTGCAACTCTTCTTATACACATAAATAATAGGGAATACAAAACTAAGCTAAAAACTAAAGCATAAAATGGACCTCACTGCGCTACAGATAAGAGGAGATAGCATACGAACATACAAAAACTGTCAGCAGAAAAAGGCCATTTGGTCTATAAAGTCTGCTCGATTGTGCGGCTAGCAACCCTATTCTGCAGCTGCCCCTCCCTACCTACACCTCCCCTTGACTCTCCCTTTTGCCCTGTCCCAGCCCCTCTTGAAGCACCCCACTGTTTTACAGGCCACCACCTCTGCTGGTAGTGCGTTCCACTCTGTCATCACTCTCTCTGTAAAAAAGTGTCTTCTCAATTCCTTCCTAAACCTTCCACCCTCTAATCCCATATCATGACCTCGAGTGTCCCTTCCCACCTTCCCCTTGAACACTCCCTCTGTGCCTGTTCTGTTTATTCCTCTCATGTACTTGAAGGTCTCAATCCTATCCCCCCCGTCCCTACTCTGAGTAAATGTTCAACTCTCTTTGTCTACTTTCATATGGTAACTCCCTCAGACCCTGGATCTTCTTTGTTGCTCTGCATTGCACCCCTTCCAGTAATCTAATGTCCCTCTTTAGGTATAGACGCCAGTACTGCATGCAGTACTCCAGGTGGGGTCTGACCAATGATCTATACAGCAGCAGAATCACCTCTCCCTCCTTGAGGTTATACCCCTTGCGATACAGCCCAACATTTTGCTGCCCATTGCTGCTGCCTTCCTACACTGTGCAGAGTTGTTCATTGCTCCCATAATGAGCACCCCAGATCCTTCTCCTCCTCAGTCTCAGCTAGCTGTACTCCCCCCAGATGGTAGTTTCTCCTTGGATTCTTAGCCCCGAAATGCAGCACCTTGCATTTCTTGGCACTGAATCCCAGTTGCCAGGTGCCCGACCATCTCTCCAGCCTTGCCAGATCTTCCTGCAAACCCTGCCACCCCCAGATCTTCTATCACTGCTCCCATCTTTGTGTCATCTGCAAATAGACTGATTTTGTTCTTGATGTCCACCAAAATGTCTGCAATAAATATCCCAAATAACACCGGCCCCAGCATTGACCCCTGTGGAACCCTGCTCATCACTGCCCTTGGGGATGAGAGTTCCCCTCTCACCACCACCCTCTGCTGACTTCCATGCAGCTAATTCTCCACCCATCCCACCAATTTTGCCCCTGTCCCTGTGCCCTTTAGCTTACTTCCAAGTCTCCCATGTGGCACCAAATCGAAAGCCTTACTGAAGTCCAGGTACATGATATCCACCACATGGCCCTTGTTCATTTGCCTACTCACTAAGTGTTGGTATTCTACTAGATTGGTCTGTCAGGATCTGCCCTTGACAAAGCCATGCTGTCTACTGTCCTGTAACCCCACTGACCTCCAGCAGGGTCACCAGCCTCTCCTTCAGGATTGTCTCCATTAGTTGCCCCACAATGAACGTGAGGCTCACTGGTCTGTAGTTCTCCAGTTCATCCTTGGGGCCGCTCTTATGGAGAGCAACCACGTGAGCCATCCTCCAATCTTGAGGTACACACCCTGAGTCCAGTGAGGCACTAAATAGGTCTGCCAAGGGGCTTGCTAGGACCTTTGCAAGCTCTTTCAGTACCCTGGGATGTAAGCCATCCAGCCGTGGTGCCTTGTCCACCCTCAGTGCCCTTAGCCCCTCTAGCACTTTACCTTCTGTGATTTCCGTGTCCATCACCTCTCCCCCTCTGTTCCTATTCCACCACCCCCACCTTGGGTATTCCCACCTTCTCCTTAGTAAAAACTGAGCAGAAGTAGTCGTTAAGTGCTTCCGCCTTTTCACCCCATTTCCACCTATCTTTCTTCCCTCTTAATCCTTACTATATGGTCCTTACAACTCCTTTTCTCCCTGATGTACCTGAAGAAGTCTTTTTCCCTCTCTTTAATGCCCTGCACCAGCCTGAGTTCCCTAGATTCCTTGGCTGCCCTTACCTCCCTGGTCACTTCCTTTGCTTCCTTCAGGTACTCCTCCCTGTCCTCCACCATCCCAGTTGTTTTGTATCTCTTATAGAAGTCCTTGACATGTTCTGTGACAGTTCTCTGAGGTTGTAACAGTATCAAACCCCTACACTTATGTACAAAACCAAAAATGAATAAGGAATCTGAGTTTTGCAGGGAGCGCTAATGATTTCAATGGAAGGCAGAGAGGGCATGCTAGTGAGATGTTTGACTTAAGTCACAAAGTAAGATGGCACCCAAAATAAAGAGCAAACAACAAAACAGACCCTATACACAGTCATAAGGGGTTTGTTGAGGGACTGCAGGAACCATTTAGTTCTAGTCCCTTGTTTTGGGCCCCACTGCACCATACCCAATGAGTTACAAGCCTTTCTCTGCACAGTCGCTAAATCAGTTGCTACTGTACGTAGAAAGGGCAGGGTTGCTGTGTCTGCTAACCGGGCTGCAGAGTTTAGCACTAGCTCCTGTCTGTCAAACTACTACAAGTGGGCAGCATGGGTGGTGCTACTCTGTGACATGGAACAAGAAAGGTGACTGGGACATGGTCAATGAAGGGCAAGATTGTATAAAGCAATGTATGGACTAGGAAAGTGGGTTCTACTGGATATGGGGCAGGGAGTAGGATGGGCTCACTGAACCACCAGGGGACACTGATCAGGGAATGAAAAAAAGAAGGTACATTGGCCCACAAGTGGGCTTAAAGGTGAGGGTCGATGGGGAGACCATGAAGGAGTACCTGGTGACTGGTGCCATGCCAAGCCCCTATAACATGCCCCTTCCCCTGTCCTGTGGAACAAGTACAGAGACCTGCGAAACAAATGCAAACATGCTACCAGATCCTTGAACCGGGACTACTCCCTTAGACTCCAAAGAGAAACGCTAGGTAACCCTAGAAAATTCTGGGATGCCATTGGCTCAATCTTAAATCCCTGGACACAGAGTCCCAATCTACACCTAAGCTCTCCATCTGGCCTATTGATGGATCCCTTAGAGGTCGCCAAAGCTCTAAACACTAAATTTTCTGACCTCTCGGCCCTCCTCAGTAACTTCCCTCCTAGCCTTACCAAACCACCGGACACCTGTTCTACCCCCCGCCTTCCCCCCTCCCTGCTCCCACCCCTTTCTCTCATGCTGGGGCACCTTCCACCCCATGAACTTCTGAGCTCCCTTCATCCTCCAACTTCCAGCCCCTGTCTTCCCTCCTCACCCCCTTTTTATTTATAACCAAATACCCTAACAACCCCTATAAACTCCTAAAGAGATTACCTAACCAAGGCGGACCAGGCTCCGATGGCCTCTCTCCAATATTCTTAAAACATATCTCCCCATTAATAACCACGCCACTGTCCTTTGTCTTCAACCTTGCCTTGACTACTTCTACCATGCCTAGTCCACGAACATCAGCTAGAGAGGTCCCTAGCTTTAAATCCAGTGATCCCCACTCCTCTGATAACTGTCATCCCATATCCATTCTCCCTCACCTAAGTAAACTCCCAGAAAGGATCATTCACAGCCAACTAACGGAGTATCTTTCCAAACACAACCTCCTATGCAGCCAGCAGCACAGTTTCCATAAGTCTCATAGCACTTCTACAGCCCTTACCCTGTTCACTGACCACATCCTGTCCAACCTGGACTCTGGGCGAGCCACAGATACCGTTTTCATTGACCTATCAAAAGCCTTTGATATGGTCAATAACTCCTTCCTTGTCTCCAAACTATCATCGCTGGGCTGCTCCTCCGAGACTACCGACTGGTCCCGTAGCTACCTCTCTGGACCCACCCAATCTGTGTGTATTTGTACTTCCATTTTCCCTCCTATATCTGTCACCACGGGTGACCCTCAGGGCTCCATCCTGGCTCCCTTGCTTTTCTCTATATCTGTAAACCCCCTCCCTGCAGACAGTCTGACCTGCAACTCACTACTCTACGCAGACGACCTTGTCATATTCCACAATGACAAATCCCTCCCTCACCTATCCACCATCCTATCCAAAAACTACTGCGTGGCAGCAAACTGGTTCTCATCCAGCCTTCTGTTGGTCAACACTAAGAAGACCAAGGCCATGTCGTTTGGTTCCAAACCATACCTGGCTAAGTCCCACCACGCCAATGATGCCCTCCGTATTTACCCACCAGATGGCCCTGCCCTAGAAAATGTCTCCTCCTTCAAGTACCTGGGTGTGCTGCTTGACCCCTCTCTGACCTTCAATGACCACATAAACCACATAGTCCATAAGGTAAATCAAAAACTAGGTGCTGCCTGTTGCCTAAAATCCTACCTCACCAAGGAAGCTCACCTTGCTATAGTCACAGGTAATCTGCTCCCCTTATTTGACTACTGCTCCCCTACCTACTCCAGGACCTCCACCTCCTTTCTGACACGGCTCTCAGTAGCCTACAACAATGCCCGTCACTTTGCCTTGTCTACCCCCTACTCCACGCACCACTGTGACCTTTATCGGTCCCTTGGCTGGCTCTCCTTAAAAGGGTGCTTCGACGACACCCTGGGCTGCCTTGTGGATACCACTCTTCAAAGCGGTAATACATCGCCGTTCTCCACCTTCTTCAATTTCAAAACTCCTATCAGGAACCTTCGCTCCTCCACTGTACCCATCCCCTAAATACCTAGATCCACCACAAACTTGGGTGGGAAAGCTCTGTCTCTCTTACGACACCCACCATATGGAATGGATTGCCCTCCCCTCTCTGTCTCGCCAAGTCTCACTCTATCTTCAAGCACAACCACAAATCCTGGCTCTTTGACAGACATAAATGTACTGTAACTGTAATGTCTGCTAGCGTATACTCCTCAACTAGCACACCTCTATAATCTCTCTCCCTTCTTCTCTACCTCCCCTGGCTCTCCTTTTCCTGGGCAAATATTTAGCATCTAGAACCTCCCTAAGCCCTTCTCAGTATTTCAATTGTTTCATGCTCTGTTATGGTATTTTCCTAAGCAAGTCTGTACACTGCTTAACTGTAAAATCTAGTATGACTGTTCTGTACAACAACTGTAATCTCACCTGTGATGTACTGTGTTTGTGCCACAAGTTGGCTCGGGTCATGGTTGAAAACGGTCCCCTGGATCAGAGCACCTACCCGTTTATCAAAGACTAAATAAATAAATATTGTCGCAAGCTGGCATGGTAGTTACTATAAACCCCATTTGGGGGGAAATTTTTTAACCAGAAAAGGCACACACCGAGCCAAAGCTTGTTTCCAGGTGCGACCTGGGAGCACAAGGAAGTTAAGTGACTTGCTCAGGGCCACACAGTGTGCAAGTGGGGGCTGTGGATTCAAACCCGGATCTCAAGTTTGCAGCTCGGAACCCTAAACCTCTGCACTATACTGCCTCCTACAAACATCTGGCTGACTGATTTGCACTGTGACTTAGCACTAGGGAAAACACTGTTGCAAAGGAAAGGGGGAAATTGAAAGGGGACAGGAAATTTGTGCTAAATGGCAGCTGTTTATGTTTTTATTCTAAGAAGTGATATGTATTCCCCTAAAGTATCCATATTTAACTCTATCTGAATAAAAAGTGATAGGGAAAAGTGTATTTTGAATGGTTTGTTTTTATGGACAGCATTCTGTTAAAGTTCCCTTCGTGGAACCAAAAATTTAGAGTTTTTACTATGTCACGGTTCATGTACAGAATGCTAATTATGAGCTGTTGACCTATCGGAACCATGCTTAGAAATCTGTGCAAAAACTGTGACATAGATAATATTCCAAATTACTGGTTCCACAAAGAGAACTGTAACAGAATGCTGCTCATAAAAACAAAACAGTGCAAAATACAGTTTTTCGCATCACTTTTTATTCAGGCACAACGAAAAATTGATAATTCAGGGAAATGAATATCATTTCTGAAAATAAGAACTCTAGAAACTGCTGCAAATTAGGAATGATTCCCTGCCCTTTTTAACACAAAAGACAATCAGTTACACATGACAGGATGTGCATGAAGCAATATCGTCATTAGTTTAGCTATTAATTTTCGATTATGTACACTGAAGTCTGTCGACATATTATGTTTCCCAAAGTTCCGCCCTTGATCTTGGGGGCCTGTGATTTTCCTGTTTCTTCAAAACAATTACTGTTGGTATTAGCTGGATTCAAAGTGTGTAAGATTCCCCAAACCAGTTAAACTTCTGGGCATTACAGTCTTTATTAATGAAGACTTTTGCATGAGAACAGGCTCTTTGTCCCTTGGATTTCATTTGTAGTGCTGAGCGAAATTAGAAAAAACTTTTTCACGCTCTTTTCACCCAGTTTCTCCAATTTGGTGCATATTCAAGAACTAGAACAGTGTGTTTAAAATGGGCAATTGTCGCTGAAATTGGCCCAATGGCATGGAGGGCTGAGTCACTGGGTGCCTCACCCCCTGCCAAGCTGCTGACCCAGGTTCGGAAACAGATGCAGGGCGTTCAGGGGGCCAGCTGGGGGAGGTAGCATTGAGCACCCTAAGGACAGCTCTCCTTGTGGGGGTGGGGCTGTGCATTGGGCTGTGCGTCCTGCTAGATGGCTGCCTCCTAGAAGTTCTAGGTGGCAGTGCAGTGGGATGCCAGGGAAGGTGTCCTGCCAGCTTGACACCAGGGGGAGTCTCTGTGGAGGTGCAGCTCACACACATGTCACTGCGGGCCCAGGGAGAAAAACAGAGGCAAAAACCCTGGCTGGCAGGATGAAAGGTCCAGTCCCCCACAGGCCCCATACTGGTGACTGGGCTCCCTAACCCTCTGACAGGGGTCAACTGGACAATAGGCAAGTCCCAGAGAAACCAAGTAATGGGACTGGGGGACCAGTTTGGAGTGGGGCCAGTGGAGTAGACAGGAGAAAAACTACTAAGAAAAAAGAGAAAAAAATTGTGCCTTTAAAAAAAAATCTATTTTTAAAAAAATGCGTAGTTTGGAAAAGTAGTATTATTTGCAGAAACTGAGTATTTATAAAGAGTAACATCTTTAAAAATGCTCAGTTTTGGAGGAAAATGGTGCCATTTGAACAAAAGCATTAGTGAAATTTCACCAGATTTTGGTGCAATTTTGCTAAAGTTATGTGAATGCAGAATCAGTCATTTCACTCAATTAAGCTAACGTAATAATAATAATTGCACCCAGCACTATTTATCTGCTGCCACTGCTTTTCCTGCTTTGAATACTTCCTCCATTTATAACATCAGTATAATGTTTGTGACAAGGCAAGAAGTTGTGATGTCACAGGTAGAGAGCTATGGTTTCACAACAGATGTACGCAATGTAATTGAACGAAGTCAAAAGGAAAAATATCCAGTTCTAAAGAAAATGTCTTAGGGAATGGGAGTTCAAGAGGGACAGCAAATGCACCAATAAGGAGGCAGTTTAGCACAGTGGTTTAAGGCTCTGAGCTGCAAACCTGGGGACATAGTTTGAATCCCACAGCCCCCACTTGCATACTGTGTGACCCTGAGCAAGTCACTTAACTTCCTTGTGCTCCCAGGTCATACCTGTAAACAGGCTTTCAGCTTAGCGTGTCTCTCCTGGTAAAAAAAAAAAAAAAAAAAGGCAGACTGGTCAATTACTGCAAGCAATGCTGAAAGAGCACAAATCTGAGAAAAGGAGTGAGGAGGAGACAGTAGAGGCTGAGAGTGCTCAGTGATATAAGAGGAAAGTGAGGCTAATCAGTATTTTGAAAGGAAGGAAGTGCAGTGAAATAAACAATGCAATACAAGAGGAGGGATGGAGAGGTTCTGGTAGAGTGAACACTGACAAGTTTATGGAAGGGGGCGACATAATCCACCCTACTGCCTGTGCGGTTCAGTTGTTTTCAGGGGTTTGGTCTCGAAAAAGTTGGTTCTACTGCAGAGGAACGAGATCCATGGAGAGCTTTCCTTCAGCGGTTCCGGGTGTTAAGATTGCCTGCAAAATAAAGTGGAGCAATATATCGCAGGCAGCACATCGTGGGCGATATCACTGCAGGCACAAAAACATCGCAGGCCACTATAGCGCAGATGCAGAGCCCGCTGTGTGTTGCCAGACCCCCATGGGGCCCAGTTGGACCAGGTGGCACAGAAGGATGGCAATGGCAGCAGTCATGGTGCGACACCTGTTCAGTGTAGCACTGGAACAATACAACAGGGAAGGCAGTGCCACACCGACCACTGGACAGCAGCCAGGAAGGACCGCTGCACATACCATACAGCAGCCAGGCACCCGGGAGCTATCCAGGAGGCAGGCACAGTAGGTACACCACAGGGGACACCATGACCATAGCCATGGAACTTGGTGCCCTCTCCCTGTGGCTGGAGGTGCTGCCATAGCCCCCCCAAGTGCCCTGCAAGCCCCAGGACCCTTGGCCCACCCACAGCCCCTGAACCTGCCCAGCCATCAGTTGGCCTACCCTCACCACGGACACTGCTACCCATGCCTGTGGTGCTCCTGCCTGTAGAACAGCACTCTACAAGGCTCACCTACCTCATATACATCCAGTCCATGTGTCCTGCTGCCTGTGTCGGGGTCTGGTCCAGACACGTCATCCTTCAGGCAGCCGACCTGCAGCCCCAGAGCCATGCCTTTTCCGCACGATGACTGTGCCCCGCAACAGACACTGGGAACCACCATGGCACCCCACAATGTAGTCACAGACACCATCGCACGCATGGCAGTGGGTGGTGTCAGAAGCCTGGGAGTTCCTCTGTTGATGGCCAGAGCCATGTGCCCACACCCAGGTAGCCTTACCATGCTCCCTGTGCTGTGCTGTGCTGTGCCTCTCCCCTCCCACACAGCACAAGCAGCAGGTGGATGGTACTCATGGCCATGCATGGAAGCCCCCCCCCCGTGTCCAGCTAGTGGTATGCCGGACATGCTGCACACATCAAGGGCTTCATCCCATAGGGGGCAGTGAGGCAGGAAGAGTCTGTGTCCTGTGCTCATGTGCAGCCCTGCTGCATGTACTGCCTACATCCTGTCTGCACAGCTTTGTCCTGCAATAGGTTTTCTTGGCTGTATTTAGTTCTGCGATGTTTTGCCCATGAAAGCTTGTTCTGCGATGTATTGTCCCGTGATCTTAGCACACGGAACCCATTCAGCACATCCCAAAAGTTAAAATTACTCAGGGCAGCTCTGTCTTAATGGACTTGCCTTATCAATAATTTATAGTAAGCAGAGTACATTCGTGCACCTATCGGTGACACCCTTACCTTGAAATTGAGGTCAAGATATTCTTGTGATGTTACTGGAGAATCGACCAAAGAATATTCAAGTTCAACAAACTGGTCAATCTGGGAAGAAACTGGAAAAGGATAAAAAAAAAAATCAGAACTGGAAATGCACATGAACTTTCAAGCAGTCTCCACATTTTATGCCATTCCTTCTTGACGTGTTCTTGCTCCAGTGACTAACGTGTGCCTACTAACTGTCTCAGTGCTATTTCCTGTTTGGGTAAAAACCCCACAGGTTGGATCATTAGAAGCCCCCTCGCTGCAGGTCAGGGCAGAAACAATCCATTTCTACTGTCATCGTGTTTGCTATGTGTGTGGCTGATTTCTCAAAGAACCGTTGCATTTGTAACAACTCGGAATGCCTGATGGCCATTTGCCGACAACAGTTCTGCAAATGAATGAATGAATTCATTTATTTAACTGTTGACTGGATAAGTACACTGGCAGTAAAAGCTTTTTTCAGGCATGTAACGGCAAAAGCTAAATGGCCACAGCTGTGACTGAAATGTGTGGCTCAATGCTCAAACTGAGTTAAACAAAAAAACATACAAAATACAAGTCACATAATGAGCCTAGACAGAGTCTGCAATAAAATGTACTAGGCAGTAAACAAGGAAAGCAGAACGTGACAGGCGGTGCCCTGTCAAAGGTATTTGTGCTATAAATAAAAAGGATTTGTGCTGTAACTAAAAGGTATTTATGCTGTAAATAAAGCATTGTAGTATGGTGCAACTGACTAAGGTCAGGTAGCCAGTTCCAGGCAGTGTATCAAACTGGGCTCTTCAGACATGTCCGTGACTAAGGTCAGATAGCCAGTTCCAGGCAGTGTATCACCAACACACAGTAAATGACCATATTACGTAATAGGATTGCTAGGAGAAAATCATAACATTAGTCCTGTTTGGGGTGTAACTTTCAAATTGTGTGTATAAGCTGTGCATGTATAACATCAAGTGGAATCATGTAACACCTAAGGCTAAGTGCAACTGGCACTATAGTACCACTGCTAAATAAATTCTTTTTGATTCTCCGTCGGTCTCGTTGGGTAATTATATTAAGTTGTTAGTAACATTAAGTATACATTACAAGGCATGACCCAGGTGCAGATGCACAGCTAAAATATATAGCCATCATAATACATAAACCACAGGTGATAACTATATGTACAGAACAATATTTGCACGATACAACAGTAAGTCATTGTATAGAGCTGGAGAAGAAATTACAATATATACAGGACAATAGTCACATGAAATCCATTACAGAAAGTGAAGAATGTGACAATATGTTAGAGGGCAGTTGCATTTTGGGAAAAAGAATAAAAAGGAAATGCAAGTAAAAAGAGTACAGGTATGATAAGGTATCAGGGTGGAGTTGAGTGGAAATGAGGGAGATGAGTGGAAGCATTGACATGCGGCAGATGAGAAGTAGTGGGATTTCAGAAGATTTGTAAAGGCAGAGAATAAGGTATTTTTTCATTTTAACTACCGAATGTCGAACCCCACTAGCTGGACTCCCGGAAGCCCAACACCAATATCTGGACACTTGGAATCCCAGCTGTTGAGAATTGCCTGCGGCAGAGGTTTTCACCATGTTTCGGGGGATGGCACCCCCTTACTATCGATTGTTAACTCCACCGTGGGCAATTCTCGACAGACAGGAGTAACTCTCGATGGTTGGGATTGTGAGTATCGAGATGTTGGTGTCGGGCTCCTGGGTGTCGAGATTGTGTGGTTCGCTATCCTGAAGTGATACCATTTTTTCTAATGGGAGGAGGTATTGCATTCCATAGGGAGGCAGGCAGCATGGTAGGAAAAGGACCACTGGCCCATGCTGGTGCGAAACAGTGGGATGATAATGTTGTTGTGAGAGGAAGATTGGAAGGACGAAGAATTAAGGAAAGGTTGTAAAATTACTCTGGTAGATAAAACAGCTAATTTGAGATCACATAAGAAACAAATATTGATTCCCCGAGCTATAACAAACAAGCATAGGCACTATTTCACAGTCTGGGCTTCGGAAATTTGGAATATTCTCTCTAAACACATTGAGGAAGTTGATAGTAAAGCAGAATTTTAAAATGCTCTTGACAGATATCTGTTCAATTGGGACAATTAGAAGGTGGTCCCAATGGGCCTAGTGCCTACTTCCACCTTTAGATACCGAGTAATACCGAGTAACCTTTAGGCCTAATACACTGGTACTACTTATCAGAATGATGAACTTTGCTGCTGTAATCAAATGCCAGCGTTTTTTAAACCCATGTGGTATTTTACTTTTGTTCCTTTTCTTTTTTCCCCTTAATCTTATATATTAGGAGCGCTGGTTTTCTTTCACAGTAGTTGCTGTTGCGTTTACTGTACTACTTGTTTGTAATATTTTTTTTCCTTTTCTCCCCTACATCCACCCCATCTAGTATCTAATCTAGTATCTATATCTCAGAAGCCTAACATGGCCCATTACATAAGGTACATAAGCAATGATACCTGACTGGGTGGACGGTATTGGGCAATACCAGACTGCCCAGGGGCGTAATGAGGCCCGACACCACAGGCGGAGGGCCTTATAGCCACTGGAAGGTCCGGTATTGCCCATAGCACCCACCCTGGAGGGTATTATTACATTTAGAAAATGGGCCACTCCATTATGCATGTGTGAAAAAAAAAACTTTTTATATTTAACTGTTAAAATTCTTAAGAGTTTCATTTATTTTGCAATAAAATAGTTCCTCCACTTGCAATAAAATGGTGTTTTTTCCCTAGCTATGGAGTTTTGTTCTGCTTAAGACTGTAGTCCTACAAAAAAAAATTGTTGCTGATGGGGGGGAAAAATAGTAAGACAGTAAGACTGTAAAAACAACAGGTACACATCTGTGCTTTTCTGCCTTGCCTTGTGTATTACATTTTTTTCAGCTTGAGTACTGAGCAGGAATAAAATGTTAACAGCCATACTATGGAGCTGATAAGGGACAGATGATCCAGGCAGTTACATCGAGGGGATGTTGACTGAGCTGAGAGGTAAAACTAAGCCTGACTAAAGTAAGTAGATTTATTTGGTTTTGCTTGATATTCACCGTTCTCCCCTCTTCCTCTGTCCGGAGCTCCATTCCCAACTGACCGGTATGAATGTGGCACAAAGCATTTACCGGGTTTTCTATGTCAGTTGCCCTGGCCTGCACTGAGGTAGCGGGGAAGATCACTGAGTAAGTGCATGTGTTGCTTGTGTAAAGATGCGGACATAATTATGAGAGCAGAATTTAGCAGGAAAAAAACAGCAGTTTGTTGTCGTCCCCCTCCCCTCGCACCATCAGTAGCAGGGATACAGGTAACATGAGGGGGAAGGGTGGTGAGATGTATGAGAAATGCTGCTTGTACCGTGGAATCAGTTAAAAATTAGTTATACTTTTTTTAGTACTGGGTGGTGGCTTACTTTGCAGCTTGTTAGCGCGGTCCCAGAACTGATGGGATTTTCTTTCTTTTAAATTTGGCAAATCTACTTTTTTTTATTATTTCTCTTTCTTTTTCTAAGCTGAATTGGGCAGTTTGTGGAATTAGAGTTTGGGCGGACTGTGGCAAGGATGGTGCTGAAGAGAGTGTGATGGGATGATTGGGAGCACGACAAAGGAAAAAAAAGGTGACCTCTTTTGCTATAGCAGAGGGCAGTTATGTGTGACATTAAAGTAAAAAAAGCAGCTTAAATATTTTAATATGTTCGTGTTCATAAGCTTTCAGACTGCCAGTTTAAATCGGGTTGCAGGGCGAGGTTCTCTTACTCGTTAAGTGAAAGGAAAAAAACATGGTGGGGTTACTGTTTTGAACATTCCAGTGCCCATTGATAGCTGTGAGGAGGTTGGTTGGGGACTGGCACTTTTAATACCTGGGCTCTGTTGTCTGCTAGATGCCTACCTTGCCAGGGCTATCAGCCAATCAGAGCCTAGGAATTTCTTAGCCCATTTTCTAATTTTACTTTAAAACTCTGCACTGGGTCCCATATTTTACTATACATAACAATGTTGCCTTGGCTTACATACTGGGGACACAAACACTCCATGTCCATACAATCCAGAAATAAGCCCTTACACATGGCATGTGTGGGAGGTTCCTTATTTTTTCCAGCATCTTGTTATGCATCTTCTTACATTTAAAAATGCTATATTCACTCATGTTTTAAGGGGATCTGATGGTAAATTTGAACTAGAACTTATACCTAACAAACAAAATTCCATTTCTCTTTTAATATTTATTCCAGGTATTCTGTTTAATGTGACCAGTACTTTGTTCCAATGTGGTATAATATATTTGCATTGTGATATAACATGTTCCAGTGTCCCTTTATATGATCTGCACCTGTTGCATTAAGGAGAAATGGAATTATTCATTTTATTTAATAAGTGTGGAGAATAGTAGAACCTATGCAAATATTAAACTCAATCTGATTCATTTGCTGTTAATTTCGTTCCCGTTTTCATGTCCTCCCATTCTTTATCTGTTATTCGGGTCGCACCTGGAGGCGAGCCTTGGCTCAATGTGCCTTGCCCGGTCACCAAATGTTGAAATAAAAAAATGTAAAAAATTCTTCTCCCTAACTCTTTTTCCCCTTTACTTCTTAATTTTTTGATTGGCGACCACTTTGTTCCCATAAGAAAATTCTAAGATTTGAAATCATTTTTGTTCTTTGATTAGAATTCATTAACTGAGATTCCATAAAAGTCATGTCTGGTATTTTTAATCTAGGAACCAATTCATTGCTATAATATGATCATATTTGCAATAACTAAATAAAAAAATCCCTCTGATTAATATTGTATTTTTCTGAAATCTGGTTGAAGGACATGGAGCTGTCCTCATCATACAAGTCCTTTAAATATCTAATTCCTTTCTCCTCTCATCTCTTATACTCCATGTCCAGTGACGGCAAATGGTAATCACAGTATCTACATTTATCCTCAAGTCTTCTTTTTTTTTTTTTTCATGGTAAATTACCCAGGTTTCAAGTGTAGTTCTTATTAATTCATTTTAATCTCTGCTCTTTCCTTTTTATTCCTATTTGCATAAAGAAGCTGAATTGGGGTAACAAGCTTTATAAGACTTGTTTCATAGTATGCCCACCAAGGCTTTTCTTTTACATAATAGTCTCCAATTTGATTCAGTAAGGTTGCTTAATGGTATTTTCAAAAATCTCACAATTTTAATCCAGCTTCCGTACATGGGGCTTTAAGTTGTTTCATGTTAATTCTTGCTTTTTGGTTTTTCCATTGTAATTCTGATACCAGTTTTTCCAGTTTTGTGAACCAGTTTTTATTTATGAAGATGAGCAGTGACTGTAATGTATAAAAAATAAATGTGGGGAGTATATTCATTTTAATAACTTGAAATCTTCAGGTTACTGTCTTCTCCTAGCCTTAAGTACTCCTTTCTGGTGACCAGGCCCTTCTAACTATTCCTAGATGCAGCACTACCATGGGATTCCAGGCCTTCTCCTTTTCTGCCCCCACCTACTGGAATTCCCTGCCAGTATCCATGTGGCTCCCCCACTCTTGTGCCTGTTTCAAAAAGGAGCTACACCTCTATCTCCTAAACTCTAACCCTTGTACCTGTTTCCTCCCTCCTTGAATGCCCTGTCTACCCCCACAGAACTACTGCTTGTCCTTGTTACCCAATTGATGCACACTTATGCATACTGCCACTTTTGTTCTTGTTTCCCCTCTAGGTTGTTGCTGTTCTGCACTGCTTTTCCTTCCTGTTTTACTTTACTGTAGGCCATATCATTATTGTAGCTGTACTTGCATAGCCCTCAATGATGTACTTTGTACTTTAATGTATTTTGTTTTCTGTTCTTATTATAAGCTTATGATTTCTCCTCATCTCCCCAGTATCGCCCCTCTTTCATCAATTGTATGTATTATGTTACAAGCTTTACCTCTTGCATTGTTTACTTTAATTGTTTCCCTGTTCCAGTGTCATGACTGTTTCTATTTGACTTGTACTCTCCTGGGCTGTGCCTGAAAATAGGCATATTCAATGTCTAGTGCACCGGCCCAGTTATCAAAAACCAAACAGCTAAATAAATAAATGAAAGTTTAAAGGTAGAGCCACCCACTTCTCCAATATGTTTTCACGTTTTTCCCAAAAGTGGGATAATACTTCAATCAACTAGCTCCTTTTTTTTGTTTACGCTAACATAATTCCCATATACTTCATTAGACAGCTAAAGAAGGGTAAGGCTGCAGGACTGGACGGGAGAGCAGTGGAGTTTTATAACATATGTATTATAGAACTGACACTAATATTAACAGAACTTTTTACTTCTTTGCTAAAAGAAGGTAACCTCCTGGAAAGTTTTCAAGTGGCACTTATAATTATTCTGCCTAAAGAAGGGAAGGATCCAAAACGATGTGCCTCATACTGTCAGATTACTTTGTTAACCTCTGATTATAAGATATATGCAAAAATATTAGGCAGTAAATTAGAGAAGGTATTACCTTCTATTATACACACAGACCAAACTGGATTTAGAAACATAGACTTTATTGGCAGATAAGGACCACTTGGCCCACCCAGTCTGCCCATTGATTTATAAAAGGAAGAAAAGGCTTTAACAATATTAGGAATTTTATAAACATACTGACTATGGAAGATGAAACAGAAGCAGTGGTTATATCACTTGATGCAGAAAAGCCCTTTGACAGGGTAGAATGGCATACCTGACTCAAATAACGGAAAAAGCAAATCCGTGCCCCAATTTTATAAAATGGACTAGTCTAACATACAGGTCACTCACAGCAAAAGTTTTAACAAATCAAGATACCTCTCAGACTTTTAATTTAGAAAGAGGCATGAGACAGGGATGTCCATTGTCCCTTCTCTTGTTTGCTTTGGTCATTGAATCATTGGTTATATTAACAGGGGAACACAGAGAAACAGAGGGGTTTGGTGCAAGTAGCAGACAGATAAAACTGTCTTTGTATGCAGATGATGTTGTGTTATACTTCAAAGAGCCAAGTAAATCTATAAATATTGTCATGAATGCAATAAAGGAATTAGGATCTGTTTCCGGATATAAAATTAACTGGACCAAATCAGAGGTACTGTTTGTCTACCCTAAAACTAGCTCCATGCAATTTCAAAACTACCCTTTTAGAATTGAAAAAGAAAAGTGTTTGTTATATTCTTGTTATAGAATGGAACATTTTATTTCATACTAACATACTAAAATGCCAGCAGAATAGGCCTAATGGTCTTTTGTGTCTGCTCGTTTGGTCAGCCCCCACCCTGGGTGCTGACCTTGCTGTCCCCCTCGCCTTCTCTGGCTTCTCCCTTCCCAGTTCCAGATATTCTTGTTGCATTGGATTTTGCTTCCAGAACCCTTCCCCTGTACCTGTCCCACCCCCTCTTGAACCCCTCCACTGTCTCTGCCTCCACCAGCCCCTGAGGCAGTGCATTCCATGGCTCCACCACCCTCTCAGTAAGTAGCACCTCCTCCTTTCTCCCTTGATCTTCCCCTCAGCTTCCACCCATACCCTCTAGTGGCCCCTCCTCCTTCCTTTAAGCACCCTGACTGTTCCTCCCCTATTTACCCTCTTCATGTACCTGAAGACCTCTATCATGTCCCCCCAGTCCCTTCTCTCTTCCAATGTGTACATATTTAGCTCTTTCGAGCCTCTCCTCATAGGTCCTGTCCCCCAAGCCCCAAATCATTCAATAAAGTTTTACAGCAAAATAATAGTTGAACATGGATAAATGTACAATAGTTCATTTAGGAAAGAAAAATCCAAGATATGTGTATTTCCTAAATGGAAAAGAGCTAGTATCATCTGACAATGAATAAAATAGGGGAATTTGTATATCTAACAATTTTGAATAAACACAAGTGAACCAAACTATAAATAAAACTAGAAGAATCATATGATCGATCAGGAAAATAGTCTCTAAAAATGAAAGGGTGCTCATGCCATTGCACAGGTCCTATATTAAACCACATATGGAATATTCATCCCAGCTTTGGTGCCCCTTTAAGAAATTGGAGATAAAAAGACTGGAAAGTGTGCAGAGCAGATTCACCAAAGATCTAACACATTTAAAAAATCAAACATATTAGGAAAGGCTACTCCATCTGAACTTGATGACTCTGGAAACAAGAAGAATGAGAGGAGACCTGTTGTTACTGTTTAACATCATTAATGGTCCATATCTTATGGTTGAAATGGGAACAGAATTCAAATCCACAGATAGGGAAACCGAACCAACCCCTTACAGACTGTGGGTAGACCATTTAGGACTAATAAAAGGAAATGTTTCTATACACTGCGAGTTGTCAACCTATGGAACAAGCTATCTGTTGATAAAGTGATCAGTGAAACACACAAAAAAAAACATTTAAGTCTAGATTGGATAAATATATATTGAAGGGGTAGTTTAAAATATTATGATAACTAAATTCTATAGGAGCATATATGGGCACAACGCCTTTTGGTTCCTTACCTCCTTAGCATGACCCTTAGCATAAGTGCTTTCAATTACATGAAAGGAGGCAGTGGGAGAGGGGCATACCAAAATGTGGGTTGAATAAGCATTGTATAGAACCCCTTAGCCCAGCATACTGGGACAACTGTCGTCTTGAACGTACTTTAGTCAACCTATCTTTTTATAATCCTGGATAATCCACACATTTTAATGAATATGTCATCACTTATTACCAGAAATGCATGAGTTAATCATTACTGTCAAAAAAAACACAGTCAGGAAGATTAGTTTATGGAGAGATATGAGAGGAGAAAGGGCATAGTAATTACTATGCAATGTAATTTATGCAATAGCAAAACACTAAATGCTTCTTCTCCTGGGCGCTCTGAATTTGTTAAATTCAGTCTCACAGTATATCAACATGAACTGCTCACTGCAAACTGAAAGCAACTTGCAGTATTTTATATATATATATATATATATATATATATATATATACATAAATATTTCATAAAGGATTTTTCAGAAATATATTTCTGCTGTCTGGATTTTCAATATACTACATACTGAACACCAAACAGTTGAAAAGCAGTCTCCCTGCTGTCATTGGAGAAGTGCCACAAGTGTCATTGAAAGCTGCTCAAATGATTGAAAAGTGGGAGGAGTCAAAATGCACTGGCTGACCCCTCAAGTACAAAAGTGAGGTAAATGCTGACCCTCCCCTGATCTCCTGCCTCAGCTGCCTGTGGGAGGTGATGTTACTTCTGTATAGATCTCTGGAGGGACCACATCTGAAATCATGTGTCCAGTTGTTGGAGTGTGTACAGTGCAACAAAGGGCTACAAAGATGATTCAAGACCTGCAGATAATGGCCGGCCCGGTGGTGCTGAGGGTTGAGGTGCTGGATGCCACACCTCGCACCACGCTGGTGACCTGGGTTCGGGAATGAGCCCAGGTCACCGGGGGTCAGCCGGGGAGGAGAAGGATTGAGCACCCAACGGCTGCTTTCCTTCTCCAGAGAGGTTCTCTGCAGGCTCCCACCACAATACCGCCATCTGTGGGAGCCTTGTGGTAGGTGTGGTATGTCGGGTGGCAGTAAGGGTATTGGTGGATGTGGAGCAGGGGCAGAGCCGGGAGGCCGTCTCAGCGTGCCTCTAGTTCATTGGCCCCATTGCACGCCGATGTCTAGGGGAGATCACCAGGTAAAAGGAGGAAAATGGAGCCTGTCACTCCTAGGTGACAACTCATCTGAAGCCAGACCACGTCACCAGGCGCTCCCTAGGAGAAGACTCCAATGTGGACCGCTTGCTCTACCGTTGTGTTGGGGAAGGCTTGGGGTGACTTTCCTCTGCCCCGCGCAGGGGGTTTACCAGGTTACCTAAGGGCTCTCTGAGCGATCGGACACTCTAGGAGCAGATTCCTGGGGGCACCATGGGACGTTGAGGAAGGCTACTTGAGGGGTCTGAATGAGTGGAGTGCCAGTGCAGGTAGGAGGATAAATATAAGGTTAAAAAAAGACCTGCAGATAAGAGGAGAGACTGAAAAGTCTCAAGCTGGATTCACTGGAGGACAGAAGGGGGATGGGGGGACATGACAGAGACTTTAAAGTTCATAAAAGGGGTGAACAGAGTGGACACAGCACATCTGGTCAAACTAAGAAACAGGACAGCCACCAGAGGGCATGCGATCACGCTGCAGGGGAAGGTTCAAAAAGGACGTTAGGAAGTATTAGTTAATGGAAAGAGTGGTGGGTGGGAGGAACAAACTTCCGGATGAGGTTGTGAACCTGTAGCTTGGCCTTGGGTTACATGGGCAAGGGAATGGGGAGGGGTTGGGAGTTAGGGTTCACAACCCTAACAGCACATTTCCGTACTTTGTGGGCATTGAGCTGACAACCCTAACAGCACATTTCCGTACTTTGTGGGCATTGAGCTAACAACCCTAACAGCACATTTCCGTACTTTGTGGGCATTGAGCTAACAACCCTAACAGCACATTTCCACACTTTGTGGACATTGAGCTAACAACCCTAACAGCACATTTCCACACTTTGTGGGCATTGAGCTGACAACCCTAACAGCACATTTCCGTACTTTGTAGGCATTGAGCTGACAACCCTAACAGCACATTTCCGTACTTTGTGGGCATTGAGCTGACAACCCTAACAGCACATTTCCGTACTTTGTAGGCATTGAGCTGACAACCCTAACAGCACATTTCCGTACTTTGTAGGCATTGAGCTAACAACCCTAACAGCACATTTCCACACTTTGTGGGCATTGAGCTAACAACCCTAACAGCACATTTCCACACTTTGTGGGCATTGAGCTGACAACCCTAACAGCACATTTCCACACTTTGTGGGCATTGAGCTGACAACCCTAACAGCACATTTCCGTACTTTGTGGGCATTGAGCTAACAACCCTAACAGCACATTTCAGTACTTTGTGGGCATTGAGCTAACAACCCTAACAGCACATTTCCGTACTTTGTGGGCATTGAGCTAACAACCCTAACAGCACATTTCCGTACTTTGTGGGCATTGAGCTAACAACCCTAACAGCACATTTCCGTACTTTGTGGGCATTGAGCTAACAACCCTAACAGCACATTTCCGTACTTTTTGGGCATTGAGCTGACATCCCTAACAGCACATTTCCGTACTTTGTGGGCATTGATCTGACAACCCTAACAGCACATTTCCGTACTTTTTGGGCATTGAGCTGACATCCCTAACAGCACATTTCCGTACTTTGTGGGCATTGATCTGACAACCCTAACAGCACATTTCCGTACTTTGTGGGCATTGAGCTGACATCCCTAACAGCACATTTCCGTACTTTTTGGGCATTGAGCTGACAACCCTAACAGCACATTTCCGTGCTTTGTGGGCATTGAGCTGACAACCCTAACAGCACATTTCCGTACTTTGTGGGCATTGAGCTGACACTAACAGCACATTTCCGTACTTTGTGGGCATTGAGCCGACAACCCTAACACACATTTCCACTTTGTGGGCATTGAGCCGACAACCCTAACAGCACATTTCCGTACTTTGTAGGCATTGAGTCAACAACCCTAACAGCACATTTCCGTACTTTGTAGGCATTGAGTCAACAACCCTAACAGCACATTTCCGTACTTTGTAGGCATTGAGTCAACAACCCTAACAGCACATTTCCGTACTTTGTGGGCATTGAGCTAACAACCCTAACAGCACATTTCCGTACTTTGTGGGCATTGAGTCAACAACCCTAACAGCACATTTCCGTACTTTGTGGGCATTGAGCTAACAACCCTAACAGCACATTTCCGTACTTTGTGGGCATTGAGCTGACAACCCTAACAGCACATTTCCGTACTTTGTGGGCATTGAGCTGACAACCTAACAGCACATTTCCGTACTTTGTGGGCATTGAGCTGACAACCTAACAGTACATTTCCGTCTTTGTAGGCATTGAGCTGACAACCCTAACAGCACATTTCCATACTTTGTAGGCATTGAGCTGACAACCCTAACAGCACATTTCCGTCGCTTTGTGAGCATTGAGCTAACAACCCTAACAGCACATTTCCGTACTTTGTAGGCATTGAGCTGACAACCCTAACAGCACATTTCCGTACTTTGTGGGCATTGAGCTGACAACCCTAACAGCACATTTCCGTACTTTGTGGGCATTGAGCTGACAACCCTAACAGCACATTTCCGTACTTTGTAGGCATTGAGCTGACAACCCTAACAGCACATTTCCATACTTTGTGGGCATTGAGCTGACAACCCTAACAGCACATTTCCGTACTTTGTGGGCATTGAGCTGACAACCCTAACAGCACATTTCCATACTTTGTGGGCATTGAGCTGACAACCCTAACAGCACATTTCCATACTTTGTGGGCATTGAGCTGACAACCCTAACAGCACATTTCCATACTTTGCTGGTATTAGGACTAGAAGCAGCCCTACTTGGTTTTTGAGAAAGTGGAGTGCTAGCTTGCTTTGGAAGGTGACTACTTCTTGCTTTATGCAGGCCCCCCCCAAAAAAAAAAAAAACTAAAGAGGAGACATACGTTTCTTAGCATTTTTCTCACATATGACTTTAATTGTGGTACACAATGCACACAGTGGTTTTTCCTGTCATGTTCTGACTGTGTTTTTAGTTTCTTGGTTTTAAATATTTTGCCCATTTAGGACTTAGTGCATTTTTGGTGATGGTTTTGGTGTTTCAAACATTTTGCTCAGTCAAGTAGAATTTGAAAAAAACAAATCATGATGGGCTTCAGCGTTAAACATTTTGTTTGTGTAAAACCATTGAGCAGTGCAACTGTTTTCAAACTATCGAACTGCTCGTGTTTTATAACCATCCTGTGGTACTTTTCTTCAAACCGTCAAGTACAGTAGCATGACTGTGCTCAATAATTTTATTACTACCATGCAACGGTTATCTGTTTAATTGACAATATATGTTTGGATAGACCTGAAGCAGTGAAGTCCTGTTGAAAATAAAATACAAGCACCTGAGGAGTATGATATTCTAAGGCCTGACATATAGTATAAAGTAAAAACAAAATGGGAACTTTACTCAACTCAAAATTAATCTTTTTTGCTCCAGAACCAATAATAAAATAAATACAATGTTTTTTTGGTTGCCCAACTTTATCAGGGAATTAGTGGCTATCAAAGGGACAAATGATTCTCCTTGTACTGTCTTCGCATGTAATATTTCTTGTTTTCAAACTTCCTTGGTCCACATATTCAAAGGAGACGCGTGGCCCAAAATGGAGATGTGCGGTGCATCTCAGAAAATGTGCGGAAGCACAATATTTGAAAGGGAGAGTCATGCAGTTCTGAATGCGTGATCATGCAGAAATAATGTATGTGGTGCAAAAATAGGGGGCGGGCACCTGAATATGCCACGCAAGTGTATATTCAGCCAAAATGTGTGGTGCATGTGTCGGACAACACAAAACTGCGCCATGAAAAGTTAGGCATGTAAGGGGAAGGCCTAAATTGTCCAGCCATCCACAGGCAGGCTACAGAGCTGCAGACCGGTGACCCTTAAATAGCCCTTGGAGGTGCACCAGGATGTGCTCCAGGTACCCACACACAGCAGTCAAGCCAGGATGGTAGTGTCTAAAGCCACAGCCGTGCTGTGCCTGCCCATCGGGCACCTGCCAGGTGCCGCTGGGTGACACCACTGGCACTGCCCAGGCAGCCAAACCCCCTCACCACACCTAGGTCAGGGATGCCCGGCTGCCACATGCTAGACAGGTGCCCCTCTAGCACACCAGCAGAGCAGACAGCTATACTGTGGCACATGCATCAGGTGCCATGGCCTGAACCCATGTGGCTGTCAGAGTGCCACCCGGTGGAGGCATGCACCCATGGTGGTGTCTGGGACAATGGTGAGCAGAAAGCATGGCAGTAATGGTGGCAGCATGGCATGGGTCAGGGGCAGCCCAGTGGCACACACCCACAGTGGAACACCGTGGTGCACACAGTATGCTCATACCAGACCCACACCACCTGGAACCACATACAAGTCAGCAGTGCCATCCCTGCAGTGTGACAATGCCACAGGTGCCCTGGGTTCAGGTCACTGTGGTGTACTGGTGGTGGACAGTGCATGACTATGAGCAATGCAGGGCAGGGGTGGCACCACCTGCAGCCTGGAGGTGGCAGGGGCATGCTCCAAGGACACCGGTCCCTTTCAGTGTTGTGCGTGCAGTCACCTAGGGCATGGATATGGCCATGGGTAGTAGCACTGCACACCTCTCAACTGTCACACAGTATGGGGTACAGCACTCATGTTATCACTCAGACACCCTGTTACCCACATTGTGCGGGTGACATTTCGCACCAACCACCGAGACTGTTATGCAGAATTGTATGATAATATGAGATGCTAGGTATCGGCACACAGTAGCAACACTTATGTATCTATTTCCACAGTCTTTCAAGCTTGCACTGTCATGTGTGCTGCTGTGTCACACATTCTGCCCAGATGTCACACACCTTGGCACACAGTTGGGTGCTACAGGGTCGGGGGGTATGTAGCACTGTACTCAGTCTATTACAGTCCACACACACACACACAAACATGCATTCTCACCTGCCTGCTAGGCTGCAATACCTCCTGATCACCTTTGTAGAGTGGTGGTGCTGCCCTGCAGAACTGGAACCGCGCATGCCAATGGTATGCAAATGGGCTGAATACATTCCAGTAATGAGATACAAATGTGCTGCTTGGGTGCTGACTGTGCAATGAGGCCATTTGCATATCCTGGCTGAATATTGCAAATCCGCGTGCAAGTGGTTTTACATTGTGCACTCTGTATGCTCCGCATAGAGCTCTGGGCACCTGCCGCGCCACGCATTTCCCACTGCGTGATTGCATATGTTCAGGATATTCAGCCACACACGTGCGATCACATATTATGGCACATCTCATGAATATACCAATGTTTTGAGTCAGCGCAGTTTAGTTGCGTGGCACAAGCACTTACGCGATGATGTCTGTCACTTTTGAATATGGGCCCCCTTGTGTATTACTTCCTTAACGGCATTTTCCTTGTGCATTATTTCCTTAACATTATTTTATAGAAGCATGGATTTAAAATTACTAGTGGACATCCTCCTTTTTGTTTTCTTTCTATTTAACTATTCCATGCTGCTTCCCCTCTCATTTGTTGCCCAAAACAACATGGGTTGCTGCCTCTGCCTGCTCAGCAAAAATGCTACTGCTTTCTGTTTCTGTTCCTTTCTTCTTTCTTGTTTCCAAGGAGAAAGGATAAAAAACAAAAAGCAGCAGAAGAATGTCCACTACTAATTTTAAATCCATGTTTCTATAAAACAGTGTTGTTAAGGAAGTAATACATACAGCAGTTTGAAAACAAGAAATAGCGCATGTGAAAACAGTACACGGAGAATCATTTGTTTTGATAGTTACTAATTACCCAATGAAGCTGTGCAACCAACAAAATGTTGGACTTAGTTTATTAGTGGTTCCGGAAAAATAAAAAAAACTTTGAGTTAAGTGAATATCACTTTCTTTTTTACTTTACACTAATTATAATTTACAATACATAATTACAGTAATTATTAATAATTTTAAAATAAAAAATGTACTGGCAGGCTCGTTAGACCCTCACCTCATGAACATGTAAGTTTAAACTAACTTTTAAGTACTTTGTGGCCCGGATATTCAAAGGGGTTGTGCCTGGTGCACCAGAGTTGCACTGGTGCAACCCGCCATTACCTGGTGGGATATTGAAAGGAGCTGCCAGGTGCAGCGCCAAAATCCGACAAGCGCTGGGGTGTAAATGTAATTGTATGTGGTGCAGAAACAGGGGGTGTGCCCATGCATATGCGGTACAACTCGATATTCAGCCCGGGATGTGCGGCACATATGCTGACACAACCTTGCAGTGCGCCACATGGGGGGCCCAAAGTTGAGCCCCAGAAAAGAGGGAACAAATCCCGGCCACCCACGGGCAGGCTGCTGTATTGCATGGCGCAACACAGCCCAGCTGCCAGATGTGGTGGCTGCCACTCACCCACTCAGAACATACGCCAACCAGCACCTGTAACAAATCCCTGGTGTGGTCTGGTATTGGTCGCCTCAACCCGATCCCCAAGAAATGTAAAAAGACCATCCCTGGTGGTCTGGTAGAAGCCCCGCCCATTGCCATGGTCACGGTACAGCTCCCTCAAAGAATTCCATGGTGATCAGTGGCACTCCCCACCCTCCCACCCACACTGGACCCCTGCCCACCCTGCTCCCCGTCATTGGTGGGAGGCTGCAACCATCGCACACCCCAGCCGCCCGCGAATGACAGGTAGAGTATTGGCTGTAAGCCCATTGGTCCCAGTGTGGACCAATGGGCTTGCAGGGCATACTGTACTAGACAGTCCCAAATATGTGAATGAATCAGTCACATATTCCTGACTGTCTAGCACAGTATCAAGCACAAGCCATTGGTCCACACTAATGGGCTTAAGCTCATACTGTACCTGTCATTTGGTGGTAGCTGGGTGGTATGTGGGTTGTTGCAGCCACCCACCGATGATGGGGTGGGAGCGGGTGGGCAAGGGGTCCAGTGTGGAGGGAGGGGTGGGGTGCCACTGGATCACCATGGAATTCTTTTGAGGGAGCTGTACCGCGATCACGGCAATTGGGGAAGTTCCACTAGACCACCAGGAACGGTCTTTGTTACATTTCTTGGGGATCAGGTGAGAGAGGACCACTAGACCACCAAGGATGGTCATTACACATATCTCGGGAATCGGGTGGGAGGGGACCACCAGACCACCGGGATGGTCATAGATACATATCTCGGGACTCTGGGGCACTACACTACCAGGGATATCTCCACTTGACATATACCATGCTTGCGGCTACAGGGTGGGGGATGCCCCGGAATCCCCACCGCATATGTCATGCTGTACAAGGCACCAAGCGCAAGTCGCCAGGCTGCCCTGCGCCAGTCGCTGGGCTGCCCTGCACAAGGCATTCAAATGAGGCCATAATGACATGCAAATGGCCCCATTTGCACCTTGCATATTTTATGGCCTCATTTACATGCCCCCTGCTGGATGTCGCGAGTGATGTGCCTAGTGAAACTGTACTTGCACTGGCGCATCCCCGTGCTCCCTATCTGTGGCTTGCGCCAGTGCAGTGCCACTGCGCCATGCGCAGTATGTGTGCTGACCTTGCCATATTCAATGGTGTTGCACCATGGTGCATCACCGTTTAATATCACCTGGTCCTGGTCCTGGCCCCAGCGTATCCCAGTTGCGCTGTGCACAGGCTTGTGCCACTGCCCGGCGCAGTCTGAATATCTGGGCCTGTGAGTTTAACTACTTTAGTTTTGCTCATAAATAACTTTAACATAAGAAAATCAATATGTTTTTTCAACTATGAGTTAGGGCAAATTGAGCATGCTTGAACTAATATTAGCATAGAAACATAGACTTTGACGGCAGATAAGGACCGTTTGACCCACCTAGTCTGCCCATTTCCCTACCTACAGGATAGGCCGCAGATCCTAGTTAACCACCAGCCTATTTCTTCCTACCCCCCACTAGAATTGCCTTATGTCTGTCCCATGCATTCTTGAATTCTCCCACAGTTTTAGACCCCACAACCTCCTCAGGAAGGCTGTTCCACGCATCCACTACCCTCTCTGTGAAATAATACTTCCTCACATTGCCCCTGAACCACCCCCCTCTATCTTTAAATTGTGTCCCCTTGTTCTTGCACGTCTCTTTTTCTGAAAGATGCTACCCTCTTGGACCTTGTTCATTCCCTCGAGGTACTTAAAAGTTTCTATCACGTCCCCCTCTCCTTCCTTTCCTCAAGGTGTACATATTAAGCTCCTTTAGTCTCTCTTCATATGGCTTCTGTTGCAGACCCTGCAAAATATTGTTAATTATTTGAAAACTAATTAGTGTCACCTAATGAAACCTCCAAAAGGACCTATTACCAAATGACCTGTAAGTTTCATAATTTAACTCTGCATAGTTTTTTCCTTCTAAGGGTACAGATTTGGCTGAAAAATCAGACATTTTTATGTAACTGCAGCACTCTGTAACTCAAATGTGGCTAAGCAGATTCCTACAAAATTTAGTAGAGAGGTATACCCTAGGACACTAAAATAGCATGCCAAATTGCAGAGTCCTAGGGTCTAATATGGCCATGTTATATAAGCTGTCAAACTGGGGTTTTAACAGAAACCCCAATGCAACCCTCACAATATTGGCACTACTCTACCAGTATAATACATATATAATGTTAATTCAGTGTGTCTTTTGTGTTAAACACTATGCTGTAACCTGGCCATGCCGAAAAACAGGTCCTTGGCTTAGTATGCCTACACAGCCAATAAAAACTTTAAGCAGCAGTGCAGCTAAATTGGGCAGAAAATTTAACCCTAACTTTTTGTAAGCAATAAGACATGATGGGGTATGCGTGGAGCATAGCTTACCACATGGCTAGGGGTGTAGTAAGGCATGAGGCCGCAGGCCAAGTGACTTCAGCCCCAGACGTGCGATAATATATGTTCCACGCATACCCCAGAGTGTCTTAATGCACTTATAAAATGGACCTATACCATTTAAATTTAAAAAAAGAGTCAAGAAACAGAATAAACATTAAAATATTGATTTATTTTTACAGTATCCCTACGTTTGAAAAAAAAATAGCCCCGTTCAAATTTGGGCTGATGGATTTTAAATAACAAACACTGTAAGCTTTAAATTCATTAAATGGGTATTGCCAAAAAATAAAACAGCAAAAATTACAATTTTTAAACTGTAGAAGAACTTGTGGTTGTATAGGGTATGAAACAAACACTGTAGTTTTTATGTTGGCTTACGCACGCATGTGGTCATAGCACTGTACTAGCACTTTCAAAGGTGTGTCAGTGTTGTGGCGATTCCAAGGAATGCTTTAGCCAGTGCGTCCCTCAGCCGCCAACCAGTGAGCATGCTGCCGATGACAGCGGTTTCAGAGAGTGCCACCAACTTGAAAGAAATCCACCGCTGCAATGAGAGACAGGCTCATCATTGCAGTGGCAGATCTGATATGCCTCCATTATGTGCCATTCCTGGTGAAACATTTCAATAAACATGGCAGCAACTCTCGCCATCCACCTCTCACAATCGGCATGCCCCCCTCCTCAGTTCAATTTGTCCGCTGACAGGGGGTGCCAATCCCCCTCAGCATCATGCCCCCCCCAAACACAGACATGATTTCTTTGCCAACAGGGTGCCCAATCCCCGTCAGCTCCAGTCCCCCCAAAAAACCCAGGTGGCCCACTGGGAGCCCACCCCAGTGTGCCCAATGTACTACCTGAAAAAAGAAAACCTAACTGCCCTGTGGCGCTGAGGGTTGAAGCGCTGGATGCCACACCTCGCGCCATGCCGGCGACCCGGGTTCGGTAGCAGATTCAGGATGCCGGGGGTCGGATAGGGGGAAGACAGGCTGGAGCATCCGATGACAACTTGCCTTCTCTGGTGGGAGGTATGGGGTTTATCCTGGCATGCACTGACCCCTGGCGGAGGCTGGGGGCATCCCGGCATGTCGACACCTCAGAGATTGGATTGGCCATGGGTGGAGGTCAGTGGACCAATCAACTCTAAAGTGGTATCATTGTGGGGCAGAAGCTGAGGACATAGGTATTCATGCCTGATGTCAGGGCATGCAGCTTCCATACAGAAAGAGAGGAAATGCACCCAGCGGAGCCGGGAAGACGGAGCGCTGACCAAATCCTGATGTGCCAACAAGCCACCACTGCCAGGGGACCTGATGCGATTTCAAGATTCGGGGCTTTGGCCCCCTCCCGACCCACCTGGACGGTAAACCGAAGCAGGATGGAGGGATCTGGGCAGTAGGTGAGCTGGTGGCAGGGAGGAGGTTCAAGGGTGACTCCTGATGCAGTGGCTCTGTTGGGGCAGTAGGAGGGATTTAAAAAAAAGAAAACCTTCCCCCAAAGTGTTTTTTTTTTTTCTGTTTTGACCTGTGAACAAGAAAACAGTCCTCGCTGTTTGTGGAGCCCCTTCCCCCAACCCACACTCACCCTCTGCGCACCCCGCCTCCACACTCCCCATGACCCCATACTTACCTCCAGAGGTCGGCGCAGTGATCTTTGGTGGAGCGGGAACATGTCTGCACTCTTCAAAGCCAATTGCAACCTGAAGAAATGCCGGTAAGCTTTATAATGGCATAAATTGGTGGGGCTGTTAAACTTAGGTGGATATCACGGCCATTTTCTTGACTTTTGGCTCCAAATTTTTCAACATGGGGTTCTTGAGACCCCACCTCATGAAATCAGTCACTGTCATTTCGTTATTCGGTCCCGAAAGGTGATTTCGTGGTCACTGTGCGGAATCATCTTTCGGGACCGATTAACAAAATGACAGTGCCACTGTTCATGAGATGGGCTCTGAAAAAGCCAGTGTTGCAAATTTGGTGTAAAATTCCAAAATGATTGTGTTACAAGCGTGCATTGTACAGTTTCCACGCACGCGTCGTAACTTCGAGAATTTTTTATATTTTCAGTCCAGATTTTCAACATTGTCATTTTTACACACCTCCTTATGAACAGTATAGCTGTCATTTTTCACATCCTGCCCGAAAATGTGTTTTCGCACATGTGGTGCACAATGGCGCGATTGCTGTGGAAAATCAATGTTCAGGACAGATTAAGAAAATCACAGTGACACTGTTCATGAGAGGAGGTCCCAAAATGCCTATGTTGAAAATTTGGTGAAAAAATTCAAAAAAATGACTGTCATGAGCGTACGTTGCACTGTTTCCATGCATGCTCATAACTTTGAGAATTTTTAATATTTTCACCCCAGATTTTCAACATTGCCATTTTTTAATGCCTCCTTTGAACAGTACAACTGTCATTTTTCACATCCTGCCCGAAACAGGTTTTCGAACCTGTGGCGCACAATGGGCGTGGTCGCTGTGCGAATCAACTTTTGGGACAGAGTAACAAAATCACAGTGCCACTGTTCATGAGGAGAGGTCCCAAATGCCCGTGTTGAAAATTTGGTTAAAAAAATCCCCAAAATGACTGACTTATGGGCGTGCATTGCGCAGTATCTACGCTCACTCGTAAGTTTGCAAATTTATCATATTTTCTCTCCAGATTTTCAGCATTGCCATTTTTTTACACCTCCTCATGAACAGTCCAGCTGTAATTTTTTGCATCCTGCCCGAAATGTGTTTCCACACCTGTGGCTCCCAGTGGTGCAGTTGCTGTGCGAAATCACCTTTCAGGATTGAGTAACGAAATGATAGTGCCACTGTTCGTGAGGTGGGGTCCCAAAAAGCCACTGTTGAAAATTTGGAGTGAAAATACCAACAAACACTTGGAGCGTTAAGGTTTCCAACCATACATCCGCCCTGTAGAGACTGACAGGCGCCAGGACGTAACTTGGGTTTGCTGCTTGCAATGTTCACAAGACCTATTCTACCCCACCTCTACAGCCACTGCCAAGCATTGAGGTGTGCCTTGGGTTCTGTCACCCTAACATTCACCCCATTCTCCTATATTGCACCCATCTCAGCTTATTTCCTTATGGACTGGGGTGAGCACAAGGGCTGAAGACCCCAGTGCACACCCCGACACCTGTCCCTCTCTGCAGGGTGGAGTGAGGTGAAATGGCATGATCATTATGGCCGACCCAAAGCCACACTCCCAATGCCTTTCAGTCTGTGTGTGTGTGTGGGGGGGTGTTGGTGTTACTTCAATACTTCACTGCCATTCCTATTTTGCATTTCTAACTCCTGCACCACCAATGCCAGTGCCAGCAAGCCAACATTCGGCATTGACAAATGCTTGTTTAATTAATGAAATTGGCCTTGGGAATAGTAAAACAGAAACAAAAATCACTTTCGAAACTGCAGATGCACCTGTGGCTGCTTAAGGAATAACACAAATGCTGCAGTATTTAAATTAATGAAACAGGCATTTGCAAAACTGAAACAGCCAAAACCAAAAACACTTTGACAACTGTAGATGCACTTGTGACTGTGTAAGGTAAAACTGCAACACGTGAAATTTACTGTCCCATTAAAATTAACAGCAGCATTAAGACAGAATGGACCCTGTGGGAAAGTTATTTGCTGCCGAGTGGACGTTGAAGGAAATGCCTCGGAAGTGGTTGGTTTCGGTAACATTGCCTTTGCTGGCTTCTTTGCTGCAGGCTCTTGTTTTCCGACATGCCGCCCCAAAAAGTTGCTTGACTTGTGCCTGTCTGAACAATTCTACGACTAGTACAATTAGAGGCTGGCCTCATTACAATGTCCAGTTACTGACATTATCTCCTGGTTTTCGCAGCCAGCCTCCGATAACAGTTGCACCGCAGTAGCTCGCACAGAGCGGTTGGTGTAAATTTGGCTAAGTTGAGCCTCCTTACTCAGCCAAGCCACCACTGTAGATGGGAAGTTTAACCCCACAGGCTTCCGACTATACCAGGTGGTCTGTGTGTTTAGGAAATCTTGTAGCACCTTTCATGGATGGCAGTAGAAGGACTTGGCATCAGATGGGAGTTTCTGGATACACTTTTTTAAACTTTCCACAGGGCAGAATGGGGATCCAGGCAGATCATAAATTAAACCACGGTAAGAAAGTGGACCAAATTGTGGCTCTCTGGGATCACCATGGTTTTTAGTGTGCTCATTGAAAAGGAGTGTAGCAAAGTTGTGGCCATTTTCGTCATTGTGAAACTCAAAGCCTTCAGGACGTAAAAGCCTCAAGCCTTCACAGTCGCACCTAGCCACGTATAGCTGGATGTTCAGTCACACTTTCCAGACCAGGCCAGGTGCGGTATTTGGGGAATAAAGCAATGGAATTCCTCAGCTTAGTCAGGTCACTCTTTGTTAGTGCTGAGTGGTGCTTTGAGCAATTTATTTTTCCTTTCTGTATTTTTTCATGACCGCAACGAATACTTTATTACTTGAGGTAAATGCCTGGTTGAACACAATGTTTATTTTATGACTGATTGCTGTACAGTTCAGATGTCTGTTGAGGGCAGCCCTAAGACTACAGAAACTACTTAGGTCACATTCTTTGCCATCAACATTGCGGACTTCAGCATAAAACTACCTGAAGGTGTCATTTAAAAATTCAGCAGATGCAGTTTTGAAATCCATAACTATTTGCTTGGCAACAGCCTAATCAGTAAATACTTTTATACCCCAGGTTGTTGACGCTTGGGCTGGTATATTCAAAGGGGTTGCACCTGGCACAACAGAGTTGCACCGGCGCAATCCTGCATTGCGCCCCAACGGGATATTGAGAAGGCTGCCTGGTGCAGCGCAAATCCTGATGCGCCGGGGTGCAATGTAAGTGTATGCAGCGCAGATGCAAGGGGCGTGCCCATGCATATGTGGCACATCCAGATATTCAGACTGGGATGTGTGGCGCATATGCCAGAGCTCCCCTGCATTGTGCCACATGGGGGGCTCAAAGTTGAGCCTGTGAAACTGTGGAGCACTTCCCAGCCACTCACAGGCAGGCTGCTGTATGGCAGGGCACAACACAGCAGCCGCCAGCCATGGGTGGCCACCTGCCCGCCCAGAACACTATCCTGAAGCACCCAGATCACCCTGGTGGTGAAATGGTCCCCCCACCCTCCTGAACCCCCGATTCCTCGATAAAGTAAACGAATACCATCCCTGGTGGTCTAATGGTCCCCCCACCTGTCGTCACAATCACAGTACAGCACCGTCAGAAATATTCCTGGTGATCCAGTGGCACCCCACCCTCCCACCCACACAGAACCCCTTGCCCACCCCACTACCCCGTCATCAGCAGGCGGTAACAACCAACCTGCATACCGCCCGGCTGCCCACTGAATGACAGATACAGTATAGGCTGTAAGCCCATTGGTCCCGAGTGTGTACCAATGGACCTGCAGGGCATACTGTACTGGATAGTCCCAAATATGTGAATGACTGGCCCAGGCTTGCGCCACTGCCCAGCGCAGTCTGAATATCTGGGTCTTTGTGTTTTGCTCATTTCTCGAGTCTTCTATATCATTAAGCTCATTGTCAGTTACAGTATGGTACCTGCTGGTGGCTGGTCCAGCGTTTGACACTGATGTTTTTTCCCTAGTCTTCACTGTGATAGGTGATACATCTTCAGTACTGTTATCTGAAACATTGTTTTCTATGTTGCTAAATATGTCTTCTGGCTCCTCCTCAGTTAAACATACTGTAGGTTGAAATTCGTGGCAGAGTTGGTGGCCATGGCAGGTTAATTGTTATTCACTCACAGGTTCAAAACAAGATGGCTAACTGTAGCTTTTACAACATTCCGTGCTGGGCACTGGGAATTCTATTTAGGGCATTGATTCAACATTCTGGGCTAATTACTGCTGGCCAGTGCTTTTTTACTGTATGCTGAACACATTTGACACTTTTATTTTAACCAATCAGAAGCCATAGTTTTCCCTACCCATTTTATAATTCTCTATAAAAGATTCCAGCCATCTTCCAGTTTTCTTTGGTGGTAACATGTTCTAGTTCCACAACAATCTGAGTATTTTATGAATGTTTTAATTTATTTTTTTTTTTCCCTCAAGACAAAATGGTGGCTACCACATTTGACAAAAGATCTTTAACACATTTGGCATTGTAGGCTTGGCAAGGAATAGGATCTAGAAAAAAAACAACAACCTTATAATACACAACATAGGAGATACCTAGAAAAGTAGAGTTGACATGTATTCTAATATTTTTATTTCTAGCTGAATCTAGCTTTTTAGCTGCTTTAAATAAATAAAAATAAATATAATACATAAAACTGTACTGTTTGCTTTTTGTCTGTTTTCCTGGCTAAAGACAAAAGGAAAAAGTTCAATAAATAAGCTAAAGTGAATACATAAGTGTGTGTGCAGTATAAATTGTCCAATGAGAGAACATTTTCTGGAGGAGTGAAGGCCCAAATTTTAAATGGTATACGGGTGTGAATTCAGGAGGTGGACAGGGTGATCATTTTGTGAGGGGTTGAGATTTCATGAGGAGTGCAAAGCATAGATTTTGTCCTGGGTGTAGGCTAAAATTTGGGATGGGTATGGGAGGAACATTTTGGGAGGCGTGCGCGGCACACATTTTGGCAAAAAAAGGACTTTAATTTTGGGGAGGGATCTGGATTGCAAATTGTAGGATGGTTACAAGACTCAAACATCTGGAAGGACCTGGGATGCAAATTTCTGGAGAGGGTATGAATGAAAATTTCAGGAACACAGGGCTCAAGTTTTCAGAATGGTTTAGGGTGTCTATTTTGAGAACAGAGGAGTGCTATTTTAAGCAGTGCAAGGGGTAGATGTCAATCTTGTCAGATGGTTGGTGGCTTACTCTTAACATATTAAAGTTTTTTTGATAATGAGAAAATCAGTACTTTTTAACATAGGTGTAGAGATATTACATGAATGAAAATTTGGTAGTTTTTTTTTGCAATTTACTGTATTTCCCCAGGATAGCCCAGCTGAGATGTATGGGTGCCAGAACATGGGGAAAAGTGTTGGGGGGTGCTGAAGTAATTACAAAAGAGACAATGATTGCTTCCCTTCTGACCTTGCATGCATTAAAGGAGCACTTTGAATGATCTTGGGCAAAAGTGAGGGGGGATGCTGCAGGCACCCCCCCCTTGCCTAGAGGTTCCGGCACCTATGGCAACATCTCATTTTTAGTGGGATCCTGCTTCTAACCATTTTCTGCAACTGGGTATACTGCAGCACTAAGAGGTTAAATGACTTGCCTAAAATCACACAGTGAGTATTTGGCTCTAGTGGGGTTTGAATCTCTGATTTCTCAGTTCCCAACCCATACTCTAACCGTTAGACCCTACTGCCTCTGTGGTAGTTTGGACATGTATGATTGTAGTACAAAAAGCACATGAATCTGCAATTCCCTTTAACCAATCAGAATGCTTGATAAAATCTTTTGCAGTTGACGGTGAGGAGAGAGTTAGAGAAAAGAGACCTGGAAATACTGCAAAAGTGGACCAAATTGTGGCAACTGAAGTTTTTTTTTTTTTGTATAGTCTATTTCTGCACACTACCCTCGAGGCGTCTCTCAGGGTCTCACTGACAGCCACCACACTCAACCGCCCACCTGAACTGGCTGCTCTGGGGACTACATTGGGTATGCGAGATCTGGAGCTCTCCTGGCCCCACGGAGAGACCCCCAGACCCCAAGGAGAATCGGAGAGTCAGACGGTATTGGATGTGTGGCGGGTCGGCTTGCCAGAGATCGCCGTCACTTCACCTGAGGGCAGAGGGATTTTCTGCGTGTTTTCCTCCCCTGAGGTGCAGACGTGCAATGATGCCCTGCCCAGCATGCGCACGCTCCTGTACACACCCGGAGGACATCTGCTGCTGCCCCAATCCCCATGCCTCCGCGTCATGCACTGCAGTGCCCCCAGCCTCCGCCAGGGGTTGCTAGCACAACAGAAGAGCTCCTAACCCACCCCAGGACTAAGACAGCTGTCTACGGATGCTCAATCTTAGTCCTTCCCTGCCAACCCCCGACGACCCAGGCTCGTTCCTGAACCTGGGTCGCTGGCATGGCGCAAGGTGCGGCGTCCAGTGCCTCAACCCTCAGTGCCACCAGGCCGGCTGGCAATTAAAGTTTAACATAAAAAGTGCAAAGTGTTTCAGACTGGTAAAAGAACCCTAAAATAGCCTACTGCATAATGCAGATAACTGAGCAGAGAGCCTCAGAGACCGTCATTAATGAAGTGATATCTTCAAATCCACTGCTCAGAGCAACGATGTGCATGGAAATGCTAACAGTATGCTGGGATGCATAGGAAGAGGATTGGATAGGTAAGAGTTAGGAGGTGATACTGCCCCGTACAGGTCTATGATAAGGTCTCACCTGGAGTACTGCTTGCAGTTCTGGAGTCCAAATCTCAAGAGAGCCAGGTACCACACAGATACCATACGAAGGATGGCCAATAAGGTGATCCTGGCAGGGCAGCAGGGGAGGCTGTAAAAGGAAAGGCTGGCAAACCTTGACACATATAAACTGGGGGCCAGGAGGGAAGGGGGAGATGTGACTGAGGCATACGAGTTCTTGCAAGGAATCAACAGGGTGCATTGTAAGGACTTGTTTATGAGGAATGAGGGCACAGTGGCTACAGGAGATGGATGGAGACTGGTAGGTAGGGAGAGTCAGGAAGGACGTGAGGAAGTTCTTCTGAATGGAGCAAGTGATGGCCAAATGGAACAGACTGCTCACAAAGGTCAGTGAAGCCATGGCGGTGACAGGGTTTAAACTCAGGTGGAACAGATGTAAGAAAATAGTACCTACAGGCAGAAGAGGAGGGAGAGAGGGGGATACCTGGGGAGAAGGGTGATGATCAGCCGCTAGGCTACCGTATCTCTAAACCCTGCAATCCAGTCCGGTGCTAGGCCAAACACAGATCAAGGCAGGGAAACGGGCAGACTAGATGAGCCTCTGGGTCATTTTCTGCTTACACAATTTATGTATCATAATATTGATGAATATGCAATTTAAATACTTACGAATATGTAATTAGATGTAATACGTGGAACATATTTTTCCATGTTCCATTCTTCAAAGGCCTTTTTGCTTGTGAACTACAGTGGCTATGTTTTTTTAATGCATGCTGCAGACATGTTGGTTTCAGCTATGGTGGCCCCATCTCACATGGTTTGATAATGGCATCCAGTATACTTTTTTTAAAGTGGACTACCATAATTTAATCTGACCTTCCTTCTACCTCCTTGCTCTGATAATTTGACTTTAAGATTGTAATCACAGTCTTCCCATCGGCACAGTGGTTGGATTTCTACTTGCAGCGCCAGCGACCCGGGTTCGGGAATGAGATCGGGGAGCTGGAGGGCCAGCCGGCGGAGGAGGCTTGAGCATTTCAGGGACAGCTCATCTTCTCCAGGAAGGGAGGGGGATAAGTGTCTCGGTGCTTGACTGGCCCCAGGCAGACGCCTGGGACATAGCAAGCACTGAGGCAGACACAGTGGGGAGGACGTCAGGGATGTCAGTGCTATGTGGCTTGATGTCAGGGCACTTGTGACATCCACAAGAAAAGAGAGAAAATGCTTTCCAGCTCCGAGGAGATGGAATGCCGGAGCTAGACCCTGATGTACTTCCACCTGCCTGGCTGCCTGAAACCCGACGCGACAAAGAAGTGTTTGGGGTGTACGGGCCCCACCTCATCCCTGCCTGGGTGAAAAACCATGGCTCCATGGGGGGGGGGACAGGATGGACCAGATAAGGTGGATAGAAGGGGTGGACTCCATGGCGCTGCTGAGGAACCAGAGGTTGAGGGGTGTAGGGGGGAGATAAAACAAAAATTGTAATCGCTGATGTTTTATTATATACATTTATGAAAATTATGAAAATGTTACTCAGAGATGTATCTCTCTCCCAAACCCCTGTGTTTCTTTTTTCTTCCTTTTCTCCTTTACAGGTGTGATGATGGTTGAGCACAGATTTCTGCACAGGCATTGTTCAATGTTTGCTCTTGACTTCACCTGCCTCCGCTGGCTTCTGGAATTATTTCTGTTATGGAAGCTACGGTTCAGTACTTCTATGCCCCTACCTGTTTGTAGGCAGTAGTTTACTTTATCAATAAGGAAGACATATTTAATTTGTTTACATAATGACATGTGCTGCAGAAAATGTTTATTATATATTTTCTTTCAGATTCAGCCTATTATGGTACTTAAGACTTCTACTCCACAAAATATAATAAATATGATTAATTGTGGTGATATCTCTCCCCCCTCCCCACCAACTTGATTTTACATTTTTAAAGGGAAAAAGGGTACTACAAAGAATATCAATGTATTTATATTCTGAAGCTGATTAAATGTTTATATAGTAACGGTGGTACCTGTAAACTTTTTTGTTACAATTATGTATTAACCTACATGCAGTACAACAATTTTGTATGCCAAAATGCTATTCTTCCCATGTTGTTATTATGATGGTTGTTTTGTATTTCGAATATTTTATTTTTTTTGCTGCATTAAAATGCATTGGCTCTTTGCTACCCCCACCTCCTTCTCCCATACGTATTTGATTTGGCTAAACATAGACTAAGAAATGCACTTGGACTTGAATTTGGGACCATTGTGATGTCATTTCTGGGAAAGCATCATGGGAGTGAGGTAACAACTTTTGTATTAACAAATCAATGTCACCTGATCTAAGGGGTACATAAGTGACGTGAACTGAGCATACTATTACTCGCTGAGGAAGCTCCAGTGAGCGAACTGCTGGAGCATTGTGCCTCTGTGTGGGCAAGTTGTTCTCTTTAAAATGCCATTTATAATTTTATTTTGGTATTTCTACCTACAATAAATGTTTTGTTAATGGATACAGCTTTCTTATGGATTTCCTTTGATTGAATGCCTGTGGGCCAAACTGCATGCGATATTGCTGTTTTGAACTGTTGTTTGGGGCTGCTTACCCCATATATGTATCACCTCCCTACCAGTGAGCAGTGTACTTTTTGTCAGCGTTAAAGTGGATTACAATTAAAAATTTTGCAAAAAAAATGTCAGAATGCTAGATTGCCATGTTGGGCTACCAAATACGTTATGCTACTAGTCCTCTCATCTGCAAATTATAAATGTGATTTACTCAGTCCTAGACTGTTACAAGTAAACGTTAGTGTTGGTAGTTACCTACTTTGCATGGTCTTCAGATTTGTATTTAGCCTTTCAATGGCCTTATTCACCTCTGGACACAGCTGGAAAGATTTAAATAGATAAAAAACAGTAAATGAAAATGGACTACGAGTATATATTGCTTTGTGTATATTATTTTAATCCCTCAGAATAACATGTAATGTGTAATTAACTGTGGATGCCTTGACCTGTCCTAGTTGCTTTGTACGGTTCTCCTCTATATATTTGTAAGTCTGTTGTATTGGATATTTCAATCCCCCTTTGAAAACCCTTATCATGACTGGGGACAGCTAGTGGCAATCACAGAATTTCGGGCTAGCCCAGTCAGCCCCTCCCCCCACCATGTCCCTCACCCAATCCATGGCCGCCACTGCAGACACAGTGTGTCTTCTGATGAGTGACTGTCTGCCTGGTTAGTAATTATAATGTCCCAAGGCCATACCGTACCATAGCATACCATGCTACTAGTTAAGTATAATGCAGAATCTATTCGCTCTGAGACAGACTGCCACGAGGGAGCGCGCAATCCTGAAGGAGGGGAGGAGCAGGAGCACTATAGTGATATTATGCAACCAATAACATCGCTATGATGCTCCAGCTCTGCCCCTCTCTCAGGATTGTGCGTTCCCTCATGGCAATCTCTTTCAGATCGGATAGAATTTGGTTAATAGTGATTCAGAGCTGGTCATATTTCAGAGATTAACGATCACGCTGGGGGATGGTGGCTCCTAGGCGCAGCCAAGGCCACTTCATCCAGCCGGTCATTAATCTCGAGGAAATGACCAGTTTGAGGTCATTATTGTGATTATAAGTCTAATCACAATAATGGCTTCTTTATAAAGACGTTTACTTTTTCTGTGGCAGCAGGGGGAGCACAACAGTGGGAAATGCAGAGCGGGTGCCGCGACGGTCATGTCTAAGAGATTTCAGACCGGTGTGACAACCAATCACAGATGGCGCTGCCATCATGAATAATTAATTAGACTTATAATCTGCATTATACTTAATTAGTAGTACTGTATGGTATGGCCTTATGTTATTTACTATACAGTATGTCCTTAGACTCACAGTTTTACTTCATTACTTACTGAGCAGACAGTCACTCATTAGAAGACACACTGTATCTACAGTGGCAGCCACGGCTAGGCGAGATACATGGAAGTGATTGCCAGTTCGAATACTATGATTGCTACTAGCTCTCCTTCTCAATCAAGGTAAGGTCATGGGGGCTGAAATCCACAAAAAAATATAAAAGAGAACAGGAGTTGGGCTAGGGTGGGGTACTAGCAGTAGTAGCACTTATTTAATACAGCACCCTTTCCAATGGGCTCAGGACATCTTATAATTATGTACTGTATAACAAAGTGAGCAGACAATAAAACACAATACTTTCACCAGAGAAATTATTTAGCAATGAATAGATACAGATAAAATAACCAGCAGCAGCAGGTAGAAATAAGTTTCAGGGGATTATTCACAAGGCCATAAATGTCTCCTTAATTTAGTCCCAGAACTCACACATGAGTCAAAATGTTCTATGCTTAACCTTATTCAAAATGGCCACCTGAGGCTGAGTGAGTGAGTGAGTGAGTGAGTGAGTGAGTGAGTGGGTTGAATTTCAGACCCCTCTTAAAGGCCTCTACCAAGGGAGCCTCCTTCAAAACTCTCAGGAGAGTTTTCCAAATCACTGGAGTAGCCATCTCAAAAACTCGGGCACCCGAAGATTTCAACCTGGCCCTGGGAATATCCAGGAGGCCCACATCAGTGGAGCAGAGAGGACTCAAGGAGAGGAGTTCAGCCAGATAGTGTGGGCCCAATCCATGCAGGACTTAATAGATTAGTAACCTAACCGTGAAGGTAAATCACCACTTCACCAGCAGCCAGTGCAGTTCATGATTGACTGGGCTGGGGTCACATGGCACTAGCTTGGTAGGCCAATCAGTAACTTTGCTGTTGCATTCTGCACCAGCTGCAGGCATCATAGGACACCTCCATTAACCCCAAGGTACAGTGCATTGCAGTGGTCAAGTCCGGACGTCACAAAAGCATGCACTAGCGTTGCCAGGTCTTCAGAGGGGACAAGGGATTTTATTTGGCTGATGTTCCTGAGATGGTAAAAGCCACTCCGGACTGCTGCTGATACCTGAGCCTCAAATGTTAGCCTGTTATTCAGAATGACCCTTGGATTTGTACCTTCACAGAGGCCTGCAGCCTTGAGGACCTGAGCATAAAACACATTACTTCTTTGGACATCACCTCGCCCCCTCTCCTTGGCCTGGATTGATCACCTATGCCTCAGTCTTGTCTGGGTTCAGCTTGATGCCATCTAATCCTGGATCTTAGCCAGACATGTATATCAGCACTCTCACTGCATCATGTATCCCAGGTTTGAAAGACATGTACAACTTGGTGTCATTTGCATACCAGTGAAAACCCAGACTGCACCGCCTAATGATCCAATCCAGGGGCAGTGTGTATACTGCAAACAATATGAAAGATAGCACCAACCCCTGGAGAATGCCACAGGGTAGGGGTGCTGGGTGTGAGGAGAAATGTCCCATTGCTATCCTCTGCATCCTATCCCTAAGGTAGGACTCAAACCAGCAGATGACTTTGCTGGTGAGCCCTCCGTACACCTTTAGTCAGTGCAACAGTAATCCATGGTTCACAGTATCAAATGCTGATCAGAGATCAAGGAGAACAAGAATCAATCATTCCCCTCTATTGCTCACCATGAATAGGTCATTATGCACCCTGACTAGTACTGTTTCGGTGCTATATCTAGACCTACATCTGGACTAGAGGGGCTCAAAGATGTCATAGGTCGTGAGGTGTTCCTCAGGCTGCAGCACCAAAATTTTCTCCATAATCTTACCAAAAAAGGACAGATTAGAGACTGGGCTATAAGCTGCCAGATTGTCTGGGTTCAATGATCCCTTTTTCAGAAGGGATCTTGCCAATGCATTTTCCAATGTAATGAAAAACAAAATCCTTCGACAATTAACACCGGACAATCCTAGCAAACACCAGACCCAGTAGCTCCACATTACTCACTAGGAACTGCACTGGGCCTGGTTCCAGTTCACAAAAGGTGGGTTGCTGTTGTCTCCTAGCAGAGTGCCAAGAAATTAAATAGCTTTATCACTGGCAGTTTCTGGGGAACCGGGGAAAGGGGGACGTGCAGGGTGGGGAGAAGTTTTTAAAACTTTATTTGTTTTTTTGTTACAACATTGGCCAAATATCAAATACCACCAGTGGTGGGCCTATTATTTGTTCACCCCACCCAAATAACAGGCTATTATTCATGATATTCAGGAAATAGTAATCATTACTTCACACCCCTAGTATCCAGTGGCATCCAGCTTAAGTGGATACTATCCGAACCCAAGTAGGACAAATTCCTGCCAGGTGTAAAGGACAGATACAGCTGGAGATCATTAGCAAAGCAGTGAAGTTCCACACTGTATTGCCTTATTAGCTGCCTCACAGTGGAAGCATATACACTGCGAACAAAACAAGAGTAAGGACAAGCCCTTGAGGCATATCGCAACCAAACGGCAATCGGGCACAACTGGCAAGAAGCGGTCTTTATAAAGAAAACATGCGTTGGGGTGATCCTGATGGCTCAGGGTGGTGTGTAGATCTACAATGCTGAACCCGTGTCTCCTCATATTGGTGGCCCAAGGATCAAGCATGCTGTCAGCGCCAATGTTGACTGACTTGGGGAGAAAGGCGCTGCCTTCCTACTCCCATGGAGACACGTGCCTCCTCCACAGGAACACCGTGAAGTTAGAGGGGCTGCAGTGCCAGTGGGAGATGGGAGGTAGAAAAGCAGGTGCAGAAAATGCTGGAAGCTGTCAGCGTGCCAGTCCCTGGTACACTTAGGCCCTACACATCACTTAACCACTGACCGCACTGCAGGGATGCCCCTAAAAGCCCTGCTGCAGGGTGGCAGCCACAGTGCAAGCCAATTGAAATTAGAGATGTTGGGTCTGGGGGACTGCATGAGACCCGAGGTGAGGAAGTCATCAGGGGGAGAACATTTGTTTTTGGTTACTCCTTTTCAGTCACCTCAGCCAAGGCCCTCATCTGCTGCTGACACCCCGCTTACAGCTGCATGACCATCCTGAGCCCCAGGGGGTCCCCTTACCTTTTTCGTGGTTTACCCTTCATGACAGGTTTTTTTGATTACACCATCTTCCCCTCTAGTGACACAAATTTGGTGGCAGAGAACCCCTCCATGCTAGACAAACAGGTGACACGCAGCCGGAGCATGCCAAAGCTTCAACGTGTCAGGGCAGTGACATTTTTCCCATATTCTCCTTCCCCTTGAGTACAGGCACAATGCACGACTGGATGCATGCAGCAGGTGTGCACAGAATGTGGTTACACATTTCCCCAGCCACTGCCATCCCCAAGTTGCCTGCACCAACTGAGGGGCCTCCAGCTGGTGCTGGCATGGTGGGATATGGATAACTTCCCACCCCGAGCGGGCAAGTGCCCAGTCGGTCCTCAAGCCCTCCAGGCTTGCTCCCTGTGTCACATGCAGTTACTCTGCCACTGTGCCGACACGCCTGCCTGAGAAAATTCTAAACTAAAAAAAAAAGCTAACATTTGTCACAAAACTTACATTGTTATTGAGCATATTCTGAATATGATTTTGTAGGAAAGACCTGATCTCGGCACCAAGGAAGCTGAGGAAAAGAAGATGACTGTTATTCATGAAGCCTTTATGTTCAGTGGCAACAGATTTACAGAAACATTACAAACGCTGTTCCCATTGCTTGGAACAGCTTTCCCACCTCATTGACTTCCCTCTTCAAGTCCTGCCTCAGATTTTAAGACTATTCCTAATCCTTTCTACCTCCTTGCCTAAATGGTGTCCTTCTCTGCCTCTCTGTTTCTATTTTGTATCTTTTCTTTTTAACCTTTATTGCTGCCCCTCCCAAACATCGGGTGATGCAGGGCTCTCCAACCTTTGGGGGGGGGGGCAGCCTGGTGTCCTTTAGGTTATGTGGGACCACAGGTGTAAGAAAAATATAGTGACTCCCTAATTAATTCTGTCACTTGAGTAGCATTATTGTCCACATCGGAAATGTCCAGTCAAGCAGTAGGGGTTTATTAAACAAGTTCATAAACTTCCCTTTTGTTATCTCTCTGCCGCTCCCACAAGGGAGGCAGCACAGTGTGTCACAGATAACTGAGGCAGATGGTACACAGATGAAATGCTGGCACTGATTACTGTGATGTTACTGCACCCTTTCCTCATTTACCAGATCCCAAGGCAGACAAGTTTAACCCCCTTCCCCTCTACCCTCCACTAGGAGGAGGTGGATTAATACCAAAACTCTGTGTTGTCAATATTAGAGCAGTGCAGCAAGTGTAAAATTAATAAAGGGTTAAGGTTTCCATTCCAGTAAGTTTGTGGGAAGAGACTAGGACCCCAGATGGTTAACCTAGCCACCACCGAACCCTTGCCAGCAACAGGAGAGAAATGTGCTGTAAAAAAAGTAGGGGGAGGAGCAGCTGCCGTTTTGGTTACAGGTCTCTGTGGAGCCTTGTGAAAGGGAGTTTGGTCTGGGGGCCTGGGAAGCTGCAGCTACTTCTGGAGTCCTCACCGCAGGAAGATAAGAACAGGCTGTAGACAGCAGATTGAGGGTGACCAGGATGAAACAGGGCCAGCAGGACAGATCTTGCGAGGAATGGCTTAAGGCACTTGCTTGAAACCTAGATGGGAGAAAGACTTTCAAATTCCTAAAAGGAATAATTAAGGTGAACTGTGTGAAGTTATTTAACATAAGTACAAACTCAGGGTCACAGGGGCATGAGTGGAAACTCACAGGAGGAAGATTCAAGAGGGATCTGAGGAAGTATTATTTTACAGACAGGGTAGTGGAACCTTGGAACAGTCTGTCAGCCAAGGCAGTATAAGCCAAAACCATAAATGATTTCAAGTATGGCTGGGACAGAGTGAAGGCTATAGTGGCTACTCAGGGCATTAGTAGCAGGGAAAAGATTAGGGGGAGGATAGTGAGGGCTAGGATCCTGGATGACATTTAGGTCCCAGGGATAGATACAGAACCATGGGCAGACTGGATAGACTTTTGGGGCCCGATTCCAAGTCGCATTATGCATGGCGCAAGGTGATGTGCCCCAAACCCCACAGTGCAAATCGCACCTTACACCATGTGTTACGCAAGTCAGGATTCCAGGTTGCGGCATGAGCCACGCCGCACGCGGGTTGTGCCAAAGGTGGGATATGCCACCCACTATGCCCACAACCCACTGTGGCATGGTGCAAGGGTAGGTTATGGCAGCACCTGTGCCCTATTCTAAATGGGCAGCTGCTGTAACTCACCTACGCCATTCCAAGTCCAGATATGGTGCTGCAGGGTTAGACCAGCACTTAACTGGTCTGAGGGGTATCCGTCTTGGCAAAACAACAGATGCTCCCCGCTGCAGCGCTGCATATGGCACATTGCCCGACCCCATGTACCCCCCTCAGCGCAGTGTTACCCCCAATCCCCCCGATAGTCGGGAGCCCCCGGGTCCAGTTTATGCCGCGGCTCCCCCATGCACCTGTGCCACTCTGGCCAGCCCCTCAACATCCCGGGGATTGTGGGAGTGTTACAGGTGGGGAAGGCTCTGGGGGAGTTAAATACGGGCTGCAACTTAACGGCACCAGGTCCGTTGCACCATTCCCTGTGCGCAGTCCCCGCGGCTGCTGCAAGTCGAGATCACAGGTGCCGGGACCCGCCTGTCTTGGAATAGGGCGCAGGGTCCCTGGCGTAGCGCCACATGGTGCAACTCATATACGCCCATGAGTTATGCCATGTGACTCGGAATCAGGCCCTTGGTATTTTTCTGACAGCACTGTCTATGTTTCTATGCAAGGACTATAGATCTGGGTGCTTGTTCTACTGTAAGAAAGTCCCAGGGCTAGCTGCAGAGGGAGAGAGAGAAAGAAAGCTGGGATCCATCAAAGGAGTGTGTACTCCAGCGTGGAAGTGAAACTTCAGAGTCACAGTGTGACGGCTCCAGAGAGAGCAGGTGTGGGTTATGGGGCTGCCCTGTGTTGTATCTGCAACTGAGCCAGGGCAGTGAGCAGAAAATAGTTTCTCTAGTGGGGAAAACTCTGTCTGAAAGACAGCTACTGTGCTGAGCCTGTGGGCATGAATATATTTATGTATGTATGTATTTGAAAATTGGTGACTGAAAAGCATAGCGAGCCAAGACTCATTTCTAGGCATAATCCAAGGAAGGAGGAACAAGGGAGAACAAATGATACAGCATGTCGGCATGGAAGATCAGTGGTGCTACAGACAACTGACAATAATAACTTGAGCTAGCTGAACATTACGAAAACATATACAGGGATACAGACTTTAAACTATACAGGGATACAGACTTTAAACATATACAGGGATACTTTATACTGGGATTAATATTGCCTTCCCCCACTCTGGAGCCTCGCCCCTTCTTCCATCGGTCTCTTGCATTCCCCAACTTCCCTTAAGCATCAGCTTAAGTTCATGCCCATCCCTCCCTGCGTCTGTCAACTCCGCACCTGACCTGCTTTTCCCCTTTACTCCCGTTCATGCCCCCTCCCCGGGATTGATCTCACTACTTGCAATGTTCTTTGCACCAAGTGTCTCAATCCTTTGTTGATTACATCTAGGAATATTTAGCATTTTGTGCAACAGCTGGCTGCTGCTTACGATGCACCTTCATACCATGTTTGCACTATTTTTGTTTGCATTTTACTTGTATTGTATTGCTCAATCCAGTTGTTATTGTTTTACTTATCCTTACCCTCACCCACAGGTCTCACCTGGAAATGAGCCTTGGTTCAGTGTGCCTTTCCCAGTTACCAAATTTTTAGATAGATAGATAGAGAGAGAGAGACAGGGAGAGAAAAACAAAGAAGTTTACTGCAGATAAGGAGCACCAGGCCAATCCAGTCTGCCCATTTACCCTGCCTGTATTTTGTGCCAGCTGACTACCTAGTCATCAGCTTTGGCTTTTCCTTCCCATCTCTGGGGTTCCCTTGTGCCTATTCCATGCATGTTTGAATCACGCCACTGTGCGCATTCCCACCACCTCCTGGGCAGGCTGTTCCATGCATCCACCACCCTTTCAGCGAAAAATAACTTTCTGATATTTCCCCTTAATCGGCCTCCCTCTCATCTCATGTCATGCCTGTGACAGTTTACTGGAACCCCTCCTATCCACTGGACATGCTCCTGCCTTTCTTTTTTCCCCCGTTTCAAATCTACTGCAGTATTAACTATCTGTTTTTATTTTTTGATCTCTCTGGACCTTTTTCACTTTTCTACCATGATGGGGTGGCCTCCTATCGTGGTATTCTCCTCTATTCTGCCCCGCTAATTTCCTCTGAGTTCAGGTGGAATAGGGTAATGTGCAGAAGGGTAATGCAGAACAAGGTATGATATTGGTATACCTTTGTTTTCACCCTTGGGTACGGTAATTCAGAGGTAAAGCTCGTTTTATTTTGGCTGTTCTCAGCATCAGGGTCCTAACCTGTTTTAATATGGCAGGGTCATTAGATAAAAGACATAATGTCCGATTGTAATTTTAGTATTCAAATCCCCCTGGGTACTGTGTGCACAGTCACTTCTTTATATTGTTTTCATGTCGCCATACCCCTGTACAGAGAATGCTTACCGAAGAGCTTGTCATCTCACTGCGATCATGATTTTATTAAACCGACCCTCCGGCAGTGAAAGTTTTTCCTCAGTATTGCTTCTGAATGGCTGCCACAGACGTTCGCGCACCACAAGCTGTGAGTGAATTCTGTGAACTGGTCCGTGAGTCTGGCACTCCTTCCCAGGCGCTCCCTACACTCCAGTGAACAGCTTCTCGAGCCCGTAGCGGAGAATTAGAGTCCGCACAGACAACGAGCACTATGGAGTAGGGGACGTTTAGCCTGGCAGTAAGAGACAATATTGAATTTCTTTTAAACGAAAGGGCAAACTAAAGCATGAAATAAATACATCCGGAGTATGGCAGGCATTGTCTCGGAAATTATGGGCAGCCCATAATAAGCTCAGATAGCCCATAATTTCCTAATGCCTGGATACACAGCCAGTTTCATGGGAAAATGTTATGCTTAGCGCTGTGCTTGTTAAGGACACAAAATAAAAGTATTTGCTAGACTAAGATGCTTAACAAGACATATAAAAAGGTAATGAGAATGTCTGCAGGTTTGAGCCCTTTTATCTGACCCCCATGTTGCCTGTTGAATGAACGGACCACATTAACGTTCTTTTAGGGCCAGCAGCCCCCTTGTGGGCTACTTTTATGGTGTATAATCCCTGTGAGGTGAGGTCATGTCAAGAGGGTGGAGACTACTCATTAAGTGACCCTTAGGTATTCTTTCATTTTCATTCATTGTTCTGGTATGATTCACATACCATAAGGGAGCTATTTTATAAATTGCATATAAACTGAGGTTCTGGTCTCTCTTGATGCCCCATATGTATGTATTAGCACAGGATAATTTCTGAATTAGTGCTAGGGGGTGGATCAGGTGACTCATGATGTCACTGTATTTTACTCATAAAAGGCTCTCGGTTTGGATGTATGGCAGATAGGATTTGAGCACAGAGGACAGTGGTCACGCTGAAGCCAGAGCAAGGACCACTCTGTGGCAGCTATAAGATTGAGTGCTGAAGTTCAGTTAGAACTTAGGATGCTGTTTATTTGCGTTTATCTCTGAGTTATTTCATTTTCTTTTATTTAATTTTGTGGAATAAAAATTCAAGCACACAATTTGTGTGTGTGATTCAGAAAAGTCTGTGTCAAGAGTTGTCACTACCCACACCCACTCACAATGTCCTCTTGTCCTTGAACTCCTTTTATACTGGAAACAGTTTTTCTCTTTCACCTTATTTATGCCTTTGAGATATCTGAATGTGTGTCATATCGCCCCTCTCCCTCCTTTGCTCCAGTGTATACATATTGAAGTCCTTTAATCTGTCCTCATATGGCTTGTTCTGCAGACCCTGCACCGTCTTAGTTGCCCTTCTCTGTACTGTCTCCATCTTGTCAATGTCTTTTCTCAGATATAGCCTCCAGTACTGCACACAGTTTTCCAGATGGGGCATCAACAGTGTTTTGTACAGTGGAATCATTACCACCCTCCTGCAGCTTGTGATACCCCTTGCAATACACTCCAACATCCCCTGGCCCTCCCAACTGCCTTTGTGGTCTGCTTGGTGGCTTTTAGGTCATCTGTTAGTATGGCCCCCCGAATCTCTTTCTTCCCTGGTGCTTGTAAGCAACTTCCCTCACAACGTGTAGCTCTCTCCATGGTTCCTGCTATCCAAATTCATGATTTTGCACTTCTTTGCATTAAACCTCAGTTTCTACACTTCTGACCATCTCTCCTGCTTTTCTAGATTTTTCCTCATCTTATCCACACCCTCTGTAGTACCTACTCTGTTGCAGATCTTAGTGTCATCTGCAAATGGGCACACCTTCCTCTCTAGCCCATCTGCAATTTCACTGATGAAGATGTTGAAGAGGACTGGCCCCAGAACTGACCCCTGAGGTACCCCACTGATGACTGCCATTTCTTCTGACTGGGTTCTGTTTACCACAACCCTCTGTTTTCTGTCACACAGCCAGTTACCAACCTAATTTACCAGCTTTTGGCCTACTCCTAGGCCACCCAGCTTGCTTTTTTTTTTTTAACTCTGTTTATTCCTCCATCTCGTGGAACTCTCTCAGGCATCCTCCTAGGCTCCTAACTCTACCTCCGTGCCTGTGAGGCCTCCTAATTCCTGGCACCATCCTGGCTATTCCCCCCCCCCGCTCTGAGCTCCCCAAGGTAGGGCCACCCTATCTGTCCAGGGTGATCTATCTAGAATTCAGGCTGGGATGGGCTCAGCCCAGGAGAGAAGTGCAACCAGCGGTGGAGTGTGGTCGGGAGAGTGGAGGTGCCATCACCTATCAACAAGGTGTTTTTTTTCTTTAGTTACACCCCAGACATGGTACGTGCAATGCTGTACAGTCCGCTACGTGAGTGCTCCCACTCATGTCCGGAAGACAGCCACCCAGCGTCTACCCTAATTGTAAGCCCTTATGTGTTGCAGGGCCTCCGGTCTCCACCGGGGGCCACTGATGCGCCGGGCTACCCCTGGATCCCTCCCTGAGAAAGGAAAGCAGTCCTCTGGATGCTTGATCCTCTCTCTCTCTCTCTGTCCCCTGCCGACCCCCGGCAGACCGGGCTTATTCCCGAACCCGGGTCGCCAGCGTGACACGAGGTGTGGTGTCCAGCGCCTCAACCCTCAGCACCACCAGGCCAGCTAGGCTACCTAGCTTGTTCACCAGCCTTCTGTGTGGAACAGTGTCAAAGGCCTTGCTGAAATCAAGGTAGGTGACATCAACTGCACCCCCTTGGTCCATCTCCCTGGTCACCCAGTTAAAGAAGTCTATTAGATTAGTTTAACAGAACCTTCCCACTGTGAATCCATGCTACCTTGGATCCTGTGCTCCTATGGATTCCAGGTGTTCCACAATCCTTTCTTTAAAGAGTGCCTCCATAATTTTACCCATTGCTGATTGATTAATTAACATACCCACCCTGAGATATCAAGAATCGTTAAATAGATCCAGGGGATATGAAGTAGTGACTTGGTATGAACTGTATGTAAACTCCATGGTAAAACAGTTTGTCAAAGACTGAGGTTTATATAGGTTAAATACACTGTTCACACCTTCAACAAGGAAGATCTGTCACAGAGTTTCCTTCTACCAGTAGTTGTCTATGGTATCGTGTTCTATTATTCTGCTGGGGAGAAATTGCTGTCCAGAGTGAGGACCCTACATAATCAGGTGGCAAGATCTGCAGCACAATCTTCATGTTGCACCCACCATTGTATACCTTGTGGTGAAACAGACTGGCTTTCGTTGGACCAGAGATATTTGATACAGATAGGGATTCTCGCTAAGAAGGTGACCTTGGGTCGTGGTCCCACTTAATTGCATTCCATTTTCAAAAGCCATGTTAACTCTGTTTCAACCCATTCATCTATGTCTTGTCAAGTCTCCATACCAGCAATGAGGACTACTACTAGTCAAAAGGTCAGAAAAATGATTTTCTATAACCTGCCTGCATTCTACAAGTGACTACCAATTTCTTTAATCAGTACCAGTACCTCTGTACCATGGTTTAAACTTGTTCTTAAAAATGATCTTACCGCAGACTATCATTGTAAATGTTTCCTTAATTAGAATTTGTTCTTTTTTCATTTTGTTGCATATTTATTTACAATACCCACTGTTTCGTTGTAAATATGTTGTATTAAAATGTGTTTTTATCATGCCTTGTCATCTTGCTGTATATATTCCGGTGCTGTATGTTTTATGATCCGCCCTCTTGTGTCTGCTCTTTCTTTGTAAAATGTGCCTCGACCCCGGGTCGATTCTGAAAAAGGGACTGTAATTGTCTCAGTGGACTTACCCGGTCACCAACACTCAAATAAATAAATAAGTAAATATTTGTGTATTGTTTAACTTGTGTAACCATTTGTATGTTCAGTTGTTTTATGTTCTGGTCACCCATGAAAATGGGTGCTTGGTCTATGGACTTAAGAGATTTTAAGTAAACAAAACAAACTTGGGATAAACAAAAGGACACTGACCGACATGGCACTGAGTATAGTCTATGCTTAGCAAAACATTCATCGATCCCCACCTGTGATGTTAAGCATACATTGAACAGGCACATGGGTATCATTAAAAGGAAGAATCACTCAGAGAGGGTAGGGGAAGCTGGGGGGGGGACACATAGGGCCCCTTGCCATCACATAGGTAAGAAGGGTTAGGGCAGACTGGAAGGGCCTTGCAGTAGCTTTCTACTGACAACATCTGTGTTTCTATCTTAATTGTGTTCCCCTTCCAAACACAATGTAGAGAACTCTCCTACCTTTTCCTTGGTGACAGTTGCCTTATGGACCCAGACGATTGCTTCAGTCTCCTGTCACCTCTGGCTTCCTCAGCTTCAACTTATGCTTCTCGGGACTTCTTCTCACTCAATTCCCTTCTCCAACAAACCCCTTTTCTCAGACATCCCACTGAGGCCCACATACCATACGGCCACACACCTTGGGGGTGTACCACCTGGATCACTGCCCTCTCTAGGGAAACCCTTTGAATATTCTGCATAGGCCTGTTTCAACACCCTCCATTCCCTCTGATTACATGGGTAAGAGCATCTAATGATTGCATCCCTCCCTGGCCTTGCCAGGCACCAGATGTACTGTGAGAGCCCCTGCCTTGACTCTAAGGTATGGACTCACTGCAACTCTCTGCATGAGAATGACCAACTCTCCTGTCCCAGGTGACAGCCCATACCAGAACTATCATGTCCAGATCCCAGCACAGACACTGCCAGTCGGATGAACTACCTCCTTGCCTGCTCTCCCTGGGAACATACTGGACCCCCATGTGTCGTGCTATGTAGGCAAACATACTGTGGTGCTTTTCCTCCAGCCATCATCTCACCTAGAGAGGGTCTTGACTTGCTCCTTGCCAGCAGGCCTAGTCCCCAGGCCATGATGCCCTCCCTAGTAACGGGGCTTACACAAGTTCCTCACCTCCACTCGTTTGGTCTTCCCACCATACCACCTCCATATGGGCCTTTTTTTACCTCTCTGAAGTAGCCAGCAGCCAACTAAGATTCCATGCAGGAAGAAGTGAAATAGCACTTTCATTGTTAAGTACATGGCAAGCTGTATCAGTAAGGCATACAGGAAAACACTCTCGATGTTGCAGTTAAAGGAAAACTAAAGCTCGCCCATTGGTGCAGCAGTAGCACTACTGCCCGCAACCCTGCTGACCAGGGTTTGGGAGTGAGTCTGGGTTGTTGGGGGTTGGCCGAAGGGAGGAGGTCTCAGTGTCTCATCAAATGCTCTCTCTTCTGAGTGGGGGGGGGCTGTCACATCACCCTGTTACTGCTGCCTGTGGATGTATGAGTGGCAGCACAGGACTCGTGGTGTGGGGAAGGGGAGGATGCAATTAAAGGGACTTGGCCGAGACATGCGTCAGCAGGTCTACAGCTTGGACTTATGCTCTTTGTGCCAACATCCTCAGGGCATGGTTTTGGGAGAGCAACCTAATGGTAAAAGGCCCCCACTGCTGCACTGCATGATCCCTGACAGATGGAGGGGGGATAGAGCACGGATGGCTGGTATAACCGCCACTGAGCCTGCCAGCACTGGAAAATTAAATATGTCTAAAAAAAACACAAAGGAAAGCTAAAGGCTAAATTTACAAAAAAATACATTGTGCAGATTGTTTTGATTTGTAGATGTACTCCTAGTAAAATGTTATTTCATTTTATTGTCTACTCAGGATGCATCACTGTCACATGGGACAGGAGGCATTGTGGGAAGAAGAAGAGCCATAACAAATGCTAACATGGAGATCTCCCGGGGCCATAAAACCAGCAAGAAAATGTAGAAAACAAAAATCTCCTTTCTACACATAAAGGGAGCAACTTATTAGGAGTACATCTATAAATCAAAACACTCTGCACAACATATTTTTATGTTGTCTTGCATATGCACAACCAACATCTTGTGGTAGTAGCACATTCAGAGGTGTGTCAGTGTTGTGGTGAATGCAGGGAATGCTTTAGTGGGTGCATCCCTCAGCCACGGAGTTAAAGGAAATCTGCCGCTCCAATGAGGTGCAGTTTACTCATTGGAGCATCAGATAACAAGGCTCTGTTATGTACCTTTCCTGGCGAAACATTTCAATAAATATGGTGACTCCTGCCGCTCGCCACACAATCCCCACAAAGCCAACATCAGGGATGCCCAATCCCCATGTCTGTATGTCTCCCCTCCCAGTTCAATTTGCTTGCCAATGGGGGTACCCAATCCCCATCGGCATCATGTCCCCCCCCCCCGCAAACACTTTCTTTGACAACAGGGGTGCCCAATCCCTGTCGGCATCATGTCCTCCCCTAAATTCACGGCACACTGGGAGCCCACCTCAGTGTGCCCAAAATCTTTATTTTTTTACCTGTAAATGAAGAAAACTATACCACAAAGTCTGGTTTCTTTTTTTTTTTACCTGTAAAAAGAAAGCGGTCCCTGGTCGTCCCGCCACGCCCCTCCCCAATCCACACCCACCCTCTGCAGACCACCTCCCCGCACCCCCCACTCCACACTTACCTCCCGAGAGCTGGTGCTGCGATCTTCTGTGGAGTGGGAACACATCTGAATTCTTGAAAAGCAGACTGGGAACTGAACAAAGTGCGGTAAGCTTTATAATGGCAGGCAATAGGGGGTTTCAACTTAAGCGGATATCTCAGCCATTTTGGGGCATTTTGGTACCAGATTTTCAACATGGGGTTCTTGGGACCCCACTTCATGAACACATGCACTGTCTTCTCGTTACTCGGTCCCGAAAGGTCATTTAGCGGTCATTGCGTGGAATCACCTTTCAGGAATGATTAATGAAATGACAGTGTCACTGTTCATATGGTGGGTCCCAAAAAGTCCATGTTGCAAATTTGGTGAAATAATTCCAAAACATGACTGCGTTATGAGCGTGTGCTGCGCAGTTTTCATGCACACACGTAACTTTAACAATTTTTAATATTTTCACTCCAGATTTTCAACATTGCCATTTTTTAACACTTCCTTATGAACAGTACCGCTGTCATTTTTCACATCCTCTCTGAAATGTGTTCTCGCACCTGTGGTGCACAATGGCACTGTCGTTGTGGGAAATCAACTTTCGGGACAGAGTAACTAAATTACAGTGCCACTGTTCATGAGGGGAGGTCCCAAAATGCCTATGTTGAAAATGTGGTTAAACAAATCCCCAAAATAATTGCATTATGGGCATGTGTTGCGCAGTTTCTATGCATGCTCTTGACTTCACCAATTTTTCATATTTTCACTCCATATTTTCAGCATTGCCATTTTTTTACACCTCCCCATGAACAGTACAGTTGTCATTTTTCACTAAATAGACACCTGACTATTTTAGTTATTGTATGTTGATGTGTTAGTAATTACTGTCTACTTTTATAATAAAATATTCTGTTTGTGCAGTGAAGCAAGATTTGTTTTACTCTTTGCTTTTCACACTGCTAGTAAAAATAATTCAATAGGATCCTGGTATTGTGATGTCAGAAACAGCCAGCTACTTTAGAGGCAAATGTATTTCAATTAGAAACTAAATATATTTTTATATCTTTTCCAAAAAAAAAAAAACTGCTTTCAGCAACAGTCTTTGTCTTTTATATGTTTGTGCTATTGTTTTCCATCTGTATGATTTTACCATTTTTAGAACAGTAATTGGCTTCTCTTCTTCCCAAGTAAAATCTGCTTTTGAAGAAAATGTCACCTGCTAAATTATAACAAAATATCACAGGTTTTTAAAAATCACATATTTCTATTAAATATATAATATTTTCATGGTAGAAAGTGTAATTTATCTATAAAAAAAAATCTGAAAATAGATCTGCAGTTTCCCACTGTAATACAGTGCCAGCCCTGCCAGTCAAAATGATCTGGCACCGTAATAGAAGAATTCCATTATTTTTTTTTTTTACTAGTAGTTAGCAAAATACAAATAAAATGATGAAACGTAATTAAAGAAACAAATAAAAGCAAACAAAGTTATCACAGAAGAATTTAAAGGCCAAAGCCTTCATTCTTTAAGATATACAGCCTTACTAAGCACTTGCTCTTTATGGTCGTGCCAACACTGTTGACTGGAAGGTAGTTAAGCAATTTATCCCTCCAGGGTGTGAGTATACTGGAGGATTTACCACACCAGTCATGTTAAGTTTTCCAGTATACCCACACCCTGGAGGGATAAATTGTTATTATGCAATGGCAAATGTTGTTGCTTTAATGTTTTTTAACTATTTTCTAACTCACTGAGGCCCCTACACTTGGAAAGAGGATGTCATTTTGTAAAAAATGTACCGCGGTGTTTTAGCGAAGCGGCGACACGACACATCGCGGCAGTTCCGCTTGAAATGAAAGCAACCAGATTGGCATGATGCAAGGCTGGCTGGCACTTTTTCCAGTGGGTACACTGGAGGATTTATCATGGTGGTAAATGTGCCAGCCAACCAATCAGGATGCAGTATTTGGGACATTTGATTTACCACATTGTATAATAACAGTTTTAAAACTGTTACTGCACTTTCTGTGCTACTGCACCCACATTATGTCAAAATTATGTTCAAACGTAATAGTCACCCATCCTCACTTGCTGAAGTTTCAATGTGCCATGAACACGCTTACATGCCACTCATAATCCATGCTGCAGTTATAATAGAGTACTGCACAAAAACTGCAGTACTGCACACAGACTAACAGTAATGGGTTTATTTTAAAAGGAAAAAACATTTATTTAACCACTGCCTGTCCCCTATGTGCATTCACGTTAGTATGGTGCTCAGCCACCTGTGGCTCAATTACGTCATTTTTAATGCAAAGTGAGATGGTATTATTCCTAAAAAGATGGCAGTCACCCAAACTTACTAAACTCTCTTGAAAGTGAAAACGAGTGTCGTAACATAAAAAAATATATTGATTTGAAAGCAGAAACTGGAACTCTGGGCATGCACAAATGAAGAAAACGAAATGCACATGCCCGGAGTTCCAGCTTCAGCTTTCAAATCAATATTTCTTTATGTTGCTGTGCTTATTTTCACTTTAAACAGACGTCAGTAAGTGTCGGTGACTGCCAGACTTGCCAGCTTTTCAGGAGTACCACCATTTCACTTTGCATTAAAACTGACATACTTGTGCATGCATGAGTTTACGGGCAGCTTGGTACCATACTGTCACCATGACTGTGCATCTGGGTCTGGCAGCACCTAAACAGGCACCTCGCGCTCATTAGGATTTTAGCTTAGAACTGCTTTCCTGGTCATAGGAGGGCAACGCACAGGAAGCATGGTGACAACTCCCATCCACGCAGGTAATTTTATCATGCTAGGTTCAATACTAATTTTAAAACTGTGTTAAAACCCTCATTTCATCAGGGTTTGAACTCGGTTTGAGAGATAGTTTTAAAATGTTATCAGTGTGAACACGAACTGTGTTTGGCATTCTTTCTTATAACATTACCGACAGACTGTAACATTCTAAGAATGCCAATGTGGACAGGGTCTCTAAGGCCCCGTTTGCACTACAGCACGGTTGTGCAAAACGTTTTTAAAAGTGGATTAGCACTTACTGTGTTGTAGCATTCATACTGCAACCCCCTTCCTGCGATCCGCATCAGGCAATGCATTTCACAGGGTTCACACTGCGGCAGAGATCCGTGCCCACTATGAACCGAATTCAGTAGCATTGAAAAGTGGCTTACCATGATGCTTTGCGTGCTTGCTTGAAGTGCATTAAAAGGATAGAAGCTGGCGCGTTCGCACTGTAGGTGAATCGCTTTACTTTTGAAACGGATTTCTGGAAGCGTGCTCAAGCCCAGGTCTTATCAGGGTTTGAGCACGCTTCCAAGTCCGAAATATGTGCGAACGCCGAATCGAATAGTATGATTTAAAGCGCCCAAGTGTTTGAACTGCTTTTAAATGCCCTAGTGCGAACAGGGCCTTAGAAATAAGGAATCTAGAAGCAGACTCAGATATGCAAGACATTTTTGATAATAAGATAGCCCCCAAAAAGGTATATTATACATACAGCACAACATCACAGTAAGTAATAGAAAAATAGATACTGAACAGACAGTACAATGAATTAAAATAAAATGATTTAAGATTATAAATTGTGGAGCAAATAGCACATGGATTTCACCACTGTCTATGGGGGGGGGGGGGCATGATGAACCCTGAGTCCCTTCCAACTTCAGATTACTATGTTACATTATAGTCATAGGGATGCTCACAACTGGGTTTAGGGATTTCCAAATACTAATCCAACTCTAATCCAAATCATAAATGGATTTTAAAATCAGAACTGGATTTGAATCCTAAATCCTAATTCCTTACTTCCTACGTAAAAATTAGGTTTTAGGATTCAGTTTGGGAATTAGAAATTTCCAGACTGCAATTACAAAAATCCTAAATTTGAAAATTGGATTAGAATCTGATGAATTTTATTCTGTTCATCGGATTCCAAGCAACCCTATTGCATTATCTTTGGCCAATAGATCACGCATTTCTGCTGTCGCTTGGCACCAGGAACACAGCAGACCAAGGTTCCCATTTGGCACCCGGGACTCCAAGGTGACTGACAAAGTGTCCCACAAGAGACTCACAGCCTCCAGGGAGGGTGGTTGTTGGCACTCATACATCCCCTGTCGGTCCATGAGACCATCAAACCCCACTGGCTGGGTTGGTGTATATGCAGTGGGCAATCCAGTATGCCAAGCTCCAGCACACCCACACATGAACAAATGAATATGATGAGATGGGGAGAAGCATGCCATGGCACACAGATGGCAGGTGCCATAGCAGCCCACATCCACTTACTTTGGATCCTCAGGGGTGCCACAATAGGACGTCAATGCCCAGCAGATTCTTCCCATCAGTCAGGCATCACTGAGGTGGGGGGGAGGAGAGAAGCCCTAGCCCAAACACTGTAGTGTTCTTGCAGCAAAGGACTGAGAAGAACTCGAGTCTGGATGGAGTGAAAACCCATACCATGGGCCAAAAGTGAGAAGCATAAAAAGAAAATTACCTTGCTCCACCTAGTAATCTGATATCGATGTCTCTTATGACGGTGCTACAACCAGTGCTCTGTATTGCTGGGCGCCCTGTAGAGTCTCGAGTAAAATGAATAACTGTTGAGATGGAGAGCCCAGACACTAAGACATCAAATGATCCATGTTCCTCACTAAAGAGTAAAAGAGAGAGAGAGAATTTAATAACAGGAGAACATTTTCTTCTTGTCAGATCAATGAGCATGGTGGGCTGCTGGGATAGATCCCACTGTTTCACAGTACAGAACCATGCTATTATTTTGATGGTTTGAAGATCCTCATTTATATATTATCTTCCAAAGCTTTTGGAACTGCTAGAATGGGTATTGAAATGTTAATTATATGATTAGACCTACTATAATTAGATAGCATATAATGGTCTTTAAAACATACTAAATATAAGATACACTGTAAGAGGATACAAAAAAATATTTTTATTTAATGAAGCAAAGTATTTTACCAAACAAAGTAAAAAAAAAAACCTCATTACTTAATATTAAATGAAGAAAAGCACTCATCTTGAAATACCTTACGTTGTTTAACAGCAATTAACGTTAAAGGTATATTATTGAGAAAAAAATGGTAAGTAAAACTGCACATAAAATGAACATGAATATCAATAAAAAGTAAAAATATTGATAACACTGGAGAAAAACATCACCCCTTACAACAACACTATTAAAAAATACAGTGACATGACTGCGTATTTTTTTAAAACATTAAATGTGTACAAGGGAAGAATGTGCGAGGATGCTTGAAGATGACTGGTAAGGCTGCAGAAAGTTTGTGTATGCTCCATCAAGAGGCAACACAGCGTTTTCTAGTTTATTAATATTGCTTTTTCTGGGGTAGTCTCAAGTACTCAAGAATTACATTTATTAATAAGGGTACAATAAAAGGGGAACACACAAAAATAAAGTTCAAACTGTCCTGAAGGACTTAAAGAACAATTGGACTAACGAGTATACTTAAGACAACATAGCACTTTAATAGCTTGATCTTTGGTCTTTCACTACAGTCAGAATGGTTAATTAACTGAGGGTTTTAATACGATTTTTGGTGTGTAGTTCAAACATAGGAGACAAAAGCTTATTTTGCACAGTTCTGTATAAATGACATGGGTAGTCACTGGGTTATGGCTTGATTACTATTATTCTTTTTTCATCTGTACTGTAGGGGAAAATTGAGAATACTGGATGGGCAACTATGCACAACCAGTGTGTTCTGCCAGAGTTTAGTTTAGTTTTTTTTTTTTTTTTTTTTTTACTGGCTAAGTGCAATAGACAGATTCTTGCCTATTTTCAGGCACGACCCAGGTGGTGGTGGTGGGTGGGGTTACAGATAAATGCCAATTGGCTTTGAACCAGATTAAGCTGTTGGTGGTATTTTTTAGTGAATGGGGAAAATTTGGCCAGAACATACTCGCAGGTAGGGGGACCATTGTCAACCATTTGCTAAGATGGCTCATGTCCAAGATGGTGGATGGAAGGTGGATGAAGGAGCTGGAAGGTCTAACTCTAGGTCAGTCGATCCCTGTGGAACCTAATTTTCTGGAATCTACTACAGAAAGGTTTTCTGCTGTGGAAGATGTCTCTAACTCATCTATGGAACCTCTTATGTAGGAAGAAAGAAATATATAAGGTACTGTTTCAGATGGTGCTAATGTATCTTCACATAATTTATCTCAAGATCACTTGTGGCAAGTCTACAACATGAATAAACAATTTCTGATTCAACTAGTGCAAGAGGATGCCTCTTTAAATACTGACATTGTGAATGCTATTCATCCTGCAGCTGCGGGAACAACTGTTGTTGCTGCTCCTCCCTCTCTAAACACCGCTGGACTGCTCAATACTGAGGCTATACAGCCACCAGTTTCGCTACACCTCAGGTAGACAACCAGAAACCCGCCAGACCTTAGCGCTAATTGGACTCCTGAAGCTAAAGGCTGCTGGTTGGCAGCGCACTACAGAGAATGATCCTTGGACTTCCCCTAGACCTGTTAGCACTGCTAAGATAGTCACTGCAGCGCACACATCAGTACATGCTTACCACCTGAATACCTCTTCCGTGCAGTGATCTAACGTGGCTCCTGAGGACGCCTCTGCCTCACCCTCTGCAACTGCATCTGTCTCACAACCGACACAGGACTCTCTTCCCTCTCATCCTATGGGCCCCAACAGTGCACAAACAATGATACTACTTCTTCTTCTGAAGACGAACTACCTCCAGCATTTCCACCGAATGACTCAAACCCTCAGGATGCTAATAATAATATGGACAAAACATTAAATTAAGTGATCTTTTTGCTGCAGTTGGTCAGCCAGCTCAGCGCTGTAATGCTGTTCGGCTAAAATATCTTGGGGATGTGTCTACTGCTCCAACTAGGAAAACAGTCCTACATAGCATGCTAAAGGACACTATAGGGATAAGTACATCCGTGATCTGGAATCTATTGACCCTTACCACTTTTTCTCCTTCTGTCCGGTCACTGTCAAACAGGTTGAGGATCTCCTTCTTCAACTTGATACTAAGAAAAGTGGGGGTGACATGATTGAGCCCTTCTTCCTAAAGTTGGCCTACTATGTTTTGGCCCCCCCCCATTATCCACCTTTTCAGTTTGTCTCTCAATCAGGGCTCCCTCCTGAAGGTCTGGAAGACAGCCCATGTCATCCCTCTATTCAAATCAGGGGACCCCTGCAACCTAAATAATTACCACCCAATCTCCTTGCTCCCGGCCTTGTCAAAACTGTTGGGGAAGGTAGTAAATGAACAGCTCAGATCTCATCTGGAAAGTTTTCATCTACTAAACCCAATTCAATCCGGTTTCATCCCGTGCATAGTACCTCCACTGCCCTTGCTAAGGTTATAAATGACTGGCAGTCCGCACTTGATAACAAACAATACATATGCACCTTGTTTCTGGACCTTAGCAAGGCTTTAGACATGGTGGACCACGATTTATTCCTGGTGACCCTGAAGAAAGTTGGGGTGGACAACCTGGCCCTAAGTTGGTTCGCAAACTATCTTGTGGACAAAGAGCAGCAGGTCAAGGCTGAAGGAGACATATCGCCAAAATAAATACTCCTTAGACGTGTCCCCCAAGGATCCATACTTGGTCCACTTGTCTTTGCCATTTATATTAATCAAATTGACACTCGCCTAAAGTCATCCAATATCCATCTCTTCGCTGATGATACAGTGCTATACATTGACAGATCAACTCTGGATCAAGCCATTTTGAACCTCCAGAACAATTTCGACATCCTCAAAAAAAAATCTACTCAACTTGAAACTCCTGCTCAATGCCAAAAAAAAACTAAGGCCATGATTTTCTCTCCACTGGCCCCTCATCTCAAATAAAAAACAAACAAACAGAGAAGGTTCCTCACATAAGCACCTTTTTGGGAGAAGCCCTGGAGTTTGTGGACAAATTCAAACACCTGGGGGTCTGGATTGACTACAATTTGTACTTCATTGATCACATTGATGAACTCACTAAGAAACTGCGTCAAAGGCTCGGTATTTTCTTCAGGATCAAGCACTCACTAACCCAGGAGGCTAGAAAACTCCTACTCCAAGTGACCTTCTTGCCTCTCCTAGACTGTGTGGACTTCCTATATGGCCATAGTACTAGCACAGATCTCTTCAAGCTTGATACCCTATACCACAGAGTCCTTAGGTTCATTTCAGATGCCCCTTATGACACACACCACTGCATCCTCTATTCTTCCGTAGGCTGGACCTCCCTTAGCTTCAGGATGCAAAAGAATGCTGTTCTATGGACATATAAGGCAATCACTCATAAATTACCACAGTACCTCACAGGCTCTCTAACTACCTGCATCCCTAGTACCTATTCTTTCAGAAGTCTTACCATCTTATCTCTGGCTATCCCTAAAGTTAAAATGCACTTTGGTAGAGCCTCAATAAGCTTCACTCTTCCTACGCTGTGGAATAAGATCCAGAAAACCTTAAGGCTCGCTACCCCTGTCACATTCTCCCTCTGCAAATCTTTGTTCCTGAGGACCTCCTCCGAGGTCTATCATTGTTTCAAGTCAAGGTCTTAACATCACGATTTGTTACTGCTTTAAATTCTGGACTTAAACCTCAACCATTGCCTGAGGCATCATTTGAGTCCTGCCTTCTGTCATTGTCCAAATCAAGGCCCCAACATCACGACCTGTCTTTGCTTACGTTATTGGACTTAAACCCCAACCATTGCCTGTGGCATCTGTCGTGTTCTCCCTTCAAACAATCCTTCCTCCCTAGGCCATCATGTCCAATCCTCTCCTATCTCGGTTGACCTTCCTTCCCCACTCCCTATACCCCCCTCCCCTTCCCACCCCACTTGCCAGGCCATGCCTACAGTACTTATCAAAGGACTCTTACATCTCAATCTTCTTTGCACTTTGGCAATAGTGGAACTGCCACTCCTGCTCACTATAACTGCTCCAATGATGTGTACTGTATAAACTTTAGCTCATTACCTTACGTCCATATATCTGTATCCATGCAATTGTATTTAAATGGCACTACCTACTGTTGAACCTATTGCTATGTTCTGGTGCAAGTATCTTGTCACATGCAATGGTTATATGTTATTATGTTGTTATTATTACCATGTAATTGTTATGCATGTTCACTCAACCTGTGATGTCTTAACCCTGTTGGCAATTGCTTTGCCCCAGGTCCATCTTGTAAATCAGCTTGTCTCAATTATGTTCTGCCTGGCAAAATAAAGATTTTGATTGACTGATTGATTGACTGATTGACTGATTGATTGAGAATTATTAATGTACATGCCCCTCAGAGCATTGCTGCCAGATCGGAGTTATTTCACTTGATTCAACCTTATTTACATACCTCTAGGCAGGTATATTTTGGGGGAGAGTTTAAGTGCGGCTTGTCTCAGACTGATAAAGGGGGTACAACAAAAAAAATATTTGGGGATTCTGCTGCACTCAGCAAAATACTAATTACTGCTAACATGAAAGATGGATTCTGCACCATACACACAAAGGGACAAAAGACTTATTATAGAGGCACACATGCCACAAGGATCGATTATATTTTCTTATCTAAAAACATCACAGTGTCTCATGCTGAGGTCATTTCTTGTGAGACTTCTAATCATATGGCATTTTCCCTAACCTGCAGCCCAGCAGAGGGCGCTTTTCCTCACACCCCTACTTTTAGGTGGAAACTGAACAACACCCTACTAATAGACCCAGGTATATCTGCTGCTGGTTTAGAATTTTTAAGGGCCCGATGCAGTTCTTGATGCATACCACTCTCCCTTGGGTTGGTGGGAGGACGCAGAATTAGACTTGAGGAAATGTTTTCAGCGCAAGGCCAGAAATAAAGCTATATCAGCTTATCTCACATACATTAAACTGAGACAAAACCTTTTAGATCTCATCTCATCTTCATATGAATCTCAGGTGGCTAATTCTCCGGCTATTAAAATACTTAAAACGCAAATGGAGACATATCAATGCAATGGGGCCATGTCTCTTAAACTGGAAGCGCAGTGTGGTACTCAGAACTCTAAGCCATCTCTGGACATTTTTAAGGGATATTCTGATAGAGTTGCAGCCACTCACAAAGGAAACCTACTGGATCCAGAAACAAATAACTGTTGTACTACCCTACCTCATGTCAAAAGTGTGGTACAGAAATATCAAGAACACATGTTTGGGACAGCATCACCCACTAAAGGATCTTCTGATTTGCTTACTGATATTGTTATACCAAATATCTCTCAGGAGCAGGTAACCTCTTTAACTGCTCCAATTTCTGTAGCAGAAACTAGGCAGGCAATCTCTAATCAGAAGAAACATCCCTCCCCTGGCCAAGATGGCCTCACAGCAGAATTTTATAAGCATTATATGGAACTATTTTCGCCCATTCTAACAACAGTATTTGATAGTATTTTGTTTTCACATTCGATTCCAAAGAACTTCTCAGATGCCATTATGATTTTACTATTTAAGAAGGGAGACAAAACAGATATAAGAAACTGGAGACTCCTTAGTCTGCTGAATGTAGACTATAAAATCCTTGCTTTCATTTTATTGAGCGGACTGCTTTTAGTGGCCCCACACCTCCTTTCTGAGATACAGATGTGTGCTGTCCGCCACAGGTCGATAAAGCACAACCCATCTCTGTTAAGGGATATTGCCTATTATTCCACTATAAATAATCCTTCCATGCTAATCTCACTAGACCAAGAAGAGGCATTTGACCGGGGTAAATCATTCATATCTATTTCAGGTTTTACTTCATTACCATATTCCACCGATATTTATTCTTTGGGTCAAGTTGTTATATCACACTGCATGGATTACCCCTCATATTAACAGTTCCCCAGGGTCCCCCTTTCTGGGGCAGAAGGAGGTACGACAAGAATGCCCCTTAGCCCTCTTCTTTATACATTTCAAACAGATCCATTATTACGGAAGATACTGCAGCATCCTAATATTCCCCACATCGTGTACATCCCCGACGTTGACATGTCGACAGCGGAGTCCCCTACAGCGACAACAGCACCATGTCGCTGTAGGAAACCCGCTGGCACCTGGCACTGTCTGTAGGGGGTCCTGCACCCCCTGACTCAGCTCCGACTTGGAGTTGAGAATCCTAAGTGGGGGGGTGCAGGGGAGTTCAGGGGGTGAAGCCCCCCAAAGAAAACACTTGTTGCTTCTGCAAACTGGCAGCCTACTGCAAAATGCAGTCAACCTGCTGATTTCGCTGTCGGGTCGTTCGACAGATATTTTGTCGATGACCCGTCGTGGATCCTCCCCACATAACCTGGTCTATGGGGTTACCACTTCCAGTTATCGCAGCATATGCAGATGACTTATGTATCTGTACCATCCCTCTCGTTAATGATTCTGATCTGACAGCAATCATCACTAAATTTGAGGACTTGTCTGGGTCAAAACTAAACTATAACAAAAAGCACCTGAAGCAGCACCTGCACAACTTGCCCTGTTTGTTGGGATACCTGTTGTTTCTGGACCTACTAAAATTCTGGGATTATTCATAGGCAGTAATGATGATGCTGAATACAATTGGACAGTAGCTATTGGAAAAGCTGATAGGATAGTGCTTTCCTGGAAAGGTCAGCCCATCTCTAAAAGGAAAAGGGTACATTTGCTAAAAACCTTTGTATTATCTCAGTTTTTATATGTTGCTTCTATTTACCCTTTACCCTTTTCATTAGAAACTAAAATTTATAATGTGTTTTTCTAGGGCTTCTGGGGTAACAGATTAAACCCCATTAAAAGGCTTTATACATGCCCTGATTACCGCTTTGTGGGAGTGCGGATACTGAATCCCATAGCATTTTTTCATAGTTTATTCTTTACACATGGAATATTGAATATTTTACCTATCTCTTCCCCTTTTGGTACTCCATAGCTAAACAATCAGCTGCCCCTTTACTTATAGTTTGGAACCAGGTGCCTTTTGAAGTTCCCAGAAATTTTAGGAAGTTTAAAATCGTGCCATACTTGCTACCTGCTTTCCTCAAATTACGACAATGGCATATTTATTTATTTATTTAAGTGTTTTACCAGGAAGACATGCTGAGCAGACTACTGCTTGATTCCAGATGCGTCCTGGGGAAGGGGGGAACCCCGAATACACTACTTACATCAACCAGAAAACAGATGTATCATTACATAATGGACAGTAGTTTTTCAGAAGCTCCATTATTTCAGGGCATGCAAGGGTCTGATCTAGATTCTAAAGTAATTTTCCAGCAGCTCACGATCATAGAATACCCTTGAGACTATGGGATGTCATATAGCTGTCTTGTCATGGTCATCTTGGTGTTCAGGGTAATCACAAACACAAGTCTATAGAGGGAAGGATGTGTCTCTGGAGCACTTGTTCTGGGATTATCGAGACCATGCGTCATTTTTTTATCGAATGTCCTTACAGTGCATCTCTCTGGGTCTTACGACTACATAAATGGAAGGGAAAATACCTTTCTGCCTTATCCTATCAGATTTTAGTTTATGGCATTTATCCTCCAGTATTATCCGCATATCACCCGAGTACACTAAGACTTATATTTGCATTTTGTAGGTTGTATCTATGGCAAGCACGCTGTGCAATTTTGTTGCGACAATAATTTTATCCTGTAGCACGAGTACTATCTCAGAGTCAATCTCATTTACAAACTATCTACCAATCTGAAAAAAATAAACTTTCCACTAGTGTACACAAGGCTTATTGGAAGAATTGTAGGTGGATAACGAATTAAGGATTAGTATGTTACTTTTGTTTTGAAGCTTTAAAGTCTCACATACAGTATCTATAATTTCATCTTTGCCTTGTATAAAATTCTATTGTTGGAATTGTAGTGATGTTCCTTATTTCAAGTTTTCTTTTCTATTGATTTATGTAAGGGGAAAAAAGGGTTGTTGGTCACCTTGTATGTATACTGTTCCACTTATTTTATTTACTATTTTGTGTGATGAAACACTGTTTTGTTTGTACACTATTTCTATGTTTAATAAAAAATTCCCCTACTCTTTTTGAGAAGTGCCATGGGATCTTTAACATCCACCTGAACTACCACCAGAACAGGCAGATGGGACCTCAGTTTAATGTCTCATCTGAAAGACGGCTTCTCAGGAGTACAGCACCCACCTTGTGCTGCACTGCAGTGTCAATAATGGGATATTAACCCAAGTGCCAGGTGTGGGGATAGAACCCATAGCCTCCTGATCTCCCGGCCTCAGAGGCGAGTGTGCTACCTGCTGAGCCACTGACACTGACAGAGGGGATCTGATTCCCTGTGACCTCGAAAGCGAAGCACTAGAGGTTTGTGGGAATCAGAACCCAGAGGTGGCAGTACACACTGGTTGGGCATTGAGTTTCCCATCCAGTATTTTTGATAGTGTATGGTGCCCCTTAGATAATTTAAAAACATGTTAAGTACATTATTAATTTTTTTAATACTAAAAACTAACTGTTTGCTGTGGTGTACTATTCTTGGAGTTGGGGCTGGTTGCTAGGATGAGTTGCTAGTTGCTAGGAGCCAGATGTCCCTACGTCTCCAGCGTGCACTCTCATTGGTTGTCAGACAGGTTTGGGAGGTCTTTTGAAAAAATTAAAAAACACGGTGGATGTATGTTTCGCTTCGCAAGCAGAGGCGGATGCCCATATGACTCCACTCCTCAGACCTGTGTGCTCTGTCAGGTTTAAACCACAGTGCAGAGAAGAGGCAGCAAACCTCTAAAAACATTAACAAACACACAGTCTCTCTGCATGCCTTGTGCGCTATTTACCACAAAACACCAGGAGATTCCAACATCAAAAAGATTTTATTGCAGCCTACAGCGTACAGACTGAAACATGTCTCCTAGTGCCTCCATTCACATCAGAATGATTTCCCCGGCGCTTCGACTAAGGCGTTGTATTCATCAGGGGGTGGAGATCATTTGCCTTAGCCCTCATTAAATAGCCCATTTTAATTAGAACGCCTGGACCCTTAGGTGTTCACATTTTTTATTAGCTTTTCTCTATTTCATTTTACGTGACTCTGGAGGGCTTAGAACTTGTGCTCTTCAAAACTTCATAGTGCAATGAAATTTGCTGATTTTACATAGTTCCTTCTTTTCATCTTATTTAACCAATTAAACTTATAGTAAAAATAATAGAACTATGAAAAGGTACAAAAAATACAAGTAAACGTAACATTCTCTCGTTCTAACTGCTATTCTTACTATAGAATTCCAGGCTTTACATTTCATTACTTATTCTGATAGCCTATAGTAGTTTCTCTGGATTTATTTAAGCATGCAACCTACAGACCATTTATTTTAAATTTTTTACATAAAGCAATTATTTTATATAATCATATAATTACAACCAATTTTCCTAACTCTGTAGGTTGCTCAGAGGTAAAGGAGCTACAGTTCTTTTTCACTTTGCTTTGTTTCCATCATGTGCGATTTTTTTTCTCTTTATCTCATTTATTATCGTTCAACAAACGTTTCCCCCTTTCTGTCCCTCTTTTTCTCTGTAAAATACTGTTTTTCTAACCGCCCACTCTCATTTTCCATCACAGTTTGGGCCTTATTTTTCTGTTTCCCCCTTTCATTGCATCCTTAAATAAATACAATTCTTTAGTACTTGGACAATAAAGATATACATTGGGCTTAAAGTTTGGCATAGTTGTCCTTAGAAACATAGACGTAGATGGCAGATAAGGACCGTGTGGCCCACCCAATCTGCCCATTTCGCCTACCTGTTTCAAACCACAGATCCTAGTTGATCTGCAGCTCACCCTTTCTTTCCTGTCCCTAGGGTACCCTATTGTCTGTCCCATGAATTCTTGAATTCCCTAAATGTGTGTTTGCCCCTACCACCTGCTTTGGGCGTCATTCCAAGCATCCACCACTCTTTCAGTGAAAAAGTGCTTCCTCATGTTACCCTTGAACCTCCCCCCTCCTCCAACTTCATTTCATGCCCTCTTGTTCTTGCACATGTTTTTTGAAAGATGTTGCCCTCCTGTACCTTGTTGATACCCCCTGAGGTGCTTGACAGTTTTGTAAGTTATTGCTCATTCTCCAACTTTCCATTTTTAATAAAGGCTGCAGAAAACGTGGTCTTATATCAACTTTTATTGCAAGTGCTGTTCAGATTTTTAGGCCAGGAAAGACACACTGAGCCAATGCTCATTTCCAGGGTTGTTCTGGGGGCACAGGGAGGTTAAGTGACGTGCTCAGGGTCACAAAGCATGCAAGTGATGATTGTAGGATTCAATGTTATATTCTTCAAGGGAGCTAGTATCTTACCCCAAAATGATGTTCAGCCTCCACTGCCCACTCACTGTAAGGTCAGCATTTCTGATGGATAATTGTATTCCACTCCCAGCTCTAAGATCTCTTGAAGACTGCGGAAAGTTGGAATGTGAAACATGCATCCTAGGAACAAAAACAAATGTATGACTTTCTGATTTCTCTCCCACTTATCTCCTTATTGCTAATACTGCTCCCAAGGAATTAATGAGATTTTAACAGTCAGAACATTGAGACACCTAGGATAGTAACATCAAACTACTATTAAAAGTTAAAAAATAGCACCTGCCCAGTGGCGCTGAGGGTTGAGGTGCTGGACGCCACACCTTGCGCCATCCTGGCGACCCAGGTTCAGAAGTGGACCAAGGCTTTAGGGATCGGCAGGGGAGGGAGAGGATCAAGCGTCTGAAGGACTGTTCTCCTCTCCAGGGGTGGGTTGTTGGGGTCTGCTGGTGCAGCTGCGGCTCTGGAGGAGACCTGGGGCAAGCACAGATGTTGGGATGCAGAAAGGGGCCGGGAAGTCAGCAGGCTCCAGCGGCATTAGCTGTGCAGGATGTCATTGTATGCCATTTCCCGAGGGGAGAAAACTGCAAGGAAAAACCCTACCCTGGTGGTAGGTGATGGTGGGCATCAGTGGCGGGGCCCCATGCCCAGCACCGGGCCTTACTGAGCCACACTCCCAGTCACCCTCCTCTCCCTCCTCTCTGGTAGCTCCACTGGATTATAGATAGAGTGCCAGAGAAGTTGGCAGCCCCACCCCAGGGGGTTCAGAGCCGGGGGCATGCAACTGGATGAGGTTGGGGGTGAGGGCCCAAACTGGAGAGTGCGAGTGTCAGGGGCCTCAGGCGGGTAGCAGAGTACCAGCCGAGAATCCCCACTGGAGAGAGTCTGCTGAGGTAGGTGAAGAAACAAAGTCTACAACAAAAAAAAGAAGTAAAAATAACCACGCGGGCCCAGTGGTGCAGACAGCTAAGGTGCTTAAGAACATTACCTCTCGCTATGCCGAAATCCTATGTTCTGGAACAAGTACAGGTTGCAGGGGTGGGGGGTCCAGCCGGGGAGGGAGAGGATTGAGTGCCGAAAGGGCTGCTCTCCTCTGCCGGGGAGGGGAACTGCATGCTCCTCTGAATGACTACCACCAAGTGGAGGCCTAGTGGCAGTGCAGATCAAGGAAGGCAGTAGTAGGGAGGTGCTGTGGGACTCTGAAGTGTGTGTGTGTGTATATGTGCATGTGTGTGTATATGTGTGTGTGTGTGTGTGCTGTGCTGTGTGTGTGTGTGCGTGTGTGTGTGTGTGTGCATGTGTGTGTGTGCTGTGTGTGTGCGTGCGTGTGTGTGGTGTGTGTGTGTGCACGTGTGTGTGTGTGCATGCGTGCATGTGTGTTCGTGCGTGTGTGCTGTGTGCGTGTGCTGTGTGTGCGTGTGTGTGTGTGCTGTGCGCATGTGTGTGTGCATGTGTGCTGTGTGTGCGTGTGTGCTGTGTGTGTGTGCTGTGTGCGTGTGTGTGTTGTGTGCGTGCGTGTGTGCGTGCATGCGCAGGGTTTTAAATAATTAATTAGCAGTTTTTTTCTTGGGGCAATACTAACTGTACAGAAAGCATTTATATAGGTTTTCTGGAAGTGTTATATTTGTTAAAAACAGTGAGGCAAGTGTTATGCATTTTCACAATGTTTTAGAACTTTTATGAGCAAAACGCTAATCAATTTTTAGAGTTAAATAAAACCCTGTATGCGTGTGTGTGCTGTGTGCGTGCAGGCGCGTGTGCTGTGTGCTGTGTGTGTGTGTGTGTGGTGTGATGTGTGCGCAGGCTGTGTGTGTGCTGTGCGTGTGTGTGCTGTGTGCTGTGTAGAGTGTGTGTGCATGTGCATGTGTGTGTGTGTGTGCGTGCGTGGATGCGTGTGTGTGCGTGCGTGTATGCGTGTGTGTGCTGTGTGCGTGGTGTGCGTGCGTGTGTGTACTGTGTGTGTTTGTGTGGTGTGTGTGTGCTGTGTATGCGTGCGTATGCATGCGTGTGTGTGTGTGTGTGTGTGTGCGTGTGTGTGTGTGCTGTGTGTGCGTGTGTGTGCGTGGTGTGTGTGTGCTGTGTGTGCGTGCGTGTGTATGTGGCGGTGTGCTGTGTGTGTGCGCATGCAAAAGCGGTGCGCAGCGGTGCATGTGTGTGTGCTGTATGCGTGTGTGTGTGTGTGTGTGTGCGTGCGCGTGCCTCCATATGTGCATGCTGATGTGTATGCCCCAGCATGTGGAACGGGGGAACAAACAACCTGGTGGAAAAATGGCAGGACAGGCATTCATGAAGCTTGCCTGCTCTCACCTGCCGCATCACTGGGACCCTGGTCCAGAAATGCATTAGCTTTTGGGGTGGAGGACAGGAATGGGGTGAGGGATCAGTGGAGCAGAGCTGAATGGGAACCCAGCCTGTCCTGACCAAGGCAGAAAACTACAATATAAAAAAAGTAAAAATAATCAAGCCCACCCACCAGCACAGTACCAGGGCTGCTGCTCAGAATGTCAGCGACCCAGGTTCATGCCCTGAGTCTGGACTGTCAGTGGGACGAGGGGAGGTGGGAGGACTGAGCAGTCCAGAGGACATCTCCTTCTCTTGGGAGGGTTAAAGGAAAAGAAGGGTCCTTCAAGACTCCATCCCTGTACTCGTCTCTCGATATGTTTTGAGCCTCCAAATTGATTTGTTGATTACCTCCTTGTCTTCATACTGGCTCTGATGTTCCAACACTAATATAAAGAGACCTGGAGCAGTGTAGGGCCAGTTTACATGCTCAGTGTGGCTCTTTGCCACTGCTTTGTATAACTAAGGTTTGTTTACATTGGAGCCTAAATGAAGATATGGAGGAGATCAAAAAATTAATTTGGAGGCTCATAAGTCTACTCGTGTGGTTTGGGTTTGGGGATGGGGTGCTTGGAGGACATTTTTTCTCCTTTAAAAACTAGGCTCTGCCACAACACTGCCATCTGCTGACCCCAGGTGGAAGTGCAGGTGGAGATGGAAGGGGAGGGAGGATGGATGCCGGCTGGCTCTCCAGTGACATGCAAGCTGGGTGCATGCAAATGCACTGAACCCTAGTGTAGGCATCTGCAGGGGAAGGACAACATGGGGACAGAATTCCCTGGCCTGCAGAATGATGCCCAGAGCACTCGGGCCCTGTGCAGGCCCCTGTACCTTTCACTACAGTTAGATGTTCCAGTGAAGGAGGGGGACCTACCAAAATTCAAAACCACGCTGGATAAGCCAGAGGTCAGAAAGTGAGGGCTATGGTTGGGGGCAACAGGGCTGGTTGGTTGCCTAGGGCAGATGGGGAGCAGGACCAGTGTGGGAAAAGTGTAGATACAAAAACATATCGTGAACAAAAGTTGATTTCCCCAACACTGACAGTGCAGTCAGTATTAAACTTTAATTGATGTGAGTTGATAATACTTTTTTTTTTATTTTATTTTTATTAAACCTTTTCTATGTTTCAGACACAGTACAAAAAGAAGATAACAACAGGAAAATGGCTACAGTACGCTGGGCACAGTGGAATCTATGCAACACAATATCGCAGAATGGATCAACAGTCAGACTCATTGCCATAGCCAAGTCCATCTTGGAGCTGAAAAATGATTACACAGCAAGTCCTGCAGCTCTCACAACAGGCACTGTCCATGAGAACAGTCCTGGATGAAAGTCCATGTGATTTATAGACGTTTCAAGAAAGATAGGAAATATACCAATATACATTCAGTGTCTATGTATCTTTTTATGTTTACTTTCAGCATATTCAAGATAACATCTTGCTATGAGAACAGCATTTGAGAGGTGTGTCACTGTCAAGTTCAATGCTGCTCAGTCTACAGTGGGCACGACAGTGACAGCCAAGTGATCACCGAGGTTGCGGTCATGACACTGTTCCCTGACTTGCTGGATGGAAACTTCATAGGGACCACAGGGATCACAGAGTTGTTTCGAGCCGAGTCTGGCATGTGCCCATTATACAGCTCGCCCCTTTCTCAAAGGGTATAACCTTTTATTAAATTCATAGAATAGTAATTGTCCAAACTGGGTTTGAATTTAGTCATACTATTGCTTCCAACTACCTCTATAGGAAGACGATTCCACATGCTTACCACTCTCTGACTAAAGAATGTTGCCCTTTTTTTAGTTCTACATAGTTGACCTCTTAATTGCATATCGTGAGATCTGGTTACTAGGTTGTTTCCATTTAATCTTAACCCTGAGATTCCCCATAGATTGTCATTTAGGAAAACACTGTAGACAAAACACATATGTCCCCTGGCTAAGCCTTCTGTACTCCAGAGAGTACATATCCAGTTCTCTGAGTCTATCCTCGTAGCTCAGAGCTCTTAATATTTTTATCATTTTAGTCACTCTCCTCTGTATTCCCTCCAACTTTTTTACATCTGTCTGAGTAACAGGCACAGTACAGCACAGTGGTTTAAGGCTCTGAGCTGCAAACCTGGAAACCTGGGTTTGAATCCCACAGCCCCCACTTGCATACTGTGTGACCCTGAGCAAGTCACTTAACTTCCTTGTGCTCCCAGGTTGCACCTGTAAACAAGCTTAAGCTTAGTGTGTCTCTCCTGGTTTAAAAAAAAAAAAGAAAACCAGGTGCAGTGAATTGTGGACATGTAGCTGAAGAGAAGAAGCCACTCCAATCCAGAGCAGTTCTATCCTTTCATCTGCATGACATCACCCAGCAGCCAGAAGAACAGTGTCATGATCAGCCTGGTGTCGTCCTCCTCCCCCGTCAATAAAAGCAATCTCACCCTCTGCCAAGTATCCCTCCCACCTCCCCATCGCTTCCTGTGCCCTGTTTCAATATCCCACCCTCTGCCAAGTATCCCTTCCACCTTTCCACCACTTCCTGTGCTCCTCAAAGATAAAACCGACACTGGTGTGCCCAACAATACCTGAAATACAGAAATCCATCCCTCAATTTAAAAAAAAAATGGTAAACCCTGTTAAAAAAAGAAAACAGTCCCTCGGGGGTGCTTTGGAGCCCAAGCAAGATGGTAGCAGCTTGATCGAACAGCGCGCTGTTAATTTAGAACTTATAGTTTAAAACCCTTTTTCTTCGAGTCAAACGAGATAATTTGGGGCTTGAATTGTGTTGGAAGATCCCCACTACAAAATGGGGAACCCCCGAAAAGAACAACACCATGGATCGGAAGCAAAAACCAAAAATGTCCCGACAACCAGAGTACCGCATGGTAGGCCCGATGAAACACCCGAGGAGACTGCCGAAGAAACTTTACAAACTATCGGGTCCAAACTTTCTGCTCTAATTAAATCGGTGACCGCAATTTCGGACAAACTAGATGATCTTAGTCACCGAGTTGTTACCTTGGAGACATCTATGGAAGGGGTTCAAAGTACTGCTGTGGAAGCCTCTAAACGAGCGGATGCCGCCATGGGTGCAGTGTCTACAATGATTAAAGAAACTGGGCACTGGAAGGCTAGACTGGAGAATCTGGAGAACCAAATTAGGACTCCGAACATTCGAGTACTGGGAATGCCTGAAGGTAGCGAAGGAGATCATCTCCTCCAATTTTTGAAAGAATGGTTCGGACAACAGCTGGGCGAGGAAGTGCAACAGAAAGTACAGCATTTCCAGCGAGCCTACCACATTACACCGAGAGGTCAGTTGGAGGATTCGGAGGTCCCAAGGGCTATTTTAATCGTCACTGACGGAGCCGGATCAAGAGACTTTATTTTGGCTCTAGCTAGACGAAAGGGCACGCTATTGCATGAAGGTCACAGAATCAGCTTATACCCTGACATCAGTTTTGCTACGAAGCAGAAACGTAAACGATTCGATGGTGTGAGGGCGATGCTAAGAGAGTCCTCAATACCTCATTGCCTGATATTCCCAGCTAGGTTAAGGGTGGCTCATAGAGGAAAGATCTATTTATTTTCAGACCCAGCGGATGTTTTGAAGTGGAGCCGAAGATACGCGATTACATCAAAGCGCACCTTATCATCGGACCATCAATCATCGGATGAAGAGGACCCCTAAGACAACGTCAAATTCTTTGGGTAACGAGAGTGAAAATGAAAATGCTCCTGGAAGCAGGTGGAGACATTAACAACTGAAACCCTTAATACTGAATTGTTTAAATCTGGATAGGCGATTCAGAACTGGAATACTTATATTTTGGACTTCCGGTATATGGTTAAGAGATGTAACTGTAAAAGTTAAAATTTAAGATTATCTCTGGTTTTGTTTAATCTTAACTCGAATTTGAGGGTTACAGCGCCGATTACAGTGTAGCCTATATTCAAGAAATAAGATTGAGCTATATTATGAATTGCACTTATTGAGTGCGTTTATTAGTTAAAGCATGGAACCCAATACCATTTGAATATGGTGAAGGACTCTGGACTTCTCTTTTTTATAATATTTTAAGTTTATCCATGCAGCTTATGGGCTCTATACAGCTATTGATTGTTTTATTTTTGGGATATGCTGTTTGCATTTTCAGATTACCCCTCAATGATGTATCTAAAAGCACTAGATGATATTATTGTATGAGTCAAGAGGAGTGGTGCCCTCACAAGGAAAATATGAATAACTGTAATGTCTGTGCTTGCTAAACAAACTTCATTGTTTGATTAATATAAAATAAAAATATAAAAGTAAAAAAAAAAAAAGAAAAGAAAAGAAAACAGTCCCTCGATGTCTGTTGCCACCACCATTACCCCCTGCACCCGACCCCCCCACACACTCAGCAGCCCCCTACCCTTACTCACCTACCAGGGTCCAATGCTGTAATCCTCTGTGGACCAGGGCCACATCTTCACTCTTCAACGCCAGATCAGACTAAGGAAATCAGGTAAACTTGTTAGTGTAATCTGGCCTGGAAAGGCGATTCTGAGGTGTAATGCACGTAAATCACCTTTCGGTGGGCTTCAAACATTTCATCTACCAAGTTCATGAGGTGGGGTAATAGGAGGACTATGTTGAAAATGTGGGGTCAAATTAAAAAAAATAAAAATAAAGTTATGAAAGTATGTTGCAATTTTTCAGCACTCACTCATAACTCATTCTCATTCATAAGAATGGTAAATGAGGGATCCCAGTGCAGAGGGTGCTAGAGGGCCTAAGGTCTCTGTGGACAGATAAAGCACCAAGACCAGATGGAATGCACCCCAGGATCCTGAAGGAGCTTGCGGAGGACCTGGCAGCACCTCTGATAGATGTATTCAACACATCCCTTCTATCGGGATGTGTGCCTCTGGATTGGAGGATGGCGCATGTGGTGCCAATCCACAAAAGTGGCTCTTGGGACACACCAGGGAATTACAAGCTGGTCAGCCTCACGTCGATTGTGGGGAAGTTAATGGAGACTATCCTGAAGGAAAGGATAGTGGCATTCCTGGAGGAGAATGGTCTCCATGATGATCAGTGACATGGGTTCACACAGGGAAGGTCTTGTCAGACCAACCGTGTGGACTTTTATGACTAGGTGACTAGGGCCCTGGATGAAGGCAAGGTGGTTGATGTTCTGTATTTGGACTTCAGTAAGTGACTCAGTGCCACACAGGAGGCTGGTAAACAAGCTGAAGGTTCTGGGGGTGGTGGATAGGCTGGTCAAATGGATTGGAACTGACTGAAAAACAGACTGTAGAGGGAGGCAGTAAGGGGGTAACTATCATCACCACAGGCGGTCATCAGTGCGGGCGATCATCAGTGCTGTTCCGCATGGCTCAGTGTTGGGACCGGTGTTATTCAACATCTACGCAACAGATATGGCAGATGAGATCCAGAGTTGGATAAGTTTGTTTGCTGATGACACCAAAATGGGAGCAGTGGAGGATGAGGTGGAGGGGGAGATACTGCAGAAAGACCTAGAAACATTGGAGAGATGGTCATACACCTGGCAGTTGGGATTCAATGCAAAGAAGTGCAGAATTATGCACTCCGGTGACAAGAATCCTGGATACAGCTACCAGCTGAGATGTGTGCAGTTGTCGGTCTCCATCGAGGAAAAAGATCTGAGGGTGCTGGTCACTGGTCATACGAAACATTATGCGCAGTGCAGGAAGGTGGCAGCGAAGGCCAACAAGATGCTGGGGTGTATAGTGAGGGGAATCACATCAAGCAGTGAAGAGGTGGTTCTGCCACTGCACAGGGCTCTGGTGAGGCCTCACCTGGAGTACTGTGTGCAGTACTGGCGCCCCTTCTTAAAACGGGACACCAGACTGTTGGAGGGGGTACAGAGAAGGGTAAGTGGGATGAGAGATAAGCCCTACGATGACAGGTTACGGAAGCTCAATATGTACTCCCTGGAGGACAGAAGAGATAGGGGCGATATGATTGAGCCCTTCAAATACATGAAGGGCACAAACAGGGTTAGCCATGAGGGTCTGTTTAGGTATAGAAAAGACGGGACTACAAGAGAGCATAGTCTGAAATTGGAAGGGGGGAGTTCAGAAGAGAGATGAGGAGACACTTTCTGACAGAGAGGGTGGTGACAGCTTGGAATGCATTGCCTGAAGAACTGGTTTTGCATACATCAGTGAGGGGATTTAAGAGGGGGTGGGACAGGGTCCAGGGCAAGGGGGAGGATGGTGATAACTCACATGGTGCTAGCAAGGAGGAAAAGAAAGAGGGGGATGGGGAGGCAGCATCAGTACTCAACACTAAGAGCTGCACACTCAAGCAGACTTGATAGACCATAAGGCCTGTATCTGCTGGCATCATCGTATGTTCATATAACTTTGCTAATTTTAAATATTTTACCCCAAATTTTCAACATTGCCATTTTTTCACACCACCTCATGAAATTGAGAGGTGTAATTTTTCAGATCTTGGCCAAAATTTGTTTTCGCACTCGTGGTGTGAAATGACATTTCAGCCAGTATTTTATAAATGACACCTGTCATGTTCAAAAGGAGGTATCATAAAAATACTATGTTGAAAATTTGGGGTCAAAATGTCATAAAACAATGAAGTCATGAATAAATGTTGTGCTTTTTCATTGTTTTTCCATAACATTGTGATGTGTGCAGATTTTGGCCCCCAACTTGCAACATAGCGCTCTTGTCACTCCGCCTCATGAACATGACAGGTGTCGTTTTTCAAATTTTCTCCTAAACATTTTCATAGTTGCTACAAGAAGACACCTTTCAAAAAGGTTTAAACAATGCCACCTGTCGTGGTCATAAGGTGGGGCCATAAAAAGACTGTGTAGAAAATTTGGGGTCAAAATGTCAAAAAACAACAAAGTTATGGGAAACATTGAATTTTTTTTCAGCGTTTACTCATAACTTTGTAATTTGTTTTCAGATGTTGTCCCCAAATGTGTAAATAGCCCATTTGCTATCCCACCTGATGAACATGATAGGTGTCATTTTTCAAATCCCCTTGAAACACGTTTTTGCAGTCCCTCTGTGAAATCACCTTTTGAACAGGATTTTAATAAATCCACCTGTTGTGATAACATGGGGTCATAGAAAGATTATTTATTGAAAATGTGGGGTCAAAATGTGAAAAAAACAACTAACTTATGAAGAAACATTGAAGTGTTCCAATGTTTTCTCATAACTTTATGTTTTACAGATTTTAGCCCCTAATATTCAACATATCCCTTGTGTTACCCCACCTCCTGGACATGAGAGGTATCATTTTTCAAACCCCCCAAAAAAGGTTTTTGCAGCTATACAGCAAAAATCACCTTTTTTTTGTAAACTTTATTTAAAGAAAACCAGCAGGACAGCAAGTCAATTAACATATACAATACAGGGAGAACACATGTCTTTTGGATGGGATTTATAAAATTCCTCCTGTCTTGATCATAATGTCAGGTCATAAAAAGACTATGATGGAAATCGGGGTCAAAATGTGGGAGCCCACTGCAAATTAGATATTGCCTCTCAGCTGGCCTATCCTGGGTAAATACAATTTAAAAATGTGTAAAAGCAGGACACCATTGAAAATGAGATACTGCATCTCATCTGCCTATCCTGGGTAAAAATATAATAAAAATGTGTAAATGCAGGACTCCAGTACAGCAGAGCCCCCACTGAACCGTGGAGTGACCTGCTGCTCTATCCTGGGAAAAATATATTGTAAAAGCGGGATCTATCTGAAAATGTAACTTGCTTTTCAGCTGGGCTATCCTGGGTAAATACATTATAAAAATGGGTAAAAGCTGGGCCCCCACAGAAAATGAGATATTGCATCTTGGCTGTGCTATCCTGAGTAAATACAGATTGTTACATGGCAATAATCAGAGTGCTGGAATGGGCACCGGAGATTGCTGAAACGGCATCACGGGGCCCAAGTTGGAGCTGGTATTATCCCACGATATATGCCGTCCTCAAAATGGTAGTACTGAAGTGAGCCAGACTCCTAGCCTAGCAGCACTGGGCACAGGTGGGCAGCGAGTGTCAGAGGCGCAAGAGTGGTAGACCATCAGGGAGACCAGCTACCAGCCGACGGAATTGGGGAGGGGGGACAAGAACCAGGGGGCACCGAACAGAGAGATAGCACAGAGCGAGACACATACAGCATGCAGGCAAGTTGCGTATGGTTCTCGGGCACAGGAGGTGTTCCGATGCAGCAGTGGGACGAGGAATAGTTTGTAGGGGCAGGAGCCACGAGCACCGAGAGAGAAGGAGGGACGAGCGGAGCAGTGACCGAGGGCAGAGACAGCAGCCAGCAAGACGCCGACATCGGAGGACTGAGCGAGAGGCATGGGGAAGTCACGGGGCTGTATGCAAATCTGGATGCGGTCGCACACTGCGGTGAGTGAATAGTGCAGCGGAGACCTCCAGCACTGGGTATGAAGCAAATACCTGCGCAGATCGGGAGAATTTCCGGACTGCGATGTGAGCCGCAGTATGTTCTTTAGTTCCAGCTACTGATTATGTTGACTGCATCAGTATGTTAATGTTGGTATCTGCTAAGATTTCAAAGTGCAGTCAAAATGTTTCCTCACAGCTCTGACTCCCTGTGTTATGTTGTTCGACGCACATCAGGCAGGGCCCCTGGCGACTCCATCGTCGCGAGGCCCACTGTAACAAAGCGCATTAAGCCACTCTGGCGGTGGCATCTAACGTGATTGATGGCGGTTACAGTTGCTCCGCCTTCAGCCTCTCTCTGGCCTCGGGCCAACCCTCCCAACCATGCATCAATCCAGCATTAGATGCCACCTTCGTCGTGGCTTAATGCTTACGTAAACACTTGGAAAATCAGGATCCCACTGAACACAAGATAGCATCTGAGCTGTTCTGTTCTGTGTAAATACAGTGCAAAAATGTGTCAAAGCAGGACCCCATTGAAAATTGGATGCTGCATTTCATTTGGCTTATCCTGGGTAAATATATTGCAAAACCGTGTAAAAACAGAACCCTACGGGAGAACCCAACTTAAAAGGAGATGCTACATCTAAATGATCTGTCGCGGAAAAATACATCATAAAATCTAAACCCCACTAAAAACGAGATACTGCATCTCACCTCTACTGTCCTGGGTAAATGCAGTATAAAACTGTTTACAATCAGAACCCCACTGCAAATGACATATTACATCTCCTCTGCTCTATCCTGGGTAAAATATATTGTAAGAAAGTGTACTCGCGGGACCCAGTACAATAGCAAGCAAGCAAAATTCGGCATCAACAAATGTTTGCTTCTTTTGTTCTTTGTTGCCCTGACTACCAGTAAAATGCTATATTTATGTTCAGCTGTATAAGGAAACAAAATCTGAGTCCTCCTCCAACTGGAATAGGAACCATCGTTTTCAGAATTCTTCATCCTGGCCTTTGACCCTGAAGCTTGCACGTCAGCTGTTCCACGTGGTAAATGGAGTTAACTATTTTATGCCAGTGTGATATCGTGGGTGAGTTTTTAGTCAGCCAGCTTCTAGTTATGGCATTTTTACCCACCACAATTAATGGATCTTGAGAGCGTTTCCTTTAACACCTCTGAAGGGATGCCCATCAAATTAGTGAGGGGGAAATCTTGCCTGATTTTGTGAATATCTGAGAAACAGCCTCGCCTATTTCCCTCCAATACCCCCCAGCAGTGATCACAAACAAAATACATGACTGTGGATCACCTTGGTAACCCCACAATCTCTCCAACATCTCCCATAATGGGTGCCCAATAATGCACTTGTACCTCTGGGGTTATAAACTATCTCATTCTGCAATTCCATGCAAAGTCCCTCCAATAGGTGGAGGAAGTTATTTATTATTATTTCTTATTTAGTTTTTGTTGACTGGGTAAGTGCACTAGACAAATCCTGCCTATTTTCAGGCACGACCCGGGGAAGGGGGATACAGATGAATGCCAACTGACCTTGAACCAGATTAAGCTGTTGGTGGTATTGTTAGTGAATGAGGGAAATTTGGCCAGGACACCGGGGAAATTTCCCTACTCTTTTCAATAAGTGCCATGGGATCTTTAACATCCACCTGAACTACCACCAGTCCAGGCAGATGGGACCTCGGTTTAACGTCTCATCCGAAAGACAGCACCTCAGAAATGCAGCACCCCTCTCATGCTGCACTACAGTGTCAGTAATGGGATATTAACCCAAGTGCCAGATGTGGGAACTGAACCCACAGCCCTCTGATCTCCCGGCCTCAGAGGCGAGTGTGCTACCTACTGAGCCACTGACACTGATATACGATATATATATATCAAGTTATACGGGAATTTGAGATGGAGTATTTGTGCCATACCTCTGGGAGATGGTCTGTCTGATTTTCTGAGTTCCATCTATCTAAAATTCGGAGACTTGTATCTGGAAGCAGTTCTACCAGTCCCCTATAAAGCACCCATTATTAATTACTGCCAATGGTCTCCTTTTGTATGTCCACTGAGAGCTCTACGCAATATGGCAGACTGGTCCATCTGAGGTTGAAATTGTCAAAGTAGATAAGATCTTATTTTTTTACTTTATCTCTTTTTTGTCTCCTTCCCTACTCTCGGAGCCCACTCATTCCTTCCTCTCATCCTCCATTCCACCTCCGGTAGGATCTGCCCCTAGAGTGCCTCCTTTCTCCCCTCCTGCACAGTGGGGTCTGTCCCTCTTTTTGGTGGTCCGGATGGTACCTGAGAGGCTATCATCTAGGGCTACCGAGAGGGTTTTCGTTTTCCCCCTGGTTTCCCCTGTCCCTGAGGCGTAGTGCGCTGGGGCGTCCGTCCAGTGGCGGCGTGCTGGCATGCCAAGCCCTCTGCCACCACCATCCCCTCCCCGGCTCCGCGAGCGGACCGCCTCCATCCCTCATTGCCGGTGCTTCCACCGGCTGCGGGAAGATGTGGAGCAGCAGGCGTTCCTGGTTCCCACCTGAGGAGGAGAGCATCCGTTGGGACGTCGATCCTCCCTCCCAGCCGACCTCGACCGCGAGTCTGTTCCCAACCCGGTCGCGGCGTGAGCTGAGTGTGCATCCAGCGCCTCAACCTTCAGTGCCACCAGGCCGGCCGTAGATAAGATCTTAACTGGAAATACTGGAAATGGTTTTAGGAAGAAACAGAATTCCAGCTGCAGCTTTTGGAATGATTTGAGCTCTTGTTTGTTATAAAACTGGTGTACATAACATAAACCCAACTGCCCCAATTTCTGAGGGTATTGTCCATAGCATGGGGGGGGGTCTTAATCATGTGCTATGGCCCTGAGCCAGATGCTTCGCACTGGGGAGAACTATATTTCATAATAGAGTCTTCACTGTCAGATAATGATAGCTGTGTTACAACTGTGTATTGAGTTCTCTCGATAGTACGGTATTCTTCGGATGAGTAAAAAGAAATTTATGTAGTTTTATAGGTTGTTAATTGTGAATTCAACATCTTTCCACTATGGTTGGTAAGTTGGAAGCAGCCAGTCACAAATTAACTTAAGTTGTTTTGCTGCACAGTAGAGAGCAGTGTTAGAAAGGTTTAATCACACTTCGGGAGTTGCAAAATGGAGAATTTTAATCTGAGTTTACCTCGCCACACAAAGGAAATGGGATATCACTTTGTCCCAGTATCGGAAGTAGGACAGGACCCATCAGGAACCAGGGGTAGGGTCTGAAGAAGATATAGTATCCTGGGAGGGATATTTTGTCTGATGACTTCCACTTTATTTAATAAAGTCAGTGGTAGTTGGGACCAGATCCCAAGATCCTCAACAATTTTTTGGGTAAGGGGCTCAAAATTCGGTAATTACTAATGTTCCAGTTTTCTAGTTAAATAGATCTCCAGATAGAAACATAGAATTTGATGGCAGATAAGAACAACTTGGCCCATCTAGTCTGCTCTTTTCCCCTACCTAATGGATAAGCTGCAGATCCTAGTTAACCATAGTTCATGGCTTCTCTATTTCACCAAATTGGAAGTTGTGATTTGAGAGAAGGGGTGGGGGTATAGTTGTATGGATAGCCTCCATTTTTAGATCATTTAGCTTAAACCCTGAGAGAAGGCCAAACTCTCAGAGAAGCTGCCAAACTGCTTGGGCAGATGTGTCCAGTGAAGTCAGGATAAGGATTATGTCATATGCGAAAAGAGCTATCCAGTATTCTCTTCCTCCTTTTGGAACCTTTTCCACCTCTGGGGCTTGCCATATCACTATGACCAATGGCTTTATATAACATGCGAGTAAAAGGCAAAACCGGGCACCCTTGTTGAGTGCCCCGGCTAAATTTGATTGGGTAAGAAAGTTATCCATTGATTGGAACAAAGACCTGAGATACCACATAAAGTGACTGGAGCATTTGTTTAATTTCTAGGGGAAACCAAAATCTGACAGTGTGTCCCAAAAAAATTGCCAGAACACCCTGTCAGAAACCTTTTTGGCATCTAAATTTAGAACTGTTAATGGAATTGAATGTTGGATTGCATGGTCAGTTAGATGTAAAGTGCGTCTGACATTGTCATGGGTTTATCTCTGCTGGACAAAGCTGACTTGATCTGCATTCAATAGAATGGGGAGAACGGGGGTCCAGTCTAGAGGCCCAGATACCTGTAAATAACTTATAATCTAAGCTGACTAGAAACTGATGATAGGAAGAGGGCTGAGACTGGTCTTTCCCAGTTTTGGCATTGCTGAAATTGTAGTATATTTCCAGGAGGGCGGGGGGCACCACCGTCGATGTGGTTGAAGGAGTGAAGTAGAAAAAGGATTATGCCCTTGGTAAATTTCTTATGTAATTCAGTGGGGTAGCCATCTGGGACAGTAGTCTGTTTTAGAGTGTTTTATTACTTCTAGGATTTCTTAGAAACATAGAAACTAATAGCAGATAAGGACCGCTAGGCCCATCTAGTCTGCCTATTTTCCCTGCCAACCATAAAAGCCACAGACCCTACTTGATCTCTGGCTTTACCTCCTTGTTCCTACTACTAGGGTTCCCCTATGCCTGTCCCATGCATTACTGAATCCCCCCACTGTGTTTGCTCCCACCACTTCCACTGGGAGTCTATTCCATGCATCCACCACCCTTTCTGTGAAGAAATACTTCCTCACGCTACCCCTTAGGCTACCCCTTCCAACCTCATATCATGCCCCCTCGTTCCTGGACATCTCCTTTTCTGAAAGATGCTACCCTCCAGTACCCTATTTATGTCTCTTAGATATTTGAAGGTTTCTGTCATCTTTCCCCTGTCTCTTCTCTCCTCTCCTCCAGGATATACATATTGAGGTCTCCCACTCTCTCCTCGTATGACTTTTGGTGCAGGCCCTGCACCATCTTTGTTGCCCTTCTTTTAACTGCCTCCAACCTGTCTATGTCCTTACAGAGATGCAGCCTCCAGAACTGGACACCGTATTCCAAATGAGGCCTCACCAATGATCTGCACAGTGGTATCACCACCTCCTTCCTTCTGCTGGTGATACCATTCCCTATGCACCCCAGCATCCCACTGGCTCTCCACACAGCCTTGGCACATTGTTTGGTCACCTTTAGGTCATCAGATATGATTACCCCCAAATCCTTTTCCTGTTTGGTGACCATCAGTTTCTCCCTTCCCCCCATCATGAAATTAATCCTCCCCTGGGTTCTTGTGCCCCAAACGCATGATTTTACACTTTATTGCATTAAATCTCATCTGCCACACTTTGGACCACTCCTCCAGTTTACCTAGGCCCCTTCTCATTTTTTCCACCCCTCCCAGAGTGTCCACCCTGTTGCAGATCTTAGTGTCATCCGCAAAGAGGCACACTTTCCCCCTCCAGCCCCTCCGCAATGTCACTTATGAAGACATTAAACAGGACTGGGCCCAGGACCGATCCCTGTGGCACCCCACTGGTCACCCTCCTTTCCTCAGATTGAGCTCCATTTACCATGACCCTCTGTCTTCTATCACTCAACCAATTCCTAACCCAGTTTACCACCTTGTGACCCACTCCCAGGCTGCCCAACTTGTTCAAAAGTCTTCTGCGTGGAACAGTATCGATGGCCTTACTGAAATCCAGATAGGCCACATCCACTGCTCCCCCGGCCCACGACCCTAGTCACCCAGTCAAAGAAATCAATGAGATTTGTTTGACATGACCTTCCCACTGTGAATCCATGCTGTCTCGGATCCTGTGCTCCACTGGCTTCAAGATGTTCCACGATCCTTTGTTTAAGCAGTGATTCCATAATCTTCCCCGCTATTGAGGTGAGGCTGACTGGTCTATAGTTTCCAACCTCCTCCCTACTGCCACTTTTGTAAAGAGGGACTACATCTGCCCTCCCCAAGTCCTCCAGAACCACTCCCGTATCGAGTGACTTGTTGAACGGTGTTGCCAGTGGTGGAGCCAGCACCTTCCGCAGTGCCCGTAATGTTCTAGGATGTATGCCATCCGGTCCCATTGCCTTGTCCACTTTCAGTTTTGTGAGTTCCTTTAGGATTCTCTCTTCTGTAAATGGACTGGTGTCCATCTCCCTCCCATATCTGTTCATGTTGCCTAACTGTGGTCCCTCACCTTCTTCTGTGAATACAGAACAAAAATATTTGTTCAGTATTGATGCTTTCTTCAGGTCCTCTTCCACACACTCACCTTCTTCCCCTTTAAGCCTTACTATCCCTCCCCTGTTTTTTCTCCTTTCACTAATGTATCTATAAAAAGCCAACTCCTTTCTTTACCTCCTGTGCAATTTTTTCCTCCATTTGTGCCTTTGCACTCCTGACTGCTTTCCCTGCCTCCCTCTGTTTATCCAGATACACTACCCTGTCCTCCTCCTGCTGTGTTTCCTTGTATTTCCTCATCAGAAATTAGAGCAACTAGATGATTCTGGTGTCTGGTGCCTTTCCAACATCTGTTGGAGCCGAAATCTGAGTAGAAAGGAATTGATGCTCTGGAGGTCTGGGGTGTGTTCCTGATTATATAAAGTTTTATAATAACCTGTCATAATTCTATGAAGCCCTTGCTGGTTCCTTGTAAGGGCAGCAATCTCTGGGTCCTTAAGAAGTAATATACATTCCTGCTCTTTACAAGCTCTGAGTTGTCTAGCCAATCACCTGACACCAACTGCTTCCACCTCATAATGATATTGTAGGAGATAATGTAACATTTGCTGTATGCGGTGGTCCACTATGGCCTGTATTTCCGCTTTGGTTTAGGTTATATGATGCTGAACTGCCTTATTGACTAGGGTATATAACATTTGAAGGGTGGTTAATTTTTCCTGAAGGTTTCGCAATTTCTAATGTTTGGGCTTCTTTTTCTGTGAAGTGTATTGCAGTAATTGGCCTCTTAGTACTACCTTCACTGTGTCCCAAAGTAGGGAGGGTGAGAGATTATGCCTGTCATTTGTCTAGCTCGATAGTTCTTAGACTTTGTCACAGTGAGCCTCCCCAAATCCATGGAAAAGATGTTGAGCCTCCCCAAAAACTGAAATAGTCTTGGGCCTCCCCAAAGAAAAATAACATACTGTACTTTGCGCAGTACACCACGAATAAATTGAAACCCCTTTGAGTACTTGGCTCACGTTCAGTTCTTTGTCTTATACTAACGTGGGGCCTTTGAAAAAGACTCCTGTGCTCAAAGGTGTTATCTGAATAACAAATAAATAAAATAAACAAATATTATTATTAAGCTTATTGTAACCCCTCTCCCCCCTCCACAGGACAGCCTACTTGCTCCACTATTTTCATTCTTGAACCATTGTTACCCCTTGTTGCAGTACCGTTCATGGGTCAGACTACTTTCTCTGTTTCCTCTCTATTTGAAATAACCTTCCTACATACTTTGCCTCTCCCCCTCCTTCCCTGCTCCTAAGCAACCTGTCTGGGATTACTTTGCTCCTTTCTGCTATTGCTCTTAACACTTCTATGTTCAACCCTTGTATTGGGCTGTTCTACCATCAGTCTACAAATTGATCAATTACCACCACTCATTATTAGTTTATTGTTCATATTTGTTTGCACTCTTTTTCACTGTGTATTTCTTGATTATTTTGCAGTTACCTTTTGAAATGTATTCACTTCCTACCCTTCCCCGGTTATACCTGAAATGAGCCTTGGCCCCATCACCTTCCCTTGTCACCTATTACAAACAAATACATAAAATTCACCTACTAGTATCCTCTTTCAGTTTGCTCCATCTCTTCCCACAAAATAAATAAAACTCAAAATTTAAATACAGTACTTTTTCAGACTTGCTTGAGCCTCCCTTGGAACAGGTTGGGGCCTCCCCAGGGAGGCTGGCCTCACCATTTGAGAACCCCTGGTCTAGCTCAAGCAGTGGACTCTTCAATACGCACAGACTAGATAGACCAAATGGCCTTCTGCTGGCTTCTTCGTATGTCATTGTCTGCTATGATTACTGGAAGTTGTTCTACAAGTTTAGGGAAGGCCTTATCCTGAAGTAGCGAAACATTTAGGCACTGTGCTGTTGATTTATGTTTGTTTCTCACATGTACCTTCATAATGACTGCCACGTGATCTAATAGCATTTGAGGGCCATGTGATATATCCTGTACCCACCCAATGTGTGCTATAGTCATGAAAATATAATCTAGACAAGTTGACGTCTGATGTTTGAACAGGGGATACTGGGAGGGGGAAAAGGTGTTCTTCAGGTACACTGGTGAGCAAAGGAAAACCAAGGTCCAGCTCGGCAGATTGAGAACAGAAGGAGGATGGGTGGAAGAGGCGAGGGACCAGGCAGAGGTATTAACCGAGTACTTCACCTCTGTGTTCACCGGCGAGGGGGAGGGGATACTAACAAAGCAAGACATGGAGGGGATGGTAGAGATAGAGAGGGGGATTGCGGGGGAAACAGATAGGGAGCAGGAGGGAAGGAGAGGTAACCCAGAGGGGTCACATCCGGATAAGGATAAACAGGCCAGTAAGGTGGGGGAGACAGATGATGCTATCTCCACTGAACAGGTGTGGAAAGGCCTAAAGGCCCTAAAGAAAGATAAATCTCCTGGGCTGGATGACATACATCTGAGAGTACTATGGGAATTGGTGAACGTACTGGCAACACCCCTGGCGGAGCTCTTCAACAGGTCGCTCAAGACAGGGAAGGTACCCAGGGATTGACTAGAGGCACATGTGGTGCCTATCCATAAAGGGGGTCATGGGAAGTGCCAGAAAACTATAGACCCATCAGTTTGACATTGGTGGTGGATAAATTAATGGAGAGTATACTGAAGGAAAGATTGAGGGAGTTCTTGTAGAAGGAGAGAGGGCGGGATAGCAGACAACATGGTTTTGTGCCTGGCAGATTGTGTCAAACTACCCCTGTGGAGTTCTATGAATAGGTAACATCTGAAGTGGACAGGGGAAGGCTGGTGGATGTACTATTTTTAGACTTCAGCAAGGCATTTGACTCGGTCCCCCACTATGGCCTGGTGGGGAAACTGATGGGGTTGGGTGTGGGCCCATTGATGGTAAGATGGATACGAAACTGGCTAACTGGTCGCACTCAGAGAGTCGTGGTTGGTGGGGAGCTCTCGAACCCTAGAGGAGTCAGTAGCGGGGTACCACAAGGCTCGGTCCTGGGTCTGATCCTGTTTAATGCATACATATCTGACATCAGGGAAGGAAAAGGGAGTGAAATGAGTCTCTCCACTGACAACTCTAAGACTGGAGCAATAGTTGAGGGGGAAGGGAAGAGGTTGGCCCTGCAGGGGGATATAGAGACCCTGGTCAGGTGGTCTCACACCTGGAAATTAAATGTCAATTCCTCCAAGTGCAAGGTATTACATATAGGGCAGGAGAACCCCAAACACGTGTATACCCTGGGGGTGGAGGCACTGGAGGTCTCAATGGGGGAAAAAGACCTAGGGGTCATGGTGGATGAAAGTATGAATAACTCTGAGCAGTGCAGGAGAGTAGCTGTCAAAGCAAACAGGATGTTGGGATGCATCGCAAGGGGCATCACCTCGAGGAGCAGGGAAGTGATTCTGCCACTGTACAATGGGCTGGTTAGACCACACCTTGAGTACTGTGTGCAGTACTGGAGGCCACATTTGAAGAGGGACATACAGTTCCTGGAGAGGGTCCAGAGTAGGGCTACCAAGATGATACGAGGACTAGGGGATCTGACGTACGAGGGAAAACTGGAGGAACTCGGCCTGTTTTCATTGGAGGAGAGGAGAGATGGGGGGACATGATCGAGGTCTTCAAGTACCTCAAGAGAATAAACAGGGTTAACACGGAGGGGATGTTTAGACTAAAGGAGGGAGGTATCACCCGAGGACATGATTTGAAGTTGGAAGGTGGAAGGATGAGGGGGGAAAGAGGAGGAGGTTCTTCACTGAGAGGGTGGTGGAACCAAGGAATGCGCTGCCTGGAGAACTGGTTCAGGCTTCCATGGTGGAAGGTTTTATGAGAGGGTGGGACAGATACAGAAAGGGAAAGTATCAAGGGAAGGCCTGGCCTAGAGGGGTGGGGAGGGATGATTGGCATTCTGGAACACAAGGGTGGGGGAAGGCCTTGGTACCCAGCTAGGGATCTGAGGTTCAAGCAGACTTGATAGACCATACGGCCTAATCTGCTGGCAATTAGTATGTTAGTATGTTAGTGGAGAAATGGGTGCATTCCTTTACAGAAGGGAAAATTTGTCTCCTGACATCCACGAAGTCCCATCTCCAGCCAGGGGTGATGGTCAGATGTCTCCCAGGTACATCAGCATGGAGAGACACTGACCGCATTGCTAAAATTGTTCACAAAGCAGGAGAAAACATTGATGTCCTAGTACACATAGGGACTAATGATCTCGCCAGCCGGTCAGTTGTGGAGACCAAGGAACACCTGACTAGGCTGGGTGACAAACTATCATCTATTTCGTCCGGCATCTCCTTCTCTGAGATCCTGCCAGTCTGGGAGAAGGGAGCAGATGGACGGAAGGTCAGAGAAGGGGAGATAGGGAGCTAAACACGTGGCTCAAGGACTGGTGCCAGGAAAAGGACACAGATTTGTAGGAACTGGCAACAGTTCTGGGAGCGAAGTTCTTTAAATTTGATGGACTGCATCTGACTAAAGAGGGAGTCAGTGCATTGGGGCAGAAGTTTGACGCCTTTTGCAGAATATTTAAACTAGCAAATGGGGAGAGGGGTACGCACCCCATACGCCAAATGGGAAGAACACCCTCCCTCAGCTAGTGGTCAAACAGGAATTCAGCTGTTTGCCGCTCATTTGCATCACCAGGTAAGAAAAAGGTTTGTCTCCCATACGATGCACAGGGGTAATGCCAAACTCACCCAACAACCAACACACCAAAATCTGGCCAATGGAAAATCATGTACACAATGCTCACAGCCTGGGAAATAAGATCCCAGACCTGCAGGCAACAATGTCAGAGGCTAAACTGGACATAGTAGCAATTAGTGAGACGTGGTTTACCAGTAACCACACTTGGGAGACTTCAGTACCTGGCTATGTATTGTTCAGAAGAGACCGAGGTGCAAAAGGGGAGGGTGGCCCTGTATGTTAATGAAAATATCAAAGCTACAGAAATTCAGAATACACATAAGGAGCCAGAAGAACTGTGGGTCACCCTGAAACAGGAAATGGGACAGCCATAAGAACTGGGGCTGTCTACAGGCCCCAGACCAGAGGAGGACATAGACACATTACTGTTAGAAGATATACAAAACATGACAGCTAAAGGAGGTTCTGATAATGGGAGACTTCAACATGCCAGATACAGATTGGTCAATACCAGCAGGAACATCTGCCAGAACTAGACTCATAGTGGATTCCTGCAGGGAGGGCCTCAAACAACTGGTACAGCAACCCACAAGAGACAGGGCTATCCTAGATCTAGTACTGACTAACAAAGAAGGATCACAGATCTCCAGGTAGAAGGTCACCTGAGCCAGTGACCATCACATGGTATGGTTCAATTTGGCTACTACATCTAAATCATCCCATTCCAAAGCAAAATATGGGACTTCAGAGGAGCTGACTTTGATAAGATGGCCAACAGAGTTAAGCTAGCCCTGGCAAAAGAAACACAGGTGAGGAGGTACAGGCAAAGTGGGCAAGCATTAAGGATACAATACTTGAAGCAACATCCCATTGTGTTAGACAGAAAAGGAAGTGCAAAGAAGAAGGAAACCACTTTGGTTCTCAAATACAGTAGCAGAAAAGGTCAGAGCCAAAGTCTGGCCTTCAGAAAATATAAGGGAACACAGCGGGATGAAGATAGGAGGCATACCAAACTGCCCTAAGGGAAGCAGGTAAGGCAGTAAGGCAGGCAAAGTCCCAAACTGAGGAAACACTAGCACGAACAGTAAAAGAAGGTGACAAGACTTTCTATAGATACATTAGTGAAAGGAGAAAGTCCAGAGGGGTATTGCTAAGCTTAATGGAGAAAAGGGAGCATGTGAGGAGGAGGACCCTGTAAAGGCATCTATCCTAAATAGATACTTTTGCTCAGTATTTACTGAAGAGAAGGTAGGCAGGGCCCACAGCTCAGCATCATGGACACAGGGGAGGGAGGTGAGCACTACTCCCTTCACAAAAGAAGGGTCCTACAAGAGCTTGCAAGCTCAGGGTGGATAAGGCAATGGGACCTGATGGCATACATCCCAGGGTTCTTAAGGAGCTAAAGGAGGAACTAGCAGAGCCATTAGCAGAATTGTTTAGTGAGTCTCTGAGCACAGGAGAGGTCCCAGAAGACTGGAGAAGGGCTCATGTGATCCCACTCCACAAGAGTGTAGCAGGAGGAGGCAGGCAACTACAGACCGGTCAGTCTTACCTCAGTAGTGGCAAGATTATGGAGGCACTCCTTAAGGAAAGGATAGCAACACCTGGAACCATAGGCACAGGATCCAAGACAGCATGGGTTTACAAAGGAAGGTCCTGTCAAACTAATCTCATAGATTTCTTTGACTGGGTAACCAGAGTGGTGGACCAAGGGGAGCAGTTGATGTCGCCTACCTTGACTTCAGCAAAGCTTTTGACACTGTTCCACATAGAAGATTGATAAATAAGCTAGGTAGGCTCTCGGGTGGGTCAGAAGTTGGTCAACTGGGTGGCAAACTGGTTGACTGGCAGAAAACAGAGAGTGGTGGTAAATGGTATACAGTCAGAAGAGATGCAAGTCACAAGTGGGGTACCTCAGGGATCAGTCCTGGGGCCAGTCCTATTCAACATCTTCATTAGTGACCCACGAGATGGACTAGAGGGTAAGGCTTGTCTGTTTGCAGATGACACCAAGATCTGCAACAGAGTAGATGATTCAGATGGGGTGGCAGAATGAGAAGAGATCTGATAAACTAGCAGAATGGTCAGAAGAGTGGCAACTGGGATTTAATGCAAAGAGTGCAAAATCATGCACATAGGGAAGAGAAACCCTGAAGCCACTTATAGGCTGGGAGGGAGTTGCTAGCAGTCACAAAGGAAGAAAGAGACGGGCATCATCATCACTGATGACCTAAAATCATCCAAGCAGACCTCTAAAGCAGTAGGTAAGGCTAGGGGGTAGGGTGTATTAGTAGGGGTATCACAAGTCGTAAGAGGGAGGTAATAATCCTCTGTACAAGACATTGGTTAGGCCCCATCTGGAGTACTGCGTGCAGTATTGGAGGCCACACCTTCACAAGGACATTAACCAAATTGAGGCAGTCCAGAGAAGGGCAACCAAAATGGGCAGGGACTGCATCAGAAGACATATGAGGACAGATTAACGGAGCTCAATATGTATACCCTTGAGCAAAGGAGGGAGAGAGGTGATATGATCGAGACATTTAAACACCTTAAGGGCATAAACAAGGTGAAAGAGTCTAACATGTTTAAATATAAAAAAATAGCAGGACAAAAGGACACAGCATGAGATTAGAGGGAGGCCGATTAAGGGGAATGTGAGAAATTCTTTTCACAGAAAGGGTGGTAGATGCATGGAATGGCTTACCACAAGAAGTGGTGGCTATGAATACAGTGCAGGGCTTCAAACAGGCATGGGATAGGCATAAGGGAGCAATACAAATGACTATGAATAGATAGGTCACTGACAGAGCAAAGGCCGATGGCACATTTATAAGGTAGAAAAAGAAATGGGCAGACTGGATGGGCCTTGCGGTCCTTATCTGCCGTCAACTTCTATGTTTCTAAGTCCAGGTATGCCACTGTGGCTTTAAAATATTTTTGAGCTGCTGTGGCTCTAGTAGCTTTCATATTAAATGGCACTCGCCTATGTATCAACACTGCAGTACCCCCTACACCAGATGCTTTTACAGGATGAAGCTTCCACAAAATAGTACCCATAGTGGAGAAATTTGGCGTGTTCTATGTCTGAAAGATAGGTTTCTTGCAGCAGTAACATCTCAGGGCATTCTCTTTTCAACATTTGTAATAATCTATAATGTTTAACAGGGTCATGGACTCCGTTAAAGTTTTTAGGACATACCTTTTGTAGGGGTCACCATTATGGGATATAACACGTGATTTGGACAATGGAGCTTTAACTGGGGCTATCTTTATTGACCTGACAAGGCATTTGACCTGGTCAGTCATACACTACTCCTCAGTAAGCTAAATCACTTTGATTTTGATTCCCACTAGCAATCCTGGTCACATGCTACCTTGCAAATAGGACACAGAAGGTCAAATGGAGAGTGCCCCTTTAAGCCGTCTGCCTATTACAGATGGGGTACCCCAGGGGTTGATACTTGGTCCTCTACTATTCTCAATATTCATTAATGACCTAGATAATAACTGTGGTAATGGCCACCTCATACTTTACGCAGACGATCCTTTACAGGAGCTACCCTGATGTCAGGATATTTAATGCCCAACTGCCTAATGACTTTGAGTCTCTTGAAAAGTGGATCACATCGAACATGCTGGTCCTGAACATGAAAAAAATGAAGGTGGTCCTATTTAGACCCAAACTCCTAGGACCTGACAGGCAGCACTTGCTTTCCCTTACAACCTCCTCGGGAACTCAGACTGAGATGGCGGATGTGATTAAGTGCCTAGGGCTCCACATTGACCAAGAACTTACTCTCAAATCTCAGGTGGATCATGTAACCCGTTACGTCCACCAGAAACTTGGTCTTCTATATAGACTGAGTGGCTGCCTTACCACGGATTCAAGGCAAGCCATCGAGAATAGTGTCCTGCTCCCTAAACTTCTTTACGGTGCCCCTGTCATGCAGTCTCTCAGGCGAGCTGAGTCCAGTTGGCTTGAGGCGTTATACCACAAAATAGGACACTTTGCATCAGTATCCCCCCCTCCAGGAGGCATCACTGAGATGTTCTTACCTCATTAAACTGGACCATGTTTGACTGTAATCTCCACTACCCCCTATTATGCATGACGTTTAAATTAATCTCCGTCTGTACTCCACCTAGTCTGGCTGGTCTTCTAGCCCCTAAACCTTTAAGAAGTCTACTGCATACCTTTAAATAGAAAGTTGCTTGAGATGCCCAGGATTTGTACATCTATGGGGAAGAGGTCCTTTGTCTACTTGGCTCCTCCTTTCTGTAATGCCCTCCCTGAGGTCATACAAAGCTCTAATACTCTCTCCTGCTTCAGAAAGGGGCTAAAGACATACTTACTTGAAAGCTGCTTATGTTCCTGCTACCACTAACTGTCCCCTGCTTAATGGCCTGTGTATTATTGATCATGACAATGTATCTCATACCTAGTTCACTGTGTTGACAAACCCTCTACTGTAACATAGTCGTTGTCTTAATTAACACTGTCTAAGTAATCTGGTTTTGATATGTTTTTGTTCACCTTGTGCACAGCATTGTATTGTAATTTCCTTATGCATTCATCATAAATATCTACAATTAATTCTGGGTTGCCCTTGAAAAAGGGACCTCTGGTCTCAGTGGGCCTACCCGGTTACCAAAATTAAATAAATAAATATGACCCTAACTTGTAGTCCCCACTGTAAGAATAAGGAGAAAAGCTTTCTTGCTGTGGGCCTATGTTTCACTGGCCAGTCCTTAACTTAATACACCTGTGTACCTGTGGCTGTGAAAATTATAGAGAGGCTTGCTAGGAGTCGCCAGTTGGACATAACAGAGCTACAGAACTATATACAACAAAGAAACAACAGAGCAAGCATATGTCAGGAAAGAATATCAAAAACAACATTGGTGGTAACGGGTCTGTCTTTGTAAGTGAGGAGAGCTAGAACCAAAGCTCTCCTATAATGCCAGGTGGAGGAATGCATCGACAGTGATAGCTGGAAGTATCCAGGCCCTCTGTGCCAGGGTCAAATATCATCCATCTGGCTATGAAAGGAAAGATAGGCACCCTACCAGCACCAGTTCCAGGGACTATGCAATTAAGAATGTCAGTGAAATGCATTGAGTTGACCCTCTAAAAGAAACACATATAAAAGGAAAAACCTAGGCTATGGGAGGCACAGTGATAGCAATAAGAGACATTACCAGTGTGAATAAAGTATACAGGATCACCTTCTGGCTGTATAATTTCACCAGTCAGCTGTGGTGATACCACTGTCGCATAATATTCCCGACCGAGGAGGGAAGGAGAACCTATAGTGTAGTTGCCTGCCAGAGGCGGAGTAATTCAAAAGCAGTAACCCCATATCTGGTAGTTTGTCATTCAGAAGAAGGTTGGGGGGCAGGCTGGACCATGATCAGCTACCATTTTCATATAAAATTCAGACCAAGGAAGGAGGGGAATCTATAGGGTAGTTGCCCGCCAGAGGCTGTATTATTGAAAAGCAGTAACCCCTGATCTGATAATTCGTCATTCTGAAGAGGATCGGGGCCAAGTCAGATCATGATCAGCATCCTGTTCATGTAATAACCAGTTAGAAGAAGTCCCTTTCAGTATTGCCAATAATAAGATGGGGGGAGTCTGCCCATACCGGTATGCACCGAGGGATGAGCTGGGTAGTGTGAGTTGAGAATTCATTGTATTGACTTTTTGTTGTTCTGTTTTTTAATTGTTGTTTTTTTTTAAGAGTTGCAATTTATATAAATTCAGTTTATTTATTTATTTATTAAGTTTTGGTAACTGGGTAAGTCCACTGAAACATTTACAGTCCGTTTTTCAGGGTCGATCCGAGAGTGCAGCAACAAACAATACAGTACAGTGCAAAAACAACAAGGGAATTCTGTTACAGTAATAACAAAATTAACATACAGCAGGTAGGGGATGAAGAATCATACAGCATATAGAAATATAAAAGTAACAGCTTATAACAGCTAACAAAAAATATATGTACACTTTGGTAATAACATAGTAATATTAATTAAAAGTTAATATTGATTTATTTAGAATTGCAGAAACTAATTAGATGCAACTAGGCTTGTTGTTCAGTTTCCCATGAGCTGCAAATGTACTGGACTTTATGCTTCAAGCACGTTTCTGTTGCATTTAGACAATGCATTATCAACTCAAAAGCAACAAAGTTGGCTTTACGTTTAAATAATAATAATAATTTTTATTTACACGGCGCCTTTCTAATTCCAAGGCGCCTTACAATTTAAAAACAACCATTATAAAATCCAGTAATACACATTACAACTAATACTCAAAACAGTCAGGTAAATAATTCAGTTCTCCAAGAAGGCTTTTTGCCAGAGGAAAGTTTTCAGACCCTTCTTAAATTCCTCCACAGATGTGCACTCCCATAACCGACGTGGTAGAGAGTTCCAAAGGGTGGGAGCAGCATAAGCAAAAGCTCTAAAACCCGATGATTTCAAATTCACCCTTAGAATCTCTAGCAACCCTCTTCTGCTGAGCAGAGCGATCGACCAGGGCAGTAAGGCACCAGAAGTTCTTTCAGATAGACTGGACCCACACCGTGTAGGGCTTTGAAAGTCAGTAAACCAACTTTAAAGGTGATCTGCCACCGTATTGGCAGCCAGTGCGGTTCACGCAGCACTGGGGTAATATAACAGGATCTACTAGAGCCCGTTAAAAGCCGAGCTGCAGCATTCTGCACCAGCTGCAGGTGATGGATTTCAACCCTGAAAGCCCTAGATATAGGGAGTTGCAGTAGTCCAAGCGCGAGGACACAAAGGTGTGGACCAAAGTTGGAAGGTCATCAAACGGAACCAGATGCTTAACCCTGGTGATGTTCCTAAGATGGTAAAAGGAAGTCTTGATGACAGCTGACACCTGCGACTGCAGTGTCAGCCTATCATCAAAAACCACCCCCAGGTTATGCACCTGTTCGGAGGTTGGGAGAGAGACTCCACCAAGAGTAATTCTGAAAGGCGCACCAACACCCGACCCCCCATCTGTCGACCCAGGTCCACAACCAATACCTCTGTCTTTTCCGAGTTCAACTTCAACCAGCTGGAATCCATTCACTCCTGGATTTCTTTCAGACAGTTGTTAAAGACTGAGAGAGCTCCATCCTGGTCGGGTGCAAAAGAAAGGCAGAGCTGGGTATCATCTCCATAACAGTGAAACCTCAGCCCATACCTTCTTACAATGTCTCCAAGAGGTAGCATATACACCACGAGCAACATGGGTGACAGCACAGAACCCTGAGGCACCCACACAACAAAGCTGTTGGGCCCGAGGAAAAAATCCTGGACACAACTCTTTGTGATCTCCCCATGAGGAACAAAGTGAACAATCTTAAGACGGTCCCGGACGTTCCACATATATGCCTCAGACATCCTATCAACACCATGTGATGCACGGTGTCAAAAGCTGAGGAAAGATCTAGAAGAACCAAGATGGAGTGGCTCTTCTGATCCCTTGCCATCAGGAGATCATTGAGCACCCGAACCAGCGCTGTCTTGGTACTATGTCTCTTACGAAAACCGGACTGGAGGGGTTCATAGATGTCATGGATGGTCAAATGGTCCTCCAGTTGTGCTGCCACTACTTTCTCAATCACCCTCCCAATAAAGGGAAAGTTAGAGATAGGTCTGTAGTTTGCGAAACAGTCTGGGTCCAAGGTAGCTTTCTTCAAGAGTGGTGTCACCACCGCCTCTTTCAGGGAGCAAGGAAACTCACCCGATTCCAGGGAGCACCAGACTATCCGCACAAGGACTGGGCCGATGATATCACTACAACCCAGAATTAGGGAGGTCGGTCCAGGATCCAAACCACAGCACGTAGGGCGCACATTCTGGATAATCCTCATGACATCCATGAACTCCGGTCGACTGAAGGTACTCCAGGAAAATTGAGGAACAGTGATCTCGCACCGTTCAACAGCAGCCCCCCAGATGGTGCTGGCTGCAGAACTGCCCTGATGCCAGCCACTTTATTTGCAAAGAATTGAGCAAGCTCGTTGCACTCTAACTGCGAAAAAGCTTTCCGAACTTGCAGACAGGCTAGGTTGCACAGTCTGTCCAGTGTTCGAAATAGCTGAGCTGGTTGGTTCTGAGCAACCACAATCTTCCTGGACAGCTGACTGTAATGTATACAAATGGAGCAGACTGGTGACAAGGAAATTAAATCCTTTAAAATACACAAGGATTTTACTTGGCCTGCTATACAGGCTTTGCGCCTACCTTTTGAAGGACCAGCACGCTAATGCCAGTACTCATCTACGGAACCCCCATTCCACAGTCCCTTCATGACTCTGAACAAGCAGACTTAACATTTTGTATAATAAAGCAGGACAGTTTGCAGCTGGTGTTTTCCCTAGGGATCATCATTGTGATGTGTTTGCTGCTCTGGGAAGGCCGTCACTCAAAACACCCATTGTTCTGTTTAGCCTTCGAACTGGCAAGAGTCACTACACCCCCAGCCTCATGGGAATTCTTAAGTCCAAACAACATGCAAGGCTCCTGGGTTCCCCAGAAAGATGATTACTAGAAATACCATGGGCGAGAGCAGATTCTGGCTGGGGCTCTTTCTCCTCTATTACTGCCCCATCCCAGCGGAACAAACCTCCAAGTGAAATATTAACTTGCTGAACACTTACAATGTAAGTACAGAGGGGAACCAATGCAGGTGCTGAGACTTCCTCTGGTTCATCCAATATTTTTAGGGGTCCCCCCAGGTTACCATGCTGTCCTCCTATGAGGGGCTCAAATCTCTGCTTACTGAGCAACATGCAATATTCTGTTTTGCCATATAATGCTTAAAACTGATAGTATTTTTCTTTCCTCTCAATGTAACCAACTTCTGTATCATGTATGTATGACTGAATCAGTGCAATTTCTAATTTGTTTTTCTGCATGTATGTGCATCTCTATCACTGTATGTAATGAATTCCAGGTTGCCCTGAAGAAATGACATGCTTGTCTCAGTGGGCCCACCCAGTTATCAAAATTCAAATAAATAAATATGCCCATAATGCCTTGCTCTGGGAATGAGGCTTCAGAGTATGAGTAGGGTTTTGGGGGGAGGGAGGGTTGCACATAAACAAGCAATTTGGATATTTTTTTTTCTCTCCTACCATGCTGTTGTGGATTCCATGTATTGCTTTCCCTACAAACTGCTGCTCCATTATGCTCTCTCCAAGTGTTCTAAATGGATCTAGCATTGGGATTCCAACACTGAGGCTAGTTGACATTATATCTACTGTGCACTGAGGGGTCCCAAAGAGGGAGAAACCTGGCTTCCTATTTTGTCATTCTGTGCCTCTGCTGGATCACTTGTAAGGCCTGTTTATAAGCTGATGCTGTTTTGTTGAATTCTTGTCAGCCTGACTTTTAGAGGGATACCTTGCTATGGAAATGAGGTTTGGCAGTTTGTGTATGATTTAGAATGATATACAAAAACAAAAGACGAATAAAAAAAAACAATTTTGAATATTTTTTCTAGCCTAGCATCCGTTTACGCATCACATATAATGCTTTCCCTGCAACTGCCTCTTGGGTTATGCTCAGGCCGAGTGTTCTGAATGGATCTTGCAATATATGAAAGTGTGGTTTTCCTTTAAATGTTAAGTTTATGGGTATAACCCCTTTGTAATGGAATACATACACACCCAATAAACTGATTCCAATCTTTTGCTGGAAAATTGAAAATGAAGACAGTGAAACTCTTCTAATTAATTGTTTTGATTCAGCTCAAACGTAGTATGTTTAGAATGATAATCTATTTAAATCCTCCATACAACAGCAGTGCAGTGAGCGGGGACAGATTAGGAACTATTGAGCTTTGTGCAGCAATCCGGCCCCACTCACTGTTGAGTGCTGAAAGGCAACAGCTGCAGGGACTGGATAATGACATGACTGCAGCAGGTCCCAAGCTGATCACCATTCATTCCATAGCTACTCTACATAAATTTATACCACACAAGGGAGAATACATTTCACCAAATAAATGGTGTTATTTTGTCGATCTGAAATACCTGCCTACTATAAAAATAACATGTTTTTTTCTGTCATAGAGCCACAGGTCAGGAAGCGCAGGCAAACCAGGAGAAGTCATAAAATTTACAAGTATCATTTTATTATCAATAACAATAAAATAAAAAAAAAATTTAATTCTATAGGATAGCTCTTATACAGGCAGTTAAAAAAAGTCCTTCGTCTGAGGGTATCTCTAAATCTAAATCTCAGCTCCTCTCTCTGCAAAGAAAATATTGCCCTATTAGAAGTTTTTTCCTGGCAGTAAAATGATGCATCCTGCTCTCGTTAAGCTATCACACAATGTTCCAAAACTTTGTCAGTTTCTTTCCTGTGACCAGTACATCCAGTCTTCTCAACAGGTACAACCAATTAAGACATCCTGTCCCAGGGCTGATTTCCTATTGACAATTTTGCAAACAAACTTGTGGAAGTCAAACTACATCTCAAGGTTAACCCCCTGTGTTCCAGATGAACCCAAATAGCATTCCACAAACATGTCACTAATATAGTTATATACATTTGCAAACCAAGAGATCTCAGATTCACTCAAGAGTTACGTATACTTTTTAACCACAGTGAAGCAAGGGGGGAAAGAATGAATAGAAACAGCAAGTGAAGGAAGGGAGATAACAGGGAAAATTGTGGGACCGTAGGAGTGGCCAATTCTGAGGCCCCACAAGGAAAATTTGATTGCACAATCAGACAGGCAAGAGATAGACAAGTGACAGAACAGGACAGGACAGAATAGATGCTTGCTTTTAACTCTCTCTAACAAACGAGACAGGGGATTTATCCAGCCGTGTCACATTTCCAGCTGTAGTTATCTACCCATGGCCCACCACTTGGGACTTCCTTCAGCTACTGCCAGAGCCACCTAACCATCCACAGAGCTCCTCTTTGTCTTATCTCCCCTGGGACCTTGACACACTCATGGCACACCGCTGCATTGCTCCCTTGGTTTTCCTATCCTCAGCTTTTTGGCAGTTTTCCATAAAAGAAATCCAGCTAACCATAGTGGATGTCCTTCCGAGGTCATTTTATTTAGTCTAGCAGTAAGAGTGCATGCAGACAAGGAGGTGAGTAGAGTGTCATCTGCCCAACTGGTGGCTGATTTTTTCCTCTTTTTCATCCCACTTACCAAGGGCATGCCCTATGTCTTCAGGGACTGGTATGTCTGATACACCAATGCACATGCTCTCCCCTCCTAGTGCTCACCGTAGGCTCCCAAGACTGCACCACCACCTGTGGTCACCCAGCTGTTTGTTGAACATGAACCCTGGTCCCTGGCATCAAGAGCCACCTTACCACTGCTATGAGGGGCCAGCTACATAACATACTATTTTAATTTTTGCTATGCCACAAACAAAGATAACATAGACTACATATATATGAGTAACCAGCCTTTAAACAAGTGTATGCACACGTTTCTAAAATGTAAACTATTGGCCAGGACTCTGTTTTACTTTGTCAGTGACACTACGATGAAGTTGCAAAATCTGCTGTTGCGACAAACTTCACAAATTGTCCACATTGTTATTTTGCAACGTCACAGAGAGTTTTCCTGGGGAAGTGGCACTTTTTCAGGCAAAGTCAGCTGAAGTCATGGCAAAGTTACAAGACTTGACAAAATCGGGATTTTGCAAATTTTATATTCAACAAATTAATTCTCAAAGCAAAGTTTGCCAGCTTTGCACATCTCTAGTCAGGATGCTGCCTAGAACACATAAGAGTTTGGGGTTTGGGAGCTTTGTGCTGCATTTTGTAGGTGTTTTGTAACAGGATTTACTGTCCTTCTACCCCATTCCCCAGCTTAAGAAGTTGCACCCCAACCCCTTCCCAGAAGTCACTGGCCTTCCCCCAGCCCAGCATGTTTCCCTCTTCCCCAGATCCGTAAGTTGCTCCAAGCCCCCCCAAAAAACACAGCTAATTGCACTCAGACCCCATCCGCAGCACAGCAGGCTTCTCATAGGTCCCCCAAACAACTTGATGTACTGTAGATAGGGTTCAGATGAAAAGCCAGCCTATGCCATGAAAAGCGTAGCTGCGTAGTTCCCCATCCCAGAAGGTTGCTACCCAGTTCCGTCCCTCCCGCCAGCCCAGGAAGATGCTTCTAAGCCACTCCACAACCATGCTTTAGTACCATTACAGTGTCTGCAGCACTATGATGGCAACATCATTACTTCACTTCAGAAGAGTAGCAAAGCATTGACTACCTGCCTGGCAAAACCTAACTTAGGCAGCAGCCTACCTAGGGTTAGTAGGGTTGAGACTGGACTGGAATTAAAAACAGTGGAGTACAACAAAAGACTGGAGAGGTTAAATTTATTTTCCTTAGTGACCAGAAGGATCAGAGGAGATCTGCTGTTAATGTACAGAATTATGAAAGATCAGTTCTTAATGGAACAATGTCGTATACAAAGATTCCACAAAACAGTAAATTTAAGATCACATGACAAACAAATTGTACTCCATAGAGTACAGACAGTCAGACACCAATACTTTTATAATACATGTACAGCAAGGTTATGGAATGGTATACCTGGTTACATTGTAGACGCTCCAACTATGGAAATTTTCAAGAAGAGATTAGACAAACACCTACTGAGTAATAGATCCAGAAGATAAACCCACTATGTGCGGGAGACAATTTAATGGGCATTTAGCCTACTTTGTCTAAACATACCAACTTATACCAGGTTATACACAGCTACAATAAACATGATGATAGAGGATGGCTGGGTTAACAAAACTGCACATAGACATGCTGTAGAGCAGCGCACCCTATCCTGACCTCTCCTGTCTGCATTCTCCTAACCTGGACGTGGCATATGGTGGGTCACTTTCACAGACCCAAACACCAAGCTAAGCACAACGAGCCTGGCATAGCTATGAAAACCTGGTCCAGTCCATCTAGATGGGATAGGTGGAAACATTTGCTGTTTATAAAAACAGTCCTACCTTGGGGAGGCAGTCGCAGATCCTCATCTCCCTCACTGGCACTGCAGCATTTGTTTTTTGAACCAGCAAAGGTGACGGTTAAAAAAAAAAAAAAACATGCTTGAAGTCACACCCAAAACATGAGCCATCCACGCCACTTACACTCAGTGTCACATGTGCATGTGTAAGTGTGGGGATGTGTGAGGGTGAGGGGAGCCTGGCTGGTGCATACATAAGAAGGAGTGGAGATTGTGTATTTTTCTCAGTAGTTGTTGCACTCATTGTTTCTCACTGACTGGGTGGGCAGCATCTGACTAGCAGGTAGTGGTACCATACTAGTTCTCATTTGTGTGAGTGAACACTGTGCTACAGCTTCTCTGCCCCCCCCATACACATAAACACTGCTCCACCTAGGCACAACATGCAATGCAACTCAAAACAAGCATTTGTCAATGCCGAATGTTGCTTGATTGTATGTGCTGTTTAGGTATTTGGAAGTCATTGGAGTGCAAATATTGAAAATTTGAGAACTTACGAGCGTGCGTAGGAACTGCGCAACGCACACTCGTAAAACAGTCATTTTTGGGAATTTTTTCACCAAATTTTCAACATAGCCATTTTAAGACCTCTGCTCATGAACAGTGTCACTGTGATTTTCTTAATGTGTCTCATACATTGATTTCGCACACCGACTGCGCCATTGTGCACAACATGGGTGGAAACACATTTTGGGCAAGATGTGCAAAATGACAGCTATTACTGCTCATAAGGAGGTGTGGTAAAATGGCAATGTTGAAAATTTGGAGTGAAAATATTGAAAATTTGCAAACTTACGAGCGTGCGTAGGAACTGCACAATGCACGCTCGTAAAACAGTCATTTTAAGGAATTCTTTCACCAAATTTTCAACATAGCCATTTTAAGACTTCTGCTCATGAACAGTCTCACTTTGATTTTCTTAATGTGTCCCATACATTGATTTTGCGCACCGACTGCGCCATTAGGCGCTACATGTGCAGAAACACGTTTTGGGCAGGATGTGAAAAATGACAGCTTACTGCTCATAAGAAGGTGTGGTAAAATGGCAATGTTGAAAATCTGGAGTGAAAATATTGCAATTACAACTTACGTAGAAAGGCATGTAGGAACCGCGCAACACACGCCAGAAACAGTCATTTTTAGGAATTTTTCACCAAATTTTCAAGATAGGTTTTTTGAGAGCCCACCTTATGAACACTGGCACTGTCATTTCATTAATCAGTCCCGAAAGGTGATTTTGCACAGTGACCGCGAAATCACCCTTCGGATCCGATTAACGCCATGACAGTGCAAGAATTCATGAGGAGGGGTCCCAAAAACCCCATGTTGAAAATTTGGGCCCAAAATTCCTAAAAATTCCTGAGATGTGCAACAAAGTTGAAAAAACCCTATTTATTCCATTATACAGCTTACCGGCATTTCCTCAGTTCGTGGTCGGCTTTGAAGAGTGCAGACGTGTTCCTGGTCCACTGATGATCATCGCGCCGAGCTCCAGAGGTAAGTATGGGGTGGGGGGTGTGGAGGCAGGGCGCACAGTGGGTGGGTGCAGGTGGGGGCAGGGAGACTGCGAGGGACCTTTTTTATTTACAGGGGTTTTTTAATTCAGGCAGCGCGGGATGTTTGCCACGCTGGGGTAGGCTCCCAGCATGGCAGGAAAGGCTGTTTGGGGAGGCTGGAGCTGACAGGGGATTGGGCACCCGTCGGCTATAACAAGATTATAACAAGATTTGCTACTCTGGGGTGGGCTCCTGCATGGCACCTGGAAAGGTTTGGGGGGTGTGTGCAGGCGTGGAGCCAATGGGGATTGAGCACCCTGTCAGCTATAACATTTTTACCATGCTGGGGTGGGCTCCCAGCGTGGTACCTGGACAGCTTTTGTGGGGGGAAGCCAGCGAGGTTAGGCACCCGTCGGCCATACAGTGTGTGCATGGGGAGGCGCATCAAGCACGCAATATGCATGCTTGTGTGTGTGTATGGGTGTGTGTATTGAAGCAGAGCTCTCCCTTTCTACTGTATGCTACTGCATTTTCGACTGCTGTCATAGACAGCTGCAGCAGTCATTGGAGAACTGCGGCCGCGCCTGCAAACTCACTGACTGAATTGGAAGACGGGGTGCCACACCTCCGAAAACTCGGATGATGGCACTATGTTTCTTGCACATGCGTGCAAGTAACAAAAAAATGAAAACAAATATCATTTTTTCTGTGTGTATGTGCATGCAGGAAGTATGCATAGTTATTCCGTAGTCTACATATGTTGTTTTTCCATATATAAAGAGGACAGGAAATTTGTGTAAACTTGCAGCTGGTCACAGTGTTGATTTTCTTAGAAACTGTACATATAATCTCCCAAAGTATCCATATGTAGTTAACTAATTAACAGTTCATGTTATGTAAAACATGCTTTTAGTATTGTTTTCATTTTATGGGCAACATTCTGACCAGTTTACCAGTTCAGTGAGCAACTATGTGTGGTATGCTTGTATAAGGTAGGGGTAGGATACTTGGTACTGAATACAGATGTGAGTATGCAGCATACATTTGGCCAAAAACTCTCTCTGCCCCATTATGGGGACTACAGTACCACTCATTTTAGGTACCGTGAAGGCAAAGGAACCCTCCTGAACCCTCTTGAGGAGGGATCACCCCTAGTGGTGTTGCCGAGACAGAAATATATATTTTCTTATAAAAATATACCAGATTGAATAAAGAGAACATTTAGCAGAAACCCCCATTTAGTCAACCTGACAGGCTGACATGATTCGTGTATGCCTCTGAAAAGCAGAATTCCTATGCGAAACATGGTGGATAAACCAAAGGGGATGGGGTGCCTCTGCTGTTTTCCTGTATCTCAGCACATTTCATACACAAGCTGTGTGCCTTCATGCTGGTTTTTCACTATGGTGGCAAGTGTCCTGATTTTTGTTTTCTCCAGTACTGTTCTTAGAAGTGCACCTACTCCTTGGGGTGGTACCAGTGGGCAGCTTTATTGATGTTTTGTAGAAATTAGTGATACGCTGCATGACATGGAGAAGTTACTTATGGTCTGACTCTGCCAACAACAGTACTCATAAATGTACCATCAGAGTAGCACAGCAGAGACCCATCAGTTCTTCATTTCTAGAAAAAACAAGCATTTGACAATGCCGAACGTTCGCTTGCAATTATGTGTATTGGTGTTTGGCATTTATGCAGCCACCCAACCCCCCCATTTGTATCCATGTCCCTTCAGCATCTATATCCTAACAGAGTACCTCTCTGCAATTCCTCTTGCATCTGATTAAAATTTCACTGTCATACTTCATTAGTGTCTGTCTTAGGAACCAAATGCCCTGGTTGCGCTCAAGGGTACAAGACTGTGTGGAAACTGCGCAACCTGCGCTTGTAACACAGTCATTCAGTGGAATTATGTCACCAAAGTTTCAACACAGGCATTTTGTCATCTCTGGTCATGAACAGTGTCACTATGATTTTCTTACTGTGCACGGAACACTGATTTCCCACAGTGACCGTGCTATTCTGCGCCGGAAGAGTGAAAACACATTTTGGCCAGGATGTGTAAAATGACAGCTGTACTACAAACACACAAAATTTGCTAGCAGATAAAGGCCTAGAGGTCTGTCAAGTCTGCTTGAATGTGCAGCTAGCACCCCTTATTCTGCAGCTGCCCCTCCCTTCCACCCTTCCCCTTCATTAACCCTCCCCCTTGTCCTGTTCCATCCTCGTTTGAAGCAGTCCACTGTTCTACTGCATACCACATCAGCAGGTAACGCATTCCACCCAGCCACCACCCTCTCTGTAAAAAAGTGTCTCCTCATCTCCCTCCTGAACCTTCCTCGCTCCAGTCTCATGTCATGGCCCCTGGTGGCCCTCCCCTCCCTTACTTTGAACAGCCCCTCTGTACCAGTCTTGTTTATTCCTTTCATGTATTTAAAGGTTTCAATCATGTCACCCCTGTCTCTCCTCTCCTCCAGTGAGTACGTGTTCAACTCCTTCAACCTCCTCTCATATGATAAGTCCCCCAGCCCCTTGATCATCTTTGTCGCTCTGCGCTGCACCCCTTCCAGTAACTTAATGTCCCTCTTCAGATACGGACGCCAGTACTGCACGCAGTACTCCAGGTGTGGTCTAACTAATGACCTATACAGTGGCAGAATCACCTCCTCCCTCCTCGAGGATATACCCCTTGCAATACAACCCAGCATTTTGTTGGCCTTTGCAGCTGCCTTCCTACATTGTGCCAAGTTGTTCATTGACCCTGTAATGAGCACACCCAGATCCTTCTCCTCCTCTGTCTGGGCTAGCTGCACTCCCCTAGCTGGTAACTCCTCCTTGGGTTCTTCATCCCAAAATGCAGCACCTTGCACTTTTTGGCATTAAAGCCCAGTTGCCAGGTGTCTGACCAGGTTTCAAGCTTTGCCAGATCATCCTGCAACCCTACCATCCCCTAGGTCATCCACAACCGCGCCTACCTTGGTATCATCAGCAAACAGACTGATCTTGCTCTTGATGTCCCATGATATATCTGCAATGAATATCCCAAACAACACTGGTCCCAACACTGAGCCCTGTGGAACACCGCTCGTCACTGCCCTTGGGTGTGAGAGCTCACCACCACCACCACCCTCTGTTGCCTTCCCTGCAGCCAGTTTCCTACCCATCTCACCAGCTTTGCGCCCGCCCCTGTGCCTACTAACTTCCTTCCCAGCCTTCCATGTGGCACTGAGTCGAATGCCTTACTGAAGTCCAAATACAGGACATCCACTGCATGGCCCCTGTCCAGTTGCCTAGTTACCCAACCATAGAACTCGACCAGGTTGGTTTGGCAGGATCTGCCACATATGAAGCCATGCTGTCTGCTGTCCTGTAGTTCTTTGGCCTCTAGGAGGGCCACCAGCCTCTCCTTCAGGATAGTCTCCATTAGCTACCCATGATGGATGTGAGGCTCACTGGTCTGTAGTTTCCCGTACTGTTCATAAGGAGGTGTGTGGAAATGCAAATGTTGAAAATGTGGAGTGACAAATATTACAAATTCGCAAAGGTGCGAGTGTGTGTGAAAACTGCACAACACACGCTCGTTAAACAGTCGTTTTTTTGGAATTTTTGCACCAAATTTTCAACACAGGCATTTTAGGACATCTCCTCATGAACAGTATCACTGTGATTTTCTTACTCTGTACCAAACATATGTCCCACAGCGACCACGCTATTCTACGCCGGAGTTGTGAAAACACATTTCTTCCAGGATGTGGAAAATGACAGCTGCACTGCTCATAAGGAGATGTGGGTAAATGCCAATGTGGAAAATCTGGAGTGAAAATATTACAAATTCACGAACTTACGAGTGTGCATAGAAACTGAGCAATGCACACTTGAACCATAGCCACTTGATGGACTTTTGTCACCAAATTTTCAACAAAGGCATTTTAGGACCTCTGTTCACGAACAGTGTCACTGCGATTGTCTTACTCTGTAGCGAACACCGATTTCCAACAGTGACCGCGCTATTCTGCTCCGGAAGTGTGAAAACACATTTCGACCAGGATGTGAAACATGACAGCTGCACTGTTCATAAGGAGGTGTGGAAATATGCCTATGTTGAAAATCTGGAGTGAAACTATTACAAAATCGCGAACATACGCATGTGCGTGGAAACTGCGCAACGCACACTCGTAACAGTAATTTTTCAGAATTTTTTCACCAAATTTGCAACATAGGCTTTTTGAGAGGCCACCTCATGAACCTCAGCACTGTCGTTTTGTTAATTGATCTCGAAAGGTGATTCCGCTCAGTGACCAAGAAATCACCTTTCGAGACTGAATAATGCCATGACAGTGACTAAATTCATGAGAAGGGGTATCAAGAACCCCATGTTGAAAATTTTGTGTCAAAAGTCAAAAAATTGGCCGAGATAGTCACCTAAGTTGTGAAAACCCTATTTATGTCATTATACAGCTTACCGGCATTTCCTTAGTTCACGGTTGGCTTTGAAGAGTGCAGACGTGTTCCCGGTCCGCTGAAGATCGTCGCACCAGGCTCCGGAGGTAAGTATGGGGTGAGGGTGTGCATCAGGAGGTGGGTGCATAGAGGGTGGGCGTGGGTTGGCGGGGGGGGACAGGGACTCACTGAGGGACTGTTTCTTCTTTTACAGGGCATGTTAAAAAAACAAAAGAAATGGATGCTTTTGGCATGCTGGGTGGGCTCCCAGTGTGCCACCTAAAGAAAGATGCTTTGGGCATGCTGGAGTGGGCTCCCAGCATGCCACCTACATGTTTGTTGGGGGGGCTGGCACCGGCGGGGATTCTTCTTTTGGCATGCTGGGGTGGGCTACCAGCATGCCACCTACATGTTTGTCTTGTGGGGGCTGGAGCTGGTGGGGATTGGGTACCCCCGCCGGCCATACAGTGTGCGTGGGGTTAGGCATTAGCACGCTGGGGTGGGCTCCCATCGTGCCAACTGGTTGTTTGTTGGGGGGGCTGCAGCTGACAGGGGATTGGATACCCCCGTTGGCCACACAATGTGCTGGGAGGGCACATGAGCCGAGGGTGATTGGGCACCCCCTCGTCACACAAGGTCAGGCAGGGAGAACACTAATGAGGGAGGGGGAGGAAATTAGCAGAGGGAGGAAGCAGGAGTGTTTTTTAATGCAAAGCTGTGTGTGACAGCAGTTCAGCTGATCAGTATGCAAACTGCATACACGCTACAACCGCTAAGTGCAGCGGACCTTTTGTTAGAAGTGAAGACCAACACAGCCGAACTGCTGTCATATGCAGCTCGGCATGTATTGGTCCCCTAAGGTCGCGCCTGCTACACTGAGCACTACATTGGTGAGGAGGGTCACACACCTCTAAAAGTAGTACTGTTGCAAGACGTTCCTTGCGCATGCGCGCAAGTGAACGTAAAAATGATAGACAACCGAGAGACTTTCGGTGACGTCAGTGTGCCATGGGGCAGCACCAAGACTGAGCTCCGACTACCCATGAATAAAAGAAGCAAATTAAACCTCACAAGTTACTCTTTATTGCTTCCTACTTGTGCCGGAGTACATCGGAGAACATGGCAAGCAAATTAAAAATCAAACCGGGTGCGAACAGCACCTTAAAACAATAAAAATTGAACCTCGACCCGAGAAGTCATAGAAAAGACCAAACATCCACTAGGCCTCCCGAGCCCACAGAGCTAGATTCAGAAAATGGCTCAGATGAGGAGGAGGAAGAGGTGACCATGACCTCCCGGAAAGTATGCAGGGAACTTGGCAGACTGACCCGAACTCTGGACCACATCAGAGGGGAAGTCACGGACAACAAGACCAAGATAGAGCGCCACGATAAGCTGCTGAGCTCCACTGAAGAAACCCTATCAACACAGGCTGAAACGGTAGATCGCCACAATGGTGCCATTTTGCAGCTGCATGACTAGTCACAATTTTTATTGGATAAAATCGAAGATCTGGAAAACCGTTCAAGGAAAATAAATCTCCGAATACATGGATTACCAGAACATACAGAAACCGGAAACACTGTGGCATTCGTGGAGAGTCTCCTGAAAGAATTACTAAGCCTAGATAAAGACACACCATTGAACATCATCAGAACTCACCAGGCATTGATAGCCCCCCCCAAAAGATCCAAAAGCCAGGCCCAGATCCCTGATTGTGGCTTTTTTAGACTACAGCATGAAAGAGCTAGTGCTCCGCTAGGCCTGGTCCCTAAAATAGACAGTTTTTGGGGACACTAGTCTTTTCCTGGAACCAGACTATGCTTTTACCACTATGGTCAGATGAAAAATGTGGTTCCCCCTGATTAAAGAACTGCACAACAAAGGCCTGAAGGTCCACGTGGACTTCCCAGCCAAACTACGGATCACCTCGGACAGAGAAGTGCATATATTTGAGACTATAATAGAAGCTAAAAAATACCTGTCTTCACTGGGTATATCGATCAATGAGATTATCAACCCTTTGGTCATTAAAGACACAGAGAAAAGGCAATGGCTCCCTACATCTAGCGCCACGTCTAAGCGGAATCCCTCTGGTTCCTCCAGCCCTTCTTTATGCACCTGGTCCAGGATGCAGGCAACAGCCAACGCAAGCAAACAAGCGAGACAGAGAAGGAGCACCCAATCTTTCACATGGAAAAGACATATCCCTTCCAGACAGATGAATGACAAAACAGCCGTTGATATGGCAGCCTCTGAGACCTGAACATTTCGATCTAAATCTTCTACTTAGCACAGGTAGGAGGGAAGAACTCAGAGCCTGTTATACCGGACTTAATCTTTTAGTAATATAGGACTTCATTCATGGAGGAACTGACAGCTGTTATTGGCAGGACAGACCCTGTGAAATTATGCTATCCCTTTTATTATTTGGTATTTATATGATACTGAAGTTGAGTTTGATTGAACTGGGGAATGTGGGACTCTGAACCTCCAACATCTTGTTTTCGGGGGCACTCTTCCCCCTTATGATTTGTAAGAGTGAATTTGGGAGGGCTGCTGGGGGGGGGAGGTGAGAGGAGTGCTCAAATCAGGTACTCCGTGGCCGCCATTCCTCGCAGCAATTTTAATTTTTCAGAAACAGAGGATAATTCATGGGGCAGTGCAATGGAGCTGCACATATGGCACGCTTGATCCCACGCAAGTCGCCCTTGGTACCCCGATGGGCTTACCGGCAACACAGTGCTGGATTCATCCACCACCACCCCTCACCACCCAGCAACTGAAGGTAGAGGGGGCGTGCGTGGCACTCTTGAAGCAATATGAGGAGCAAGTTTTTGTCCCTCATATCTGTTTTAAATATAAGTTTAATAGTTTAAATTGGTTGAACTGTTATAATGCTCTTAATGTTACTGTTAACATGTTTTCTATGTTCTTTGACCTTGCTGCGTGTTTCCTCTCTTGCCACACCACCCAAGACCACCTGGTTGTTCTAGAGAGAGGGTGGGGAGGACAGAATAGATGTTCATATGGTAGTAATTTAGAATGGGGGACTTAACTGTTACTTCATATAATGTAAGGGGAATAAATAATCCGATAAAGTGGGCCAGGATTCTTAGGGACTTGGGCAGGAGAGGTACACAAATCGCTTTCCTACAGGAGACCCACCTTACTGAACTTGAGCACCAAAAACTGAGAAGGAGCTGAGTGGGATCAGTTTATGCCTCTACTTTCCAGGCCCATCCACACCATCGAGGTGTAGCCATTCTAATTCACAAGACCTGCCAGATACAGATCGGTTCTGTTCTCACAGACCCTGAAGGTCAGTTCATCTTGATACAGGTAATCTTGCTGGGCACTCCCTCTACCTTGGCTTGCCTTTATGCTCCAAATACAGACAAAGAGGCCAGTACTTTAAAAATAAAAAAATATTTAGAGACAATCTGGCAGTTTTAGAACAGCTTTGCATTTTAGGAGGTGACTTCAACACTGTTTTATCTTCTTCACTTGACAAAAAGGGAGGGGCCAAACTGAACAGAGCAACCAAGGCTGGGAGCACCCTTCACAGGGTAACCCAAAATCTGGGATTGACAGACGTCTGGAGATGGCTAAATGGTGTGCAGAGAGATTTCTCGCATTATTCAGACTGCCATGATTGCTTTAGCTGGATAGACTTTTTTTTATACCAGAGGAGTGGGTACATGCTACAAAATCTTGCCAAATACTGATTAGATCACTTCCAGATCATACCCCAGTAGAACTACAAATTGAACTCACTCCACCAGTTAGAAACTCTCATTGGAGACTTAACGTTGGTCTATTAAATAACCAGACATTGAAGGATCTCATTGATCCACAATTAAGACCTAAGACCAAGATAATCCTTCAGGGGAGACCTCCCACGCTGTCCGATGGGACGCCCTGAAAGTGGTGCTCCGAGGAGCAATCATTAGATTCTCTGCCATGGAGAAAAAACATAGAGAACAGAGACAAAGAGATCTTGAAGCAGAGATAGCTGAACTTGAGTTTCAGCATAAGATTTCTTTAAATCATCAAGTTCAGAGACAGCTGTTAGAAAGGCGCCAGGTATTAGAAATGTTATTAGTGCAACAAGTAGAGGGTATAGGAGGGTTAGGCAGAGTTTTTATGAGAATGGTAACATGGCGATAAAATTATTGGCACTTACTCTGTGCCAACAACAAGCGAGCAGGGTGGTACCACAACTGAGAGATCCCATTATAGGAGAGGAGGGCATTAACCATCCAGGAGACATAACCACGACCTTTGCCAGGTTCTGTGAAACTTTGTACTCCCGGGTACCTGTAGCTGACTTTGCAGGGAAAGTAACTCAGTTTCTGGATAATTTAGAGACAAGAACTCTTCCCCAACAGGCAGCAGATTAGCTAGATCGTGAAATATCCCAGCAGGAATTACTTCACCAGTAGTCCCACTTGAAGAATGGTAAATCCCCAGCGCTAGACGGATTCCCCCCGGAGTTTTTCAAAACCTTTGTAGACTCTCTCCTGCCCTTTCTTTTACCAGTACACCAGGAAATATTAGATGGTGGTGAGACCCCAGACTCCTGGCAATTGGCACACATCTCAGTTATTCATAAAGAGGGGTAAGACCCGCTGGAGTGTGAGTCATTTCGACCCATCTCATTGCTAAATGTTGATTTAAAACTCTTAACAGGGTTATTAGTGGGGATATTACAAAACCACATTACCACCTTGGTACATGAAGACCAGACGGGGTTTATTTCAGGGAGGTTCCTTTCTGATAATATTCGCAGACCATTGAATATTGTCTCATCCCAGGGATCTCAGGAGCAATTTCAAATAGCAATGTCCATGGATGCAGAAAAAGCATTTGATAGAGTAAATTGGCTATTCCTAAAATCGAACATGGATAAAATAAAATTTGGCCCCAAATTCTTACACACTGTTGTACAATTTTATAGAGCCCCAAAGGCACTGGTGAGGGTGGATGGAGTGAGCTTGCCCTTCTTCTCACTGTCCAGAGGCACTAGGCAGGTCTACCCCCTATCCCCACTCCTATTTGCCTTAAGTTTGGAACCCCTAGCAGTAAAGGTAAGGGGTGAACAGGGAATTGTAGGCATAGTGGCAGGAGGCCTCGATCAAAAACTTTCACTTTATGCCGAAGACTTCATTTTTTTCCTGACCTCCCCAGGGAATTCAGTACCACTCCTCTGTACAACCCTTCGGAGTTTTGGAGAGCTTTCCAGATACAAGAATAATTTCACTAACTCAGAGGCCATAATTTTGAGTGGCCAGCCATCTCCGGAGCTTGAGGCAGTATTTCCATTTAAGTGGGCCCCCAATGGTTGGTTCTGGTATTTGGGAGTCCAGATAGCCACAGACCTAGCCAGGCTATTCTCCTTAAACTATGGGAAGTTATGGGAGACTATCGAACGAGACCTGGCGAGGTGGCACTTGCTACCACTTTCGCTGGTGGGAAGAACTGCAACAATTAAAATGAACATCCTGCCATGCCTTCTCTTCTTATTTCAGTGCCTTCCACTAAAAATCCCTATATCATTCTGGAATAAGCTCACTAGGGGAAATCCACAGATTCGTATGGCAACATAAGAAATCTAGGGTAGCCAGAAAGGTCTTGTGTTCTCCTAGAGGGAAGGGAGGCTTGGCACTGGCCAATTTTAGATATTATTACCTAGCAGCACAGATGGGACCAGTCTTAACGTGGACAAAACAGAGGGTCCAATCTTGATGGTACGAGATGGAAACTGAGTTACCAGAAGGGAGACCTCTTTATACCTTAGCAATGTGGTCCCTGTCTCCGGAGCATGTTAAAGGAATCAGAAACCGGTGGGTGAGACATGGCCTTTATATATTATCTAAAGTTAAGAAACTGTTGGACACCCCAGAGGGAGTGGGTCCACTGTCCCTTATTAGATATGAGCCAGAATTGTGTTCCCCATGCTGGATTTGGGCTTTGCCAGATGGGAAACCAATGGTATCACTAGATTTACTCAGTTTATTAAACATGGGTGCTGTATCTCCTTCCAGAGGGCAAAGAGTAAGTTTGGCTGGGACAACTCGGAGTTTCTCTGCTTTATGCAGGTGAGACATTTTATACACTCCCCAGGGCATCTGGCAGATCTGACCAGGCCATACTCTGGTTGGGAAGATTTCCTGTATGGTTTTGTGACAGTGGTGACAAACGTCTGACAAATCTCAGGACTATATAAGTTATTTTTAGAGACAAGAGAAGGTGTGACACAGAGATACAAGGAGGCATGGGAAAGGGAGGCGGGCACACAAATACAAAATTCAGATTGGCAACTTAGACTGAAATTTGGCTGGAAAGTCACCGCATCTCTATGCTGGAGTGAGTTTTGGTGGAAAGTACTCACCCGATTCTTTCTTGTGCCAACAATTACACAACATTACTCAACAAATGGTGCAATGTGTTGGAGAAAATGTGGAGGTCTGGGAGACCACTGGCATATATTTTGGGATTGCCCTTTTCTCTTTGAATACTGGAGCTCGGTGCAGCTAGTCATACAGGGAGTGACAGGAGTTCTCCTGCCACTTGTCTTCGAGGAATGAATCCTGGGCCTTCCCACTGGGGTCTGTTTGAAGGGGGGTTCCTGTAAGATCCTACTAATTTTCTTAGCTGTAAGTTTGAAATACATCACTGGCAAGTGGCTTAACCCTGACCTCCCCCCCTGACCCTGTCAGAATGGATGAAAAGGGTTAAGGAAGTAGTGGCCATGGAGTCTCTCACAGCCAAATTAAGACTGCACCATGATAGACATGTTCAGCATTGGCTGGGGTGGGAGGCCTGGCTATTGCAGACACCTCAACCATCCTGAGTGGCAAGGGGGGAAAGACACAGGTCTTGATACCGGAGCTAGGTGAGACACACATATACACCCTGTAAAGTTGCCCCCATTAGTGCTCATCCAAAGGGAAACCAATAACCAGTCCACCATATTTACAAAGCTTGGTACCAGAGAGGAAAGGAGAAATTGAACACGCAGCAACCATGTTGGGGTGTAACCCCCCTGCAAATGGGGGTTCCCAAAAGACTTCCAGGAGCTTGCTTGAATGCTCCAAGCCTGAATGGTGTTTGGCATTTAAGCCATTTATCAGTGAGTCTTTTAGAGCCTCTGGTACTGTCTTTAAGAGCTGTCTGCTTGCAGACATAATTAGTTTGTATGGGGGGACTGTGTGCTTCTCTGAGTACCACTCGAGCTGCTGCTAATTCACTTCATTTTGCAGTCACTAGGAGTGCAAAGGGAACCTATCTGAAAGATGTAACTGTTTGCCAGAAATTATTTAGAGTAATAATGAAATTACAGTTTGTCTAACCTGCTTTCTTTGCAGTCAGAACTGTGTCTGCTAGTTCCCCATTCTAGTTTTGAACTGCTGAACTGGACCAATCAGTGTGGGTAAGCTAGCTCTAAAATGATGCCTTGGGACGAATCAGAACTTGGACTCATAATCTGAGCCAGCCACAAGAGGATTGTAGGGGCAGTGACTCTGGGAGATGTAGTTTAGACTTCAGTGCCTTTTTGGACCAACAGCAGCAGTCTATTGTGAGTGACAGCCAATCCAGTCAAGAACTGGGAGGAACTCAAAGGAAGTGCCCGGTTTCGCTCAGTTGGAGTTCAGTTGAGCTTTGGCAGTGAAGAAGGAAGGAGCCCTGTGCTTTTCAGTGTGCAGTTTTAGTCAAAAACGTGTGTAAGGCCCAGAGTTCCGTCTGCAGCTTGTTAAAGCTTGTTAGGACTGAACCGTCCTGTGAAAAGAATCAAAGGATCTCTGAAGAGTAGAAACCAGGCTCACCCTGTAGAAGACTGGAAGAATTGCTGAAAATTGCACTCGGTCTGTCAGGAACTGAATCTGCTGTGTGTTCTCCGGTATTGTGCAGTAATTACGATCGATACAGATGCAGCCTGCCTGGTATAGTACTTTCTTTTATATGGATGTGTGGAAGAGTTTGTGTACCTCAAGTGAGCCCTGCTGACATTGAAGGACCCTATCTTATTTGGAGGTCGGAGTACTAATTCAGGGTTGCTCCCTGTTGAATTGCCATTAAATCCAAATGGAATTACTGTACTGCTGACTGTTTAATTCTCCTTTCTCTGTGTGAAAGGGCCCTACCAGCTGCTCACGGTTTGACCAGCTTACTAGGGCTTGAGGTCCCAGGGACAGTAACTGATAGGGATAGGCCTGGCACAGAGCCATAGGTAGATTATTAGAGTGATAAGCTACTAACCTGATTTCCCGTCCTGTTATATCCCCTAAATAAATCAAGAGCTGCTTGTTTCAGAAAAGTTATACTGCCTGAGGTATTTGTCTATGTTAAAGTACTGTACTGTGATTGTTGCACTGTATCTCATTTCACAGGAGGTCCCAGTGCCGGAACCAGACCTGGGGTAAGTGTATACTGTGAAGGTAATTCTGATATATTGTGTGGGCCACTAGTGAAAAAAGGGGTAGTGTCCCAGAGGGCTGTGACCAAGTTAGTTTAACTATTGCAAACCCTGACCTCTGGGTGGAGGCACCACCATTGGATCCAGGCCCTCAACCTGTTAGTGGCAAATCAGGCAGGGTAGTAGCCCTGGGATAGCGCCATCTAGGGGTTACATCTGAGGCTCACCGCTGGGATTGTGTGTCCTCTAGTGGCCATATTACGAACCAATGTTAAGAAAAATGGGTACCCTGACAGAAGTGGCTGTGCACGCTAGTGGAGTGGTGTACTGGGGAGGATCGACCCCCAAAATGCTATGCTTATCCTGGACATCCCCCTGGTACATCAATACGGACACTGTGCAGGGAGTACTTTCCCAAGGTGGAAGGTTTACAAAACCCTGTGGTGGTGGGCTCATGCTAATCTGCTCACCCACACTTTCCTGGCCCTAGTAGAGTTTAAGGATCCAATAGATAGCTCCAAAGTGCCACAGACCATTACCCCAGAGGAGCCCTCACTGCTTGAGAGTGATAACTAAGGACAGTAAAGACCGGGGAAATCAGCCCCACCACTATCTGAAACTTTGAGGAGAAATTTGCTGAATGGTTGCTGGGAGGAAAACTGTGGAGGACTTGAAGAAACTATTCTTGCCACCTGGGGTGTTCCTCCCCAACACCCTCTCCTGCTCCAGTGCCCGTAATGGTGGCTGAACCAATGCAGACCCTATTTCTGCACCTGCCATTAGTCACGACTTTCACCAAGGTTGAGGATCTCTGGCACCTCCCCAACCCCCAAGGGGAGGATGACTGGGAGACCTGGATAGACTATGTTGCCCCCCAAGTGCTAGAATGGCAATGCTCGGAAGGTGAAAAGCGAAAGAGGGTTAGTGAGAGCCTCCGAGGTCCTGCCCTGGCTACCATCCGTGCTAAACGGGCCAGTAACCCTGAAGCGACTGCACAGGCTCATCTTGAGGCCTTGGAGAATGTGTATGGGAGCCCAGATTCTGATGAGGACCTATGGTGAGGAAAGAGATGCACAACAGTACCAAGGGAGTTGTTGTCTGTGTATGTATCTCGGCTGGAAAAATTGTTGCAAGAATGCCTCAGAAAAGGTAGTTTGCCAGCGATTGAACTGGACCCAACCAGGCTGGACAGGATCCTTAAGTCTGCCCCTTCTCAGAACTGCTCTGCTTCAGTTACACCTGCAGATCGACTGGAATCCCACCCTCCCATGATGAGTTAATGAGAGAAATTCGAGGAGTTGAGAAAGACGACCTCGGGAGGGACCTGCACCAATAGCTGCGGCTACTGACCGAAAGTGACTGAGGGTGACCCATCAAGGAAGTTCAGGGCAGAGGTTGGCAGTCAATGAGTGCTCTGACAAGGAAAAAGATATGTCACAATGGGCTAACTGTTGAGAGAGATCCCGGAATTCAAAACAGTCCCTTTATGAAGGCCACGCCTGCAAGTACGGGCCCTGACCTATATCCGACTGCATCTGCTAGGGGGTGGGTACCCACCCATGTATCTCCTGCTGATAACAGCTCCGAACTCGATCCTTGACCATGGAAGTGGAGAAACTGACTAGATGTCTCCAAATGCTTATCACGCCGCAGACAGAGATGGCACAAGGTTTCCAGTTAGTAATACCCCCCGCCCTGGCTCCCAGTGTGGCGCGGCCAGCTCAAACTCCAGAAAGTATGTTTTGCTATAATTGTGGGAAAGATGGGCACATGAAAAGGAATGCCAGTCCCCAAAAGACACTGACAAAGTTGCATATAGGCTACAAGGAGAGCTTCGAGAAGAAATCAGTGGTTAAGAGGTGCACGACATGATCCCAGTGAGGGCACCAAAATGCTAATTCACGTCCTTGTGGCAAGGTCAGTTGCCCAGGCCCCCACCACCGCCTCTCCAGACTGGTCCAGAATAGTGGGTCCTCCATGGAGACCACTGTAAAGGTGAACGGAGTGTCTACAAGAGCTATATTAGACAGTGGCTCCCAAGTGACAATTATGTTCCAAGATTGGTATCAGAACATTTGTCAGACGTACCTTACAACCATTAGAAGGACTGCATGTATGGGGGTTAAGGAGAAGGCCTACCCCTATTCCGGTATATCCGACTTAGCTGTCTTCCCTCACCTCCTGGCTGGAGTGGCCGAACAAGTAGAGACCCTAGCCTTAGTGTGTCCCCCCACTGGACTGTATGATGGTGTCCTTTGTTGATTGGAACAAATGCTCATATGTTCGGAAGGCTGGCACAGTTGTGTTATGAAAACAGGGGTCAAAGATAGTAGAGCTTTAAGAGTTCGCTTTAATTAAGAAGGCCTATGAGGCACAGAGATGCTGAAAAAACAGAACCAGAGGAACCGGTCGGAATTGTATGGAAGAAGGATCCTGAGTCTCTGATCCTGGCCAAATGCCCAGTGTACCTTACAGGAGAGGTCCGTATCAGAAAGGATGTTAAGAATAAAATATTAATGTTGGATGCACCAGGCGATGGAAAATTGCCAGAGGGACTGCTGGTCAAGCCTAGTATTTTGCCCGCTAGAGCCCATGCTTATGCCAGAAGGGTAATGGTCCAAGTTCATAATGTGTCTGAAAGAGACATTCGAGTAAACAGAGGTTGCATCCTGGCTAATGTGCATTGTGCAGACACTGCAGTGCTACCCAGCAGCAAGAGTTCAAGGAAGAATGACAGAGTAACGCCGACTTGTTTGATTTCGGCACTCCGCCGCCAGCTGAATGGAAAGTGAAGATCAGTGAGAAGCTTGCCCAGAGAGACCAGGTGTTTTCTTTAAAGGAATGGATGGTGGATGCGTGCAAGGAGCTGAGCACAATATCCGCCGCATGACGAAAGACCATTTCGTGAGAGGTCTCGACGCCTGGCACCTGCTGACATAGATGATGTGAGACGGCATCTGCAAGAGATGTTAGCTGCTGGTAATACAAGAATCCAGAAGCTCCTTATGCTTCCCCATTGTGGTAGTGAGGAAAAAGAATGGAACAGTAAGATGTGTGGATTATCGCACCTTAAACCGCGGACTATCCCCGATCAGTACACAATGCCCCGTGATTCAGGATGCTTTGACCGCCTAAACGGGAGCAAGTGGTTCTCTGTGCTGGATCTCCGCAGGGGTACTATCAGATCCCGGTGGCCCCAGAGGACCGTGAAAGACAGCCTTTATCTGTCCGCTTGGCTATGAATTCATGAGGATGCCTCAAGGATTTCAGGTGCCCCAGCCACTTTTCAACGATTGATGGAGCGTGCAGGGGGACATGAACTTACTAGAGTGCCTGGTATACCTAGATGATGTTATTGTGTTTGGCAGCTCACTGGAGGAACATGAGAGCAGATTATTTAAGGTATTGGACCGACTGGAGGACTTTGGCCTTAAACTGTCCATTGATAAGTGTCAATTCTTTCAAACATCAGTAAAGTATGTGGACACATAGTATCCACCGAGGAATAGAGACCCACCCAAGTAAAGTTGAGGCCTTGACCACCTGGCCACAGCCCAAAAATCTAAAAGAACTGCAAAGATTCCTGGGATTCTGTGGTTATTATCGGCGCTTCATCAAGGACTATTCAAGAGTGATCCGCCTTTACTTAACCTTATCAAGGGTATCCCAACCCACAAAAATACCAAAGTCAGCGTCCCTCAAGACTGAAAGAGTGTATTTTCATCCGAGTGAAGTATTTGGGGCCCGCTGACCCTGATTGTGAGACTGCTTTTCATGAGATCATATATCAACTTACCCATGCTCCAGTGCTGGCCTATGCCGATCCAAGAAAACCTGCCACACTGATGCTAGCTTGCAAGGGTTGGGGCTGTGTTGTACCAAGAGCACGAGAATGGCTCTGAGACCAGTGGCCTTTGCCAGTAGAAGCCTGACCCCATCCGAAAAAAGAACTATCCTGTACATAAGTTAGAGTTCCTAGCTTTGAAGTGGGCTATTGTTGACCAATTCCATGAGTACTTGTATGGGGCTAAAATACTAGTAAAACTGACAATAATCCTTTGACCTATGTCAGACCTCAGCTAGTTGGATGCCACTGGCCATAGGTGGCTTTCTGCATTATCTACATATGACTATGCTCGAATACCGAGCAGGTCTGAACCACATAGATGCTGATGCTCTCTCCCGGAGGCCTGTTCCTCAGAATGATTGGGTCCGATTGGCAGAACCTGACATTCGGGCACTCTGCCGAAGTTTGACAGGAGGAAACAATGTCCACGGACGAGGGACTGCATGGTGGATTGCTTGGGAGCCTCTGAGAATTGCATACCTGCTGCTTATTGCCACTTTTCTGCAACAGACATTGGCACTGCCTCAGCTGGACAATGACAGTATTCGGGCGGGCTCAATCCCGCGATCCCATGATCAAAGCAGCTTTAGAAGCCCTCTATGCAGGAAAGATGTGTCCAAATTACGCCCACTGATTTGAGAACTGCACTACTATACAAAGAAGGTCCTAAGTTGAAACTGATCAATAAACTGTTATACAGAGAAACAGTAGACAGAGGGGACAAGCAGACAAACAACAACTAGTGCTGCCCACTGCCTTCGAGACTCAGTACTGAGGTCCTTGCACAAACCACATGGGGCACCTTGTATAGACAGAACACTTGACTTGTGAGATCCAGATTCTATTGGCCTAAGATGGGGGCTGATGTGGAGCAACACATTCGAACTTGTAGTCGCTGGCTTACAGAGGAAAGCTTTACCCCAGAGGGCTGCCCCTTGTTAACATTACCACCAGTGCACCCATGGAGCTGGTCTGTATTGATTTTCTAAGTCTGGAGTCAGATCAAAGAAATATCAGTAATGTGCTGGTGGTCACTGACCATTTCACGAGATATGCCCAAGCTTTCCCACCAAAGACCAGAAAGCATCCACTGTGGCCAAAGTACTTGTAGAAAACTTTTTGTTCACTATGGGCTCCACAAAGAATCCATTCTGATCAAGGGAGAGACTTTGAGAGTCGTCTGATCAAAGAGATGCTTTCTCTGTGGGGAGTGCGAAAGTCCAGAACCACCTTACCACCCCCAGGGGACCCACAGCCTGAACGCTTCAACCCAGACTTTGCTAGATATGCTAGGCACCCTGCACCCAAAGGACAAGCCTAGATGGAGCCAACAAATTAGCACCTGGTACATGCTTATAACTGCACCAAAAGTGATGCCACTGGATTCTCCCCACCGCCTGATGTTTGGAAGAGAAGCTCGATACCAGTAGATGTGTGTTTTGGGGTCTCCTGATGGGGTTCAGGCTGAAACTATTTACAGTATGTGCAAAAGTTAAAGGCCCAGCTAACTCATGCGTACTCAACTGGCTCAAACCATGGCTGCCAAAAGAAATCTGGCCAACAAAGAAAGGTATGATAAAAGGTGAAAGCACAGGAACTCCAGGAGGGAGATCGGTATTGCTAAGAAATCTGGGATTGCATGGCAAGCACAAGATTGCTGGACAGATGGCATACCATCTCCCTACATTGTAGTGGGCAAACCAGATGATCTGCCAGTGTACAAAGTAAGGCCTGAGAATAATTCAAAAGATGTAAAACAATGCATAGAAATCATTTACTGCCCATGGACAAATCTTAATTGAGTCTGAGCCCTAGAAGATGCCCCTCTGGACCAGTGACTAGAGCTGCTGCTAAGAAAAGATCAAGAAAAGTCTGCACCTACAGAAGCAAAGTTAAAGTGTTCCCTCCACAAGTCCCAGTTGAGCATGACTGTCAGTCCATATCGGAAGAAAGTGAGAGTGACTTTGAATACTATCCTTCTTACGAACTGAGTCAATTGTTTGGGCAATCCCTAGTCAATACTGGAGACAAAGCTGGGCCTTCTGGACTGTTAAAGCCCCCAGCTTCATCCCTGGAGCCAATGCTCCCAGAAAGTGAAGTGCAAAGCATCAGATCAGATGAAATGGAATCATTGTGCATGGTTGAACTGTTTGAGCTTTCAGGGAGAAAATGATAGATTGGGGCAGACTGGTGATACACCCGAACAAGAAGAGTATTTTGAGTGCCCTGACAGTCCACTGCCAGTGTCCGAAAGCTCTCCATGCGAGCCAAATGTTGGGACTCAGAACTGTAACTCCTGGAGCTGAAAGTGCCCTGGTTCTGCGCTCTCTACCCCCATGGAGATTCCTGACAAGTGAGGACAATGCTGAAATGAGGGCTCAGAGTGCAGAGACTATAACAGTTCCCCTAGAAAGACTGGTCGAGCTGTAAAGCCTGTGGTGCACCTCAGTTATGATTCACTTGGGAGGCCTGTGGACTTGCCTCTCAATGTTGTCCATAAAGGAGTGTATGTGTCCCCGAGCTCATTGCCCAAACTGAGCATCAGTGCTAACTCAAGTTACTTGTGTTGCCCTCTAAGTATGGTGCCCTTGCCCCATCCAGCCCCAAGGTAACTGATAGGGAAGGCCCCTCTTCAGGTTTCATGTACAAGAGGTAATAACTTGAGTTATGGTACAATGTGTATGTAATACTGTGCAAAGAGTGACGCACTGCAATGTTTCAGAAATGTGTTCTTGGTAAAATGATATATTGACTGATGATCACGTATGCGAGCCTAATGCAAATGTATATGGTTGCAGTTGAAACTTATAGGTACTTGCTTGACGCGGACGTCAAGCTTCCTCAGGCCAGGAAGGGTGTAACCCCCTGCAAATGGGGGTTCCCAAAGATTCCAGAGCTTGCTTGAATGCTCCAAGCCTGAATGGTGTTTGGCATTTAAGCCATTTATCAGTGAGTGTTTTAGAGCCTCTGGTACTGTCTTTAAGAGCTGTCTGCTTGCAGACATAATTAGTTTGTATGGGGGACTAAAGCTTCTCTGAGTACCACTCGAGCTGCTGCCAATTCACTTCATTTTTGCAGTCACTAGGAGTGCAAAGGAACCTATCTGAAAGATGTAACTGTTTGCCAGAAATTATTTAGAGTAATAATGAAATTACAGTTTGTCTAACCTGCTTTCTTTGCAGTCAGAACTGTGTCTGCTAGTTCCCATTCTAGTTTTGAACTGCTGAACTGGACCAATCAGTGGGTAAGCTAGCTCTAAAATGATGCCTTTGACGAATCAGAACTTGACTCATAATCTGAGCCAGCCACAAGAGGATTGTATGGGCAGTGACTCTGGGAGATGTAGTTTAGACTTCAGTGCCTTTTTGGACCAACAGCAGCAGTCTATTGTGAGTGACAGCCAATCCAGTCAAGAACTGGGAGAACTCAAAGGAAGTGCCGAGTTTAGATGAGTTGGAGTTCAGTTGAGCTTTGGCAGTGAAGAAGGAAGAGCCCTGTGCTTTTTCAGTGTGCAGTTTTAGTCAAAAACGGGTGTAAGGCCCAGAGTTCCGTCTGCAGTTTGTGTAACAGCTTGTTAGGACTGAATCATTCCTGTGAAAAAAGAATCAAAGGATTCTGAAGAGTAGAAACCAGGCTCACCCTGTAGAAGACTGGAAGAATTGCTGAAAATTGCACTCGGTCTGTCAGGAACTGAATCTGCTGTGTGTTCTCCCGGTATTGTGCAGTAATTGCGATGGATACAGATGCAGCCTGCCTGTATAGTACTTTCTTTATATGGATGTGTAAGAGGTTTGTGTACCTCAAGTGAGCCCTGCTGACATTGAAGGACCCTATATCTTATTGGAGGTCTTGAGTACTAATTCAGGGTTGCTCCCTGTTGAATTGCCATTAAATCCAAATGGAATTACTGTACTGCTGACTGTTTAATTCTCCTTTTCTCTGTGTGAAAGGGCCCCTACCAGCTGCCACGGGTTTGGACTAGCCACTAGGCTTGGGTACCCAGGCAGTAACTGATAGGGATAGGCCTGTCACAGAGCCATAGGTAGATTATTAGAGTGATGAAGCTAATTAACCTGATTTCCTGTCCTTGTTATATCCCCTAAATAAATCAGAGCTGCTTGTTTCAGAAAAGTTATACTGCCTGAGGTATTTGTCTATGTTAAAGTACTGTACTGTGATTGTTGCACTGTATCTCATTTCACAGGAGGTCCCAGTGCCGAGACCAGACCTGGGGTAAGTGTATACTGTGAAGGTAATTCTGATATATTGTGTGGGCCACTAGTGGGAAGAAAGGGGTTGCAGTGTCCCAGAGGGCTGTGACCAAGTTAGTTTAACTATTGCAAACCCTGACCTCTGGGTGGAGGCACCCGCCATTGGATCCAGGCCCCTCAACCTGTTAGTGGCAAATCAGGCAGGGGTAGTAGCCCCTGGGATAGCGCCATCTAGGGGTTACAGGGGCATAGTTCAAAAGCCCCTTTGATTTTATTACAGCTTTATCACAAGCATCACTTCTTTCTCCGGAAGATTTAAATTACCTGTTATGTGTAGCTTACTAATGGAATGATACAACTGATGAGATGGAGTAATTTTTTCTAACTGTATCACTACTGTAAATGATTTTGCTTAACACAATTGAATGTACGAGCCACTAATCATAAACTGTCTTGACAGACTTGGCAATGTAGAACACGATGTTTATGTGGTAAATGGATGTTGAATAAAGCTGAGTTTTTAAAAAAAAATGATAGACAACCCTGCTTTTTTTCTTACACTGCAACAAAAAAAAACTGGAACAAATGTTTGAAATGTTGTGATAACACCTAGAAGTTCAAAACCATAATACAAGGAGAGCTGGCACACCAGTGCAAAAGCAGCATTGGATCTTGCAACGCTGGCAACACGATTTTCATCCTGAGCCTGGAGCGGAAAAGAACTGAGCATCCCAAAGGCCACACTCCATCTCTTCCGCGGAGGAATGTTCACTGTCTCCAAGGCAACACTGCCACCTGGCTGCCCATTAGTGTTGCTCAGACATGTTTTTGTGGATCTGATTTCCCTCCATTGGATAGCGCCAGTATCCGACCTGGGCTCCGACTGGAAACCAGACCAAAGTCGGATAGCGAATGATCTGAGGTCAGATCCATTGGATCCTTAATTGGATACTTGGATCCAAGATGGATCCATTGATTGGATCCGTTAAATGGATCCAGAGGATCCAATGCATTTCTCAGATTCATGCACTGGATCTGAGATGTCGGATCCGTGGTTGGACAGTGCTACTATCTGACCACAGCAACTATCTGTCTGAACGTCTCATATCTGTTGGTATCCTCATTTCTAGGATACTATCTGAGCAACACTAGTGCCCATGGGTGGCAGTGCACTGAAGGTAATGCATGGGAGGGAGGAGGCTGGGCGAGCTCTGTGATAATTCACATTAGTGGAACCATAAAAAAGCATGTAGTTGCACTAGTAGACCTATAGGGGGAACTCTCTCATATAAGTGGGGATAATAGGAATTAGACATCAGTGTATGAGTGCAGACTACTGTAGGATCTGAGATGGTGCAATCTAAACACAGCAGATGTGTGTGTGTGTGTGTTCAGACTGCACTGAAGAACCAATTAAATTGAGTTGTTAATCCCAATTCATGTGAGGTTCACTGTCTAAAGCGCTGCCTTAGGTCAAGGAGTTTATAAAAGCCTGTGACACAGTCTCGGCATCGGCAGGCTGGCGCATACATGAACATTTGTGGTCCTGCACTCTTTGGCCTCCCAAGGCAGGGGAATAGAGAAAGAAAAGAATGATGGCCTGCAGGGTGATGCCAGATACCCTCAGGCCCTCAACAGCCTCCTGTCACTTCTACCTGTTACCACCCGACCCTGCCCTGGGGTTGGGGGGAGATTCGTGGAAGAAGAAGGAGGCCGCAAGTAAGGAGCGATGGGGCCAGGTGATTGCCAGGGGCAGATAGGGACATGATCAGTGACAGGGAGACATTCAAGTTAAAAAAAGCACAAAACCCAGCTAAGGAAGTTCCATCTCTCCAGGCTGTGACTCCTTCAGTAGAGGATTCTGTAAACTAATTTAACCCCCTCTAACTGCCACATGCTGCCTTCTTACCCTGCCTGTTATGCACACTTCATGCACCGTACCCCACTGTGTTTAGATGTATTGATTATATAATTTATCCACTTCATTTAATCCATGTACTGAACCATTATATATATTATGCACAGAATTCAGTGCACCTTATCTGCCTGCCAACTGTGTAACTAAATGTCAAGGTTAATTTGTCTTTAACCATTTGTGATGCTTAGGAATGAATATGGCTTACCCTGCAACTTTACCGTCCAAAGTGAAGTCACCTATATTAAATCTGGCATTCCAGTCTGGAAAGTGCATGTCCCGTAACATTGCCTTCAAAACTTCTATACCAAGTGCATAACCTGGAGGTATAAATACATCGGACAGTTACATAGAAACATAGCATTTCACAGCAGAAGGAGAGCAAAGTTTTTTTTCTTTTTTTTAAATTTTCTGTATTTTATCCAAAGGACCACCTCCTATTGACCCTACCCCATGCTCAGCCCCATCACCCACTTCCCCAGGACTTAACCTATCTGAAGGTACTCCCTGGACTGGCATCTAGGGCGGGGCTATCAGAAGGGGACCCCCTTTTCCTCCCACCAGGTGATGGGATACAGCTTCGGTGGTGCCACGGTGCACTGGTGCTTGACCTTCGGCATGAGGTGGGCGGCATTCTGAGTGGCCCAAGTTTTTGTTTTTTTTTCTCCCCAGAAGGTGGGATGTGCAGTGACATCTGGGGTGAGTGCGCTGACATTTGCCCTGCCTCCAGCAAGTGCACGCTCTGGCTGCCAACTCCCTGGCCTCCACCAGGGGTCAGGCGAGTGCCGGGAGCCCCCCCCCCGGAGGAAAAGAACAGTCCATGGGATGCTCAGTTCTCCTCCTCCCCCAGGGTGACCCTCCAATACCCAGGCTCACTTCTGAACCTGGGTCATCTGCATCACAAGCAGTAGTGCTACCTCTGTGCTGGCGGGCCGGCAGTAGAGCAAAAGTTTATTGAGTCTGCCCTTACTATACTACCTCACCCCACCAACCTACTGCCCTAGTGGGCTGTGTCCCCACATCACTCCACCCATCAAACCACTGCTGCCTCCCCTTGGGGACACCGAGAATCATCTTACCCTGTCCCAACCATGCTTAAATCTGTTAAGGGCAGCTGCCCCAACCACTTTCACCGGCAGTCTATTCCATGGTTCCACCACCCTCTCGCTGAAGTAGAGCCTCCTCATGTTTCTCTTGCATTTGCCCCATCCTCCTCCAGTCATGCCCCCCTCAGCAAATGCATCCCTATTTCTTACAAATAAGATCACATGGTTTACCTACAGTAGGTTATACCCCTGAGAAACTTATATATTTCAGTCATGCGCCTCACTCCCACCTGATCTCCAGCGAATACATGTTCAGGGCCTTCAGACCGTTCCTCATACCAGCTGTCCTGCTGGCCCTGGATCCTCTTGGTAACCTTTCACTGTAGCGACTGTTGATACTCTTCCTCAGGTGGGAGAGCTCCAGAACTAGGCACAGTACTCCAGATGAGGCCTCACCAGGGATCTGTACAGCAGCAGAATCATCTCGCTTCTCTTAGTGTCAGATCCCTTTCTATACAACCCAGTCAGTTGGAGGCATGCTGTAGGAGGGGATGACTGTTGTTTGGGGGGCAAGAACTGGCAAACTGGTTGAAATTTATAAACTGGAAAGACAAAAGAACCATTTTTGGGGGGAGAGGGAAGCAGCGTAGTGTAGACGTTGCGTGCCTCTCCTATGCACTTTGACTAGAAGCTGATCACAAAGCTAACACCAAGTATTAATGTACAGCCCCGATAAGGAGCCTTGGCTCCTTAAGAAGGTCTGTTGCTGGGCCTGAAGACAGATACTGTATATACCCTGGATTTAAGGGTGGCCTGGGGTGGGGGTGGGGATGCTGGGCAGCCGCGTGGTTTGAATTTGCGCTGCGCGGCCACCGCTCCACACTACCTGGGCACCTGCATTGTGATTCCTTCAGTATATGAGCTAGAACTACATTATATTACAAAAAGGCCTAAGGGTTCGATGTACATGTTGGGGGCCTGATGGCTTAATCATAAACTGAAAGCCAGGGGGTAACGAATGGTGAGAGGGATGGGGACTCGGGGGGGGGGGTTATGGTGGAGGTTATGAGTCAATTCTGAGGAAGGAGGTTGCAGCAGGATGGGCAAGTGAATATTGGTGATATGGCAAGGGGATGGGAATGGACCTGGTTTCCTGCGCCACTGGCTCTCGGGGCATAAGAGAGCAAAGAAATGAGCAGGGCATGGGAGTCACGCCCGTGGGGTATGGGACCCACCATTCTTACCATGCTCTTGTTAAATGGGATAGGGACCGCATCTATTAATGACACCTTGGATCTGATGAAGAATGGGGTAGGCAGGGGATTAATGTTGTTGGTTCCAGAGTGACTCCTAAAATGCTATCTGAATGGGATATTTGGGGATTTTTCTTATTCAGCATAAAAAGGATAATGCAAAGCTGGGAGTGGGGGCACGGGGACATGTCTACTGTGTGGAGGGAGTAGCTAGTTTTTTGTGAATGGCGGGATCTCGAGGGACAACTGAGATCCTGGGGTTGGGGGTGGGAAGAAGTGCAGGAAGTTGTTTAGGGAAGGTTTTAATTGTTATGTGTGTGTTGATATGTTTTACAAGTTGGTTAGAGTTTTTCTATTCACTATATTTGGTTAGCTATATCTGTGATGGGTCTGAAGATGTAAATTATGTTACAATACGGTGGCAAATCATGATTACATTTGGAAATGCCAAATCATGGCAGAATTATATAAAGGTAACCTCTCATACCCCTATTATGGCTAACAAACGAGAAGTAAAAGTAATATCATGGAACGTTAGGGGCTTTTCAACTCCCATTAAGCGTACAAGTGTACTCACAGCCCTACAGAGGCAAAATGCACAGATTGCCCTATTGCAGGAGACGCATTTCACATTGAGCGAGCATCAAAAGTTGGTTGGGGGTGGGTGGGAGCATGCTATGCCTCCTCCTACAGCTCGCACAAGAGAGGGGTAGCAGTCCTCATCAGTAAACACTTGCCATTAGAGTTCACACCGGTGGTCTCAGACCCTGTGGAGGGGTGTTACATTTTTGTGGAGGGAGTTCTATTTGGGGAGACAGTGACCATAGCAAGTATATACGCACTGGCCCAGTTCGACCCTTCCTTTTACCAAAAATTATTAGATCTTCTACTGAAAGAACAATTTGGAAGAAATAATTATGGGCGGGGACTTTAACATCACTATGAATCCAAAACTGGACCACTCGGAGGGACGGGGAAGACAAAAGGGGGGGATACGACATTGGTTAGAAGGTATGGTTGATCTAGATTTTATTGATAATTGGAGATTCGTGAACCCCAGTGCAGAGGAGTTCACCTTTTATTCCAACCCTCACAGAACCTGATCTCATATAGATTATCTGTATACTCCCAGACCTTGGATGCACAGGGTATGTTGTGTGCAGCACAGTCCAATACATGCTATGGTCTCACCGGTGTGTGGGTTTAGAGGGGAAAGGGAGGACCCACCACCATGTAAATTCCCCAGATACTTCCTGAATAACAAAAAGTTTCTAGGACATCTTAAAGATAGTTGGAGACTGTACCAGGAGACCAATGTGGGATCTGTAGATTCAGCTGGAGTTTTTTGGGGATGGGGAAAAGTTTTCCTTAGAGGTGCAACAATAAACTGTGTGACTAGGTATAAAAAAGAAAAGCAAAATAAAAGAGAAGAATTGAGTGGAGTGGTGAAATCTTAGAGAAATCTTTAATCCAAAACCCCTCAGAAGAGATGTTGAGGCAGCTCACAGCAGCCCGGGAGGCACTTGATGCTTTTGTTTTGAAGGAGGCCCAAATTACCTGGCTTTTTGCTAAGAACAAATTCTTTGAGTGGGGCAATAAACCAGGGCCCCTTTTGGTTCATCTAATAAAGGGCAGGAGGTTACACTCTCGCATATCTGGTGTCAGATCAGATGGGGGGAAACTTATTTCAAGATAAAAAATTAATTAAAAATAGGTTTAAACAATTTTTCCAGTGGCTATATCAATCGGAATGTGGTGGCACTATGGCAGAGGCCAAAGCATTTCTGGACAGAACTGAGCTGCCTCAGCTTAGTACAGAGCTGAAGGAGAAGTTAGGGATGGAGATCACCAAGGACAACATTAGAGAGGCTACTCCAAAGTTAAAAAAAGGTAAAGCAAGTGGTCTGGATGGATTCCCTTTGGAATTTTACAGGGCTATGCAGAGTCAGCTAGTGGAGCCGTTGCTAGGGGTGTTCAGTGAGGTTAAGGGAGATAAGGTACTTCCTGCCTCTTTCAGTGAAGCTGTTATCTGTTTGGTCCCCAAACCAGAAAAAGACCCACAGGAGTGCTTCTCCTATAGGCCAATATCACTCTTAAATTGCAATGCAAAGATCCTAGCAAAAATTTTAACTGGGCATCTGGACCAGTTGATGCCGGAGCTCATCCACCCAGACCAGACCAGTTTTGTTTGTGGGAGATACTCCTATCATAACACGCGGAAGTTACTCAGTGTGGTTTGGCTTGCCTCTCAGCGCCCAGGTAGCACTGCTGTGCTGTCAATGGACGCCGAGAAGGCCTTTGATCTCATAGAGTGGGAGTACCTTATGGAAGTGCTGGTCCGGTTTGGTTTGGGGAAGGGCTTTGTAGGGATGGTCCGAGCACTATATGTAGCACCTGTGGCAAGAGAGCTGGGTAATGGCTCGCTCATGGACCGATTTACCCTGTTTAGGAGAACGCGACAGGGGTGCATCCTTTCCCCACTGCTGTTTGCCCTGGCCATAGAGCCGTTGGCGGTGAGTATTTGGGGGGATCCAACCATTAAGGGGGTACGGGGTAGTTCGGGGAGACAGCATAAGGTGACCCTGTACGCAGACGATATGCTCCTTTATGTTACTGATCCATCCAAATCAGTACCTCCACTCTTAAACCTAATTGGGCAATTGACAGTTTTTTGGGGATAGAAAATTAATCTTACAAAATCTGAAATCTTGCTGTGGAGGGAAGCGCGATCTGAAAATAGGAATGGGACCTGGGGATTGAAGAGAGTATCGACTGCCTTTAGGTACCTAGGTATACAGATGGGACCTGGGTTTGTTATATCATTTCAATTACACCCCTCTTATTACAAAAATAGAAGAAGAGCTTCGCAGGTGGAGGGAGTTGCCAATATCCTGGATGGGATGTATAGATGTGATTAAAATAAATATATTGCCGAGGGTGCTTTATGTTATGCAAATGTTGCATCTGGAATTTACCAGAACAGATTATAAGAGGATTGAAAGAGCATTTACCGGCTTTCTATGGAGAGGTAAATGACCTAGGGTAAGTCTGAAACGCCTTCGGGTGGATAAGACAAAGGGTGGGCTGAATTCCCCCAATCTTAAAAACTATTATCTAGTGATGCAATATCAATATATTGATGATTGGGTTCATAGACCATCGGCAGCAGGCTGGATAGACCTAGAAAAGATATCTTGCCCGGGGAGACTATCGGCATATTTAGGCGTGGGGGGCCATAGAAGTTATAATCGATTGGTTGATAGAAATCCCCTAGTGGACTCAGTTATTCAGGGCTGAGAGAAGATTCGGAAGTTAGTGGGCGCACAACAGGAAGAAACCCTGCTCCTACCAGCAATGGGGAATCCATCTTTTATAGCAGGAATGGGAGATGGGGGATTTCAGCGATGGGAAAAAGGAGGTATTAGGTGTCTTTGGGACCTGTATGTGAGGGAACAACTGGCTACACTTGAGATCAGCAGGGGTCTAGGTCTCCTGGCTGGGCATCATTATCGCTTCCTGCAGGTGAAGGCTTACATTAATAAGCTAGGGAGAACATTGGCTTCAGGCTCTCCCCTTTCCCAGGTTGAACATTTGGTTCTGATATCGGGAAAGGATGCGAAAGGACTGATTGGCCGAGCTGCACAGCTGGGTAGGAGAACTCTCCCGGACTATACACAGAAAGCTAAAATACAGTGGGAACAAGACTTAGGGTGGTTGATTCAGGGAGAGAATTGGCATTTGATGCTTCAGCTCCAGAGGGGAATACTAATATGCAATAGATACCAAGAGTCTTTTTATAAATTCCTTCACAGGCTATATTGTCCACCTGTAATGGTAAATAAATTCAATCCTGGGATCTTTCCCATTTGTGGGAGGTGCTCAGCTGAGTTGGGTACATATATCCATTATTTTTGGTCTTGCCCAGTGCTGCAGAAATTTTGGGAAGAGGTGGCAAGTGAGCTGGGAAACCTGCTGGGGAGGGGAATCCTGTTGGATCCTTTGACCATGTTGTTTGGTATAGAGGAAGGGGGAGAGGAGAGCTGGGATCTCTAACCCAGATGGGTACGTGTCTTGCTGGCATTAGCCAGACACTGTATACGAAGTACATGGGTCTCAGCAGTGACTCCAACAAAACAACAATGGAAAACACTGGCCATTCAGACGTTGGCATTGGAACGCCTTTCTTATATGGTTAGAGACAGAGAGGGAAGGGTTCCGCGGGACTGGGGGCCCTTTATAGGCTCGCTTACACAGGGGGAGGCACAAGCTCTTAATGAAGGGCTTTAATTCATGTCAGTGGTGATTCTGTCTGCTCCGAGGAGATTTGTACCTACACAAGCTTGGTAAACTGTTTTAATTTCAGAGAAAGAGATTCCAGCCATATTGGTCCTTGCAAAACAGGAGAAGATGGAAGGTTTGATACATTTTATTGAACCAGCAAGTGTCTTGTACAAAGATGGAATTATACACAAGCTTTTGGGGACACACAGGTCCCTTCTTCACGTAAATAGCACAACTGAGCAACATAAGCAGTATTTATATCCACTGTGGAGCAATAAAAAAATCAGGAAGTGAAGTAGGAAGGTGATAAAGGGGACTAGAGATGAAAGTCTAAGATGCAAAATAAAAACATGAGAAGAAATGGGGAGGGGGTAAGTAGCAACAGGTCAGTAGGAGGTGAAAGGAAGCTAAAGGGAAGACAAAAGAATGCAGATAGGATCTGAGATCAGAGGCTGGCTATAAGGGCAGAATAGACAATAGATGCCTAAGAAATAAATACACTTTTTTTAGTCACCTAAATTATTTATTACAATAAGGATATTTAAAAGGGGACAGGAAATAATTTCTAACTGGCAGCTGTTTATAAAGTACTTATTCTCAGATATTATATGCATTCCCCTAAATTACCAATATTTAAATGTACATGGATAAAAAGTGATAAGAAAAAAAATATTTTACATTGTTTTGTTGTTTTGGGCAGCATTTATTTACAGTTCTTTTCATGGAACTAGTACACTGGAGTTTTTACTCTGTCATGGCTTGTGTACAGAATGCTAAACATGAGCTATTGTCCTATCAGAACTGTGCTCAGAGTTCTGTGCACAAAGTGTGACGTAGTTAAAACTCCAGTTCACAGGTTCCATGAAGAGAACTGTAAAAGAATGCTGCCCATAAAAACAAAACAATGCAAAATACAGTTTTCCATACCACTTTTTATTCAGGTACAGTTACATATGGATAATTTAGGAGAAGGCATATCATTTCTGAGAATAAGAACTTTACAAACAGCTGCCAGTTAGAAATGACTTCCTGTCCTCTTTAAGTTTTACGTGTAAAACTGAAATGGAAATGTGGATAAGTTGCATGTTTGTTTGTCAAGTGCTTGTTGACCGAAATCTGTATAATAGTATAAGAAGATAATGAGGTGTGTCTGTAATGTTTATAACAAAAACTTTTCAGTAAAAATATTCTGAAAAAAAAAAGGGTCTATGAGACCTCAAAGGTTTAACCTCTGGGATGGGCCAGCTGATCTTCCAGAACCAACTAGCTGGAGCTGGAGAGTAAGAGCTTGTTGGAATCAGCCTGCTGGAGATTTATGCCAGGCACACAGTGCCTGCTCCAGTTTAAACCTCTTTTCCAGATGAATTCAATCCAGCCAAAATTTAGAGAATTGTGGTGGCTGCCAGCATACCTCTCAACTGTCCCTGATTTTCAGGGATGTCCCTGATTTTGCCTCAAAATGTTCCTCTGTCCCTCGTAAAATGTGTTTTTTTGTGACAGAAGAGTGAGAATTAAAATCACAAAATAATGTCAAACATTAAAGATTCAGACTTGTTCTTCTTCAGAAAATGTATTTTAACACAAAACCTCTTATTCTATCAGCATTCTGAATGGATAGTATCAGTTCTTAAGATGTGTCCTTGATTTTGGGTCTGTGTCCCTGATTTTTTAAGCCTTGTCCCTGATTCAGAAGGCAAGAGGTTGAGAGGTATGGCTGCCAGTTACGGAGAGCCCCAAGAGGGGAGAACCCCCCAATCTCCATGCAGGAGATGCCAGAGAGGAACTGCTGTCTGAAAGAAGGACATTATGGAACATCTAAAGAAATGGATGCTGAATATTTTAAGCAGAGGTGAACTTTATTCTTTTCTCAAGAAGTGACTAATTTGGGCACCCAGCAGTACCCCCTCACTGCACCATGCATGTGAGGGGCAAAGTATTACTCTGTGACTTAATTTGGCCAGAGACCCTCTTTCCACAGGGGGTCAGGTCTTGGGAGAGGGTAGGAGGCAGCACCTGTGGCATCCTCAGACCCCAGGGGGTGTCTGCTTCTATTTGCCCTTATAAATTGGGTTGGTGACCCATGAAGATCCCCAGAAGTGAGGACAAAGCCCACTAGAGTATATAATTTGCCCTTGCACTCTCTGCCCGCAAGGGTCTGTACTTGGGAGAAAGTGGGAAGTGGCCCCAGGGGCAACCTCAGGCCCCCCAAGAGGTGCCTACATTCTCTTGTTGTGAAAATTGTGGGGCCCTCCCCACTGGATTCAGCCTGAATTCTGTGTAAGATTACTTATGGAGAATCAGTAGGTATAATGGCCTTGAGGCTACTACCCTAAGTCCCCAAGTCCCCTCCTGGGCAGGTAGTGAGTTGACTGTGTACCAGGTCTAGGTGGTGGTTGGATGGTGGAATTTCTCAGGAAGCTTCACAGAGCCAAATGCCCTTTATTGTCTGACGTCTGACAGGATAAAAAATGAGCCAAACTGAAAAAAAGTGAAAAAGTAAAAGGAGACCCTGCGTTAAGACCCTCTGTGTGTCAGGTCAGATATCCAAGGAATAAAAGAGGGTCACAGGAGCAAGTATTATCAGTCACAGAGTTCTCAGCTAGATTAGGGAAGGTCTGGTTGGGGCAGAGCCAGTATAAAGTATGTAATAGGCCAGATTAGAGAAAGAGAGATTAACTGTAGTTGAGCCCCACTGGGTTTGCTTGCAGCCCTTGCCTCAATTCCAGACTGTTTAGAAATCAGAATGAAAGTGCATATAAACTGCAAAGTGTACCTCTCCAGTAGGACTTGAGTCATGTAAGTGTTTTAGACTGGGGAATGCTGTACTAAGTCAATGACAGCGTGCTTACTGACCATCATACGCCCATGAGCTGGAAGAGCAGGAAAACGTTGTTTGGAGTTCTGGTTGTTACTTACCCTCTTGCTTTGCAGCCCTGCATCCACCTGAAGAGTGTCTGTGCTGCTAGAGGTCACCTCAGACCTGGGAGGTCAAGTAAGTGGTGTGTGTCAATCCCTTCCGTGAAAATGACTTGAGTCATCTTAACACCCCTAGACCCAGGAGAAGCCTCCATATTTCATGGCATTTCATATTCTTTCTGGTGTATAGAGCAAAGTATTGTATGGTATTGTTTCTATGGAAACACAGAAGGAACAGGACAGAGAACTGTACCAGTTAAGGCAGAAGGAAGCAGGGAAGGTAGTCAGAATAGCAAAGGCCCAAACTGAGGAAAAGATAGCCAACTTGGTTAAGAAGGGGGATAAAACCTTTTATAGGTACATCAGGGAGCGTAGAAAGACAAAGGGAGGGAGGGATAGTGAGGCTGACTAGAATGGACAGTGGGTGGGCAGAGAGGGACAGTGAAAAAGCAGGGATACAGAATGAATACTTCTGCTCAGTATTCACAAAAGAGGAGGAGGAGGAGGTGCCTAATCCAATTAACAGAAGCACTCTGGATAGGGGGGTTGATCCCAGTCCTTTCACAGAAGAAAGGGTTCTGAAAGAATTCTTAAAACTGAAGGTGGACAAAGCAATGGGGCCTGATGGAATTCACCCCAGAATTCTAAAAGAATTAAGCAGAAAACTAGTGACACCACTGACTACCCTTTTTAACAAATCATGGGAGGATGGTGTGGTACCTGAGGTGTAACCCCTAGGTGGCGCTATCCCATGGGCTACTACCCCTGCCTGCTTGGCTAGTAGCAGGTTAAGGGGCCTGAGTTCTGAAACGGGTGCCTCCACCCAGAGGTCAGGGTTGGTAGTGGTCAAGTTAACCTGGGCACAGCCCTCCAGGACACTGTAACCTCACTCTTTCCCCTCTAGTGGCCTGAACACTGTACAATAATCACTTTCATAATACCTCTGGTACACCACACAAGTACCCAGACTGTTTGCACTTACCACCAGGGCTGGTTCCTTTGGCTTGACCTTGGGGACCCCCTGTAAGTCAAGGTTAAGCACAGCAAGTAGCAACAGCACAGTACTTTGATCACAAACTGGAACCATAGTCAGATTACATGCAGAAAAAGTTAGATCTGATTTATTCAGGGGACTTGAACAAGGAAGGGGTAAAATCAGGTTAATTAGCTTAAAGGTTATATCAATCAAGCAGTTATGCATGCGCTTTGAGTCCCCCCACACAGTCCACCTCTGGGTACCCAGGTAGAGAAGAGATGGGCTAGCCAGGACAGTTGCCCGGGGTTGCAGCTGGTTGGGGCCCTGTGATGGAAAACACAACATGCACATGTAACCCCCTTGCAAATGGGGGTTCCCAAAAGTCTTCCAGGAGCTTGCCTGAATGCTCCAAGCCTGGGTGGTGTTCAGCGTCTGAGCTGCTTAACTGTGGTTGCAAGTGAGTGCTATCTGAGCCTCCACGTACTGTCTCTTTAAGATCTGCCTGCTTAGACTTAATTAGTTTGTATGGGGGACTGTGTATTTAATGCTCAAATCCCGCTCGAATGGAGTAATCGCCCACCTTTTAGTCGCTGAAGGTGCAAAGGAGCCCATCTGAAAGCTGTAACTGTTTGCCTGTAATCATTTAAAGCATTAGCAAAATTGTAGTTTGTCTAACCTGCCTTTATTGCAGCTGGGACTCTGTGTGTTACCTCTCCATTTTGGACCTAAACTGCTGTGCTGGGCCAATTGGGTTAAGGGAGCCCTAAAATGGAGCCTGTGGACGAATCAGAACTTGGACTCTTAATTTGAGCCAGCCACAAGGGGCTTGTATGGGCAGTGACTCTGGGAAATGTTGTTTTGACCTTGGTACCTTTTCTACCAACAGAGGGAGTCTTATTGTGAGTGACAGCTGAATCAGCCAACAGAATAGTGTGGAGCTAAAGGAAATGCCCTGCTCTGTGACTGGAAAGATCAGATCAGTTGTGGCAGTGAAGAGAGAAGGCGCTGTGTGCTTCAGCGGTGTATAGTTTCGTACGGGAAGTGTGTGTGAGGCCCTGAGTTTCGGTCTGCAGCCTTTGTGAGTGACAGTTTGGACTGAATCCAAGTTGTGAGGAGAAAGAAGCACTAGAAGTGTGGAAACCAGGCTCACCCTGTAGAAGACTGGAGAAATTGTTGAATCGCTCTCAGTCTGTCAGGAACTGAAGCTGCTGTGTGTGCTCCCAAGTATTTTGCAGTAATTGCGATCGGGATCGAGGAGCAGCCTGCCTGGTATAGTACTTTCCTTTTACATATAAATGTGTGTAGTGCTTTTGGGGACTCACTATTTCAAATCCCCTGTACAGTGAATTGTGTGCTGAAGCTGGAAGTAAACCCCAGCTAAATTCGGACTACATCCGTTTGCTATCAACTGCAGTGGGGTCCAGTCACAAGGACCTTGTCCTCATGCCCTGCTCTTCTAGCAATCCAGAGGGACATTCTCCATCCAATCCTCAGCTTGGGTGTTGTGAGTACAAAACAGGGTATTCCCCTGCAGCTTGTTTTTCAATCACAAGTGTGTCTTCTAATTCTTGTTGTTTCACTGTTTCAGGGACTGAACCCTCCGGCTCCGGATTACAATTGGGTGTTGTGCATATATTTTCTTCTACAGGGCCCTATCCATCTGCACCTGCCCGCCAACCCCAGACAACAGACCTGGCTAGCCCCCCCCCCAACCTGGGTACCCAGAGTGTGACTTTTCAGACCCTGTATGTGTGCACAGTACTGTGATTTAATGCCACTAATTAACCTGATTTCCCCCTCCCGTGTTACTGTCCCCTAAATAAATCAGATTTGTTGTTGTTACACTATATACTGTCTGTGGTGTTGTTACTTATGGAAACAGTATTATGTTTTGCTGTGTATGTTGATTAACCTTACTTTACAGGGGGTCCTCAGAGATGTGCTGCTGAATCAGTCTCGAGGGTATGTGGTATCTATATGAGTGAACAGTGTGTAAATGTGGGGTATTGGGGCTGTACCTCCGGTGTACTGTGTGAGCCACTAGAGGGAATAAAAGGGGGTCTCAGTGTCCCAGAGGGCTGTGACCAAGTTAGTCTAACCACTACAAACCCTGACCTCTGGGTGGAGGCACCCGCCATAGGACCTCAACCTGTCCGTAGTCAAACAGGCAGGGGTAGTAGCCCTTGGGATAGTGCCACCTAGGGGTTACACACAGTACACAATATTTGTAATCTGGAGCCAGAGGGCTCAGTTCGTAAAGGAAACGAAACAACAAGACAATCAGATGACACACTCAGATTAAGCTGTTGTTGTAGGGAGCTACCCTGGTATTTACTCACGATACCCAAGACAGGACACAGGCTGGACGAAAATCGAGACTGCAGATGGTTGGTCTGGAATGCCAGGAGAAGCAGGGCCCACACAAGTCGCAGAGGCGTTGTTCCTGTTCAGGCGTGGAGCAGGGGGCTGATCCCCAGGCAGGCGTCTCGTTGATGGCTTCTCTGTGCAGTAGGTAGTCTGGCTGGGCCAGTCTGGCAAAGCCCAGACCGCATGGAGACAAGTTCGGAAGCAGTCCGTTTTGGGCTGGATACAGCTTCCAGCAAGCAGAACACAGTTCACACGGTGGGGAACTAACTCACAACCCACTAGCAGCTCATAGCACATTTACATGTACGGGGATTCTACTGTACCAGGCAAAGCGCTCCCCGGGCACAATCGCAAAGTCTGTTCACACACCGGGAGCTTAGGGGTAGCTGGAACTCCTGACAGGCCGATCGCATTCAGCAAAAATATTCAGTTTTCTTCAGGTTGAGCCTGGCCCACTTCAGTAGCTTACTTTAGTCACACAAACTTGGATTTAGTCCAAAATAATTCTCTTCTCTCCCTCTCAGGAGCAGCAGGCAGACATGGAGGCCAAACTCTCAACCTTTTCATAGTTCTCCCATGCAAATCCACTCAGGATTGCTCTCAGAATCACTTCAGCTCCTTCTTGCTCAGCTTCCAGCTTAGTTCTAACTGAAAACTGCAAGCAGCCCGGGACTTCCCCAAGATCCAAAAGCTTTGGTTGGTTGATTTGGCTGTCAGTCAAAGCAAGAGCTCCCCCTTCAGTTGCAAAAAAGGCGCAAAAACTCAAACCACAGTTCCTATAGATTTTGAATTCAGACAGCTCCTGTAGTCCGGCTACATTTTAGGTCCCACCAGAACTGATTGGTCCAATTTGCAGTCCAGGACCAAGATGGTGGAGACAAACAAAACAGTCCTTGCTACAAAGAAAGCAGGTTAGACAAACTACATTATCATTATCATTCTAAATGGTTTTCAGCAAATAGTTACATCTTTCAACAGAGCTCCCTCTCAGATTACTCAAGCTGCAATTAGGCAGCTCTTAAAGAGACAGTACACAGAGGCTATACAAGATCTAGTAATCACATTTAAACTGCTAAAACATGGGACACCATCCTGGCAGTGAGCATTTAGGCAAGCTCAAGGAGGACTTTTTTTGGGAACCCCCATTTGTAGGGGGGTTGCATGAGGACTGGAGGAAGGTGGATGTGATACCCCTTCACAAAAGTGGGAGCAAGACAGAGGCAGGAAACTACAGACCTGTCAGTTTGACCTCTGTGGTAGGGAAAATGATGGAATCACTTTCTGAAGGAAAGAATTGTTGAGTGCCTAGAGGCCAGTGGGGCACAGGACCCAAGGCAGCATGGGTTCACAGCAGGAAGGTCATGTCAGACAAGTCTAATTGATTTCTTTGACTGGGTGACCAAAGTAGTAGACCAGGGAGGGGCTGTGGACATGGCCTACCTAGACTTTAGCAAGGCATCTGACACAGTCCCACACAAAAGATTAATAGTCAAATTAACCAGCCTGGGAGTGGGTTCCAGGGTGGTAGCTTGGGTAAAACATTGGCTGGACAACAGGACACAGAAGGTAATTGTAAATGGAGTCCACTCTGAAGAAAGAGGGGTTACTAGTGGGGTACCGTAGGGTTCAGTACTGGGTCCAGTCCTTTTTAATGTCTTTATAAGTGACATTGCAGAGGGACTGGAAGGAAAAGTATGCCTCTTTGCAGATGACACAAAGATCTGCAATAGGGTTGATACACAAGGAGGCGTGGAAAGGATGAGAAGGGACTTGGCAAGGTTGGAGGAATGGTCAGAAGTATGGCAGCTTGGATTCAATAAAAAGAAGTGCAAAATAATGCACCTGGGAAACAAAAACCCAGGGGAAGATTACACAATGGGGGGGAGGTAGTAACAACAACACAAATAGAAAGGGGCCTAGGGGTAATCATATCAGATGACCCTAAGGTAAGCAAGCAATGTGAGAAGGCAGTAGGGAGGGCTGGGGGGATACTGGAATGTCTAGGGAGAGGCATCACCAGTAGAAAACAGGAAGTTGTTATCCCTCTATACAGACAGTTAGTGAGACCCCATCTGGAGTACTGCTTCCAGTTCTGGAGACCCCATCTCTGCAAGGGCATAGACAGGATGGAGGCAGTCCAGAGGAGGGCAACTAAAATGGTGCACGGTCTGCAAGAGAAGCCATATGAGGAGAGACTAAAAGAGCCTAATATGTATACCCTTGAGGAAAGGAGGGAGAGGGGGGACATGATAGAAACTTTTAAGTACCTCAGTGGAATCAACAAAGTCCAAGAGGGTAGCATCTTTCAGAAAAATAGTTGTGCAAGAACAAGGGGACACAATTTGAATATAGAGGGGGAACGGCTCAGGGGCAATGTGAGGAAGTATTTTTTCACAGAGAGGGTGGTGAACGCATGGAACAGGCTTCCTGAGGAGGTTGTGGGGTCTAAAACTGTGGGAGAATTCAAGAACACATGGGAAAGACATAAGGCAATTTTTGTGTGGGGTAGGAAGAAATAGGCTGTTGGTTAAATAGGATCTGCAGCTTATCCTGTAGGTAGGGAAATGGGCAGACTAGGTGGGCCAAGCGGTCCTTAACTGTCGTCAAAGTCTATGTTTCTAGGTTTCTATGGAGAGGTCTTATGTTTTTAGTCAATTAGGAGAGGCCAGAGATTTTTTTTCCATATCTTGGGGGAGGCTCACTATGACAACGTTTGAGAATTAATGATCCAGTTTGTAACTATATCTAAAAATCTAATTCTTAAAAAAAAAAATATTATCCAAACTATTCTGCCTCAGTGTATAACTATCTTAAACACTGGTCAGGGTAATTTTGAATGCAGCTGTCGTGGTGCAGTGTTGCCCGCGCGTGTTTGTTACCCAGATTTGTGGACCTGTCTCCTCTCTTACCACACTCCGTGTATACTGGCTCTGTCTCCCCCAGGCATGTTGACTCTGTACAGATACTGGAATGCATCTTCTCTCTGTCGGGTCCCAGACAGGGATCCTCCTAAAAGTCAGCCTAGGAAAAACCTGGTCTTACACACTGGTGACAGCTACTATGGGAAGGTTCTTAGGCAGTGGTTTAAACCCCGCAAGAGTCAAGTACTCATAGTTTGACCTTGATCAAGTCATTTAACATCACAATGCTCCAGTCTACCCAATAGAAAAAATTAGTGGTGGCATGACCATGACCTCACTGAAAACAAGATGTTACAGCTCAGCTGGGCTATCTTGGGTAAGTAAAGTGTAGATATGCTTCAGGGAGATCAGTAAATTAGCTAGGGCATCAGGAAGGCCCTTGGAAACTATGTTAAGCAACAGAATAATCGAGGTTTAGGTGTGTACCTTTGGTAGCATGGTGTTTATCCAAGTACAGTGGTGGTCAGGGGTGCCATTTGGGGGGGGCATGGAGGGCAGTTGCCCCCCCCCCCGCATTGCAGACCGTTGTTGTTATTTTTTTTAATGAGAAATATTGCCCCCCCATGTGCGCCCTGTGGGTGAGAGTGTGTGCCTAGCACCACCACACATGCGCACTGCCTCCCTGCCTGACCAAGTCACCGAGGTCACGGTCACCCGGTCACATGACTCATGTGGTGCAAAGTGCATGAGACAAGTGAGAGGCTCACGTCGAGTTGTGTTTGTTTCATCGTTGTCTACCGACCAGCACTGCACAGCGTGTACCGGCCAGTTCTGATTACAGTAGCCACTCCAGCAGTGCCGCAGCCCACAGGTAAGGAGGAATGTGCCCAATGGGATGCAAATTCAAAAGACCCATTTAGACAATTCACAGTCGCACAGTTTGGTTGGCATTTTGGCTAGACAGTGAGGGAAAAATTGATGGGGGCATTCATTGGTGGCTGATGTAATTCTGGGAGAAGATGGACAATGGTGCTGAACCTGGGGGAGCAGTAGCACAGCTGCTAGTGGTGAGAGATAGAGCGAGAGAAAGGGAGAGAGTTTGAACTGAAGACTCTGTGGACATGACAGAAAGTTAAATGTAGGAAAAAAAGGAGCCTTACTACCTTCTCCCTGTGAACTTGAGGTACAGATTAGTGCAAAACAAAAAAAAATGTGTTGTGAAAATATTTTTATTGATCCACAGATACAGTAACAAGGATACAAATCTTAAAATAGAGTGTCACCCCTGTTTGAAAGCCCGACAACATTTCTCTGCCTTCCCCAGAGCTTTATCTTAGGGCTCCCTATTTTAAGATTTGTATCCTTGTTGACGTGTCTGTAGATAAATAAAAAAATATTTTCATGTGACACATTTGTTTGGTTATTGGCTCAAATTTGTACCTTATGAGGGGGAGGGTAGAGAGGCTCTTTCTGTTTCTACATTGGTTCTTATTAGCCTTACGCTACTGTAGCTGGTGGAGAGCTCCTCCTACAGCTCCGTGATAGACAGTTTGCACCTCATGGCATACTCCTTGACCTAAGAAAATAAATTCCACTCTTTTAGTCCTTCATTTAGGATCTGTGGACTGATGCATTCTTGTTTTATTTATTTATTTATTTATTTTTTATTAAGACTGCAACCGCCAACACAACAGATGTATAACTTTTGCTTGAGATGATTCAGATCTATTCCAGTCAGACTTAGCTTGTGGTGGCCTAGGTGCCCTTATCCCTGCCTCCACTCAGCCCCTGGTGCCGCCCCCACAGCCCCTCTGACCGGTTGTTGCCCCCCCCACTGAAATCTGAAATGGCGCCTCTGGTGGTGGGTATTCCATGGGCACAATACAGATTCCATAGGCACAGTAACTGATGACACATAATAATGCTGAACTTCAGTCAACTTTGCTTGCTGCATAGAAGCAGCATTTTGTGTTACTCGTAAAGATAGAGACTACCGTTTTTGGATCAGTAAGGGAGCATCTAGACTCCCTTACTGAAGCACATCATTATTAGCAAAACGGAATGTCATCACAATTGCTCCTAGTTGCAGGATTTCCAATACCAGAGAAAGGAAGTGTGTCTGGGAAGAGTCAGGTCCAACTATGTGAGCCTATAGCTTAGTAGTGAGAACACTAGGAGGGTATTTTGGGGACTGGGGTTCAATTCCCAGTAGGTCACATTATTTCTTTCTCACTACAATCTGTGATCCAAGTTGCTTAGCAGTGGCTAAAACTGCACCAAAAACATCTAATTGTCTTCTCGATTGTTCCTAATTGCAAGATTTGAAATATCAGAGAATAGAAGTGTATCTGGGAAGAGTCAAACTAAGCATGTGTGTCTATAGCTCAGTGGTTACAGCACCGGAACAGTATTCCGGTGGTCTGGGTTCAATTCCCAGTAGGTCACATTATTTCCTTCTCACTACAATTTTGATCTATGGAGACTAGCTTATTTTTAGGTTAGCTATTTTCTCTGAATCTGACGTAAAGCCTGTTCCAACCCGCCCCCAGCTTCTCTACATCAGTCCCAACAGGTGTTCCAACCCACCCCCGGCTTCTCTACATCAGTCCCAACAGGTGTTCCTTTCACATGCGTTTCATGATTGGTGTAGAGTCATCAGGGACAGGCCAGAGCCAACCTTTCTTCAGATCCAGAGAAAATAACTAAGGTACAAATAATCATTTTTACCTTATGTAACCGCCCTGCCAAACGGGGGTTTACCTTAGCCTAGCATCTCCTGTTTCCTCTTGCTCTCCTCGGCATCTCCCGATTGGCCTGCATTTTTTTCCTGTGTCCCCCGGACCTGCCCAAGTCTCTTTTCTGCCTCCTGTGCACCAGTCTAGCCCCAAAGTGTTAATCCAGCCCTCCAGAGCTCGAGAGGCCACAACCCATAATCACCCGCTTGAAGCATGCCTCGGGGCAGCGGGAATCGCACATGCACAAGCAGCACCTTTGAAGTCTGACCGCTGGAACTTGCGGTCAATCCGGACAGTTTTCCGTCGGTCCCAGGAGAACCATGTGCTAAGTGGGACCCAGTGACCACAGACAGGGCCCTGAGTGGCCCTCTTATTTTAAAAATAAAGAGATCCACGAGGCGTGTTCGTTCGGGCCCATGAATATTAATGAGTCAGAATCCTGATCACTTGAATATTCATGAGGGCCTGTCTGCCCTCGGGGCAGATTGTTCTCGGCTGCGGCCAAAACAGAAAGAAAAATGTTTAAATAAATATTGTAACTGCCTTGTATGCTGGAGGAAAGAGTTTTGCGGGGGAAAGTGTTTAAATAAATGAATGCTTTGCTCCTGGCTGCTCCAGACCAATTTTGGGACTCAGATAAACACAGCCTATCTGCAGCTGCATGTCAGGGAGCTAAAATATCAACAGCAGTGACAGGAAAATGGACTGAACAATTTTGTTTATCTGTGCAGCGACGGCAAGTGCCCATCCAGGGCTAAAGAATTTGGGGCATTGGGGCACATTTTTAATTCATTCTGATTGCATCAGGACTTTGATTTAGGACTATGCCCAATTTGTTAAAGGACAGTGGGTTAAGCAGCCATTGCAAAAGCAGCCACAGCCAATCAGAAAGCCAGGATAATAAAGGCAAGACTTGTGGGACATTAACCAAAGCTCATGGGTAAATGCCAAGTGCTCATGAGGACTTGCAGGGACTTTATTCTAGGCACCAAAACAGTAGTCCAACAGAGCAACGAGTGAGATTCATGTATAATTCAGTTTTCTGATTGACAGGCCTTCCAGCCAATCACAGGCCATGCAACCAAAAGCTTCAGCCAGTCAGGGGCCTCAGGAGAGTCCTATAAGAGGCAGTGTTTTACAGCATTTTGCCTGATTCGGGACGGAGATCAAGAGAGAACAGAGTGGGAGCCCCCCACAGGGGTGGGGGCTCAGGCCCCCCAGCCATGCAGCCAAGCCTGGAGATCCAGTTAATCTCCTCCAAATTGGAGAGGGTGTTACCTTCTTTATTTAGTTAAAAGTTTAAAGTAATGTAGTTTGTTGAACTGCTAGGTTGGAGGTTGCCAGAATGTCCTCCAGGCACTAGCCCTCCCTTCCACGTCGGGGAAAGATGTGGACCGGAACCAGATGACATCAAGCAGCTGTGAGAGAGCTGAAAAAGGCTTCGGTTGTGAGAGAACTGAAGACCATTAGGAGCCTTCATAGCAGGGATTGACTGTGAGGAGCCTGAGTGAGTACTCTTGTACCCCCGGTGCAAGAAAGAAAGTGACCATACTGAATTGCTGAAATGGGGCAGCTTTGCCTAAGTGGCTGTTCGATGTAAGATAGTTCTTCGGTTCACACCTTGCCCTGCTGCCCTATCTGGCCCAGCACAGGTGGATCTCTTTGAGCTGTTTTGCTGATCATAACTGTTATTGTGGGACCCAAGTGAGCCCAAGCATCATATAACCATTCCGGGGGGGACCCATAGTGAGCCCAGGACAAAGTAGTAACTCTTGCTGACCATAACTGTTTCGGAGACCCAAGAGAGCCCAAGCACCATGCCTATTTGGGGAACCTAAAGAGCCCAAGCATCGTAACTATTTGGGGGACCCATGTGAACCCAAAAGTATCATATAAATGTGCTGAAATGTACTTATGTTGGTTATCTGGTCGAGATGTCCTGTGGAGACACCAGCCGTAGCTGCACTGCCACACTGATGGACTGAAACCTCAAAGTTAAGTCGGACTGCCCGATACAATCTGGAAATGACAGTTTACTACCCTACTTACTTATCTCTTGAGATATAAATATACTGGATATGACAAAAATAAATGTGCTGAATGTTCAGGATTGCCAATCCTTGTTCCAACCACTGTAACCAGGCTGGTTACCTCATCCTGAATTATTCAGTCTGCTACAGGTAGGGCAGTCCCTGCTTTTCTGCCAAATGCAGGGCAACCCCTGCACCTTCTACAGATGCAACCCACAGATGGTGCTATCCCAAGGGCTACTACCCCTGCCTGCTTGACTACTGACAGGTTGAGGGGCCTAGGTTCTATGGCAGGTGCCTCCACCCAGCGGTCAGGGTTTGTAGTGGTCAGAGTAGCTTGATCACAGCCCTCTGGGACACCGTGACCCCCTTTGGTTACCTCTAGTGGCTCACACAGTACAAAGAAGTTACAGCCCCAATACCCCACTTATACACACTGTTCACTCAGAAAGCACCACCTACCCTCGAGACTGATTTGGTAGCACGTCTCTGAAGACCCCCGTAAAATAAGGTTAAACAACATACACAGCGAAATACAATACTGTTTCCATAAGTACCAACACCACAGACAGTATATAGTATAACAACAACAAATCTGATTTATTTAGGGGACAGTAATACGGGAGGGGGAAATCAGGTTAATTGGTGGCATTAAATCACAGTACTGTGCACACATACAGGGTCTGAAAAGTCACACTCTGGATACCCAGGTTGGGGGGCGGGCTAGCCAGGTCCGTTGCTCGGGGCTGGCTGGCAGGTGCAGATGGATAGGGCCCTGTAGAAGAAAATATATGCAGAACACCCAATTGTAATGCAGAGCCGGATGGCTCAGTCCATGAAGCAGTGTAACAACAAGAATTAGATGACACACTTGTGATTGAAAACAGGCTGCAGGGGAATACCCCAATTTGTACTCACAATACACAAGCTGAGAACTGGAGGGTGGATGTTCTTCTGGATTGTCAGAAACAACAGGGCATGGAGACAAGGTCCTTGCGACTGGACCCCACTGCAGTTGATAGCAAACGGATTTAGTCTGAGACAAGCTGGGGTTTGCTTCCGGCTTCAACACACAGCACACAGCACAGGGGATTGGAAGTAGCGATTCCCCACAAGCACTACGCACATTCATATGTGAAAGGAAAGTACTATACCAGGCAGGCTGCTCCTCGATCCCGCTCGCACTTACTGCAAAATACCCGGGAGCACACACAGCAGCTTCAGTTCCTGACAGACCGAGCGTGAGTCAGCAATTTCTCCAGTCTTCTACAGGGTGAGCCTGGTTTCCACTCTTCAGACTTCCTTCTTTCTCCTCACAATTGGATTCAGTCCTAACTGGCATCATAACGGCTGCAGGTCAACCAGGGCCTCACACGCGCTTCCTGCGTGAAAGTATACACCGCAGAAGCACAGAGCTCCTTCTCTCTTCACTGCCACAACTGATCTGATCTTTCCAGTAACAGAGCAGGGCATTTCCTTTGGCTCCACACCATTCTGTTGGCTGGTTTGGCTGTCATTCACAATAAGACTCCCTCTGTTGGTGACAAAAAGGCGCCAAGGTCAAAACTACATTTCCCAGAGTCACTGCCCATACAATCCCCTTGTGGCTGGCTCAAAATTGAGAGTCCAAGTTCCGATTTGTCTACAGGCTCCATTTTAGGGTCTCCCTATCATCCTGATTGGTCCAAGTCAGCAATTCAGGACCAAAATGAAAGAGCTACACTGAAACAGTTTGTGCTGAAATAAAGACAGGTTAGACAAACTACATTTTCTCAGTCACTCTAAATGGTTTCTGGAAAACAGTTACATCTTTCAACAAGGCTCCCTCTGCACATGTAGCGACAGCAGAAACAGAGCGAATTGACAGCAGCTCAGGCGGGATTCGAGCATTAAATACACAGTCTCCCCATACAAACTAATTAAGTCTGCAAGCAGACAGCTCTTAAAGAGACAGTACGTGGAGGCTCAAATAGCACTCACTGGGAACCACATTTAAACAGCTCAGACACCGAACACTGCCCAGACTTGGAGCATTCAGGCAAGCTCCTGGAAGACTTTTGGGAACCCCCATTTGCAGGGGGGTTACACCGAGACTGTAAATAGTTTGAACATCGGTTGTTTAAAGCCAAGTTCCAGATTAAATTTTCATGCAAATAAAGCCGGCCAACGCCAAAGCTGCAACATCCACCAGGCCTGCAACCATCCGGGACTTTGGTTACTGGGTACCCAGGGTACAGTGTGCGATTGCGGGGTTTCATACTTGTCTGGGAACTGGTACCAGTGGTGGGGAAATGAAATGTGCTTCATCTGATAAATCCAGTTTAGATAGCCAGGGCTCTGGGTATCATTTCTGGTTGGTAAAATGTGATTTCTTTTTCTGTTTAATCTGCTACTCACCCAGCTGGAGGGTTTCACCAGCACAAACCAAGTCAACTGTACATTTTGTAAATAATAATAATCACTGCATAACCTCTGCTCCTTCTGTTTTCTCATCCTAACTCCTATGTCTCCCTAAATAAATATAGTGTTACTGTTTTTGCAAATGATTGTCATGAGCATATTATTAGAGAGAGTCTTTAATTACCAAATGTCTGAAATGTGGGGAAAAGCTAATGGGTCATGTTTTGGGGTGGCAAATGGTAACAGTGGGTGGTATGACATCTTGGGGGGGTTGTACCAGGTAGCAGCTAGCCCACTTTAAAGTTAGACTCTGAGTGGCGGCATTGCGCATTATAGAACCTAATGGAAAAGCACCAGTCTAATGTAAGTTTGGGAACCCAAACCCCTCAGCCTACATCTTAAGTAGTAGGCAGGGGTGTTACTCTAGGAGTAGCGCCACCTAGGGGTTACACATAGTTATTATTTTTTTAACTTACAATGACATGATTCAGTGAGCGAGCATAGATGCTCCCTAACCGAACCAAAACTGGCAGTGTAAATTAACTGCTGCTTAAATTTACTTTACAAAGTGTACTTTTATGGCACAAATGAAGCAAACTTTACCATAATTTATACCTTTCTCTGTTATTCTTCCTTTAAGGCCAGGGTTGATACACAGAGACAAGAATGGGAAGAGGAGTAGGAGAAGAGCGTTGTAGACACAAAACATCTTCCAGTACCAGAGTCTCAGAGAGTCTTCAACAAAGAGTTAGTACCTGTAGACACAAAGCTATAGGGTGAATGCACTGTAGAACATTGTATGAACAAGAACTAGAAATAAGAAGGCAGCTGGCTCCATGATATTGAGCAAGGGGGCATCGCTTGGCACACTGGTGACCTGGGTTCAAACCCTGAGCCTGGAACATCAGAAATGGAGACCAACAAGGTACGATTCAGAGTCTCTTTTGGATACTTCCCTCCTAGGGTAGGTGGCACAGCTCCACTTATCTAGCACCCCCTGGTGGTGGCATTACAGAGGCACTCTTGGTGGACTGGTTGAGTGGGTGACCTGATGCTGCTTAGCACCTGTGCCCCCAAGATGCCACATGGTGGTGTGCATGTGGGTGGAGCCCCACAAACAGGGAAAAATGGATGGCACTGGACAATTATGGCCTTGCTGGTAGCCCCTTCCAACCCCCCCACCCCCAAGCAAACTGAGCTGGTACCCCCACCGTTGGCAGGTTGATCAAAATGCTTCTCTTCTGGCAGCAGCAGGAGGGCCCCATAATAAGTATAAGTCACAATCTCCAGCTGACGGAGGGCTCGGGGTATGGCAGGACCAGCAATGCATGGTGAGTCTGGCGGGCAGTGGGGGTGTGCCATGTGGGATGCTAAAAGGAATGGGTGCCCAGCCTGTGGTTGCAAAAGAAAAAGAAGGCTGTGGTTTTCCTAGATGGAATACCACTAGTACCTCCCAATACAGCAGCCAATATTATTATAAGCATTGCCCACCTCCGTCTAAGACCTTGACATCAGCACTGTTGCATAAAAACTGTATCAACATGGCACTACCATGTCAACTTTATTCAAAGCTTTCATTTAATTGTTCCAAAGTTAGCCCTTTTCAAATTAATTATTTTTAGAATGGGTTAACACTGTAACTGTTAGGGTTAAGAACTTAATTTTGTTTTAAATGAAAGCTTGCAGTCATGTCAACAAGGTTGTGGCATGTCAATAAGGTGTTTCTGTATCTACATTAATTGTTAATTGATGAGTTGTCTTTAGATCAATAATCACAATTCAACTTTACAAGTCTTTTGCACCCCACATGCTAGCACCTCACGCTTGTATACCCTGTTGAAAAAGTCTGACCCTCACCTTTCCTATGATGTATTGCATTATGATAACCGGTACGGTCAGATATCCACAAAAAATGAAACCCTTCATTCTCTGTATCAAGCTGGTGAGATGTCACACCAGGTTGATACCAAGAAAGTACCAGATGCTGAATCACCCACACTGGAAGCTGCTAACAGGTTCCAGTGTGGGTGATTCAGCATCTAGCACTTTCTCGGTATCAACCTGGTATGACATCACGCTGACAGAATGTGTCGCCGCCACCAGGCAGGGCACATAAACAAGTAAAAACTGCAGGCACAAACAAAGGTTAGCAACCCCTAGGTGACCTACAGTTGCTACAGCCAGGTGTTCCCACTCAGCCTCCAATGTTCCAGATGACCCTTTTGTCCCTGAAAGGCCACCATTGCTGCTTGGGAGGGCTGCCATCGTGCTGCATCTTCCTAAGTTCAGCCACCCATTTCCCACGGCAGTCACCTGGCTCCATCCATGCTGCATAACTGCAGCTCAATTCTACTGCGTCTGAAGCCTTAACTCAACTGCCCAGTACTCCTGCAACACACAGGGTGAATGACTCACTGAGCAAGATGAGCAAGCAATTGCAAACATGGAGTTTCGGCACAGCTACTGAACTGGAAGCAGCAGGCAGCTGGTTTATAGCCATGCACTACATTATTACTATTTCTATGGTTTAGGGTTGTTGTTTTTTACCCTTTGATTTTGTTCTTTAAAGTGGAACTCGTGTTTATACAGAAGTTTCCTGTTCTGCTGATGTCCGACCCCAACAAATATTATAAAGATAAGATAGGGGTGACTGTGTGATTACTCATTTTTCTTTACACACTCCCTGTGTATTTGGCTGTATGAACCACTCGAGCTGCACTCTCGTGGTTTATGTGACAAGACACTCCTTGGTTGTGTAAAAAAAAAAACCTCCAGCCCATCCACCTCACACTTTTGCCACCCACCTCTACCCGCCGACAATGGCCCTTTAGCCTGCCTTCTTTTTCCTGATGCCCTCCTACCCTATACTAACTATATACTGTTCACCCTGAAACTTGTCTGAAGCTGGCTTGTGTTATCTCTCTCCATTTTTGGCTGTATAACAAATGCTTAGACATCTTTGTGTTTTTAAGACTGTAACCGTTGTTGACCTTTGTATGTATGTTACCCTACATCCTTTGACGTGGAACCTTTGTAAATGAGCAGCTCCTGCTCAAAGGTATTTGTAATTCTAGAGTTTAATAAAATAAAAAATAAGAAAAAACTAGTATCACACTGTCACCAATACATAATTCTGTATATAGCATGTACAGTTGCAAAGATATTGACCTCTAAAGTTACACTGATGTCAAAACAATAAACTGATGTAGTCAGTGCACTGATGTACCAGCACGACACATTGATGTAAACATCTAAGAGGTGATTTAAAAAAAATGTTAAAACTACTTTTTCCAAATTTTTGTTCATATACATGAAAAATAAATATTAGTGGCATAAATTTGGGCATGGTTAAGTATTTCCAAAGTGGTCTTATCACTTATTTATTTTTATTTCTTTCTGTCTTTGATAACCGGGTGGGTGCACTGATCCAATGGACTGTTTTCAGGCACGACCCGAGCCACTCACATGGCACATTGAGTACAACAGATACAGGTTATGTGACAGTGATAGAAAACCAGAAGGTAATCGTGCACACAGACTGCAGCCTTAGAATATCATTTCAAGCAAAAAATGTTTTATTTTCCAAACAAATGCTTGAACAACTTATCTGGTACATAGATAAAGCACCACAATTTCAGATTGAATATTATGGGTTAGTGACTAACTGGGGTAGGGTCTAGGGAAATAGTGACTTGTACGCGGGGGACAGGGTACACTTGTGCAGGAAGGGGAGGGGGTGTATTAAAGGCAGGATTACAGGGGTATATATCTACTAAGGTAGATTTAAACTAGTGAGGGAGTGGCCAAAAGACTGAGGTTAGTAGAAAGGTCCACACAGGGGGAGCCTAATTAGCTCACCCCAGTAGATATAGGCAAAGGCGGAGGCACAGTAACCCTGGGAGGGGGCCGACAGAATGGTCTGACTGTCATACAGAAGGCACCACCAGCCGGTAAGAATAAGGAGGAGATAGGGTGCGGACTACCGGGAGGAGGGACACAGGCCAAAGAGGAGAAGAGTGAGGAGAAGAGTGAGGAGAAGGAGGGGTATGGGTGGAAGGTGGTCTCTCTCAATGCAAGAAGCCTGGGGAACAAAACTGCAGAGCTTCAGGCGCTCCTTTCAGAGGGGAAGGTGGACATTGCTGCAGTGACAGAGACTTGGGCCCCAGAGTACCATGATTGGGGCTTGGCAATCCTGGAATACAGGATATACAGCAGGGACTAGGGGCTTGGAAGGGGGCGTTGCACTTTATGTGAGGGAAGGGATTAAATGCATAAGGGACGAGGGAGAAGAGGAGAGGACAGAGGCGCTTTGGGTGCAGCTCCTGGACTCCAAGGGCAGAAAGCTGAGGCTGGGAGTGGTGTACAGACCACCAGCCCAATCCAGGAAACTGGATGGGGAGTTGGCAGAGTAGATAAGGAGGGTGTGTAGAAGGGGGAGTGTGGTGATAGTGGGGGATTTTAACCTACCACGGGTTGACTGGAGCACCCCGGCCACTAGCAGTACCAGGGAGCAGGCACTCCTTGATGTGTTCCAGGACGGCCTTCTGACGCAATTGGTAAGTGGGCCTACAAGGCTTGGTAGCACTCTGGACCCAGTACTGGCAAATGGGGGGAGAGGTAAGGGTGGAGGACTCACTAGCGGGTAGCGACCACCAAACAGTGTGGCTCGTTCTCGCGCTGGGCAGGGAGACAGGAGGTACGGGCACTAAGGTGGTGGACTTTAGTAGGGTGGACTTTGGGAGGATGGGAGCAATACTGCAAGGGAGACTCCAGGATATAAGGCCGGGGATGGATGCAGAACAAAAGTGGGGAGTCATAAAGACTGGGCTAACAGAGGCCATGTACACACTGGAAGAGAGAAGGGATAGGGGGGATATGATTGAAGCATTTAAATACCTGAGAGGGGTAAATAAACCTAGCACTGAGGGGGTGTTTGAACTGAGGAGTAGAAGAGAGACAAGGGGGCATGGACTAAGGTTGGAAGGGGGACGTTTCAAGAGGGAAATGAGGAGGCATTACTTCACTGAGATTGTGGTGTCTAGTTGGAATGTGCTGCCAGAGGGGGTGGTAACATGTAAGACAGTCAATAGCTTTAAGAAGGAGTGGGATAAAGCAAGAGGAAGAGTCAGGGAGGCAGGGGCTGGAACAAACAGGGAGGAACTGAGGGGGAGGAGGCTGGGGCAGCTGCAATCTAGGATGCTAGCTGCACACTCGGGCAGACTTAGATGATGTAAATAGGGAAGTGGTCACTTATAGAATCCGACAAAGTTCCCGTCTGAAGAGCCATGTTTTCCCGATTATTTATTTTTTTGTGTGTGTAACCACCCTACAAATGGGGGTTCCCAAAAAGTCTTCCTCGAGCTTGCCTAAATGCTCACTGCCAGGCTGGTGTCCTGCATTTTAGCAGTTTAAATGTGATTGCCAGAGAGTGCCTGTATAGCCTTTGTGCACTGTCTCTTTAAGAGCTGCCTGGATTGCAGTCATAAGTAATCTGAGATGGAGCTGTGTTGAAAGATGTAACTATTTGCTGAAAATCATTTAGAGTGATAATGATAATGTAGTTTGTCTAACCTGCCTTCTTTGCAGCAAGGACTGTTTTGTTTATCTCCACTATCTTGGTCCTGGACTGCGAATTGGACCAATCAGTACTGGTGGGACCTAAAATGGAGCCGGACTACAGGAGCTGTCTGGAGTCAAAATCTGTAGGAATTGTAGTTTTGGGCCTTTTGGCTCCTTTTTGCACCTGAAGGTGGAGCCTTTGTTGTGACTGACAGGAAGATCAGCCAACCGAACCTTTTGGATCTTGAGGAATTTCCCAGACTGCTGCAGCTAGTTTCAGTTTTGAGCTGAGAAGTGAAGAAGTAACAGCTGAAGTGATTTTTGAGCAGCAGTTCTGTGTAGTTTTGCATGGGATAACTGTGAAAGGGCTGAGTTTTGGCCTGCCTGCCTGTCTGCCTGCTGTCCCTGAGAGGGGAAAATAGAGTTTATTCGGACTGAATCCGAGTTGTGAGGACTATTTAAGCCACTGGACTGTGACCAGGCTTTAACCTGAAGAAGACCGAAGATTTGCTGAATGTGATCGGCCTGTCAGGATTTCCAGCTGCTGTTGAAGCCCCGGTTTGTGCAGAGACTTTGCGATCATAACCAGAGAGCTGTTTGCCTGGTACAGTTGAATTTCCTTACTTGTAAATGTGCTGTGTATTGAAAGTGGGTTGTGATTTGGTTCCCCACTGTGTGAACTGTGTTCTGCTTGCTAGTACTGTAGAATCCTTTACATGTAAATGTGCTGTGCATTGAAAGTGGGTCGTTATTTGGTTCCCCACTGTATGAACTGTGTTCTGCTTGCCGGAAGCTTTATCCAGCCTAATCAGACTGAATCCGCGTTCATCTTCATTCGGCCTGGGCCATGCCACGCTGGCCCTGCCAGACTACCCCACTGCACAGAGAAAGCCACCAATGAGAGACCTGCCTGGGGATCAGCCTAAAGCTACCAACAGTCCCTATTTACCCAGGACAGTCCCTATTTTAGGCAGCATGTCCCAGTGTCCCCACAAGTTTAGCAAAATGTCACTTTTGTCCTGGTTTTTGCTTACTTGTCCCAGTTTTGTCCCTTTTTTTATTTTTGCTGACTGCTAATCCATGACTGACAGTTATTTCAGCTCCCCTGTGGTGCTTCTTGAGCTGGACAGCAGTTTGCAACTTCAACCCCTGCGCCTATGTTGCACCATAAGCATGTCAGGGGGAGCGCGGTAAAGCATGTTCCTTCCTGTTAGGTTAGACTGGGTAGTAGTGCAAACAAGTGCATGTGGACGTCTGCCTGCCAGCAGCTGAGAGGGACTCCAGACAGAAGAGACCAGCAGCAGTGAACTAAGGTACCCGAACCTGATCAGCTGCAGGGAAGTGTGTGAAAACAATCTGGTGTGGTGGTGGGAGTCACTGAAGTGAAGTTTGCTCAGCAAATGAGGTGAGTGTCAACGGGTTGTGATGGGACTGTCAGGAGGAGCAATACGTGCAGCTCGAATGTCTGAACACAGTTTAATGCAGGTTTGCTTCTAATGAACTTTTCTGTACATCAGTCAATTAATCAAGACAGATGTACTCTTTTAATCTGGCTGTTTGCTACTGGTGTCACTGTGGGGTGGCATGGCCAGAGCAAGCAGCAAAATTTGACTGTGTGCAGTGTTGTCTGCAGCGGTGCCCATGAGCATGACACAGTGGGGGTGGGGGGCATGGTCAGGATGGACCCTGTCCCAGTTTTAGGCCTCAGAAAGTTGGTAGCTTTAGATCAGCCCCCTGCTCCATGCTTGAACAGGAACGACACCTCAGCGAATCGTGTGGGCCCTGCTTCTCCTGGCACTCCAGATTAACCACCTGCTGTCTCGATTTTCATCCAGCCTGTGTCCAGTCTTGGGTATCGTGAGTAATCATCAGGGTAGCTCCCTGCAACAACAACCTAATCTAAAAGTGTGTCATCTTATTGTCTTGTTTTCTTTTCACGAACTGAGCCCTCCGGCTCCGGATTACAAATAGTGTGTGTTGTGCATTTTGTTTTTTTTCCATCACAGGGCCCCAACCAGCTGCAATGTTCCTGACTAGCCCACAATTCTCCATCTGGGTACCCAGAGTGTGTGACTGTTTATGGACCCTGAAGTGCATGCATAACTATTTGATAAATAGAGCCTTTAAGCAAATTAACCTGATTACGCCCCTCCTTTGTTCAAGTCCCTTAAATAAATCAGATCTAACTCTTTTTTGCATTTACCCTGACTGTGGTTCCAGTTTGTGCAAGAGTACTGTACTGCTGCTATTTGCTGTGTATAAACTTGTTTTACAGGGGGGCCCCAGGACCGAGCCAGAGGAAAGCCTTGGTGGTAAGTGCAAACAGTGTCCCAGAAGGCTGTGCCCAGGTTAGCCTGACCACTACTAACCCTGACCTCCAGGTGGAGGCACCCATTTCAGAACTCGGGCCCCTTAACTTGCTTCTAGCCAAGCAGGCAGGGGTAGTACCCCTTGGGATAGCACACATCTTGCTTGGGGTAATAGGGAGGGTTTGCAAGAAGAACAGAATTTGCTGAAATATATTTTGCTTAACTGCCTCTGTTCTGGTCAGCAGGCCTAATGGCATTTGTGTCCATCTTGCCTTGTCTGAGGCCAGCTGTTGTGTCAGTGGTTCAAAATTTGTCATTTCTTCATGGATAGGGTTTTTTGTTATTTTGATGCCTAGATATCTCGTAGACTGTTTGTACCATTTGAATGGGAATCTTTTCTTCAGAATCTCAGAGGGGGTGAATTGGCAGAGCAGCACCTCTGTTTTCTGACGATTTACTTTATATCCCGATAAGTCCCCAAACAGGACAATTTGTTCCAACACTCTGGGAATTGAGGTCCCTGGGGATGATAAGGTGAGTAAAATTTTGTTTGCAAAAAGTGAAATCTGGAAATTCTTTCCCCCCATTGGAATCCCTCTATCTCTGAATTTTTCCTAATTGCTTGAGCTAGAGGTTCTAGGTAGAGGACAAAAAGAAGGGGGATAAAGGGCACCCCTGGTGTGTTCCCCTTTGCAAGAGAAAAGGCTCAGAGAGCGATTCATCTAATTTCAAATAGGCATAGGGTGTCTTATATTTCTGTTGGAGTTGTGTGATCAGCTCCTTCGGGAAGGCATATTGTGCTAGGGCTGTCCAAAGAAATGCCCAAGCCACCCTATCAAATGCCTTTTCAGTATCTAGTCCCAGCAACACCATTGGTATCGCCCTCTGGGCTGCATAATCTTTGATTAAAAATGTGCGTGTTACCGCGTCATGTGCTTGACGTTGGGTTATAAATCCTACTTGATCCGCCCCTATTACAGCTGGTAACTTTTTCTCCATCCTTCTAGCCAGGATGCCCATGTGGAGTTTGTAATCGAAGTTCAGCATCAAAATTAGCCAACATGAGGATGGGAGTTTAGGGTCTTTTTCTGGTTTGGGAGTGGCCACTATAACTACTAATTTCCAGGATGGGGGAGGGGGTTCTCCTGCCTGCACCTCATGAGAGGCCTTTATGAGGGATGGAAGTAAGAATTCTTTACATTTTTTATAACATTTGAGGGGATATCCATCCGGTCCTGGGGATTTTGCTGTTTTTGCTTCCTTCAATTTTATCTCCATTTCCTCCCTAGTTATTGGGCTTGTTAGGGCTTGAGGTTGAGTTATTTTGGGGAGGTGTAATTCTTTTAAATATTCCTCAGTTCTTGTGGTTGAAGGGGTACCTTCGGCCTGGTATAGTTCCTTATAATAAGTGGCCATTATCTGCCTGATTACTCTTGGGGCTGTAACTAGGCTCCCTGTTTTTGGATCCCTCATTACTGTGACTGCTGCCCTGGCTCTCTGCACTCTTAGTTTTCTGGCCAGTATGTATGCCCCTCTGGGGCCTCCCTCATGCGTGGTACTTTTTAGGTAGAAGAGTTGTTGCTCTATCTTTGTGTCAATTATTTTTTGAATTTTTTGTTTTAGTTTTGATATCTGAGTTTTTACTGTTTTATCCCCTTGGTCATAGAACATTTGAAGGGTAGCCAACTCGATTTGTAGCTGTTTGAGCTGATTATCCCTATTTTTCACCTTTCTTGCGGCATATGCCACTATCTCTCCTCGCAGCACCGTTTTGATTATAAACATAGAATTTGACAGCAGATAAGGACCATTTGGCCCACCTAGTCTGCCCATTTTCCTACCTAACAGATAAGCTGCAGATCCTAGTTAACCAACAGCTTACTTCCTCCTACCCCCCACTAGGACTGCCTAATGTCTGTCCCATGCATTCTTGAATTCAACCACCGTTCTTGACTCCACAACCTCCTCAGGGAGGCTTTTCCATGTATCCACAACCCTCTCCATGAAAAAATACTTCCTCACATTACCTCTGAGCCATCCCCCCTCTATCTTCAAATTGTGCCCCCTTGTTCTTTCACATCTCTTTTTCTGAAAGATGCTACCCTCTTGGACTTTGTTGATTCCCTTGAGGTACTTGAAAGTTTCTATCATGTCCCCTCTCTCCCTTCTTTATTCAAGGGTATACATATTAAACTCCTTTAGTTTTTCTTCATATGTCTTCTGGTGCAGATCCGGCACCATTTTGGTTGCCCTCCTCTGGACAGCCTCCACTCTGTCTATGTCTTTGCAGAGATGGGGTCTCTAGAACTGCACACAGTACTCCAGATGGGGTCTCACCAACTGTCTGTACAGAGGGATAACAACTTCCTGTTTTCTACTATTGATGCCTCTCCTAGGCATCCCAGTATCCCCAGCCTTCCTTACTGCCTTCTCACATTGTTTGCCCACCTTTAGGTCATCTGATATAATTACCCCAGGTCCCTTTCCGTTTTTACTGTTGTCAGTGTCTCACCCCTATTTATTTATTTATTTATTTATTTAGTTTTTGTTAACTGGGTAAGTGCGCTAGTCAGCAAGTGACTGTTTTCAGGCACGACCCGGGAGGTACAATTACAATACACAAAGAGTACAGCCAGATTATTAAGACAACAAGTACAAAAAATGCAGAGAGAAATACATATGGCAATGTAACATACATTAGTAAACAAAAATATACTTTAGCACTTGATCATGGAACATACTCAAAATGTGAATAGTAGAAGGCAGAAAATAAAAGAGGATAGGCATCAGTAGAAAAGACACAAGGAAGGGAAAACTGGCAAAAGGATGGGAGGGAGAGATTAAGTGGAAAGGAGGTGCCGTCAGATACAGCAACAGCGGGGTGAGATACCAACCTGCGGCCGGGCCTATGGAGCCGAAAGACGGCAGGCTAAGAGAGGTGGTGGGGAGTGGCAGTAGCGGCAACAGCGGTAGGAGGTAGGAAAATACAGCCGGTCTGGTGGAACCGATAGACGGCAGGGCGAGAGTGAGGATGCGTGAGAGGGGATAGAGGTGGAGTTACGGCAATAGAGGCAAATGTCAAAGTCAAGCCGAGCCAGTGGAACCAAGAGACAGCAGGGCAGGAAGGGGGTGGGTAGACGGTGGGAGAAGTGGTAGTAGGTGGAGAGAGGTGACTAAGCACAGCCAGGAGGGTGGGGACTAAGGAGGGCATGGATGAGGTAGGAACAGGTAAAGGTGAGTTTGGTGGGGAGTGGCAAAAAGGGGGGAAGAGGATATAACAGAAGAAGGAAAGAGAGCAGCAGTGGGGTTAAGTGAGGAGAGGCTGTGAAGTGAAGATAAGAATGTCATGGAGTAGAATAGCGACTTACAATTGTCAACAGCTAACATTAGGCTTATAAAGAAACAGGTTAAGGCAACATTAATTACAAGGCACAAAATAAAACATTAATTACAAGGCACAGTATAGAACACCCATTTGGACAGGCAAAAGTGCTAGCAATGAGGAAACAGTACAAATGCAGCGGATCAGGTAGGGTCAAAGCAAACACATTTGTCCATAGTAGTGAGGAAAGTCCTGAGTTTGCTCTTAAAAGTCACATGAGTGGAGACATCTCTTAGATCCTGAGGTAGTAGGTTCCATAGGTGGGGGGCAGCATGATGGAAGGAGCCCATGCCCTTTTAGTCCGACAAAAGGGATGGATAGTAAGGTCTGATCAGCCGATCAAAGATTCCTTGTGGGAATGGCTGGCCTGAGGAGATCAGACAGGATAGCAGGCTTGGACGTCCTAGGATGGAATCAACTAAATTGTATAAGTAGTACTGCCTGGTAGAGGAAGGAGAGCCAACCAAGGTCCTGATATAAGAGACAATGATGCTGCAGCTGAGGTGCTTTGGTTGCATACCTGCACACATTATTGAAGGTAGTATCCTATAGTTGCAGGAAGATTTGGTGGCAAGGGACAGGATGGGACACCCATATGTAAGGGTTGGCAATAGAATGCCTCTGGCTATCGCCAATTTAGCAGCAGGGGTAAGCAGGTATTTGGTTCTAGGCAGCCCCGATTTGCAGTTAATTGACTTGCAGTTTCCTGTATATGTGCTTCAGGTCCAAGGTTTGATCCAGGTGGATGCCAAGGTAACGAAAGGAAGTGACAGTTTCTATAGGGTCCCCATCGATATCAGAGACAGATGGTCAGAGGACAGGATCTAAGCTTGTGATTGGAGCCAAACATCATAACTTTTGTTTTATTTGTATTTAAAACCAGGCGTTGAGAGTTCAACCAGTGTTGTACAGCACGAAAATCTGCAGTGAGGGCAGCATTTAGATCCAGGACCTTATCAGAGTGATAATAAATTACCAGGTCATCCGCATAAAGAAGTGAGTGACCTGTGGTGACCATTATGTACTCTTCCCCTGGGTTTTTGTTTCCCAGGTACATTACCTTGCACTTCTTTGCATTGAATCTGAGCTGCCATACATTTGACCATTCCTCCAACCTTGTCAAGTCCCTTCTCATCCTTTCTACTCCATCTTGTGTATCAACCCTGTTGCAGATCTTTGTGTCATCTGCAAAGAGACATACTTTCCTTCCAGTTCCTCTGCAATGTCACTTATAAAGACATTAAAAGGACCGGTCCCAGTACTGAACCCTGTGGTACCCTACTAGTAACCCTCCTTTTCACTGTGGACCCATTTACTACTACCCTTTGCGTCCTGTTGTCTAGCCAATTTTATCCAGGCTACCACCTTGGGACCCACTCCAAGGCTGGCTAACTTGTGTATTAATCTTTTGTGTGGTACTGTATCAAATGCCTTGCTAACATCTAGGTAGGCCATGTCCACAGCCCCTCCCTGGTCAGCTACTTTGGTCATCCAGTCAAAGAAATCTATTAGATTCATCTGACATGACCTTCCCATCATGAATCCATGCTGCCTTGGGTCCTGTGCCCCACTGGCCTCTAGGTACTCAATAATTCTTTCCTTCAGAAGTGATTCCATCATTTTCCCTACCACTGAGGTCAACCTAACAGGTCTGTAGTTTCCTGCCTCTGTCCTGCTCCCACTTTTGTGAAGAGGAATCACATCTTCCCTCCTCCATTCTTCAGGTACCACCCCGTCCTCCCATGATTTGTTAAAGAGAGTAGTCAGCGGTGTCACTAGTTCTACCCTTAGTTCTTTTAGAATTCTTGGGTGAATCCCATCAAGCCCCATTGCTTTGTCCACCTTCAATTTTATTAGTTATTTCAGAACCCTTTCTTCTGTAAATGGACTGGTATCGACCCCTGTCTTCAGAGTGTTTCTCTTGATTGGTTTAGGTACCTCCATCTCCTCTTCCTTTTTGAATACTGAGCAGAAATATTTGTTCAGTATCCCTGCTTTTTCACTGTCACACTCTGCCCACATTCCCTCCCCTTTCTTAAGCCTCAGTATCCCTCCTTTGGTCTTTCTCCACCCCCTAATGTACCTATAAAAGGTCGTATTCCCCTTCTTAACAGAGTTAGCTATCCTTTCCTTGGTTTGAGCTTTTGCTATTCTGACTGCCTTCCCTGCCTCTTTCTGCTTTAACTGATAAAGTGCTCTGTCCTGCTCCTTCTGTGTTTCCTTATATTTCCTGAATGCTATCCTTTCCCCCTTAACCTTCCCTGCCATCTCTTTTGAGAACCATAGCGTTTTTTTCCTTTGTTGTGTTTTGTTGATTTGCTTTACACAAAAGCTTGTTGCCTCTTTGATGGCTGTTTTGATTACTCCCCATTCTTCATCCACCCCCCACTTGCCTGTTTGCTAGTGCTTTTCTGAGGCACTGTCTCTCTCTCATTTTCCCAAAGTCAGCCCTCCTAAAGTCCAATACTCTTGCTTTTGTATGGCTTGATTGTATGGCTGTGTTTATCGTGAACCACACTGTTTGGTGGTCACTTGTTCCCAGATGGCTACCCACTTCTAAATTTGAGATTCTTTCTCCGTCCCCATTTGAGAGTACCAGGTCTAAGATTGTTCCCTCCCAAGTGGGTTCCAATACTAGCTGTCTGAGGCATGCCCCTTGTAGGGCATCAAGAATGACCCTGCTCTTGGATGTGCCTACAGCAAAGGTGCTCCAGTTAACATGTGGCATATTCAGGTCCCCTATGAACAATATCTCCCCTTTTTCTGCCATTCTAAAGATGCCTTCCATCATTTCCTTGTCCATTCCCTCCCCCTGAGATGGGGGTCTGTATACAACCCCCATGCGGATTGTGGTGCCATTTCCTGTCTCCAGGGTGACCCAGAGTGCGTCATCTGCTCCCTGTTTATGCTTTAGTTCTGTTGCTTTGATCCCTTCCTTTACATAGAGAGCTACTCCTCTTCCTCTTTTACCCTCCCTGTCCCTCCTGTAGATTGTGCATCCTGGTATGTTGACATCCCAGTCATGGTTCTCTGTGTACCATGTTTCTGTGACTGCCACAATATCCAGGCAACCCTGTTCCATCAAGGCCACCAGTTCAGGGAGCTTGTTACACAGACTACGGGCATCGGTACTCAACACCCTCCACTTTTTAATGGCCTTACCCCTTTTAGCCCCATCCCTGTCCTTACTGCCTTTGCTTTTTTTTACATTTACCTCTGTCCTGCTCCCTAATGACTCTCTACCTTGGTGTTTACCTCACTAATTACCTTGGTTTCTGGGGGGAGGCTGGGATTTCCCTGCTCCTTTTCAGTGCCTCCTCTCTTGGCTAGTTTAAATGATTGCCAATGAAGCATTTAAACCTCTCACCTAGGATCCTGATTCCCCCCCCCGGACAGATGCAGACCATCGTGCCAGTATAGGTCTGCATCCCTCCAGGTGGCTCGCCAGTCCCCAATGAAGCCAAAACCCTGAGCTCCACACCAGTTTTTCAACCATTCATTGACTTCCCTGGTGAGGAGTACCCTAGCATCACCCTTGCCATAGACAGGCAGCACCTCCGAGAAGGTTACCGTATGCGTTACTTGTCTAAGGCCCCTCCCCAACTCTACAAACTCCTCTTGCACTGCTCTGATCCTATTCCTAGCCAGGTCATTTGTCCCTAGGTGGACAATGACATCCAGCTCCCTCCCTCACGCAGCTGCTCCCGCTATCCTGAGGATTCGCTTCCTGTCCCTCCAAGCCATGGCACCAAGCAGGCACCTTACCTCTCTCTCCCCTTCCTCCCCCACTTCTACCCCTCTAATGATTGAGTCCCCCACCAGGAGTTGTTTCCTTCCCCTGTGGGGTCCCATGCCACCCTCCTGTGGGTCTCCTCTGTGAAGGTTCCCAGCATCCTCCTTGGTCTCCACTGCAGGTGCCTCCATAGAGGAACCACTATCCACCAGAAGAGTGTATGAATTGTGGACAGGTACAGCTGGAGGGATGCAACTGTGTTCCACCACCCTCTCCCTCCCTGAGCCCACCCTGGTCCAGCCTCTCCTCTTTCTTGGCAACCTCTGAGGTAGTGGCATTGGCCCTGGTGGTCCCTGGGTGGGGGAGGAGGTTTCACGAATCCTAGCCAGGTCAGCCTGGAGACGGGCAACCTCCTCCCTCAGACCAGAGAGGTGCCTGCAAATAGGGCAGCATCGCAGCCTCCAGAATGTCTCCCAGAACACTGCCTCCCCACAGCCATTGCACTGCACCACTCCTATCATGTCTTATTTTGTGTCTCCTCTCCTGTTTCTCTGTATGCTTACTCTCTCCTCTCCTTACAACTCTCATCCTTCCTGTTCTGGGACAGCAACTTTCTATATTCTTCAGTAGCCTTCTTCTTCCTTGTTCAGTGTCAGATTGTGTCCCAGAGGATTGTATTTGGAATATCTGTGCTCGAATTTTCTTTTATTATTCTAGGAATTGCTTCCTGTATCATCTGTATAAATTCTGGATCTCTAAGTAATGCCAAATTTAATCTCCAAAAAGACCTTTTGGTTTCACCCCCTAAAGCTACCTTTACATAAACTGGCATGTGATCCAACAAAAGGATAGGTCCGTGCCAGACATCCTGGACTGTGTCTAAATGTTCCACCGTGGTGAAGACATAATCCAGTCTTGATGCCACTCCTGTCACGGGGGAGTTATAAGTATATTGTTTCATGGCTGGGAAACTCTGACACCAGAGATCCAAAATCCTGAGCGTAGCCAGGGTTTCTCCTATGTATTTTTGTAATGGTGTTAATCGGTGTGGGCGACACCTAGAGACATCCATTGATTGATTTAGTACTGTATTTAGGTCTCCTCTCATAAGCAGTTGTCTGTCTAACATCCCCAGTAAATGCATAAACATTTTTTGTGCTACAGCCTTAGTAGTTCCCGGTGGTAGGTATAATGAGACCAAAGTCACCGGCCTATCATGGAGCCTACCTGTGGCTACAACATATCTCCCTTCTCCGTCTCTGTGGGTCTCTCCTATTTCAAACTGAATCCCAGCCCTTATTAAAATTGCTGTACCTCTCCACCGACCAGATTTATGTGATGAGGCAATTACTGTTGAGAAGCCCCACCTATTACATTTGTCATGCTCGATGTCCGAGAGGTGAGTCTCTTGAAGAAAAATCACCTCTGGGCTTTCCCTTTTGATATGTTGTATTAGTCACAACCTTTTAACTGGGCTATGCAACCCGTTAATGTTCCACGACAATATTAAGGAGGACTTATCCATCTTTAATTCTATATCTACTGGTCAGGATGGAATAGTTCCCATTTTGTCTTCCTATTATCTGATGTTTATCTTTCCTGTGCCGTCTAATTTTATTTCCCAACTCTAGTGTTCCCTCTAGTGGTCTTCTTGCTACTGATAATTCAAACCTTTCTGGTTCCCTTACACCTATTTGTTTAATATATAAGACAAACCTTTGATAATAACAGTTGATCCCTTTAAACCGGGAGCATATTCTCATTGACAATTTTACTCTTAAGAGCAACTCATTAATCTTTTGTGTTTCCTCATTACAGTCCATATTCCTTTTTTTCAGCAGTGCTCTACAGTCTTGTAACCTTAAGCAGATTAACTGAGCCACCTTTAAAAAACATTCTGGCCCAAAAACAAATAAACCATCCCAACCTAACAACAACACTTTTAATCCAGTTATAATTCTGTTTTAAACTCGACTTCCAAGGTAAAGTGGTCCCTTCTATGCTGGGGTTGATGTGCAAACCCCATGGGGGAATCCATGAGAAGAACATGGCCCCCTACACCCCTCCGTAAATGAGTCCGAGTGGTGTCTGGGGTCATCCTATACTGGAAAACACCCGGTATGAGCCATAGTTTAAACATTTGTAAAATCTCCATGACTCGGGATGGCCACATAATTCGTCAACCGCCAGGGAGCCTACTATATTCTGCATAGGTTCTGTATTTTCAGCTCCTGAAACAGCCCAGAAATACTTAGCGTGGATGTGCCTGCCATTTATCTGTTGCACTTGGATCACCTCCCGCCCCCTCCCAACCTCCCGCGCCAATAGATGAGTTAAGCCATCTTTCCCCACTTTAGACACAATTCAGCACTACCCCCAAACATAATTTCACCTGATTCTCTAATTTTCGGTAACGTTTTAATCAGTTTATGTCCCTTATACTATTCTGTATTGCCCTTTGAATCTCTCACAGTTCTGTTATCTAGAAGTTTTTCCCTCCACTGGTCTCCCCATTCTCTCAGGGCTTGTGCCCTAGCTACAGCTTGGGAAAGTGTGTTTCTTCAAGTAAAGCGTATCTCACCCCTTTCAAGTAGCTTGGGTTCTCTGGAATTTCTGTAACAACTTTTTAATGTCTTGCAACGTGGATGCACCCTGCCGTTTTCGTGACTGTGAATCTGCAGTTTTAAGCCATACTTCCTCCCGGATTGTCTGCTGGTCTATCCTTGCAACCTGCTGAGGCAGTAGAGGTACTTCAATTCCTTTCTCCGTGAGCATTTTGGTTGCCTCCTCCAGTGTGTTAGAAGTCCTTGGGCCTTCAGGGAACATCACTGTGAGTCGTGGTGGATGGGGGTGTTGAATCGCAATTGTTGCTGCTTCAGGAACTTTAATATTGGGGCATATGCTCATCTCTTTGCTGCTACGATCGGTGAGAAGTCGTTATCAAAGTAGACTCTTTGACCTTTAAACATTATTTCTCGCATTCGCCAGGCTCTGGTTAGTAATTGCTGCTTGATTGCATAGTTTAAAAATCCGATGACTATTGCTCTCGGCCTAGCATGCGGCCCCTGCGGTTTTGGCTTAAGAGTCCTGTGTGCCCGCTCAATATCTAATCGCAGTGAAGGGTCTAATTGAAGAGTGTCTCGAAGGAAAGAACTCACAAATTCGATCATATCCCTGCCTTCTTCATCCTCCGGTACCCTGTGGATTCGTATGTTGTTGCATCTTGAGCGATTCTCTAGGTCTTCACATTTTTCTTTAAGGGTCTGCTGCTCCTCCAGGACATGTATAATTACTCTCTCTAGTCTCTCAACTCTGGAATTCAGGTCAGTTGTGCTTGTCTCAACTTCATTCACTCTCTGAGTTAAATTGTTGAGCTCCGTAGTGAGTTCCGTACGAAAACTCCTCACTTTGTGCCTAAGTTCTTATAGCTTTGCTAATATTACGGCATTTCTGGGTTGGTTTGGTTGAGTGGGGCCTGTCTCCGCCATCTTCCCTTTCTGTTCTGTGAGGGGCCGGGAGGGTGGCTGCAATCCACTGGAATCCTGACTGTTTATCTGCTTTAAAAATAATAATATTGCAGTTTGTCTAACCTGCCTTCCTTTGCAGCATGGACATTTCCATAGTTGCACCCCCATCTTGGTTCTGGACTACCTACTGGTACCAATCAGTACCTTTGGAGACCCTAAAATGATGTCTGTCCCCAGGGGTCTTGTGGGAGTGAATTTCTGTAAGAATTGTAGTTTTTACACTTTGGCGCCTAAATGGACCTGGAGGGGGAGCTCTAGCTGTGACAGACAGATGGATCAGCCAACCGAACCTTTTGGATTTTCTAAGGATGTTCCTGTACTGCCTACAGCAGAGTCAGTCTAGAGTTGGAATTGAGAGAGTGAACAGCTCGAGTGATAAGAGCAGCTGCTCCTGCGTACTAGCATGGGAAAACTGCGGGAAGGCTGTGCCTGGCTTGCCTGATTCTTCTTCCCTTGTAGGGAACTTTGCTTGAAAAGAATTCGGACTTCATCCGAGGGAGATTATGATCAGAATTACCGAATTTGGACTGCCTGTTTACCTGAAGAGGACAGAAGATTTGCTACATGCGATCGGCCTGTCAGGAAGTCTGAAACCACCACAGAGCGTACGGTTTGTGCAAAGACACTGTGATCGCGATCGGACTGCCATTCGAATTGTGGTACTGTTTCTTTCCCTTACTATAAGTGCGCTGAATGGTGTTAGTGGGTCGTGATTTGGTCCCCCATTGCCTGCTTGTGTCACACTTGCTGGAAGCTGAATCCAGCACTACCCGACTGCCATCCGAATTGCTTTACACAGCCTGGGCCCTGCCACCTCGGCTCTGCCAGCTGCTCATGCCACAGGGAAGAAAATTGACGAGAGAGCTGCATGGGAATCAGCCCCTAGCTCAACATCACGAACAGGAACGACACCATGGTGAATCGAGGGCCCCACTTTTCCTGTCAAACCAGCAAGTCATCCTGCAGTCTCCATTTCATCAATCCTGTGTCCTGTACTGGGTAGCGTGAGTAACAATCAGGATAGCTCCCTGCAAAATCAGCTAAATCACAAGTGTTGTCATCTGATTGCATTGCTGTTTTTATGTTGCTTGCACGCATGTGCAAGAAACATAGTGCCATCATTGGAGATTTCGGAGGTGTGTCACCTCCTCCTCCAATTCAGTCAGTGTGCTGGCAGGCGCGGCCCCTGTAAGCCAATGCATTCTGGAGCTGTCTATGACACGCTCCAAAATGCAGTGGCATACAGTTGAAAGGGGGAGCTACGCCTCAGTGAGCACCGATAAGAGGCTGCTCACGCGCAGCTCCCCCCCGCAGGCGTGCGCACCCCCGCTCGCATTGTATAGCTGGCGGGGATGCCCAATCCCGTCGGCTGAGCTGCGTCCCTCCCCAAGTAGTAGTTGCCACGCTGGGGAGCCCACCCCAGCGTGGTAAACGGCTCACTTTGCCGACGGGGTGCCCAATCCCCATCAGCTGAATGCCCCCATCCACAAATTCCATGGCCGACGGGGTGCCCATTCCCCGTCGGCTGAACGCCCCTCGTTCTTTGCCACGCTGGGAGCCCACCCCAGCATGGTAACAAATTCTATGGCCGACGGGTGCCTAATCTCGCTGGCTGAACGCTCCCATGTCCTCGCACGCTGGGAGCCCACCCCAGTGTGGCAAAGGGTTCCACGTCACTTTTTTGTTTTTAAAATACCTGAAACCGAACACGGTCCCACGGCGCATCTCCCAACCCCACCTCCCACAACCCGCACCCACCCACTGTGCACCCAGCCTCCCCACACCCCCCACACCCCATACTTACCTCCGGACTCCGGCGCGATGATCTTCGGTGGACCGGGAACATGTCTGCACTCTTCAAAGCTGACCGCGAACTGAGGAAATGCCAGTAAGCTGTATAATGGGCTACAGAGGGGGGTTTCAACTTTGTTCAATCAATCAAAATCTTTATTTATTCAGGCGGACATCATTGAGCAAAGCTCATTTACAAGATGGACCTGATAGGTCAAGGAACAAATTGAAAGTACAATAGCAGACATATACAGAACACTTCTATTTAAACAGATACAGTAATATAAACATATATACAGATGGAGGATAAGGGCTGATAAAACTTGACAGGGCAAGGTAGGATACAGTAAAAATATCACGCAACACAGGGTAACCAGTATTACAGGCTCCAAGACAAACTAACACAGACAGACAGATATGATTGATGACTGCTAAAATGATGATAAACAGCCTCTGAAGAAAGACATGGAGAGGCTGGTGGGAGATTTAGATAGAGACTAAGGCTACTAGTAGTAGGAGGTATGGAGGAGTGATTGGGGTAGAAGTAAGTGCCAGGAGTTGATGTGTTTGTTGCATATCTCAGGCATTTTGGGGAATTTTTGCACCAGATTTTCAACATGGGGTTTTTGGGACCCCTTCTCATGAATGATGTCACTGTCATGGCATTATTCGGGCCCGAAGGGTGATTTCGCGCAGTGACTGCACAATCACCCTTCGGGCCTGAATACTGCCATGACAGTGACATCATTCATGAGAAGGGGTCCCAAAAACCCCATGTTGAAAATTTGGTGCCAAAATTCCAAAAAATGACTATTTTAGGAGCGTGCGTTGTGCAGTTCCTACGCAGGCTCATAAGTTCGTGAAATTTTAATATTTTCACTCCAGATTTTCAACATTGCCATTTTACCACACCTTCTTATAAGCAGTATAGCTGTCATTTTTCATATCTCACCTAAAATGTGTTTCCGCCCATGTAGCGCAGAATGGCGCAGTCGGTGTGCGAAATCAATGTACAGGACAAATTAAGAAAATCACAGTGACACTGTTCATGGCAGAGGTCTTAAAATGGCTATGTTGAAAATTAGTGAAAAAATTCTTAAAAATGACTGTTTCTGGCGTCGTTAGTTCCTCACTGTAAGTTTTACCAAATTTTCAATATTTTTCCTCCAGATTTTCAACATTGCCATTTTACCACACCTCCTCATGAGCAGTACAGCTGTCATTTTTCACATCCTGCCCAAAACATGTTTCCGCCCATGTAGCACAATGGCGCAGTCGGTGTGCGAACTCAGTGTATGGGACACATTAAGAAAATCACAGTGTCACTGTTCATGAGCAGAGATCTTAAAATGGGAATTTTTAAAATTTGGTGAAAGAATTCCTAAAAATGACTGTTTCACGGTGTCGTTGCTGCTGGTTTATGCCTTTCGTGGTTTGCAGATTTTTCAATATTTCCACTCCAGATTTTCAACATTGCTACTTTTACCACACCTCCTTATGAGCAGTACAGCTGTCATTTTTCACATCCTGCTCAAAACGTGTTTCACCATGTAGCGCAGACAATGGTGCTGTCGGTGTGCAAACTCAATGTATGGGACACATTAAGAAAATCACAGTGACACTGTTGATGAGCAGAGGTCTTAAAATGGCTATGTTGAAAATTTGGTGAAAAAATTCCTAAAATGACTGTTTCTGGCGTGCATTACGTAGTTCCCTCGCAGCTCGTAGAGATCCACTAAATTACCGATATTTGCACTCCAATGACTTCCAAATACCTAAACAGCACATAGAAGCAAGCAACATTCGGCATTGACAAATGCTTGTTTTTCCTTTCACGAACTGAGCCTCCTGGCTCTGGATTACAAATTGTGTATGGCTGTGTATATCTTTTCTTCTCATCACAGGGCCCCAACCAGCTGCAACGCCGGCCTACCCTGGGCAACGTTCCAGGCTAGCCCACCTTACTTCCAACTGGGTACCAAGAGTGTGTGACTGTGCAAGGACTAAAAGTGAATGTATAATTGCCTGACTAGATCAGTTTTAGAATCATTCAACCTGATTACACCCCTCCATTGTTCAATTCCCCTGAATAAATCAGATCTTACTCGTTTTGCATTTAATCTGACTGTGGTTCAAGTTTGTACCAAAAGCACTGTACTGTTGTTATTTGCTGTGCCTAACCTTGTTTTACAGGGGGTCTCCAGGGTTGAACTGGTGGAACCAGCCCTGGTGGTAACTGCAAATGTGGGGATTTGTATGCTGAATGGGGGCTACTGTGAAAGTGTTTATTGCATATTGTCTAGGCCACTAGAGGGAAAGAGTGGAGTTACAGTGTCCCAAAGGGCTGTACCCAGGTTAGCCTTGCTACTAACAACCCTGTCTTCTGGGTGGAGGCACCTGTTTAACCTGCAACTAGCCAAGCAGGCAGGGGTAGTAGCCCTTTGGATAGTGCCACCTAGGGGTTACACATTCTGTCCTCAGGACATGGGTTTTGGTATAGGCCTGGTTGTGTCTCGTATATACACACATTTTGTGTTTCTCTTCTACATCTGCAAATTGCATTTATTGCTTCGTACTCCCACCCCTCTCTTTTCCCCTAGACTATGGGGGGGTACCTACTGGTTAAATAAGGGGCGGTGGGGGATTTACATGTGTGTTTATTTTTACTGTAATGTGGGGTTATGGGTGAGGTCGGGACAGGAGCAGCACTGGGACAGGAGTTGGGAGGGAGAGTGGCATGGCCAAGTGGGGCTCAGGATGAATTTTCAGCCGATTCCTGCTGTGATGCTGTCCAATTGAATAAAAAAGAACAAAGGAAAGGAAGCCGAATTGAGGGGGTGGTAAGGGCCAGAGTGCTCCCCCCATGCATGCTTCTATGTACTGTACTACTTGGATTGGGGATCGGGGTGGGGGGCACTAGACTACCAAGGCGAACGGTTTGATATTACATATATATATATAATATAAAATGTGTGTATATATGTACATATACACACACAAATATACATACCTCTACAGTGGCCCTCATTATGGGGGACATACTAACATACTAAAAACGCCAGAAGATTAGGCCTTATGGTCTATCGAGTCTGCTCAGGCCTCAGCACCCTGATTGGGTACCATAGCCATCTATCTGGCTCCTTTCCTGCTTACCCCATCCCCTTCTCCTAGCACCCCCCGCAAGCCATCCCCCACTTCACCCCTTGCATATACCTGTCCCATCCTCTCTTAAACCCATCCACAGTAGCTACCTGTACCAGCTCCCTGAGCAGCACATTCCATGGTTCCACCACTCTCTCAGTGAAGTACCTCCTCCTCCTTTCCTCCCTTTGCCTTCCACCCTCAATCTTCCAACTGTGCCCTCTGGTGACTCCGCCCTCCTTCAGCTGAAGGATCCCATCTAGGCTTACCTTATTTACTTCCTTGAGGTACTTGAAGACCTCAATCATATCCCCCTGTCCCTCCTCTCCTCCAGTGAGAACAGGTTGAACTCCTCCAGATGCTCCTCATATGTCCTATCCCCCAGTCCCCAGATCATTCTAGTTGCCCTCCTCTGAACCCTCTCCAGGAGCTGGATGTCCCTCCTTAGGTGTGGCCACCAGAACTGCACACAGTACTCCAGGTGTGGTCAAACCAGGCTGTTGTACAGCAGCAGAATCACCTCCTTGCTCCTCGAGGTAATCCCCCTCGTGATGCAGCCCAGCATCCTATTTGCCCTGCCCGTGGCCCTCCTGCACTGCTCTGAATTATTCATGCTGACATCCACCAGGACTCCCAGGTCTTTTTCCCTTGCCGAAGCCTGCAATTCCTCCTCCCCAGGATGCACACATATTCAGGGTTCCCTCGCCCTAGGTGTAGCACCTTGCACTTGGAAGGGTTAAATTGCTATCTCCAGGTGCGTGACCATCTTTCCAGAGTATCCAGATCCCTTTGCAGGGCGGACTTCCCTTCCTCACCCTCCACTACCACCCCCAGTTTAAAATCATCTGCTAAGAGACTCATTTTCACAGCCAATATCTTCCCTGATATCAGAGATGTAGGCATTAAACAGGAGCGGCCCTAGAACTGACCCCTGTGGGACTCCACTAATGACCTCCCTAGGAGACAAGACGTCCTCCCCTACCACTACCCACTGGGTGCACTCGGAAAGCCAATTTCCAATCCGCCTAACCATCAACAGTCCTACCCCATTCTCCTTAGCTTCTCCAGCAGACCCTTGTGAGGGACCAAATGAAACGCCTTGCTGAAGTCCAGGAACAGTCCATCCACCAGTCTCCCCTGGTTGAGTGCTGATGTCACTCACTGGTAAAACTCCACAAGATTAGTTTGACATGACCTACCTGGCACAAACCTATGCTGCCGGTCATCTATGTATCCCTTCACATTTAACAATCCCCTCCAGCCTCTCCCTAAGTATGCTGTCCGTCAACCTTCCCACCTCCGACGTCAAACTGATGGGTCTATAGTTCCCTGGCTTTTCCCTCGAACCCCCTTTATGGATGGGCACAACGTATGCCTGCCTCCATTCCCTGGGCACCCTCCCCATCTGCAGTGACAAGTTAAAAAGATCTGCCAATGGTGCAGCCAAAACATCAGCTAATTCCTAATGTACTCTGGGATGGATAGCATCAGAACCCAGGATTTGTCCTTCTGTAGGGACTTGAGGGCTTCGCACACCCAGCCGATAGGTATATCAGTGTCCGTTTCTGCCCCCCTTTTCGGCAGATCCAGTCTGGCTCCTTGCCCCCAGACCTTCTCCCCCAGTGACCCATTCACCGGCAGGTACTCTAACAGACAGGTCTGTTGCCCCATCTGTTCCCTGCAGACTCTTATACGGAGCATCCCCAGCACCCTCCCTAGTGAATACCGAGGCAAAGTACTCATTGAGTACCTCCTCCTGCTCCCCAGCCCCTTCCACCCAACCCCCCCTGTCCACAACCTACTGAGCTGGCGCTTGACTTTCCTCCTCTCACCAATATACCTATAGAACCCCATATCCCCACGCCAGCCTCTGTTCTTTCCTAGCCTTTGCCCCCCTCACTACTCTGGTGACCTGCCTGGCTGCAAAACGATAGTCCTCCCTAGCCATAGTTTTTAATTGTATATTTATTACTGTGGTGCAACATTGTTTAAAACTGTTTTAACTTGTACTCTGCCTTGAAATTTGAAAGGCACATTAAAAATAAAGATGATTATTATTATTATCCAACACCCCTCACGATCTTTTGTACCTACTATAGGCAGCCTTCTTCTCCCTCACCGCCTCCTGGGCCTCCCTGGTCCACCAGCATGGTTTTCAAGACCAACCACCCTTGTGCCTCACTTTCACACAGGACCTGGTAGCCTCCTGTAGCCCCCATTTTATGACCCTCCACCAACCTTCTAAATCCATACCTGGTTTTAACTCCCCCAAATGCCCTTTGAGAATTTCCCCCATACGCCTAAAGTCTGCCCCCCTAAAACCAATTGTCTGTGTCCTAGTATGATCTCCCCCCCCCAGTCGAGCTAAAACCAGACCGAATCATGGTCACTCCCAGCCAGGGGATCCTCCACAACTAAGTCTCTTACCAGGTCTCTGTTTGCCAGAACCACATCCAGGTTATGACCCTCCCTCTTTGGGTCCATCACGTGCTGATTTAGGAATGCATCCAGGAAACCATCCAGCAGCCTGTGCTCCCTAGTCACAGTGGACGTCATAGTATCCCAGTCAGTATTCGGCATATTGAGGTCCCCCATCAGCACCACCCCTTCCCCTTCCTGCCCGCACTGTCTCTTAATGTTAGCCAGCAGACAATCCTCCAGCTCCTCAGTCGGTCCTGTTGGCCTATATGCCACCCCTATCTTGATCTTCCTTCCCCCGGGGGGTTGCAAGGTGACCCATAAGGCTTCCACATTGCCTCTGCCTCCTCTACTCTAATAATCCCAATGTTATCCCTAATAAACAATGCTACCTGTCCCCCCCCCCATCCACTATTCTATCCTTCCTAAGTGCAGTGTACCCACCCAAATTAAGATCCCAGTCTTGGCCAGGGGTGACTCAGGTTTCAGTGACCACTGCCACATCCACCTCCCCCTCCACCAGCGTGGCCTGGAACTCAGGCATCTTATTTCCCAGGCTCCTGGCATTTACTAGTATCACCCTCCGACCCTTGTCCCTACCCCCCCTTTTCCATATCCACTCCAGAGCTTACATCCGGCTGCTTACCAGCCTCCTCTAAGGCACTGTTTGCCCCCCTTTGTGGGGTCGAAGGCTAGCCCTACCCTTGATAGACATGGCAGGATCAGCCCCGCAGCCCCCCTTCACAAGTTTAAACCCCATCTAGCCTGAATAAAATCCTCCATTTTCTGCTTGAGAACCTCCTTCCCTACCAGATTAAGGTGAAGCCTTTCCCTAGCATACAGCCCCTTGTCCTCCCCATATTCCACCCCATTCCCCTAACACCGCAAACCCCCATGCTTCACCCCACCACCTAAGCCAATCATTAATCCCCCTGATCTTCTGTTTGTTCTCCATCATTGCCCTAGGTACAGGCAGGATTTCCGAGAAGGAGACTGTGCAGCCATTGTCCTGACAGACCGCAACCAGTTCCTGGAACCTTGCTTGAATTTCTGGCACTCTATTTCCTTCGCTATCATTGGTCCCCAGGTGTACCAAGAAGTCAGGTGATCCCCCACAGTCCTGCGTCAGCTCATACACCAGGAACTTTGCCCTATGCACAGTCAGACCGGAAATACCCACTACCCTAACTGGGTTGGATTTTCCCCTCACCCTGCCCCCCAATGGATACCCCTGCTCGTGGAGTCCCCCAGTAGGAGTACCTTAGTGTCCCCCTTGACCTTGGCCCACCTCCTTTTGGGCTCCCACCTAGCCCTACCTCTCCCCTTCCCCATGTCCACCTCCCCTGTCTGACCTCTGGACCCTCTACAAGAGAACCTCTTGCAGCCCTACCCTTCTTCTTGTCGGGCTTTGAATTTCTGATTTTGCCGACACCCCCAACTTAGCCTCCGCCACACTCCCTACCCCAGTCAAGCCTTCCACTCATGCCTCCCTTCCCCTTCCAGCCCCTACCACCCCATCCCTCCCAAAAAATGACACTCCTAAAGTCATCTCTCCTACCTGCCTCCTACACTGTCCCCTTATCCCCCTCAAAGCAATTCTGCAGGGCCTCCGGACCTTTTGGCCCTACTCTGGTAGGGTTCTCCACCCTCAAACGACGACCCTCACTGGACTCGATTTCTTCTTTTTTCATACCGATCGAGCTCTCAGCCCCCATACCTTCCTTCTGCAGACTGCCCTTCCCCCTTTTTGACAACAGACATGCCACTACCCCTGCTAGCTTGCTTCTTTGACTGACCTGTCTCCACCACACTCCGTTGTCCCATGTCACTCCCTCCTTCTACCTCCTCTGCCCCAGTTACCCCTCCTTCCACACTCATCTTACGCAGTGGATCACATTTGTTATAGCTCAGAAAGCCAGCCTCCTTCATCTGACCCAATTTCCTGATATCCATCTGTCTAGGTGGCCCCCTACCGCCCCCTACCCTCCTATCCCCCATGAACCCCCTGTGTTTTTGATGCCTTCCCCGACAAATTTCCTCCCAGGTAGAGTCCCCCCTTGCCTCAAGTCTGTACTCCTTACCCCCTTTCCTCATATCTAATGAAACAAGTCCAGGCCTCACATTATCACTGCCCATCTGCCCCCAGCCCCGATACATTCAGCCCACCCCCAACACCTCCAGCTGCCTTCACCCATTCAATCCCACCCTGAGTTGTGATAACTGCCTACAGACTAGGCAACCTCCTCCCCTCCAAGCCCAATTTAGGACCATGGCTGCCCCACAGCCAGTGCACCCCATGATCCTACCAAAGATGCCTGCCCTAGTGGCTGGGGGACCCCTCCAGAACCCATCACCAAACATTTTCTGATGTCCCCCCCCTTGTCCAGGCCCCAACAGGACCCATCACCAAACATTTTCTGTCATCCCCCCTTTTCCAGGGCCCCACCCACAGGTGTATCTACCTGCACCCTGTTCCTGTCAGCCACACAGGGATATACAGACAGTGAAAACAGAACAGAGACTTCATACCTAGCTGCAAAGCAATATACAAGAATAAGAATGGAGCTCAAGCCCCAAGACGCCACAAAAAATAATCTTCCTACGTCCCCTCCCAGCACCACCACCAACCCCAGCACAGTGTCCAGCCAATCAGTGTCCCAGCCAATCCATGACCTACTTCCACCTGCCCCTCTCCTCTGTGTATTTAATAAAGGTCGGGGCGGGGGGGTGGGTGGGGGCACACAATACTGACTCACAGTTAGTACAGTAGAGAGATTGGGCTCCCTCCTTATGAAGCCCAGCCGCGAGTCTTAAAAATGGCACCCTGCCTTCTTATTGGGCACTCCCAACTGTAGTTCCTCTGGCTCTTGTTTCTTCCCGTCAGCCAGCCCCACTGCTGCCAATGCAGCCAATGCAGTCCCCTGGCTCCTCTCTGCCACTGCTCACCTGCAAGTCGCCAGTCCTGCTGCCGCCGATGCAGCCAGTGCAGTCCCCCTGCTCCACTCTGGATCAGCTTTTCTGTCACAAGTTACAGTAGCGGCTGGGCTCGCTCCTTATGAAGCTCAGCCACGAGTCTTAAAACTGGCACCCTGCCTTCTTATTGGGCACTCCCAACTGTAATCCCTCTGGCTCCTGTTTCTTCCCATCAGCCAGCCCTGCTGCTGCTGATGCGGCCAGTGCAGTCCTCCGGCTTCTCTCTGTCACTGCTGACCCGCAAGTCGCCAGTCTTGCTGCTGCCGATGTGGCCAGCTCAGCCCCCCTGCTCCACTCTCAATCAGCTTTTCTGTCGCAAGTCACAGTAGCGGCTGAGCTCGCTCACTGTACCCCTTAATATAGCCCTGACTCGCATCCATCCCTCATGGGAACAGGGATGCACACACAATGAATGTGCTGTACATCCAGACCTGACAGCAGATATATATATATATATATATATATATATATATATATATATATATATATATATTCCATGGTGCTAAGTACACATTACCCTTTGTACATACTAAGGTGATGGTTTCCATGGTGTTCTGCATTTGTGTCTCCATGTTTGAGGATTTGTCCCTCATTATGGGGATCAGTGACCCTCAGTGTCCCTCAGTTTGAGAGTTGGTATCCCTCATTACTGTGTTGAATGGTCGAGAGGTATGCAATGTCTAAGCCTGCTGACATCCATTGCCTGCAGCTACCAAGCTGTTCTCAGGTCTGGCATACAGGTGGAGCTGTGTGCACCTCCCAGCCTGTGGTTTTTGATCTGTAGTTCCAGTCTGCCCTGCAGGTGGAGCTGTGGACTCCATGCGATAGCGCCAGGCAAACTACATGGGAGAGCATGCAAAGCAGGTCATAACGAGATGCTAATGCAGCTGTTTGCCCACAGATTACCTGAGTAGGCTCATTTGCATAGGGGCTTTGAATATAGCAAACTTTTGCCCCGGGCTAATGTGCTAGCACCTTGGAAATGAGTTAGCCCCGGACAAACCTCTTACACACATAGCACAGTTCTGCAGTGTGTGACCTGCAATGTTGTTTGCAGTTGTTGTGCACCACTTCAGTGCTCATACCCACACTGGCTAGCTGCTGCAACACTGCCCTACTCCACCTCTGTGTGCACTGGGCTGCTTGCAGTCTGGCCTTCCTGGTTGCTATATTTAGAGCTGTGTTATGTGCTGGGCTATTTTTGCACTGCACTCTCAGCCCTGCTTGCACGCCTTTGTTTGCACGCTATGTTCAGCTGCTTTAGCCCTGTGGCTATTCTTTTGAATATAGTGTGCAAATAGTTCCGGGCTAATTTAGCACACTGTGTAGTGTTAATTTTGCCCCGGGGCTAAGTTTTGAATATCTGGCCCATAGTCCAGTGGGGTTGGGTATGGGCCCCATGACTTTGCTCACTGGGTGCCCCCAAAACTGTAATGCCAGCACTTTTTTCCAATTGGCATCCCACCTCACATCCACGTATGTTGCACCTTTTAGATCTGACCTAAAATGTGATTGGGGGGGGCAATACCCCCCAATAAAATAGATTTTTTTGTGTCAAATTTACAACTTACAAGGTGCCACTTAAGTGGTTGTATAGAATAGAGTACCTTGAAAGTAAGGACCCAGTAGGGCTGAACATGACAAAGTGATGACCAGAAGAAAAAATAACTTTGCATAACCTATGTCCCAAAAGTGCATGCTGCACACATAGAGGAACATAAGTTATTTTCCAGTACTTTTTTTGTTTAGTCATAACTTTTCAAAGTTATGACCAAAAGAAAAAAATACTGGGAGAAAAGTAAGTCCCAGTGCATGGGAAGTACATGCAGTTCCTCGATTTAGTTTTTTATGCACCATTGTTTCTTATTGTGGTTAGGGGAATACATAAAGGGATAATGAGGAATCAGGGTGAGTGACCCTGTGGATCCATGGTAAGGGACCACAGGTGGGTACCAGTGGGGGCGTGGGGGATGGTGACGTGGGTGCTCAAAATTGGTTGAGGGTGGAGGGATTTTTCTTTTTTTACATTAGGCATCTGAAGGGGGGTTAACATTAGACATCCACTGATGGTAATGTTATAAATGCCTGGCTCAGGATGGAGGGGGATTCCATTGGCTAGACTGGGCACCCACTGCAGATTATGTTTATTAAACAGTTGGGTTGGGCAGGAGTGGGATACAGGCAGTGGGATTGGGCAACGGCCACCAGTAGTGTTATTAACAGCTGGGTCAGGACAGACAGGGATACCAGAGACTGCACTGGGTATCACAGTGAGAAAAGTTATTTAAAATAGCTTGGTCAGGCAAGAGGATGATGGTAGTGATGGGACTGGTCAGCTGCAGCCAGTCATGTAAAAATACACAGCTGATACAGGTGGGAGGTGGTGTGAGACTGTTGCTTTAAGCCTTTTACAGTTATGAAAACTGCTCACATAAACAGTTTTGAGTCACATGGAAGCTCCAGTTCATGTGAAAAACACCTTAAGAAAAAAACATTAATTTTTTTTTTACTTAGCTTTTGTTGACCGTGTGGGGTACACTAGGCAGACATTTGCCTATTTTCAGGTACGACCCGCAAGAGATAGAGTACAATACAAATACAGTACATTTGAGAGATACAGTACAATACAGACATAGTGCATTTCAATACAATACAATGCAATGCCATGTGGATGGAAAAATAACAAGGCAGCAAATCAAGTAAGAGAAGGAATCTACAGTTTACCAGTATGATTTTAATCAAGGCATAGCAGTAGGGAGTAGAAAATAAAAGACAATAGAGATCAGTCCGTATTACATAGACAGGCAACAAAACTGTAGTGCACAAGGGCCAGAGCACATTCTGCACATGGGTGAAAATGGTACTGTTTATTAATTTCTTAAGAACTAATAATGCCAAAAAGTTACAGGCAGACAATTTAAGTATGTTTTAAAAGAGGTCTCTTACTATTTTTTATTAATGATGTGTTTTTCTTTTTCGGTGTACTAACCTGATAGTTTTTCTACCTAATATTATAGGGTGTGATGTGAAAAGCAGTGCTTTAACTGGAAGCAGACATCTCTAGTTCTGTTCCTGTATGCTAGGAAATGGAGAAGTTAAGCCAGAAAGTTCTAAAATAGAAGCTGTAGCTAACAGCCCTGTCCCTAAAACAAAGAAACATGTCTGGTCATTTTTAGGGCTGGCTGGTTATTATCAGAGATTTGTTCCCAACTTTGCTGAGTTAGCTACTCCCCCACTGAACTCACAAAAAAACGGTACCCAAATAATGTGAACTGGACCTCAGAGTGTGATGAAGCTTTTCAAGCCATTAAGGCTGCAGAATTTTCAGCCCCTGTTTTAAGAAGCCCACATTTTGAGAAACCATTTTTGTTACAAACAGATGCATCAGAGTCAGGCCTTGGTGCAGTCTAGAGTCAGGATATAGATGGGAAAGAACATCCTATTCTACACATAAGTACAAAATTGCATGACGGAGAGAAAAGGTACTCCACCATTGAAAAGGAATGTCTAGCAGCAAAGTGGGCCATGGAGTCCCTTAAGTTTCATTGGCTAGGAGCTGATTTTGTACTTAGATCACAATCCTCTCTGTAGGCTTAACCAAATGAAATATAAAAATTCCAGAATCACAAGGTTGTACCTGGCACTACAGCCACTTAAATTCAAGGTGATACACAAATCTGGTACAGAGAATAGCAATGCTGATTTTCTATCAAGATATGGATCAGGAATTAAGGGTTCGGAAGGCTGAAAAACAAATGTATGAGTTTAAACTTTACTGTTTCCTGTACTGTTATAGAAGAAAGGATACTGCAAATGTGCTTAATTTCTGAAAGTTAGAAGCTAATGTTAGAGAATTAATAGAAAGTTTTGGAAACCTGTTTGATAAACAGGTTCCCTCTTAAGGAGGGGTGTATGTGACAGGGCTGAATTGGGCCCAGACCCAGTTGTTATGGAGAGTTTGAATGCAGAGATCTGTTCTGTTCTTTCCTTTCCTGTATCTTGCCCATCAGGCTGTGCAACCAAATTTTCTTGTGAGACTTTGGATTTGATCACCCCGACAGTCTCACAATTCTCTGCCTCTCACTGTCTCTCAGCCTTCCCTTGCTGTTCTGTCTTTTCCTCCCTTGCATATCTGCTGGTATAAAAATATATGCAAATCATTATGTGGAAATGTAACTGATATTGGGATCCCTTTGATTAGAAATTATATAGTGTTACTGTTGAAATGTATGTAATTATAGTTTGAGATCATTGCAAAAAGCTATTTGAACTCAAGGGGTTAACCTAAAATGCAGTTTTTAAGCCTTTTGCAGAAGCTGTGGAAAAAGGACCTCAGTTCTGGGACAATGTGTTCTAGCTGCACCTGCCTGATATATACAAGAACATTTTAGAAAAAAAAAACAGGGTGCTTGTTAAGAAGGGGGGTGTTGCAAAGACTTATGAGACAAAGCTGCAATTTCTTGCAAGATGGAGACACAGAGATTGAAATTAAACTCAGATGGATCTTCTTTGTTTGTTCTGCCTTTGTAAATAGTTATTCTGAACAATTTTAATTTTTTTTATTTTATTGTTATTCATAATGAAACTCTTGTTGTGAATTTTACAACTGCTCCTGGTTTTCCTATGCTTCCTGACCTGTGCCTTGACGACACTTGGTAGTCCATCTAAAAAGGCTGTATAGAAAACATTTACCTCTCCCTTGTTAACCTCACTGTGCCTTTAATTATAACATCATAGTGCTCACCATGATAGCAAACTGTGATGTCACAAACAGCAACTGTGTGGTTAGCAGGGGAGAGTAAGATACATTTTGACAGATTCAGTGAAATAAGTGGTGCATTATCTACAACATTTAGTAGACCAACAGCAGGTAAAATTGAAAGAAAATAAATAACTAGAAAACAATAAAGTTAAAACATAATTGGTGGAAATGTAGTGTGTTTAAGCTTTTTATCATAATAGAGAGTTGCTCTTTAATAATTTAAAAAATAAATATTTTTCAGTAAACACATCTGTCAAAAACTCATCTTTGGTCCAAACCGTAATGAACTTGAAAGTTTCAGATTTCAAGTGAAAGCCAATTATGAGCTACAGGGGCAATAAATGAAAATTCATAATAGCATATTTTTCATATAATCTCACCACTTCCCAACATTAAAACCTCTTAACCGATCATTATGAAATTGCAGGCTCCAGATTTACTGCCACCCAGAAGATACATATCAAATTTTAGGCTATTTTGTCTAACTGCTACGTTACTAAGGTGCAGAAATAAATAGTTGTAACCACTTCCTTGAGGGTTACCCAGATTGCTTGCATGCTCCTGCCCTTCTTCCTGCTGCTTGAACTGTTGCCATGGCTGGCTTTCACATGTACACATGTGTGGCACAGTGAGAAAGAGCCGTAGCCCTGCTAGATCTTCCACACCTCCTGCATGCTCCATTACATTGTAGCCGCACTTCTTCTGCTCTAGTCCTCCAATCCTAGAAGTAGCGATTGTGAGCAAGCAAGAACGTCTTCTGTCGGTGCCTCAAGCGCCATGTGTCCGGACTGCTGACACAGAGCGGGAGTGCATGCTGCATGGGATTCTTCTTCAGTGCTCCCCATTCACCTGACATGGGGCAACCTCATGGCACAGACCCAGCCACACCTCCACCATCACTAGACTGACTGGACATCAGCCCTAGAGAGCTGCAACAAACCCCTGGGGACAGCAGAAAATTCTGGGGGCAAATTAAATATGAAATTGAGCCAGCCCCCTGGTTCAGACTGATGAGTATTTGCTCAGCATGCTGGCGACCCAGGTTTAAGCCTGAACCCGGACACCAGGAGTGGAGACCAGCAGGGAGGGAGTTCAGAGCATCCACCAGATGCTTCCCTTCTGGGAGGGGAGTAGCACTGCTCCTTAGGGGCTCTTGGCAGAACTTGTGGTGATGCCCATGGCAGTGTGAGTGATCATGCGCCACCAGATGTCCCTGCCCCAGGTCACCACTGCAGTGCACTCCTACGTAGATGGTGGGTGGGACAGAAGATGGAAAATGGCCTGTTCCAGCTCTGCCGCCAGGTGATGGCCTCTATTCCCACCATGCCACAGGCCTCAGAGCACAGCATTACTGCCCCTTCACCCAGCATTCTGGGCGGGCAGCATTCGGATTTCTCCTGTTCCTCATTTTCCATCCCTGTGGGGGAGAAGGGCTCTTCCAATAGGGTCAGAGCTGGAACCCTCTGGACGCTGGGTCGAGCGGGATCTTGTGGTGGGTGCTGGCAGCAGGTGTGTGACTGGGGGGCAAGCAGGACAATTGTATGGCCTGAGTGAGTGGCAGGCTGGGGGCCAGGGTAGGTGGAAAATAGACATAGCAAATATAAAATAAAGGATTTTTGCACCAAAGCTCCGTCATGGACAGCGGGCTGTGGTTATGTTTGTAACTCCTGACCCCAGTGGCCAACCAATCAGAGGACAGCCCAGAGGGAAACCCCAAGAATGTATGGGCAGAACCAATGCCAGAGACCTCCCTTATGTTCTGGCAAACTCAAGGAAACCAATCCAAGGCCATAACAGGGACACAAGACTGATGGACAACCCTGGTTAGCCAATGAACACTGAATATGGGGTGAGCTGTTTCTTGGCTTACCAGGAGCTTGTTTCAGTCTGGCAGAGAGGCTGAGCAAAGCAGATCTGCTGCTTCCATGAGAGAGCTGGAAGCCTAGCTAGGCCTGGTCTTGTGAGTCTCCTTCCTGGGCTTATCCTTCCTAATCCAACTTGCTCTGAGACTGTGCTCAACAGGCACCTGCTGAATTAAGCTATGAAGAGACTGTGCCCGTGGGGCAAAGGTGGTAACTCCTCCTCCTCAGAGAATTACTCTTCTGTCTCTCTCCTCCCAGCCAGAAACAGAAAGTTGTTAGCAGAAGAAGGCCTTGCAATCTATCCAGTCTGCCTTATGAAGTTGTTTGAAGTTGTACATGCCCCCTAGGGAATCATGACTTATCTCTGCCGTCCCCTGCCCTCCCAGATCCTGTGCCCAACCCTTTGTGCTTATCCCATGCCCCTCTTAAATTTCTCTGCCATTTTTGCACTGAAAAGTGTTTAATGTAGCCTGATCCACCCCTCCACCACCCTCTATGTGAAGTAATGTTTCCTCATGCCCCTTTTGAATTTCCCTGAGTCCCACCAATTTCTCAGTCATGGCTAAGGTGCAGGAAAAACCTATTCTCTCTCAGCCCTTTACCTTTCTTGACTCCTCCTCCTCCTTTCTCTCTCCCTTCTAGTCTTGCTTCCAGGAAGGAAGGAAGGAAGAGAGAGAGAAAGAAGGGGGAGAAAGGGGGAGAGAAAGAGCGAGAGAGAGAGAAAGAAAGAGAAATAGAGAGATAGAAAGAAACGGAGAGAGAAGAGAAAGAAACAAACAAAGAAAGAAAGAGATAGAGAGAAAGAGGATTTCTCCAGCATAAAAACACAAGGGCCCAGATATTCAAAAGGGTTGCGCTATGTGCAATAGGGTTGCTCCAGTGTAAGTCCGAAAATGCGCCATTCTGCGATATTCAGCAGGAGGCAGATGCGCCCCCCAAATCACACTGAGCAAGAGCACAATGATAATGAATGCATGTGCAACTGAAGGGGGAGGAACCATGTATGAATGGCGCAGTGCAATATTCAACAACATGTGCCATGCGCAATGGGGAGCAAGCGGAAGTTTCGCGATAACGGAAATGAGCCAAAATAAAAAGGAACAAGGGAGAGGTGCAGGAACTCTACAGGGAAGGCACATGTGGCTGACCGATAGGCAGACAAACAGGGCAGGAGGGACACACAGGGCAGGACAGGGAAAGGGCACCCTGAACCCACAGGCACAGGGAAGGTGTGGGGAGCCACAGCCACAGTTCAGTGCAGAAGGGGGAAGTGCCACACAGCACTGAGGCCACCACAGGAAGGTGTTCCCGGTGCAGGGGAAGTAGCAGCTAGAACAGCGGGGGGAACACAGAAACAGCTGCCGGGGGGGGAAACACAAGCCAGGGACATGGCCAGTGCCACCATCCAGATGGAGGCAGTAATGAGGGGGTGAGAAGGCAGGCAGCAGGGGGGCGCAGCCGTGGAAGGGCCCATCGGCGGTATGCCCCAACAGGCAGTACCAAGCCCACACCAGCTTCAAGCTCTACAGCGATACCGAGATCGTGGGCTGGTATCACCTGAATCAGGCAATTCTGAGGCGGCTCTCTGAGCTGTGCAGTGATGTGATGCAGGCACCCACATGACAGAGCCATGCTCTGTCAGTGGAGACTAAAGTGACAGCTTGCATGTGCTTGCTCACCACGGGTACCTTCCAGAGACCAACAGGGGACACCACAGGCATAACCCAGTCGGCCGCGTCATGCCACCTCACCCAATTCCTCAGCGCACCGCTGCCACATGCTGTGGAGTACATCCATTTCCCCAGCACACCGGCGGAGTGCACAGCAAACATACAAGAGCTCCACAGGGTAGCATGTATGCCTGGCATGCTAGGGGCAATAGACTGCACCTATGTGGCCACCCGAGGGGGCCACATATATATCAATCGGAAGGGCTATGTAAGCATCAACTGCCAGATGGTGTGCAATGCCAGGGGGTGCTTTATCAATGTCTGTGCCATGCACCCTGAGGGAGCACATGATGCCTTCATCTGGCACCAGTTGGCACTGTGCCACAGATTCAAAAGTGGGGACATCCTCACTGGCCACTTAGTGGGTGAGTATGCAAACCACGTGGACAAACATAGAGCTTGGGAGGGGCATGGTCAGAGGTGACATGGGTAGTGGCCTACATGGCCCAAGGCAGGGCAACGCTGATCACCAAACTAACCTCCACCCTCTACACACATAAGTGACAGTGGATACTCACTCCGTCCCTGGCTGCTCACACCATACCAGCGGCCCACGACCCCATCACAGCAATGCTACAGTGAGGCACATGCCACCACATGCAGTGTCATCAAGCAATTGTTAAGGATGCTGAAGGCACATTTCCATTGCCTGGACACCTCCGGTGGTGCCCTACAGTACAGCCCCTCAAAGGCCTGCGGGCTGTTCCTGGCCTGTTGCATCCTGCACAATATGGCCAATAACTGTGGGATAGCCGTACAGGTCAAAGAGGGGGACAGCGATGGGGACGATGAGGACGCCGGTGACGATGGTGATGGGCAGCACCCTCTTGGGTGACGGGACCCCCGACTGCTCTGCACAGCTGCACCGGGACACCATCACAGAGGAGCACTTCAGCCAACCCAGGTAAGTCATGGGGCCATGTGCAACCACCAGTGGCAAAGGCACAACCCACAAACACGCATGGACACACACCAGGTGTGCATGCTGTCAAGGGAAGTGGCCAAGCATGGAACCGCACACACCGCCAGGGATGGGCGAGGTCTAACATGGCATGTGGTCATACACACACACACACACACACACACACACACACGCACAAGACATGCACAAAGGGTAGGATGCACGCCGACCCAGACCGCCACCCCTAGCCACACACATGTCCACAGACCATCACACCCATTGCCTGTCATTGTGCATGTGTCAGACGCTGGGCATCATTGCACAGTGGCATACAGTGCAACGCAGGCATCATCATGCACACGCCACTGCAGACAGCAGCCGGGAGGGTGTGCAGATGGAACGTGTGTGTGCGTGTAGGGCCGGGTACCCCACCCGTGCATTGTCCGCTGAATGACACAAATGCACACAGGGCAGCATCAGACAGTAGCCGTGCTGGGAGACAGGTCAGTCACGTTCCACAGTGCCACGGCCACCATGGATGCATGGGTGGCCCTGCTGAGACCTGCCAGCAGTGACAGGCTGACCACCGGCCTCATGGGGTGGCACCGACGGTCCCCCAGGGGTTCCATTGCGTGAACGTGACCGGGCTCGCGCAGGGGTCTGCAGCACACTGAACATGCCTACGCCAGGCATGCTCGGGATGCCCACAGCTGAACCTGGTGTCGACAAGGATGGTGTCGCACGACGCCAGGAATGGGGGGTGGACATTGCACTGCGTGGTGTCTGCGATGCATGGGCAACTAACTGTGTGCCCATTGTGGCCATGACAGCTGTGGATGCCTGTGTCTGCCTGTCAATGGCAGCGGTCACATCCTTCCGCAACCGGTCCATCCCTGCCAGGAGTAGAGCGGTGTCTCTGCTGCGCCACTCCTCTGCCTGGTGCAAAGCCACAGTCAGTGCATCCACCACCGTCACAAGCTACATCTGCTGATTGACTGATGCTTGCAGTATGTGGGTGTGCTCATCTAAGAGGTCATCTGCCTGATCGTCATGCTGTCCCTCAGGGTGTTCGCGGCCCTGATGCTCATCACCCCTTGAGGGTGGGCACTGCACACCAGGGCCAGGCCTGGGCATGTCCACAGGTGGTGCACTGATGCTGCCCCCTGACACTGTACCCCCATGGCCACTGGCTGACTGCTGATGTTGCCCTCCAGCTGCCGCTCTCCAGGGCTCAATGGTGCCACCTCAGTGGCCGCAACAGTCCCACTGTCCTGGACACACACCAGTGCCACCCCACTGGTGCAGACAGGCACAAGCTGGGACTGTGATGACACGCAGGCCTCCACGGTGGCACCACCCACAGCCGTGGCAGCGATGTCACCTGCTGTGTGGCCATCCTGTGGCACACACATGTCACTGCCCATGATGTTAGCTCCATCATCATCAGTGACGGATCCAGCACCAGCCCAAGTCTCAGCATGCTGGCATCCATGGACGCTGGCACACTGGGACACGGGCAGGGCCTCCTCTGCACCTACTCCACCAACATCAGTTCGGACATCCAGGCGGGCCCACTGTCGCCCTGACCCCCGAATTCCTGTGGAGTTGGACGGGCCCTCCTCCATCTCCATGTTACTGGCCTCAGTGGAGAAGCCCACCACCACTGACCCATGCAGACCCTCAGGAGCTGTAAGGGGAAAAAAGTAGCATTACTGCATGTGACCTACCCTGCCCCCCCCCCACTAGACAGACCATGACCTACCATGCAGTGACGGGCTACCACCCGTCTGGAATCCACCACCCGGAACACCCTCAATGGCGCAACGCTGCATGCTGCCAGCAACCCACTCTTCCTGTGGGGTCAGGCATTGCACATCCGGCTATCCCCCACCGGTCACAGACTGTGCTGCCATGGTGGCAGCCACCTTCTCTTTAATCCTCCACCTGTGCCCATCTTCTTTTTGCACTCCTGCATGGAGCGCTGGTGGCTGCCATGCAGGTTGACAGCATGTGCCACCTCCTTCCATGCAGCAGCATGGGCCTGTGGTGTTCCCTGGCATCCGCTGAGAAGTGGCTCCTGGTCAAGGTAGGCCTCAAACAGGGCATCTGTCTCTGCCTTTGTAAAGTTTGGCCTCCTCTTCCTCCCACAACTCTGTTCCTATTCCTCCACCACACAATCGGTCATGATTCATCCTGTGAGAATGACAGGTGTTAACTGTGACTGTGCAGTCCCATGCATGTTCCAAACACCACAGTCCACACTCCTAAACAGCATGCATCTCACTGCAATAGACTGCAGTAACTGACTATGACCAGTGCAGCCCAATGTCGCATTTTTATAGCGCAACCCATGCAAATGAGGCGAGGCACATCTTTAAGTGGATGCAAATGCAGTGACTGCACCATTGAATGGCTGATTAGATGATTTGCATATGCTGGCTGAATATCTCGCTGTTGCGCTTTGCGCAATTGTGTTGAACGTGCTGAGCCAAGGGCGCAGTTCTGTGACATGCGCAGTACACACCTAACTGCGCATGCCCAGGTTGATGATGCAGGCGCCTGCCATGCTGCTGACATGCTGTGCGTGGTAGACAATGCAGGGCATGGCCACCATTGTGGCAGTGGTGCTACAGCGCTGTTCACATATATGGCGCTGTGGCACTGGGGTGTCTTAGGTGCACTAGGGCAACAGCGCTGTAGGCCGCTACAGGAGGTGGCACACAGGCACCCAATTGTGCTACACGCATTGGGTTCCAATCGCGCTGTGGCTGTCTGTGCGCCAGAGACCCTTGACCCTGTGCCCGACCTTTGCCCCCTAGGCGCCATGCATCAGGCATGGGTGCACCACTATCACACTGTTCGGTGACAGCGTGATAGGGAATGGCAGCGCTGTACCGCGCAGCATCTGCATGTGGCAGGACCGCGCTGCAGAGCGCCATTTTGATTAAACCAGACAGCAGAGATGGTGTGGAGATGTGCAGTCGTTTGGAGCCAGGTTGAGTTCGCTAACCTGGTGACTATAGTTGAGCCCCACGCTGGGACTTAGTATGGAGAGGCACCCCTGGACAAGGCCAGGAGTGTGGTCTGGCAGGAGGTGGCCGATGCCCTGGAGGAGGCCACCAGTATGGGGTGAACGGCGGAGCAGTGCCACCACCGTTATGGGGACCTGAGGTGCAGGGACCCGGAACTGCTTGCCCACCTGTGGGTACGTGCCAGGAGGGGCACGGTGCCACGGCCAGGTAGGTGCAACATCTATACACTTTTATCATCCATATGGGTATCACGGTTGCATGGGTCCGGCACATGGGGGGGGCATCCGATGTTGGCTGTGGTGGTGGTATCGGGGTGTGGAGTGGATGGGTATAGCTGTGTGGGATTGCACACACATGGGGTGGGGGGACTTTGCTACCGGATTGTACTGATGTTCCTCTCCCCATGTTTGCACCTTAGGGCCAGAAGAATGCCGGCGGAACAGGGACCGGAGGTGCTGCATGGAGGAGCAGTGGGACAGGAGGGGTGATGGTGGTCCGTGGCACGTGGACCAGCCTGATGAAGGTGAGTGCCTTACATCCATGATTACTATTGCATGCTGTATAACTGGGCGGGCAGTGGGGCATGGCCACCGTCCATTGACACCACTGCCATGCACGCAACTTGTTACAGTCAGCACTGTCCTTGGCACTGCATGTCTGGGAGTGCGTCAATGGTGGTCCATGCATGCACTGGGCACATGGCTGTGGCACTGCCTTCACACCGCATAGCCAAGTTACTGTACGGCCATGGTGGTGCTGTGCAGAACGTGGGTAGTGGGTGTGTGCAGTTGTCCACATGGCTGTGGCTGCTTGGGTGGGCAGGTCTTGTGGACACGGTCACTGTGGGTGGTCGCACACCATCACAGGGGCGTGGCACATGACTGTATGCCATGTACAATGGGTGGGCTGCAGGGGGATGGACAGTCACACCTATTGACTCTGCTCCCTCGTCCTAGGTGGACGGCAACTCCTGGAAATCCAGCAGAGTCTACGCGAGCTGCTCCAGGTGGTGAGGGAGACCTTGCAGCTCCTTCAGAGGATACACCGCCACGTGGTGAGGAGGAGATGGAGGAGCACACATCGGTGCCATGAAGAGGAGGACTGGGGTGGCCATTGATGTCCCCATGCCCCAACTACCACCTTCCCCCCTTTGACCCACCCTCACACCCCTTCTTCCCGCTCCCATATGTTCATCCCTGCCCCTTACCCGCCCCCACCTGTTATTTGGCCCTTCCTCCCCTTGTAAATAACTGTATATAGTTTTTCTTTACATCTTTTAAATATATGCATTTTGTTATGACAACTGTGGTGGTCTCTGATTTGCAGCAGGCTACAGGTGCTCAGCTGCAGTGGTGTGCATGGTGTCTGGGGTTGTGGACGCATGGGCGTGTGTGTGTGTGCGTGCAGAGGTGAACTGCCTACGGTGTGGGCAGGGGGATCAGTCACTGTCTGTGGTTTGTGTGTTGTACTCTGTGCACTGGATGCCTGTGTGCAATGGTCCATGGGGCCTGCACTGTGTGCATGGCACCCCTGTCAGACCGTCCATGGCCTGTGCAGCTGACACCCTTGCATGTCTGTGATATGCACGGTCTGCTGTCGTGTCAGTGGTGGCTGTCCATGCTGGATAACAACTGTACCCAGCACAATGCCAGGTTGCCTGCTATCACCAGTATGGTGCACGTCTGCCTCCGGTGGTACTGTGGCCTCCGCTGTTGTTGTCCCCACTCCATGCTGTTGCTTGTGTCTGTTGCAGGGGATGTTCTCCAGTGTCTGTCACTTGTGCTCCGGCAGCATGCTGGTGGCATACAGCTTCATGGTGCCTGCGCAAGGTGGCTGGCACACCTGTGCAATGTAGTGATGCTGGCCATGTGTACACGTCAGCTGTGGCTACACGCCAGTGGCTTGGTTGACCTGCTACTGTGTCCCTGTGTTGGTGTGCCCTTGGGTATGGGTGGGTGTTTGTCCATGCACTGTGTTGCATTCTGTGTGGTGCATGCCTCCATGCTACACTGTGTGTGTCTGTGCTGGCTGTTGTGGCCAGTGCTGGGACAGAATGTGTCCTTGGGAGGGTGTGCAGGGTGCTGTACCACTGGAGGTGGGGTCCGGGGCATGCCTTGTCGCATGTGGGGTACCTTGTGTGCTGACGCATGGTCGGTCTCTCAGCTGTACCTCGGGGGGGGATGTGCAGGACAGCACTGTGTATGCATCATTGCATCGCTGTCTGCTGCCGCCCACTGCAGGGTGCTCATGGTGGGGCTGCCTTGCATGGCTCCATGGTGCACAGGGTTGCATTGTCACAGTGGGGGTGGTGGCATGCATGGGGTGTCCTGCACTGTTGGGCACAACTCCTGGGCAGGGTGTATGGGGATCATGGTGCAGGGTGTGCTCTGCATTGGTGGGATTGTGTGGTATGGGGTGGTCGGCCCTCCTTGTGTGCCGGTCACAGCTTGCCAGGGGGTGTGCTGGGGTACCATGGCCCAGCTGTGGGTTGGTTGCTGGTATCCATGGACCAGTGGTTATTCCAGCTCTCCCCCGGTTGTGCAGTGCATGGGGTGTGGGGGATGATGTCTGTTCTGCTGTGTGCTCCTCTGCCCATTTGTGGCATGGGTGGTGGGCCCCTGCATCCCTGGTTGTACTGTTGCATTGCTGCCCTGCTGCAGGGGGCATCCCTGGTTGTGCTATGGCACATCAGATATGCTCAGCTTCACCTCCCTAGTTGTGCTATGGTGCAGGTGGTGCGATATTCAGTCGTCAGCCATAGGCACATCTTGGCCTGCACAGTTTTTGAATATCACGCTTCTTATGCATGGGTGCAGTGGACTTGTGCTTGCTCCTGCTGTTGCACACTTTTTGGGCACAGTTTGAATATCTGGGCCAAGTTATCCAAGTGTCAAAATTTAATGCTAGTAAAACACATGCCACAGGTTTGGAGTATGGTAGACAAAGAAGCAGATAATTTTAAAAGAGGCATTCATGCCAATCTCACTAAAGAAAAATTGACACATTTTATTATAAAAGATTATTATTTGATAAACACGAATACTTTAGAGTAACATCAATAGATACCAGGGGCCCCGTTTTCAAAAAAAGTTAGATAGAAACATAGAAACATAGACTTTGATGGCAGATAAGGACCACTTGGCCCACCCAGTCTGCCCATTTCCCTACCTACTGGATAAGCTGCAGATTCTAGTTAACCAACAGCCTATTTCCTGCAACCCCCCCACTATAATTGCCTTATGTCTGTCCCATGCATGTTTGAACTCCTCCACTGTTTTAGACCCAGGCAGCATTAAAGCTGCTATGCTGTTTCTGTGGCTTATGTCAAGTTTTCCTGCATATGAGCATCCCTTGTTGCGCTATGGCGCATCAGATATGCCCAGCTTCACATCCCTAGATCAGTTCAGATTACACCAAACTCCCACTTGCAGCAAACGCCAGGTGTGTCATGGACCCTGAACCATATTTTGGTATAACAGGGGTCCTGGCGTCAAAGATCTTCAGAGTTGCTGCAAGCCACACCTTGTGCAAACTAATGATGCACTAGAGTGGAATGACAGAGGCTTCCGCCATTCCCTGCCTGTTGCAGATCTGGCCCATTATGTACATTTTTGTATGCACTAAATATGCAGGAAAACTTTACATAAGCCACAGAAACAGCATAGCAGCTTTAATGCAGCCTGGGATGTGGGTAGATATGTGGGTGGTTATTTAGCCCAAAATAAAGACATTTGCCCAAAATGCCAGGGCACTGCACACTGGTCCACACTACACAGTGGTGGGAGTCCTGACCACCAGGCCACATGTGGAGCCCAGAAGCAGCCCTGCCATCTACCCTTGTGATCCCCCTCCCCTCACCCAGGGCACACCGCCGCCACCGTCTGCAGCCAATGATGGATGTAGGTACACAGCATTACCACATACTGTAGGTCCCAGCCACCCCATCACTACTAAGGCTGGCCAGCACAGGTGTAGCAGCACCTGCCGGACACTGCAGACAGCAGTAGGGAGGGTGCAGACATCCATGTGTCATGCCTGGCCACTGCCCCCCCCCCATGCAGCTGGCAGCAGGGTCCACGTGTGTGTGTGGCACCCTTAAGTTCAAGAACTAACAGATGACTTCTTTAAGTGCTAGGAGCAGTAGACCAGCTCATGGCTGGTCTACCCACAGACAGGACTTGCGTCAACAGCGGAGTTTTCAAAATCCTGATTTAGGGGATGCGGCAGCCCCGCTGTGGTGCAAGCCCCCTTCCAACATGGTGCACCACCACTTCAAGCGCCGGGGTGGTGCTGGGCTGGTTTGGAGCAAGGGGTCCCACTTTCAATGCAACCTGCATTCGAAAATAGGGATTGCTCCAACTTTCGATGCATGGTGCCATTTGTGTTAATTCTGTTTGACTCAGGCACCTTGCATCAATTTCAGGTCTTTGAAAGTTGTGCGCCAGGAGTTTAGAAAATGAAGCACTTATGACCGCAACTCTGTAATGACCCATTAACTTGTTCGACAATATTTCAAAAATCTTTACAAGGATTTTACTAGACAAGACGATAATCTGGGAGAAGGGAGGGAAACGCTTCCCAGAATCTCTGTCTGCTTTTTTCCTGAATTATTCAATAGCAGAACATTGTTATAGTTTATATTAAATAACTATGAAATATAAATTTAAAATCCAAAAACTTTTCTTATTTTTTGTCAGTTTCATGGTTCCATCAGTACAGTATCATGTCACATGTTGTGAAAGAAACTTAAAGAATATGATTTTGAAAAAAAAATAAATCATATTAATTTTAACCTGCAATATATAGACTGGACCATGGTCAGATCTGGAAATCAAGGAGAACAGGAACATTTTGCAACAATAGCACATGGCAAGGGTGCCTGCTTTTTCCTTTTTTTTTAGAGATGGTCCCTGGTGTTTTAAGTTCCCATTTTTCTGTTGCACCTGAAAACATTTTCAAGGCTGTTTACTAACACAAGAACGTTCTTAAATACATAAACAATTCTTAAATACACCTCAGAAAGGACATTAACCTGATGGAGAAGGTCCAGAGGAGGGCTACAAAGATTATAGCCAGTCAGCAGGGTAAGGCATATGAGGAGAGGTTGAGGGCATTGAACATGTACTCCCTGGAAGACAGGAGAAAGAGAGAGGGAACATGATTGGGACCTTCAAGTACTTGAAAGGGATAAATAAGGTTGATAAGGAGAGTCTCTTTAAGCTGAGTGGCAACCTTGACACGAGGGGGTACAGTCTTAAGCTGGAGGGTGGGAGGTTTAGGAGGGAGGTCAGGAAGCACTTCTTCACAGAAGGTGGTGGACACTTGGAATGCGCTGCCAGAAGAGGTAATCTCGTTGAAGACAGTGGGCAACTTTAAGAGAGGCTGGGACAGGCATAGGGGGAGGGGGAGGGTCATGGGTAGGGAGGATGGGAGGGGTGGGGAGGGATGGAGGGCAGGGACATTAGCTCAAGCTGTGGACCCTGCAATACGAGCAGACTTGATAGTCCAAATGGCCTTCTTCTGTTGGCTTCTTCATATGTTCGTATGAAACCATTATTAGAATAATGATTTATCCTATTATGTCATTGCTAGCCAAGAATATATACAGGGTGGGAGTGAGGAAATTAGCACACACCACAAATGCAGCTGTTGGCATCAGTCAAGGCTCCTTATGTACATGTCTTTGGGTACTCTGTGTCTTTTATATTAATGTCCATGTCATTCTGCATGTACTTTTGAATTGTCTGAATAGCTTTCTGGCAAGTTTTATTTTTCACTGGCATTTTTCAGTTATTTTTGTTGTGAGTTGACCAGCTCTGAAACTGCTACTTTGAAAGCAAATAGCAGCAAAAGTGGTGTCTCTGAATTTTGACTGTATCCCATATTTCGTATTTTTGAGATGTAAGCTGCATCTATATTCTGTTTTATAAGTTATTCCTTCTAACTTTTCCCTGTCTCCAGTGCGGGCCTGGAGACAAGCTGCGGTTCATCACGCCTTTCCCAGTTAACAACTTTTAAATACATAAATAAATGAAGTAGTGGAGCAGCCCTTATATTTCTTTCTTTTGCTAGATTCTCAACTATATTCTACATCTATCAAAAAGTGAAAATGGCATGGGACTGAAATGGGTTTATACATAAAAATATTCCCCCATTTTCAGGAATGTTAGTTCAGGCGGGTGCCATAGTATTGGGGAGTTACTCTTTATTTTTGCATTTGTGGTAAATATGAAGCAAACATCACGACACATGACACGTTCTTGTTTCACTTTTTCTTTCACACTCATGTTGACACCTTAAACGTTGACGTTATAAGTACATAAAACAATCTGACCCCTTATAGATTTTTTTTCCATAAAGAGGGATTGTCTCACCATGTAACTTAAAAACAAGCCTGGCACCCCATTTTAAATGTTTAGATGACTATCATGTACTGGGCAAAAGATTATTAATTAAGCAATAGGCATGACAGGGTGTGTGTTATGGTGTAATAACGTCACTCCTGGGGTGGGTTGAAGCACGAGGCAAGCCGAGTGCTTCTACCACCCCAGGATGTTAGTACACGACTACATCCTGGAGTGCCTTATTGCTATTATACAATGGCTCGCTGTTATACAAAATAAAAAAAAATAAAAAAATAAAAAAAAATGATTTTAAAGAATCCAAATGGTCATGATCCATAGCATCCAAAAGCAATAGAGTGATGTTATTGTGTAATAACATCACGTCTCAGGCACACATTGACCAATCAGAGTCCAGGAAATTTTCTTGCCATTGTATAATTTGATGTAAGAGTTGCTGAAACACCAGGCATTGTCCCTAAAGAGACATATTCATGCCCAGTGGCTGGCCATCATAGTCTGAAAGCACATGAATAGCTCTTTCAAATGAGGTATTGGACTTATCTGTAGCCAGAAACAGTCCAGAGATATCGATGACTGGGTCTGTTCAACATTAATACTACAACTGCAGACATTTGTAGAACATTGTGATGTCACTGAGGAACAAGCTGTGCCTAATTACATTGAGTCAAGCAGGGCTTGTGCCTCAATGACATCACAGAGTTCTACAAATGGCTATAATACAGAGATACTCTCGGCAGATAAAGGCCTATGGCCCACCCAGTCTGTCCATTTGCGCTCATAAGATCACTTTAAGTTTTTGTAGAAGTCTGTTGCCCCTTACCCCTGACCCCCAGGATTTCCTTATGTCTATCCCATGCATTCTTAAATCCCGTAATTGTTTCAGCCCCTACCACTTCCTCGGGCAGGGTGTTCCTTTTGTCCACCACCCTTTCTATGAAGAATCTCTTCCTCACGTTTCCTCTGAATCGTCCTCCCTCCAACTTCATCCCATGCCCTCTAGTCCTGTAACATCTTTTTCACTGGAAAATAGTGTTTTCCTGCACCCTGTTCCCTGATTGAGTCTGTCCAACAGTAATACTACAATGTAGTATTAATATTGAATAAACGCAATTTTTTTTTATCTCTGGACTGCTTCCAGCTACAGGTGAGCCCAATACCTTGTTCAAAAGAGCTTTTCATTGGCTTTCAAACTATGTCTACCACTGTACATGAATGTGTTCCTTTAAATTATGTTTATCATGGCCATATTCCATTGCAGTGATATACTGTGCTTCAGGCTGGACCCCCTCCCCATGTCCCCCCCCATGTCTAACCAGGTCCTGCTAGACCAACATTCTCCTACAGCTTTTCTTTCCTGACAAGGGCTGCAGGTGGGAGAGCCATCCTCTCCCCACAGCGTCTGTTTGTGTGGACAGGATCCAGTGATGGTCAGGGCTAGGACCCAACAGTCACACAGGGGGCTGGCTATCATGTAGACATTGTACAGGTTTTCCTTGTATTTTGCCCATTCGTCCCTCCTCCTCTTGGTGGGGGTGGAGCTTCTGAGGTGTAACCCCCCCGTTACACGGGGTTACTAGAACCCTAGTTGGATCTAGTGGCAGGCAGGGACAGGCAGCTAGTAAACTCCAGTTAAATGGATTTCACTATGTCTTGCTCTGTTTTCAGTCTCTGCTGACCTGGGGCTATGACATCATTTAGAATTCTGCAGCAGCATAAGCCACAATGGATTGTTGCAGTTGGGAGTTAGGTAGAACATTGGGGAATTTCAAAGTCAGTCTAGAGTTGATCCTTGAAGTCAGCAGTCTAGTTTTTGTTTGCAGTCTGAAGTGGGCACAAGAAAAGGAAGGATGTAGTTCCTTCAGTGCCTTGGAGGGAGGGGGTGCCCTGCAGGGGCAGGCCCCCCCCCCGCCCTCAGCTCTGACACAGAGCTACCTTAGGGTGTGTGCTTCCACCATAAGAGAGGCACACTGAACCAACTCCCAGGGGCAACCCCCTGGCCTGGGAAAAGGAAGAAGCTGCCTGATGAAGAGTGCTAGAGCACTACAGTTTTTGAGGAATAGAGATTCCTTCAGAGTTTTTGGACATCTGCAACAATGAGGGTGATGAAGCTCTGACAAAAAGCCAGTGTCATTCACCAAAACAGTGAGTAAATAAGTCTCTGGGGCTGTGGGTCAGTCAGGATGCCAAGTCCAGGGCTTATGGAGCAGTGAGAAGTAATGACTGTTGTATGTGGGGGGTCTTCAAGGGAAAGACAGTTTCTGCATTACAAAGCCATGTACAGTCTGCACTATAGTAGCCATGGAAGAGGATTATGGAACAGTGAGATGTAATGACTGTTGTATGTGGTGGGTCTTCAGAGAAAGACAGTTAATGCATTACAAAGCCATTTACAGTCTGCACTACAGTAGCCAATGATGTGTGTGTGTAAACAAAGGAATGGCCGGGTATGGGTCTGTGGAACAAAAGGTGGGAGACCCCCCCACCTGGCGTAACAGAGCTCACCTCTACGGATTCGCTTTGAGACACCAGTCACCTTTCTGTCAGATATTGGCCAGTGCCTGAAGAGGGTGCCCAGATGTTAGGATGGAGTAGAGGGTGGTAGTGTGCCACTAGTTAAAGAGTCCATGACATATGGAAGTTTAGGATCCAAGAATTAATTGTGTCTGTGTCATCACCTTATCTGCATTACAAGGAGTGTAGCCCTGTGGTGGTCTATCTATGCTTTTCATTCAGTGTTGTTGAATAAAGCCACACTTTAGAATCCCATCTCCTGGTATTGCAGGGATTTATTTAACTCTAAAAATTGATTAGCGTTTTGCTCATAAAAGTGCTAAATCTTTGTGAAAATGCATAGCTCTTGCCTCACTGTGTTTAACAAACACAACTCTTCTAGAAAATCTATATAAATACTTTCTGTACGGTTAGTATAGTCCCAAGAAAAAAACTGCTAATCAATTATTTAAAACCCTGTATTGGACATCATGTTATTGCTTCTAGTCTCTGGATTACTTTGGGTGCCCCTGTGCAGAGTAGCCAAACCTAATCACCATGCCAAGTGACACCTTTCTCCCCAAATTTCAGCTTATAAAAATGGAGGCACCGCGTCATAGGACCCAGGCCCTTCAACCTGTTCACTAGCCACACAGGCAGAGGTAGTAGCCCTCTCAGTTTAGGACTGACTGGGGGTTGCATCTTGGAGGCTACCGCTGGGATTTTGTTGAAATTTGGGAGAAGGAACGAGAAAGGTTGCTTGGGTGATGGCTAGCATTTTGGCTATCTGGCAGTGGGTAGCCCAAAAAATGTGAAGCAACGTTCAACTAATGTGCCGCTGTGTGCTGTTATTCATGTGCTGCTATTAAAATGTAGACATTGTACAGGTCTTCCTTGTATTTTGCCCATTCGTCCCTCCTCCCCTTGGTGGGGGTGGAGTTTCTGAGGCCTTAGCTACATGTACAATATCCTGTACAATATCCTGTAGAGGGAGTGCGCTACCTTGGTCCCACTACAGGGGTTGCTGCTGCACTGGTTATCCCGCTCCATCCCTCCTGACTGTGGTGCACCGTCCAGTGACAGTTGCTGGAGTCTGACTTGCCTCCTAGCATGCACCTGAGCTTATTCTCAAACTTGACCATTGGGACAGCCTTACACTTTTTATAACAATCCATCCAGCATAGGTGATTATCTGGCCACAGATGTGACTTGCTATGCAGATGACACAGTCTTGCCTTTACAATCTCTTTTAGAATTCAAGGAAAAGTGTCACAACTTGCTGGTGTTTGTAAACAGAATAGAGCGGTTATTATTATAGAAAAACTAATTTAATGGTTAGATGATCATAAACTTAAAATTAATGAATATGAAAATATATATTAATTTGAAATTACAAAAAATCTTAGATGGAACAAACACTTTGCAGAAATAAAAGAAAAACTGTTGAAAAAAGAAAAGGCTTTATATAGGTTTTACCATCTTTATGGGAGGAACTGCATACAAAGTCTGCCAAGGTCATTGAGGCTAAACTATCCTCACAAACGCTTTATGTGGCTGAGGTTTGGGAAATGGTAACTATAACAACCTTAGAGTCTACCATTACTACGTATTATAAATCTCTATTAAAATTGCTAATATCTATCCCAACACATTTAATTTTAGCTGAAGAATCAATACTTTTTTATTTTACAATTTTTGGCCAGGAGAGGCATAGAAACATAGAAACACAGACTTTGACGGCAGATAAGGACCGCTTGGCCCACCTAGTCTGCCCATGCTGAGGCTTGTTTCCAGGTGCATCCTGGGAGCACAAGGAAGTTAAGTGACTTGCTTATGGTCACACAGTATATGAGTGGTGGTTACAGGATTCAAACCCAGTTTTTCAGGTTCACAGCTTGTTGCCCTTAACCACTACACTATTCTGCATACTCTTGCCTTTCCAAGTGGGAGACACATTCTGAAGCAAGCGGTGTAAGCAGTCATGTGAACAGGCTGCACCATTTGCTCCAAGGCCCCATCCAGCCCTCCCATGGCAGCTAAACTGGAAATCGCCAGGCAACCATACTCATGGCCTCTCTTCAATGCAGCGTGTACTGGTACTGAGAGGGGCCATATAAACCCAGCTTTGGAGCTGAGCAGGAGGTTGGGGCAACACCATAACCAACATGTACAGACATGCAGTTCCCTCGGGTGGTTCAAAAAGGGACTTGAGGCTCTCCTGTTAGGGCTAAACCAATGCACTTGCTACCATTGAGAACTGGACCCTTTTCTGCTACCTCACTACTTCAATCTCTGTTTTCTGTAATCATGAATGTCACCTAAGTTGTTTACCTATGTTGTGTGCTGGAAACCGTTTAACTGTTGACCAGAAGTTATAACGTACACATGCAATGGACTGATGCACACCATGCTATGCCCACTGCGTAACTGTCTGTTGAAAACTGTGCGAACTTATGAAATGTCAAACTGTAATTATTGTGTAACTTTATGGACTGTTTTACCTGTAATAAACCCCAGATCGACCCTGAAAAAGGGACTGTCATGGTCTCAGCGGGCTTACCCGGTTACCAAAATTAAATAAATAAATAAAATTACAATAATTGCAGCTCATGTGCCAGAGGCTGTGTAAACAGGCCTTTAAATTTGACAATTATTTGTGTATTTTAAATAATCCAGAAAATTAAAGATTCATCTCTTACTTGCAGTTTGAAACAGTAAAAACAAGCACTTGAGCCATCAAATGGAAAGCTTCTTTTTCCTCATCAAACTGTTCTTGTAAATCAAAGAAATTAGAGGATATCAAACATTTCCTTTTAAAGGAGCAGAGCAACAAATAAGCTAGCTTCAACTACAATTAATACAACTATCAGCATATCTGTCAAGTCATTTCTCTAGGTCCCCTCCTATGCTGGGTACTATGAGCTTTTATTTCCTTGACCCTAACCCATACCATGTCTACAATGCTATTCCTAAGCAAAATGTGGTGGCCATCTTTTTTTTCATGAGAAAAAACTAAAATAAAACATTTATAAAATACTCGCATTTTGGTGGAAAATTTCACCCCCGCATAAAAGTGAAGGATGCCTGGAATCTTTTTTTTTTTTTTACTAGGAGTGGCACACTAAACTGAAGCTTGTTTACAGGTGCAACCTGGGAGCATAAGGACATACCTCTCGACTGCTATGAATTTCGCATAGCTCTATGATTTTCATACTCAAATGTACCCTTGCTCCACATAGGTTTACTGATGTTCCTCATAATGTTAGACCTATTTCTGGACACACAAACTATCAAATCACTGAACTAAGTTGATAGAAACATTCCTTATCACCAGCTATATGGGGCCCACTATCTGTAGACATATTATTGATTAAAATAAGAAAGTGCTACACATTCTGACCCTTTGCTATGATTTTTGAAGGCCAGTGCTATGATTTTTAATGCTGAGAGGTTGAGAGGTATGCATAAGGAAGTTAAGTGACTTGCTCAGGGTCACATAGTATGCAAGTGGGGGCTGTGGGATTCAAACCCACGTCTTCAGGATTGCAGCTCAGAGCCCTAAACCACTGTGATATACTGCCTCCTAGTGAAAAAGGTAGGATAAAATTTTTTGTCCAGTTTCATTGCACCACTGCTTCCCAAGCTTTCATTTAAACATGTCTATACATGTCGGCATAATATGTCAGTAAGATGGCCATGTAATATGAAACATTTAGGAAAATAGTTCTTGGCCCTATCAATAGGAAATTATCCCCTGTCACCAGATGAGATTACAATTATCACACTATTCCTATGAAACTTGTTAATTACACAAAGGCCATACCTCTTAGGGGCAAAAAGAATATTCTGTATTTGTAGACAGGCCAACTCTTTGTTGTATTTGCTGCCCTTCGTAACTGTTTATCTCTAAATATTCTGTATTGCTACCCATTTTTATAATACTTAAAAAAATGGCTTGTTGTTAAATGACTGGTTTTGAACTTCGCATGTTGTTGTCTTTTTCGTTACTGTTTTCTTGTAATGGCAGTTTAACTAATCAAACAAAATGTCTTACTGAATAAATAAAAATAAATATAATTATGTTTGGCCTTAACACTTCTCATTAAAGAAAAGAGACATACAGAGCTCCCAGATCAGTGTGACATTTTTTTCCTGTGGCTCCAAAGAGGCTGGAAACAGTATACTGTAGTGGTTAAGAGCACTGAGCTGCAAACCTGGAGAGCTAGGTTTGAATCCCACAGCCACCACTTGCATAATCTGTGGCCATGAGCAAGTCACTTAACTTCCCTGTGCTGCCAAGACACACTTGGCTGGAAACAAGCCTTTGCTTAGTATGTCTTTCCTGGCCCAAACTGTAAAAGTAGAAGTAAATATTCAGCATATTTTACATAGATAACATTATTTCATACGGAACCTGGATTGGTCTGGCTTGCTGCGAAAGAAATGTAGATCTATGAGAGCAATATCCAGTGATAGTGTAGAGAGTTGGACCACCCAGGTTGCATAACGCAAAAGCTACTGGAATCGCACGCCGCTTTCCACTGTAAACGTAAGCTTAGCGTAACACTTACGTAACGAGACACGCGTGTCAACTGACCCAGCTATCAGGAGTCTGTGACCACCTCCCCCACGCCCCCCTTCTCCTTCACATCACACAACCACCACAAATAAAAAAACTATTATGAAAAAGTGTGAAAAAACAAACAGAATAGCAGACTTAATCAATGTACTTAACCTTTCATCAGGGGGCTGTGTCCCCCGCAACCCCCCTCTAATTCGGACTATTTCTGATAAATCATGGACATAATAAATGCGTAAAATTGCACGTAGCTACGCAACATGACGTTTGCTTATTGTCAGTTACGCATTAAGCGCAGCTCCACCACTGGTCCGACACACTACACTATCACCCAATATCCTAGCAGAATGCTTCATTTGAGACATTATTGAAGCTATGGGCCCCCTGAATGGCCAATTCATGATTCAGTCTGCAGGATCGATACAGAATTTGAAAGTTGATTGTAAGCTCAGTGGCAGAGCAAAGACACTGCTTGGTGGCTATCTGACTGCAGTTTCATGTGACCACAAATGACCTATATACAACTGTTTCAGTTATCCCACTGCTGACCTATTAGCTTCTGTAAAATACTTTTGTTGAGTCTGTTTCAAAGCCAGCTGGTACGGGGAAGCTTGCCTTCCGAACTTTGTAACATGCACCACTAAACCTGACTTCTTCCCCCAGCTCAAGCCAATGGCATTTATTCTTTATGTCCTTTAAATTAGCAAAAAGCCAAGAAAGGAGGACCAAGCTGAAGCTATGATGCTACCGCTTTATGGTCACAGTGGAGCCCAATAAGATATAACAAGTATTTTAGCAACTCACCAGTAATGAATCTCACAGAAACAAATGCAGCCAGTCGTTGGATTAAATTCATATACTGTAACTCTTTGCAGACTGCTGTCCTCAGCACTTGTTCACTACACGGAGAACACTGCATCACATAAGAAGCATTAGAAAGGAAATGAAATGAGAATGTTCTTTCTTGGCACATACGGGAAGTCTAATTTTAGACAATCAGAGAATGTAATTAAGCAGTGCACTTCTATTTGTGATTTTGCAATATTTTTTTTCAATTGTTTAACCAGGTGAGACACACTAAGCTGAAAGCTCGTTTACAGGTGTGATCTGGGAGCACAGGGAAGTTAAGTGACTTGCTCAGGGTCACGCAGTATGCAAGTGGGGGCTGTGGGATTCAAACCCAGGTTTCCAGACTTGCAGCTCAGAGCCTTAAACCACTGCGCTATGCTGCCTATATTAAGCAGTTATAGATGTTATTGACTTAAAACCCAATAAAATGTTCATTACTGAAAAATGAGCAACAAACACACACACATATATATATATATATATATATATATATATATATATATATATATATAAGTATATATATTCCAATCAGTGACACATTTCCTTGTTTATTGGTGCAGTTTAGATTAATCTGTGTATACTGCAGGTACAAAACAACTGTTCAAATATGAAACAAGTCAAGTATGTCAGTAAGTAATGGCAAAAGGGAATGTTTGTGAAAGGGGGAAGTCCTCTCAGCCCATTTTCTGTACACGTGTGTAGTTTGTAGGCATGGACCATGCTTCTCTTGCTTGCATCCCACTGATTGCATCCTTATTTAAATATAAATGAGGTTGCTTCACTCTGTTTTACCCTGGTGTGAAAATCCATTTGTCTCCATTCCAAAGATCATGACCCCACTCGTGCACAGCCAGACTCCCTCCAGGTGAAGTCAGTTACCTGAATCTCCTCCTAGGGTGCAGAGCAGTTTGCCATCAGGATGGTGTGGAGTTGCTTGATCTCCTTGTGACTGCCGCTGCCACCCTTCCCCCTTCCACTCCTCACCACTCTCCATCTCCTGGGCCAGTGAGCCTCTGGGAGAGTGGGGATGTGGGCTGTAGGCTCCAGCTGAGCCAGTGCCACAGGAGAGACACCTCTTCTCTTGCTACTATCAGCTGAGCATGGAGCTCTGCAAAAGTCCTGCAGAAGATGCAGTTACTCCTTCTCCAGAGTGTGATCCTTGAGAAGAATGTCCTACAGTCCCTGCAACTGACTTGCTCCATGTTAGACCTCATCCCTATACTGACCCTTACAATAATCCTTAGACTCCTAATAGAAATGTTCTAGCTGCCTCTGTCAGCTGTCTCCTTGTTCTTTTTTTACTTATTATTTTTCTGCGCCTACTGTCCCCTAACCTTCACTCATTCAGGCCACCAAGGAGTGACGCCCTAACGACCCTACCAACCCTCAGAGTCTGCCCCTAGAGTGCCACACTCACTACCATCGGGGCCTTGATGGCCTGGATTACCCCCTGGGTGAGGAGATATCCCCCTTACCTCCCTCTTCTTCCCCTGAGATGAGCTGCACAGCGGGGTCTGCCCAGTTCGGTCGGCGGGTGGTGAGACTGGCTCTGCAAGATGTCATCTAGGTGGCTGGAGGGATGATTTTCCTCTGAGTTCTATGGATCCCCAATGTTGGCGTGCAATAAGGAGCAAGGCTGCCAGCTTGCACAGAGACGCACGTCGATGCCAGTCCTCTGCCAGTGTCTGCCCTTACGTCAGGGCGTCCCTCAGCTGCACCGACAACCCTGAGTTTCCCCAACAGGTGGTGGTATAGCAGCGGAAAGCGCAATCCCCCCACCCCAGAGAAGGAGAGCAGCCATTGGGCACTCGATCCTTCTCCCTCCCGGCCGACCCCCGTCGACCCGAGTCCGCTCCCAAAACCGGCTCACCGGTGTGGTATGAGGTGTGGCGTCCAGCGCCTCAACCCTCAGCACCACCGGGCTTGCCAGCTGTCTCCTTATTCTGATAGCAAGAGCTACTCTTTACCCTCTAGATGTTAACTGTCTGTATCTACCTACCCTGAAGATAACTGTTTCAGTATATCATATCTTTAACTTTGGCCTGGTGTTCCTCCTACAGAGTCTTCTGCAGACTGACTATCTGCAGCCACATTAAGATAGATGTTGCCTTCCTGCTCTGTGCCTCTCACACAGTGGGACATGGACCAGATGGGATAGGCTAATAGCAAGCGCTAACTAAAGGGAAGTCTAAATTCAGACAACTGCTTCACTTCTAACTGAACCACACCCTGCCTGATAAATAGCTATCCCCTCTCCCTGCTAATGGCAGGGATGATTTTTCAGCTGCTTTCCCTCAACTCAAGGCTCGTTCACACGACCAAATGTGAGCCATTGTCAGTGGCTCACAGCGGCCAGATCGGTGCCTCTGCCCACATGTGAAACTTACCATTTTGACGATTTTCCATTGCATGGTGTTGTCACCACTTTTTATTTATTTATTTATTTTTCATTTAGGAACTGTTTCACCAGGAAAGAGCTCATTTCCAGAAGCGTCCCGGGTTGGGGGTGGGGAGGAGGTTACAAGAGTTGAGAGAACAAGCAAACACATAGCAATAATACAGCAATACAAGTACAATTACTAAAAAAAAAAACAGTGTAATACAATTACAGAGCAATACAAGTACAGTTACTAAAAACAAAACAGTGCAGTACAATTACAGAACAGAAATAACCCAGACCAACCGGCCAGGGTAAACAATTCATATTCGGATATAACATACATTGCAACAACCCAAGAGCAGGTGATCCAGTAGGGTAAAGGTTACAGGATGGATAACACATCTGAAGTGCTAGAAGTAGTAGGCTGAGCACAAGATTCAAATTGCTATTGTATACCCAAGGGAGGGCAGTTATAAGACAAGTGGGGAAGTGGATGGGCAAGGGGTAGAGGGTGGGGGATAGAAGAGGGAGAGAGAGGGACAACCAAGATCTATACCCTTTTAGGATGCTGAGAACCCTGCAGGGAGACAGGACCAGGTAGAAAGTGAGGGAGAGAGAGGCGGGGTAAAGAAGAGAGGAGGCGGAGAACAGGAGGAGGAAGGGGATAAGGAAGTAGGGAGGGGCAATGGATTTGAAAGTGAGGGGAAGGGAGAGGGGAGAAGAGAGAGAGCCAATCTATACCCCTTCAGGATGCAGAGAACCCTGCAAGGGGGTCAGGATTAGAAAGTGGGGGGAAAAGAAGAGGGGTAGAAGACAGAGAGACAGCCAAGATATATACCCCTTCAGGATGACAGAGAACCCTGCAAGGGGACAAGACCAGGCAGAAAAGGAGGAGAGAAAAGGGGGGCAGGGAGGAGGAGTGGAGCGGGATAAGAAATAGGGGGTCTGGAGAAAATAGGGGTAAATCAGGAATGGAAAAAGGGAGGGCATCATCGGAGGAACAGGAGGGTAGTGGAGGGGAAGGACAGCAGTAGAGTGTCAAAATAGCACAGTAGGTTGTGGACAGTAGTAGAGTGTTGAAATGGCACAGTAAGTTGTGGTAGGGGTGGGAGGAGGGAGTATAATAGGTGGTAGCATGCGAGGTAGTAATCAGAGGAAGGGTTCAGTTAGGAGACAGGAGGTAAGTCAGGGATAGAGGAGTAGGAGATAGTGCAGAAGGGTGGGGAGGGTTGTGAAGGGGGGCTAGGAACAAGTACAATTAGGAGAATAGAAGTAAGTAGAGCTAAAGAATAATGTGCCAGGGTGGAGAGGGGGAGGGTTGAAGAGGGGCTAAAAACAAATGCAGTTAGGGGAATAGAAATTGTGAAGGGCTAAGGAGATTGAAGATGGGGAAGAGGAAAGTCTGATAGAAGGTGGCAGTGACTTCCAAAGCTTTGGGAAGTGGTAGGAGAAAGCTTCCTGGCCTCAGGAGGTAAAGCGATGAGAAATAGCTAGAGTGTGTGTATCAGTGAATCTGACAGGGCGGGAGGAGGGAGGTGGAGCAGAGAGTAAGGAGGAGAGGAGAGGTAAGACAGGAGAGTCCCAAACCAGAATTTAGAAGTGAACTTGGCGCAGTGAGAAAGATGCTTGCACTCAAGGGAGGGGAAAGCTAGAGAATGATACAAGGTACAGTGATGTGTGCAGGAGGGGGAGTCAAGAGCAAAGTGACAGAAAGCAGTGAAGAGAGTATACAACCTGGTAAGGGAAGCCTTAGGAGCAGCACAGTAGACTATGTTGCAATAGTCAAAAATAGGGAGTATCGTTTTCTGAACAAGATCACGCCTAACGGGTAGTGGTAAGGAACCACGGTTCCAGTAAAGGGCGCCAAGCTTGGGGCGCAGTTTTTTCAGGATGGCATCAATATGTACAGAAAAGTTAAGGTTTTAGTCAAGCCAGACACCCAGGTATTTAAAAGAGGTGGTGTTCTCTAGTGTTGTCCCGTCAAGGGTGTGAAAGGAGGGAAGTGAGGGCAGCCTAGAGAGTCTCTGCCTAGTGCCAAAGGTCATGGAAACTCTCTTCTTGGCATTGAGGAAGAGTTGATGCAAGCTTAGCCAGCGTGAACATTACTGAAGTCAAGCTGTAGTCTGGAAGTCACATCGGAGGGAGATTGGCCAGAGGTAAACAAGACCATGTCGTCAGCATACATATGGATAGAGGATGAGGAGCATACTGGCGGTAGGTCATTTAGAAAAACTGAGAATAAGAGTGGGCCAAGTATGCAGCCTTGAGGCACACCAGTAGAGATGGGCAGTGGAGGGGACGTAGAGTCAGCTACTTTAAGAGATTGAGTTCTACCTAGCAGGTAGGTTCTGAATCAGTTGCAGGCAGACAGTGACAAGCCAGCTGATGAGAAAGTTTTGAGGAGGAGGGAGTGGGAGACTGTGTCAAAAGCCTTGGCAAGGTCGACAAAGATAGCAGAAGTGATGCGACCTTGATCCATGGCTGAATGGATAGAGTCAGAGAGTCTAAGTAGGGAAGTGGTTGTGGAGTGAGTCTTCTGAAAACCAGATTGGAAGGGAGTGAAGAAGGAAGAGTTATCAAGAAAGGAGGAGAGTTGGGAGAGAACAAGGTGTTCCTGAAGTTTGGCCAGGGTTGGTAGAAGCGAGATGGGGAAGTAATTCCCAGGACATGAGAGATCACCTCCTTTAGGTAGGGGGAGAACTGTAGCACATTTCCAGGCTTCAGGGATAGTCACAGTATGGAAAGACAGGTTGAGGAGATCAGAGAGAGGGAGCGAAATAGCAGGAGCAAAGAGGTACAGCAGCTTAGGGTCAAGGCCGTCGGGGAAGCTGCCCTTAGTTGGGTTGATAGATAGTAGTGCCTTTAAGGTGTTATTGGGAGAGATGGGTGAAAAGGCAAAACTCTCTGCTAATTGGTGGTGTTGGGAGGAATCAGGAGGGAGGGAGGAGGTAGTAGGATGGGGTGGGAGGGAGGAGGTAATAGGATGGGGTGGGAGGGAGGCTAACATGGTGGAGGCTCAGGAAGTAAAGTAGGAATTGAATTCCGCCACTATTGTAGGATGGTCAGCAATGAGTTGGTTGTTTATTTTGAGCAGCGAGAATGGGGGGTTAGTTTGCAGAGAGAAAAGTGAGTGAACTACTTTCCAAAACTTTGATGTGTTGTTTATGTTAGTATTAAAGGTGGACTGGAATTATTCTACTTTGGCCAGGCAGATGGCTTTGGTACAGACATTTCGAAGTGTCCGGTAGACAGTGTAGCATGAAGGAGTTTGGAGGATTAGTGGGTTTTCCATGCTTTGTCACGTGTATGTTGACAGGCCAGGAGTTCAGGGGAGGTGACTACCACACACTCTAACTTGCTTCAGGGGAGCATGTTTGTTCCAGACGTTGATGAAATTTTCTTTGAAATATGCCAGGGAGTGATCAGTAGTTTTGGCTGAGGATATAGGGGCCCAGTCAGTGTGAGTTAAGTCATAGAAACATAGAAACATAGAATTTGTCGGCAGATAAGGACCGCTTGGCCCACCCAGTCTGCCCATTTCCCTACCTACTGGATAAGCTGCAGATCCTAGTTAACCAGCAGCCTACTTCTTCCTACCCCCACCCCCCAGAATTGCCTTATGACTATCCCATGCATGCTTGAATTCCACCACTGATTTTGACTCCACAACCTCCTCCGAAGGCCATTCCATGCATCCACAACCCTCTCCGTGAAAAATACTTCCTTAAATTACCTCTGAGCTGCCCCCTCTATCTTCAAATTGTGCCCTCTTGTTCTTGCACACCTCTTTTTGAAAGATGCTACCTCTTGGACTTTGTTGATTCCTTGAGGTGCCAGAAGTTTCTATCATGTCCCCCTCTCCCTCCTTTCCTCGAGGCTATACATATTAGCTCCTTAAGTCTCTCTTCATATGTCCTCTGGTGCAGACCCTGCACCATTTGTAGCCCTCCTCTGGACAGCTTCCATCCTGTCTATGTCTTTGCGAGATTGGGTCTCCAGAACTGCACACAGTACTCCAGATGGGGTCTCACCAGCTGTCTGTACAGAGGGATAATAACTTCCTGTTTTCCACTGGTGATGCCTCTCCCTATGCATCCCAGTATCCCCCCAGCCCTCCTTGCTGCCCTCTCACATTGCTTGCCCACCTTTAGGTCATCTGATATGACTACCCCCAGGTCCCTTTCCATTTTTTGTTGTTAGTATCTCACCCCCCATTGTGTACTCTTCCCCTGGGTTTTTGTTTCCCAGGTGCATTACCTTGCACTTCTTAGCATTGAATCTAAGCTGCCATACATTTGACCATTCCTCTAACCTTGCCAAGTCCCTTCTCATCATTTCCACCCCACCCTGTGCATCAACTCTGTTGCAGATCTTAGTGTCATCTGCAAAGAGACATACTTTTCCTTCCAGTCCTTCTGCAATGTCACCTATAAAGACATTGAAGAGGACTGGTCCTAATACTGAACCCTGCGGTACCCCGCTAGTAACCCTCCTTTCTTCTGAGTGGACTCCATTTACTATTACTCTCTGTGTCCTATTCTCCAGCCAATTCTTTACCCAGGCTGTCATCTTGGGACCCACTCCCAGGCTGGCTAACTTATATATTAATCTTTTGTGTGGGACTGTGTCAAATGCCTTGCTAAAGTCTAGGTAGGCCATGTCTACAGCCCTCCTGATCTACTACTTTGGTCACCCAGTCAAAGAAATCCTATCAGATTCGTCTGGCATGACCTTCCGCTGTGAATCCATGCTGCCTAGGGTCCTGTACTTGCCTTCTGGCCTCTGATCACATGACAATTCTTTCCTTTAGAAGTGATTCCATCATTTTCCCTATCACTGAGGTTAAACTAACAGGTCTATAGTTTCCTGCTTCTGCCTTGCTCCCACTTTTGTGAAGGGGAATCACATCTGCCCTCCTCCAGTCCTCGGGTACCACCCCATCCTCCCATGATTTGTTAAAGAGGGTAGTCAGTGGTGTCCTAGTTCTACCCTTAGTTCTTTTAGAATTCTGGGATGAATCCATCAGGCCCCATTGCTTTGTCCACCTTCAGTTTTAAGAGTTCTTTCAGAACCCTTTCTTCTGTAAATGGGCTGGTATCAACTTCTGTATCCAGTGTTACTACTGTTTGTTTTATGTACCTCCCCTCTTCCTTTGTAAATACTGAGCAAAAATATTTGTTTAGTATCTCTGCCTTTTCACATTCTCCCTTTGCCCACCCTCCTCCCCTTTATTAAGCCTCACTATCCCTCCTTGGTCTTCCTTTGCTCCTGATGTACCTATAAAAGGTTTTATTCCCTTCTTAACTGGGTTGGCTATCTTTTCCTCAGTTTGGGCCTTTGCTGTTCTGACTGCCTTCCCAGCCTCCTTTTGCTTTAACTGATACAGTTCTCTGTCCTGCTCCTGCTGTGGATTCCTTGTACTTCCTGAATGCTTTCTTTTTCTCTTGAACCTTCACTGCCACTTCCTTTGAGAACCATAGTGGTTTCTTACATCGTCTTGTTTTGTTTATTTGCTTCACAAAGGCTCGTTACCTCTGTGATGGCAGTTTTATTATTCCCCATTGTTCTTCCACCCCCTTCCCTCCATTTGCTAGTGCATTCCTTAGCCACTCACCCATTTTGGCAAAGTCAGCCCTCCTAAAGTCCAGTACTTTTGTCTTTGTATGGCTTGAGTCTATTGCTGTGTTTATTGTGAACCATACTGTTCGATGGTCGCTAGTTCCCAGATGGCTACCCACTTCTACATCTGTGATCCTCTCTCCATCTCCATTTGAGAGATGTAGAGGGGCAAGGTCTAATGTTTTGTAAGAGCGGCTCAGTAGTAGTTTGTGGGGTGCCTTAGGTCTGTGTACTTTCCTAACTATGTAGATCATATGATGATCGCTAAGAGCATCTGGCAGTAGGCTCTACTAGATTACCCTGTGAGGATGGGGGGTAAGGGCCCAGTCTATGAGAGAGTAGTTATGGGATTTGTGGTTTAGGCGAGTAGGTCCTGTGATTAATTGAGACATGTTAAGGGCAGCTATGTCAGTACAGGTCTTATCTAGGGCGGGTGATAACCAGTTCAGGTTTAGATCCCCTAACCTAACTACGATCCCTCTTTCCCTGGGTTTGCAGAGCAGTGTTAGTGGTTTCCTGTGCCATCTGAACATCCAAACTACATGCACCACCACAATTCCCCACCACCCAACACTAACCAGAACAACATTCGAATCACCTAAAAGGAAAAGGGTAGCAGCAACACCGATGCCGTGTGAATGCACCTCTCTAGCGCTTCATTAGAATTTTTCGGAACAATTGTGGCTGTGGCAAGGTGCATTGTGAACGAGCTCTCAAACCAGCACATTGCTAAGTACTGCGTTTTTATACCCTGACTGAAAGTCTCAATTTACCTTGCAGATCCTACATTTCTAATATAGTATTTATTTAGCCGCTAGTTAGAAATGTTCTAGCAGAACTATTCTAGTTGCCTCAGTCAGCTGCCTCCTTGCTCTCTAGCATAGCTAACTATCAGAACTTTTTATAGCTCAGGGATTTATTTAACTCTAAAAATTGATTAGCGTTTTGCTCATAAAAGTGCTAAATCTTTGTAAAAATGCATAGCTCTTGCCTCACTGTGTTTAACAAACACAGCACTTCTAGAAAATATATATAAATACTTTCTGTACAGTTAGTATAGTCCCAAGAAAAAAACTGCTAATCAATTATTTAAAACCCTGTTTAAGCTTATTAGAACCTTTTTGAATGTCAGAACCTTTTGTGGTTGTCCTATCCCAACCACCAAGTAGAGGATAGGGAAGAAGAACAACTACCACAAGAAATAAGGAAGATAGAGCCAGAGACTTTACAAAGAAATTAGCTTTAGCCTCACATTTTGTTTCCCCAGATAGCTTTTTCCCTGCTGGTAGACACAGGTGGCTGTCTCAGTCTTGTCCCTGCCCCCCTGCATGGTACTTGTCTCCATGGTCCCCCCAGCCCTAGATCCCCCACAGATTGCCCACAATGGTGGGGCTGGGATGCAGAGGGCTGTCCTTTTCCCACCAGTGACTCTCATCCAGATTTGTGGACCGGGTGAATCGGCAACGGTATGGGACTAGGGCAGGTGAGCAAGGCTTCATATAGCCTACAACAACCATTTTTCCATTTTCTCCAGCAGTCCCCTGCGGTGGTGGCACATAAGCATGTGCACATGGAGGCATACACATGCTACAGAACCGCGGCCCCTCCCTTTGTGCTGCTCGAGCTGCTGGCGCTGTGTCTGAGCCTTCACCTGGGGGCAGCCAAAGGCCGAGTCGGCAAGCCTCCTCACCCCAAGAGAGGAGAGCTTCCATCGGACACTCAATCCTCTCCCCCGGCTCATCCCCAGTGAACTGAGCTTATTCCCGAACCCGGGTCACAGTTGCAGTGAGAGGTAAGGCGCACGGCACCTCAGCCCTATACTCCGCAAGGCCAGTCATTTTTTTATTTTTATTCACAGACATTTATTCTCCCTCTTTTTGTTTCACATTTCTTTGAAAATGTATGAAAGTTGCATCTCTGTGGCCAGCTCGGTAATGCAGTGGTAGTGCTACCATGGACTATGCCGGCAACCCGGGTTTGGGAGTGGACTCAGACACTTGGGGGCTGGGCAGCAGAAGGAGAATCAAGCATGTGAACTCTCAGCTTATCCAGTATGTCCACCCGCACTCCCGCTGGCCAGAGGTTCCACTTAATTCCTTCCCTGGTAGTTCTTATGGATAGACTGGGAGGACAGCTCTCCTCCTCCTTCTTCAGGGTGGGGGTGGAGGCAGAGCACACTTTGCTACATGGAAGCCAGTTAACTGAGGCTGAGTGCTAGTGTTCTAAGGTGCCAAGCTGGGGATACTGCAGGGTTCTAGCATAGCCATGCATGTGTACACAGAAGCGTGCATTATTGTATGCCAGCTCCTTGGGGGAGACAACTGATGAAGAAACATAGAAACATAGAATTTGATGGCAGATAAGGACTGCTTGGCCCACCTAGTCTGCCCATTTCCCTACCTAATGGATAAGCTGCAGATCCTAGTTAACCAGCAGCCTACTTCTTCCTACCCCACCCCCTAGAATTGCCTTATGACTGTCCCATGCATGCTTGAATTCCACTACTGTTTTTGACTCCACAACCTCCTCCGGAAGGCCATTCCATGCATCCACAACCCTCTCTGTGAAAAATACTTCCTTACATTACCTCTGAGCCACCCCTCTATCTTCAAATTGTACTTGCCTGTTCTTGCACCTCTTTTTTGAAAGATGCTACCCTCTTGGACTTTGTTGATTACCTTGGGGTACTTGAAAGTTTCTATCATGTCCCCTCTCCCTCCTTTCCTTGAGGCTATACATATTAAGCTCCTTAAGTCTCTTCATATGTCTTCCGGTGCAGACCCTACACCATTTTAGTTGCCCTCCTCTGGACAGCTTCCATCTTGTCTATGTCTTTGGAGATTAGGTCTCCAGAACTGCACGCAGTACTCAGATGGGGTCTCACCAGCTGCCTGTACAGAGGATAATAACTCCTGTTTTCTACTGGTGATGCCTCTCCCTATGCATCCCAGTATCCCCCAACCCTCCTTGCTGCCCTCTCACATTGATTGCCCACCTTTAGGTCATCTGATATGACTACCCCAGATCCTTTTCCATTTTGTTGTTGTTAGTATCTCACCCCCATTGTGTACTCTTCCCTGGGTTTTGTTTCCCAGGTGCATTACCTTGCACTTCTTAGCATTGAATCTAAGCTGCCATACATTTGACCATTCCTCTAACCTTGCCAAGTCCCTTGCATCCTTTCCACCCCATCTTGTGCATCAACTCTGTTGCAGATCTTTGTGTCATCTGCAAAGAGACATACTCTTTTCCTTCCAGTCCCTCTGCAATGTTTCTTATAAAGACATTGAAGAGGACCAGTCCTAATACTGAACCCTGCGGTACCCCACTAGTAACCCCCCTTTTTTCAGAGTGGATTCCATTTACTATTACTCTCTGTGTCCTATTCTTCAGCCAATTCTTTACCCAGGCTGTCATCTTGGGACCCACTCCCAGGCTGGCTAACTTGTATATTAATCTTTTGTGTGGGACTGTGTCAAATGCCTTGCTAAAGTCTAGGTAGGCCATGTCCACAGCCCTCCTGATCTACTACTTTGGTCACCCAGTCAAAGAAATCTTTCAGATTCGTCTGGCATGACCTTCCCGCTGTGAATCCATGCTGCCTTGGGTCCTGTGCCCCTCTGGTCTCTAGATATCGACAGTTCTTTCCTTCAAGTGATTCCATCATTTCCTTATCACTGAGGTTAAACTAACGGTCTGTAGTTTCCTGTTTCTGCCTTGCTCCCACTTTTGTGAAGGGAATCACATCTGCCCTCCTCCAGTCCTCCGGTACCACCCCATCCTCCCATGATTTGTTAAAGAGGGTAGTCAGTGGTGTCTCTAGTTCTACCCTTAGTTCTTTTAGAATTCTGGGATGAATCCATCAGGCCCCATTGCTTTGTCCACCTTCAGTTTTAGAGTTCTTTCAGAACCTTTTCTTCTGTAAATGGGCTGGTATCAACTTCTGTATCCAGAGTGTTTCTATTGTTTGTTTTAGGTCCTCCCTTCTTCATTTGTAAATACTGAGCAAAAATATTTGTTTAGTATCTCTGCCTTTTCACAGTCACCCTCTGCCCATCCCCCCCTTTATTAAGCCTCACTATCCCTCCCTTGGTCTTCCTTCATTCCCTGATGTACCTATAAAAGGTTTTATCCTCCCTTCTTAACTGAGTTGGCTAACATTTCCTCGGTTTGGGCCTTTGCTGTTCTGATTGCTTTCCCAGCTTCCTTTTGCTTTAACTGATACAGTTCTCTATCCTGCTCCTTCTGTGGTTCCTTGTACTTCCTGAATGCTTTCTTTTTCTCTTGAACCTTCTCTGCCACTTCCTTTGAGAACTATAGTGGTTTCTTACATAGTTTTGTTTTGTTTATTTGCTTCACACAAGGCTTGTTACCTCTGTGATGGCACTTTTATTATTCCCCATTGTTCTTCCACCCTCCTTCCTGCCCATTTGCTAGTGCATTCCTTAGGCGCTCACCCATTTTGGCAAAGTCAGCCCTCCTAAAGTCCAGTACTTTTGCCTTTGTATGGCTTGACTCTATTGCTGTGTTTATTGTGAATCATACTGTTCAATGGTCGCTAGTTCCCAGATGGCTACCCACTTCTACATCTGTGATCCTCTCTCCAACTCCATTTGAGAGAACCAGATCTAAGATTGCTCCCTCTCAAGTGGGTTCCAATACTAGTTGTCTACGGCATGCCCCCTGTAGGGCATCTAGAATAACCCCACTCTTGGAAGTGGCTGCTGCAACTGCACTCCAGTTAACATCTGGCATATTCAGATCACCCATCAGCAATATCTCCCCTTTTTCTGCCATTCTAAGTATATTTCCTATCACTTGCTTGTCCATTTCCTCCTCCTGAGAGGGGGGTCTGTATACAACCCCTGTGCAGATTGTGTTGCCATTGCCTGTCTCCAAATTGATCCACAGTGCTTCTTCTCCTCCCTGTTTACCCTTTTGTTCTGTTGCTTTGATTCCTTCCCTTATGTAAAGAGCTACTCCTCCTCCTCCTCCTCTTTACCCTCCCTGTCCCTCCTGTAGATAGTGTATCCTGGTGTGTTTATGTCCCAGTCATGGTTTTGTGTGTACCATGTTTCTGTGACTGACACAATATCCAGATGTTCCTCCTCCATCAAGGCCACTAATTCAGGAAGCTTGTTACCCAGACTACGGGCATTGGTACTCATTGCTCTCCATTTTTTGATGGGATTACCTTCTGTTGCAGCATCCCCCACTGACCTTTCTACCTCGGTCTTTTTCTCATTTAGTACCCTGTTTTGTAGGGAGAGGCTGGGATTTTCCTGTTGCTTATCAGTGCCTCTCCCCTTGACTAGTTTAAAAGCTTACCAATGAAGCATTTAAACCGTTGCTCAAAATACTTGTTCCCTTCCTGGACAGATGCAGACCATCCTGCCAGTATAGGCTGGTGTCCCTCAGGTGGAACCCCAGTCCCCAATGAAGCCAAAACCCTGTGCTCCACACCATTTTTCAACCATTCATTAAACTGCATGGTGCAAAGTACCTTGCCTCACTCATGCCATTGACAGGCAGCACCTCTGAGAAGGATACTGTGTGTGTTACTTGTCTTAGACCCCTCCCCAACTCTACAAAGTCCTTCTGCACTGCTCTAATCTCATGATGAGCCAAGTCATTTGTCCCTAGGTGGACAATGACATCCAGCTCAGACTCCCGTGCAGCTGTTCTCGTGATCCTAAAGATGCGCTTCCTGTCCCTCCAAGCCATGGCACCAGGCAGGCACCTTACTTCAGTTTTCCCTGCTCCCCCAGTTCTATCCCCCTAATAATTGAGTCCCCATGCAGGCAGGAGCGTACAGCAAGGAGCCAACCAGGGACACACAAAAGATGCTGCACTCAAGGTATTGCTTGCAAATGAAGAAAACAGGCAAGGGAGCACAGTGGTGACTGACGAACAGTAAATGTACTGCTCTTCACTTACATAATGAAACAGGAGCAAAAAATCCCAGCGCTTTGTGTCTAAGGTATGATTTTTCATCAGGGGGCTGGCAACCCACCAGCTCTACACTATTGACTGAGGCGCCCATCCAAGAAGTGGTGGGGTAAGTCCCAGAGAATGTAGGTGTTTGGTCTTTAGGGGGGCAGTAGAAAGGAGCATGCCAGGGTGCACTAGGAGACAAAATGCATATGGAAATAAAAATGGGATCGTTGCCCTATGAGCTCATCTGCTTCTGATGTTTATCATCTAACTGAAGTCACAATGTTGGGTTTGTGACATCACAAGCATCCCCACAGCAAGACATTGTGACATCATAAGCAGGGGGTGATGGCTTTCATCTAAAAATACCGTAAGTGTCAAGAGCTGATGAACTCCAAGGGACAAAGATCCCATTTTCACGCAAACACCTTTAGTAATGAAGACTGGAATGGCATGAAATTCAAATTTATTTTTGGTGTGTTGTATTGTGTTCTGCTGCTACCAGCTGTGACCTATCCTTTTTCTGTTGTCCAGACTTCCTCTTTGCGCAAACTGTATTGTGTAAGACCTGCAGTGTCCTGTTTTTTAAAACGCAGCACTTTGCAGAAGAAAGACAAGACAGATTTTGAAAAACCCATACTTCCTGTTTTTTCTATTTATAGTTTATTGGTCTTGTAAATGTAAACTTACATACTTGATTTGCAATAAAAGTACATACATATCATATATGGCAGTATAGCCTAGAGGTTAGAGTATCGAGCTGTGAATGAACTTGGTGCATTTAGCAGACCTGGGTTTGAGTCCCACAACCTCCACTTGCATACTGCGTGACTCTGAGCAAGTCACTTAACCACCCAGTGCTCCTGGGTCTCCCCTGAAAACAGGCACTAGTGCCTAGTGGGCCTTACCCAGTTACCAAAGAATCAAATAAATAATATACTACAGCAGGATATATAGTACTTTAAAAAAAAAACAAATCACTGTACACTGGGAAGTACTGCTTGATATAAATGTATTCAACTTGAGAGCAACCTACGGATTGATATAAGTAGAAAGCTCCAGTGCTTCGGGACGCTTAGCTCTTTCTTCAGGAAGCAATGCTTGGAAATGCATGACTAACCTCCATTAAAACATCCTGAACCAAGTGATCATCTGATCATTTCAAATCACATGATTCTTTCAACCTTGTGCACACCTGAAGTGCGAATACATTTAATAAATAAATAACAAAAGTGCTCTCAAGCGCATAAATACCTGTCATATCTTAAAAACACAAATTTTTTTTTTGGGGGGGGACGCTTTAAGCATGCGAAATTGTGCTTTGAGCCGTTACTTGGAGCAGAGGGATCCCCAGATTGTTTCTGAGACCCGTGCTCCTGTACAGGTCGCACCTGCCACCAGACAGAACTGACAAGTAGTTTCTGATGCACCGTCTGCCCTGCCCAAGCCCCATCTAATCTACCCAAGCCTGTCTAGTTATGGGACTGTGCACCTATTACTACAGTAGCCATTTTCCAGAGCTCCGTGCCCATGTCCCAACCCTGCTCATAGGCTGTCTCAGTCTGACTCCTATTTCCATGTGGCCCCCTGATGAGATGCATAATAACCCTGCCTGATCTCAGCGATTCCTATTTCGTAAATGTAATGTAGCTACAGCACTTGCTCGTGTGCGTATACTCTCCACTCCCTTTTCCTAGTCTGCAATGCAAGGGTGTCAGAAACAATCTGAGGATCCCTCTTCTCCAGTTAACTAAACTGCAATTTGCTTTTCACATAGCTCCCACCTCCCGTATTGGGGGGGTGTAAAACTATTGTACACTTAATGTTTCCATTTCTATTTTCCCCTGCTTTGTCAATGCTGCTTCACTCTGATAGTGTGAGCCACAGATTTCCATATTCCCACTTTACATTATCAGGCAAAGTAATTTGAACTGAAGGAGGCAGTATAGCACAGTGGGTTAAGGCTCTGAACTGCAGACCTGGAGACCTGGGTTTGAATCCCACAGCCACCTAGGTGCATACTGTGTGATCCTGAGCAAGTCACTTAACTTCCTTGTGCTCCCAGGTCACATCTGGAAACAAGCTTCAGCTTAGTGTGCTACTCCTAGTTAAACAATGTTCCCTTCACAATCTAGGGCACCCTGCATTTCTCACACAGCTACCCATCAACACTTACATAGAAACATAGCATTTGAGAGCAGATAAGGACCGCATGAACCATCGAGTCCGTCCATATTTTCCTTTTTTTGTTGTCTTGCGCGCGTAGCACAGACAACATGTTGTGATTGCTTCAGTGGAGAAGCGGGTTTTGGAGGTGCGGTCCTGCTGCAGCCAATGGCGCCACTGCTTTTTGAGGCTGGGCTCTGTGGCGCCAATGGCACAGCACGCTGTCTATGACAGCAGTTGAAACAACGTGCCACCGCCTTGAAAGAAATTAGCCATTGCAATCAGGGAGCGCCATGAGGAGGTCCTTGATTGCAGCAGCCAATTATTGCTGGTGTCCCCTGTCATGGCGGTGGTGGGCGGGAAGCCGAGGGGCAGTTGCTGCCTGCACAGTCATCAGAAAGCCGACAGGGTGCCCAATCCCCTGTCGGCGCCCTCAGTAACAATTTGCCAATGGGGTGCCCAATCCCTGTCGGCATCCCCCCCATTTCTTTGTGTGCCAGGGGGTGCCCAATCCCCTCGGCTCCAGTCCCCCACATCAAAACATGCAGGTGGCATACTGGAAGCCTACCCCAGCATGCCAATGTACCTGTTGAAAGGAAAAACCATCCCGTGATGTCTGTAATGTTTTTAAACCCTGAAAAGAAGAAAATGGTCCCTCGATGTCTTTGCCCTCCCCATCCCGAGCCACCACTCGTACCCCACCTCCCCACACACCCTTACCCCCTACTTACCTCCGAGCCCGGCGCAACAATCTTGGTGGACCGGAAACAATCTACACTCTTCAAAGCTGACCGCGAACTGAAGAAATGCCGGTAAGCTGTATAATGGTATAAATAGGGTTTTTTCAACTTTGGTGCATATCTCAGGCATTTTTGGGAATTCTGGCACCAGATTTTCAACATGGGGTTATTGGGACCCCACCTCATGAATTAAGTCACTGTCATGGCGTTATTCGGTCCCAGAAAGTGATTTTGTGGTCACTGCGCGAAATCACCTTTCGGGACCGATTAACAAAATGACAGTGCCACTGTTCATGGGTGGGCTCTCAAAAAGTCTATGTTGCAAATTTGAGTGAAAAATCAAAAATGACTGTTTTCGAAGACGTCGTTGTGCAGTTTCCATGCACTGCGTAACCCAAATCTATAATATTTTCACTCCAGATTTTCAACATTGGCATTTTTCCACACCTCCTTATGAACAGTACAGCTGTCATTTTACACATCCTGTCTGAAATGTGTTAACAGCGCAGAATAGGACGGTTGCTGTGGGAAATCAGTGTTCGGGACAGATTAAAGAAAATCACAGTGATAGTGTTCATGAGTAGAGGTCTTAAAATGCCTATGTTGAAAATTTGGTGACAAAAGTCCACAAAATGAGTATGTTACAAACGTGCATAGCGCAGTTTCCACGTGCACTCGTAACTTCGAGATTTTGTAATATTTTCACTCAACATTTTCAACATTGTCAGTTTTGCACACCTCCTTATGAACAGTACAGCTGTAATTTTTCATATCCTGCCCGAAATGTGTTTTCACACAACTGGCGCACAGTGGCGCGGTCGCTGTGGGAAATCAACGATCAGGACAAAGGAAGAAAATCATAGTGACAGTGTTCATGAGCAGAGTTCCCAAAATGCCTATGTTGAAAATTTGGTGAAATAATTCCACTGAATGATTGTATTATGAGTGTGCATTGCGCAGTTTGTATGTATGCTCGTAAATTAGAGCATTTTTAATATTTTTACTCAAGATTATCAACACTGCCATCTCTTCACACCTACCTATGAATGGTACAGCTGTCATTTTTCACATCCTGCCCGAATGGTGTTTTCCCACGTCTGGCGCAGAATATTGTGGTCACTGTGAGAAATCAACGTTTGGGATAGATTAACAAAATCACAGTGCCACTATTCATGAGCAGAGGTCTCAAACACTTTCATGAGGTGGAGGTCACAAAAATGACATGTTGCAAATTTTTAGTGCAAATTCCAACAAACTGCCAGAGTACTAGGGTTTCTAAACCATAACGTCCCACCCTGTACAGACTGACAGGTGTCGGAGGTGTGACTTTGCACTGCCGGCTGTCATGTTCACACCATATGCCCCCCCCCCACTGCCCTCAAGCCACTGACAGGCATCGAGGTGTGCCTTGGACTCTTCGGACCCACAGTTCACACCATTCTCCTGTGCTGCACCCATTTCAGCGTATGTCCTTATGAAACATAGAAACATAGAATTTGACAGCAGATAAGGCCCGCTTGGCCCACCTAGTCTGCCCATTTCCTACCTAATGGATAAGCTGCAGATCCTAGTTAACCAACAGCCTACTTCCTCCTACCCCCCACTAGAATTGCCTTATGTCTGTCCCATGCATTCTTGAATTCTCCCACTGTTTTTGACTCTGCAACCTCCTCAGGAAGGCCGTTCCATGCATCTACAACCCTCTGTGAAGAAATATTTCCTCACATTACTTCTGAGCCACCTCCCATCTTCAAATTGTGCCCCTTGTTCTTGCATCTCTTTTCTGGAATGCTGCCCTCTTGGACTTTGTTGATTCCTTGAGGTATTTGAAAGTTTCTATCTTGTCCCTCTCCACCTTTCCTCGAGGCTATACATCTTAAGCTCCCTTAGTCTTTCTTCATATGTCTTCTGGTGCAGACCCTGCACCATTTTGGTTGCCCCCTTCTGAACAGCCTCCACCCTGTCTATGTCTTTGCAGAGATGGGGTCTCCAGAACTACAGTAAACACGGTACTCCAGATGTGGTCTTACCAACTGTCTGTACAGAGGGCCAACATCTTCCTTTTTTCTACTGGTGATGCCTCTCCCTATTCATCCCAGTATCCCCCAGCCCTCCTTACTGCCTTCTCACATTGCTGGCCCACCTTTAGGTCGTCTGATATAACTACCTCCAGGTCCTTTTCCATTTTTGCTGTTGTCAGTATCTCACCCCCCATTGTGTACTCTTCCCCTGGGTTTTTGTTTCCCAGGTGCATTACTTTGCACTTCTTTGTATTGAATCTAAGCTGCCATACATTTGACCATTCCTCCAACCTTGCCAAGTCCCTTTTCATCCTTTCCACCCCACCTTGCATATCAACCCTGTTGCAGATGTTTGTGTCATCTGCAAAGAGACATACTTTCCCTTCCAGTCCCTCTGCAATGTCACTTATAAAGACATTAAAAAGGGCTGGCCCTGACTTCCGGTTGAGCTGTCGGCTAGAATGCAGCATGAAAGATCAAGCTCCAGGGACCCGTCAAAAAAACTCCCAGAATCAGTATAAAAACAAATCAAAATCAGAAAAACTTTTTATACAAGAGGCTAGAGGAGTTACAGAACTGAATGGGAGCCAGAAAAAAGAAAAAAATCAACTGCTTTAGCTGCACAGCAGACCAGACAAGTGAAAGACTCTCAGACTGGTGATTCTGGCCTACCAGACATGGTGGAGCCCCCACTATCTCCTAATGGACAACCCAGCAATGCTGCAATCCTGGCAGAACTCAAAGGATTCAGAGACGAAGTTCGCTCCTTTCGCACTGAACTATCCACAGAACTGGATAAAATAAATCAGAAGGTATCTGAATTGGAGTTTGCTCACACAGAAATCAATACAAGAACTGATAGCCTGGAGAGAGTTGTGGTGCATTTAATAAATGAACAAAAGCTATTAACAGACAAATGTGAAGACCTTGAGAATAGATCAAGGAGAAATAATCTACGCATTCATGGAGTACCAGAGGAGGAAGAAGGACATGATATGCTTAGATTTGCAGATACTTTATTACGGGAGTACTACAACTTGATCCAGCCACCAAACTAGACATAGAATAAGCTCACAGAGCCCTCACCCCAAAACCTCAACATACTGATCAGAGGCTGCGCTCTATAGTGCTCAAGCTATTAAACTACACAGTAAAACAGCAGTTGTTGTCAAGAGCATGGCGCACGGGGAACATTCAATACATTCAATTCAAGGGCAGACGTCTTTATTTCGATAATGACTACTCCCACAAATAGCAGCAAGGAGAGGGGCCTATGCCCCGATACTTCACACCCTGAAACAGCAGCAGCTGAAGTTCATTACACCATATCTTGCGAAGCTTATAATAATGTTTCCTGAAGGCCCACAAACATTTAAAACTCCAGAGGAAGCCAGCAAACCTCTCCAGATGAAGAACATCATGGTACCCCAGCGGATAACATCGGAAACTCAGGATCTAGAGGCACTCAAGTCAGAAATCGTGTGGGCGAAGGCACAGAACATGCAAACCAGAAAGAGACAAGGTACTACACATTACAAGATGTTAAAAAACTTTTACTCAAGTTCCAGAGGACTGCCCTGGATTGATTGTCTGAGAAAGGGGCTCTGGTAATCTTACCAGCCCACAACGAGAATCTGGGCATGCACTTACTTTTAGAGTGGCTGTTTGAGCCATCTAAAAAACTAGCCGAGGTGGTGCGATGTTATAAGGGCTGAATCTTTGTAATATAGAATGCTAGTCAGAGATATTAATCAAGGGAAATGGGGGCTGAAGTACAGACTCAAGTGATCTATGCATAGTAATCTGATTTCTTTTTATTGTTGAATGTAAAAAAAGAGTCTGGGAAAATTATGGTGAAACAACTGAAAACTTTATCTTACCACCACCCCACCACCACCACCACCATTTATATCTACCTCTGTACATAGCCTCAGCTACCATTCCTCATTTGTTGATGAGCTCCCCTATTAAAACTAATTTTTTAAATAATACTGTTGGGTCCCATGCAGCGAGCTAATGGAGATGCATTCAGCTAGATGGCAACATGGCGACAGTCACATGCAGCAGATATCGGGACAGCATCAATTTATTTGGTGCAGTACAGAGCTGTGCATGTTGTTTGCCTGCTCCATGTTACTAATTTTTGTACATGGTGTTGGGGGCCCACGTTGGCCTTGTGAGCTTCCCCCACAGGGAAATAGCATTCATCCCTGCACAGGGGGGAGTACAGATCCCTCCCTACCTAGGGAGTCATTACAGACTTGTTCCGTAATCCATGTAAATAAGTTAATGTTGCACTGTTATGATGAGAAACCTAGGCATGAAAGTTACAAATTCTCCCCCAAACCAACATTCTTTTACTTTTGTTACTCCCGCATGCTAACACGAATTAAGATATGTGTTAAACCTAGCTGGAAACAATACATGGTTGGGAGTACCACCAAATCACCACTAGAGGGGGATAAAAACTGTCATCTATTATTTTGTAAGGTATACAAATATGTTTTGAACATTTGTACCCTATCTTATGGGTATATTATTTTGTATATATTGTTAAAATTAGGCAATGAAGGCTCGAACATACAAGAGGCTATTTTGGCGCGTTGGCTTTGGACTGAAACTGCTTACCAGCAATTTGGGCTGAGAATATATGGAGAGGAGATGTTTACTATATTGGGTGACAAGGAGAACAGTAGGAAACTGGGCTTATGTAATATAAAATACATGTTAATGATACAAATACCACCAACAGCTTAATCTGGTTCAAGATCAGTTGGCATTCATCTGTATCCCCCTCCCCCGGGTCATGCCTAAAAATAGGCAGGATTTGTGTAGTGCACTTACCCGGTCAACAAAAACTAAATAAATTAAAATAAAAATCATCACTGATATTGTCCCTTAATATTAATGGGATCCACAGCCCAGTTAAGAGATCCCGTTTGATACAATTTATTAAAAGAGACAATCCTGAAATAATATTTTTGCAGGAGACTCACCTGTCCTCTCCTGAGCATGAAAAATTCACCAAATGGGGGTTTTCCACGGTGATAGCTTCATCTCACAGCTTGGGTAGGAGACGGGGAATGGCTATCCTGATCAGACATGGGGTACTATTCAACTTCCATCAGAAGGTAATAGACCCAGAGGGATGATTTGCTGTTGCAACGGGCATGCTTCATGCTTGCCCAGTTACTCTGGCATCCGTTTATTTTCTCCCGGAGCCTCAAAGAGATTGGCTCAGACTTTTTTTGCACAGCTTTTGGAGATCCCCCAGGGGCAACTTCTAATGGGGGGCAACCTGAATACTACTCTGAACCCTGCAAGGGATGTCTCAATCTATCTTCCTCACAGGGTTAACCCACTTCAGAAGTACTTGCGGGGTACAATTACTTCTTTGGGGCTGGTAGACATCTGGCATCATTGTTACCCCACACAGAGAGAATATACCCATATAGCACCGGGACCAGGGGTGGTGTCTTGACTAGATTATATGTTTACCACAGCAGAACATCTAGAAACATTACATGACGTGTGGCATGGGGCGACCATATTATCAGAGCATTCCCCAGTATATGCCAAATTTGATTTGGGCGGGGCACATAAAATGAACTTCTGGTGCTTCAACTTGATGCACTTGAGAGCTCCAGAGCTTAATCAAATGGTTAAAGACAGGATCCCACAGATCCTGGGGAAGAATGGTGACCCAGATGTTTCGGCAGCAATTTAGTGGGATACCCAATGTTGCATGGGGATATTATTGCTTATTCATCGAGGAAAAATAAAGAGAGAGAGGCACAGCTTATTAAGCTCCGGGGAGCTGAAAGCACTGCAGTCTTTATATGCCCAGGGGATGGAACTGTAAAGATACAACTACTAGCAATAGAACAAAAAATTCAAAAATACCTAGATCAGAAAGTAGAGCAACAGCTGTTTTATCTCAGACTCGCAGGACATGAGGGGGGCCCTAAAGGAGCCAGAAATCTGGCCCGTAAACTTAGAATGCATATGGCTAGAGCCTGTGTTATGGCCATGCAAGACCCTACTATGGGGAAGCTAGAACATCACGCTAAGATTATTAGACGAGTCATGGCTGAATATTATTGGGATTTATATAGGGCAGAGTCTGAAGACCGTAGTCAACAGATAGAGGCATACCTTAACAACTTAAAGCTTCTCAAATTGACTGCCTCCCAGATAGATATTTTGATAGCCCCTACTACCTTGATTGAGATAGAGGGAGAGTTGCAGGAGCTAAGACCCAGAGAGCTCCAGGACCAGATGGATATCCATTGGAGTTCTATAAAACTCATAAAGAAGAAATACTGTCACCATTACTCCAGGCTATCCATGAGATACAGGAAGGAGGTATTCCTCCCCCTCTTGGCAATACGCAGTGATATCTGCCATACTTAAACAAAACAAAAACCCTACCCTACCCTCATCATGCAGGCCAATTTCAATGTTAAATTTTGATTACAAAATTTATATGTCTGTGCTAGCACATAGACTTGAAAACATCATGCCTTTATTGATCAATCATGATCAGGTGGGCTTTATTAAAGGACGACAGGTTCACGATGCAGTACGACAAACACACCTACTTAAGGAGTATGCAGCAACATGTTCGATTCCCCTGGCACTCATTGGATTGGATGCCAAAAAAGCATTTGACAGGGTGGCCTGGCCATTTCTGTGGGCTACCTTGTCTAGTTTTGGCTTTCCTCTGGAGATCATACAACAATTGGAAAATATGTATAAACACCCTCGGCTTACTTAAAATTAGATGGCTCTATCTCTGACCCTTTTCCTCTACAGAGGGGAATTCATCATGGATGCCCCCTCTCACCTCTGTTGTTTGCTCTGTATCTGGAGCTATTAGCCCAAGCCGTTAGAGCTCGCCAAGAGATTGAGGGCATACCTATGGGAGGCACAAACCATAACACTTCACTATTTGTGGACGGCATCCTTTTCACTTTATCCTCCCCAGATATATCAATCCCAAGGGTCTGGGAACAACTTTAGATGTATGGTAAAATCTCAGGGTTTAAAATGAACCAACAAAAAAACAGAGGTACTGCTGTGTAACTACATCCCTTCCCCTGCTTTAAAACGTGCATTTCCCCTTAAGTGGTATAAACAATCGATGCGGTACCTTGGGATCCCTCTTACTAAAAATCAGATACATGCAGATATTGCAAATTTTGAACCCCTAACCCAAAACATAACTGAGGACCTCCCACGATGGTCACAGATAGCTTTGAGTTTCCTAGCTCAAATAGAAACTATTAAACAAAACATATTTCCCCGGATTTTGTTCTATCTGCAGACACTCCCATTATTTCCAACACAGACTTATTTTCAAACTTGGAATAGGTTGATCTCTTGCTTTATATGGCAGGGGAAACCTCCCAGGATTCGGTACTCTCTATTACAGTTATCAAAAGACAGAGGTGGGTTAAATTTACAGAATCTCCTGAATTATGCCCGAGCTTCTAAATTAAAGATCTTACTCTCCTGGATGAATCCCAATTATAATATGCCCTGAAAGCAGTTTGAGATGACTTGGAATGGCATAGAAGACCTGACGGATTGTCTCTTTGGAAGTCCTCCTCGTTGCATACCTCTCTCTAAATTCCCACAATATACTGCAGAGGTGCTAAAGCAGCGGCTGACTGTACTCAATAAAGATTATTGCCCATGGAGGCACTTTTTCTGAGATCCCTTGCAGTGAACAGTGCCTTTCCACCCAATTCTTTGGATAGATCCTTAACCCAGTGGTATAAATATAATACCAAACATTTTTTTCAATTATTGGGCCCACAGGGCCTTGATTCATTTGTCTAGCTCCAGGCTCAGTATAAAATACCCCAGGGCTTCTTTTGTAAGTATTTGCAGCTAAAATCTTATTTGTGGCCAATGGAGGAAGCACTGGCTGTTAAACCCCACTAATAATAAAATTACTTCTATCACAGAGACAAGGTACCACTCTAGACCACGGTATCAGTTTGGCCTACCTTGCTTTGAGAGAGAAACCAGAAGACTCTACTGAATCGATTAGCGCCCGTTGGTCCTTGGAATTGAGGACTGACCTACCGGTTACTAACTGGAAGATGGCCTCCCCACTTATGCTTAAGGCATCGGGATCCCCATATTGGAAAGAGTTTGCATGGAAATTATGATATAGATTTTTCCACACTCCTGCTGTGGTAGCTAGTTTTACAGGCAATCCTGAAGGAAAGTGCTGAGGGGATGTGGAGCAGTACATGCAGACCAGACTCATATATTTTGGAATTGCAGCATGCTGGGTCCTTACTGGGGGGAGATAGTGCAGGAGCTGGTGACAATATATGAAAACCCAGGTCTTTTTACCTCTGGGTATATATTGACAGCTACTACCCCATTTGGTCTAAAAGTAGAGAAGAATGTATATCTGCAAACTACTCTGCTAATATTGGCGGCAAAAAAAGTAATCACCAGACTATAGAGAACGAATGGGCTGCCAGCTAAGGGAGAGTGGCTAAACTTGACAAGAGATATATAGGATGGAGAGGATGGCGGCCAGAGTATGGGATAGAGTGGAGGTATTTGATACAAAATGGAGAAAATGAATTATGTATCAGTTAAATAGTTATTCAGACTTTGTTCCCTGAAGCTAATCAAATCAATACTGGAGAAATGTTAAAACAACACTTGTCTAGTTCATGTGATTAATTAGTCCTGATGCTGGGTGAGATTTTTTTTTTTAAAGTCCAATGTATAACTATGTAAACTGAATGAATATATCTATGTAAAATGTCTTGTATGATGTATAAATGTCCTTGTGCCTAATAAAAATTTTATTATAAAAAAAAAAAAAAGGACCGGCTCCAGTACTGAACCCTGCGGTACCCCACTAGTAACCCCCCTTTCTTCACTGTGGACTCCATTTACTATTACCCACTGTGTCCTGTTGTCCAGCCAATGTTTTACCCAGGCTACCACCCTGAGACCCACTCCCAGGCTGGCTAATTTGTTAATTAATCTTTTGTGTGGCACTGTGTCAAATGGGATGACTGTAAAGTCGAACCCCCCAAGGCACACCTCAGCACTTGCCAGTGTCTGCAGGACAGGGTGAGGTAAAATGCCATGAGCGTTATGGCCGAATGTGGTGAGCATAAGGCCTGAGGACCCCAAGGCACAACGCGATATTTGTTGCACTTTAGGGTAGGGTGAGCTGAAATGCCACAAATGTTATGGCCGATGCCCAAAGGCATACCTCAGTGCCTGTCAGTCTCTGTAGGGTGATGTGGGGTTGACGTCACTTTCATACTTCACTGCTATTCCTATTATGCATCTGTTCAACTCCTGCGCTACCGATGCCAATGTCAGCAAGACAACATTCAGCATTGACAAATGCTTGTCTTCCTTGCATTTAGTCAGTGCACATGAAAACTGAATTCTCCATACTGCCCAGAGCTACATCTCGCTTTGCTGCCATTTCCCTTTTTTTTAGTTTCATTTTGTGTAATTCAGCTGTGTCCCATTTAAGTTGGAATGTTACCTCTGTTTTCAGTCGAAGAAGCCTGGGGCATGGTGCTCCTCAGAGCAGCCACCTGCTGACTCTCCTACATCCTTAACATGCACTTCCATGGCAGCATAGGTGCCTATGGAACCTGAGTGAAGACATCTGCACTTTCCAGGTGGTTGATGGCACTTAGCTGTGCCTCGTGCCTCACAACCTCCCTGTAGCATGCAATAATTTAGCATTACCCTGTCATGTGTTATTGCTTACTTACAATTTACAATGTGATCCTATAGGAATTTTATATCACACTCCCCAGGGGTTGAAGGCACTCGACTTTGCCTCATGCCTCACAACCCACCTCAGGCACGCAGCAGTTTAGCATTGCCACACACCCTGCCATATGTTGTTGCTCACTTACAATTTACAATGTGATCCTATGGGACTCATATACAGCACTTCCCAGGTGGTTGAAGGTACTTGGCTGCACCTTATGCCTCACAACCCACCAAGGGTGTGTGGTAATTTTGTATTGCTGCACACCCATGTGTTATTCCTTACTTACAATTTACAATGTGGTCCTATGAGAGTTTTGTATTGCAATTCCCAGGTGGTGTGCAAGTGTGCATGTGTATCCATGGCTACAGAAGCACTGGTCTACAGCCAGTGACTTCTGTTACAGATAACTAACTAATCTTACTTTAAAAAAGGAGTTTATATACTTTTTTTAATAGAAGGTGACTGATTGTAAACCTCTGGCAGCACGTCCTTTACTACCATTAGCACAGCTCGGTTCTGCTACAGTACAACAATGGAACTCACTCGCTCTCCTCTCTCTGCAGTCCACGGCTTTCTTCACTAATATCTAAATAATCTTCAGTTAAAAAAGTCAGTTTACATACTTTTGTTTTAACACAAGATGCCTTAATTTAACCCTCTGCCAGCACATCCTTTACCACCATTCACACTGCACAGTCATACAAAGCATCTAGTACCCCAGGGCTTCTGTACCAGTGATGAACATCCAGCATCGATAAATGCTTGTTTCTTTTGGGTTTTGGTTTCTGTTCACTTGTCTACAAAAGCCTCCTCCGAACTCGCAGTATGGGAATCTACATCTGAATCTGAAATACTTCCTGATGGATTCCTTGAGCTACCAGGTGTCACAACCACACTCAGCAGGTCAGGCCCTCTGCTCCCACAGTGCCAACTTCAGAGCACAAGAGTGTGAACAGGTAGCAGACAGGGTAACCCTCCTGTCTGCTTTTGGGTTTGAATAACCTTTAATCTTAAGTTCTGAGGGGATTCAAACTCTGAACCTTAAGCCAGTGTACCTAATGTACAGGTGCAGATTCGTACAGTCTTCGGGGATTGCGGTACAATCTTATGCCAGGGGACACCCAGCCAGGCTTCCAAAATGAACCCTTAAAACTCAATAAAAGACCTTAGGTATATTCTTACCTTTTCCCAGTTTAGTAACACAATCAAGCTTTTGAACAGTTTTGTCAGTCTCAACCCTCTATACGTTACATGTAAAAAAAAGAACTTTGAAGACCCAGGCAGTATCTTTCAAATATAGATTTTACTAAAAATGGATAAAAATATGAAAAAAAAACACAGAACACTATATCACAAAGCATACAATCACTTAGAAGAAAACAAAGAAAACTACAGACCAACTCCTACCAACATACAGTTAGATACTTTTCTATCTAATGTATTACCTCTAAGTGCTTATCAGAGAGTTGCGTGTTTCTCTCTCCCTAGATGGAATATATCAAACAGCTTAGACACAGTATAGTTTAAACTGTGTCTCCACACACCCCTTTCGATGAGTCATCTAACTCCTCCTTTTAGAATATAAAAAAAATACAAACATGATGTCCAATCAGGAGGTATTTTAAATAATGTGACATCAGTAAAAACTAATTCCCCAAATTAGGACAGTCTTTAATCAAGCCTTTCCTCTTTGATCTTGAGCAGTTCCTGTTTTCCCAAGGAGCATCAAAGGTTTTATTACAACTTTAGCACCATGGTGGTATAAAAATGTTCTTCCTATAGGAATCATAAAACTTTATAAGCCCTATATTCTGGCAGCTGGGTCAGTTCTAATTAAGACAGAAAAACAGGAGACCCTTAATTAAGTCTTTATGGTCTTTTAATTACCTCCTGGTTTCAGGTCACTTGACTGGAACTGAAACCTTGGGTGGGGGCACCCATGGCACAGCTGTCTTATGTGAGACAATCACATACTACATTTTTATAATACAAATATCATAGAACAATCATGACCAGCTGGCCAAGCGTCACAATCTTCCCCACCTAGACTGACTTTGGGGCTCTATCCCCTGCATGGGATGCGCTCCACAAGTCAGTTCACTCCTCATACAGACGCGATAGGCCATCGGTGTTCTGATTGGTCGCTCCAGCCCTATGTAAGATCGTCATGTCACACTCTTGCAAGGCAAGACTCTATCTTAACAGTCTACCATTAGTTTTTCCCATTTGGGTCAGCCAAACCAGGGGGGTGTGGTCAGTGTGTATCTCAAAATGCTGCCCATATAAGTATAGCTCTAACTTCTTTAGGGCCCACACTATGGCAAAACACTCTTTTTCCACAGCAGAGTAAGCCTGCTCCCTGGGAAGTAACTTTTTACTCAGGTACACTGCAGGGTGATCTTTCCTTTGGTTGGATGTCTGAGTCAGTACTGCCCCAATACCCATGTCTGAGGTGTCAGTCTGGACTATAAAAGATCTGCTATAGTCAGGACTTGTCAATATAGGAGCACTCCACAATGCCTCCATCAGTCTGGTAAAGGCTTTTTCACAGGCTGGTTCCCAGATAATTTTCTTAGGCATCTTTTTCTTTACCAGGTCAGATAGGGGAGCAGCCAGGGCACTGTAATTGGGTAAAAATGTCCTATAGTACCCTGCTGTCCCTAAAAACTCCTGACCTGCTTCTGCATTTCTGGTCTGGGCCACACCTTGATCACCTGTATTTTTACTTGGTTAGGACGGAGCTGTCCCCGGCCTACAACATGCCCGAGTTATGCCACTTCAGCCATGGCCACCTGGCACTTCTCAGCTTTGACAGTGAGCCCAACCCTCTGTATCTTGCCCAGCACTTCCCTAAGGTGGGACAGGTGTTCCTCCCAGCTGGCACTGAAGATGACAATGTCATCCAGGTATGCCATGGTGTACTCCTCAGCACCATTTAACACCTGGTTCACCAACTTTTAGAAAGTGTCCGTGGCGTTCTTCATTCGGAAAGGCATTACTTTAAATTCAAATAAGCCTATCAGAGTGATGAAGGTCGACCTCTCCCTAGCTCTGTCTGAAGACTGACTGAGACTGAGTGAGAGTCACCCAATGGGTCTGGCTGATAGGGTCATGGACTGATCCCAACCACGACCAGACCATTGATTGCTGCCTTTACATGATTGCTGCTTGGCTTTGCTGGAGGACTGACTGGGACCTGCACAGCCACACACTAGTCTCTTTCCGGGCACCGGACACATCAGGACTATGGATACAGTTAACATTTTTAAATTAAAGCATGAACCACCAAATTTCATCCCTGCAGAAAAATGCGGCTTGCTCCATTGCCCACACACCAACACAGATGCCTCCTCTTCTGACAGTCTCTTCTCCTACATAGGCATGGTCTCCCTACCACCTCGTGCAGCCAGTCACAGACATTCTCAAGCTCCTGACTCCTCCTTCTATCTCTCCTAATTCATGGATGCTTCCTGGTCAGGAGTCAGGGGTGCATTTTACTGGTTGTAAGGCTCGGTGCTGGAGGTTGTGGACTGTTAGATATTCACAGCCCCTCTGGCTCCCCCCAGCCCCCAGGAAACAAAAAAGAGAAAACACACTGCAGTGCACCACAAAAACAGACCTGGACGGGTCATGGAATCATCATCTGCAGTGGATTTCAACTCCACTATTTTATGACTGCAGTCCAATGCAATAGCAACTAATTGCAACTGCATTGAATTGCAACTGACTATTTTAACCACCGATGACTGCTCCGGGGTCTAGGCTGTGGGATCTCTGGATTACCCCGAAATCCAGCATTTCCTCCACCTCCCTCCTAATGTCCTTTTGGACAGCCTTTGACACCTGATATGCTGTCCGCCGTATGGGCATCTGTGTCCCTGTCTCCACATTGTGCGTCGCTAAGGGGGTTAGTCCAGGCTTGGCACTAAACAGTGGGGTAAAGTCTGCTACAACCTCCCTTACTTCCTGGATCTTGTCCGGGGCCCACTGGGGAGACAATTTAACTACCTCCACAGAGGACTTCTGCTTGTTTTCTTCCAGCAAGTCCAGAAGAGGGTCTCCTTCGTCCGTCCCCTCCCCAGGACTACATACGGCAAACACCATGTCAGCTCTATTAGAATATGGCTTCATCATGTTGACATGGTACATTCTTTCTGTATGTCTTCTGTCAGGTAACTCTGATATAGTTCATGTCATTTACCTTTCTAACTACTTTGTATGGTCCTGCCCACTCAGCCTGCAGCTTGTCTTTCCAGACCAGAATAAGGACCATGACTTCCTGACCCACCGTGTACAAGCAAGTTTAGGCTCTGCGGTCGTACCACACTTTTTATTTCTGTTGGAAAGCTGCCAGGTTGCTCTGGGCTGTCCCCATAAGCTCCTTCAGCCTTTCCCTAAACCTAAGGACATAATCCACTATGGGAGTTCCCTGGGTAGCACGCTTGCCTTCTCAGTTCTTCCGGATCAAGTCTAGGGGCCCACGTACCCGGCGTTCATATAAAGTTCAAAGGGGGAAAATCCTGTCGACTCTTGGGGCACCTCCCTGTATGCAAACAACAGGTCCCTCCCATACTGTTCAGCAGACGCTTGGAGCATTGACTTCAGGGTACCATTAAATCTTTCCACAAGCCCATTGGCTTGTGGATGATAAGGTGTTGTGTGCCTCTGCACCACTCCACATTTCTCCCACAAACATTTCATCAGGTCTGCCATGAAGGAACCCCCTCAATCGGTGATAACCTCCTGTGGAAACCCAACACAGGAGAAAATCCCAAGTAAGGCATCTGACACTTTGTCTGTCCTCAGTGAGGATAGGGCAACTGCCTCTGAATACCGGGTGGCATAATCCACCACAGTCAGGATGAACCTCTTCCCAGAGGAGCTGGGGGTATTTAAAGGCCCCACAATATCCATTCCCACCCTCTGGAATGGCTCCTCCACTATGGGCAATGGAATTAGGGCAGCTTGGGTTTTCTTACCCACCTTCCCTATTTCTTGGCACCAGTGACAAGACCTGCTGGGTGAAGTTGGGCCAATAGAAATTCTGGGCCAATTGCTGCATAGTGCGCATGATTCCCAGATGACCAGACAAGGGAATATCATGTGCAATCTTGAGCAACTGCTCACGGTACCCCTGGGGAACAACAAGCTGCCTGCCTATCACCCATCCCTCTGTCTTCACAGCCTGAGTATACATCAGTCCATTTTCCCAATGAACTTTATGTTTACCATCACCTCCCTGTGCCCCATCAGAGTCTGCCCAAGCCCTCAGTTTCTCTAGACTAGGGTGATTTTTCTGAGCAGCTGCAAACTCCTTACACATTCCCAAGGCATGGGAAAGGTCCCCTTCAGTCTCTAAACTAGGGTCCCTAGCACTAGCATCAGGGCACTCAGTATCACTGTCATCCCTAACCCTCTGACAATGGGTCACCCCTCCTTCTTCGGAGTAACCCACCGGAGCTGTGTGGTTAACTGCTACTGGGGAAATGTCTACCCCCTTTTCATTAGTCTCCATATCAGGGGAGACAGGCTGGGGAACCAGCCTCCCAATGGTTTTCACAATGGCTTCTGTGGAGTCCAGGGAACTGCAATTTCCCCTTGCCACTTGGCTATGGGTAACTGCACACACCATCCCGTTGAGATTGTTGCCAAGGATGACGTCAACTGCTAATATTTTGGCTACAGCCACCTATTGCACAGTCCCCCGTTTCACCTCAGTCTTAGGAGAACACTAGCGAGTGGCAATGTGGTCTCCTCACCAGTGAACCCCTGCACAGTCACAAATTCATTGGGTATAAGCTGACCAGGCTCTACCAGACCCCCTTTCACCAGAATCAGGGATGTCCATGTCCCTTAACCCTTGTGTCTGTACACCATTCACCATGACTGGGTGCATGTGTTCCCTCATGTTCACAGGCATGCTTCCAGGGACACATAAACAAACTACTTCTTTCCTGGCCCCATGTGGTGTATTGCTCATCCTTTTGGGACACAAACCCAACATTCATTTCTTTTCTCAGAGAACTCTTTTCTTTGAAACCTGGGGCTAACTGGTTTTTGTGGAGGCAGTGAGGGTTTTAGCTGCCCTGAAAGTGCGCTTTTCCCTTTCTGTTCTCCTACACCCACCCCATTCGCTCTCAGAGCAGGTCTGCTCTTGGCATTGTGGTCCAAGAGTTCGGCAGCCTCTTGCACTGTTTTGAGATCTCGGTCCTCCAGCCAGGTTTTCAGCTCTGCTGGGCATGCCCAAAAAACTGTTCTAACAAAATAGCATTTTCAATTTTATCTGCAGAGTTTGCTCCAATTCCTTCCCACTAACATTTTAAAAACTGACATTGTTTCATGGCTAGCTCCTTGTAGCTCATATCAGGGCTTCTTCTGAGACTTAAGGAATTTAGCTCTGTATGTTTTTGCAGTTAAATCAAACTTTTTTAAAAGTGCAGCTTTAAGTTTGCTGTAATCATTACTGCCCTCATTGTCAATTTGACTGAATGAATCCCGATAAGTAGCGGGGATAGCTGGAATCTCCAGGACCCTCTAGAAATTTCAGCCTGAATACAATCTTTTTCAAAGGAATTTAAAAAAGCATCCATTTCCTCCCCTCTTTAAATTCAGCTATAAATTTGGAATTCAATTTGTAACCCAGTCCTGTAGTTCCAGTTAAACCCAAGCCACTTACCTGCTCGGGTGTGGGTGGTTGGAGTCATAGCTTCTCCAGTTTATGTCGCCTCTGGCACTCACGCTCCTCACGGTCCACCTCTCGCTGTTCATGATCCCTCTTCTCCTCTGCAGCTTGCTATTCTCGCTTCTCTTCTCTCTGGAACTCCAGCTCCATTCTGCGCAACTCAATCTGCAGCTTGATTGCGTCTAGCTCCAGAATACTGGTGACCTTCCCCTGCTGCTGTGGCCCTTCGCTGGCACTGGCCCTGGCCCTGCTGCCCTCCTCTCCGGATCTGGACACTGCATTGGTCGCTAGCCCCTCCATGCCCAAGGTTTGGTCCTTTACAGTCACAGTCTGTGACTCGATGCTCTGGGCATCTGCTGCCATCAGGGCATCCATGAGGTTCTTCTTGGTGGCTCTCGCCTTGTGCAGGACCCCTCTGTCCTGGCACAACTGCTTCAAGTAGTCTGCAGTGTACCCACTGTAGTTGAAGCCATCTTCTTCTTCCCTAACTATGGCTACTCTAACTTGCACTTTAGAAAAAAAATAAAACAGGTAGGAACTTGACCATAAGCAAAATGATATCGTTCTGTTTCCTTTTTTAAAAAATAAATCACTGCCTTATTTTGCAAGTAAGCTGTACAGTATTAAGCTGACACACTGAACAGTTAAAGCTTGTGTTACCAATTTTATCCGCACCGCTGCCAACCAAATCTATCACAAACAGACTCAGCAGGTCAGACCCTCTGCTCCCACAGTGCCAACCTCAGCGTGCAAGAGTGTGAACAGGTAACAGACAGGGTAACCCTCCTGTCCTCTTTTGGGTCCGAATCACCTTTAGTCTTAAGTTCTGGGGAGATTCAAACTGTGAACCTTATGCTAGCGTACCTAATGTACAGGCTCAAATTCGTACCTTCTTCGGAGATTGTGGTACAATCTTATGCCAGGGGACACCCAACAAGGCTTCCAAAATGAACCCTTAAAACTCTATAAAAGACCTTAGGTATGTTCTTACCTTCTTCCCAGTTTAGTAACACCATCAAGCTTTTGAACAGTTTTGTCAGTCTTAACCCTCTATACATCACATGCAAAAAAAAAGAACTTGGAAGACCCAGGCAGTATCTTTCAAATATAGATTTTACTAAAAATGGATAAAAATATGAAAAATGTAAACACAGAACACTATATAACAAAGCATACAATCACTTACAAGAAAACAAAAAACTACAGACAAACTCCTACCAACATACAGTTAGATACTTTTCTATCTAATGTATTACCTCTAAGTGCTTATCAGAGAGTTGTGTGTTTCTCTCTCCCAAGATGGAATGTATCAAACAGCTCAGACACAGTATAGTTTAAACTGTGTCTTCCCACACCCCTTTTGATGAGTCATCTAGCTCCTCCTTTTAGAATATAAAAAAATAAAAACATGATGTCCAATCAGGAGGTATTTTAAATAATGTGACTTCAGCAAAAACGAATTCCCCAAAATAGGACAGTCTTTAATCAAGCCTTTCCTCTTCGATCTTGAGCAGTTCCTGTTTTCCCAAGGAACAGCAAAGGTTTTATTACAACTTTAGCACCATGGTGGTATAAAAATGTTCTTCCTATAGGAATCATAAAAGTTTTCGAGCCCTACATCCTGGCAGCTGGGTCAGTTCTAATTAAGACAGAAAAACAGGAGACCCTTAATTAAGTCTCTCTGGTCTTTTAATTACCTCCTGGTTACAGGTCACTTGACTGTAACTGAAACCTGGGGGGGCACCCATGGCACAGCTGCCTTATGTGAGACAATCACACACTACATTTTTATATTACAGATATCATAGAACAATCATAGCCAGCTGGCCAAGCATCACACCAGACTCGGGTTGAAATGTAACCCTGTTTGAGTTAGGCTTGTCCCGATTTTTATCTTTTTGAAGCTTATTGTGTCTATTAGAATGAGACCTATTAAAATTCCCATGTGAGACCTGTCTCCTATGAATGAGATGGGCTTGTCCAGCTAAACACTTGTCCCAGCAAATAATCCTTCTCATCTCTTATTTATTTATTTTCTTTTCTCTTCGCTACCTCAGGTTCATTCTTCTGTAGATGTTTTTCTCTGTTATTAAATTCTTCTGTATCTTTAAACACACGTAATTACTTTTGAATCCCTTTAATTTCTTCCTGGACTTTCTGATAATTTACCTTGACTTATTTAATTGGTACACAAATTAATTTAAGTCCACATTCCTGCAACACCCCCTCCTCTGTGTGTGTGTGTGTGTGTGTGTGTCTCTCTCTCTCTGTGTAACTCTCTAGCTCAGCCTTTGAACGCTTGTCCTGTCTGAGCCCTTTAGGGTTCTCTCTACACTGATATAGTGTTCTAGGCTTGAAATGTTGCACAGTAAATTAATTTGGTTGATACATAATCTTTCCAAGGTTAGAAACAGAGGGTGTGATTCTCAAAGCTCCTGACATGGCGCAAGGGGCTTACGCCACAAGGAATGGTGCAAAGTGCCCTTTGCGTCAATGGTATGATTCTCAAATGCAGCCTGCATCAACCGCGGGCTGTGTGCACCAGACAAGGCTTACGCCTTCTGTGCAGCACAAAATGGGCTGTGACATGGCACTAGGGCTTGTGGCAGACGCAGGCTGCCAAATCCCCTAAATAGAGATTCTTAAAACCCTCCCAGAGGCTAAACATTTAAGTACTGTTACACCAGCCATGGTTGGTGTAAGAGTACTTAGAAATTTGCCTTCTGGGAGAGTTGAGTAATTTGGTGCAATGTGCCACAGTCCCCCCTCCCCAGCCCCGATCTCCTTTTTATTAAAATAAGTCCATGGTGATCTAACAGACCCCCAAGCCCCAGTACCACATTATGAAAATTTAAAACATCCCTGGTGGTCTAGCGGACCCCCCAAGCCACGATCCCCCATTATGAAAAGTAAAGAAGCCCCGGTGGTCTAGCAGAGTGCCCCAACTCCAATCCCCCATTATTAAAGGTAAAGATATCCCTGGTGGTCTAGCAGACCGCACCAACCCCAATTCCCTGTTTTTAAAGGTAAAGATATCCCTGGTGGTTTAGCAGACCGCGCCAGCCCCAATTCCCTGTTATGACATATAATGATGTCCGTTGTGGTCTAGCAGACTGCCCCAGCCCCAATCCTCCATTATGAAAAAGTAGAACATCCCTGGTGGTCTAGCGGATCCTCCAAGCCCTGATCCCCTGTTATGTAACATTAAACCTTCCCTGGTGGTCTAGTGGTCCCCCACCCTGAGATGCAGTGCCCCACCACCCTGCTCTCCCCATCCCAAAACCCAAGCTGGTGACTAGCACAGCTCACGGCTCACCACTAGGGCCAGCCACCAAATGAGCTCTCAATGAGCATGAGCTGTATCTAGTACATGCTCAGTGGGCTGTCAGTCACTGAGCATGTACTGTATACAGTACGTGCTCATTAAGAGCTCAGTCGGCAGCTGGCCGTGATGGTGAGTGGTGGGCTGTGCCAGTCGCCAGTTCAGTTTTGGGATTTGGGAGCTGGGTGGTGGGGCACTACCTGCTGGGTGGGGGTCCACTAGATCACCAGGGAAGGTTTAATATTACATAACAGTGAATTGGGGTTTGGGCAGTCCGCTACACCACCAGGGATATTTTACTTTTTCATAACAGGGGATCTGGGCTGAGGCAGTCTGCTAGACCATCAGGGACATCTTTATATGTCATAATAGGGGATCTGGGCTGTGGCAGTCCACTAGACCACCAGGGACATCTGTAATTTTCATATCTGGGGACCGGGGCTGGTGGGGGGGTGCTAGGATGTCATGGAGTGGCGCATAGCCACTCCACGGCTTGCGGCAACCCATCCAGATGCACTGTCTGTTGTGTGCATTGCCACAGTTGCCACAAGCTGGAGGACTTTTCTGCTAGGACCCTACATGATAGAGAATTGGATGCAGGGTCCCTGGTGCACCAGCAATTGGTGCAAGCCACTACTGGTGCAGCTTGCACTGAGAATTGAGCCCAGAGCCTTAATCATTTGCTGCTGTGTTTATGCTAAATTACCTTGGTTAGGAATCTTAGTCTGTTGCAGAAATCTCCTCCTCTCAGCTATTCTCTTCACATTCTCAAAGCAAGAATCATGCAGCACCCTTTCTTCTGACCCAGTATGTGTACCCACACTCCCTTTGGCCAGAGGTTCCACTTAATTCATTCCCTGATAGTTCTTCCAGGAAAATAGAGCCTCTCACATGCACAGGACTGTGCTGTGGACTAGGCTGTACTTCATTATACAGACATAATCTGACAAATTATGAGCTGAAGTAAGCATGGTTTTCACCCTTTACTAGCAATTAGTTTGGTGTTCTACTACAGGACATAGTATCGTATGCTCACTCACTGTCAGCTCACACACAGCAGTCGGCTGAGAAGGTGAGAGAAGGGCTGTGCTGGACACCACACTAGATTTCAAATATCCACTCACATCCCTGGACACCCTGGTAAGGGGGGGGGCTTGTATGGATGGTGTTCCAGGAGCAGGTGGGCCGGGGGGAGCTGGACTGCCAGTACCTACCAGTAAGACTGTCAACAGGCATTCAGGGTGGGGGCAGGGATACCACTGGACACCAGGGCCTGCCGTGTCATTCTTCGAGTGCCCAGGGGGGGGGGGTGCCACTAGACACCAGGAAGATGCTGAAAGAACATGTGATGGGTACTCAGGGATGAGGGTGCCAATAGACACCAAGGAGATGTTGAAAGAACATGGGATGAGAGATCTGGGGTGGGGGGTGCCACTAGACACCAGGGAGATGTTCAATGTACACAGGACAGGTGACTGTGGGTGGGGGGATGCCACTAGACACTAGGGAGATGTTCGACATATGCGGGATGCAGGATCAGGGTGGAGGGTGCCACTAGACACCAAGGAGATGTTTCACTTAAACAGAACAGGTGATCAGGGGGTGGGAGTGTCACTAGATGCTAGGGAAATGTCCGACTTGCATGAGATGGGTGATTGGTCAGTGAGGGTGCCACCAGACACCAGGGAGATATTGACAGCATACAGGATGAGTGATCCTGGTAGGGGTCCTCTAGACACCAGGAGATGTTGAAAAACATGGGATGGGTGACTGGGGATGGAGGGGTTCCACTAGACACCAGGGAGATGTAGTCACAGGGTGGGTGAACAGGAATGGCCAGCTGCAGTACAACCATCTCACCATCAGTGGGGTGAGGGTGCAGGCTTAGCACCCAGTTAAGTCATGGGTTTTGGTGGCAGTAAGTAGCGTTACTTTGAGTGCCACTTACTGCCATCATAAACCTTTGAACATGCTACTGTGCCCATATGCAGGAGGGACCCCCCCCCAGCCCTCATTTGCAGGGGCACAGCATTATGTTAGCATATGAGTGATAATGGGTTTAGCGTGTGCTACAAGGGCCTCTGACTATAGCCCCCTGAAAAAGGCCACAAACCCAGATAGCGCCGGCACAGGCCACGTTAGCACCAGCACAAACTCCTGAATATCTGGCCCCTGATATTTAATCAACTAATCAACTGGTCCTCTTACCATGGTGTTTAATGTCTCTCTAAAATCAGGAGTATTTCCAAATGCATGGAAGTTAGCTGACATAATGCATGTCTTTAAAGCAGGGGATAAAACCCAGACATCCAACTACAGACCTATATCCAGCCTTCCTCCCCTTTTGAAAGTACTCGAAAGAATGGTCTCAGAGCAGCTTACTGAATACCTTGATAACCATAACCTACTCTGCCTGCAACAGCACGGCTTCCGTAAAAAACACTCCACACTCACCGCTGTAGTTGATTATTCATCCCAACTATATAACGCCTTGAATAGTGGTCAGGCAGTTGGATCAGTTTTCATCCACCTTACAAAAGCTTTTGCTCTGTTAATCACAACCTCCTCCTAAGTTGCCTTCTGTCTACATGTCTATCCCCCAGATACAGTACTATGGTTTGACAGCTACCTCTCTAACAGATCACAACAAGTCAAAATTGGTGATACTCTATCCGCAGCTAAGGAGGTGCTCCTCAGGTTCTACAGGGGTCATTCCTTGGTCCTCTACTCTTCAGCCTTTTCATCAACTCCGCCCCAATGGCTTGCTCAGCAAGCACAGTTCTCTGTGCTGATGATGCAGTGATCTCAGTCACTGGCAAAGACTGACAATCCATCACAACTGAACTCCAAAGCAGCTTCCATAAACTTGAATCTTGGTTTACGGAAAACAAGCTACTATCAAACATCAGAAAAACAAAGAGTATGCTCTTCACCACCTCCCAAAGTAAAAAGAAATACCTGCCCTTGCGTATTCATAACCAAAAGGGTGAGATCCTAGACCAAGTATCCAACTTCAAATATCTCGGCATTACCTCTGATGACTTGCTCACCTTCTCAAACCACATTGACTCTGTTACTCACTGCACTTCCATAAAAAGCTGACAGATTGGGCAAGACCTACATTTTTGGTTTAAAAAAAGGCCCAGTCCTTTGCGAAACAGAAGTACCGTGTGTAGCCTCCTACACAGATATTGTGTAAGAGTTATAATTCTACTGTTTCCAAACACTTCTATTTTTGATTGTGAGTGCACAGATACAAAGCCTGGTTTAAAGTTTACCAAAGGCTGCTGCTTACATTAGTGCTGAAACTGCATTGATTTAATGAAGGTGAGTGTAGTTTGGTTGTATTAAGAATAAATATATATATATATATATATATTGTGTATGTGTGTATATATATATAGATATATACACACACACACACAAAGCTGCTCCTGTTTTGTGAAAACTCTGATAAACCCTTAAAATGGCCGCCAGCATGATGTCACATAAGCAAGAAAGGTCCGGCACCCCTAAATGAAGAATTATGTACTGTAGTACTACTGCTATAGCAAGATTAAGGAGAGGGCCAAATGGGACAATGTCCCTAGAGTCCCAATCACTAAGGGGCCCAGGACACGAGCAGGAAGTTTAGGAGTGAAGTGAGGAAGGACTACTTCACTGAAAGAGTGGTGGATGCCTGGAATAGACTGCCAGAGGAAGTGGTGGAGGCAAAAAAAAAAGTAGGGAGCTTCAAGCATGCATGGGATAGACACAGGGGAATATTAGGAAAAGGACAGGGAGTAGGGAGAGTCATCAGAGACCAGCTAGAGTTTGCAGAGACAGACTAGGCAGGGACAATGTGGGCAGACTGGGTAGGCCAAGATTTGTGCTAGTTTTAGCCAGATGACTATCTTTCACTGAAACAATGCAGACCAAGGTGCGGACTGCCTCTTATTTACTTTATTAGAGCAATGGATTCAAAGATGTTAAACCATAAAATTGCTAATTTTATTAAACAAGGTAATTAGGGATGGGAGGAGAGGCTCTGTGTCAAATTAGACCCCCCCCCCCAAATAGGCAGCCTCAGCCTGACTCTGGAAATCAGAGCCATTTCTGATTTGACTCTGATTTGACCCAGTTTAGTTGATTGACCAGATTCAGATTTTCAAGTGACCAGGTTCCAACCCAGTCCTGATAATGCAAGTGATTTTGGAGTTTCATTGCTATTAAAAATGAGAAACTGGTTGAAAAATAAATTACTATTTTAAATTTTGTAAGCCCCCTGCAAATGCAAGGCTTATAGTCCCACTTTTAGGCATCCCTTTTCCCCCTCCTACCCCCCCCCCCGAGCTAGGAAATGGGTTTAGTGCTCTGGGGGATAGTGCTCTGGACGCCTCAAGGTGGCAGCAGAGAGTAGTTTATGGGTATAAAAAGGGACTGACAGAAAGTAACAGGACCTTTCCAGCTTGGGCATTAGGTCTGGGGCTGGAGGGAGGAGGCTGGAAGAGTAGAATCAGGGCTAGAAGAGGTGGGCAAGTGAGGGAGCTCAGCTGTCCAAAACAACCCCGGAGTGAATTGGGGGCCATGGAGGTCTGAGGCAGAGACAAGTAATCAGTAGCAGGGGAGACCTCAGTTCTGTACATCCGTGACAGCCATTGGAAGGTGGGTCATGGCCTGGGTCACCAGAAAAAAATCCTGGATGCCCTTGTGGCATGGGCCAGTGCCCAGGGGTCCAGGTGGGGAGGGAAGCTCACTTTCCAACGTCAGTGAAAGGGGGGACGACCAGTGCCAGAGTAAAAGGGACCTGGTTAGAGAGACACAAAAGGAAGGTTTGATTTTCCAGATCTTTATATGCCAGGAGATTGCAGGGATCTGGGATCCAGGGTCTTGGGTAGATCACCCAAGACAGGAAGGTTAGGAAATGAAAATGCTTCTGGCATCTGCTGAATCCGTTCTGCTTCCATTGGGTCCAGCCACTGAAGTGTAAAACATTTGTAGCCCCAAGGAGCTGAATGTTTATTTTTCACAAAACAATGTTTTGTTTTTTTTTGTTTTTTTTTAACCAGGAGTGACACACTAAGCTGAAAGCTTATTTACAGGTGCGACCTGGGAGCACAAGGAAATTAAGTGACTTGCTCAGGGTCACACAGTATGCAAGTGGGAGCTGTGGGATTCAAACCCAGGTCTCCAGGTTTGCAGCTCAGAGCATTGAACCACTGCACTATACTGCCTCCTCAGTGACCCCTGTATCGCTGGAATCATTTGCCAGGCAGGTGAAAATAAAAGTCAGTTGGGGAGAAACAGTGGTTTGTGCCTTATTTGACTGTAGGGGGAGAGTTTAATGAAATGAAATCCTTTTTTCCCCTCTCATTTGCAGTCTATTAATTTGTCACGATTTATATTCCGAGGGCAGAATCCAGCCTTGGGGGCTGCAAGAGCTTTGTTGGGACCTCCATGGGAGAAGAGGGAGGGCTTGTTCTGGTGCTCGGTTTGGAGAGAGCTGTTGCTGAGAATAAAGAGGTAAACTAGCAGCTTGAAGACCACGGTGCAGCAGGTAGACGACCATCAGTTTTCCCTAGTCCAGTGATATGCAATGTCTTGTATGTTAGTGCTTTGGAGTGCTCCCTTCTTCCTGATTGGAAGAACTACGAGTGAAAAATTACGTCCCTAGATGGGGCAGGAAGGAGGGGGATACACTGTGGGGGCTCGTCCGGGATGTTCCCCGAACCCAAAAATCACCACTGGACCCGCAGCTTTGTAGTCCATGGTGTGCCAGGCTTCCTGACCTGGTTGGGCCCTGTTGCACACTTCTAAATTGCTGTGGGGTAGGCCTGGAGCAGGCATTAGGCCTGGCCTGCTGGTGTGGTATGCACACGTGACTTGTTGGCCACGTGACCCTCGGGAAAGATCCTGATTGGAGGATGGGTGAAAGGGAGCTATAGCAGCTGCATGAAGAAGTGCCATCTTGGGAATCAGAGCGAGTGAGCTGGGGCAGTGAGACAAGCAGTAGCAGAGGGAGAAAAAGAGAAAAACAATAACGAGAGCACAGCAAGAGAGATCGCTGTGGGAGCACATTATTCAAAGCAGACAAGTGGGTTGAACTGCATAATTTTGGAGCAAAAGAGCTGTGAGTTCCAAGTGACTGTGGGACTGGGAGGGAAGGAAAGCAAGCGCAGGCATCCTCATGGATTGGCAGCAAGTGGTAGCAGGGGGAGATGCAGAGAGGCCTGAAGCAACCCCTCAGGAGGAGCCCCTGACTACAGTTCCAGCTTCACTTCTCTTCTGGCTCTGGAAAGCTGGGAGAAAATGCAGGGGACATGAACATTATGTGAGGTGTGGATTTATGGGAGAGGCAGTGACTAGGCTGCCCATATGCCTCTATTGCATAGGCAGAGCACCAGTGCCATGTAGGAGGATGTATGCTCCCAGTTCCACCACCAGCTTATTCATCCTGTGGTCACTGGCCAGTGGGGGATTCAGAGGGGTTCAAAAGACTGTCCCCGGGAGACAGCACATGTGTCCAGGTGGAGGAACCCCGAAGTGAATCCCCAGATGTGATAGTGGAGGCTGTTGAGGAGGAGGGTGCAGGTGCACCAGAAAGGGACAAAGATGATGGGGAGCACAGCCATCTGCCCAGCTCCCTGCCACCGGCTACCGGCCATACAACCTGCAACTCCTGGTCCGGGCCAAGACTCTCTGGACCCAGATGGACAGGTTAAACCCCAATGACTCATTAAACCTCAAATATCGACGGGGGATATGGCTACCAATGGGACAAGCCAGGAGAACTGGCGTGAGGGACTTTCCCAAATGGAGTCAGGCCAAAAGGTGGGTCCGCAGGAGGCTGAGGGTAGAATATTCAAATCCGAGCTATCCTTACGTGCCAGAAAGAATTTGGGACATTATAGAGGAGATGCGGGATGACTGGATTTTCAAAGAGCAGTTGGAAAGGCTAAAGAACCGTCCAGGAGGAGGAAGTGCACCATCTCAACAGTTGTTCCAGCAGGCACGATCGATGTGCCACACAGGGACTTGGTCTGAATTAACCATTTTCAAACATTTTGCTATGGTACAGGACTTAACTGGGACTTGGACCAAGTATTACATTTTGGACAGAGATTCTTTTGGAGAGGTGACCACTAAGCCGGACCCAGTGTATTGTTTCCCTCCAGGTGGGGGCCTGCAACCTAGGCCTCTTGGATTAAAACCTGTGAACTACAGTACACCAGGACTATTGCTCTATGGAGCAGATATGGTGACTTTGATTCAGTTTACTAATGAAGCTCTTAAATTGAAAACAAAAATGTCATAGTTACTGTTTATGATCATGCTAAAGTATGTTTCAGAAAGATTGGTATAAGAATGTGTGTGTGTGTGTGTGTGTGTGTGTGTGTGTGTGTGTGTGCATGTGAGTGAATGGTTTGGGGTTTGTACACAGAGAAATTTATTTTAAAATTTTTGGTGGGAGGTATCTAGGGGAATGTCTGCGGCCTCATTAATAATGTTAGCACAAAGCTTAAGAAAAAAAAATATTTTTGAAATACATAATCATTATGTAAGGTGATTGTTATTTACTGTTTTAAGAAAGAAATAATGGGGTTCCGGTGACGTCACTTAATGGTGGGAGGCTGAGATCGAGAGCTACACATTCAATCCCCCCTAATCTAACGGAATTGTCAGTGAAAAGAGCAAATTTTCAAAACTAAAGGGAAGGCTCCGCTATTGTGGATGGCAGGGAAGACGCAGAAAGCAAAAGGACCCAGACAATCAGCTTCAGCCGGGAAAATGCGGCAAATGCTTCTGGGCAGAGCAAAAGATGGCCTAACCACGCTTCCCTCATGAAGGTGCTACCCGTCCGAATCCTTGATTGAATTAGACCCGGAGGAAATTGAGACGTCTGGAATCACAGCCATCACCCTGCAGCAGATTCTAGACACAGTAAACAGAATAGACAGTGCCCTTGCTGATTTGAAACAGGACGTTCGCACTTTGGATAGAAAAGTTTCAGCTAACGACACATGACTTAGAGATTGCTGGGGCCCAAGACAGCAGTGAGTGACTTATACTTTATCTCCTGCAGAGAGACAGGGAGCCCCAAGCAAAAACTGAAGGCCCGGAGAACCGATCACGGTGCAACAATTTTAGAATTCATGGGATACCGGAGGGGGCAGAGGAAGGCTTCTCAACCACTGGTGACTTCATTCAGCAAGTCCTTAGATCTGCACTCTCTATTCCGGGGGACTTAAATCTAGAAATTGACAGGGCGCACTGTTCACTTGTTCCCAAGCCGGCCAACCCCTCGGTGAAACCGCGCTCATTCATCATCAGAATGCTGTATTTTCAGAGTAAAGAATGGATTCTACGGGAGGCCTGGCGACACCGAGATTTCAAATATCAAGATGCAGTGATCTGGTTCAATCAGGATTTCTCATCAGCACTCCAGACTGAAAGGCAGAGAATCAGAGGAATCATAAGGGAGCTTAAAGCTTAAAAAGATATGAAGGCACAGCTTTTATTTCCAGCACGACTGAAGCTTTTCACAGAGTCAGGCATGAAGATCTTCTCCTCCCTGCTGGAAGCTGCCCCAACCCTGAAAAATCTAAATATCCTGATTCCCGACCTTGAATGTGAAATGCTGGAAAATAAATTAAAAACCAGCACATGGAGCATAGTAAACAGGATCGGTGAGAAGCAGAGGGGTACCAGGCACCATTCCAAGGTCTGCCATAGGTGACATTGCTAAGATAATGCAAAGAGCAGATCGAAGGGAGTAGGCTCAGAAATCACCCAAAATGGCACCCTCTCCCTGGAAAGAGTAGCCCACAAGTCTACAGGTACTGTACATATTCCCTACTAGAAATCTCGAACACTGCTTGATGTAATCAGAAGGCAGCGTTTAGATTTGGCCTACTGTTCAAAGACTTCCTAATCACGCTGCAGTAGCACACCTGAAAGGTTTTCTTTTGGAACTGGACAAAAACTTGATGGGGAGGGAAAGGGTCATAATTTAATTGTTTTGGCAGGAGTGGGTCTCATATAAAGTGATAGCAAAGCTATATCCTGCTGAGAAAAACCCAAGAGGGATAGTAGTCATGGGTGAGAACGAGGCTCCCAGAAGGTGGATAAATAAGTTCGAAAGAATTCCTGAAAATGCCCTGAAAGATTGAAACCTCTTAATTCTGCCTATCGGCTTCAAACTTACCAGAAGAGATTTAGAAGCTGAAGGGGGACGGGAGGCAAAGAGCTTTCCTCTAAGCAGTTGAATCACTGGGAACAAGCGCATCATTTTGAAAAGAAATGTTTGGGGGGGTGCGGAGAACGGGTGGAAATTGACATCTCACCTTACGTGAGTGATGTCTTACAACACTGAGTATTGAGCTAGATATATATCAGTATCTGCCATAACACCCCTTTGTCATCATAGGGGCTCTGGAAAATCACATATAGTGACACTAGGCGACTTGTAATACAGCCAAGATCTTCCTAGGAAGTCAACTTAAAAGTCATGAGTACAAGTTCAAGTTTTTATTATTATCAAAACTACATAAAGTTGTGCAAGGTTGTGTTTTGTTATATTTTAAAAGAAGTTTTCATGTTGTGCAGTGTGGATAGCTATTACTTGAATGTACAGAGCCTACTTCAAGATGGAGGGAGGAATGTGGGTTGTTGCAGGGCATCCAGGGAAATGGTAAACAAAAAGACATATTTTCCCCACCCTTAAAAAAAACAAAATGGAGTTAAGAATAATTTCTTATAATGTTAATGGAATTAACTCTCCAATTAAAAGAACAAAAATACTGTCGGAACTGAAGAGACTGGAGTGTGATGTGGCCCTACTCCAAGAGACACACCTCTCGGAGGCGGAACACACCAAGCTCAGAAGACAGTGGGTGAAGAGGGTAGAGGCTGCCTCTCATGAAGTAGCTAAAAAAGCGGGTGTTGCAGTGTTAATAAAAAGAGGATGCCCACTGCAGGTGCAGGAAGCGGAGAAAGCATTTCAGGGCAGATTCATCAGAGTCTCAGGAACAATAAGGGAGAGAACTATACATATAGTTAATATTTACGCTCCCAGTGTAGGAGCAGATAGTTTCTATAACTACCTTTTTCAAAAAATAGCTGAGCTTCCCCGGGGCCTTCTAATTGTAGGGGGCAATTTTAATGCGACCTTTTGCCCATCAATAGACCACTCCTCTGGACATAAAACTGCAGCTAGAGCAGCCAGTAAGAAGTTGAAGGCTTTGATGGGGGGGAGGATGGTGGACATCTGGAGATCTCATCATAAAGGGGAGAAAGGCTATATGTTTTATTCTGCAGCACAAGACTCATATTCACGTATAGACTTATTTATAGCCCATAAAGCTGACCTCCATGTGTTCACTACTTTGCAAATCAGCCCAATGACACTATCGGATCATACTCCAATAGCCACGAAGATTATTTGGGGACTGGAACATAGGCGTACAAGGTGGAGAATGAATGTCTCCCTGGTAAATGATAAAGCCCTAGTGCAGAATATCATGAAAAGACCATTAAAGATCTTGTGGTGGACTCACCTATGGCGGACTGTTTGCCTTCAATGGTGAGACACCCTGAAGACTGTAACAAGGGTTCAGATGATAAGCCTGGCCTCTGCAAAAGAAGGGAACCAGTAAGAAAATAACGGAATTACATAAAGCAGTCAGGACCCTGGAGAATGACCATAAACAGAAGAGGAGAGGAGGGGAGCGAATCCTGAAGGAACTAAAAAAGAAAAGAGAAGAGCTAAATGTTTTAGAGACAGAAAGGGCAGAGGGTATTTTAAGATTTGCAAATCAAAAATACTACGAGGGCGGGGGGAAAGCAATTAAACTGTTAGCATTGAGGTTGAAAAAAGAACAAGCTAGTAGATATGTCTCGTATGTACAAAACAGCAATAAGAGAGAGGACAGGGTTGAGAAACCAGAAGACATAGCTGTGGTTTTTAGCAAATACTACAAAAGCCTTAACACAGAGACAAGAGACCCTCAAGAGGTTATATTATAGCCCAAACAACAACATTCCTGGAGGCCCTGTGGCTGCCCAAACTAACCTCAGAAAGGCAACAGGGTTTATCAGCACAGATAATGGAAAAGGAGATTGGCTTGGTAATTACTACCTTCCCCACTGGAAAATCCCCGGGCCCAGACGGTTCCCAGCAGAATTTTATAAAAAATTTAAAAAGGTTCTCACCCCAAAATTAGCCATTGTTATGAACACCATTTTAGGGGAAAACCAACTTCCAGAATCCTGGCGAGAGGCCCTAATCACAGTAATTCCCAAACCCAGAAAGCCCCTGATGCTCTGTGACTCTTACAGACCCATTTCCCTTTTAAATCAAGATTTTAAACTTTTAACAAAAATATTAGCTAACCGATTGCAAAATTACATTGAAATGTTAATTCACCCTGATCAGACCGGTTTCATACCACACAGGCACATGTCTGATAATATCAGAAAATTACTCAATATAATTACAAATAAAGAAGACTCCCCAACCCCCCAAATTGCAATTTTCTTAGATGCCGAAAAGGCTTTTGATCGGCTAAATTGAACTTATTTACATGAGGTCATGGTGCATATGGGGTTTGACTGCTCATTTCTGAAATGGGTTATGGCTGCTTATGAACACCACCGGGCCAAGGTCCAAGTAAACGGTACAGTTTCGGAACCCTTTAGAATAGAACGGGGGTACCAGACAGGGATGCCCTTTATCTCCCCTGCTTTTTGCAATTGCAATGGAACCCCTAGCCCAGGCAATTAGAATGAAGAAAGAGATTCAGGGGATTCCTATGGTGGGAGCTTTGAACAAGATCTCCCTTTATGCAGACGACACTCTGATATACCTGAGTGATCCGGACAGGTCGATCTCCCCTTTACTAGAGATGCTAACCCAATTTGGCCAAATCTCGGGTTTCAAGATTAACATGGGTAAGTCAGAAGCTCTGCCCATAAAAGGAAACATACCCACATCCACGCGCAATAAGATCCCTTTTAAATGGGTGAAAGGAAACATCAGATATCAAGGGATCCAAATCCCCACCAGAATGTACAAATTATACCAACTTAATTATGGAATTTTAAAAAACAAAGTATGTGCAGACAGAAACAGATGGCAAACACTCCCTCTTACCCTCACGAACCGAATAGACACAGTGAAGATGAATGTACTGCCAAGGTACCTTTTCCTATTCGCCAATCTCCCCATTCCATACCCTAGGAAGGACTGGAGGGAACTTAAAAAGAAGTTATCCAGATCTATCTGGGCAGGACGAAAGCCTAGAAAGAGATGGAAACTTATGACAGAGACCAGAGATAGGGGTGGAAGGGGAGTCTCAAATTTTTATAACTATTATAAAGCAGCCCAGATGTTGCCGATTATAAAAATGCTAAACCCGGATTATAAAGGAGGCTGGTATCCTATGGAAAGACAGGCTCACCCCACAATTCCGTTCTATACTCTACCATGGGTGGCGTTGCCCTCTGACATAAAATTAATAAAGAACAGATGGACCCATCAAACTATTAAGGTTGGACTGGCCAGTAGACAGTGGTGGGAAATCTCCACACCAGTTTGACGCTATATCCCACTAGATTGTTTCCCCAACTTCCCAACTCAGCTAGGAGACACTTGTTTCCAATGCTGGCGAAGCAAGGGGCTTCAGGTCATCACACAGTTTATGCAAAGAGGCACCATTAAATCATTCACAGAATTGCAAAGAGAATTTGAATTACCAAAAAAGGATTTTTTTAAATATCTGCAATGTCGAAACTATATAACGAACACGGTGGGGGTGATGGCCCTTATATCTGACCCACCCCAGCCAGTCATTGCCACATTCCAGAAAAGTTATTCAACAGATGTTAGAGGTTTTATATCTTATATGTACAAAGCACTTCAAGAAGAAATAGGGAAACTGCATATACAAAAGACTGAAAGGGACTGGCAGGCTGAACTAAGCATTATAGTCACAGAAGAGGAATGGGGCAGGATTTGGGTTGGGGTCACTAAAACCACTGCATCACCTAAATGGAGAGAATACAGGTGGAAGGTTATGACCACATATTTCATCACACCAGTGATCTCAGCCCGTTACACAAACCCTCTGAACAGACAGATGTTGGCAGGGATGCAGGGGTAGGGACACTGGCATGCATGTCCTGTGACAATGCCCAAAGATAGAATACTGGTAAAAGGCCGCACTGGGGCTGCAAGAAATCGTACAATTACATAGTAGGCTCACTGAAGTGACTATTTTGTTTGCCTTACCTCCAGAACTTCAGTCTAATAATCAGAAGTATTTGTTCTACGTTTTGGTGACAGCAGCAGTTAAAGTAGTTACGCTGCACTGGCTTCAGCCTGGCTCTCTGTCCTTAGACATGTGGAGAGCCACTGTACTTCATATTAAGGAAATGGAAGCAGTCACAGCACGCCTGAGACTAAATGTAGAGCAATACAACTCTAGATGACTGCCTTACTGTGAATACATTGAGAATGCAGAAGGCAGACCAGTGCTGGAACAGTTTCTCTTGGCCTAAATCAGAAAGGGATGGTTTAGTCTAGGGATGGGCAGGACCCGGGAGGGGGACACTGTATACCTTCTGGGGTTCGGGGGGATGATTACTGAGGAAAGGGGAGAGGAAAATATCGGAGAACCAGGTAAATAAATATATATGTATGAATAAAGACAAGTGAAGATGAAAATGTATTTTAGAAATAACAGATCCACACCGACTAGTTTATAGTTTTGGTTTGATACAGATATAGTTGTTTATTAGACTTAGACAAGTAAGTCATAAAACTTTCTTTCTTTCATTCTCTAATCTCTAGAATTGTACTATGTTTAACAGTATAGTTCTAAAACATTGTTTTAAAATCAAATGTATTGGCAGCTTAATAGAGATTTTAAGTGAAGATCCAGTCTGGCTTAAAGATAGTGGAAGGAAATAGTTGGAGAATTAATGAAACGTTCACAATAGAAATCAAGCCATTCTGTAACATGAAATGCCTCCATCTGTAAAAAAGAAAAAAGAACAGACAATGTAAGTACTTGAAGGTATTTAACTGTTAATGGTATTCTATAAGGTAAATGCAATTATATATGTCTGCCTAAATCTCAGTTGTATTTTGAACTAGCAATAAAATTATATATGAGTTCAAAAAATAGAAAGAAATAATGATGGTTGTGACTAGCACTTTAGGTTTATCTACTGGCACAGGTAGGGTTTAGGAATTAGATTGTAGGGCATAGTGTTGGGCTAAGTAGGCAGGTTGGGTGGTGCATGGTGGCCAGGAATGGCGTGTTCGGTACCTGAAGGCTGGGGAGTGCACATACTCAGCCTGATGGGAGTGGACCATCACTGGACCTTTGCCATCATTCCCAGGAGGGAATGATTTCTTGGGTGGGGGAAGAGTGTAAGCCCCTGCAAATGTGGGGCGTATATTCCCACATTTAGGCATCCCCCCCTGAGCTAGGAAATGGGTTTAGTGCTCTGGGGGATAATGCTCTGGATGCCTCATGGTGGCAGCAGAGAGTAGTTTAAGGGTATAAAAAGGGACTGACAGGAAGTAACGGGGCCTTTCCAGCCCAGGCAGTAGGCCTGGGAACTTGAGGGGGAGGCTGGAAAAGTAGAATCAGGACTAGAATAGGTAGGCAAGTGAGGGAGTGTAGTGGTCCCTGAGGGCCAGTGGGGAAACTCTCCCCAAGTAAAGTGCAGTCAGGACAGTTTTATGCACCATGGCTGATGAGGAGTGGGGGTATGGAGCTCCCCTGGGGATACAGGCAGCCAGGTCCTGCATCGAGGGGGTAGGGCATTAGGAGGCTATAGCAAGCCTAGCCGAGAGATGTAGGATCCCTTAGAAAGCCCATTTTTGTGTTTTCTCAGGTCGCCAGGGCTGGCAGGGCTGTGGCAAGGCCCTCTCAGGAGGGGAACCGGTGGCAGGGGTTCCCCTCATTCCCAGTGTGGCAGGGTGGCCTGGAGGATCATGGGAGCCGGGGAGCCTTTCACCCATATGTGGGGCCTGTTTGGAGGGACAGGTCCTGGGGCACCAGTCAATAAAGTCTGGGCGGGTCGCAGACCAAGAATGGTAGGCCTTGGAGGCTGGTCCCCATGCTGGAGCTTAATTCAAGCCCAAAAATCATTTGAAGGGATGTGAGCCTGGCAGAGACTCCCCAGAGGAAGAAGGTAACAGCAGAACAACCCCAGAGTGAATTGGGGGTCATGGAGGTCTGAGGCGGAGACAAATGATCAGTGGCAGGAGAGGCCACAGTTCTGTACATCCATGGCAGCCGTTGGATGGTGGGTCAGGGCCTGGGTCATCAGAAAAAAATCCTGGATGCCCCTTGTGGCATGGGCCAATGCCCAGGTGTCCAGGTGGGTAGGGCAGCTCGCTTTCCCATGCCAGTGAAAGGAGGGACAACCAGTGCTAGTGTAAAAGGAACCTGGTTAGAGGGACGTAAAAGGAAGGTTTGGTTTTCTGGATCTTTATATGCCAGGAGATTGCAGGGATCTGGGATCCAGGGTATTGGGTAGATCACCCAAGACAGGAAGGGTAGGAAATGAGAATCCTTCTGGCATCTGTTAAATCAACTGTTCTACTTCTGTTGGGTCCAGCCAAAGTGTAAAAAGTTTGTAGCCCCATTGAGCTGAATATTTATTTTTCATAAAAGAATGGTGACCCCTGTATCGCTGGAATCATTTGCCATGCAGTTGAAAATAAAGGCCAGTTGGGGGAAAAACAGTGGTTTGTGCCTTATTTGACTGTAGGGGGGAGTTTAATAAAATGAAATTTTTTTCCCCCCTCTCACTTGCAGTCTATTAATTTGTCATGAGTTATATTCCAGGCGCAGAATCCAGCCTCAGGGCTGCAAGGGCTTCATCGGGACCTCCATGGGAGAAGAGGAAGGGCTCATTCTGGTGCTCCGTTTGGGGAGGAGATCCATTGCTGAGAATGAGGAGGTTAACCAGCAGCTTGAAGACCACGGTGCAGCAGGTAGGCGACCATCAGTTTTCCCTGGTCCAGTGATATGCAGTGTCTCATATGTTAGCGCTTTGGAGTGCTCCCTTCTTCCTGCCTGGAAGAACTGTGAGTAAAAAGGTATGCCCCTAGATGGGGAAAGAAGGAGGGGGTTACAATATTAAACAACATAAAGGGCATATGAAGAGCAGGCAAGCGTAACCTGATTCTGTCATTTGACCCAGTCCAAATATACTTCTGACCCAATTCTGGACCAGTCTGAACAATCTACCTGTTTGACCAGAGTAAATCAGAACTTATTGGAAATAGAGCAGCATTAGAATTAGAACTGGGTCATAGGTAACCCTCTCATCCCTAAAGGTAATAACAAAAAAAGTTAGATAACATCTGAGAACTTGAAGTCAGAATATCTTTTATATTAATTTCTTAATTTAAACGTAGAGCTGTGCAACATTTCTGCAGTAAACATCACAAAGTTTGTGAATTGTGGAAAGCGTCTATGAAAAATCTATATGTAACCCACCCCCACCGGCCCTCCTTGTCTAACTAGCAGGGTTGCTCCTCTCACCACCTGGCACCAAAGAGAGGGATGGGGGTTGTCACTACAGTTCAGTTTACTAGTACTGGGTCCCCGGGAGAAAACGTATGCTCACAATTATGCTAGGTTTGCACTTCTGGTCAGGGGTACCCAAGTAAATCCAGACACAGTGGAAGCAGTAACAATACTGTCCAAACCAGGCTGGGATCTAGAGTGTGACTTTTATTCACATACACAGAGAATAATCACAAAGTGAAGATGGACCCCCACAGGGCTACTCCTACTGGTAATGCGGTGGAAGACTAGATTTGCTGGCCAAGGCACCTAGCTTCACCTGAGCTATTTTCTTCTAGGTTACTTGAAAGGACAGAGCAAAGAACCTTACCAGAGCAAGGAAAAGGATTAATTCTTCTTTTAGCTAGGCAGATTTACTGTGTGTTGTTATTTTTATTTTGTACTCACAGGGATTGTTACTGTTTGTTGCTAACATTTTATTGCTTTATTTTTCTCTGATTCAAATTGTTTTTGCTGAGTATACCTTCTGCTGCATTATTACAGGGTGTGCCTACAGGTGTATGCTTACCGATTACTGCTATAACCTACTGATTCAAATTGTCTTTTGCAAGGTATATCTTCTGTTACTGCTTTATTTTTCTCTGTAGCAAAGAGTTTCTTACAGGGCATATCTTCTGCGAAATTATTACAGGTGGTGCTTTACAGGTTTTACAGTTTTATCTATCATTAGGATAAGCTTTCAGGGCTACTACATTTGTTGCTGGCTGATTGTTTCTGCTATTACCTCCTTGTTTCTTTTGTCTGTGGTTCTTCTTTTTCGGCGGGGAAAGGGCCAGCCACCCACCCCCATCCCCAACCACCCCACACTACACTCCTTTTATAGGGTAGCACAGTCATGACATTTGCTGTAGCAAAGCAGGAAGGGGTGGATCAGAAAGGTATCCACACAGTGACCTCATTTACAGGTGCACTAGTAATTTAACTTGTTATAACAAGTTATACAAAAACAAACAAACAAAACACAAAATCAAACTTTTGCTTTCATTTTGTTCCTTCTAATTACCCTGACCAGGTTATAAACCCAGCAACTTATCTGGAATGGATATCATTAACTGCAGGTACTGCAGAACACTTTTCAGAAGGGCAGTTTTTACAGGATTTAGGACACTGTCCTACATGCTGGGCCATTGGAGATCTAAGGGCTTAGCTCCAGGCAGCATGGGCAGAGATTGTGCACCTCAAATTGCATATTCAAGAGGAAATATATTATAAGAGCCACCTGCCATTTCCCCAACATCCAGCAGAAGCACCTCGACCGCAGAGGGTAGTTGGTCTGGGAGGTTGGCAGGTGGTTGGGAGGGGCAAATCGGGTGCTCCATCACTTGGTGCTCTCCAACATATCACCTCCACAAACCATATAAAAACTACAAACAGGTATCTGCCTCTATCTCCGAAATCAAACAAAGGAGCAGAGGACACTGCAGCACAGGAGCTAGCACAACAAAACTCACCCAAAACAGGAACCAAAACAAAAAAAAAGCAAAAAGGAAATCAAAAAAACTTCTCATCATAGGAGACTCCATGATTCGGGGAGTTGATACCTATCTCCAGCCAGGGGTAATGGTCACATGTCTCCCAGGTACATCAGCGTGGAGAGACACTGACCACATTGCTAAAATTGTTTGGGAAGCAAGAGAAAACATTGATGTCCTGGTACACATAGGGACTAACGATCTTGCCAGCCGGTCAGGTGTGGAGACCAAGGAACACCTGACAAGGCTGGGTGACAAACTATCATCCATTTTGTCCGGCATCTCCTTCTCTGAGATCCTGCCAGTCTGGGAGAGGGGAGCAGATGGAAGGAAGGTCAGAGAAGGGGAGATAGGGGAGCTAAACATGTGTCTCAAGGGCTGGTGCCAGGAAAAAGAACACAAATTTGTAGGGAACTGGCAACAGTTTTGGGAGCAAAAGTTTTTTAAATTTGATGAACTGCATCTGACTAAGGAGAAAGTCAGTACATTGGGGCAGAAGTTTGAAGTCTTTGCAGAATATTTAAACCAGCAAATGGGGAGAGGGGTGCAGCACCCCATACGTCGAATGAGAAGAACACCTCTCCCACCTCAGTTAATGGTCAAACAGGAGTTCAGCATGTTTTTAGTTCATTTGCATCACCAGCTAAGGAAAAAGGTCCAGCTCCCCACACGATGCACAGGGGAAACGCCAAACCTCGCCCAACAACTAGCACACCGAAATCTGGGCAATGGAAAATCATGTACACAAATGCTCGCAGTCTGGGAAACAAGGTCTCAGACCTGCAGGCAATGATGACAGAGGCTAAACTGGACATAGCAGCCATTAGCGAGACATGGTTTACCAGTAACCACACTTGGGAGACTTCAGTACCTGGCTATGTACTGTTCAGAAGAGACCGAGGTGTAAAAAGGGGGGTGAAGTGGCCCTTTATGTCAATGAAAATATCAAAGCTACAGAAATTCAGAATACACATAAGGAGCCAGAAGAACTGTTGGTCACCCTGGAAACAGGAAATGGGACTGGGGTTGTGTACAGGCCTCCAGACCAGGGGGAGGACATAGACACAATACTGTTAGAAGATATACAAAACATGACAGCTAAAGGGGAGGTTCTGATAATGGGAGACTTCAATATGCCAGATACAGATTGGTCAATGCCAGCAGGAACATCTGCCAGAACTAGACACATGGTGGATTCCCTGCGGGGGGGGGGCCTCAAACAACTGGTACAAAAACCCACAAGAGACAGGACTATCCTAGATCTAGTACTGACAAACAGGGAAGGGATCTCAGATCTCCAGGTAGAAGGTCGCGTGGAGGCCAGTGACCATCACATGGTATGGATCAATTTGGCCACTAGAACTAAATAATCCCATTCCAAGGCAAACATATGTGACTTCAGAGGAGCTGACTTTGATAAGATGGCCAACAGTTAAGCTAGTCCTGGCAAAAAGAAATACAGGTGAAGGGGTACAGGCAAAGTGGGCAAGCATTAAGGATGCAATACTTGAAGCAACATCCCATTGTGTTAGAGAGAAAAGGAAGTGCAACAGAAGAAGGAAACCACTTTGGTTCTCAGAAACAGTAACAGAAAAGGTCAGAGCCAAAAGGCTGACCTTCGGGAAATAGAAGGGAACGCAGCAGGATGAGGATAGGGAGGCATACCAAACTTCCCAAAGGGAAGCAGGGAAGGCAGTAAGGCAGGCAAAGGCCCAAACCGAGGAAACACTAACACAAACAGCAAAAGAAGGTGACAAGACTTTCTATAGATATATTAATGAAAGGAGAAAGTCCAGAGGGGGTATTGCTAAGATCAAAGAGGATAAGGGGGCATGTGAGGAGGACCATGTAAAAGCATCTATCCTAAATATATACTTCTGCTCACTATTTACTGAAGAGAAGGTAGAGCAGGGCCCACAGCTCAGCACCATGGACACAGGGGGTGGGGGAGGGAGGTGTGCACTAGTCCCTTCACAAAATAAAGGGTCCTACAAGAGCTCAATAAGCTCAGGGTGGATAAGGCAAAGGGACCTGATGGCATACATCCTAGGGTACTAAAGGAGCTAAGGATGGAACTAGCAGAGCCATTATCAGAACTGTTTAGTGAGTCTCTGAGCACAGGAGAGGTCCCAGAAGACTGGAGAAGGGCTCATGTGATTCTGTTCTACAACAGTGGTAGCAGGGAGGAGGCAGGGAACTACAGACCAGTCAGTCTAACCTCAGTAGTGGGCAAGATTATGGAGGCACTCGTTAAGGAAAGAATAGTGCAACACCTGGAATCCATAGGAGCACAGGATTCAAGATAGCATGGGTTTACAAAAGGAAGGTCCTGTCAAACTAATCTCATAGATTTCTTTGACTGGGTAACCAGAGTGGTGGACCAAGGGGGAGCAGTTGGTGTTGCCTACCTTGACTTCAGCAAAGCTTTCGATACTGTTCCACATAGAAGATTGATTAATAATCTGGGTAGGCTCGGGATGGGTCAGAGGTTGGTCAACTGGGTGGCAAACTGGTTGATAGGCAGAAAACAGAAAGTGGTGGTAAATAGTATACAGTCAGAAGAGATGCAAGTCACAAATGGGGTACCTCAGGGATCAGTCCTGGGGCCAGTCCTCTTCAATATCTTCATCAGTGACATTGCAGATGGACTGGAGGGTAAGGTTTGTCTGTTTGCAGATGACACCAAGATCTGCAACAAAGTAGATGATCCAGATGGGGTGTGCAGAATGAGAAGAGAGCTGGATAAACTAGCAAAATGGTCGGAAGAGTGGCAACTGGGATTTAACTCAAAGAAGTGCAAGATCATGCACATAAGGAAGAGAAACCCTGAAGCCACCTATAGGCTGGTAGGGGAGTTGCTGGCAGTCACAAGGGAAGAAAGAGACTTGGGCATCATCATCACCGATGACCTGAAATCATCCAAGCAGACCACTAAAGCAGTAGGTAAGGCTAGGGGGATGTTGGGGTGTATTAGTAGGAGTGTCACAAGTCAGAAGAGGGAGGTAGTAATCCCTCTTTACAAGACACTGGTTAGGCCCTATCTGGAGTACTGCGTGCAGTACTGGAGGTCACACCTTCACAAGGACATTAACCAAATTGAGGCAGTCCAGAGAAGGGCAACCAAAATGGTGCAGGGACTGCATCAGAAAACATATGAGGACAGATTAACTGAGCTCAATATGTATACCCTGGAGCAAAGGAGGGAGAGAGGTGATATGATCGAAACATTCAAACACCTTAAGGGCATTAACAAGGTGAAAGGGTCTAACATGTTTCAATATACGAGAAATAGCAGGACAAGAGGACACAGCATGAGATTAGAGGGAGGCCGATTAAGGGGTAATGTGAGGAAGTTCTTTTTCACAGAAAGAGTGGTGGATGCATGGAACGGCCTACCTCAGAAAGTGGTGGAATTGAATACAGTGTAGGGCTTCAAACAGGCATGGGATAGGCATAAGGTAGCAATACAGATTAGTATGAATAGATAGGCCATTGACAAAGCAAAGGCCGATGGCACATTCATAAGGTAGAAAAAGAAATGGGCAGACTGGATGGGCCTTGCAGTCCTTATTTTGCCGTCAACTTCTGTTTCAATGTTTCTATGTTTCTATTACTGAGGTACAGAGAACACACACACAGCGAACCCTCAGGTTCTGACTTGAACAGCGAACACTCTGGTTCTAAATTACACTTCCTCTTGACTAGGCACACATGGCCAGTACTAGGAGACTTTCCCATATTTCATGAGGAATTACTGGTGGCACCCTTGACCACCAAAGAGCACATACAGGTTCACAGAAATCCAACCCATGTCTGGGTAAACTATTTTTTTCAGGCACTGGCCAAATGCACTGAGAGAAAACACAGGTGCCTAAACTGAACCCAGAGAGGTAAATATGGTTAGTCCAGATGGGGGAGTCTCCCACCTTTTGCTTCCAAATTTATACTCGGCCATTCATCTGGTTAGTAACACCCTCACAGAAAACTTTTAGATGATATCTTGAAATGTCTTTCACATTTAACATACTACATTGCACACCTCTGAGGTGTCAGAAAGTTAAAAGTTCTGTAATTGGCAATGTCCCTTCACTAGACCCCAACTTTAGCAGACACTTTTAAACAGAAAACAGTCTAGGTGACAGGATCCCTTTGTCAGAGAAAATTCACCACAAGGAATGCAAGTGCCCCAGGGCTTTTCCAAAAAAAGTCACAGGTACTCACAAAGCAGTTGAATCTCAGGCAGCTTCAACACAGTCAGACTGGACCAGGGGATTGCCCCTGAATCATGGAATCCACCCCATCCCTCACTTGGCTTGGTTTCCACCACTTCACCACTAGGCTGTACTGACTCACACTAGGGTGAGAAACAAACAAAAACACTGCTTGTAGCTCTCTGAGAGAGCTAAAGAGAGAGGCTGCACTACCTGCAGCCTCCTCCACTGACTCCAGCTGCAGACTACTACACTCTAACTAAACATTCTAAAGCTACCTCCCTGCAGCCAGCTTCCAATGTGGCTTATGCAGCTGCGGCAGTTCTAAAGTGACATCACTCCAGCTCAGTTGAAACTGAAAAACAGAATGTGACACTGTGAAATCCATTCAACTGGCATTTCACAAGATGCCTGTCCCTGCCTGCCACTGATTCTAATGGGATTCTAGCAACCCCTGGGAACAAGGGGGTTACACCCACCCTCATCCAGGAAAATGACTGTCCCCAGTCTTTGCCTACCTGGCACCAGACCATCCTACCCTATGTGCTGACTACAGGGAGGTAGCGCTACCTTCTCCCCTACCACGTGCCAGGCACAGGCAGACAACACAAAGGGACCAGAGGCCATTGTCTGACACATCAGCCCCTACACTATGATCTTACTATGGAAACCAGTGATCCCGGAAGACTGTCCAGAGCATAGCCCTAATAGACCAGCACTGCAGCCCCTACAGCTGGTCAGAACCACAGCCTGTCTATCCCCCTAGCTCTCTAGGGAAAACCTATCTAACCAAAACAAACCTACCCAAAACAGGGGGATCCCTGGACACCTGCAAACCAAACACGGGAGCTAACACTATACACAAGCATTATACTCCCCTACAACTACACCTGTGGAAGGAAAAAGGTTAACACATGTTAACAACTACACAGTACTTTAAAAAAACACTTTAAAGCACAGAGGAACTCTGATGAGTCCCTCCAATCCTCTTCTTGTCTTCTCTTCTTCCTTCACCAGTATCCACCTGAAAGAGAAAAAGAGAAAAACACACTCCAAATCTGCAAACACACAGTACAACAACAGTAACCCATGCCATCAAAACACTGGAGAATCCCCAAAAATATTTTTTAGAAAAGTACAAAATAGTAGAAAACATCAACATCATGTACAATACACCTTTTAGGGATGGAAGACCCTAAATGTCCCAACTAGTGACAAACAGTGCCTGAAGGCAGGGTCCATAAAAGAGTCTCTCCTGGGCTGGAGCCCAGTGAAGCACAGTTCTTGACGTACTGTAAATCCTAAAGGGGAGAGTCTTTGTGGATAGTTCAACAGTCTGTAGTCTGCTAGGTGTAGGATGTGTATTGCAATGTCAATAAAGTAAGAAAAGTCTGGACTTATCAGTCCCTTGAAGAACGAAAAAATGGACATCACCTGGATCTCCAGCCGAAGACTCTCCCTGGCAGCATTTTTCAGATACAGCTGGGCGGAAATCTTCTGGAAAACAGGGTGGACATCTGGAAACTGCTGGGATGATGTCATCTTGAGCTGATGTCATCTAGGAGATGGAACCTTGGAACAGAAAAGGAACAGCTGGGCTGATGTCAGCCAAAATCCCAGGCAATGAATCAGGAAACAGCTGGGATGATGTCGTCTCGGACTGATGTCATCTGGAAGGCCAGGCGATGGAACTGGAAAGGCACCTTTGGATCCTGGAATACCAGACTGGTGGAACAACATGGGTACAGCAACGGCTGTATGGCAGCACTGGCTACCACTGCTCTGCTTTCCACTTGGTAGGCATGGGCACATTCACAGGACGATGGTTACATTGAGGGTAGTACCACAATGGGTCAGGTGCAAGAACTACTACCCCGTCTGGGGTTCATAATTCACATTATGGAAAGTCTTGTTTCCTTGTTTGTCCATATATCGTACAGTGTCTATGAACAGTGTCCTGCCCAACTTCCAAAACTGCAGTTTGTCTCTGATCACTTTGTTCCTGACATAAGAAGTTGTACTTGGATCAATTAGTTGGTTGGCCTCTTCCTCTAGCCAGGCTCTCCTGTTTTTCTCAATCTCCTCTCAGACTCCCCGAGGAAAGGTAGGAAAGGACATTCCATAGATCTCGTTTGCCTTCCTACGAACCAGTCTTTCCTCCTTACTACTCTTCATCAGTCTGCGACCCCCAGCCTGGCTTGGGGGCGGCCAGTTCTGGTTCTGCCAGTGTCGCATACTCAAGGCTACGTAGAACTTGTCCCTGACCCCTCCTTCTGGGGGCAGGGCTATAGAGTCACCAACTTCTTCTCCTGGTTCCTCTGAGGCAAGAGCCTGAGGCTGTGGACTAGGACCTTCAACATAAAGATACATAGCTCCCTCCTCCTCCTCTTGCTCATTTAGGACCTTCCCACTTCTTCTATTCATTCATTTCAAAGAAATTATTACGCATCTGACAATGCATCCCTGAAAGATGCATCATGCAAGCAATCATTCGGCATTGACAAATGCTTGTTATTTGGTTATTCGGGTAAGTACCCTGGAGTACAATTAGTATAAATGCCAGGAAAAATGAAATATGGCAACAATGTCTTCACTTCAGCAGATTGTTCCACTCAGCAATTTGACACACAGTTCAACTCCATTGCATTATCTGTTTTGAAATTCTCATCTTGTGCATTTTATTCCAATTAATTCTTATTATCTTTGTTTCCGAAGCATTAAGCCACATTGCCATTTGCAGCTCACAGTTGTTAGTCATTTATTTGTCTGACATTGATTTGTTTAACCTGATTGTATTACCAAATGTTCGTCCATTTATGCAACATTCGTTTTGCTACTATTTCCCTCTGTTTACCCTTCCCTGGGTCACACCTGTAAACGAGCCCCAGCTCAGTGTGCCTTTCCCGGTCACCAAAGTTTAAATAAATAAATAAATGACATCATGCACCCGATTTTCAAAGGGCGGCACAGGGCTTGCGTCACGCCCCGCATCTAACCCTGTCTTTGACACAGCTGCACCTTCCCAGTTCGCCATAATTGCACCTGATTTTACAATCCTAGGTGCATTTGTGATAGTTTGCACAGTTTACGGCAGGTTGCGCCAAATAACTGGCACAAGTGCCATACAAATGGCCCTGGGATTGCTGCCGTTAGATTGCCGGAAGCCCCATGCGCCATATCATCGGAGCACTGGGCCTTGCGGCAGTCTAAGCCGTTTGAAAATCCGGTCCAATGTCGTTACAAAAGGGTAAAATGAACATATAAATATCATTTACAATATTTTCTAATTCTGAGTTTCTTTCCATAAAGTCCACAGATTTTAAATAGTATTTACAGACCATATTGCGTTATTTCATGTCCGAACAGGGTGCTAGTCCAAGCTGGGCTAAAAAGGGCTGCTGTTTTTATAGGGGAGTAACATCGATACAGAGTAATGTAATGTCATCCACATAAAATGCGTGTCCACATTTGGTATCCACGTTATTGATTGAAATTAAAAACAGAAGGGGGGACAAGTTTCATTCCTTGGGGATATCTCCAGGAATATCTTTCCATTCGGACTTAAAGCCTCTCACTTTGAGCTTTTGTTTTCTGCTCCTAAAAAGGAATATATAGCAAGGTGATTAAAGGCGATAAAGAGCAAGACTTAGCATTTTCTTAACTGGAATGGTTAAGATTGATTGGGTCAGATGTCTAATCAATCATTGCAACATTTTCCAGTTGTAATGTGCAGGTCATTCACTAGCTTGACTACAAGGTGCACAGTGGAACTGCTTTTCAAATTAAATAATTGATTTGGAATGATAACATCTTACAGCTGTTTAAAAATCCCTTGGCAGTCAAATTTCTAAGCTATTATACTAACTGAGGTTAGGGAAAAGGCCAATTGGGCATAAGTGAGAAAGTAAATCTTTATTTTCAAGCGCCCATTCCCGGGGGGAGGGGGGGGCTCAGAGCATAGAACACAGTGTTAATTTTACTACACATGGAATAAATGTAAAATAACAGAACAATTTCAGTCATACCAAACAAGACAAATTAAATACATAAATAATAATAATTATACAGTCAGTAAAATCAACCAGCCAGTGAATGTGAGGACTTATAAGCTAAATTCCTCCTTGAAATGGATGGATTTCTGACCCCTCCTAAAGGCCTGCACCAAGGGGGCCTCCCTCAGAAGTCTGGGAAGGGAGTTCCACAGGACTGGGGTAGCTACTACAAAAGCTCTGTCCATAGTAGATTTTAGCCAGGTCCTGGGAACTACTAGAAGGCTATCCTCAGAGAAGCAGAGAAAATGGAGGAGCAGTGGAGGGGCAGGAAGTCACACAGATATACATCTTAGGTTGCCCTTCCTGGCCTGCTGCAGGGGCCACTGTAGGAGCAGCCAAGGTTGCACTGTCTCCTTGGGCCAGGAAGCTCTGCTAGCATCAGAAACCTTAGTTGTACACTGCCTGACTGTAGAAGACCAAAACTCGGTTTCGAACCTGGGTCACCTGTGTGGGAGAGCACTGATATATAACCCTTGAATTCTGATTTTTGCTGAAGATCCCAGGTTTCACATGACATTTTAAGCCTATACTTTGCTTACATCCTGAACTTTCAATTTTTTGATCAAAGGTGTTTCCATAACTGTTTTGTTATGCAGATTTGACATTGTTTCAGATCTTGTACTAGTCTTACTGGATTATACATTGAATCTGTAAAGTAATCAGGTATTAAATAATGGAATTAAGCTGGCCCAGAGGTGCAGAGGACTGAGCCACTTACCTCTTGCCACGCCGGTGAACCATGCTTGGGAACGAGCATGGGTTGCTGGGGTTGGTCCGGGGTGGGAGAGGATTGAGTGCCCACAGGGCTGCTCTCCTCTCCCAAGGAGGTGAACTGCATGCTCAGCCAAATGACTGCTACCAGGTGGGGGCTTGGGAGGAGGGAAGTAGCAGAGAGGTGCTGCGGGACTCTGCAGTATGTGCATGCCTCAGCATGCGGAAAGGGGAACAAACTGGTGGAAAAAGTGGCAGGACAGGCATTCATGAAGCCTTCCTGCCACCTCTCACCTGCCATATGACTGGGACCCTGGACCGGAACTGTAGTCTGGCACAAGGTATGGCCCAGGGAGATGCTGGATGGTGGGGGATCGGTGAGGTGGAGCGGAATGATAGCCCAGTCTGTGCTAGCCATGGATGGAAAAACAGAATATAGAAAAAAAAGAAGAAGTAATGCAACATGCCCGGCCCAGCGGCACTGAGGGTTGAGGCGCTGGACGCTACACCTCGTGCCATGCCGGCAACACGGGTTCGAGAACAAGCCCGGGCCATCAGGGTCAGCAGGGAGGGAGAGGGCTGAGCATCTGAAGGACAGCCCTACTCTCCCGGGAGGGGTGGGGTTGCGCTCCCGCGGAATGACTGCCCCCAGGTGGAGGCCTGGGGGAAGTGCGGGTCTGCAGGGTGCAGAGAAGGGAAGGTGCTGCAGGACTTCCGCTGACTTGCACGCACCTCCATGCATGCACATCTGGCGAATGCGCCCCAGCAACAGGGATGGGGGGGAAGAAAAAAATGGAGGAAAAATATCTCTGGCTGCAGGATGGAGCCCGACTCTCCGCAGGCTCCGCTCCCAGGCCAGACAGAAAGGTAAGCCCCAGTAATTCTGGGATGTTGGGGCTGGGGGGGTCGGTCGGAAGAGGGCACCGGAGGATAAGGAGCATAAACATTTAATGGAAGAAAAAAAGAAATAATGCTACAAAAGGCTTTGTTGTTGGCTTCAAAAACCTTTATATTGTTGGCCATCCAATGGCTCAATGGGCAGCACTGTGCACTCCCATGCTGGCAACCCAGGTTTGTATACGAAGCCCAGAAAGCTGGTTGGATGGCCCAGGAAGCCAGTTGGGTGGTGCAAGGGCTGTGTAGGTGCTCCCAGCTGGGAGGGAGGGAGGAGGGTGCACCAGTGACCCCTACAGCCAGCTAGAGAGCTTGCCTCCTCTCCAGGGCCATGCTGGTTGCATGTGAGGTCTGCTGGGACAGGTCTGACATCAGGGGAGGTGGACGGTGCAAGGAAATGTGAAACTTCAGTGCCCCATCATCAGGACGAATTTCCCATTCACTGCAGGCCCTGCACCACTGACTGGGCCCCAGCTCATTTGGATATAGTCACTGGTGGTGGGGAGAATGGACAGTCTTCCCCTGGCTCCATCATTGGGGGGGCAATCTATGGGGGACTTAGAGCCAGGTAGGCCCCCAGTGTGGTGGGTGACAAGACTGGGTGAGGTGAGGGCAGATGGAGGTCAACAGAGTATGGGTGCATAAAAATCAGGATAAAAAAATGATATTGTTGGTATACAAAGGAGGAAAACCTCTGAAAAATGATAACATTTACATGTAGTTGAAACTGCTGTATGCTCTGCTGCATGACAATACACTATAGAATTTACATGTTGCTAATATGTGTTACAGAAGAATCTACCATGACACAGCGACACCAAAGTCACTGACATCCCCTACATCGACAGAAACAATGCCAAGTGTTGGCATTGTGCTGTCGGTTTTCCCATGTGTCTTCTTCGGGGGGCTGTGCCCAAACCCCCCCATGTTGGTGGCTCCACCCCCAACCCCCAGTATTTTATTAACCAACTCCAAGTCTGAGTTGTTTCGGGAAGAAGGCGAAACACTGGGAGACACAGTGCCAGTGTCATTGGGAACCATTACAGCCACCTGTCGATTTCTGTCACTGTAATGATCTTTGCTGTAAGAGTTTCATTGTTTGGTCGGTACACCATCACAAAATTGCTACCAGGTATTGTAGAAACACTTTAAAAACCTACTTAATTTCTCACTTGTGTTTGCTTAGACGGATACACATTTACAAGTAGAGACAAATTTAATATATTTCTAAAGTATACTTTATTGTTCCTTAGAAAAACAGTGATTCATAGTTCTATCACCTAATGCCACACTCACTTAAGCCTCCAACAAATACCTGTTTATAAGTAATTGGCATTCACTGACAACGACAGTTAGTGCTTTTTTCCAAAAAGTGAACAAAACAGACAAGAAAAAACATTATTCATGATTCCACTTTAAAATCTAAATCCATATAAACATGAAAAAGTGAGAACTTCTCAGGTTATTCTATAAACTCTGCAAAACAAGAAAAGTAAAACCAGCGCACACACCAGAGCATACCATTTAAAATGTATTTATTGCAGTGACTATACCAGACAAAGGTAGTCTCCCCCTATGTATTGCCCTGCGTATGGGGCTTCATCAAGGGGTGGAGACATGTTTTCTTAGCTACATTTAAATAGTGCATCATCACAAATATTAATCACTGCAAAACAAAATGTGAAAAGAGTGCAATTTATACAACTGTGCAAAGGATGAATACACTGTATACCTAAATACAAAATGCTTTTACAAAAAAAAAAAAAATCTCCCTGAGCATTTCATTTTGCACATGTCCATATTTCACTAAAAAAAGAGAAGTTAATTCTCAATCAGTCATTTGTACAAAACGTTGCATCGAGAATAAATAGTATGATAGTATGGTGGTACTAGCTAATAATGAATGCATTAGCTACAGCATTGTTCACAAACTAGACCTGTGCCATGGAATTTGGACACCCTTTTTAGATATAAAATGTTAAGGACCCCCCCCCCCCATTAGGGGAATCAGTCTGAAACTCTAACTCTTCAAACATATTATTACTATCAACGTCTATGAAAAATTATCTATATCTTGACAGTCTGGTATCTCGATAGTTATGTTGACATATTAAGAGAATCTAAGTGCTTATCTATTGATGTATAGTTTTCCTGCTTTGATGATTTACTGTATAATTGCACTGTGTCAACCATAATACTATTTTTGTAACCCTAAATAATACTGTACTTTGATATTTTTATGATTGTTAAATTACTGGAAAAACAATAAAAATGTATGATGGAAACAAAAGGGAATAAATAATTTAACAGAAACAGTTGCAATGTTCCATAACAAATTCTGAATGTTGTATTCTCTTTTCTTTAGTTTGGACATTGGGATGAGATTTGAAGTGTAACTGCATATGGAAACACGTGTAATTGTAGTGTACATGACCCCAAGAAATAGACCATACAAAAGGGGGGTCATGAGGAGAATGGTTGGGGACAGAAAGCAGGAAAGAAATGTAAAATGAAAGAAAAAAGAGAACTGTGTTCATCCCTCTTACTTCACTTTGCTTCTTCTCATGTCACACCATTCACCCCCTTCCCTTCCTGTCCCATCTTATTTCTTTTCAACTGATTAGAACTAAGTTCTCATTTTTAGTGAAATATGGACATGTGCAAAATGAAATGCTTGTAAGGAGATTTTTTTTTTGCATTTATTTATATAATTTATTCATCCTTCGCACAGTTGTATAAATTGCATTCTTTTCACATTTTGTTTTGCACTGATTAATTAATATTCATGATCATGCACTACTTAAATGTTAACAAGAACACATGTCTCCACCTCCTGATGAAGCCTCGTATGTAGGGCAACACACAGATGAGACTACTTGCGTCTGGTATAGTCACTGCAATAAATACGTTTTAAATTTTACGTTCTGTTGTGTGCACCAATTTTTCTTTTCTTGTTTTGCCAAGCCTACTGGTTAGCAGCAGCACCAGGCCGAAGAGATGTGCCTGTTTTAAAAATGTGTTTTCATATTCTATAAACTCTGCTTGTACTTTTTGTGACAGCAACAATCAGATACATGTAAACCCTACTGAGCAGCACAGCGTAGTGTTACCTACATATAATCATCTTCAGTTCCAGCCAGCAAAAATTTGATTTTTTTTATGTGATGATGGGACCTTGAGGAAAATAAGGTCATTTATATTTCAATGACATCACCACTTATTCAATATTCCACCAGTTGGTCAGAAAATGTCTGAGAAATCATGTGTGGAATTCTTCAAGTAAGAGAGGTAATAACATAACATTTATGTATGAGGGGGGGCCAATGTACTTCATTTGCAATCAGTAAAGCCTGCTTACACTCATGTTGGGGAATTGTATTTCTAGTTGAGAAAACATAGAAACATAGAATTTGTCAGCAGAAAAGGACCACTTGACCCACCCAGTCTGCCCAGGTGGTTCCTGTTAGTCTGTCTCTGGTTTCCGCAGACCCTAAGTGGTCTATGGTGACCCTCCCTCTTTCCTGCTTATGTACTACTATTCCCCTATGTTTGTCCCATGCATGCTTGAAGCCCCCTACTGTTTTTTTGCCTCTACCACTTCCACTGGAGTCTGCTCCAGTTATCCACCACTCTATTTCAGTGAAGTAATACTTCCTCACATCCCTCTTAAATGCCCCCCCCCCAGCTTCATTGCATGCCTTCTGGTCCTGATGCTCTTTCTCATTTGAAACTGACTTCCCTCCTACACCCCTGTTACACTTGTGAGGTGCTTGTAGGTCTGTATCATGCTCTTCTCTCAACATTCCTGAAGGAAAGGAGGCACGGGGACACGATCTTGGTCTTCTTCATACCAAAGAAACATAGGAATGTGACAGCAGAAAAGGACTGCTAGGCCCACCCAGTTTGCCTAGATATCTACTAGACCTTTACTGTAATATTGAATAAAGAGAAACAAATGGAGATGTTTGGGAGGGTGGGTGGAGGGTCTGATGTGTGGCCATCTGTTGGGCCCTTATATTTCTTGCCATTCTTTTTCTTAAAGATCAAATGCACACATATTTCAAAAAAAACTTGAATTTACTTGAATTCACATCCCTGTGTAATGACTAGTGTTTCCTGAAAATATCACGTTGTTTGGGGTTGTGGTTGTTTTTAAAGCAGCATCTGTTATTGTGCTCTGTAGTAACTAAAACAGTGAAGATGTTTCTGTCCCTGTCAGTGAGCAATGATATCATACCTGTCCTGCCTGCTGCTTCTGCAATTAAGTCCCTGATTGCTAAATAAGCGGCTGCAGTCCCTAGTTAGATCAGTCTGTAGAACTACCAGTAATTGTTTTTAATCTGAGTTTGTTACTAATCCATGCCAGAGAGCTGAGAGATGTGATACAGAAACTGTTATTTCTTACAGATTCATTCATACCACTTCAATTCAGTGCTGAACCCAAAGTGATCAACTTTTTATGAGAACAGAAAGATAGATTTTAAGCATATCTCTCTAAACAAAAAACAGATGGGTTAGTAACAAACTCAGATTGAAAACAATTAGCTGTACAGACTGATCTAACTAGGGACTGCAGCGGCTTATTTAGCAATCAGGGACTTAATTGCAGAAGCAGCAGGCAGAACAGGTATGATGTCATTGCTCACTGACAGGGACAGAAACATCTTCACTGTTTCTTCACTGTTTTCAGTTACTGCAGAGCACATTACCAGATGCTGATTTAAAGAAAACCACAAAACCAAACTGCATTATATTTTCAGGAAACACTAATCATGACACGGGGATGTATATTCAAGGGGATTCAAGCTTTTTATGGAATATGTGCATTTGATCTTTAACAGTAGATATTATGGTTACATGTTGTTAAACTGGACTCTCTGTGGTTGGGGGGGGGGCATTTCTACTACTTGCTGACCCTTCCTTTACAGCACTGTTAATGACAATTGATGTATTTACTTTCGCTATGAAACCCACAGTTTGGTGGGAGATGTACACATGTCAGCGAGTATTGCTATATTTCTTACTTTATATGACTAGATGCCTACTTGTTATGTTTGCTGGTGTCTGTATGCTATGATGCTGTATCAGTGTATACAATAAAGCTGAGTTTCAAACAAAAAATTGAGATGTTTGGTCTGAGGTGCTACAACAGGGCGCAGAGAGATGGCCTGAAACTCGTGGTGATACATTTATATGTAAAGTTATAAGATACTTCTCCCATATAGTGGTGAAATTGTAGATATCCTACCAGTGGAGAGAATGGCCTTGATGACAGACCTTTAAGGTAAGTCTGGACAAATGTTTGCTTACCAAGTGAATCTCAGAGTGCCCTGGAGAATAGGGTGGGTAATCCTTGTTATATGTTATTGTGTCCAAAGAGACCACTGTTACAGTCTCTCATACATTTTTAGGGTATGAGAAGTGTAAACCGTAGGCGAGCGGTTCTAATACCCTAGGTTTGTGAGTCCACTCTTACAACAGTAAAAGTAATCTCTCTGGCTGTATTGTTGTAATACTGATTGAGAACTAATGATATATTACTATTTTAAAAATTCTTCCCCAGAATGTGCCCTTTTTCAGGGGACCTGTGTGAGGCACTCTTTACAAAAGAAGAGTGCCTCTAGAGCAAGAAAATGTGTGCTCTAATTAGCCTTAACCCTCCCTCGATCTACTAAAATTTGTACTTGTTTGTGGATCCCTGGTAATGAAGTGTGTGTGCTGGAGGGAAGGGGACCTGATGGACCCCAAGTTAAGTGCCTACTGACTGTAAATTACTGTGTAAATATTCTTATTTTATTTGATCTTTAACTGTTTCTAAAAAATACTTATGAAGATATGTCTATTGTTATACATTGTTCTTACAAAATCATTAAAGTAAAAAAATACATAAAACATAGAGCTACAGTGCCACCTACTGTTTTCTTCTGCTATAAGCACTGGAACAGGACTGACTGCAGACTGCGGCACTGTGTCTGACAGAACAAATCTGACCGTTACATTACTGGGTGGCCTTTGAAATTTACACATCGGAGAATGTCTACATTCTCTCCATGTGCTACTATCACATTCTGCTTCTGATTATCTAATTTGCTTCCAACAAGGAGGGTATTAAAGTAAAAGTAAAGGAAAATCTCTGTGCTTCCCTCATGGTTGAACAAAACTTGCAAAACTGCAAAAAAAAAAACATTTTTCTGTTCTGATTCGTAAGGCAAAAAAAGGATCCATGTAGAGAACTCTTTCAAAACTTAACAAAGAATGGAAATAATATAACATGGTGTTCGCTGAAGAAATGAGGAAATATAAAAATAATCTTTGATCTATAATGCATGATGCTGTAGGAAAACAGATTTTTCATCTTTCTGGAAATGGTGGCAAAGGGAAGTAATACTTTTGAGTCATGTCTCACTGCTTCCACACCATTCCAGTAGACAGGTAGGTTGCATATTTTAATAAAAATCTTCTATGATCCACTGATTAATGCAGCTAATTGGATTGATTTTGTAAATGTAACAGATTATAGTCCTTTGGTAGTCACTATTTGAGGATGCAATTAACTCTTGGAAACTAAATAAGGCACCTGGCATTGATGGAATACCTGCTGATACAACGTATGGTACCTACTTTATCAAGTATTTTTTAACAAATGTTTTACACATGACTATATACCAGACAAATGGAGAATTAATGTTATAGTCCCACTTTATAAGAAAGAGGATATAAAAGATCCCAAACAGTTCAGACAAATAAGTCTCTTGGATTCCAGCTCAACAATTTTTATGTTTGCTTGCATGCATGTGCAAGAAATATAGTGCCATCATCCAAGTTTCTGGAGGTGTGGCACCCCCTCTTCCAATTCCCTCCGTGTGTTTGCAGGTGCAACCACAGTTGTCCAATGCATGCTGCAGCTGTCTATGACAGCACTCGAGAATGCAGTGGCTTACAGTTGAAAGGGAGAGAGCCGCTTCAGTGAGCACGATCAGATAAGGGAAGTGCTCACTGATCTCCCCTCCCAAACAGTCTTCAGGTGCCATGCTGAAGCCCACCCCCAAGCGTAGCAACAGTCGGAATGGCGGCCAGGGTGCCCAATACCGGTGGCTCCACTGCCCCCCAAAGCTTTCCAGCTGCCGCTGGGAGCCCACCTAGCATGGCAAGCGTCCAGCGTCGTAATAATAAAAAAAAAAACCCTGAAAACACAAAAATGGTCCCTTTGAGCCTCCTGCCCCCTCCCCACCTACACTCCACCCCTCTGTGCACCCTGCCTTCCCACACCCCTACCTCACCCCATACTTACCTCGAGCTTGGCGACGTATCTTCGGTGGACCAGGAACACATCTGCACCCTTCAAAGCCGACCGCAAACTGAGGAAATGCCGGTAAGCTGTATAATCTAATGTAATGAATAGGGTTTTTTTCAGCTTTGCTGCATATCTCAGGCATTTTTGGGAATTTTGGCACCAGATTTTCTACATAGGGTTTTTGGGACCCCTCCTCGTGAATTCTGTCACTGTCATGGCGTTAATCAGGCCCGAAAGGTGATTCCGTGGTCACTGCGTGAAATCACCTTTTGGGACTGATGAACGAAATGACAGTGCCAGTGTTTATAAGGTGGGCTCTCAAAAAGCCTATGTTGACGAATTGTTGAAAAATTCCAAAATGACTGTTTACTGAGCTATGCCAGTTGTTCCTACACACGCTCGTAAGTTCACAAATTTTCAATATTTTCACTCCAGATTTTCAACACTGCCATTTGACCACACTTCCTTATGAGTAGTACAGCTGTCATTCTCACTTCTCACCCAAAATGTGTTTCCACGCAGGTAGCGCACAATGGCGCAGTTGGCGTGCGAACTCAATGTATGGGACACATTAAGAAAATCACAGTCACACTGTTCATGAGCAGAAGTGTTAAAATGGCTATGTTAAAAATTTGGTGAAAAAATTCCCAAAAATGACTGTTTTATGAGCGTTTGTTGCGCTGATCCCACGCACGCTCATAAGTTCACAAATTTTCAATATTTTCACTCCAGATTTTCAACATTGCCATTTTACCACACCTCCTTATGAGCAGTACAGCTGTCATTTTTCACATCTGCCCAAAACATGTTTCCGCCCATGTAGCGCATACAATGGGCAGTCGCTTTTCACATCTCACCCAAAATGTGTTTCCGCATGTAGTGCACAATGGCGAATCAGTGTGCAAAATCAATGTTTGGGAACATTAAGAAAATCACAGTGACACTGTTCATGAGCAGAGGTGTTAAATGGCTATGTTAAAATTTGGTGAAAAAATTCCCAAAATGACTATTTTACGAGCATGCATTGCGCTTGTTCCTACGCACGCCGTGAAGTTCACGAATTTTCACATATTTTCACTCCAGATTTTCAACATTGCCATTTTACCACACCTCCTTATGAGCAGTACAGCTATCATTTTTCACACCTCGCCCAAAACATGTTTCCACCCATGTAGCGCACAATGGCGCAGTCGGTGTGCGAAATCAATGTATGGAACACATTAAGAAAATCACAGTGACACTGTTCATGAGCAGAGGTCTTAACATAGCTATTTTGAAAATTTGGTGAAAAAATTCCTAAAAATGACTGTGTCACAAGTGAGCATTGCACAGTTTCCATGCACCCTCGTAAGTTCATGAATTTGTAATACTTTCAGTCCAGATTTTCACCAGTGGCATTTTTCCACACTTCCTTATGAACAGTACAGCTGTCATTTTTCACAACATGGCCGAAATGTGTTTTCACACTTTCAGCACAGAAATGCGTGGTCGCTGTGGGAAATCATTGTTCGGGACAGATAAAGAAAATCACACTGACACTGTTCATGATCGGAGGTCCCAAATGCCTGTGTTGACAATCTGCTGTAAACAGTTCTCAAACTAATTACATTACGGTGCACGCTGCACAAGTTTCACGCACGCCGTGACTTCACCAGTTTTTTTAATATTTTCACTGCAGGTTTTTAACATTGCCATTTTTTACACCTCCCCATGAACAGTACAGCTGTCATTTTTCACATCCTGTTCAGAATGTGTTTTTGCACCTGTGGTGACAAATGCCGTAGCCACTGTGCAAAAGCAGCTTTCGGCTAACAAACTGATATTGTCACTGTTCATGAGGTGGGGGTCACAAAAAACCCATGTTGAAAATTTGGAGTGAAAATACCAACGAATGCGTGAGGCGTTAGGATTTCCGACCATTAACACCCCACCATGCAGAGAATGACAGGCATCAGGACTGTGACTTGGGATTGTCACCTGCAGTGCTCATACCATTCCACCCCCACCCACACCCTGCAGCCACTGAGAGGCATCGAGGTGTGCCTTGGACTCTTTGGCCCCAAAGTTCACCCCATTCTCCTATACTGCACCCATCTCACAAAATTTTCTGATGGAATGAGGTGCGCATAAGGGCCAAAGACCCCAAGGCACACCCTGACACTTGTCAGTGTCGGCAGGGTAGGGTGTGGTGAAATGGCGTGGTCGTTATGCCTGATGACCCAAAGGCACACCCCAATGCCTGTCACTATCTGCAGGGTGGTGATGGGGTTGGCTTCAGTTCAATACTTCACTGCCATTCCTATTATGCAGCTCTGTAACTCCTACACTACCAATGCCAATGCCAGCAAGCAAACATTCGGCTTTGACAAATGCTTGTCACTAGTGTCTTATTAAATAAATTACAGGACTGGGCTAGCTCACAATGAATACTGTCAAATTTACAAGCTGGGTTTAGGCGCAATTTTCCACTATAGGCCACGGGTGGGATATTCAGACTGCACCAAAAAGATGCACAATAGAGGGAGCAGGCGCAAGTCCAGTGCACCATGGTGCAACGGACGCGATATTCAAACCATGCACAGGCCAAGGTGCGCCTGCGCAACGTGGCTGAATATCGCACCTGATGTGCCATAGCGCAATGAGGATTGCACAATGGAGCAGGGGCGATGCACAATAGCACCCCTAGGGATGCGCAGGGACAAAGACAGGAAGCAGCTCTGCAGCAGCCATGGATGTGCCATGCACCGAGGGGCATGCACCAGGACAGACCAACCCCCCGCTCCCCACCAGAGCAAGGCCCCAAGAGCTGCATAACTAGATGGGAGCAGGACGGACCACTGGTCCATGAACCCCGGCACTGATCCTACAGCAGACGTGGCCCAGCAGTCCCCACCCGCTCAGCAAGGTGCCCCTGCACTGACCCCCGGCCAACAGAGACCGGAACACAAGGATGGCCAGGACTCACCCATGCCACGACACCACATCAATGCCGACCATCCCGCAATACAGTGAGCCCGAGACACCCAGCCAAGAAGCATGACCAAACAGTGCATGGCACCAAAGGCAATCCACCACCACCACCGTGACAATGCACCCTAATGCCCCATGGTGCCATGCACATGTATCACACCCCACCGTGACCACCCCCACATGTGGTGACACCAACCACTGCTGTCACCACAACCCACGCAAGGCCCACCTGCATGGCCCCCACAGAGGCACAGCAAGGTGGCAGACCTGGCAACAGTACCCGAGGGACCCTGCACGTGGCAAGGCCCACCCTGGATGCCGCCACTAGCAGTAAGGCACTCCAAACACAGGATCTGTGCATGGTCTGTCACCCACGCACACACCCCGATCCAGGACTGGCCCCACCACACAGTACAGCACCCTACTGTGGTGCACGGAGGCATGCGCCACACAGAAGGCAACATAGGGCACACAAAATCCCAAGTTCACAACGGCAAACAGCCACAGACAGTGGTGCAACAGACACTGCTGTTGCGAGGCCCATGGTGCCATGTACCTGTGGCCTGCACACCACCATGGTGCCGGTGAGCCTGCCATGTGGTGTTCGCACCATGAACCAGGCCACTGCCTGCATGCAGCAGGACCCCATATGACAAACAGACCACAGGGACTGCCCCAGTCACCAGAGACTGCATGGAGGGGGCCTACAACAGCACCGCCCACTGTGGCAACAGGGGCAGATGTGCAATAGACCAGGGGTCAGGATGCCATCTGCCAGGGCGCTGTGCCTGGAAGGTGGCTGGTATGGACTGCCCCCAATGTCATGTCAGCATCCATGCATGTGGTGGTGGGGTTGGCATGACCGTGCATACCACAGACACGCAAGGGGCACAGCCACACAGGCATGGCACACACCACCAGGGGTGGCTGGGACATAGCACACACACACCACAGCCCGCTGCACACAGGCAAACAGTGCACAGGGCACACCACACATTCTCCGGACAGAGGCCATGGCCACCACCCACACCTGTGGAAAATCCCCGCCAGACACACCCATGGCCAGGCCAGCACCACCCCACAGTAGCCATGCACACCACTGCAGCAAGGCTCCATGCGTCTGCTGCAAATCAGAGACCGACACGGACATAGTTGTAAAAGCATATATTTAGAATGAACACAACAGTAGCAGAAACTATATACAGATATATACACAATGGGGAGGGGATGGGCAAGGCCATCAAATTGGGGGGAAGGGTAGGGGACATTGGGAAAGGCAAAGGGGGAGGACACGGGGGGGTACAATCCAGGGAGGGAATGATCATGGGCAATTGCAGCCGGCCCTACTGGTGGCCCCGGTCTCCTCTGTCCGACCTGTGGTGCCTTCTGTGCCACCGACGGTCACCCTGGTCCATGCTCTGCAGCAACTCCAGTGTAGTCCGGGTGACCTGCAGGATCTCCTGTAGGGACCTCTCCATGGCCGACCAGCGTGGTCCACCTAGGACAAGGGAGCAGAATCAGTATGATTGACTGGCCAGATCAACGCAGCCCACCCAACGTGCATGGCATACATCAGTGGCCTGCGCCCCTGGGATGGCAACGAACACCCACAGTGGGTGCACCAACATGATCCGCCTACCTAGTCACCCACAGCCATGCAAACCACTGCATACCACCACTGCCCATGCACCGCACAGCACCATCGTAGCCGTCCGGCATCATGGCAATGCAGTGAGATGGCAGTGGCACGGCTAGGTGCCAAGTGCACCCACAGCCCACCTGTGACCCCCACCCACATGTGCAGACCCACAGGATGGTGCAGAGGGCACCGTGGGACATGAACGGCTGTAGGGGCCATGTGCAGGGGGGCATGCCTCACCACCACCCCTGCAACCCTCCATGCACAGGTGTAAAGGGAATCAAGGCACTCACCTGTGTCCCGGTCAGCAGGGCACTGCTGACCCCCGGCACCACCACTGTGCCCTGCCTGCATGGCCACACCTCCAGCGTCGACCTGCCCTCTTCACTCCTGGGCCATCCAGACCCTATGGCGGTCCTCTGGGCCTAATGGGAAAACATGGACAGAGTCTCATCAGTACACATCTGATCCATAGCCCCCCCCCAACAGTGTGCATGGCCGCACAGCCCATCTGTGCCGTGGTGACGCAGGGTGTACTCGATGCACCCCCACAGCCGGAAACACAGGCTCTGTCACCCCCCCCGGCGGCATGGCCTGCCGAACACTGTGCCACCAGGACAGACAGATTTGATTAGTGATGGTGAAGGAGCACCTACCTGGCTGTGGTACGGCACCTCACTGGGCACATGCCTGCAGTCGCCCCAGGCAGTCGGGGTCACACCGCTGGAGGTCCTCATAGCAGTGGCAACACTGATTTATGGTTCTACTGCTTCCTGTAGCCTCCTCAAGTCCCTCTGCCACCTCCTGCCACACCTCTGTGCATGGCCTCAGTAGGGGAACCTGCCCAAACAGGGCATCTGCATGGGGCTCCACAAGAGCCACCAGGTTTGTCTGCTCCACCATGGTCCATACTGGTGCTCTGGTGCATGGCATCATGCAATAACTGCTGAGCTCAAAATGGCACCCAGTAGCACATGTGCCCCACGTGCAGAGGCAGTGCAGTACTGTGCTGCCAGTCACAATCGCGCTGGCACCGGACTGCACAATGGGGGGGCAGCCATGTGGCCACATGGCACCTAGAGGGCAAAGGGCAGCAGCAGGGTCAAGGGTCTGTCTATGCACAGAGCACCACAGCGCGATTGGGAGTGTCCTGCAGGGAGCATGGTAGGGTGCATGTGTGTGATGCCATGCAGTGGCCTACCATGCAGAGGCACCATGGCGCCCACGGCACACCGTGTCATGTGTGCCCCATCAGATATATTGTGCATGAGCGCCACAGTAGTGGCAGTGCTCTGTACTGCCTCCCGTGCACAATACGGCTGCAGCCCCGCTAGCATAGGTGGAAGCACCGCGGGCATGCGTAGTGTGGTGCCGATTGCGCACGTCACAGTGGTGCGCCACAGCCTGAGCATGCACAACACCATTGCACAAGATGCAACAGCACAATATTCAGCCAGGTTATACTAATCAGCTCATTAGCCATTTCATGGCGCATCCACTGCATTAGCATCCCATTATGGTTGCGCATGCCCTCATTTGCATGCGATGTGCTATAAATGTGACCTGGAAATGCACAGACCATGGATCGGTATTGCACCCTTTGGAGGTAAGTGCCATGCTGTGGAGACGTGGGGACAGTGGTCTGGGAGGGCTGTATGGGACTGCACAGTCCATGGTAACACCTGTCCATCTCCCCAGGCACAAGCATGACCAAACGCGAGGATGATGAGGAGCAGGGGAGGGTGCAGAAGAGGAGGCCCAACTTCACCAGGGCTGAATTGGATGCCCTGTTTGAGGCCTACCTTGACAGGGAGCCACTGCTCAGTGGACAGAGGGGTACACCACAGGCCCATGCGGTGGCGTGGGGTGATGTGGCATGTGCTGTGAACCAGCAGGGCAGCCACCAGTGGTCCATGCAGGAGTGCAAGAAGAAGGTTGGCATGGACAGGAGGCAGATCAAGGATAAGGTGGCTGCCATCAGGGCAGTGCATGCTGCCACTGGTGGGGGCCAGCAGGACGTGCTCCCACCTGACGCCACTGGAGGAGCAGCTGGCCAGCAGCATGCGGTGTAGTGCCATTGAGGGTGTTCCCGGCGGAGGCTTCCAGATGGGCAGCAGCCCATCACTACATGGTAGGACTGGTGCTGGCAGTGTGTGGGTGACGGAGGGGCAGAGTCCAGGGCCAGGTGGAACCACTAATGGTACTGTGTTCCTTTACAGCTTCTGAGCATCTGCATGGGGCAGCGGTGGTGGTTGTGTGTCCACCGAGGGGGCAGCCCTGGAGCAGCACCCATCCACCTCGACAGGTGTCCAAGGGACCGATCGCCTGCAGCCCTGCACAGCTGTCCGGAATGATGCCTGTGGTGCGGGTGTGGATATGGCCCTTGCAGTGTTCCAGCATGATGCCTCTCATGGTGTCTTGTGTGCTGGGACACAGATCGGGGCTGACTCCAGCACTGATGATGATGTGACTCACGTCCTGGACAATGATGTTAGTGGGACACAGGGGGATCCCATGGATGGCATCCTCCCAGACAGCAGTGCAGGCAGCGCTGGCATGGTTGCCTGCCCACCACTTCTTGTCCAGGCTGTGGCTGCAGGACCTAGTGGGGCAGCACTGGTGTGCGGCCACAGTAGTGGGGTTGTTGTCACCGCTGCAGCCACTCCGGTGGTGCCTGTCGATCGGCAGCCGGAGGGACAGTGGCAGCAGCTGGACAGTGTCGATGTGGGGATGGGGGCAGGGGACAGAAGCAGTGCACCGTGTGAGGACGTACCCCAGGAAGGCACCGCCATGTGGCACCCACCCTCTAGGGATGCTGTGCGGCAGGGCCAGGAACAACATGGGGGACAGCATGCTGGCCATGAGGATGATCCCTTGGGTGTCCACAGCCATCTACTACAGGCCTCAGTGGATCAGCAGGTGCCGCTCATGGATGCAGTGGATACACTCTATGCGGAGCAGCACCAGGCAGAGGTGCAGCACAGCAGGGACCATGCCCTGCTCCTGGCAGAGTTGGCCCAACAGTGGGCGGATGTGACTGCAGCCATCGACAGGCAGACCACTGCATTGGCAACTGCCATGACTACACTGGCCAACCGGCTGTGTGCCCATACACCACACACCCCGCAGGGTGCATTGTTCCCCCCCATTCCCGGTGTTGGGCGACCCCTGTCATGTTGATGCCGGGTTCGGCTGTGGGCATACCAAGCACGCCTGGGGCGGGCATGTTTGGTGGCCTGCAGACACCTGAGTGGACACGGTCACATTCATGCACTGTCACCCCTGGGAGCCACTCAATGCCACCCCATGAGATTACTGGCCAGCCTGGTGCGGCTGGCAGGTCTCGGCGGGGCTGCCCACGCATCTGTGGTGGCCGTGCTACTGTGCTGCATGACTGACCTGTCCCCCTCCACAGCCACTGTCTGCCACTGCCCAGTGTGCACTGTGGTGCTGTGTGTGCATTGCATGGGTGTGGTGCCCTGTCCTGCACTCACACAGTCCCTGTGCATACTCTCCTGGCTGCTGGCCACTGTGGCGTGTGCATGATGATGCCAGTGTAGCGCTGTCCACCACTGTGTAATGGTGCTCAACGTCTGAGGCATGCACAGTGCCAGCCACTGGGTGCAGTCGTGTTGGGTCCTGTGTGGGTGTGGGGGCCCTGTAGGGGTGGGCATGCCTATGGCCCTGTGGGCATGGGTAGGGGTGTATGTGCCTGTGTGTGAGTACCACGTGCAGCCCTGCTGTTCCCTGCCTTTGTGTGTAGTCACCCACCCATTCCCACGCCCCTACCGCTGAACTTCCCAGGTGTCCACCCCTGCCAATCTGTGGGCTGTGCCCTTGCCCCTGGTGCATGCACATGGCCCTGTTGACCTGCCTGTGTGGTCCGAAGTGCTCCTCTGCAATGGTGTCCTGGTGTTGCTGGGCCATCCAGGCCAGTCGGGGATCCCGTCGCTCAGGGGGTGGCTGCCCAACACCAGCTGGACAGGCATCCTCATCATCCCCACTGCTGTCCCCCTCCTCGACCTCAATGGCTATCCCACAGTCAGTGGCCATGTTGTGCAGGATACAGCAGGCCAGGAATAGCCCACAGGCCTTTGAGGGGCTGTACTGTAGGGCACCACCTGACATGTGCAGGCAAGGGAACCGTGCCTTCAGCAGCCTGAACTCCTGCTCGATGGCAATCCATGTTGAGGCGTGTGCCTCATTTGTACTGTTGCTGCACTGGAGTTGAGGGGCACCGGTATGGTGTGAGCAGCTAGGGCCCTAGCGGGTACCCACTGTCACCTGTGTGTAGAGAGGTATCATTAGCATGGTGTTCTGCGACACTGTGCCACTGGACTTCTTGGCCATTCCCCATGGCACTCCTGCCCATACCCCCCCCCACACACACACCCCCATCTGCACCCATTGTCAAGCATGCAATGCATACTCACCTACCAGGTGGCCAGTGGGGATGTCCCCACTCTCAAATCTATGACACAGTGAGGACTTGTGCCAGATGAAGGCATTGTGTGCTCCCCCCGGGTGTATGGCACTGACATTGATTATGCGCCCCCTGGCATCGCACACCACCTGGCAGTTGACACTTGGGTAACCCTTGTGGTTGATGTATGCTGCCCCCTCCAAGCCAGGTGGTGTGAGGATGCCAACATGGGTGTAGTCTATGGCCCCGAGCATGCCAGGCAACCATGCTACCCTGTAGAACTCCTGCATGTTTGTTGTGCACTCCGCCTGTGTGCTGGGGAAATGGATGTACTCCGCAGCATGTGGCAGCAGTGCGCTGAGGAATTGTGTGAGTAGGCATGACGCGACCAACTGGGTTATGCCTGTCGTATCCCCTGTTGGTCTCTGGAAGGTGCCCATGGCAAGCAGGCACATGACAGCTGTGATCTTGATCTCCATGGACAGCGCATGGCTCTGGCATGTAGGTGCCTGCATCTCCTCACTGCACAGCTCACAGAGCCACCTCAGAATTTCCTGGTTCAGACAGTACCGGCCCACGATCTCGATGTCACTGTACAGCTCAAAGCTGATGTGGGCATGGTACAGCCTGTTCTGGGCATACCGCCGCCGGGCCCTTCCTTAGCCACGCCTCCCTGCTGCCTGCCTTCTCACACCCCTCATTACCTCCTCCATCTGGAAGGTAGCACTGGCCATATCCCTGGTTGGTGTTCCCTTCCCCCAGGGGGCTGTCTACCTGTCCCCCACGGCTGTGTGCTGCTGGTACTGCCCCAGCACCAGGTACACACCTGGTTCTTCACCACTGTGTGCCTTGCCTCTGACCCACTGTCCTTCTTCCTCTGTGGCATGCTCAGGCCCCCTCACATGCACACACACACACCCCCACTTTCACTCACTCGCACACACCTTCAGTAGCCCCCCGTCCACCTCCTGTCCACACCCGTCCCCTGCTTCTTGGCTTGCCTCCCTGCCACTCAGTCTCCACTCTCCCCCACTATGGCTCCTCTGTAGCGCCATCGTCCTCCCCTCACTTGCTCCCTTTTATATTGGCTCATTTCCGCTTTCGCACAACTTCTGTTTGCTCCGCTGTTGTGCACGTCGGCTACTGTTGAATATCGCACTGCGTACATTATTCCTGGTTGTGCCCCCTGCACTTGCACATGCATTCATTTCTGTTGTGCTTTGGCACATTCGGTTTTGTGCTGTGCAACCTCTCCCACTGAAAATCGTGCTTTGGCGCATCTCCGCACTTGCGCCAGTGCATCCCTATTGCACATGGCACAACTGCTCTGACTATCCCACCCCACGTTTTCATTATGGCTCATCTTACAGAGAAACATCTGTTAATAAAAAAGATGACAGTATACGCAGCATTTATAGATTTCAGAACTGCTTTTGATTCCATTCACTATAACATCTTATGTACAAAACTCAGCATAGAAATTAGATCACAGTTTATTGTAGGTCCTTTTATTAACTATATTCTGATATCAAAACTTGCATAGAAACACATAAACTGATGGCAGATAAGGACTGCTTGGCCCACCTAATCTGCCCATTTTCTCTACCTACTGTAATACTGCAGACCCTACTTGATTTCCAGATACCCGGCCCCCAACACCTTACCACTAATATTTCATTAAGTTTGATTTGCAGGGATCAATCACAGAATTCTTTATGTCTATTAAGGATGTAAAGCAGGGATGTCTCCTGGCGCCGCTTCTTTCTAATCTTTATTTTAATGACATTCTTCTGAATCTGGACGCCAGTAATTTTCATTCTCCAAATGTCTGTGGCCACTCATGTCCTGATCTAGCATATGCAGACAACATGGTTCTCTGCTCCTTGTCCCCTACTGGCACGCAACGAAAGTTATATCAATTATCTAAAATGTGTACTGCACATAAGCTAGAACTGAACTATGATAAAACTAAAGCACTCATTTTTGGAGGCAAAAAAATAGCCATTTTTATGTTTGCCTGCACACATGCACAAGAAACATGTTGGGACAGCTTGCTGGAGTAGCAGATTGTGGAGGTGCGGCAGTGTTGTAGCCAGTGCCACCACTGCTTTTTGTGTCTTGTCTCTGTGGCACAAATGAATGGGCACTCTGTCTATGACAGCAGCTCAGATGCATGCCACCAACTTGAAAGAAATTTGCCACTGCAATGAGGGAGTGCCCCCTCACTGCGGGGCATGCCTTGCCTGGTGTAACATTTGAAAAAACATGGCGTGTCTGTCAATGTCCACCTCTCAAAACCAACATCAGGGGTACCCAATCCCCATGTTGGCATGCCCCCCTCCCCAGTTCATTTGCCGACGGGGGGGGGGAGTCCAATCCCCATCAGTTTCATATCCCCCTTGCTGGAATTTGTCTCAGCCAAGGGTGGGTGCCCAATCCCACTCGGCATCATGCCCCTCCCAAACACAGACACGCGTTCTTTGCCAATGGGGGCCCAATCCCCATCGGCTTCAGTTCCCCCCTTCCCAAAAACACAGATGGCACACTGGGAGCCCACCCCAGTATGCCCAAAGCAAAGCTGCAAACAAAAAAAAACTTCCTGTGATGTCTTTTTATTTTCATTTTTGTTACCTGTAAAAGAGAAAACGGTCCCTTGTGGTCACGGCGTCCCCCTCCCCCAACCTGCACCCACCCTCTGCACATCCCACCTCCCCACATCCCCTCACCCGGTACTTACCTCTGGAGCCCGGTGCGACAATCTTCAGTGGAGCAGAACATGTCTGCAGTCTTCAAAGCCGACCGCGAACTGAAGAAATGCCAGTAAGCTGTATAATGGCATTAGTGGGGGGGGGAGGTTCAACTTAGGTGGATAGCTTGGCCATTTTTATGACTTTTGGCTCCAGATTTTCAACATGGGGTTCTTAGAACCCCTCCTCATGAACTCAGTCACTGTCAGTTCATTATTTAGTCGCGAAAGGTGATTTCGCGGTCACTGCATGGAATCACCTTCCGGGACTGATTAACAAAATTACAGTGTCACTGTTCATGAGGTGGGCTCCCAAAAAGCCTATGTTGCAAATTTGGTGGAAAATTCCAGAAAATGACTGTGTTACAAGCATGTGTTGCACAGTTTCCACTTCCCACGCATGCCTGTAACTTTCAGAATGTTTAATATATTCACTCCAGATTTTCAACATTGCCATTTTTCCATACCTCCTTATAAACAGTACAGCTGTCATTTTTCACATCCAGCACCAAATGTGTTTTCACACATCTGGTGCATAATGGTGCGGTCACTGTGCGAAATCAATGTTCAGGACAGATTAAGAAAATCACAGTGCCATTGTTCATAAGGAGAGGTCACAAAAAACCCATGTTGCAAATTTGGTGAAAAAATTCAAAAAAAATGACTGCGTTACCAGTGTGCATTGCTCAGTTTCTACGCATGCTCGTAACTTTGCCAGTTTTTTATATTTTGACTCCAGATTTTCAACATTGTCATTTTTGCACACTGCCTTATGAACAGTACAGCTGTCATTTTTCACATCCTGCCTGAAACATGTTTTCACACCTGTGGCACACAATGGGTGCGGTCGCTGTGCGAAATTAACTTTTGGGTCAGATTAAGAAAATCACAGTGCCACTGTTCATGAGCAGAGGTCCCAAAATGCCTATGTTGAAAATCCGATGTAATAAATCCCCAAAGTAATTGCATTATGGGTGTGCATTGCACAGTTTCTATGCATGTCCGTGACTTCACCAATATTTTCATATTTTCACTCCAGATTTTCAACATTATCATTTTTTTACACCTCCTCATGAACAGTACAGCTGTCATTTTTCACATTCTGTTCAAAATGTGTTTTTGCACCTGTAGCACCAAATGGTGCAGTCGCTGTGCAAAATTACCTTTCAGCTAACAAACTGATAGTGCCACTGTTCATGTGGTGGGGTCATAAAAAGCCCCTGTTGAAAACTTGAAGTGAAAATACCATGAAACACTCAGGGCATTAGGGTTTCTGACTATAACGCCCTACCCTGTAGGGACTGACAGGCATCAGGGGTGTGACTTGGGATTGTTGACAGTAATGTTCATGCCATTCCACCCCCACCCCCACGCTGTAGCCAGTGACAGGTGAGGTGTGCCTTGGACTCTTCAGCCCCAAAGTTCACCCCATTCTCCTATACTGCACCCATTTCAGCATATTTCCTTATGAAATGGGGTGAGTGTAAAGCCCGAACACCCCAAGGCACACCTCAACACTTGTCGCTGTCTGCAGGGTAGGGTGAGGTGAAATGGCGTGGGCGTTATGGGCGACGACACAAAGGCACACCCCAATGTCTGTCCATCTCTGCAGGGTGGGGGTAGGGTTGGCATCAAGTCAGTACTTCACTGCCATTCCTATTCTGCATGTCTAACTCCTGCACTTCCAATGCTAATGCCAGCAAGCAAACATTTGGCATTGACAAATGCTTGTTTATAGATAGGAACAAGTTAGGAATAGTCAATACATACGTGCACTTGTTTAGCAATGAATTTTACTTCAGATAGTAAGTAAATGCACAATGCATGCCAAAATTCAACCAGATAAAATTAGACAAAATCCATGTGCATTGCTCAGATTCAATTTTAGTTATGGAGACTCAAGCTAAATTAACATAGAAACATAGATGCTGTCGGCAGATAACAGCCTCCTGGCCTACCTAGTCTGCCCTGTTTTCCCTACCTATTGTGACACCACAGACCCTACTTGGTGCCACCATAATATTATATGAAGCAGAAGTCTGGGTGTATTTTACCCCCCACTTAATAGAACAGAAATTCCATTCTCTCTTTTCTATAGCTCGATTCTTAAAGTTGATAGGTCCTTACCAGAATATTATGTGAGGGCAGAACTGGGCCAGCTGCCATTAGAAGCAATATCAAAACTAAGACAGTTAAACTACTGGCTTCATATTATGAATAATCAGGCTAACTCTTGGCTAAAACAGTGTCCAATGAAAATGTAAAATGGTCAGGAACATCTAATAAATCTTTTTTATTTTGCTTTATTAAGCTTTTGATAACGGATATCTATCCGAAACGCGTAAAGCATGCATATGTTTGCTGTGTTTTTAATATTTTTGTGCAATAAAAAGTTTTTGAAAATGTATTTAAGCCTGATGTCCATGGAGAAGGAATGCTGATGTATGTGCCTGTTTCCAAAAGAAGTTTTATACCTAATAAGTCTTCTTGGGTAAGAGCAGTACAAAAAAAGCTTACTGATATTGATATGCTCAGTTACGGAATGAATGAATGAATGAACAATGTAATCATTAATCTTTTGTATAAACGCATTTTTAAAGATTGCTCTTTCAAATTTATAAGAAGGAAGATCAGGCTTCCATTAGTGCAGCAAAGACAGCCTGGTTGTGAACCTTATCTCATGCTGTCTCTCATTCCAAAGGAGAGGCACCCGATAACTCATTTATGATTGGATATTCTCCCGCAACAGCATATTGAGGCAACATATACCAAAAGTAGGATTCTTCCAACTTCTTTGCAATATTTTTGCAACAGGGGACATGACGAAAACATATATCATGCCCTTTTTGTACGTTCACTGTATGAAGCTTGGAAATAAAAATATTTAATAAATTATATTCTAGCTTGTAAAAATGTTTTGAATGACTGTATGGATGTGCCACTAAACCCATTTGACATGAATGGTGTTAAACACTTGGTGGAATATTTCTGTGCAATATTAAGACAGAGGAAAAAGTATACTCCACTTCTGAATATATGCGTATAATGGAAACTGGCATTTTTGTACATAATTATGTAGATGACAGATTTATTTTGCATACGTATGCTGTATGTAATATGTTTTTATACCATGCTTGTAAAGACCTAAGACTGATCAATAAAATACTTGAATCTGAATCTGTGCTCCTAAATGTCTTAATGCTCTCCTTAGCTGGCTCTCTCCATTCCCTTTTATATCCCCTTTCTTTGAACTTCAGTGCCAAACAGGCCTATCAGTAGGGGTGCCACTCATGACGCTGGCAACCAGGGTTCAGAAACAAGCCAGGGACATTGGGGACTGGCCCGGTGGAGGAGAACATAGTGTCCCAGAAGACACTTTCATTCTGTGGGGAGGGAAGGCCACAGTCTCTGCTGCACCACCATGCCAGCTTGGTGACTACAAGTGTCATTGCAGTTGAAGCTGCACGCAGACTGGGGAATGTCAACTGGTTCCTGACGTGTTCTTGCTTTCCACTGAGCCCTTGCTGTCATCCTCCTGCACAGCAGGTTCAATAAAAAGTGGGAAAAGCCCCAGTGCGAGCTTCATGATGCTGCCACTCTCGGGCGCCACCACAGCGGACACTCTGCCACTTTATGGAACTGAAGTTGCTTTAAGGGATGGTTGCTAGCCCCCCTGAAGACCCCACTACAGATGGGAAAGTCCATGGTGACAGAAGGCAATATGTGGCAGTGAAGGCTGTGGACAGAGCTGGAAGGTTCCCTGGCTGAGGCAGTGGTCCAGCAGTGAAGGAGTTATAAACAGAAAAAAAACCTGGCTGGAAATAGGCTGACTTGGGTTGGTTCTGCTAGGCTTCTGGGTACAGGCTGAGCTGGCTTGGTTTTGGTAGGTTGATGGATACAGGCTGAGTTGGGTTGGTTCTGCTACACTGCTAGATACAGGCTGAGTTGGTGTGGCTCTGCTAGGCTGCTGGATACAGGTTGGGTTGGTTCTGCTTAGCTTCTGGATACAGGCTGAATTGGTTTGGTTCTGCTTGGCTGTTGGATATACGTTGAACTGAGTTGGTTCTACGAGGCTGCTGGATACTGCCTGAGTTGGATTCATTTTGCTAGGCTGCTGGGTACAGGCTGAATCGGGTTGGTTCTGCTAGACTGCTGGATAGATGCTGACTTGGGTTGGTTCTGCTTGATTGATGGACACAGGCTGAAATGGGTTGGCTCTGCTTGGCTGCTGGGTACAGGCTGAGTTAGTTTGGTTCTGCTAGGCTGCTGAGTACAGGCTGAATTGGGTTGGTTCTGCTTGGCTGCTTGATACAGGCTGAGTTGGTTTGGTTCTGCTAGACTGCTGGATACAGGCCGAGTTGGGTTGACTCTGAGCACAGCTAGACAACAGATGCTCATGCAGGTACACAGATAACAAGAACCACTGCACTGAAGCTGTAACCTTGATGGTGGACTCTATTGCCACACAGTAAACTTCAATGTGAATTATAAATCTCAACCAAAGGAATAGGGAAGCCAGTACCCAATTCTCAGTCATAATGTTTTATCAATCAATCAATCAAATCTTTATTTATTCAGGCGAACATCATTGAGCAAGGCTCACTTACAAGATGGACCTGATAAGGTCAAGGTTCAATAGTTGGTACACAAACAGATACATCAATGCACTTATATATGCATAACAGATACAGAAAAAACACTTATAAATACAATAATCAAGGGTAAGAAGTTGATTAAGACATACATGACAAGGTAGGTTATATGAAAATTACACTAGTAAATGAAGTATATACATATTCCAATAGAGGAGTCAAGGCATACACACAGCATAATGTAATACTAGGATGCACGGGGAGTATTTAGGATTGGTGTAAGGGCCAGGAGTTAGTGGGAGAAGGTCTAGATAGGTAGGTAGGTAGAGTTAAATGGAACTGAGGTACCATAATAAGGGTGGCTGTCTGGGAGGGAGAACTGTGGAGAAAAATTATGCCACATATGGTGGATGTCTGGAAAGGGAGGGTTATGAAATGACTAGACTAGATCTTGTGGTAGCAGTTGCATTTCTCTGCAAAGAAACCTGTGCAAAGCTGTTTAAAGGATGCTAGAGGTATAAGATTGGTCAGCTTTAGGGACTTCTGTAGAGTATTCCATGCCATAGCTAGAGAATAGCTGATTGCAGACCTCCCTTGCCGGGTGTTGACTTTAGGTATCTTGAGCATAATGAAGTTGTTGCTTCTTAGGGTATAGGAGCTAGCTGTGGCCTGTGTGAAGCAGTCTAAAATATAATTTGGAAGTTTCTTAGACAACGCTCTGTAGATCCATAATGCTGCATTTCTGTTCCTTCTGAGGTGTAGTGAAGCCCATCCAACTGCAGCATAGAGAGAGCAATGATGAGTGTTAGATGGAAGATCTGTTATGAATCTTATTGCGCTATGGTACAAGGTATCAACTTGCTTAGATAGGAGATGGGGCAGTGACTATAAAGGAAGTCTGCATAGTCAACAACTGAAAGAAATGTGGCCTGGACTAACCTCATCTTTGAGTCTCTGGTTAGGAAGTGTTTTATTCTGTAGAATAGGCCAAGCCTTTGGCGAAGTTTTTTCAGCAGTTTTTCAATATGATGTGTGTAATCAAGCCTGCTATCAATCCACACACCTAAATATTTAAATTTTTCTACATAGTCCAGATTTTCTCCAAGGATAGTGCATAGCTGGGGGAGATTGCTTAGTGAGGAGGTGCTAGTATAGCTTTGATTGGAGAATAGCATTGCTTTTGTTTTCTTTGCATTTAAAAGAAGCTTTTTCTCAAGTAGTTGATATTGCAACAAGGAGAATTCTGCTTGTAAAATTTCACGGGCAATTGCAGTCGATGGGTTGCTGACATCAAAACAGTGTCATCTGCAAAGAGGTGAACAGTGGCTTTGGTGAGATTTGAGTCAATATTATTAATGTAAATGGCAAAAAGGATAGGGCCCAGGATAGATCCTTGCGGAACTCCTCTTAGAAGTGGTTTAAATGGGGATAGATCACCTTCAGCTTTCACCTGCTGTGACCTATCCATAAGGTAACACCTGAACCATTTAAGGGAGGGTGGGTCTAAGCCTATGGAATGCAAGGAAGAGAGGAGCAGCTCATGGTCCACTGTGTTGAATGCCTTGCTTAGATCAAGAAATACCACACATACACTATTATTTTTATCTAATTCAGTTTGCCAGTCATTTGTAACTTTGGCCAGTGCAGAGATAGTGCTGTGCCTGGCCCTAAACCCAGATTGAACTGGATTCAAGAGATTAGCATCATCAAGATATTCTCTTAGCTGGATGCTCACTAGTTTCTCTAGCATCTTGGATAGCACTGGGAGAATGGATATGGGCCTGTAGTTGTTGAGGTCCATGGGGTCCCCTGATTTTAGAAGGGGAAACACTTGGGCTGTTTTCCACACTGTAGGAATAGAACCAGAGGTTAAAGATAGATTAAAGAGATGTGTTAGGGGAACTGCAAGTGCATGAATTGCAATCTTTAGAAAGTAGGGGTCAAGAGAGTCTGCCCCTGCACTTTTTTTAATATCCAATTGCCGTAAAAGATCCTCTACTTGCTTCAACAGAACAGAACAGGATACCTGGAAACAGGGCAAAAAGTGTATCTTGTTCCACGTAAGTAAAAAACTACTATGAGAACAAAGTAACTGCTCTGGTGGGTGGAGACCCCTGTAGTACTTATTAATATGCAAATGAGGGCACTCATATGTTACTGAACACTAACAGGTTCCCAGATATTACCATGCTCAAGCAGCCACACAGATGTTATTGTGCACGAGCAAGCACCCAGATGTTGCTGTGCACAAGCAGGCAGGCATCCAGATGTTGCTGTGCACAAATAGGCACCCAGATGTTACTGTGTTTACGCAGGTACCCAGATGTCACTGTGCACAAGCAGGCATCCAGATGTCACTGTGCACAAATAGGTACCTACCCAAATGTCACTGTGCACAAGCAGGCACCCAGATGTCACTGAACATAAGCAGCTATCCACATGTTACTGTGCACAAGCAGCAACCAGATGTCAGTGTGCACAAACAGGCACACAGATGTCACTGTGCAAAAGCAGGCACCCAAATGTCACTGAGCATAAGCAAGTACCCACAATGTTATCCATGGATCAGCACCCCTGATTGGGCCCCCTACCTCACAGACAGTAATACTTAGGGCACAGGCACTTATTGTATAAGCATAAGTGTCAGGATCTGAGTTCTATTATGCTTTACTGTCACATAATCATGCTACTATTGTAATCCAATGTACTACTGAGGAGACACTACTGTTTGGATATTGTATAATCATTAGTTAGGCTATACTGCCATCTACAGCTTCATGCAGAATAGCATATATTTGTACGTAACTGTGTAACCAGGTGTCGGTATAGGGTTTGTTGTTATTTAGTGCCTGGTGCCTCCAATTTGTAACCCATTACCTGGCTAGCCTGGGCTTGGGGAGAAAACATTCGCTCAGCATCAGGGCTAGGTTTGAACTTCTGAACAGGGGCACCCAAGTAATTCCAGACACAGGAAGCAAGAACTGATAATGTCCAAACCAGGAGTGGGATTCTAAAGTGGGGCTTTTATTCAGTTCAACACAAGAATACAAAGTAAGATGGACCCTCACGGGTCTGGTTGTGCAGATCTACAGAGGTCAGAACACATCTTCTTCATCATCACAACAACCCTCAGGTTCTGAACACACTGGGCTCTCAGACCAAACTGGTACTCTCTCTCTCTCAGATTCCCTGGCATGGCACTCAGCCAGCACTAGTACACATTTCCATATGTCATGGACATTTCTGTTGGTGGCTCCCTCAACCACCCATGAGCACTTCCTAGCTCTAAAGGGAAAAACACACTTCCTTAATCCCACGTCTGGGTACTTTTTGCAGACGCTGGCCAAGTGCCTGGGAGAAAGCGGTAGTTGCCCAAAGTGAATCCATAGAGGTAAATCTGGTTACTCCAGATGTGGGGTGTCACATCTCTTGTCCCCAAATCCATACCCGGCCATTCATTTGGAGTCAACACCTTTCCTTTGAACTCTCTGTTTGTAGAATGCTATCTTGAAATGTATATCACATTTAACAGTCTACTGTCTTTGGTAACTGGTGTCCTGACTTGCAGTGTTCTCTAAGTGGCTATGTCCATCCCTGTAGACCCCACTGGTTAGATGCATTTCAAGCCATACACATAACTTTAAGTACTGTACTTGGCTGTCCTTTCCTGACCTCACAGTAGCAGATACTTTACACAGCTGTCTCGGTGAAAACATAGGCTCTCTGACAGAGCAGACTCACCATGGTTCGCAGGTGCCCCAGGGCTTCTCTCACAGAAAAACACACGTCTGGTGCCTCAGCACAAATTCTCTCGTCAGGCAGCTTTTCTTCTTCCACAGGGCCAGGGGGTTGCCCCTGAAAAGCTGGTCTTGCCCCCCCATCCCTCTCAGGGATGGGGCACTGGAACAAGCCGGAGAATGGTCTCAGCCACTTATATTAGTTTTCTTCTGTGTCCTTCTCTAGGGTGAGAACACACACCCTCTTCCTGTGGTAACTCTATAACAGAGCTGGGCTATGAGGGGCTGCCAACTGCAGCGCACCTCCTCCCTCCACTGAGCCTGGCTGAAAACTACTACAGACTGACCAAGACTAACTTTGAAAACTCTAACATTCTAACCTAACTCCCAGCTGCAACATCCCACTGTGGCTTATGCTGCTGCAAGAATTCTATATGATGTCATCCCTCCAGCTCAGCTGAGATTGAGGACAGAGTGAGACAGTGTGAAACCCATTTAACTGGTGTCTCACAAGCTGCCTTTCCCTGCCTGCCACTAGATCTAAGTGGGATTCTAGTAACCCCGGGTAACAGGGGGGTTACAACTGTATACATAATTACCGGTAACCTTGCAGCACACAAAGTTGCTTTGTTCGCTTATCATATGTTTTTGCCAGCTCAGTGTTATGTTCCCAGGCTAGTAAGACATCAGGCTATGTGTCATTGTCCAATAATGTGCCTTTTATATATCTTTTCAGTAGTTTCCATGGTAATTATCAGAGGTATAAGACCTATGACACTGCTTATTCTCTCTGAGAAGAGACTGATGCAACCTATAGGTAAGAAAGAAGATTTGGGGTGTTCTCCTCAGTGTTTTATCACTGATTTGGTTGTAAGCCTGCTTTACAGTATATACCAGAAATAAATCATTGTCAGACTCTGGATACCACTTGTTTGTTGTTTCTTCACTCTTGTATAGTTCTACCAAGAACCTGAGAAAGGGTGATTTATTACCCTAATTATAACATGTTGCTGTGCACAATAGGAACCTAGATGTCACTGTGCACAAGCAGGTACCCATATGTCGCTGTGCACAAGCAGGCACCCAGATGTCACCATGCACAAGGAAGCACCCAGATGTCACTGAGCACAAGTAGGCACCCAGATGTTACTGTGTATATGCAGATACCCAGATGTCACTGTGCAGAAACATGGTTTACGCACTGTAATAGTGCCCAGTACCACCACATAAACTTATGTACATGACACAGTGCCATGCACATACATGTATGTGCCAGCACTTCACGCAAAACCATCCTCCCTGCCCCTTGATCCCACAGAAACATAGAAAATGATGGCAGAAAATGATCTTCGGTCCATTCAATCTGTTTCTAATACCCTATCTTACCCCCCAGACCTGTTGTTTATACAGGGTTTTTGTCTGCAGTACCTGCCCCCATGCCCTGCTTTACTGCTACCCCCCCCCGGTAACTATTAAACCCTTTACTCTGTACCAACTATGCTTAAAACCGTTAATGTTTGCAGCACAGACCACATCTGCCAGTAGGCTATTTCAAGACTGAACCACTCTTTATGCAAAAATAAAACTTCCTCATGCACCTATTGTCTCTCTTCACCCCGCCAACTTCAACTTGTGCCCCTGTGTTCTAAATCTGTTATTCCATTATTCCTGTTGCATAGTTCCTCGCTGCTTGCCGTGTTCATTCCTTTCAGGAACTTGAAGGTCTCAATCATATCACCCCTCTCTCATCTGGCATCAAAGTGAATACATATTGGGTACTTTAGGATTACTTGTGAGTGGCTGACAAATACCTTGCCTGTGTCTGTCATTGTCATCCATGGGTGTCCAGTGGGCCTGCTACCCAAACACCAGATTGGCAAAGCTCCTAGCTGTCCAATGGATTCTCCCCAGCCCTGGTCGTCCACATGTGTCCTTTGCTCTTCTGGTCCCTAATGGGTTTCAGTCTCCCACTAGCTCTTAATAGGATGGTCACACTTTTGCAACACCCCACCACCTGCTTAGAAAAGTTCTTAGGCAGGGTTTGTTGCAAAAGTGCAGCTCCAGTGGCCCTGGTGGTAATAGGCTATGTGGATTGCACTAAATGCTATTTACATTCCCACCCTACACCTCCCCCGTGGACCAGTGTACTCTAGCGTACAATGGCACAGAAGTGCTCTCTGACCCCTGTGAGCCTATCTCAGGGGAGCTGAAGCTCAAGGACTGGCAGTAAATTCTGCTGAAATTATTTACCGTCAGTCCCTTAAGTGAGAATTGGGCACCCATTATTTGATAACATACATGGCTAAATGGCGGCTTTCAGAAAACATCTGCAGTGTCAAATTCAAAAGAAAACAACAAAAAGTTATAAAAGATGTAAAGACTACATTTGGATAACTTTATCTAAACATTCAAGTACTATTGGATTTCTACCAAGAGTAAGTGATTAACAAATTTTCTTTTAATGTAAAATGGATAATTGTGCCCCCCCCCCACACACATACACACACACCAAGTGCCTCCACAGTGCACGTAGCAGTATGTGTCCATCTGGGGCATCTATGAGGGCATACAGCACATGAGAACCTTTAGATTCATACCTAAGGAAGGCCTTCACATTCATTGTACTTCCCAATGTATATCTGAGTGTTTTTTTTGGGGGGGGGGCAGAGCCGATTGTGGAGAAGCCCATTTGTCAAGAATGACTATTTTTCTGATGCACACCCCCACCCAGGCCCCTCCCCAGATCATTTCGTGTTTGCAGCTTCTTAGAGATTCTGATCACGGAAAGAGATTTAGCAAAAGGACGGAAAAAATTTTCACCTTTCCTAGTATATGGTTAGTTGTAGTGGTGTGCGAATATCTTCTGCTGAATATTTTGCAGAGTATTCATACTGGGGAGGCAAAATATTTGAAAGTATCCATCCAAAAAATAATTTAAAAAGTTGTATAATGCCCTCCCCCCTGGTGGTTAGGGCTAGTCCCATGTCCACCCACACACTCTCAGGGATTTCCTGCACTCCCACCTCCCGTCCTCTCCAATAATTGTAAAAGTAGTTAGCCATATAAAAAAACAAGCATTTGTCAATGCCGAATGTTTGCTTGCTGGCATTGGCATTGGTAGTGTAGAAGTTACAGAGCTGCATAATAGAAATGGCAGTGAAGTATTGAGCTGAAGCCAATCCCACCACCACCCTGCAGAGAGTGACAGGCATTGGGGTGTGCCTTTGGGTCGTCAGGCATAACGGCCACGCCATTTCACCACACCCTACCCTGCAGACACTGACAAGTGTCACGGTGTGCCTTGGGGTCTTTGGCCCTTATGCGCACCCCATTCCATCAGGAAATACGGTGAGATGGGTGCGGTATAGGAGAATGGGATGAACTTTGGGGTCGAAGAGTCCAAGGCATACCTTGATGCCTCTCACTGGCTGCAGGATGTGGAATGTTATGAGCATTACAGGCAAGAATCCCAAGTCACACCCCTGATGCCTGTCATTCTCTACAGGGTGGGGCGTTATGGTTGGAAACCCTAACACCTCAGGCATTTGTTGGTATTTTCACTCCAAATTTTCAACATGGTTTTTTTGTGACCCCCACCTCATGAACAGTGGCAATATCAGTTTGTTAGCCGAAAGCTGCTTATGCACAGCGACTACGGCATTTAGCACCACAGGTGCAAAAATACATTCTGAACAGGATGTGAAAAATGACAGCTGTACTGTTCATGGGGAGGTGTAAAAAATGGCAATGTTGCAACTCTGCTGTAAAAATATTAAAAAAACTGGTGAAGTCACGAGCGTGCATAGAAACTGTGCAATGCACACCCGTAATGTAATTAGGTTGGGGATTTTTTACAGCAGATTGTCAACACACGCATTTTGGGACCTCCGATCATGAACAGTGTCACTGTGATTTTCTTTATCTGTCCCGAACAATGATTTCCCACAGCGACCACGCATCTCTGCGCTGAAAGTGTGAAAACACATTTCGGCCATGTTGTGAAAAATGTCAGCTGTACTGTTCATAAGGAAGTGTGGAAAAATGCCACTGGTGAAAATCTGGACTGAAAATATTACAAAGTCATGAACTTGGGAGGGTGCGTGGAAACTGCACAATGCTCACTCGTAACACAGTCAATTTTAGGAATTTTTTCACCAAATTTTCAACATAGCCATTTTAAGACCTCTGCTCATGAACAGTGTCACTGTGATTTTCTTAATGTGTCCCATACATTGATTTCACACACCGACTTCGCCATTGTGCGCTACATGGGCGGAAACACATTTTGGGCAAGATGTGAAAAATGGCAGCTGTACTGCTCATAAGGAAGTGTAATAAAATGGCAATGTTGAAAATCTGGTGAGAAAAATAATGAAAGATACATAAACTTACAAGCGTGCGTAGGAACTGCGCAACGCGCGCTTGTAAAACAGTCATTTTGGGAATTTTTTCACCAAATTTTCAACATAGCCATTTTAAGACCTCTGCTCATTAACAGTGTCACTGTGATTTTCTTAATGTGTCCCATACATTGATTTCGCACATCGACTGCGCCGTTGTGTGCTACATGAGTGGAAATATGTTTTGGGCAAGATGTGAAAAATGACAGCTGTATTGCTCATAAGGAGGTGTGGTAAAATGGCAATGTTGAAAATCTGAGTAAAATAATGAAAAGTCGCAGACTTACGAGGCGTGCGTAGGAACTGCCTAGCATACCTTCGTAAAACAGTGTTTTAGGAATTTTTTTCACCAAATTTTCAACAAACTTTTTGAAGAACCCAGCTTATGAACAGTGGCAGTGTCATTTCGTTGCTCAGCTCCGAAAGGTGATTTTGCGCAGTGACTGCGAAATCACCCGCCAGACCGATTACCGCCATGACAGTGACAGCACTCATGAGAAGGGTCCCAAAAACTCCATGTTGAAAATTTGTGCAAAATCCAAAAATATTTGAGATATGCAACAAAGTTGAAAAACCCTATCTATCCCATTATACAGCTTACTGGCATTTCCTCAGTTGCAGTCGGCTTTGAAAGTGCAGGCAGTGTTCCGGTCCACAGATTATTGCTGAGTCTGGAGGTGAAGTATGGGGTGAGGGTGGGGAGGCGGGAGTGCGCAGTGGGTGGCCGCGGGTGGGGTCCAGAGACAGCGAGGAACCGTTTTAAGTTTCAGGTATTTTTATTAAATGGCGGCGGGCGTTTGCCACGCTGGGATGGGCTCCCGGCGTGGCACAGAAACAACTGGTGGGGGCGTGGAGCCCAAAGTTAGGCACCCCGTCGGCAATAACATCTGTTGCAGCTGGGTGGGCTCCCAGCGTGGCACTTACCTGCTACCGAGACCAGTGGAGCCGGCCGAAGTTGGGCACCCTCGTCGCTATCACGATGTGCAGCCATGCTGGGGTGGGCACCCAGCGTGGCATATGTAACTCTGCTTGGGGGCACAGCACAGCCGACAGGATTGGGCACCCCGTCGGCTACAGTGTGTGCGTGGGGGCGGTATGCGGTATGCGTCGTGCGTGTGTGTGTGTGGTGTGTGTGTAGGGGCGCGCGCGGGCAGGCGATATCTTATCACTGCTCACTGAAGCATAGCTCCCCCGTTCAACTGTACACCACTGCATTTTGAGGCTGTCATAGACAGCTCGAGCAGGCATTGGAGAACTGCGGCCACGCCTGCAAACACACTGACTGAATTGGAAGAGGGCTGCCACACCTTCGAAAACTCAGATGATGGCACTATGTTTCTTGCACATGCGTGCAAGCAAACATAATAATGAAAGGAGCCAGCACAGTGCCAGCTCCTAATGGTGTGTTTTTAGCAGCTCCCCCTTCCTAGCCCAACTCCTCCCTCAAAGTAACCACCCCCCACCCAGACCATGAGGGAAGGGATAGTATTTTGTGTATCCCGGCTAACTCAACAGTCCACCTCCTTAAACCTCAATGTGTTCCCTTCTCTGTGTCCTTTCATAAGTGACAGCTCAGCGATTCAACGTGCTCAGCACAGGGTGGAGCAGTCTAAATCACGGAGTGACACTAGCCAGAGTGATTGGTCAGTCTGCCTTGTGTCAGCCAATAATGCACAACTCTCTTCTCCCCATCCCTCTCCAAGGTGTGCTGAGCTGTCACCATGGCACAGTGCAGAGAAGGGAGTGTGGTACAGGTTAGAGAAGGGAGACCATTGAGTTAGCCTGGATATACAGTCTGCATCACCCCCAAAAGTCATGGATTGGAGATCTGGGGGAAGATACTAAACTGATAAGCCTCATAGGGTGTCGGGGGGGGGGCTCAGGCTAGGGAGGGGAAACTGTTAAAAATATGCTGTGAGTTCTACTTTTTTTTACGTGTAACTGGTTTTACAGGTACTGGAGAGATCAGGGGGTGGAGGGCAGGCAATCACCAGGGAGATAGTGGTAGTCATGGAGATTAACTAGTCCACCTGGAGGACTGGAGAAAGGCTTCTTAAGACCTTTGTGCATTTTTTTATGAATAGGGAATAAGTACAGTCTCATGACCTATAGTTATCCTCAGGAGTGGAGCATGACCAGTAACTATCAAATCGGAGCCACAGACAGGCTTTAAACATATTTGGATAGACTGACTCTACCACGCCAGCCATGAGAGATTCTACTGGAGTGAACTAGGGTGACTGCACTGGCATAATGATGGGGGGGGGTCGAATGGCAGGATCAACCAGATAAAAGTAGATTTTCAACAACAGCTGTAAGTAAAACACTTAGATGTGGGGCTTCTATACGTGGACGTTAAGCTTTAAATTGACCCTATCCTATGGCTTCCCTGATGGCTCAGCGAGAGCGCATCATGCTGCTGTGTGGGCAGCTCAGTGGTAGGAGCAGACTCGGGTTGACTCATCAGGGGTCAGGCCACGGTAAAGTAGCTGCCATTCAGCAGTGTGCCTCAGCTGAAGAGGGTTGTCAGCGAGCTTCAGCACCACAGTGCCCCCTATAGCTGAGCCACACAGTTTGCCTCTCACTGAAGGGATGCTGCGATGTACGATGCCGACAGGGGCATCGCTCATGCATCGCCACGGGGTGGGTAGAGGGACCCCGTGGACAAAAGCATTTGTCTATTTGTCCAAGCTGTCTATATGATGGTCATCAGTAGTCATGCCCTGCTCTGCGCAGATCCCCACCAGCTGCGATGTAAGAGGAATGGCTGACAAAGGTGAGAGATCATCAAAAGTGCACAGGTGCTTGGCCTGGTGGCCAAAAAGCATGACTGAAAAAATTAAAAAAAAAAAAAAGACTGTGTTTTGTTTATATCGATGGCACTCTAAATCTGTACAGCTTGGGCTACGTTCATCTGATAGGTTGCTAGATGCACATATGACCTAGGATCAAATTGCTCTAGGCTTCCTAGGTCCCAGAAGCTCTGATTGTATGAACATATGAACATCTGTGCATCTGATGAGGCTGCAGCACACTCCAGAAGTATGTGTTCTGTGTATCTTCATTATATACTGTATATAGCTGAAAGGTAAGAGTTTTTCTCCGTTAACCTGAACCACGTTAAGCAGACTACATGTAATATTTATTCATCCCAAATCTAACATTATTTCCATTGTATTTAAAAAAAATTTTCTGCTAACAAGCCTGATGGGATGGGGTGCATCCATGGGCAAAATGCAGCTCAGGAAAAATGGACAAAATCAGAGACCACACTATTAATAAATGTGCTCAGAATGAGAGCAGTGTTCAATGCATTACAGGCATTCAAGAAAACAGTTCAGGGAAAACCACTATTAATCAGATCAGACAACAGGGTGACAGTGGCGTGCATATCCAAACAAGGTGGAACTAAGAGCCAGGCCATGTAGAGGTAGGCGGCAATGGTCATGCTATGGGCACAAAAGAACTTGACGCACATACATGCCATACATCTAGTGGAAAAACTCAACCCAAGTGCAGACTGGCTAAGCAGGCCACAAGTATACCCAAGGACCGGCAACTCCGCTGACAAGAGTTTCAAATGATAAGCAAATGATGGAGTCTAGTCTCAATAGAAATTTGCAAAGCTGCAACATGGACTTCTATACATATATTTGCCAGACACTACAGACTTGAGACTATTGCCTTACAAAAAGCCTCCTTTGGGGCGAAAGTAATAATAGCAGCCTATCTTCCAGGTTTCGATAGTGACTGCTGTAACCCTCCTGTATGATGGGACACTGCTGTTTAGGACCCCAAACTATAAGGATTTGGGGTTCCATGGATATAAGCACAACACAGTGGTAGTTTATTCACCTGGTAAAGGTGATTGTGTTAGTTTATATCCATGGCCTTCCCTTACACGAGCAATCACTACAGAACCTGAAAGACCAAAAGGTCAGCATAATGGGAGATTCTGTGATCTAGGTGGGCAGGTGAAATGTCATCCTTGGTCATATCTGCGTCTAGCAACCTATCAGGTGAACATAATTCAAGCTGTAAGGAGTTGGAGTGCCATGGATATAAATTGACACAATCACCTTTACCAGGTGAGCAAACTACCATTACCATGTCCATTTTCACATTTGAGTGCTGGATTACTGGTGTAAGCTATTTTCTGCATGTTGTCCCATATCCTGGATAGGGCTGGGAACTCTTTTTGATGTTTGCATCCACATGTTTCTTGAAATGCAATCGCAAGTTGCACATGATATTGAAAAAAAAAAATACTGTCCACAGCTTGAGGAAAACAATTTCACAAGTTACCTGTGGGGAAAAAACTCTGCAAAAGACGTGGAAGGTGTTCAGAGAAAAAACACCAAAAGAATTAAGGGCATAAAAAACAGTACCTATGGAGATAGGCTGCAAGGGCTGGGTCTACATTTATTGCAGTACAGGAGGTTAAGAGGGGACCTGTATTTAGTTTATAGTGCAACTAAGAACAAAGACACATGGGAAAGCATAGGTCTTGTTAAACAATCCACTATTAAAAATACAAGGTCCCATCATCTTTCATGAAAGGGAGAAGTTTGTAAAACAGCTAAGAGAAATAACTGGTTCAGTCAGAGAGTAATCAGCATATGGAACTCACTACCAGAAGTTGTCATCAATAGTGGAACCATGAAGACATTTAAAAAAATCCCTAAATGAACACATGGGAGAAGATAAATGCAGATTTTACCAATAAAAAGCAGTGAGTCATACATAGGTCTCTCAACCTCCTGTACTCATATTACACCGATGACTCTATAAGACCAACAAGCACTTCAACTTGCAAGTGCAAAATTTGGCATCTGGTACAGGATGCTGAAATTTGTGACTGAAACTTCAAATGCAAACTTTGGTGGAAAATTTTTCTCAAAATCTGTTCTTTTTTTTCTTTGCTAATCAAATCTGCAAATGTTCACTTGAGATTTTGTATTTTTCCCACACCTAATCGTGGACAGTCCCTAAATGACATATTCAATACCTGCCCTTCCTGATAGATCACAATGGCAGAATCTCTTTTCTTTCCTTTTTATGTTTGCTTGCACGCATGTGCAAGAAACATAGTGCCATCATCCGAGTTTTCAGAGGTGTGTCACCCCCTCTTCCAATTCAGTCAGTGCATTGGCAGGCACGGCCCCAGTCCTCCAATGCATGCTGGAGTTGTCTATGACAGCTCCAAAATGCAGTGGCGTACACTTGAAAGGGAGAGCTACGCTGCAGTGAGCAGCGATCAGATATCACCTGCTCATGCGCAGCTCCCCCTACACACACAAACACACGCACGCATACTGCATGCTGCCCCGCCACGCACACACTGTATAGCCGACGGGGGTGCCCAATCCCCCGTCGGCTGTGCTGCGCTCCCCCCCAAAGCCTTCCACATGCCATGCTGGGTGCCCACCCCTGCGTGGCAAGTCATGGTATAGCCGACGGGGGTGCCCAATCCCCCATCGGCTCCACTGTCCTCCTCCCCACCGAGAGTACAGGGTGCCATGCTGGGAGCCCACCCCAGCGTGGCAACTGATGTTATGGCAGACGGGAGTGCCCAATGCCCTGTTGGCTCCATGCCCCCCAACCAGCTGTCCTTGTGCCACGCTGGGAGCCCACCCCAGTGTGGCAAACGTCCCGCGTCGTCATTTTGATAAAAAACTGAAAATTAAAAACTGTCCTCGCGCTTCTCCCTGCCCCTCCCACAACCTGCACCCACCCACTCGCACCCGCCTCCCATCCCCACCCCATACTTACCTCCGGACCTCGGTGCGATGATCTTGGTGGACGGGAACACGTCTGCACTCTTCAAGCCGACCGCGAACTGAGGAAATGCCGGTAAGCTGTATAATGGGATAGATAGGGTTTTTCAACTTTGTTGCATATCTCAGGCATTTTTGGAATTTTTGCACCAAATTTTCAACATGGGGTTTTTGGGACCCCTTCTCATGAATGATGTTACTGTCATGGCGTTATTCAGGCCCAAAGGGTGATTTCGCAGTCACTGCGCGAAATCACCTTTTGGCCTGATTAATAAAATGACACTGCCAGCATTCATAAGGTGAGCTCTCAAGAAGCCTATTTTGAAAATTGGTGGTAAAATTTCAAAATGACTGTTTTCTAGTAGCGCATGCTATGCAGTTCCTAGGCAGGCTCGTAAGTTCGCAAATTTTCAATATTTTCTACCATATTTTCAACATTACCATTTACCACACCTTCTTATGAGTAGTACAGCTGAAATTTTCACATCTCACCCAAAGCGTGTTTCCACCTGTATAGCGCTGATGGCGCAGTCGGTGTGAAATCAATGTACAGAACAAATTAAGAAAATTACATTGACACTGTTCATGAGCAGAGGTCTTAAAATGGCTATGTTGAAAATTTGGTGAAAAAATCCCTAAAAATGACTGCTTTACAAGCGTGCGTTGCGCAGTTCCTACGTACGCTCGTAAGTTCGCGAATTTTCAATATTTGCACTCCAGATTTTCAAAATTGCCATTTTATTACACCTCCTTATGAGAAGTACAGCTGTCATTTGTCACATCTTGCCCAAAACATGTTTCCGCCCATGTAGCGCACAATGGCGCAGTCGGTGTGCGAAATCAATGTATGGGACACATTAAGAAAATCACAGTGACACTGTTCATGAGAAGAGGTCTTAAAATGGCTATATTGAAAATTTGGTGAAAAAATTCCTAAAAATGACTTTTACGAGCGTGCGTTGCGCAGTTCCTAAGCACGCTCATAAGTTTGCAAATTTTCAATATTTTCACTCCAGATTTTCAACATTGCCATTTTATAGCACTTCCTTATGAACAGTACAGCTGCCATTTTTCACATGTCGCCCCAAATGGGTTTTCGCACATGTAGCGCACAATGGTGCAGTTAGTGTGTGAAAGCAATGTTTGGGACAGATTAAAAAAATCAGTTACACTGTTCATGAGCAGAGGTCTTAAAATATGGCTATGTTGAAAATTTGGTGACAAAGTCCATAAAATGACTGTGTTACGGTGAGGCATTGCGCAGTTTCACTCACCCTCATAAGTTCATGACTTTTAATATTTTCAGTCCAGATTTTCACCAGTGGCATTTTTCCACACTTCCTTATGAACAGTACAGCTGTCATTTTTCACAACATGGCCGAAATGTGTTTTCACACTTTCAGCGCAGAGATGCATGGTCACTGTGGGAAATCATTGTTCGGGACAGAAAAAGAAAATCACAGTGACACTGTTCATGATCGGAGGTCCCAAAATGCCTCTGTTGACAATCTGCTGTAAAAAATCCCCAAACTACTTACATTATGGGTGTGCATTGCACAGTTTCTATGCACCTCATGACTTCACCAGTTTTTTTAATATTTTTACTACAGATTTGCAACATTGCCATTTTTTACACCTCCCCATGAACAGTACAGCTGTCATTTTTTACATCCTGTTCGGAATGTGTTTGCACCTGTGGTGCTAAATGTCGTAGTCACTGTGCATAAGCAGCTCTCGGCTAACAAACTGATATTGCCACTGTTCATGAGGTGGGGTCACAAAAAAAACATGTTGAAAATTTGGAGTGAAAATACCAACGAATGCCTGAGGTATTACGGTTTCCAACCATAACGCCCAACCCCATAGAGAATGACAGGCATCAGGGATGTGACTTGGGATTTTTGCCTGCAATGCTCATACCATTCCACAACCTGCAGCCAGTGAGAGGCATTGAGGTATGCCTTGGACTCTTCAGCCCCAAAGTTCATCCCATTCTCCTATATCGCACCCACTCACTGTATTTCCTGATGGAATGGGGTGCGCGCATAAGGGCCAAAGACCCCAAGGTCACCGTGACACTTGTCAGTGTCTGCAGGCAGGTGTGGTGAAATGTGGCCGTTATGCCTGACAACCCAAAGGCACACCCCAATGCCTGTCACTCTCTGCAGGGTGGTGGTGGGGTTGGCTTCAGTTCAGTACTTCACTGCCATTACTATTACGCAGCTCTGTAACTTCTGCACTACCACTGCCAATGCCAGCCAGCAAACATTCGGCATTGACAAATGCTTGTTTTTATTTGCATTTGCCCCCTTCTCCATGGCTGCCCCATCTTATGGCTACCACACAGCCCCATACCTGGCCATCCCCTCAGCTTACCCCTCCCCAAGACAGTGCTCACCTGGCTGACCACTCCAAATTAGGTGTTGGTCCTCCCATCTGAGGGCCTCCAAGGTAGGGAGGCTGGTTGGCCCGAGCCAAGACTTGAAGAGGGTCCAGTCATTCTGTTTTGTGCTAGGACTTTTCTGTGTTCATTGCTTCCTACCCTGAGGACATCGGACAGTGCGCTGGGGTGTCCAAGCACAAGTGCGTGCAGGGCATGGCTGCATGAACTCTGGCTGATGTTATCTCCTCCCTCTGCAATGCCTTCACTGCACTGCCACTTGTGGGCACCCTCGTGCCAGTATTGCAGCAGAGGCAGTGACTGTCCCCCCAAGAGGAGGCAGGCATTCTCTGTGATGCTCACTCCTTCCTCACCTTGGTCGGCCCCCAATGACCCTAGCTTGTTCCTGAAACTGAGTAGCTGGCATTGTGAGTGTAACTCTGCCGCTGTGCCAATGGCTGGCTTCATGTCTCTTATGAATCCATGCTCAGCTATGGGAGTCATCTGGATGTGGCGTTGAGTTCACCAGTGTGATTATGGGATTCAGTTTTGAGTGGGACCAAAGACTCATGAAATGATCTGGTGATTTACTTTCGTGGGTAAGCATGATCCAGAAGGAATTGGTTTAATACAGTGCCTTTCATGTGATGGAGTCTCCTGTCGAGTCAACGGATGAGTCTCAGTTGCTGTGGCTCTGTTGATGGGAGAAGAGCCCAGTCCTGGAAATACATATACGGCCACATATGTTGCACTGGAAGCCAGGTGTGGCAGCTAATGAAGTGCTATGCGTGCCAGACGCTTGTCAGTTAAATCTTGCAATCTTGTAGCCACAAATTCATTCAAACTGACCTGACAGACATGATGCCATCATGGTCTGTCAGTGGCTGTATTTTCCCAGGTTTCAGGATTAATATTGCAAGATTTTAAGGTATCTTTTAGTGTGTCTTTTTATTTTTGTGTGGTATCTATTTTTCCCCCTCTCCTGCTCAGGTGCCCCCACTCCTTCAGGTACTCCTGTGGTCCCTCTGCTATACCACCCTACTACCTCACTCGAGTCCTGACTCCCCTGCTAACCCCCATATCGCAGCCCTCCTGCATTATCCTGGCATTTCCTGTCACCAGGCGGGTCCCCCCCTCTGAGGGGGAATGCACCAGTGGGGGCTACCTGGCACTTACCTATGGGCCACGGGATGCTGCTGAGGTTGTGGAGAACAGCTCCCTGAAGGGTTCGGTGGCACAGAGGACCTGAAGTCCGTCATCCGGCAGTCACCTAGCCCATTTTCCTCTTTGTGCGGGGTGGCGAGTGACATCATGGCTATGTACGTGTTGGTCCAACGCCCCGGCAATGCTCCCAGCCTCAGGAGCCAGCAGGCACCGAGCACCCCTTGCCCCCCGAGAAGGAGAGCTGTCCTGGGATGCTCAGTCCTTCTCCCCCGGCCGGCCCTCCAGCGACTCAGGCTCATTCCTGAACCCGGGTCACTGGCTTCGCAAGCAGAAATCCAACTACTGCGCTGATGGGCCAGCCTTAGTGTGTCTTTATAGCATTTCATCTGCCCATCTGTATTACGATACCTGGACTGCAGTTCTCCATAGAAGACAGCTTTGGGAATTCTACAGTCAGGCATGTGAACGATGTGTCCAGTCCAGTGCAACTGGACGTTTTTGATCATGGCCTTGATTCCAGTTATATTACAGCATTTGAGGCCACTTGATGCCAGCGATATGTCATAGACAGTGCAAGTGGAAATGGTCAAGTCACTTAATATGACGGTGGTAGCAGGTCCACGACTCCGATCCATATAGAAGGGTGGTGAGGACAACAGCTTGGTACAGTATATAGCAACTTTTGTTTGCAGACTAATCCCTTGTTTCCGCCAGAGTCTCCGCTCAAGTTTGCCAAAGGCAGAGCTGGCCCTGCCAATCTGGTAAGTGACGTTATTGTCGAGCATGGCGTTCTGTAAGAGAACGCTACCAAGGTAGCACAATATGTCCGTGACTTTAAATGGCACGTTATTGATTGCAACCTCAGGGGGTATAACTAGATAACCAGCTATGGGCTAGACTATGACTTCAGTCTTTTTTAAGTTGACTGTAAGGCCAAAACGCTGTGCCACTCGAGCAAAACAGTCGGATAGCAGCTGTATGTCCTCAACAGTGTGGGTGAACAATGCATAGTCATCAGCAAAGAGTATGTCACGAACGCTTATCTTCATTACTTTTGTTTTAGCTTGTAGCCATCAAAGGTTGATGAAGCCACCATCTGTGTGGTATTGAATGTAGATTCATAGACAGTGTCGGCAGATAAGGGCCTACAGCCCACCCAGTCTTCCCATTTGAGCTTGTGAGTTTACTTTATGTTTTCCTAGAAGTCTGTTGCCCCTTAATCCTGACCTCCAGAATTCCCTTATGTCTATCCTATGCATTCTTAAATCCCGAGATTGTTTCAGCCCCCACCACTTCCTCTGGCAGGGTGTTCCACTTGTCCACCACCCGTTCTGTGAAGAAATTCTTCCTCACCTTTCCTCTGAATCTTCTTCCCTGCAACTTCATCCCATGCCCTCTAGTCCTGGAACATCTTTTTCTCTTAAAAATAGTGTCTTCCTGCACCCTGTTCCTTCCTGTAAGATACTTGTATGTCTCTATCATATCCCTTCTCTCCCTCCTCTCCTCCAGGGTACATATTCAATTCCTTCAACCTGTCCTCATAGGACTTGTGATGCAATCCATGTACCATCTTTGTTGCCCTCCTCTGAACCTTCTCTACCCTGTCTATGTCCTTATGTAGGTAAGGTCTCCAGAACTGTACACTGTACATCAGGTGGGACCTCACTAGTGTCTTGTATAGTGGAATTATGACCTCCTTTTCCTGCTGGTGATACTCCTGCCTTGCATCCCAGCATCCTATTTGCTTTACCTGCTGCCTTGTCCACTGTTTCCCTACCTTGAGGTCATCAGAGATGATAACCCCAAGATCCCTTTCCTGCTTGGTGCATGCTATATCCTCACCCCCCAACTGATATATTCTGCCAGGGTTTTTGTGCCCCATATGCATTATCTTGCACTTCTTTGCATTGAATTTTAACTGCCAAACCCCTGACCATTCTTCAAGTATCTGCAGGTCCCTTCTCATTCTGTCTACACCCTCTGGTGTGTCTACTCTGTTGCAGAGCTTTGTGTCATCAGCAAACAGGGAAATTATGCCTTCTAGGCCCTGCGCAATGTCACTGATGAAGATGTTGAATAGGACCAGTCCCAGCATTGATCACTATGGTACCCCACTGGTCACTCTTCCCTCTGTGGAGTGACAGCCATTTACCACCACCCTCTGTGTCCTGCCGCCCTGCCAGTTACCTACCCATCACACTACTGTCCTGCCCACACCCATATTCCCCAGTTTGTGTAATAGTCTTCTATGTGGCACAGTGTCAAAGGCCTTGCTGAAGTCCGGATAGGCCATGTCCACTGCCCTCTCCTGATCCACCTCCCTAGTCACCCAGTCAAAAAATTCAACAAGGTTGGTCTGACATGGCCTCCCCCTGGTGAAACCATGCTGCCTTGGGTCCTGTAGTCCATTGGTAACCAGATGTTCCACTAATCTCTCCTTCAGTAGTGCTTCCATGATCTTCCCCACTACCGAGGTGAGGCTGACTGGTCTATAGTTCCCCGCTTCCTCTTTGTTCCCACTTTTGTATAAGGGGACTACATCTGCTGTCCTCCAGTCTTTGGGTACCTCCCCTGTTTCCAGTGAATGGCTAAACAGGATTGCCAGAGGTTCAGCCACCACCTCTCTTAGTTCTTTAAGGACCCTGGGGTGCACCCCATCTGGCCCCATTGCTTTATCAACTCTTATTACTTCCAGTTCCTTCAGGACCCTTTCTCGTGTAAAGGGACTTGTGTCCATTTCTGCACCATTCCCACCCCTTGTACTCCCTTCAGACCCATTACCCTCCTCTTCCTCAGTAAAGACTGAGCAGAAATACCTGTTCAATAAGTCAGCTTTACTGTTATCATCCTCCACACAGCCCCCATCCTCCCCCTTCAGTCTCACTATTTCTCCCTTTTCCTTTCTTTTTTCACTTATGTACCTGTAAAAGGTTTTGTCCCCTCTACCCACTGATTTTGCAATGTTCTCTTCTGTCTGAGCTTTGGCTTCCTTACTGACCTCCTGCCTCCCTTTGCTTCTCCTGGTACTTCTCCCTATCCCTTCTGCCTGTGTCTTTTGTATTGCCTGAATGCATCTTTTGGCTTTCATTTTCTCCGCTACCTCCTTGGAAACCATAATGGCCTCCTCTTCCTTTTCCCTTGCTAACCTACTTAATGCATAATTCTGTTGTTCTTGTAATCCCCATTTTAAATACTGCCCACTGTTCCTCAACCCCTGATTCCTGCCCCATTCCCCTTAATGCCTCTTTCAGGCATCTCCCCATTTTCCCAAAGTCTGTCCCCCTAAAATCCAGGATACGTGTTTTTGTGTGGTTTGGTTCTGCTCCTTCTGTGATTTCAAACCACAATGACTGGTGGTCACTGTTTCCCAGGTGCTCTCCCACTGATACCCTCATCACACTGTCCCTGTTTGTGAGCACAAGGTCCAGTATTGCCTTCTGCCGAGTTGGTTCTATGACCAGTTGCTTGAAGAAGGCACCCTGAAGGGAGTCTAGGATAAATCTGCTCCTAGTTGATGCTTATGCTGGGATGCTCCAGTCCATGTCTGGAATATTGAGGTCTCCAACCAGCACTACCTCACCCTTGTCTGCCATCCTTTGGATGGCTAGCATCAGCTCCCTATCTGTTTCTTACTCCTGGGCTGGTGGTCTATAGACCACACCTGTGTGGATGGCTGGCCCCATTTTTCTTTCCAGCTTAACCCACAGTATTTCTCCCAATTTTGTTCCTCCTGGATATCTGTGGCCCTTATGTCATTTTTCACATACAGTGCCACTCCTCCTCCCTTCCTACCTGCCCTGTCTCTTTGAATATGTTGTAGCCAGGTTGGCCATCTCCCAGTCATGGTTATCATTACACCAGGTTTCTGTGATGGCCACAATGTCCAGGTCTGACTGCACCATGGCAGCCTCCAGATCCTCCATCTTGTTGCTAAGGCTCCTGGCATTTGCACACATGGCTTTCCATGATTTTACCTCCCTAGACTGCTTAGCTGTTCTATTCCAGCCCCTTCCCTGGTTGTCCTTTATCCCTGGTTCTCCTTGCTGTCTGCCCTTCTGTTGAATTTTGATCCTTTTCTGCCTATCCACCTCTTGGGTACTTATCTTCATCTTTTGCACACTGCTTTGTAGAGATATCCACTTCCCTGGTTCACTGATTCCACTGCTAGCTCCGGGGGGTTGGCAATTAGGTACTCTCCTTGCTGGCCTGCCACCCCCACCCCCCGGCTAGTTTAAATGCTTGTCAATGTAGCATTTAAACTTATCATTGAGTGCTTGGATTCCCCTCCAGGATGGATGCAGGCCGTCAGGCTTGAACAAGACTCCATCTCTCCAGGTGGGTCCCCAATCACCAATGAATCCAAACCCTTCCTCGCAGCACCAGTTCTTCAACCATGAGTTAAAGTTCCCGGTGCATGCACCCATATGCTCTCCCATGCCTCTCGCAGGTAGTACTTCCGAGAAGGTGACAGAAGTAGCTACGTGCTTGAGACCCTTCCCCAATTTCCTAAACTCTTCCTGAACTTCCTTTGGCTCCCCATTTGCCAGGTCATTAGTACCTAGGTGGATAATGACATCCAGCTCACCCTCCCATCTTGCCTCCCAGTGATCCCCAGGATCTTCCTTCCATCCCTCCATACCATGGCACCTGGTAGGCACCTCACCTCCCTGTCCTCCCCCTCCTGTGTTCCTAGCTGGATCCCTCTTATGATGGAGTCCCCCACCAGGATAGAAACATAGACTCTGACGGCAGATAAGGACCACTTGGCCCACCCAGTCTGCCCATTTCCCTACCTTCTGGATAAGCTGCAGATTCTAGTTAACCAACAGCCTGCTTCCTGCAACCCCCACTATAATTGCTTTGTGTCTGTCCCATGCATGTTTGAATTCCCCACTGTTTTAGACCCAACGACCTCCTCAGGAAAGCTGTTCCATGTATCCACCACTCTCTCCGTGAAAGAATTTCTCACATTACCCCTGAGCCGCCCCCTCTATCTTTAAACTGTGCCCCTTGTTCTTACACATCCTTTTCTGAAAGATGCTACCCTCCTGGACTTTGTTGATTCCTTGAGGTACTTGAATGTTTCTATCATGTCCCCCCGTCCCTCCTTTCATCAAGGGTATACACATTAAGCTCTCTCAGTCTCTCTTCATATGGTTTCTGATGTAGACCCTGCACCATTTTAGTTGCCCTTCTCTGGACTGCTTCCATCCTGTCTATGGTCTTGCGTAGATGAGGTCTCCAAAACTGCACACAGTACTCCAGATGGGGTCTCACCAACTGTCTGTATAGAGGGATAACCACTTCCCTTTTTCTACTTGTGATGCCCCTTCCTATGCATCCCAGTATCCCCCTGGCTCTCCTTACCAACTTTTCACATTGCTTACCCACCTTTAGGTCATCTGATATGAATACCCCCAGGTCCCTTTCCATTTTTGTTGTTGTTAGTACCTCCCCTGCTATTGTGCACTCTTCTCCTGGGTTTATGTTTCCCAGGTGCATTACTTTGCACTTCTTTGCATTGAATCTAAGTTGCCATATGTCTGACCATTCCTCCAACCTTGCCAAGTCCTTCTCATCTTTTCTACCCTCTTGTGTATCGTCTGTTACAGATCTTTGTGTCATCTGCAAAGAGGCATACCTTTCCTCTAGACCCTCTGCAATGTCACTTATAAGATGTTAAAGAGGATTGGACCCAGTACTGAGCCCTGAGGTACTCCACTAGTAACCCCCCTTTCTTCGGAATGTGTTCCATTCACTACTACCTTCTGTGTCCTGTTGTGCAGCCAGTTCGCTACCCAAGTTACCATCCTGGGACCCACTCCCAGGCTGGCTAACTTGATTATTAATCTTTTGTGTGGGACTGTGTCAAATGCCTTGCTAAAGTCTAGGTAGGCCATATCCACAGCCCCTCCCTGGTCTATTACTTTGGTCACCCAGTCAAAGAAATCAATTAGATTAGTCTGACACGACCTTCCTGCTGTAAATCCATGCTGCTTTGGGTCCTGTGCCCTGCTGGCCTCTAGGTACTCAACAATTCTTTCTTTCAGAAGTGATTCCATCATTTCCCTACCACTGAGGTCAAACTTACAGGTCTGTAGTTTCCTGCTTCTGCCTTGCTCCCACTTTTGTAAAGGGGAATCACATCTGCCCTCCTCCAGTCCGCAGGTACCACCCCATCCTGCCATGATTTGTTAAAAAGTGTGGTCAGTGGTGTCACTAGGTCCTCCCTTAGTTCTTTTAGTATTCTGGGGTGAATCCCGTCAGGCCCCATTGCTTTGTCCACCTTGAGTTTTAGGAGTTCTTTCAGGACTCTTTCTTCTGTGAATGGACTGGTGTCAACCCCCCTACCCAGAGTGCTTCTATTGTCTGGTTTAGGTAACTGCTCCTCATCTTCTTTTGTGAATACTGAGCAAAAGTATTCATTCAGTATATCTGCCTTTCACTGTCTCCTTTGCCCACCTCCCTCTCCTTAATCTTCACTATCCTCCCTTAACCTTTCTGTGCTCCCTAATGTACCTATAAAGGTTTTATCCCCTTTTGACCGAGTTGGCTATTTTTTCCTCGGTTTGTGCCTTTACTATTCTGACTGCCTTTCCTACTTCTTTCTGCTTTAATTGATACAGTTCCTGTCGTGCTCCTTCTGTGATTCCTTATACTTTTGAATGCAGCCTTTTCTCCTTAACCTTCCTGCCACCTCTTTTGAGAACCATAGTGGTTTTGTACTCCGCTTTGTTTTCTTTATTTGTTTTACACAAAGACTTGTTGCCTCTATGATGGCAGTTTTGATTTTCTCCATTGTTCTTCCACCCTCCTATTTGGCCATTTGCTAGTGCATTCTTCAGGTGTTCACCCATTTTGCAAAGTCAGCCCTTCTAAAGTCCAGTATCCTTGTTTTTGTATGGCTTATCTCCATGGTTGTGCTCATTGTGAAGCACACTGTGCAGTGGTCACTTGTTCCCAGATGTCTACCGACTTCTAAATTTGTGATCCTCTCTCCATTTGAGAGTACCAGGTCTAGTATAGCTCCCTCCCGAGTGGATTCACTTCCTCCTCCTCTGGGGTCCACTGCTCTCCCCACTGAGGTCACCTCCTTGGCTAACCTCCACATCCTTTCCTTCCACTTCTCTGGGTACCTCTATTTGGTTGTCCCCATTTGCCAGTGTGGCATATGAGTTCTTGAGTGGAATAGGATCTGGGATGCGCCTCTGCCTGACCGCCCTAACCCTCCCTGAGCCCACTGTCATCCAAGTGCTCCTCATTCTTGGCATCCTTTGAGGCAGCGGCATTGGACTGGGTGGTCTCTGGACAGGGGTGATGGTACTCCTGACCCAGTTTACTTTCTCTCTGAGTCTGGCTACCTCATCCTGCAGTCCAGACAGATGCATGCAGATAGGGCAGCACCTCAGCATCCAGAAGGTCTGCCTGAATATGGCTGCCCCGCAGCCACTGCATTGCAACACTCCCCACATTATATTTTATTTATTTATTTATTTGCTTTTGGTGACCAGGTGGGTGCACTAGGCATAATAATGCCTATTTTCAGGCCCAACTTGGGAGAAAACAGTTTGAAAATACATAGGTATACATGTGACGCAGCACATGAGATAGGAAGCACAATTAAGAGGGAATTACATACAATCAAACTAGGGTATAGAGAAACATTGGTTTAACATGCTAGTAAACTTAGGGTATAGAGAAATATTATACGGTATAATGCAGTTAAGTACAGTTTGGACAGGATACAAGATAAATACAAATGTGAGAAACAGTCATTGCAATAGCAAGCATACATAGAAACAATACAATAAGTGCCATGGATGTGTGGTTAATGAAACAGGGAGGAGAGGAAGGAGGAGTGGTAGGAAGCAGAGGAGAAAGGTAAGGGATGACAGAGAAGTCATATTTGGAGGGTATTAGAAGAGGTAGAGAAAGAGGGGTGAGAGAAGTGGATTACCTGAGGAAAACAGAGTGCAGGGAAAAAGGATGGTTCATGGTGGGTGAAAGCAAGTGGAGGGGCTAGTAACATGCAGATGCTCACAGTGAAGTTTCTTAAAACTAGCATGGGTGGTCGCTTGGCGAATAGTTTGAGGTATGGAATTCCCGTATTTTGGAGCCGTATGGGAGAAAGCACGTGCACCCATACTGGTTCTGCATCTGGGAATGTGGAGAGAGGCCTGGTCAGTAGATCGTAGTCCATAGAGGAGAGGTTGTGAGTGCAGCAGGGAGGCAAGGGATACGGGAAGGCCTGATTTGACAATGTTGTCAATTAGTGAACCAAGAGACTGGAGTTGATGGGCAGTAGAGCATGGCCAGTTTAGGTCAGCATAAAGCTGGCATTGGTGTTTGTAGCGTGGGAATGCAGAGGCATAGCGGCAGATGTTATTATAAGTGGTGTCTCATTTATGAAGGGAAGACTTTGAGGCTGATAGGTAAATGACTGAGCCATAGGCCAGGGCTGGGAGAAGAAAGCCTTGTGCCGCAGCGAGTCTAACCGAAGGGGTAAGGGTGTAGCTAGTGCGATAGGCACTTCCTATCTTGGCATTGACAGATTTGCAGGTGGTAGTTACGGTATGTGCAGGTCAAAATCTAGAGATTCGTCGAGCGTAACCCCCAGATATTTAAAGGATCTGATACTAACCAGTGGGGAGCCACCCGCACATGAGATTTTGAGGTCATCATGAGTCGCTTTAAGTCTGGCAGGTGAGCCAAAGAGCATAGAGTAAGTCTTGCTTATGTTGAGAACAAGTTTATTTTCAGCTAGCCAAGACTGAATACTAGTGAAGTCTGAGGCAAGAGGGTGGTTTAAGTCTGGGATATTTCTTGCACTAAGGTAAATAACTAGGTCGTCAGTGTAGAGCAAAGATGAGCAGGAGGGTGCAAGGAGCGGGATGTCTTTAATGAAGATTAAGAAAAGCAAGGGGCTAAGTATGGATCCTTGGGGTACTCCAACATGTATTGATGAAAGATCTGATATGGCTGAGTTGAAAACTACAGCCTGTTTCCTGTCGGACAGATAGCTTATGAACCAGGCCACTGCTTTGGCAGAGAAGCCTAGGGAGCGTATTTTAGCAAGAAGAAGGGAATGGTTGACCAAGTCGAATGCCTTGGTTAAATCAATGAAAACTGCACCTGTCAGTAGGCCCGAGTCCATAGCAGCATAGATATCATTTGTAAGTTTGAGGAGAGCGGTGGAGGTGCTGTGGCCTTTGCAGAAGCCATGCTGGGAACAAGAAAGAAGGTTATACTTCTGGAGATATCTATGGATTGGGTGGCCAGAAGTTTTTTCAAGAGTTTGCTAAGCACAGAGAGAATTGCTATGAGATGATAGTTCTTAATATCTTTAGGATCACCCTGCTTAGGAATTGGTGTTACTTTGGTTATTTTCCAGATATTAGGAACTATACCATGACATAGAGATAGGTTGAAGATTTTGGTTAGGGGAGAGGCTATGAGAGGGGCAGAAGCTTTCAGGAGCCTAAGTTCTAGACCATCAGATCCCGAGCTAGTGCTGTCAGGAATGGAGAGTAGCAGTTTTAGCACCTCTGCTCTTGTAAGGCTCCGGAACCTAAAGGGAGGATGCGTGCATTGAGGTATAGCATCACAGGTGGGGGAAGTGGTGTGTGCAGGTGGGAAGGAGGACAGGTAATTTGTTAGATCTGAGAACTGGCGATTGAAAGAGTTTGCTATAGTCACTGGATTATTGCAGCTAATGCCATTTATCAGCATATCACTAGCATGGGATCTGTGATTAGCACCAAGGAGAGTTTTTATGGTGGACCAGAATTTCTTAGAGTCTCCTACACCTTTAGTCAGCAGGTCTCTACAGAAAGTGCTTTTAGCTAAGCGAATGTTTTGTTTGCATGTGTTCCTTAGAGATCGGTAGTGATTATAGTCAGTCTGCAATCCAGTGGTTTTGAAACGCCTCCATAATTTGTCCCTAGCTCTTATTAGAGTGAGAAGGTCTTTGTTTAGCCACTTGAATATGATGAGTGATATGGGGAATGTGGGTGTCTTGGAGCAAACCAAAATGGGCCAGGAAGTAGTCTAGTGCTGACTGGGCATTGGTTGAGGTGTAGATGGGAGACCAGTCAATCAATGAGCAATCATATGTAAACTGTGTTGAGTCGAAATTGGCCACGTTGCGGAAGGTAATGAGTTTTGGAGGTGGGGATGGTTTGCAGGTAGAGCGCCATATGCAGTATATTGGGGAGTGATCACTTATTGCATCAGCAAGGGTACCTGCACATATTATACTGTCAGATCGATTTGTAAGGACCCAGTCGATAAGAGTACTCGTCCGAGGGGGAGCCATGACCTTTGTAGGTAGGGTGTCAGCGTGGCTCAGTTGGTAGCACATCCGCCTCTGGACCAGAAGGTCATGGGTTCTCATTTCACACTGGGATTGGACTTGTACCTAAAAATCGCTGGCATCCAAGTGCAGTATTGGGGGTGCTGTACTGCTGGGGTGTGCCGTCCCTCGGATGAGACGATAAACCGAGGTCCCTTCTACCCATCCTGGTGTTGTCCTGATGGGTGTCCAGGTGGAAGTAAAAGAACCCAGGGCACTCTTTGCAAAGAGTAGGGAACATTCCCGGTGTCCTGGCCAACATTCCTCTTCCCATAAACTGGTTCATGCAATTATCTAGGCTGTATGTGGGTGATGATGTGCGATATAGCCACCACCACACATTCAGTCACTTCACTACCAGTCTAGCATTGTTTGTCTTTCCTGTTATAACAACTGCATTTCATCTGAGAGACTGCACTTTATTTGCTGAATTACTGTTTTACAGGGGAGAATTTTGGACTTTTGCCAATTACATTTACTGATTGGGTGCACGTAGAAGGGGCGTGGGCTCCTGTGCATAAATCCTGCCAGCACATCTCCTTGTTAATACAGCTCGAGACGCTAACCCGAATTTTTCATCACGGCTGCAGGTGAGAGCTGGTTATCTGCCGAAGTCGGGAGAAGCGGACTGACTTTCCTGTTATAACAACTGCATTTCATCTGAGAGACTGCACTTTATTTGCTGAATTACTGTTATACAGGGGAGAATTTTGGACTTTTGCCAATTACATTTACTGATTGGGTGCACGTAGGAGGGGCTGGGGCTCCTGTGCATAAAGCTATGTGCCTTATAGGTCCGAGCGAACTGAGTGGCGCGAACGCCACTCGGAGAAGAAAAATGCCAATAGGGTTTGGTAAATATAATAGTTTTAAGCGATTGTTTTAACAATGGGTTACATGTTAAAATGTTTTATAATAGGGTATATGGTGTGGGGTCTTTGGGTGTTGGGGGGATGCCGGTGTCCGGGGGTTGGTATAGCAAAATGAAACATGAGTAACTTGATTATGGGAATTTCAGATTACCATTTAAAGCAGTGTTCACTAATCAAAAGGCGAAATCACTTTGCAAATGAACTGAGACAGTCTCAGAGACAGTTTCTTTCGCACCATTTAAGATACAAATTGAGTTTAAGTAAGGGCCATCTACTCTGTATATTGCTATTAATATGGAGTGGAGATATCGAACAAAATCCAGGACCAAATGAAAATAAAGGAATATCTATGGTACATGAAAATGTTAGAAGTTTAATAAATAAAACTGATGAGTATCGAGTTTGGGCTACTGAACCTGAATATGACATAATAGCATTATCAGAAACCTGGCTTCACGGATGCATACATGATAGTGAAATTCAATTAAAGGATTACAGAGTAATTAGAAAAGATAGAGAAAAAAAAGATGGTGGGGTTTTGTTTTATATAAAAGATAGTTTAGGCTCATTTCAAACTTTGTTAGCAATTAATCACGAGGGGGTAGATGGTTTAATGATAAAAATTAGTTCTCTGAGGCTGGTTGTAGGAGCGTTTTATGCCCCTCCAAAGACAAAAGTAAAAACATTTGATTCTTTAGCAGAGATCATATCAGATAAAATAGGAAATCAACAGGTTTTGATAACTGGTGACTTTAATTCAAATTGGTCACAACTTAAAGGGGAAAAATTAAGAGATAGTTTTGCACCATTAGGATTGGATCAAATAATAAAAAATCCAACTAGAATTACTAACAATCAATCTTCAGGTTCTATATTAGATTTAATATTTGTTTCACAAGGTCTAGAGGTATTGAGTCAGAAGATAATACCTTTGAATTTGAATGACCACAATCCAATAGCATGTGTAGTTAAATATTAGGATGAATATAAATAAAACTACATATTGGGCAAGAGATTATACTAGGTTTAATGAGTTAAAATTTAGGAATTCTTTAATAAAACAAAATTGGGAAAGGATGTTTTTTATTCCGGATATAGAATTAGCCCTTCAAGAGTTTAACAAACTAATGCTATCATGTATTCAACAACATGCCCCAAAAGTAAGAAAGACAATTAAAGATAAGCAACTACCTTGGATAACAGAGAAATTGATAAAGCAATTAAGAATGAGAGATAGAGTATGGAAAAAAAGCCAGAAAGTATAAGGAATTTGAGATTTGGGAAAAATTTAAATATTGGAGGGACAAATGTAAGAAAGATATAAAAAGAGCTAAAGCCCAATATTATTTGGCTAAATTAAAAAAAGGCACAGGACCCAAAAAAATTTTGGAGGCAAATTTCTGATTTAAAAGATCCTATAAGACAAATACAAAGATTAACCTAAGTCAAGGAAAAATTAATAAAAGATCAAGAAGGGTTGCAAATTATTTTAATACATATTTTATTGACTCCTGATTTAAATATTCTAAATTAAGTAAAAGACATCAGAAATTTCCTTAGACGATATAAAAAGAAATAAGGAAATAATAAATAAGGTGGATTTTGGACATAAATTTAAATTCAGAGATATAATGGTAAAGGAAGTAGAAAAGGAACTTAAATGCCTGAATGTTTCAAAATCTGGAGGTTTAGATGATATAGATGCTAAATTCTTAAGATGTGGGGCGGACATTATTGCTCCAATGGTAACATATATTTTTAATTGGAGCATGCAATGCTCTATGGTCCCAAAGGCTTGGAAAATGAACAAAATTATACCTATTTTTAAAGGAGGTGAAAGTACAGTAGTATCGAACTATAGACCAATTGCCATATTACCAATAGTGTCTAAAATTTTGGAAAAACTAGTCCATGTGCAGTTAAGTCAGTACCTGGAAGAGAACCAGTTACTGACTAAATATCAACATGGATTTCAAAAAGGGAAGTCAACAAACACCACCTTGCTTGACTTTAATAATTTAGTAGTAACATCACTGAACCAGGGTAAAAGTACGGGCGCGGTGTTTGTTGACTTAAGTAAGGTGTTTGATTTGGTTCAACACGAAGTTTTGTTGGTTAGTTTATTTGAATTGGGTATTCAGGATGAATCCTTAATGTGGATTAAATCATATTTATCTGATCGAAGACAAAGTGTTGTCTTGGGTGATGCTTCTTCAGGTCAAGGAGAAGTTTTTCGAGGGGTCCCACAAGGATCTATTTTGGGTCCCCTCTTGTTCAACGTTTATGTGAATAATCTTCCAAGGCAAATAGAACACTGATGTTAGAATGTATGCAGATGACACCGTAATTGTGTTGTCTGCAGATAGTATGGAACATTTAACTTATAAACTTCAACAGGACATAAATCTATTACAGATTTGGTTTAATAACCGTGGTTTGTTATTGAATTCAAAAAAAACACAAAGTATGGTATTTGGTGGACTTAAAAATAGAGGGAAATCTGAACTTCAAATTAAACTAGTTGGAAATATTCAGATTACAGCAGTTGATACTTATAGATATTTGGCGGTACAAATTGACTGTGGTTTAACGTATTCAGAACATGTTCGTATACAGGTTAGAAAGGTATCTCAAAAATTAGGGGTATTAAGAAGGGTAGCTGGAAGTTTAACCAAGAAAGCAAGGGAGAAAGTGGTTAGGCAATTATTAATTCCAGTTTTAGAATATGGATCTATATTATATATGCATTCTAACAACACAGTGTTAAATAAAGTAAATCAGGTTTATTATAAAATGAGTAAATTTATAACAAGAAGCAGGCATGGGGTGCATCATTGTGATTTATATAAAAAATTAAATTGGCTAGATCCGAAACAGAGAAGGGCTTATATTTGGTACAAACAGTGTTACCAAATATTAAAAGGTGAACCTAGACATTGTTTGTTTGATCATATTATAATTAAAGATGATAGGTTATTAACTATTCACACAAGATCTTTTGGTAAATAAATCCCTATGACTAGATCTCATAACAAATATGGAAATGTAATACTCCAGAACACTGTTGCTTACTATTGGAATAAATTGCCCCCATGATTGAAGGTTATTAAAAATTTATTTGCCTTCAAATGCAAAATAAGAGAGTATTTGCGATTAACATGTACCTGTTTTAAGTAATATTTTGTAGTGTGATTGTGACATAATGTTTTGTATTCATGTATTGTTTGTGATTTATAAAACAGGACTTTGTTGAAAACGGGACTGATGTCCCAACAAATGTATTTCCTGTATAAAAATAAAATTTTACAAACAAACAAAGCGCTTTGGATGTATGAAAATAGCTCTATAAATGCTGATTCTTCTTCTTCTTCTTCTTGTAGGGTCTGTAATTAGTTGGTGAAGGTTGTGGCCTTGTACTATAGTATGAAAGGCCTGGTTGGTTTTACTGGTCCAGTTTAGGTTGAGGTCCCCTAGTATAAGGATTTCATTTCGGCCAATGGTACTGTCTACTAGGGAGAGGAGTTATTCCAGTCCCATGTTTCCACCTGCAGGAGGGTTATAGGCACAAACTATGTGCAGTTTCTTTGAGCCTAGCAGTAAGGTTGCATGGATAGCTTCGCAGTGAGATAGGGTAGGCAGGATATTATGGGATATCAGCAGATGAGGTTTATAGAGGATGGCTACACCACCTCCATGCTTTGAAGAGGGCCTGTCCTGTCTGATGAGATTGTAATTGGGTAGTGAGCAGAGAGAATCAGAAGTGGAGGGTTTTAGCCATGTTTCAGATAGGCAAAGGATATCAGGGTGGTATTGAGCAACCCACACCTTGAATTCAGCTTTGTTATGGAGCAGGCTCCTGATATTCATGTGTACGATGCGGAGTCCCTTAGTGTCATTCAGGTTGTAGCGTTGTTGGATAAATTACTTATGGGCCCTGGGTTTGGCTCAATATCCCCAGTTAGCAGGAAGGCTAAGAGTAACAGGTACCATAGTTTGTGATGGACAAACAGGGTGGGCAGGGTGAGGTTTAGCAGAGGGGATTTACACAGCATGTAGGATAGGTGGTAGATGAACTTATAAGGGATGAGAAGTGGGGAGGCGTCATGGGGTCAGTGTGGTGGCATACGCATAATGGAGAGTTTGGTGTCATTAGGACGGGTGGAGCAATGGTTCCTGATTGGCGGGTAGTAAAAGATAGGGAGCCATAAAAGGCTGGAGAAAATGGAGACTAGTAGGAATATAGCATAAGATTTTATGGCCATATTGAGTTTTATTGAGAGGGATTTTTAGATGTGACGGTGTACGAGAGAACGAAGGCTAGACTGAGAGTAGCAAAATTATTTCCTAGCAAGGTTATGATTTAAGGTGACCCTGAGAGTTACACAACTGTTTTGCTAGCAGGAGTATGATTTATGAGCCAGACAGATGTAGTCTAAACAAGTGGCGCCCTCTAGCTGCCGAGAAGTATAACCTGTTAATGGTAAAGTCAGGAGATGGTTAATTCTTTGTGGGCATCGCCCAGAGAATTCCTCACACTATATAAGTAATGCCGAGCAAGGGTGGGACTGGTGGGGAGCAGTCGCCCAGCAACCAACAAGCTCAGAGCAGCTGCAGCAGTTAAAGTCAGTTATACTACACTTATACTGCTATTCCAGTACTTGTCTATTACTGAAGCTCTCCTAGTTCCTTTTTTATTAATTTACTGTCCTAAAAATCCTGCCACTGCTCCTCAGATACTTTTCTTTAAAAAGAAAAAAATAAATAAATAATGAGTCAAAACACTAGTCGTGCTGAGGGCAGGATTTTTCCCTCTTATGCCCCTCCTACTCCACAACCCCTACTATATCCTCTGTTTAGCTCCTGTCAGTCAGATTTAACAGGGCATATAATTAAGAGTTGGGGGCAGGAGAGGGAGAGGGGGCGAAAATTTGCAGCAATTAAAGACAGCAAAGAAATACACCACCGCTACAAGCACAACAAACTAGGGTTTAAATTTTCAACAGCCCAAAAACAATTCTAAGTAAAGACAGCAAAGAAATTACAGTGTCACTAAAAGCCCACAATCTAAGTTTAAAACAAAAATAGCAATGTACAATTACTGTAAACCACTGAAATTAATCTGTTTCCTTCCCCTGTCGCAGGTCTTGGTTGTGCCAAGCATATACAGTACAGATACAAAACAGATACATTCGATGCCTTTCATATAAACTGTATCTCAAAAGCACTTTACAATCCAGGAGAGGTAAAGGTGCTTCCACAGGGAGGTTAATTGACTTACTCAGGGTCATAAGTGAGAACGTGGCAGTTGTTGGGGAGGTGGAGGTATCAAACTCTGGCCTCCAGATACACTGTTTTGTGCTCTAATCTCTAGGCCAAACTATTTTCATGGGAGAGGTGAAGAATGGGGGGCAGCAGATGGATGCCTTATTGGGCACCATTACATCTAAACCCAGACCCTGATATATATAGAATAGTGTGTGTGACCATTCACAAGGCTTTCTTTCCATCGAGGGAGGTGATGACATCATAGAGACCTTGAGAGTGAAGCTCAAGAGGTCTCTAAGAAGTTGTCATTTCCCAAGGTGAAAACACAGCCTTAGTTGTGTATAACCACCCATAGACTGTTTTATATAATGTATGGTTCTATACACAAAGCTAGGTCTTGAAAGAAAGACTAAGAGACACAACTGCGTTTTCAGAAGTGGCTGCACTGGGAACTCATTCTGGCTGAGGTAATGTATTCACTATTTTGAGGTAGCTAGCTGTTTTCTGAATGGTTCAGATGTTTTCTTGTTCCCTAATAAATTTCTGCCTGTCACTTATCTGTTTTGAAAAAAAGCGCATGTCTTTTTTTTTCACTGTTTAGTGGAAGCACGATCGTGAGCGTCACTAATACCATTAACAGAAAGTTTCCAGAGGCTGTGGCATGAGAGGATACTGCAGCCATGTGGTTCAAAGGCAAAAAGTTGTTATGGTATTAATGTGACATCAGAACGATACCACAACAACTTTTCCTGACCTTTGAACGGTAGCACAAGAATATTGCTTATATGGAAATCCTTACACAACAGACCCTAACCATACCCCATAGTTCATTAATCTTATCCCTACCTCCTTTAAATGCCAGTCCTATTTTCATTTATATGTACTCCCACCCTTTGGTTTTTGCCTCTATGCCCCGCTGTTCTTCCACCCTTATGATGGGGATGTTGTGACTGTACCTTTCCTTTGGCCAGGAGGGTGGGCATGCAGCTGGCTAGCTCTAGTTTGGCACAGCTCACCATGAGTCGCAAGGTTTCATAAAATGGCGCCAGCCTTATATCAGTACAGGGAGGAATTAGTAATGTATATTTCTGACTGCTGTCCACTACAAATAAGACCAATGCTTCATTTAAAAGGGCATTTCCCAGATATTCAAACTATAAGGACAAACTATAAGGACACTTTTAATAACTGTTCCCCTTTAAGACAAAATGGAAATAACTTTATACGGCCACCTGCACAAGCTTTTGATTTATCTGAATGTTTATAAAATGGGCCATTATTTTCTGACAACCTCACCTGAACTACATTTGTTTAGCAAAAAACAAATAAAATCCCATTTTTTATGGCTGATTTATTAGTGAATATGTTTCCTGCGCTATATGCTGTGCTTCATGCTAATCCATATTATACAATTCACTCTGCCTTGAATGTGTATAGGGGGACAGCGGGATTGGAAGGGATGTTAGTTGTGTCTATTATGTAACTTAAAACTTTAATAAAGTACACCTGTTTTAAAAATCACATTTTATAAGTGGGATAAAGTCCAAAGTGTGCAATCATAAGGAATTAATGCTCATCTCAGGTGACTGCCTCACCGGCTACACCTCGAGCCTAACAATCACCCGAGGCATGCATTATGTAAGCAATAGCACATGATAGGTGTGGGTTATGCTCCGATAAATGCATGCCTTGGGATGTAGTGAGGCATGAGGCTGAAGGCTGGATGCCTTACTATCCCTAGAAGTGCATTTATCAGGGCATAACCCACACCCAGGAGTGTGTTATTGTGCTTAAAAAATTGGTATCTGTTGAGACGTATTGTAACTTTTGTTTAACAATTAAATACTAAAAGTTTTTTGGTTTTGAGGTAAAAGAGTCCTTCCACTGCAGGGTGGAACTTTTGAAAGCCACACTCAGGGTACAGAACATCAAAGGGGATTGCCAACAAATATTTTTTTCTGTGATTTATGTTTTCCACTGGAAAAAAAACAATGTAGCTTTGATATGGGGTTAGAAGCCTCAGAGGGAACTCAACATTCCTTTTATAACCATTTTTCCAGTTCAATCAATCAATCAATCAATCAATCAAAGTCTTTATTTAACCAGGCGATCACCATTGAGCAAGCTCATTTTCGAGGTGGACCTGGGTTTGTTAACAAGGGACAATATACATGGGATGCAACACACAAGAAAATAGTTTATAATACAAATAAAGTGAGATACAATAATACAGTATATACAAAGTATCAGCAGGTAGCATTGACAGTAGTATATGTTTGGAACAGAAGATACAGTTAGTTTTGGGTAGGACACAATTTTTCATAAAAACATAGAGATATACATATCAGGTGCACCAAACACAAATAAAACCTAATATAAAAAGATATATAGTGATAACGGTATGGAGAATTTAGAGCTGGAACCAGGGTCAAAGGAATGTGGAAGGGACAGATATGGGGGTAGCAAAAGGGGAGAGGGAAGAGTCTATTATAGATGGGATCAGTCTTTGAACAGTAGTAATTAGAGTGTGCTTGGACTAATAGGAGTCACGATTTAGGGTAGACAGGCACAGGACTCCTTATTATGATGTAGATATAGAGATTTAAAAGCTGCTAGGCTGATGGGGTGAGTTAATTTCAAAACTTTTTTGCAGCTTTTTCCACAGTTGAGGGAGCACAAAGCTGATGGCTGCTCTGCCAATGCAAGATTTTGCTTTGTAAACATAAAGGTAGATATATGAGGTGCTTCTCAGGGCATACTTCCCCAGAGTGCACAAAGGTAAACAGACAGAGATATACTGCGGCAGTTTACTTGAGATAGCTTTGTATGTCCAAACATCAGCATTTTTTTGCCGTCTGTAAGCAAGGGATGACCATCCCACTGCCGTGTACAATGCACAGTGGTGGGTTGAGTATGGAAGACCTGTAATAAATCTTATGGCTCTGTGATAAAGCGTATCGAGTTTGGCTAGGGTACCTGCAGGGCTCTGACTATATAGAAAGTCTACGTAATCCAATAGGGAAAGAAAGGTAGTTTGAACCAGTTTCAGTTTAGTGTCTCTTGTGAGGAGATTATTAATCCTAAAGAACAGACCAAGTCTTTGTCCAAGTTTCTTTGCCAGTTCTTCTAAGTGATCTGTGAAAGTAAGTCTATGGTCTAACCAGACCTCCAGGTACTTGAACTTTGATGCATCAGTCAACTTCTCACCTAGAATGGTAGTGATCTCAAGTGTCCCAGCAATTGCAGGATTTATTGCATTTGAAGTGGCTGAGGAACATTGCTTTGGTTTTTTTTGCATTTAAGAGCAGTTTCTGGTTTATAAGCTGATGTTGCAGCAGATTACATTCATTTTGAAGGGCTTTACAGGCCGCTTCAGGTGTGGGGCTACTAGCATAGAGTACCGTATCATCCGCGAATAGGTGTATTTGTGCTTCTTTGATGGGGGCATCTATGTTGTTAACATAAATGGTGAAGAGCAAGAGACCAAGGATGGAGCCTTGTGGTACACCTCTCAATAGGGGGTTTTGGTGGAGAAACTTCCCCTTCTGACTTTACTTGTTGAAGTCATCCTGAGAGGTAGTTGGAGAACCATTTAAGGGACAGGGAATCCAAATCAATGTTCTGGAAGGATGACAGAAGCAGTCTGTGATCAACGGTATCGAACGCCTTGCTTAGGTCCAAGAAAACTGCGCAAAGTTTTTTTTGTCTAACTCAAGCTGCCAATCGTTTGTCACCTTAGTTACAACAGAGATTGTACTGTGCTGTGCTCTAAAACTGGATTGTAAGGGGTTGAGAAACTTTTCTGATTCCAGGTACTTCCAAAGCTGGGAGTTCACTATTTTCTCCAGCATCTTTGACAGGATTGGAAGTAGGGAGATTGGGCTGTAGTTATTGAGTTCAGTAGGATTGCCTGACTTAAACAAAGGGACCACAAGTGCATTTTTCCAAATGGGCGGTAGGTCACCCTGGGACAAGGATAAGAGGAAGAGATGAGTAATTGGGACTGCGAGGACACGGTAGCTGACCTTTAAGAAGTACGGGTCAATGAGGTCAGCCCCAGCAGTTTTCCTAGTGTCCAGCTGAAGGAGAAGATCATCAACTTCTTTCAGGGAGGTAGGCTGCAGAGAGAAGGATGGACTGGGGATGGATTTTTCTTGTGTATCCAATCTAAGTGGTTGGCGGAGGATATTCGCGGAAGAGGAATCAAAGGCTAGCCCTGCAGTGGCAAAATGATTATTGAGAGCATCGAGGATAGATGGTCTGTCGGAGATGACAGTATTGTTAATCAATAATTTAGTAGGTAAGAAATTTACAGTGGTGTGATCTTCAATGTCTTTGATAGTCCTCCAGAATTTGGAGGCATTTCTTGAGGAGCTCTCTGGCTGAGAGTGGTAGAAATTAGCTTTGGCTTCTCTGACCATTTTGGTGCAGAGGTTCCTTGCCCTCTGGAAAGAATTCCAGTCCTTTATTAAATTAGTTTTCCCAGCAGTTCTCCAGAGTATATCTCTACGCTTCAAAGCATCTTTCAGGTCTTCTGTAAACCACCGACAGGATTTGTTTCTGGCACAAACTTTTACTATGGGAGCATACTTGTTGAGAGCCCCTAGCATAATTTCTGAGAAAATATCATAAGCCATAGTCAGGGACTTGGCTAGATAGAAGTCCTGCCATCGCATGGAGTCTCTTAGGTCTGTCATATACCCATGGAGATCAAAGTTGCGTATGCACCTTTTAAAGGAGAATTTTGGTACAGTTGTGGATTTAAGAGTGGATCTTACACATGCGATGAAGCAATGGTCGCTAATATCAGAGAAAAAGACACCAGCATTGGAGAATAAATGGGGTTTGTTAACTAAAATGATATCGAAGAGAGTACTGTTATTAGGGTTGAGCTTGTTAGGATGAGTAGATTCATTTATTAGCTGTGACAACCCAAGGGAATCACAGAACATTTTAAGTGGGGTGGATGCACTGGAGAGCCAGTCTAAATTGAAGTCCCCTAGTATTATACACTCTAAAGATGCCGAACACAGGATGTTTTCAAGATGTTTTAACAACTGTAGTCCAGCTGATGGGGGTCTGTAGCATCCTATTATACATAATGAGATACCGGTAGCAATTTCAATCTTTAATGACAAGCTTTTGAATTCTTTTGGGACAGAGGCTGAGCCAATTATGGAGGCAGGGAATTTATCCTTGATGTAAATAGCTACCCCACCACCTCTGATTTGCCTGTTGGCTCTGAACAGAAAGTAGGAGGGGATGTTAACTTTGTTGTTACTGGTCGTCGGTCAGAGCCAGGACTCCGTAATCACCAGAACATCTGGAGCAGTATGACATACCCAGGCCTGAACAGAAGTGATTTTTTTTAATAGGCTATATATATCAACATGCAAGAATATAGGTGTAACCCCCCTACACATAGGGGTTCCTAAAAACTTTCCCGGAGCTGCTTAATAGCTCCTTGCCTAGCTGGTGTTTGGCCAATGCCGACAAAACACGGCTGTTGTGAGTGCTTTTGAAGCCTCAAGTACTGTATCTTTAAGAGCTGCCTGCTCGCAGGCTCCAGTGGCTTGTACAAGGGGGACTGGGGTTTCCCTGCTCGAATCCTGCCTGAGCTGCGGTGAAAGCACTCCAATTTTGCAGTCGCTGTAAGTGCAAAGGGAGCCCTTTTGATAGATGTAATTGTTGGCTATAATTATTTAGAGTGTTAGTGAAATTACAGTTTGTCTAACCTGCTTTCGTTTCAGCTGGGACTTTGTGAGCTTGGTCCCTTCATTTTGGATCTGGACTATTGAACTGGGCCAATTGTGAAAGGGGAGACACTAAAATGGAGACCATCTGAGCCAACCAGAATCAGGACTCATTTTGGAGCCGGCTGGCCATAGGGGGATACAATCAGTAATTCTGGAACATGGAGTTCTGGACTACGGCGCCTTTTTTGTACCAATGGGGGGCCGAAATAAGTGACTGGCATCCGCAGCCCACCATTGGAATCAGGTGGCGCCCGAACTGAGAGTCCTTGCCCAAACTGCCAAGGGGCAGAGTCATTGTGGTTGTGATCGAAGAAGGAGCTCTGGGCTCCTGCACTGTTGAGCTTTCGTGCGGGAAACACGTGTGGAAGGCCAGATTTTGGCAGATTGAATGTCAGCAAGTGTCAGACTAGATCCGCTAGGCAGTGGTCAGAGGAGGCTGTGCAAAAGTGCAGCTACCTACCAGGCTCACCCTGTAGAGGACTGGAGAATCTGCTTCAATCGCGATCGGTCTGTCAGGAGAAGTGAAGCTGCGTTGTTGGGCCCGGTGTTCTGTAATGAAAGCGATCAGGATTGTACAGCAGCTGCCTGGTATGGTACCCCTCTGCTCTTCACATAAATGTGTGGAGATGTGTTTGAATTCCAGGCTCGGTCCTGCGAGTGGGGTGAGAGTGCTCTTTCTCCTGGAGGTGTGAGTACTAAATCAGGGTAGCTCCCTGTCAGATGTTCATAGTGAGGGCACAATTTGTCTGGCTGCTTTACTGGCTACACAAACTGAGCCTGCTGGCTCTACTTAATCCTCTCAGGAATCAAATGCTCATTTTCTGCATCAGAGCCCCAACCAGTTGCATCGAGAGGCTAGCCTTCTACTGCCTGGGTACCCAGAGACCATGACTTATAGGTTAGGCCTGTGCATAGTGCCCTAGATATATACATATATGTGTGTGTGTATATATATATATATATATATATATATATATATATATATATAGAGTGGTAAGCTAATTAACCTGATTTCCCCCTTTCCTTGTTATCTCCCCATAAATAAATCAGATTGGTTGTTTTGCAAAGGTATACTGACTGACCTGTGTGTCTATGTTGAATTACTGTACAAGTGGTTATTGTCTAATTGCATCTTACTTTACAGGGGGTCCCCAGAGCCAACTGATTGAACCAAACATGGGTGTAAGTGTATATTGCAAGGGTACTGCGATTGACCTGTGTGGGCTACTAGTGGGAAGAAAGGGGTGTTGCAGTGACCCAGAGGGCTGTGACCAAGTCGTATCAGACTGCCTTAACCCCGACCTCTGGGTGGAGGCACCTGGCATCAGATCCAGGCCCCTCAACCTGTTAGCAGCAAGTCAGGCAGGGGTAGTAGCCCTCAGGATAGCGCCCTCTGGGGGTTACATATTGGAGGCACCGCTGGGATTAGCATTCCCTAGTGGCCGAGTAAATGAAGTACCCCAACATGGCCAAACTAAAGGAAAAACTAGAGGGGGATATCATGACTAAGATTAAGTTGAACCCTATTAAGACAATGGTGCATAAACTGATGGGGTGGGGTGAAGCCGAAGAGTTGGACTCCCAGAAAATTGTTTTACTACTGGATGTACCTCTGGGGACAAAGAACGCTGACCTTGTTCCTGCAGTGGAACGTGTTAAATGTTTAGGCAAGGTAGAGGTGAAAGGATGTATGGCTGACCTACTCGACCAGACCTTGCAAGTGCCACTCTTATGCAGTATAGTTATAGATCCCGAGAGGGTACCCCGAGTGATTTACCTGGAAGGTGCCCAACAGGGGTGGAGGGTCATTCACATCCTGAATGGGTCAGTCACCCCAGGGGTGTCCCCCAAGACTAATAGCTTTAAAGATAAACTGCTTAAATTGCTAGCTGTGGAAGGGAGGACTACCCAGGAGTTACTGCAGGCGCTGGACCTTTCTAGTGAACCCACCCCCTAAACCTCCCCAGGTACCTCTCCCGGGCCCCCCAAGAGTTCTATCCTGGCTTCACCTCCCCTAGTTGTTCCCCCTATACAGCTAGACTCCTATCATAGACTAAAACTTTTTTCTGGTACTGTGCCTGTACCCTCAGGGGAAAATTATTTGGAGGCTTGGATGGACTATGCTACCCCTCTAGTCCAAGAGTGGCAGTGCTCTGAGGGGGAGAAATGAAAGAGACTGATGGAGAGCCTAAGGGGCCCAGCTTTGGAAGCCATTTGTTTCTTGCGAGATACTAGTCCTGAAGCCACTGCAGTAGAGTACCTTTCTGCCTTAGAGGGGGTGTTTGGGAGTACAGAAACTGGGGAAGACTTATTATGGAAGTTCAAGTCCGCCAAACAATGGAGGAATGAGAAATTGCCAGCCTTTGTCACCAGGGTGGAAAGGACATTGCAAAAAACTTATGGGAGGGGGGTGAGTAAATGCCACAGCTTTGAACCAGGTCCGCCTGGATCATATTTTGAAATCTGCTAGGTTTTCCAGTGTGATATTGTTAAAACTTAAGTTACATGACCGATGGGCTGCCCCTCCCGAATACTGTCAATTGATGAGGGAGATTCAAGAAGTAGAGACTGATGAAGAGGGGTGGGAACCGTATGTGGGAGTTGTAAATCTATGCCAGACCCCTGAGTCCAGTGAACCAGATGAGACCCACCCTTCGAGGGGGCCGAACCAGGGGCCTGATGCTTTTCCTGTACCCCCAGAGGCCCAAGGAGGAGTGGGGGTGCATGTTGTTTCCTCTGATCACCGGGTAGAAAGTGATTTGAGGGCTGAGATTAGAGATTTATGAGAAATAGTGAGGGACTTGAAGCAAACTGTTGCCCACCCTGGCAAGTTTAGGGAACCTAAGTTATCTAGAAATAAATGACCTAGTCAAGAGGAACCCTCCAGAACCCCTGACGCCCCCCCGGCAGGCGAGATATCTTCCTCCCAACAAAGAGCCCCCGAGATACTAAGTTCTGTTACCATTGTGGGGAGGATGGACACTTTCAGACTGAGTGCCAGTTACCAGAGAATTTAAGGAGGGTCAACAGCAGGCTAGTCGCCTGGCATCACAAGGCCTATACCAGACCTCCGGGAGGGCCTCCTCAGAAGGGTTTTGTAACCAGGGCCAATGCCCAAGCAACCTCCAAAGCCCCACCCCCCTGAATGGTCTGATGTGGTGGGGCCCTCAATGGAGACCACCATGAGAGTGAATGGAGTACCCACCCGGGTTGTGTTGGACAGTGGTTCCCAGGTGACCGTTATGTTCCAGGACTGGTATCGGAAACACTTGCCTGAGGTGCCTCTGCAACCTTTGGATGGACTACATGTTTGGGAGCTGAGCGATAAGGTCTACCCCTATTCTGGGTATATCCAGATCTTGGTTGTCTTTTCCTACTTCTGTGGCTGGGGTGGCTGAACAAGTGGAAACCTTGACCCTAGTGTGTCCCCTCCCCACTGGACTGTATGATGGGGTGCCCTTGTTAATTGGAACCAATGCCCACATGTTTGGTCACTTAGCGCAGCTGTGCTCTGAAAAACAAATGTCCAGGACTGGGCGAGCTCTCAGAATATCTGCCTTGATTCAGAAGGCCTATGAGACTTAGAGAAAGGCTGGCCAGGTGGAACCTGAAGGCCCGGTGGGTGTCATCTGGAAGAAGGATCCAGAACCATTACTCCTAGCCCCAAATGCCCAGTGTGTTTTGCAGGGGGAAGTCCGGATTAAAAAGGATATTAAGAATAAGATATTGATGCTGGATGCACCAGGTGAGGGAAAGTTCCCAGACGGGTTGCTCGTTAAACCCAGTATCTTACCTGCTAGAGCCCATGCCTTTGCCCGGAGAGTAATGGTTCAAGTGCATAATGTATCTGATCGAGAGATTCGAGTGAGACGGGGTTCCACCCTGGTCACGGTGCACTGTGCCAATACTGCTGTTCTGCCCCACAACAAGACTCCTGGGAGAGGTGACCAAGTGACCCCCGAGCTGTTTGATTTCGGTGATTCCCCACTACCAGCCAAATGAAAGAAAAGGATCAGTGAAAGGCTCGCCCAGAGGGAACAGGTGTTCTCCTTGAAGGAATGGGATGTAGGATGTGTGCAAGGGGCTGAGCATCACATCCGGCTACAGGATGAGCGACCTTTCCATGAGCGATCTCGACACCTAGCCCCTGCTGATATAGATGATGTAAAGTGACACCTGCAGAAGATGCTCGCCGCTGGGGTGATACAAGAATCCAGGATCCCCTGCGCCTCGCCTATTGTGGTAGTGAGAAAAAAGAATGGAGTTGTCTGGATGTGTGTGGATTACCATACTCTAAACCGGTGGACCATACCAGACCAGTATACCATGCCATGCATCCAGGATGCCTTGGACTGTCTAAATGGCAGTAAATGGTTCTCTGTGTTAGACCTCCGCAGTGGGTACTACCAGATCCCGATGGCTCCAGAGGATCGAGAAAAGACTGCTTTCATTTAACCCCTAGGCTTCTACGAGTTTATGCGGATGCCCCAAGGAATTCAGGTGCCCCTGCTACTTTCCAGTATTTGATGGAGCGTGCTGTGGGGGACATAAATTTGCTCGAATGTTTGGTTTACCTAGATGATGTCATAGTGTTTGGCAGCTCCTTGGAAGAACATGAAAGCAGGTTGTTCAAAGTCCTGGATCGCCTGGAAGATTTTTGTCTCAAATTATCTGTAGATAAGTGCCAATTTTTTCAAACCTCCGTAAAATATGTGGGGCACATAGTATCCACGGAAGGCATAGAGACTGACCCCGGCAAAGTAGAAGCTTTGACTACTTGGCTCCAACCAAAGAATTTGAAGGAGCTGCAACGGTTCCTGGGGTTTTGTGGGTATTACAGATGATTTATCAAAGATTACTCTCGGGTGATCCACCCTCTGCTTAACCTTACGCAGGGATATCCCCAACCCATAAAAAGTATAAGAAGACTGCACCATCTGAGACTGGAAGAAATTATTTCCACCCAAATGATGTGTTTGGCACCCGCTGGACTGCTGATTGTGAGGAAACTTTTCATGACATCATATGTCAACTTACTCACACCCCAGTGCTGGCCTACGCTGACCCTGCCAAACCGTATGTTCTTCATGCTGACGCCAGTCTGCAAGGATTGGGGGCCGTACTGTATCAAGAGCACCCAAACAGTCTAAGACCTGTAGCTTTTGCCAGCAGAAGCTTGACTCCTTCAGAAAAGACCTACCCAGTGCACAAACTAGAGTTCCTGGCTCTGAAGTGGGCCATTGTTGATCAATTTCATGACTACTTGTATGGAGCTAAGATACTGGTGAAGACTGATAATAATCCCCTGATTTATGTGCAGACCTCAGCTAAGCTGGACACCAATGGCCATACATGGCTCTCCGCATTGCCAACCTACAACTACGCTGTTGAATATAGAGCAGGCCTGAACCATATAGATGCTGATGCCCTCTCCCAGAGGTCCATGTCCCGAGTTGATTGGGTTCGGTTATCAGAACCTGACATAACAGCCCTTTGCCAAAAATTTGACAGGGAGGAACAGGTGTCTGCTGATGCTGTGGACTGCATGGGGCCACCTGAAAACTGCTTACCTGTTGCTTAATGTCATTTTTCTGCATTAGACACTAGTGCACTGCCCCAATTCAATAATGATAGCCTTCAACGGGCTCAGTCCCGAGATCCCATGATAAACCCTGTCTTGGGTGCACTGCAGGAAGGGAGAGATGTGTCAAGATTGCATTTCACTGACCTGAGAACTGCGCTGTTGTACAAAGAAGGGCCAAAGTTGAAACTGATTAATAAACTATTGTACAGGGAGAACATAGGCGAAGAGGGGCGAGTAGTCAAACAACAACTGGTGTTGCCCACTGCTTTTAGAGAACTGGTGTTGAGGTCCCTACATAATCACATGGGACATCTCAGCATGGACCGAACCCTTGACTTAGTGTGGTCTCGATTATATTGGCCCAAAATGAGTGCTGACATAGAACAGTATATCAGGATCTGTGGCTGATGCTTACACAGAAAGGCCCTGCCTCAGAGGGCTGCCCCACCCCCCGGTCAACATCACGACTAGTGCCCCTATGGGACTGGTTTGCATTGATTTCCTGAGTTTAGAACCAGACCTGAAGAACATCAGCAATATATTGGTAGTTACTGATCATTTCACCCGGTATGCACAGGCTTTCCCTATTAAAGATCAGAAAGCAACCACGGTGGCTAAAGTCCTTGTTGAGAATTTCTTTGTTCACTATGGGGCCCCCCAGCGAATTCATTCCGATCAGGGGAGAGATTTTGAAAGCCATCTGATTAAAGAAGTGCTATCCTTGTGGGTGGTACGGAAGTCAAGAACCACCCTGTACCATCCCCAGGGTGATCCTCAACCTGAAAGGTTCAACCGCACCTTGCTCTATATGTTGGGCACACTGCACCCTAAAGACAAACCTAGATGAAGCCAGCCGATCAGCGCCTTGGTACATGCCTATAACTGCACCAAAAGTGATGCCACTGGATTTTCCCCATATAGACTGATGTTTGGAAGGGAAGTCAGATTGCCAGTAGTTGTTTGTTTCAGAGTTTCTCCTGATGGGGTTCAGGCAGCTAATCATCTACAGTAGGTGCAAAAGTTGAAAGCCCAACTCAACCGTGCCTACCAACTAGCCCAGACCATGGCTGCTAAGCGAAATCTGACCAATAAGAAAAGGTATGATAAAAAGGTGAAAGCAATGGAATTGAGAGAAGGGGACAGAGTGCTATTGAGGAATCTGGGACAGCATGGCAAACATAAGATTGCTGACAGATGGCATCACCTTCCCCATATTGTTGTGGGAAAATTGGAAGATTTACCTGTATATAAAGTGCGGCCTGAAAACAATTCAAAGGATGTGAAGACTATATACAGAAATCATCTGCTGCCAATTGGACGAATTCTGATAGAAACTGAACCTCCCAATGCCCCCACCCCCGGGTCTATCACTAGAGCTGCTGCTGCCAAGAAAAACCGAGATTGTTCGACTCCTCAGAAATCAAACTAACGAGACTTTCGCCACCCTCCTCTGATGAAGTTGATCAACAGTCTGTGTCTGAGGACAGTGAGAATAATATTGAGTACTACCCCTCTTATGAACTGAGCCAACTGTTTAGGGGCAATCCCCTAATTAACTCTGAGGCCGAAGTTGGGCTTCCTGGACTGTCTGAGCCCCCAGCTTTGTCCCTGGAGCCAATGCTCCCAGAGGATGAAGTAAGTGGCATCAAAGCCGAAGAGGCAGGATCCTTGAGCCTGGCTGAAATGTCTGGCCTGGCTGAGCTATCTGACTTTTCAGAGGGAGGAAGGAAGTGATGTGGGGGAGCAAGCTAGTGATGCGCTAGAACCTAAAGAATATTTTGAGTGCCCTGATGGTTCCTTGCCGGTACCAGAGATTTCCCCCACTGACCCAAATGCTGCAAGCTCAGAAAAGGTAGAACTAGGCCCTGAAGGCACTATGGACTCTGGGTCCCCTCCTCCTGTAGTGGTTTCCCCGACCCATCCCAGTGGGGCTGAGCGGGTGTCAGAACCCGCAGAGAGTTTATCCGAAACTCCTAGATGGACTGGTCGAGAAGTACGGCCTGTAGTGAGGTTGAGTTATGAGTCCCTGGGCCAGCCTGTGGATCTGCCTCTGAATGTGGTCCATAAAGGGGTGTACGTGTTCCCGAGCTCCTTACCTAAATTGACCCTGGCAAATGATTCTCAACTGCTAGTATCGCCCTTTGAGTGTGGTGCCCCTGCCCTAGTTTGCCCCCAGGTAATTGATAGGGAAGGGCCCCCTCTATCCAGGTGTCATGCGCAGGAGGTAATGACCTGATGTACACAAGAAAGGTTGTCTGTATTTGTAATATTGTATAATCAATAGTAAACTGTGCAATGCAGTACCAATGCGTGTAACCAAAAAGTTTGATATATTTTCAGTTTAAACTGTTTGCCTTAAAGTGGTTTAAGGGTAACTACTTCACGCGGATACGAAGTTCTTTCAGGGCCAGGAAGGGTGTAACCCCCTCTACACATCGGGGTTCCTAAAAGCTTTCCCGGAGCTAATTAACAGCTCCTTGCCTAGCTGATGTTCGGCCAATGCTGCTAAAACGCGGCCGTTGAGTGCTTTTGAAGCCTCTGGTACTGTCTCTTTAAGAGCTGCCTGCTCGCAGGCTCCAGTGGCTTGTACAAGGGGGACTGGGGTTTCCCTGCTCGAATCCTGCCTGAGCTGCGGTGAAAGCGCTCCAATTTTGTAGTCGCTGTAAGTGCAAAGGGAGCCCTTTTGATAGAGGTAACTGTTGGCTATAATTATTTAGAGTGTTAGTGAAATTACAGTTTGTCTAACCTGCTTTTGTTTCAGCTGGGACCTTGTGTGCTTGGCCCCTCCATTTTGGACCTGGACTATTGAACTGGGCCAATTGTGAAAGGGGAGACACTAAAATGGAGACCGTCTGAGCCAACCAGAATCAGGATTCATTTTGAAGCTGGCTGGCCATAGGAGGATACAGTCAGTAATTCTGGGACATGGAGTTCTGGACTACGGCACTTTTTTTGTACCAATGGGGGGGCCGAAATAAGTGACTGGCATCTGCAGCCCACCAATGGGATAGGGTGGCGCCTGAACTGAGAGTCCTTGCCCAAACTGCCAAGGGGCAGATTCGTTGTGGTTGTGAGCGAGGAAGGAGCTCTGGGCTCCTGCGCTGTTGAGCTTTCGCACGGGAAGCACGTGTGGAAGGCCAGATTTCGGCGGATTGAACGTCAGCAAGTGTTGGACTAAATCCGCTAGGCAGTGGTCAGAGGAGGCTGTGCAAAAGCGCAGCTACCTACCAGGCTCACCCTGTAGAAGACTGGAGAATCTGCTTCAATCGCGCTAGGTCTGTCAGGAGAAGTGAAGCTGCGTCGTTTGGGCCCGGTGTTCTGTAGTGAAAGCGATCGGGATTGTACAGCAGCTGCCTGGTATGGTACCCCTCTGCTCTTCATATAAGTGTGTGGAGAAGTGTTGAATTCCAGGCTCGGTCCTGCGAGTGGTGTGAGAGCAATCTTTCTGCTGGAGGTGTGAGTACTAAATCAGGGTAGCTCCTGTCAGATGTTCATAGTGAGGGCACACAATTTGTCTGGCTGCTTTACTGGCTACACGAACTGAGCCTGCTGGCTCTACTTAATCCTCTTAGGAATCAAATGCTTGTTTTCTGCATCAGGGCCCCAACCAGCTGCATCGAGAGGCTAGCCTTCTACTGCCTGGGTACCCAGAGACCATGACTTATAGGTTAGACCTGTGCACAGTGCCCTAGATATATACATATATGTATATATATATATATATATATATTAGAGTGGTAAGCTAATTAACCTGATTTCCCCCTTTCCTTGTTATCTCCCCATAAATAAATCAGACTGGTTGTTTTGCAAAGGTATACTGACTGACCTGTGTGTCTATGTTCAATTACTGTACAAGTGGTTATTGTCTAATTGCATCTTACTTTACAGGGGGGTCCTCAGAGCCAGCTGATTGAACCAAGCCTGGGTGTAAGTGTATATTGCAAGGGTACTGTGATTGACCTGTGCGGGCCACTAGTGGGAAGAAAGGGAGGTTGCAGTGACCCAGAGGGCTGTGACCAAGTTGTATCAGACTGCCTTAACCCCGACCTCTGGGTGGAGGCACCCGCCATCGGATCCAGGCCCCTCAACCTGTTAGCAGCAAGTCAGGCAGGGGTAGTAGCCCTCGGGATAGCACCCCTGGGGTTACATAAGCCCCTTGAGGCTTTGTAGCTCTGCTGGGGATTCCATGGGTGCCAGAGGGCCTGGATTAAGCTCAACATTTCCTGAGCATAGTAAAAGCAGTAACAAGAGTTTTCTGCAGAGTCCTAGGAGAAGTGTGGGTGGCTGGGTCTTCTTTCGGTTACGTGATTTGTCTGTGGCAGTATAAGGAGTTCTGAGGCTAGTTCCCAGTTTTCCTGATGCTGCATACAATAATACCCTGACCCAGAGAGTCAGTGGGAGTAGGGGGGAGTATGCAGACGGTGGTGTAGCCCTGTGGGCAGTCTCTAGGAGAGTTCCAGTATGCCGGTGCAGGTGAAGGACCAGCAGCAGTTCTAGGTACATTATAATGGACAAACTTTTGTGTACTCAGAGCCAAAAGATGAAAAAAACCAAAAAACTGCTTGTCAAGGTGGCAAATGAGGAGAGCATGTGGTAAAGGACAAACTGGAATCGGGTCCATACAGACCGCTGGCAAGACCAAGATTTCCTTGTGATCTTGTTGGCAGCACACTTGCTTCTGTTTTGGGGTCTCTCCACAAAGTACTGATGATCTCACTGTCTTCCTGTCCAAAGCAAGAAACCACCAGGGAGTCAGGTGAGGACTGCGGTCCAGGACACAGATAGCACATTGTGGGTTTTTTTCCCTGTGGTAAGCCATCCTTTTTTTTTTTTAATATGGTATTTTGTTTTTTTACTTAATGTGAGTCACTAAGGGTGCCGCTCCTACAAAACAAAGATGGCTTCATTACTGCATCACATCTCCCGTTACCAAGAGAACAAAATGGTGGTTTTCAGTCCTGTCAATGGAGGGCGGCACAAGGATATGTTTTTTTTGAGGGGGGGCTTGCCGTTTTGGGAGGACTTTTTTTTGTGTGTGTTTTTATATCCGAAAAAAAATGTATGGCTGGAAGGGGTGCCAGCCAATCAGATTGCTCAATTGTCCATATCCATTTTATAAACCCATATAAATATACACCCTGTTGTGTGTTATCCCTTACTTGTATTTTTCAATGTGTCTGATTTTTTTGTCACTGTACCCCTGCCACTGTGAACAGAAGCCCCTGTAAATCAAACATGTCATCTCAGTGAGTCTGTCCTGCATAATTATATCTTTTTCATTCAGGATTTATTCCCCCACCCCATCCCACACCAGCCAAGCTCTCAGGTTGTTACCAGCAATATCCCAGCCCCATCCTGGCTCACCTGCACTCCTTGTCAATCCGCATGTATGTTCCCTGTATTGAAGTCTTCAGACCGAGGGTGTACCCTCCCCTCATTGGAAGACCACTCCTGGAACAGATACAGGCATGGCCCAAGAATGCCAGTACAACTGACATATTGATGGTCCCACAAGGGCATTTCTGCACTTTATTTTTAAAGAGTGGCCTGCTGGGTATGCAGAACATGCAGTGTGTCCATGAACCCGCCCGCCACCCCTGAGGCTGCACATAGCCTGCATCAGTCTTGTCAATGGCAGTGGCTCTTAGTGCCTCTGCCAACCCTTGTCAGGGAGCAGACTCAATGGTCTGCCACGAGGGGGGGTCACTACCGCAATGGGTGGTGGTGCCAACCCAACTGCTTATGATGTATTGCCGAGTGGCACCATCACTTCCAGCCTGGCTGACCAGCTGCTAAAGACCCGAGCCCACTCCCGAACTTGGGTTGCCAACTTGTCGGCACAAAAGCACGATACTCTTCCTATGGGCCAAAGAGTGGGTGGCCCCATAAATAACATCAGGCTCCTAATATTACTACCAGGACACCCGCCTGCAGCTCCTTGGAAGCTGCTTGTCCCTGAACAGGGCTGTTCCAGCTCACCAACGGTCGGCCGGCACCCAGCCAGCCACCGACCAAGACCAGGACACCCGCCTGCAGCTCCTTGGAAGGTACGGGACAGCGCAGCCAATCGGAACACGGGTGCTTCCAGCAAACCCACTCTGATTGGCAGGAATTTTCCCCTGCTATAGACACCTGGCACTTTGTTAGACTTTCCATAGAACTAAGCACATTTCTACTGTGTTATTAGGAGTTTTTCTACTGTATTAGCTGGATTGTAATTTCTACTACTGTTTTAAATTGCTTACACCTCTTCTGTCTGACTGCTATTCCTGCAGCGCCCCCCTCCCCATCCAAGCACTCTGCCTTGGCTCCGATAAGTCTAACTACCTTTTTTTTTTTTAAGTGGCTAGTTTTCCATTAGCAGGTTATACAGACCTGCCACTAGAGGGATTCTTATCTTCTACATAAATCACCGTATTCTTTCGTGGGCAATATGGCCTGCATTATCATTCTACTTCTTTCCCGGTTCTGCCACAAGGGGACTTGAGTCTGAAGAGTGGATGGCCACTAACTAAGCTGCTCCTGATCTCCTTGTTCCCCTTTCTGCTGTATTTTCTCATCTAGGTTTTAAATGGGTACCTAGGTGGGCAAATTTCTTGCCTAGAAAATATTGCACTAATACAAATCATGAGACCACTCAATCTGGGACCATGGCTCTCCTTATTGTGTTTTATTGCTCCTAAGGTGCAGAGTTTTCAACAATACAGTGCAATTAAAGTACCTCAATGCAATTCAGTTCTCCAATGTACCTTATCAATACCCAATGTTATAACAGTCTACCGTGCAGACACTCTGTCATTCTCCTCTCCCTTTTAGCCTATTCCCCGGTTAGCCTACACCCTTTGCTACTGTCCTCACCTATGTCTACCCAAGCACTTACATTGATCACAATCAACTGTCATTACAGTGGCGCCGCCTCTTGCGCAGCAGTATAGGTTGCATAAGAAATAAAAAGCAGTCTCCATTCTTATAAGCTCCTTAAAGAAGTTATGCTTCTGCTTCTTCTTCTCTGCTCAGGAAATGTGGAGGCTCAACCTGCCCCACAGCTTACCTCGCCTACTCCCATTTTGCTGAGGCCACAGGTCTCAAAATGATGATGGTCAACATTTTAAGCCTGCCTAAAAACTTGTACAGCTGCAAGCCTGGGCTGCCACGTTACCCCAGACCTTATCATAATTACTGAGTCGTGGTTAAAAAGGCGAACACTGATCAACAAATATCACTGCAGGGCTACAATTTATTTAGAGCAGATAGAGAGTCTAGAGGCGGGGTGTGGTTATCTATGCCAAATCTAAGTACTTGGTCACCAATATTAGTTGCAAATCTCTAGTCAGGAATTTGAGTTAGTTTCGCTGAGCCTTCATCTCCCCTCCTCGGAATGTATCACTATCCTAGGTGGCTATAGACCCCGTCTGGTGGTGATGAAGTCCTTAATCTTTTGAAATCCATGTTAGTAGATGCAAAACTGAAACAATATTTCTAGGAGATCTAAATATGGACTGGCTGTCACCTAAATCACATGGCCTCAAATCCCTTTGTGACGAGCTGGGCCTTGGGCAATTAGTCAGAGAACCTACTAGGAACAACACTCTAAATGCCTAACAGTTCCATTCTAGATGTGGGACTAACCACCCATCCACACAAAATATCTCATTTGGCAGTGTTTCACAACGACATGAGCGATCATGGAATTGTTGCTTGCATAAGATCTCAAATTAAGGCCCGGCCGCCGACCATCTTTATAAACAAAAAGATCCTTTCGCAAATTCAGTGCAGTAAACTTCCTATCTGACCTGAGCATGATCAGATGGCAAGATCTTTACCTAGCCAAAGATGTCAACAAGGCAGCTTGCATCCTAATGACAAACTCACTACAATAATAAATAAGCATGCCCCTTTCATCAAAGTAAGGGACGGAACAATTCCAATCCCTGGTTCACCTCAGATCTCAAGGCAGCCCTTATAGCTCGAGATAAGCTCTGGGCTAAAGCTAGACATTCCAAAGAATCTTGGATTGGCAGGCCTTTAGAACAGCCAGGAATAACTGTGTGAAAAACTTGCTCTGCTAAAGCTATTATATTTCTACCTCGAACAAGCTAAAGGTAACCCTCATAAAATATGGAAGACTATCAAAGCTATAGAAGGACGTGCCCATGGCCCCTCTGTCCTAACAAAGATAGTCGCAAGTGGCAAGATTGTGGAAAACAAGTCCTAATCCTGGAGGAACTTAACTCCCACTTTGCCACAGCTGGATTCAGCTTTTGACTTCGTCACCTTATGCTGGTGCTGCGGTGAGCCAGCATACCCCTCCACGCCACATCTAGTCCCTACTCCCAGTCCTTCCAACTTCTTGGCAGATAACTTATAAAAGTAGAAAATTCTCTTCTTAACTTAGACACCAAAAAAGCGCGGGACGATGGCTTGGAACCCTTTTTCCTAAGGTCAGGCTATGCCCATCTCACTGCCCAATTCTCCACATCTTCAATCTTTCCATTACATCTGCTGCTGTGCGTCCTGCTGGAAATCAGCACATATCCTCCTCTATTTAAATCTGGTGACTCATGCGATGTAAACAACTATAGGCCTATCTCCATATTGCCTATCCTTTCTAAAGTTCTCGAAAAACTGATCCATATTCAGTTAAAATCTCACTTGAAACCTTCTCTCTCATTAACCCAGCTCAATCTGGCTTCCGGGCTAATCATGCTTAATCACTGCACTAGCAAAAGTAACCAATGATTGGATCTCTGCTATAGATGCTAAGAAGGTAACTGGTGCAGTCTTTTTGGACCTCAGCAAAGCTTTTGATACTGTTGATCACAAACTATTAGCCTTGCAAAGTTGGGTGCCACATACCATACCACCCAGTGGTTCTCTAGCTACCTAATTGGAAGATTCCAAAAAGTAAAGGCGGAAGGCTTTTTTTCTGCTGCCTTGCCAGTTGCAAGAGGAGTCCCCCAAGGATCCATCTTAGGCCCTATCTTGTTTTCTCTGTACATCAATGACTTAGATGCTAACATATCTACGTCCAATCTGCACTTTTGCAGATGATACTGTGTTATACTTCTGGCTCATCGTTATCTGAAGTCAAGGAGTGCTTCAAGCGGACTTAGCACAACTTGAGCATAATTTAATAAAGGCAAAGCTTCTGCTCAATGCCAAGAAGACTAAAGCGATGATATTCTCCGCAGTGCTGTCTCAGGCCCCCCCAATACTCTTGCCCAAGACTTCATTGTCACCACGCTAAACGAGCCTCTGGAAGTTGTAACCAAATTTAAATATCTAGGTATCTGGATCGACAATAAATTATCTTTCAGTGGCCACATCGAAGATGTCTATAGAAGGTTAAAAGCAAGGTTAGGTTTCTTCTACAGAAATAGGCCCCTTTTCCCCCTTGAAACTCGAAACAAGCTTGTACAGGCCACTTTTCTCCCCCTACCCGACTATGGCGATGTAATCTATTCCTCCACCACTCTTGCAAATCTAAGTAAACTGGACATCCTTTATCACCGTGCGTTACGGTTCATTACCAACTCCCCTTACCGTTCGCACCAGTGACTTATATGCAGCTGTTGGTTGGACATCCCTTACTACTAGACGCCTGCTCCATGCTGGGCTATGGACTCTTAAACTGCTCCTGCAGAAATTGCCAAGCTATCTCTCTTCCCTTATTAGTATCTCACATAGTGTATACTCGTTAAGAAAATCTGACTTTATTATGCTTGACATACCAAGGCCTGGACTTCCTTTGGTAAACGTGCTATTGCATATGCCCTTCCTCCATTTGGAACCACTATAAAACTGCATTGAAACTAACTAGCACAGTTTCAATAAACTTCTACAAATCGCTAAGTTCAGCCAAAATAAAAGACACCTGTAACTGTCATTAAGTCTCTTCCTTCCCCATGTGTGCCATATTTATCCACTGGTAAGGTATAATTGATTTGTCATATTAACTGCTTTCCTTCCCTTCTACTCCTGGCTTTATCTTTGCTTACGCTCCACTGCTACTCTATCAAATCTCTCCTCCCTCCCTCCCATATCAGTTGTAGACTGTTGTTTGTTCTAGCTGCCAAAATACTGTATATTTGATTTGATTTGATTTGATTAAATCAAATCACACCAGTCATCATGTTTCATTTATCAGTATGCGACCTATAAGTCGCTTCCCTGTCTCATATCAATGTTTACCTCCTGCGGTCACCCTATGTGGTACCCTTGTATGTATATCCAGCCTGTATCATGTAACATGTATTTCATGTATATACTGTTATTACCTATCTATGTTTGTACTTTAAGTGCCTATGTCACAGGACCTCCTTGTGAATGAGCTTGCTCAATGGAGTTTTCCTGCAATAAACTTGAACTTGAACTTGAACTAATATTAGATCGCTGCTGCAGCAGCCATCGCTCACTGAATCAACGGTCCTGCACACATTACGGTCACGTGGGACAGGAAGCATTGCGGAAAAGGAAGAGTAATAAAACATCAAGATATGGAGATTCCTAAATTTGGAAAAAACTCTTAACAGCAAACAAAGGAAACACTAGGCCTACGCACACAAATCAAAACACTCTGCACAGCATGTTTTTGCAAATGTTCACTGTAGTTCTCCTTTAATTCAAAAAAAAAATGTTTAAACAGGTGGTGTTTCTTGTGTCTTCATTCCTGAAGAAGGATTGACTATTCTGCTCGGATTGCGTATTTTTCTGCTTTCTTTTCTTTTCCTTTCCAATACTGTTTTGATACCCTCATGAATGCAACTTCTACAGCTAACACCACCCCCCCATCCTCTACCTTTACATCCTCATCATTCCTCCACTTCCTCCTCCAGTTTTCCCCCTCCCAATGTAACAGATCACTCCTGCAGTGCCGCTAGGTTTTCTCCCATGCCTTTTTGCCATCTTTGTTTATTTTCTCAACTCATTTGTGTACCACTTATATGGAGCAATTTTTGTCCTTCTGATGAATCTGTTTGCGGCACTGTTTACCATGTTTCTTGCACTAAATTAGAACAGTAATTTAATTTTCTTCTCCCCCTCTCAGGAGCAGCAGGCAGACATGGAGGCCAAACTCTCAGCCTTTTCATAGTTCTCCCATGCGAATCCACTCAGGATTGCTCTCAGAATCACTTCAGCTCCTTCTTGCTCAGCTTCCAGCTTAGTTCTAACTGAAAACTGCAAGCAGCCCGGGACTTCCCCAAGATCCAAAAGCTTTGGTTGGCTGATTTGGCTGTCAGTCAAAGCAAGACCTCCCCCTTCAGTTGCAAAAAAGGTGCAAAAACTCAAACCACAGTTCCTATAGATTTTGAATTCAGACAGCTCCTGTCGTCCGGCTACATTTTAGGTCCCACCAGAACTGATTGGTCCAATTTGCAGTCCAGGACCAAGATAGTGAAGACAAACAAAACAGTCTGTTGATCCATGCCACTGCTTATGCTGATTGTAATTGTTCATGTGTTATATTCATTTATTTATGCTCCTTAGTACCCTCCCCCCCTTCCAGGATACATCATCAAAACATACGAACATATGAACATACGAAAACTGCCAGAAGATACAGACCATACGGTCTATCAAGCCTGCTCGAGTGTGCAGCTATTAGACCGTTATACTGTAACTGCCCCTCTCTCCCCTACCAGCTCCTTATAACCATTCTTTGGGGTTCTTGCTCCCAAGTAGATGACTTTACACTTCTTTGCGTTAAACCCCAGCTGCCATGTTTCCAGCCAGTGCTTAAGTTTAGCCAGATCCCCCTGCAGTCCTTGCCAACCCTCTGCATCATCCACCACTGCCCTGATCTTTCTGTCATCTGCAAAACGTCAGTGTCAGTGGCTCAGTAGGTAGCACACTCGCCTCTGAGGCCGGGAGATCGGAGGGCTGTGGGTTCAGTTCCCACATCTGGCACTTGGCACATATCCCAGTACTGACACTGTAGTGCAGCATGAGGGTGCTGCACTTGAGGTGCCGCCTTCGATGAGACGTTAAACTGAGGTCCCATCTGCCTGGATTGGTGTAGTTCAGGTGGATGTTAAAGATCCCATGGCACTTATCTAAAAGAGTAGGGGAGATTTATTAAACAAAAAACACAACATCACAGAAAACAAAATAAGTCATATATAAACAGAGAAGAAAATAAGCATACTAAAATACAAAAATCAAACAAAAGGAAAATGATTCCATAAATAGTGAACATAAGATCTGGAGTATTTCTTCTCATCCTGTAAACGAAGTACATGCAATTCAGAATCAACAGCAGATACTATTGAGGAAAACTCTGTAATAAGTTGCTGTAACACAAAATGACAACGTGCTTGCATAAAAATATTGTAAAGGGCAAAGAAAACATTCAATGTACTTCTATGATACTGCTCCCATCTACCCAATAATCACCCAATACTAAAGTAGAATAAGTAATAGACCGTAAGCGGACAAATTCCAGTGCAAGGCTGCAAAGTCCCAAAATCTTTGGCTATTTGGGCAGTCAATAAAAAATGGACTGACTTTCTTCTGCAGTAACATTCATTCCTTAAACAATACCTATCAGACACTGGTTTATATTTTAGGTTTCCTCTCACTCCCAATCTACCATGAATAGAGATCCAAATGACATCCCAAGTTTTAACAGGAATTCTATTATCAATTAACTTATTGAGTGCAAATTTCATATTTGATGGAGAGCAAAGAGGAAAAGTAAAATTACCTTTTGTAAATCAGTAAACAACATACTCATAAAAGGCTTTCCTAGTCAGTGAAAGCAATTTTTGCCTTGGAATCTGCCATTGGAATAATCTTTTAGAGTTGAAAGACCATACTTTGGAATGTCGTCTGACAGTAAAATCCTGGGTGGAAAAATAGACCACTTAAAAATACTTATGCCATAAGGATTTGGTCCAGAAATATGGCAAAGAAGGTTCTGCCAAATAAAGGGAGAGAGGAAAATAAAAAATGGAATGAAAAATATGAGAGGATTAACCATATGTAAACCACCTTCCTGTATTGAAGATATCGATAATCCCTTTTCACTAGGTTGAGCCTGTTTCCCCAGAGCATCTGAAAAAAGCGCTATAAATCCTAGTCTCTAGGGAAAAAGGAGGCGAAAAAAGGTGACTTAAATAAAGAAAAATGGGCAATAAAAATTTCTTAATAATCAATACCCTCTTTTTCTTTCCAAGCTTCCAATGTTTCCACTGATTAATTTTCAGCTCTCCAATTTCTATCCGCTTTACCCAATTATAAACCTCCATTTGTTCCACCCCAAACCAGACACCCAAAATTTTTTGAGGCCCGGATACTAAGGAAATCCCAAAACAATCAGTTAAATCAGGAACCAAGCGTCCTAATTTCAATACAAAACTTTTTGTAAGTTGAGAGGCCCCAGAATATTGGCCAAATAGAAAAAACCTCCAATGCTTGTCGAAAGAAAATGAATCTGCTAAAAGGAGTGTAACATCATCCCAAAGGCAGTTACCTTTACCTTCTCTAGATGGGGCAGTGAGCAAGCCCTATTATGGAGACATCTTGTACAATATGACGAATAACAGGGTCTAAAGTGAAGGTGTATAACAAAGGACTTAAGGACAACCCTGCCTAACACCTCTAGAAATTCTAACCCTTCCACCCAGCAAACCATTTACTATTGGAACAGTAACTGCAGAGTTATATAATTGAAAGATCCACCGTCAAAAAATATCAGGGATGCCATAAGCAGATAGAACAAAATATAAATAGGAATGACTAACAGCATCAAAGGCCTTAGACTGATCCAGAGCAGCAACCAATTCTGACATATGAAAACTGGACTGGCTAGCAAAAAGATCTCTAATTAAATAAAGATTATGCTGAATCTTTCTATTTTTTATAGCACAGGTTTGTGCAGGATGAATTAAAACTGCAGCTAATTTCTCCAACCTATTATGCAGAATTTTTGATAGAATTTTATAATCACTATTTAATAAACAGATCGGCCTCCAATTGGAAAGAATTGCTTTATCCCCTTTTTTATGAATAAATGTCATTATAGACATTGTAAAATCCTACAAGAAATCCCAGATGACAAGTAAGAATTGAACACCAAAGGAAGAAAAAAATCCATATAAACGATACATTTTTGTAAAATTCATTAGGAATCCCATCTAACCCAGGAGAAGATCCAGATTTCAATTGTTTAATGACCGTAATCACCTCCTGGGATGAGATGGGTGCAATCAAAGACTTAACAAGATCACCTGAAATGTTAGGGAGAGTAGAAGTATAGAACTTGGAAAGAATCATAGACAGCACTTGTGGAGATGAAAACAAGTCTGAACATAATCCTGAACAATATGTAACATACCCACATCTGAAGTAACAAGTTCATTAGACGAATTAAACAAACCTGTCATTAGAGTCTCCGTTAAATGCTTTACAAGCTTGAAAAGGATCAGCCATGGAGAATTCTTAATATTAAAACGAAATTCAAGATCCAAAGACTTAGCCCTACTATATTGATACTTTCTCATTTGTTGTTTTACTTCTTTAATTTGAGATAGAAACAAATGATGTTGTCTGGGAGGAAGTGACATAAGCCTATATAAGTGATTTCTATACACCAGGTATTTCCTATAATTCTCATCAACTTTGCACTTGCCCCATGATTGAAACAGATATTTAATTTGGATTTAACCTGTTTCCACCACTCATAAGAGGAAGAAAAAAAATCTAAAGTAGAGAATTTTGCAGCTAAAAAAAATTCCAATTTAGAAAAATATGCTGAATCAGATAAAAAAGAAGTATTCAACCTCCACCGTTGGATCAAGGAGTATAATCTAGGTGGGAGGTGTCGTAAGGATAAGGTACAAAATAATAAATGATGGTCAGAAAATTCTGAAGGAAACACAGTGCAAGATAGAATCCTAAAATAATAGGAAATAAAAAACATGTCAATCCTGGTTGCAAAAATATGCCTATGATAGGTTTCACCACCATATGGATGTAAACTGCGAAAGGCATCTGTGAGCGTAACATCCTTCACTGTTTGAGAAGGGCATTAGAATCACAATAAACCTTTTTCCGCTAGTTTTTAATCTGGTGGTCAAGAGAACAATTAAAGTCTCCTCCCACACTAAATGTTTTTTGTAAAAAGAAAAGGTTTTATTTCCGTAAATAAATCTATACGGCGGTTTTAGTCTCGGCCCATAAATGTTAACAAACGAAAAAGTAATCACCCATAAACAGTCTAGGATAAGAGTTCTACCAGGTGATAGATCAAGTACCAGAGACTTTAAAAGATAGATTACCAAACAGAATAGCCACCCCATCTGCAACTTCTGTCCCAAAAGACCAAAAAGATGGTCCACTAGTCCATTGTCTTTGTAACCTTTTACTTCAGAAAGGAGGACAACCTAGTTTCCTGCAAAAAATCACATCTAGTTTTAAAGATGTGAGATATGAGAAAATAGATACCTGCCTATGGAATGTTTTCAGGCTACATACATTAAAGGAAGCAAATTTCAAGGAAGCCATTGAATCAATTAACCACTATTTTTCTGGCTGACTTTCCTTTTTCCCCTTCTTTCCTTTTTATCTTTTGCAAGTTCCGTGGACCTGCTTTCTTCTTCATCAGTCACAATTTCTGAGAGATGAGAAGCTTCAGACTCTAAATCTGAGTCCTGATTTCATCTTGAAGGGAGAAAAAATTCTCAGTCACCAAGGAACATGTTGAAGCCTGTTTTAATGATGCCTAGTAAACCTCCTATTCCTAACAATCTCAAAGGGGGTGGCATAGAGGCAGCAGAGGCCTGCTTATCTCCTAAGTGTAGAGGGCTTTTTCTAAAGTGGCTGGAAGGTCAGTTACAACAGGTGGTGGTGTTGTGACAATTTCTGGTACTCAGGGGTTAAAACAGGCTCATGACGTGGGAATGAGGAAGTAGTCCATGAAAACCCTGAAGCTTAGATTGGGCCTTACAGTAGTAGGCCATCATGATCTAAACCATCCAACAGTTATGTCTAGCCCAAGGGCACTGATGGAAAGCGTGTCTCTTCTCATCGCAAAGATTACATTGAAAATATTAAGACACATGTCTACAGAATGTCCGAAACCCCCACACAAAGGACATTTCATCATGTCACAAACACTGCTGATATGTGTTCTGTCTCCACATTTATAACATGCCTTCGGTTGTCCACCATAAAGCGTGCCCCCTATCTTTCCCAAAGAAAAGCTATTAGGTAGGTGAGCAATAACAGAATCAACTTGTAATAGCTTTACTTTAAACTTCCATCCTCCGTCCAAATGCCCTCAATATCCAAGAGTGCTTCAGGTGGACCCAATACTTCACATTTAGATTGTAACCAACGAAAAATATCACTGACATTGACACCCTCATTCAAACATAATTGTAATAAACCTAATTAGAGGCCTAGTTAAAGGTATTGCAAAAAGGTAACCATGAAGGGTGATTTTTAAGTTTGCATATCTATCCCAAAATTTGCCCATAAGGGCAGTCGTTTGAAAACTTATGTCAAATGAGTCTTCTCCTGAAATATGGATAAGAGCATAAATGTCTTAGCACAGAAACCCATCGTGGTTTTCAAAAGATGTTTAAACACAAAGTATCTGTCAGGATGCTCCTTCAAGCCACCTCTGTACTTTAAACAACAGCACACGACGAGGGCTTGTTCTAGCTTAGATTTAAACAAGTCAGACATCGTGGGTTTAGGGTTCTGGCCTAGAGAATGAGTAGCAGGCATGCCAGTAGTGGAAGCACCAGCAACCAGAGTCTCAGAAGTTGGCAGCTGTTCCCCACCATCCCCTAAAGCAGAAGATACAGGAGGTTGCTGAGAAAGTACAGGGAGAGAGTCTAAGTTTGTAGTACCTGCAGCTGAATTCCATGATAAATCCGGTTCCCAACCTCCCGATTCGAACGCTTCCAACCAGCCTCCTTTAGTGCCACCTCCTCTGACCAGTCCGTTGAATTCGTTCCAGTACCTCCTTCCTGCAACCAGTTATCGTAGCACTAAATGCGTACTTGGTGCATCATGGAATAGAGTCCTCCCGGAAACAGCCTCCTGCAATACGGTTCCTGTTGTGTAGAGATAGGAGTACAAACCTCCGGCGCCCGAATCCTGCAAAGATGAAGAAAGCACAACAGAGGAATCCTGCAGAGAAAGCATGTCAGCTTGCTGATGCTCGTGAGTAGTAGTCGATACCATAACATCCACAGTTGTCGGAACAATTACTGGCAAAGAGTCGCTCCCTCGGACGCAACCCTGGTCTGATTGAAGCAGCCGAATCCCAGCTACCTCCTTCTCCATCTCAACCGCAGGATCGTCTGCCATGTCGAGACGTGACGTCAGCACGACTCCCCACCGGCCACTGACCAGCAGCCAGTAGGGGAATTTCCCTGGTGTCCTGGCCAAATTTCCATCATTAACAAATAATACCACCAACAGCTTAATCTGGTTCAAAGTCAGTTGGCATTCATCTGTATCCCCCTCCCCCGGGTCGTGCCTGAAAATAGGCAGGATTTGTCTAGTGCACTTACCCGGTCAACAAAAGCTAAAATAAAAAAAATAAAATAAAAAAAAGGGCTGATCTTGTTCTTAATGCCATGCGAGATGTCTGCTATAAATATGCTAAGCAACACTGGACCCAGTACTGAGCCCTGTGGTACTCCACTGGTTATAGCTTTTGGAGCTGGGACTTCACCTCCCACCACCACTCTCTGCTGCCTGTCCTGAAGCCATTTTTTTTACCCAGTCCACCAATTTCTCTCCTGCTCCCAGGTAAGTCAGTTTGCTAAGCAGCCTCCCATGTGGTACAGAATTGAAGGCCTTGCTGAAGTCTAGGTACAGGACATTCACTGCTTGGCCCCTGTCTAGTGCCCTGGTCACCCAGTCATAGAAGTCAACCAGGTGTGTTTGGCAGGATCTGCCTGAGACAAACCCATGTTGTCTGTCATCCTGGAGTCCGTTCACCTCCAGAAAGATTACTAAATTTTCCTTCAGTATAGTCTCCAATAGCTTCCCCACAATGGACGTTAGACGAACAGGTCTATAGTTGCCTGGTTCATCCTTGGGTGCACTTTTGTGGAAGGGGCACCACAGTTCCCAGGCATGCACTGAACAGGTCCGCAAGTGGTTCCACCAGGACCTCTGCCAACTTCTTCAGAACCCTGGGGTGTATGCTGTCTGGTCCGGATGCCTTATCAACCCGTAGGGCTCTTAGGCCTTCCAACACCCTGCTCACCAGGATCTCCTCATCCATTAAATCCGCCCCCCTGTGCCCACCCTCTGTGGCATTGACCCTTGCTTCTCCCAGGTAAACACAGAGAGGAAGTATTCATTGAGAACTTCTGCTTGCTTGTCCCCCTTTTCTGCCCATTCTTCAACTTTCCTTATTCTTACTATTTGGTCTTTATAGCTCCTTCTCTCCCTTACATATTTGAAGAATTCTCTTCCCTTAAACCCTGTGCCAGCCTTAGCTCTCTTGAAGCCTTGGTTGCCCTGACTGCCCTGTTCACCTGCCAAGCTCTCTTCTGATACTCCTGCTTGTCCTCCCCCCATTTGGATCTCAGCCATTTCCTGAAGGCTGCTCTTTTTCCCTAACCTTTGCCAACACCTCCCTGTTGATCCAGCTTTGCCTCCTGTGTAGTGCCCCAATGTTGGGGGCAAAACAGAAAAAAAAAGGAAAGGAGCCCCAGGGCAGTGTAGGGTCCCCTACCAGTGTGTTCCCCACTCCCTTTGGCCAGACAGCAGCTACTGCAAAAATAAAGTTTTCCCTGTGCTTCCGCTGGCAGCCTGCTCCATTCTAGAACCCCCCCCTTGGGAAGCAGCACAAGCCAGGGGAGTATTTTTTGGGCTGTTAGGGAACCGGCCAGCATTGCCAGGGACACGCACCCTGAATGCTGGCCGGTGAGGTCAGTTCAGCTGTAGCCGAAGAAGCAGACGGGCTGTCGCCGCCATCCTGTGGGCAAAGAAGAGCCCAAAAGGGAGTGCTCTCAGGCACTCTGTAAAAAAAAGAAACATCCACTTTTGGTGGTGTGGGGAAAGGAGGGGACACAGGTCTGTGGCAGTGACTAAAGTAGCCTACCTGTAGTCCGCCTCTCATTTCTCAGTGCCGGCGTCGAACCTAGTGGTGTGTCGGTCCAAGTCCGTTCTTGTGGCATGGTGAGGGCTCTGTATAGCCCTGTTTATTATTTTAATTAAAAATAAAGTGTTTGGTCCCACATCGGCGGCGAGAGAAGAGCCGCATCCACCAGAAGAGCCATCGGGTATCGCAAAATCTCGCAAGGCCGCCTGCCACCTTAGTCATCCACCTCCCTGCCTGCTTGAAGCCCTCCCTCTGCCAACAAGCACCTCCCGTCTCCCACAGCAGCTTCCTTCTCCCTGGGTTGGGGCGGTGAGTCAGCAGCAGCACCAGCGCTAAGGTGCTGACTGCCAAAAAGTAAAATTAAATATAATTTTGTTTTAAAGCGCTCAGGGCACTGTAAGAACGGCCGAGAGCCAAGAGGGGGTGGGCCAAAAGGCTCTAATTAATTAATTAATTATTTCAGGTGTGGCGATGCCCAGGGAAGGGGCCAGGCCTAAAGGCCCATAGGGGAAGAAGAAAATAAATATTCATGAGAGGGGCGGATCAGAATCGGGGTGGCCCAGCTGGATGGACATTAAGGCCCTGCTGAGGCCCAAATAAGAATTAAAGGAGCAACACCTGGGAAGGGCGTTAAAAGGGCAAAGACAGCCCTGCAGTTTGGGTAATAGGCCCACCATTTAAAGGGGCAATGTTCAGCCCAAGGATTTAAAGGGCAAGAAGTTAGGCCCACAGTTAAAGGGGCAACGTCAGGCCCACTTAAGATTTGAAGGGCAGCAAAGGCCCTAAATAATTAAAGCGGCCCAGCAGAGCAAGCCCCAGCAGAAAGGCCCACAGTAGATAGAGGGGCCCAGTGGTAAAGATGGCAAGAAAGGCCCAGGGGAAGGAAGGCTCGAGACGGAAGGGCATTTATCCCAAGGGTTGCCAGGTCCTAGTACCAGAAAGAACCCACAAGTACAGTACTGTTGTCAAAGGTCAGCAAAGGAAAAGAAAAGTGCTTAGTGCATAACTGCTATGTAGTGACTGTCCATTCCTGAAAGTAGTGACTGTCCATTCCTGAAAATGTGTATCTGAACTGTTGTGTTGATTGCAAAGTACCAAGACTGTATTGTACTGGGATTGTGGCTATTCACCCCTGCCATGGACAACTGCCCTGGGATTCTGGTTATTTGCCCCTGCTACAAACTATTGCCCTAGATTTTGGTCATTTGCCCCTGTTCTTGGCAAACTGCCCCTGCACTGAACAATTGTCCCAGATTCCAGCAATTTGCCCCTGCTCCAGGCAAATTGCCCTTGCAAGGAACAATTGCCCAAGATTCTAGCAGTTTGCCCCTGCTCCTGGCAAATTGCCCTAGCAACAACCAAACGCCTTGGTACAGTGAAAAGTGTATTCACCAGTGTTCTTAGTGCCAATTGAATGGGAATGGACTCAGTCTGCTGCCACAACACCCCTGGTGAGATTGTTTACAGCTGAGTCTTCACCAAAGCAGTCTCCAGCCAGTGAAGAACTTCACAGCAACCCCTTCCCTGTTGTCCACCGTTGGTCAAAGCTGACGCTACCCTGTGTGACTTGTGACTGCTGGCTCCTGGTTTCCTTGTGATTCAGTCAGCCTGGAAGTGGAACGTCCTGGAAGAAGCCTCGTCCGTCACTCCCAGTCGTTCGCCAAAAGTCATGTCCGACGTGGCCAGTGTGTGTTCGTGTCCGCCGGTCTGTTGTTTTTTTTGTTCCAGACAGTACAGGGCTCTGATCTTTGCCCTACATTCTTCTCTTCCTGCTTGTTTCACCCTGCTTGCAATTGTGTTGTCCTCTGGGATTCAACTTGATCTTGGTGGTCCTCCTGTGGATCTTTCACCAATGAAGCTTCAACGTACCTTCATCCTTGACAATCCTTGCAAGTGGATTCGACGCCAAGTCTTTGTTCCTTCATCCTTGGCAGCCCTGGTCGAGGGTTTGTGCCGGGGAACTTCAACCAGCCTTTGTTTCTTCATCCTTGGCAGCCCTAGTCAAAGGTTTGTGCCAGGGAAATTGCTGCAGATCTCTGCCCTTGGCAATCCTTTCAAGTGGATTCACGGCCAAGTCTTTATTCCTTCATCCTTGGCAGCCCTGGTCAAGGGTTTGTGCCAGGGAAGAGTTCAGCAGAGTTCAGTTCTCTTGTGGTAGAGTATTCTGGCAACCTTGGAGAGTGAGTTGGCCGAAGAATCAGGGTCTGTTTAAAAATCTCTCATATTCCCCCTCCAACCTCTCCTAGGTTTTCACACAGATGCAGCTTGGTATCAACCAGGAAATCCCATTCTCTCGTTTACCCCATTGCTACTCCATTCTTCAGCTGTGCACACGAAGACGGCAAGAGAAGTTGGACTTCCATTAACAGCAACAGACTTTTAGTGGTGGTTTTTCCACTTAGCACCTCAGGGTTGGGATAGAGTGTTCCTACAGCCTATATAGCAGTTATATAACATGTAGAGCTATTTATAGAGTTTTAGACATTTTAGAGTTTGCATTATATAGTTGTATGTTATTTGTTACTGCCTAGATATCCACAATGCTGTCCATTCTCCCTGTTGTTTTTGTTGTATCTTCTTGTATGACCATGTACTCCTTCCCCTTCTGTCAAATAAACATCTTTGCTTCATCCGACCTCTGTGTACGACTTCTGCCTCTCCTTGTCGGGTGATTCCATCCACCCACCCCCATTCGAACCTTCAGCAGCCCCTCGCCATCCCACCTGCTGAGGGTGCCACTGGTACTGCTGGTAGTAAGACAGTTCCATCCACCACTCAGAGTGAAGAAACCCAAGGTATACCAGTAAAGCACCGTTACACCTGGCCCTGGCCTTTTTAGTCTGGATCTTTGTGCACAAGCCAGTGGCATCCGCTAGCCCAAGTTTGATTACTTCCCACCTCTGATTAGCATCCATGTGCAGGCCAATGCTGGCTAGACACTCTGACAATATGACCCTTATCTTGCCAAAGTAAGCCTGCCTGAAGTCTAGCACCTTTGCCCTGGTCTTGGCTGCCTCCTTCTCCATACTAAGGAAGAAGCACACTGTGTGGTGGTCAACTCCCCACCAGTGGGTCATCCACTCCCAGCTCCCCGACAAGGTTCCCATTGGTTAGTACGAGATCTAGAATGTTACCTTTCCTGGTTGGCTCCTTAACCAACTGGACCAGGAAGCTGTCCTGGACAGCATCCAGGATGACCTGTTCCCTGGTGCTCAAGGTGGATGGGGTGCTCCATTCTACCCCTGGCAGATTGAAGTCCCCCACAATCACGGTGTTTCCCTTCCCACAGACCTTCCTTATCTGCTGTGCTAGTTCTCTGTCGATGGCCTCCATCTGAGAGGGTGGCCTATGCACCACCCCCAATCTAACCCTCCTCCCTTTTGAGTCCTGGATAATCACCTATAATGCTTCTGCCCTGCCCTACTCCCCCTCCTCCATACTACACACTATCCTCTCCCTAACATAGATGGCTATGCCTCCTCCTCCCTTCCCTTTTACCCTGTCCTTTCAGTACAGCCTGTATCCTGGGATCGCTAAGTCCCAGTCCTGGTATTGGGTGGCCCATGTTTCAGTGATGGCAGCTATGTCCACCTCACCCTCTGCCATCAGAGTCTGCAACTCGGCAGCTTTGTTCCCTAGGCTCCTTGCGGCCACCTCCAGAAAGAGCTCTGGCCTTCGGTCCCGCTGGCTCACCCTTACAGCCAACCCTGTTTGGCTACTCCCTTGACCCTTCCCTCAAGAAATTAGCTGTTCTCAGCTCAATATACTCTTCTTAGTTCAAATTATTAAATAAATAAATAAGTGTGTCTACTATTGACATAAAGCAAGTGATATAAGTGTGTCTACTGTCGATGTAAAGCGAGTGATGAATTACCAGCACACTCCAGGCCCTTGTATATACCTCCTCTGTGCTGTTCCACAGGCAGCTGTCTTCATACTGTAACCCCTAGGTAGTGCTATCCCATGGGCTACTACCCCTGCCTGCTTGGCTAGTAGCAGGTTAAGGGGCCTGAGTTCTGGAACGGGTGCCCCCACCCGGAGGTCAGGGTTGGTAGTGGTCAAGCTAACCTGGGCAGAGCCCTCCAGGACACTGTAACCCCCCTCTTTCCCCTCTAGTGGCCTGAACACTGTACAATGATCACTTCACAATACCCCTGGTACACCACACAAGTACCCATACTGTTTACACTTACCACCAGGGCTGGTTCCTCTGGCTCACCCTGGGGACCCCTGTAAAACAAGGTTAAGCACAGCAATAGCAACATTACAGTACTTTGAGCACAACTGGAACCACAGTCAGATTACATGCAGAAAAAGTTAGATCTGATTTATTAGGGACTTGAACAAGGGAGGGGCAAAATCAGGTTAATTAGCTTAAAGATTATATCAATCAAGCAGTTATGCATGCGCTTTGAGTCCCCACACAGTCCACCTCTGGGTACCCAGGTAGAGAAGAGATGGCTATGGGACAGCTGCCGGGGTTGCAGCTGGTTGGGGTCCTGTAATGGAAAACACAACATGCAGTACACAATATTTGTAATCCGGACCCAGAGGGCTCAGTTCAGAAAAATGAAACAACAAGACAATCAGATGACACACTCAGATTAAGCTGTTGTTGCAGGGAGCTACCCTGGTATTTACTCACGATACCCAAGACTGGACACAGGCTGGACAAAAATCGAGACTGCAGGTGGTTGATCTGGAATGCCAGGAGAAGCAGGGCCCACACAAGTCGCAGAGGTGTTGTTCCTGTTCAAGCGTGGAGCACGGGGCTGATCCCCAGGCAGGTCTCTCGTCGATGGCTTCTCTGTGCAGTGGGTAGTCTGGCTGGGCCAGTCTGGCAAAGCCCAGACTGCATGGAGACAAGTTCGGAATCAGTCCGTTTTGGGCTGGATACAGCTTTCAGCAAGCAGAACACAGTTCACACAGTGTGGAACTAACTCACAACCCACTAGCAGCTCATAGCACATTTACATGTCCGGGAATTCTACTGTACCAGGCAAAGCGCTCCCAGGGCACAGTCGCAAAGTCTCTGCACACACCGGGAGCTTAGGGGTAGCGGGAACTCCTGACAGGCCGATCGCATTCAGCAAAAATATTCGGTCTTCTTCAGGTTGAGCCTGGCCCACTTCAGTAACTTACTTTAATCACACAAACTTGGATTTAGTCCAAAATAATTCTCTTCTCTCCCTCTCAGGAGCAGCAGGCAGACATGGAGGGCAAACTCTCAGCCTTTTCATAGTTCTCCCATGCAAATCCACTCAGGATTGCTCTCAGAATCACTTCAGCTCCTTCTTGCTCAGCTTCCAGCTTAGTTCTAACTGAAAACTGCAAGCAGCTCAAGATCCAAAAGCTTAGGTTGTCTGATTTGGCTGTCAGTCAAAGCAAGAGCTCCCCCTTGAGTTGCAAAAAAGGCGCAAAAACTCAAACCACAGTTCCTATAGATTTTGAATTCAGACAGCTCCTGTAGTCCGGCTACATTTTAGGTCCCACCAGAACTGATTGGTCCAATTTGCAGTCCAGGACCAAGATAGTGGAGACAAACAAAACAGTCCTTGCAACAAAGAAAGCATGTTAGACAAACTACATTATCATTATCGTTCTAAATGGTTTTCAGCAAATTGTTGCATCTTTCAAGAGAGCTCCGTCTCAGATTACTAATGCTGCAATCAAGCAGCTCTTAAAGAGACTGTACACAGAGGCTATACAAGCTCTGGTAATCACATTTAAACTGCTAAAACGCAGGAAACCAGCCTGGCAGTGAGCATTTAGGCAAGCTCAAGGAAGACTTTTTGGGAACCCCCATTTGTAGGGGGGTTACACCACCCTTTCTATACTGTGACTCTGTACATTTGTTGACTATTTATTTTTTCCTATGTATCCAAGTCATGACATGTTTAAACAGCAATTACAGAAGTATTTTTTTAAATCTGTTGCAATGCAATTGCTTTTTATAGTATTGGTTTAGATGTATGTTTATTTGTACGTATTGTAAGTCTATATGTCTGTTGCATATTGTATTGTGCTAAGATTAATCTGCATATATTATGCATGTATGCTGTACTAATAACATCTTGGCTGATTGGAATGCGGCCCCGGGTCGTACATGAAAACAGGCCTTGGCTCATTGTATTTACCTGGTGAACAAAAGAAATAAATATTGGAACACCTGTATTGTATTTCCTTGTTGCCCCACCCCCAGGTCACAGGTAGAAATGAGCCCATCCAGACTCTGCTTGCTTACCTGGTAAAATACATTGCAAATAAATAAAATAAACAAAATAAAAGCCTGCTAAAATCGTCACTGAACAAATATGAACGTACCACTGTATATTAAAGAAGTTCCACTAGAGGGTGCTCTTGCAGTAGGTTTGAAACTAGTCTGCTCAGTATCCTTTAGGCTATTTGTGCTAATGAATAGTGATTGCTGACTTTCAGTTGTTTTGTTGCAATGTTATGACACTATGTACTGGTTTCTCCATGCTACCTAGATTCACGCACTGTTTTGTACAGATCAGATAGTGCTTTTGTGGATCCCACCACCCTTTGTCAGATAGTGCTGGTATCCTACCTAGGATCCTACCAAATATCCAACCAAAGACAGATGTGGGATCTGGGGTCAGATAGCGATGGATCCTAGCTAGGATTCAGGTATCCTAGGTCAGATTCAGGGATCCTAGATCGGATAATTAGGATCCGAGCTGGATCTGTTGGTCAGATCTGTGGATCTGTTGCTATGATTCACAGGATCCACAACATTTGTTGCTAGGATCCACAATGTTTGTCGGATCCATGCACTGGATCCTAGAGGGTTGGATCTGTGGTCATATAGCTCTGCTATCCTTCCACAGCAACTATCTGGCCAAATGGGAGGTACCTGTTGGCATTCTAGTTTCTAGGACACTATCTGAGCAACACTAACTGCTCGTGTATACTAGGTAGCTATTACAGTTCTACAGGCATTTCTAATGTCTTTATTTCTTTACTGTACTTGTACACAACCGTGATCGTAACTGTACTCTCCCAGGTCATGCCTGAAAATAGGCATATTATTGTGTAGTGCACTTACCCGGTAATCAAAAAGCAAGTAATAAAAAATAATAATAACAATAAAAATGCACTTTGAAAAAGGTGTGTGTATGTGTCGAATGTCAGTGCACCAGGGACCCTGCACCCGATTCTCGTACAGGTGGGGTCCCGGCACCAAACTCCCTCAGCTTGCTGCAACCGCTCCTGTGTGACAAACAAAAGGCACACGTGTGGGGATCGATGCAGGCTGCAGCACACCCCATTGGAAGTGCCCCCAGAGAACACGTAGCCCAAAGTGCACAGTCCCGAACAAAGCACACATGGCTCCCACAAACAGGAGTGCCATCACAGCCCATTTGCTGGGTGGACACGGCAAGTGCCCCCATCTGCAACTGACACACTGGCCCACACAACTGCAACAACAGGGATACATTGAAGTGGCAGTGACCTGGAAAACACCCAACAGTGCCTGTATATGGGAGGCTGTGACACCAGCACTGTGTTCCACACTGGCGGGTGTCCATGCAGCAATGAAATGCAGGTGCAGCCCCACTGTCTCCCGATGTACAAACCACGCAGGTTGCCCACCTAGAGTTGAGTCCTGGACTTGGAGTCTGTCGCTGGCATGAGACCGTCCTTGCCACTCCATGGCCAGCTCTGAGGCCACCACCAGAGGCTTTGTGGGTGGACAGCCAAGTGCCACTGCCGACTGTCATATGGGACCTACACTCCATCACCACTGCACCAGACTGATGTCTGCACCAGCCTCTCCATTCCTGGGGTGCCCCCAAGGTGCACAATTGTTTCATCGGGTGCTGGCAGCACTCCTGCTGCTCGACAACCCCAGTTTGTGGGCTATCAGCTGCCACGGCAGCACACCATGGTGCTGACCCCCAGTGTGCATGTTGGACAGGGTGAACATGGCCATCCTCCTCCTCTCTCCCCTGTACTTGGCATGGTCCTTAGACTGCAACATGCGTATGTGGGGGTATCATTTGCTCTGGGCCATAACAGCACACCTGCTGCAACAGAGGAGTTTGGCTTTGTCTGCACACACTGGTGTTTCAGCACTGTGCAAAGCAGCTGTTCTGTGGCATTCCATGGGAGTGGCTCTGAATGCCAGGGATCCCAGGGATTTGACAGTGTCGTGGGAGGTGGGTTGGACTGTCATCCTGGGAGCGATCAACGGTGCGGCATGGTTGGGTGACATGGCCCCATAGCTCACTGTCCTTCCAGTACCCACAGTGCTGTCTACCATCCTGCTGTCCTGCTGTGAGGTTCTGTGCACACGGCCATTACACCAGCTCTGGCTGGTCTAACCAGCACCGAGGGCTCTGGGATTCCCATGGTGGGGGATGTTGCAGCCGTGTCATGGCGCAAGCCCCCTTCTGCCATGGTGCACCCCCGTGTCTGGCACAGGGCCAGTCTGGCCCAAGGGCACCTGGTTTCATGGCAGCCTGCATATGAAAATTGGAACTGCCACAAGTTTTGACGCATGTGCCCCTTGCGTCAGTTCTGTTTGATGCAGGCACCATGCATAATTTTCAAGGCTTTGAAAAGTGAGCCCCTTGTGTTGGTATGTTACATAAATGAATTAATACTGTGATTTACTTTGTTTTTGTGTCTCTCTCCAAACCACACACATACTCTAAAGCATCAATCCCAATGCAAGGCATTATGGGTATGTAAATCCTTGTGTACTGTAGGGCATGATGACAAGCCTTCATCAGAATACATATCGACTTACAGTTTGTATATCTGATCCAGCACAAAAACCAAACAATTTGAACATTTCTTCTCTTAAAAGGCACTGATGCCTGGCACCCACTCTCCCCAGAAAAGTTTGCGGTCAAAGTGAAATGGACTGGGTTTAGACAACCAGTGGATCGCACTTCCGATTTTCACCTCCTAGGGCTCGATTTTCAAAAGGGGCCTTAGATCGCTGCAAGCTGCAGCAAAAGGCAGCTTGCATCAAAGCCTGGTGTGCCAGGGACCCTGCACCTGAATTTAGTACAGGAAGGGTCCCGGTGCCAAAGCCCTTGGAGTTGCTACAACTGCTCCTGTGTGCCAAACAAATGGCGCATGAGTGGAGATTGACAGAGGCAGGTGGCAGTCCCTGGCTGAGGCACCTAATGGTACCCCTGGAAAGGGATCCCCCCAACAACAATACCACCACCACAAAGAGTACCTGATGGCAATGACGGAGGGAGGTGAAGGACCAAGTTGCGGACATGGTGCACAGTATGTGAGTGCCCTAGGAGAAGAACATGCTGGTAGCATACCTGATGATATGTGTACAGGACAACGCTGCAACGGCTAGTGGTACTCATCAGCAGCATGTCCATAGAAATACCAGGTGAATGAAGTGATGCTGCAGGTGTCCCGTGGGACTGTAAGCTGGGATGGATCTGCAGGCAAGGTGCCCATCTCCTGACAGCAAACCGTAACTGCACCACGAGACTGAAGCCTGGCCATACTGGATGGCAACAGCTGCTGTATGGACCAGCAGAACCAGTGGGCACTGCCACTCCCCCTTGCACAGATACTCATGCCCATGCCTAAGACAGACCAGGAACCGAGGAAGCTGATTTAGGCAATGTCCCAGGCACTGAGGAATGCTGTGTATGGCACGCCATGTACACTTTATTTCATTTTAATTTGTTAACCAGATAAGAGCACTGGACTGAGGGTCCTTTCAGGCTCAACCTGGACAGTTATTCAGTACAAAAATTACATTTAATAATGACATTCAGTTACACTTACAAGTACATAGTTCAAACAAATACAGTTTTAGTCACTTTTTAAAAACGCGTAAAGAACAGCCAACACATAAAAAATTTAGGTAAGCTATTTCACAAATGAGGAGCAGCTGCAGTAATTGCATGAAAACCAGCTTTAGTTTTACAGGATCCTACATTAAGAACAGACCGGCTGACTACAAATTAGGTAACATATCCCTAATTAAAAGAAGATCAGAGAGTGGAGAAAGGGCTGAACAAAAAAAACATTTTTAAAAACCAAGCAACCAAAAAAATACTGTATATCTTGCACTGGGGATAACCAACCAAGCTGTGAGTGTAGATAACAATGGCAGATACATAACGGAGCTAATAAAACAAAACAGCAAATATTATTGTAGGCAACAGAAAGATTTTGTACCTCAGTAGAGCCCACATCAAACAAAAGGCTGGATACATAATCAAAATGAGGCAAAAGAGAACCAATGACAGTGGCTTTATGGGAGTCAAAAGAAAATACATTTTTCAACTTATACAAAGCTCCAACTTTTTGATTAAAATTACGACAAACAGACTAGATTTGATCAGAAAGGGTAAGTGAGGGATCTAAAGTAACTCTAGGGTGTTTAAACTGGGATACTTGCTCAATTGAATTTATTTATTTATTTATTTGTTAACTGAGTGGGTGCACTGGTCCCAAGGATTGTTTTTAGTCACGACCCGGGCCATAGAGACGGCACATATACATAGTCACAGAAAAAGTTGAATGCATACAATGAAAGAACAGGGATTCTTAGTTAAACAACAGACATACTGTACAAGATCATCAGAGATACATTTGTAGGTTACAGTTAGGTACAGGACAATATGACAGAGCAATAAAGAGGTGCAGCACACAACGGAGATAACGGAGGATGCTATAGGGTATAATTGCATATAGATTTGGATAGGAGGGTGGAGAGTAGGCTGCTTTTTGACAGTCTGTGCAGGGCCTAAGATGAGGACGGAGGAGGGGAGGCTATTTATGTGATTTATTTTTTTAATTCATGAATTGTAATACCTTTGAGCTGAAAGCTAATTTACAAAGGTTCCACGTCATTACTACAACAAACAGACAATACAAATAAGAGAATCGAAAAATTTGTCACACAGAGGAATAGGCATATTTTGCTGTGTATGACAGGCAGAAGTAAAGCAGTCTGAGTTGACCTTGTCTGGTTTCAAACAAGCATTTGTCAATGCCGAACGTTCGCTTGCAGGTATTTGCAGTGGTGTTTGGCATGTATGGTGCTTTACCCTAATGCCCTGTGCGATTCCTGGTATTTGCACAATAAATTGTCAGCATGACCTTTTTGTTACCCCCATTGTGCGCTACATAGGCGGAAACACGTTTTGGGCAGGATGTGAAAAATGACAGCTGTACTGCTCATAAGGAAGTGAGGTAAAATGGCAATGTTGAAAATCTGGAGTGGAAATATTGAAAATTCGCAAACCTAAGAGCGTGCGGAACTGTGCAATGCACGCTCGTAAAACAGTCATTGTTATGAATTTTTTCACCAAATTGTCAACATTGGCATTTTAAAACCTCTGCTAATGAACAGTGTCACTGTGATTGTCTTACTGTGTGCCATACATTGATTTTTTGGTACAATCGATCGCGCCATTGTGCACTACATGGGCGGAAACACGTTTTGGGCAGGATGTGAAAAATGACAGTTGTACTGCTCATAAGGAGGTGTGGTAAAATGGCAATGTTGAAAATCTGGAGTGAAAATATTGAAAATTCGCAAACTTACGAGCGTGCGTAGGAACTGCACAACGCACACTCGTAAAACAGTTATTTTTAGGAATTTGTTCACCAAATTTTCAACATAGCCATTTTAGGATCTTTGCTCATGAACAGTGACACTGTGATTTTCTTAATGTGTCCCATACACTGAGTTCACACAGCGACTGTGCCATTGTGCGCTACATGGGCGGAAACACGTTTTGGGCAAGATGTGAAAAATGACAGCTGAAGTGCTCATAAGGAGGGTGTAAAATGGCAATGTTGAAAATGTGGAGTAAATATTGAAAATTGCGAACTTACGAGTGTGCATAGGAACTGCACAATAAACACTTGTAAAACAGTCATTTCTAGGAATTTTGTCACCAAATTTTCAACACAGCCATTTTAAGACCTCTGCTCATGAATAGTGTCACTGTGATTTTCTTAATGTGTCCCTTACATTAAGTTCTCACACGGACTGCGCCATTGTGCGCTACATGGGCGGAAACACGTTTTGGGCAGGATGTGAAAAATGACAGCTGTACTGCTCATGAGGAGCTGTGGTAAAATGCCAATGTTGAAAATCTGGAGTGGAAATATTGAAAATCGGTGAACCCACGAGCGCATGTGGAACTGTGTCAACGTAAGCTTGTAAACAGTCATTTTAGGAATTTTTTCACCAAATTTTCAACATTGCCATTTTAAAACCTCTGCTAATGAACAGTGTCACTGTGATTTTCTTACTGTGTCCCATACATTGATTTCACACACCGACTGCGCCACTGTGCACTACATTGGCGGAAAGACGTTTTGGGCAAGATGTGAAAAATGACAGCTGCAGTGCTCATAAGGAGGTGTGGTAAAATGGCAATCTTGAAAATCTGGAGTGAAAATATTGAAAATTCGCAAACTTACGAGCGCGCATAGGAACTGCACAACGCACGCTCGTAAAACAGTTATTTTTAGGAATTTTTTCACCAAATTTTCAACATAGCCATTTTAAGATCTCTGCTCATGAACAGTGACACTGTGATTTTCTTAATGTGTCCTATACACTGAGTTCGCACACCGACTGTGCCATTGTGCGCTACATGGGCGGAAACACGTTTTGGGCAAGATGTGAAAAATGACAGCTGCAGTGCTCATAAGGAGGTGTGGTAAAATGGTAATGTTGAAAATCTGGAGTGAAAATATTGAAAATTCACAAACTTACGAACGTGCGTAGGAACTGTGCAATGCAGACTCATAAAACAGTCATTTTTAGGAATTTTTTCACTAAATTTTCAGCACAGCCATTTTAAAACCTCTGCTCATGAACAGTGTCACTGTGATTTTCTTAATGTGTCCCATACATTGATTTCACACACCGACTGCGCCATTGTGCGCTACATGGGCAGAAACACATTTTGGGCAGGATGTGAAAAATGACAGCTGTACTGCTCATGAGGAGGTGTGGTAAAATGCCAATGTTGAAAATCTGGAGTGCAAATATTGAAAATTTGCAAACGCACGAGTGTGCGAGGAACCGCGCAACGACGCTCAGAAACAGTCATTTTTAGGAATTTTTCACCAAATTTTCAACATAGCCATTTTAAGACCTCTGCTCATGAACAGTGTCACTGTGATTTTCTTAATGTGTCCCATACATTGATTTCACACACCGACTGCGCCATTGTGCGCTACATGGGCGGAAACACATTTTGGGTGAGATGTGAAAAATGACAGCTGTACAACTCATAAGAAGGTGAGATAAAATGGCAAATGTTGAAAATCTGGAGGAAAATATTGAACATTCGTAACTTACGAGCCTGCGAGGAACTGCGCAACGCACGCCAGAAAGATCTTTTGATTTTACTCAAATTAACATGGTGTTAGATTCTTCGCGAATGATGTCACTGTCATGGCATTATTCGAGCCCGGGCGGGTGATTCCTCGCAGTGATCGCGCAGTGCCTGCAAAATCACCCTTTGGGCCCGCATAACGCCATGACAGTGACATCACTCATGAGAAGGGGTCCCAAAAACCCAATGTTGAAAATTTGGTGCAAAAATTCCAAAAAATGACTGAGATATGCACAGTTGAAACCCCCATCTAGCCCATTATACAGCTTACCGCATTTCCTCAGTTCGCGGGTCGCTTTTGAAGAGTGCAGACGTGTTTCCGGTCCACCAAGATCGCCGCGCCAGAGTCTGGAGAGTATGGGGTGAGAGGGGGTGTGGGGAGGCAGCGAGTGGGTGGTGCGGGTTGTGGGAGGGGTTGGAGACGCTGTCATGGGACCGCTTTTTATTTTACAGGTTTTAAAAAAACAAAACGACGACGTGGATATTTGCCACGCTGGGGTGGGCTCTCAGCGTGGCAGAAGATGGCTGGGGAGGCGAGGGAGCCGACGGCTACGCTGGGTGGGGGGGCCAAGGAGCCGGATGGGATTGGGCACCTGGCCGGGTAACGAACGCTACACGCTTTGGGTGGGCTCTCAGCATGGCACCAAAGCTCTGGGAGCGTGACGCCACAAGGTGGGGAGCGCGTGATGCGTAGGGGACGGCATGACGGGTGCTCAGTATGGCAGCGGCTTTCCTTTGAAGCAGAGGAACACTGTTGTCTACTAGAGCTCCTGCACCCATTGGTGCAGGACCGCCACACCTGCTCAAGGGAGCAGTGCATTGGATGGGAGAGGCACACCTCCAAAGTGTGCTACTCTCCCAAAACGTTCCTTGCGCATGCACGCAAGCGAACGTAAAAATACAAGAGAACATCAGATAAACTGGTGCACAGAGAGTCAAACAAAGGGAGCAGCATTTGCACATTATTACAGTAGTGTTTCAAGCAGGGGGAGAATCGGTCAGAGTTGACCTAGTCTGGTTAAGGGGTGGGTGGCAGGAGCGAAGATAAGACATAGAAGCAAGAAGAGGGAAGAGAAGGGGTGGAGGGGGGTGGTGACAGGGGTGTGTGGGAAGGAGATGGCGGCAGGAGGAGATGGGGTGGAGACAGTGGCAGGTAGGGTGGGGGGTAGGGATAGGTGGGACGATGATGCAGGGAGGAGGTGGTGGTAATGCTAGTTAGGATTGGCAGTCACAGCTGCAAAGTGTGGTTAGGTGTTGGCAAAGTTTTCTCTTAAAGGGTCCTAGTTTAGGTTCAGACATTTTGTCATAGGGGAAGTCATTTAGCCAACAAGGCGCATGGTAGGCAAAGGACTGCTGAGCTTGTGAGGTTTGGCAGAAGGGAACTTGGAGAGACTGTCTGGTCATGCCTCGCGTCCGATGAGGATTGTTCACTGGAGTGAGGAGTTGCTGGATTTCCAGAGGGGTTAGGCCTAGGCAGGTTTTCTTCCCTAGGAGACATACTTGGTATTTCATCCTGCCTTTCAGGTACAGCCAATTGGTCTGAGAATATAATTCACAGGTGTGCGTAAGCCTGTGGGATCCGGTCATTAGCCTACATGTAAGCATTAATCCACTACGAAGGTGGCATCTAATGGGGAGTTAATGCATGGTTGGGGCATTTGTGGCCTGAGGCCGCAGGCCGAGTGCCTACAACGGACCAACCATGCATTAACTCTCCATTAGATGCCACTTTCGGAATGGATTAATGCACTTGTAACATGGCAAGTGCAACACTAGTATTTGACAGATGCTGTTTTCTTTTGTATGCAACACTAATGAGGACACACATTTATTGCACATCCACAATTATGCTTGACCTGTCTTACTTTCTAAGCCTTTGTGTGAGTGCAAGCGTGCGCGTGCACGTTGATCAACCCACGTCGATTAATATAGTGGCGACTTATTTTTTTTTCCCTTTGAACTCTGCTGTTCATGTCAACAGTCTCATAACATACTGCTTGCACCTCCACTTTCCTACTTCTGGTGCCGTACTCTATTTCTCATCGCTCGTTTCTATGTTTTACCGGTGCTCTGCTGCATTATGGACAACATCTGTTCCGTGCATACCTTAATATGCTCCCAGTGTCACACTTCTGTTCTCCACTGCCTCTGCACCAGGAGCCTGGCTATTCCCACCAATAGGTGGCGCTTTCACAACACCAGGCAGCTTCGGTTCTATTTTGTGATTACTGTCTTTTCTCCCTGCATGCTGTTGGACTTTACATCTCCTCCGACAATCCTTGCCTGCCTTGTGGAACTCACAGCACCCACCACGGCACACTTTCCTCTTCTGGAGCTCTGTTATCTACTCCGCATTCCTCTTTGCGTGATTGTACATTTCTCAGACTTCCCCACAGACAGCCTTTTTCCCTCACCTCTCACTCGTCAGTCCGACCAATTGGTGGCACTTTGTCACACTTACACGACTTCTCCTCTCCCTCTATGAGTGCGTTCACGCTGTCAAGACGACATTATTGCTCTCAACGTTCTACAGCAACACAGCATTATCATGCCATAATGCCGTGTTGCTCTTGTACCACCTGACGCTCTTGTGCCAATCCTGTCCCTTTCTTTTGGTCCTCTTGTTTTACCCATGTTACAAGACTTGTTTAGTGCTGTGTTGATCCTTTTATGAGTTGTATCAGAGGCAGCGCCATATACCACCAGACCGTAGTCGATGATGGAAATGATCAAGCTGGTCACTGCGGGTCAGAGTGTATCTGAGGTCATACAGTGTCTGTGCCTATAAAGGAGGCCAATTCTTGTATCAACTGCTATTACCATGTACTCAACACAGCTGGCAAAGTGTAGTGAACTGTCGAGGGTTACCACTAGATATTTGAAGGTACTTACTGCTGAAGCAGGGCATTATGGCTGTTCTGTATGGTTAGTTGGTATGTTTTATGCTTGTTATAATTACTGGTGACCACAAATATCAACTGGATTACTGTATTGTTAAAAATGCTTACCAACTGGATTTTGGGTTATTATGCTCCAAAGGCAATAATAACCCGAAATCCGGTTGATATGCAGTCTCCAAAGAAACAGACTTTAAAACTGTTGCGTTCCATTCACAAAAAGTATTCAACTGCAGTATTTTCAACTGTGTATTATTCATGTACGGTTTAATTTCTTCAAAAATAAAACTGCACTCTAGCTAAAAAAATGTCTTTTTCTTTCAAGCTGCTAGAAATATCAGTCTAAACCTCCACACCAGCAATTATTAAAAATAAAGGATAGGTAAGTTTGATGTTATGGATTTTCACCACGCCCTCGATTGTGTATTATTATAAACCTCTTGAGCTTCACTCTCAAGGTTTATGGGTCATCACACACCTCGGGTGTGTGAAAAAAAAATCCATAACACACACTTACCTAGCCATTATTCTGTATGTGGGGTTAGCAAATAGCATAGTCTAGGCTATTCCGAAGCACAGGAGCCGCAACGCAGAAGGTTCAATTACCTTGACTATCATACAGTTCAAGTGAAAGGCAGTTATTTTTTTTTATTTGAGACACACTAAGCTAAAAGCTTTTTTACAGGTGCAACCTGGTAGCACAGAGAAGTTAAGTGACTTGCTCAGGATAACACAGTATGCAAGTGGGGGCTGTGGGATTCAAACCCAGGTCTCCAGATTTGCAGCTCAGAGCCTTAAACCACTGCGCTATACTGCCTCCCTATTTAATCTGACACGTGGCACAGAAATCACAGATTTGGTCTTCTTTTATGTTTAAAATGAGTACATTTTTGGAAAACCAATTATGAACAGAAAAAACTCAGTGTGAAGATCTTTAGACAACTTGAAGTATTCCTTAGCCGAAGAAAAAAGAATAACATTGTCACCATAATGAATGACCATTTTTAATTACAGATGGGAGGGAATTCATAAACTAAGTAAACATAAGTGGCCCTAAAATTGACCCCTGAGGTACAACCCTATCAATTTTATTTACACTGGACAACACAGAGGAAACCCCCGCAAATTGGGAGCGATCCATTACATCATCTTCAAACCATTTCCAGGACGAAGGGCATCACAATGCCAGCAATGCAGGGCCTACGTGCGAAATAACATGCACACCTGTGGCGTATACATGTTCTACCCCAAAGCTGCTTGGCACACATGGCATGCATGTACCATTGTGAGAGTGAGGTGGAATGCGTAGGAGGAGTCGAGGACCTATACAAGTGACAAGAAGCCCCCAGTGCAGCACAGGAGATGCATGTCTTGATGGTGGATATATATATATATATATATATATACACACACATACTGTATATATATATATACACATACTATATATATATATATATATATATATATATATATATATATATATATATATATATATATATATATACATATCTCTACAGATAGATATAAATCCTGGTGCTATATACCCATCCTATCCCTGTCATCTTCACACCCCGGGTACCCAGGCCAGTGCCACTGTGTTGCACTATCATGCTGGCTGTGAGGTTCTGGTGTACCGTAGGTACCACTGGGTGTGGTGAACTGTGCAGTGCCATGCTGAAGGCCATATAACAGTGGTGAGTCACTGCCAGTGTCTCTATACTAGCCACCCACCCATGCAGTCTGCGGAGTCCTTTGTGTCCCACTGCAGCACAGAGTGCCAGAACGTACTGGTTGGTGGCTGGAACGCTGGAGGACACCGTGGACACAGACCGCCAGCATCTCATAGTCCCACTGGTGATCCACCTGGTATGGTCCCCAAGGTGGGTGTAGTGTGCCCCCACCACAGGCACCTGTGTGGAGTACACATCCCATAACAAATGGTATGAAACATAGATATTGACAACCAATAAGGACTGCTTGGCCCACCTAGTCTGCCAGTTTTCCCTGCCTACTATAACACCGCTGACCTACTTGATCTCCAGCTTTATCCGCACTTTCCCTACCTCTAAGGTTCCCTTATTGCCTATCCCATGAATTCTTGAAGCTTGTTACCATTTTTGCCCCCACCACCTCTGCTGGGAGGCTGTTCCAGGCATCCACTGCTCTTTTAGCGTGTCAGTGTGGCTCAGTTGGTAGCACATCTGCCTCTGGACCTGAAGGTTGTGGGTTCTCGTCCCACACTGGGATTAAATTTGCACCCAAAAATGCTGGCATCCAAGTGCAGTATTGGGGGTTCTGTACTGCCGGGGTGTGCCGTCCTTCGGATGAGATGTTAACCCCTTCTACCCATCCTGGTGTTGTCCTGGTGATGTGTCCAGGTGGAAGTAAAAGAACCCAGGGCACTCTTCGCAAAGAGTAGGGAACAGTCCCAGTGTCCTGGCCAACATTCCCCTTCCCATAAACCGGTCTATGCAATTATCCAGGCTGTGTGTGTGGGTGTTGATGTGTGATATGGCCACCACTACCCATTCAGTCACTTCACTACCAGTCTAGCATTGCTTGTAAAGCACTTTGGGATATACTGTGTATGAAAAGAGCTATATAAATGCTGATTCTTCTTCTTCTTTCATAGAAACAGTCACAAAAATACCACCAACAGCTTAATCTGGTTCATGGTCAGTTGGCATTCATCAGTATCCCCCTCCCCCGGGCCGTGCCTGAAATAGGCAGAATTTGTCTAGTGCACTTACCCGGTCAACAAAAACTAAATAAATAGAAACATGGAATTTGACGGCAGATAAGGACCATTTGGCCCACCTAGTCTGTGAAGTACTGCCTCACATCTCCCCTGCGTCTCCAACTTCATGGCATGTCAACAAAACTCAGTCAACAAAAACTAAATAAATAAAAATAAATAATGTCCCCGTGTTCTTGCGCATCTTTTTTCTGCAACACGCTTCTCTCTTAAACTTTATTTATACCCGTGAGGTATTTGAATGTTTCTATCATACCCCCCCCCCTTTCCTCAAGGGAGTACATACTGAGGTCCTTCAGTCTCTCCTCAGAAAGCTCGTGATGCAGACCCTGCACCATTTTGGTTACCCTCCTCTGGACCACCTCCGCTCTGTGTCCTTCCGGAGATGTGGTTTCCAGAACCGGACACAGTACTGTAGGTGAGGTCTCACCAGTGAACTATATAGTGGTAACACCGCCTCTTTCTTTCTGCTGGTGATACCTTCCCTATGAAGCCTAGCATCCCACTAGCTCTCCCTACTGCCTTGTCACACTGTCTTGCCATCTTTAGGTTATCAAATGAGACTACTCCCAGGTCCCTTTCCTGTTTGGTGGTGATTAATACTACTCCCCCATTTTGTACTCCGCCCCTGGGTTTTTGTGTCCCAAGTGCATGATTTTGTACTTGGCATTGAAATCTAGCTGCCACATCCTTGACACCTCCTCTGACTTTCCTAGATCATTATTTATTTTTTCCACACACACCCCATGAGTGTCTATATTATTACAGATTTTAGTGCCATCTGCAAAGAAGCATACCTTCCCTTCTAGCCCCTCTGCAGTGTCTCTAATAAAGACATTAAAGAAGACCCATCCCAGTAATGATCCCTGTGGCGTCCCTCTTGTCGCCCTCCCTTCCTCGGAGTGAACCCCATTTACCACCACTCTGTTCCCTGTCCCCCAACCAATTTCTCACCCAGTTTACCACCTTAGGACCCAGTCCTAGGCTTCCCAGCTTGTTTACGAGTCTCCTATGTGGAATGGTGTCGAATGCCTTATCAAAATCTAGGTAGGCCACATCCACCACTCCACCCTGATCCAATTCCCTGGTCACCCAGTCAAAGAAATCTACCAGGTTTGTTTGATATTATCTCCTCCCAGTGAATCCTTGCTAACATACTAGACGCCAGCAGAGTAGGCCTATTGGTCTATCAAGTCTGCTCGTGCTTCAGCACCCTGATTGGGTACTGTAGCCCTCTGTCTCCTTCCACTGTTACTCCATCCCCCAGTCCTGCCCCCCCCCGGGCAAACCAGCCTCTGCTTCACCCTTGCCTATACCTGTCCCATCCTCTCTTGAATCCCTCCACCACAGTTGCCTGTACCAGCTCCCCGGGCAGTGCATTTCACAGTTCCACCACTCTCTCGGTGAAGTACCTCCTCCTCCTTTCCCCCCTAATCCTACCACCCTCAATTTTCCAACTGTGTCCTCTGGTGATTCCACCCTCCTTCAGTCGAAAGATCCTATCTTGGCTTACCTTATTTACTCCCCTGAGGTACTTGAAGACCTCAATCATGTCCCCCCAGTCCCTCCTCTTCTCCAGCGAGAACAGGTTGAGCTCCCCTAATCGTTCCTTATATGTCATATCCCCCAGGCCCTGGATCATTTTGGTTGCTCTCCTCTGAACTCTCTCCAGGAGTTGGATGTTCCTCCTTAGGTGTGGCCTCCAGAACTGCACACAGTACTCCAGGTGTGGTCAAACCAGGCTGTTGTACAGTGGCAAAATCACCTCCCTGTTCCTTGAGGTAATCCCCCTAGTGATGCATCCCAGCATTCTATTTGCCCTGACCACAGCCCTCCTGCACTGCTCTGAATTATTCATGTTAACATCCACCAAGACTCCTAGGTCCCTTTCCCCTGCCGTGGCCTGCAACTCATCCCCCCACCCCACGGTGCACACATAGTTGGGGTTTTTCCACCCTAGGTGTAGCACCTTGCACTTGGAGGAGTTACATTTCAATTTCCAAGTGCAGGACCACGTATCTAGAGTATCCAGGTCCTCTTGCAGGGCCAGTCTCCCCTCCTCCTCCTCCACTACCACCCCCAGCTTAGAGTCATCTGCAAAGAGACTCATTTCACACCCGATACCTTCCCTGATATCAGAGATGTAGGCGTTAAACAGGAGTGGCCCCAGGACTGATCCTTGTGGGACCCCACTTATGACCTCCCTAGGAGACGAGACCTCCCTTCCGACCACTACCCACTGAGTGTGACCTGAAAGCCATTTCCAATCCACCTAACCGCCAATGTGCCTACCCCATCCCCCCCAGCTTCTCCCTTAGGCCAATGTGAGGGCCGAATCAAATGCCTTGCTGAAGTCCAGGAACAGTACATCCACTGGTCTCCCCCTATCGAGTGCTGATGTCACCCACTCATAGAACTCTACAAGGTTTGTTTGACACGATCTCCCTGGCACAAACCCATGCTGCCGGTCATCCAGGTAACCCATCTCCTCCAAGAACCCTCCCAGCCTTTCCTTAAGTATGCTCTCCATGACCTTCCCCACCACCGACGTCAAACTGATGGGTCTAGAGTTTCCTGACTCTTCTCTCGAGCCCCCTTTATGGATGGGCACAACATGCACGTGCTTCCAAGCACTTGGCACCCTCCCTGTCTGGAGTGACAAGTTAAAGAGATCCACCAATGGTGCAGCCAAAACATCCGCTAACTCCCTCAGTATTCTGGGATGAATAGCATCAGGCCCCAGAGATTTATCCTTTTTTTGGGGACTGGAGAGCTTTCCACACCCGACCGATAGGAATATCAGCATCTGACCCCCCCCCCAATTCAGCAGAAGCAGCCTATCTCACCCCTGCCTTGAATCCTGAAGGCCACTGGATTCCAGATATTCCACAATCCTCTCCTTCAGTAGTAATTCCATTACTTTCCCCACCACCAAAGTCAGATTGACTGGCCTGTAGTTGCCAGCCTCCTCTTTCCTTCCACTTTTGTGAAGTGGGACTACATCTGCCCTCCTCCAGTCCTCCGGAACCACTCCCATCTCCAGTGAGTGGTTGAACAGGGCTGTCAGAGGTGCAGCCAGCACCTCCCTGAGCTCCTTCAATATCTTAGGAGACACCCCTTCTGGCCACATTGCCTTGTCCACTTTCAGATTTGCGAGTTCCCTCAGAACCCTCTCCTCTGTAAATGAACTAGTGTCTACCTCCCTTCCTTCAATGCTCCTGGCTCTTATCTGTGGTCCGTCCCCTTCCCTTTCTTCTGTGAACACTGAACGAAAGTACTTGTTCAAGACATCCACTTTTTCCTGCTCTCCCTCAACACATTCCCCTCCTGTCTTCCTAAGCCTTACTATCCTTCCCCTGGTCTTTCTCTTTTCACTTACATCCCTGAAAATGCCTTGTCCCCTTTCTGCACTGCCTGGGCTATTTTCTCCTTTGTCTGTGCCTTTGCACTCCTAATTTCTTTCCCTGGCTCCCTCTGTTTCTCCTGATACACCTCTCTATCTTCTGCTCTCTGTATACCTCCTGAATGCTAACTTTTTTTGCTCTTACCTTCCCAACCATCTCTTTTGAGAACCATAGCGGTTTCTTTTTCCTCCTGCTTTTGCTTACTTGTCTGACACAGAGGTTTGTTGCCTTCTCTGTCCCTCCTTTTATATTTGCCCACTGTTCCTCCACTCCCCTCACCCCCCCCCCAGCATACCCCTGAGGCTTATGGAGCACCCTGGGTGTGAGTGGCACAGTACCACAGCCTACAGTCACTGCAGCGCAATCCGTGGTCACAGACAGCCTGGCGTCATACCTGGATGTACCCGGCATTCTGGAACTGGTATGACCTGTATGCCCACTTGGGCAATTATGTACTCCCGCCCCCCCCGGTACACCAGCCATGGGTACAACACTGTCTGTCATACAGTGTGGACGGGACTACATCCATCTCTAGTCATCCTTCGTGCCACAGGTCCAACTACTTTACAGTACACACAGCTGCTCCATTCTGCTGTGCCCTGTGCATGGCTGCCTATGACCATGCACACTGCAGATCAGGATGGCGGCTCTTGGCCCATTAGACCAGGATCTGTCTGGTCTAACCACCAGCAAGCCCTGCAGCCATGAAGGGGCTTTTAAAATCTGTATTAGTGAATGCTGCAGCCCTAATGTGACACAAGTTCCCTTCTGCAATGGAGTAGCCATGTGTCCGCCACAAGCATGGTGCAAGCCCAGCTAGTGCAGACGGTTCCCCTACTAGTGTAGGCTGCAATACAAAATTGGGAATTACACAAGGTGTGGCACAGTGAGGCCCTTTTGTCATCTCTTTGTCGCAAGCACCTTGCGTTGTTCCCGAGCCTTTGAAAATGAGGTCCCCTGTGCTAAAGTCTCTCCAAACTGAAAAACTTTACCCACCAGAGGGCGCCACAGCTCAGGGCTGTGACCTCATATGCTGCAGCAAACCATCTGGGGAGCAAGCTCCCTTGGCCACCACAGGAGTAACAGCAGTGCTGGACTGGTGCCTTCTCCCTGCCCGGGCTAGCATTGCTATTTGCCAGCCCCGGCCTCCCCCCTGTGCATCTGTATTCACCCTGAACCCAGCATGCTGGGTTAACAAGCAGCCCTCGTGCACTGTTCTTACACTGTTTTTTTTCTTCTGTTGGTTTTGTTTTGGTGCCCCTCTCCTTTGGGCCCCACAAGTGCCCTCTTTTGCCCACCAGACTCAACCCCCACTGCTGTTTCCCCACCTCCAGACTCCCTGAGATCCTCCATAAACCCTTCAGTTTCTGGCTTATGCTGGCGGGGGGGGGCTTACTGCTACCAAGGAGGAAGCACTTTGGAATGTCAGGGGTGATGGTTGGGGTTGAGGACGGTGCACTGAGCAGTCGGGTAGGATGGGAGGAATACAGAAGACAGGAGGTTCTCATCTGGTACACTGAATGGCGGGCCCCTTCCCATATTCTGCCCTCCCTCTGATCCCCTGCCATAGCATACACACACCATGATGTTCTGGGGGGGGGGGTGCATGACAGTGTGTGGTCACCCACACCAAGAAGTGCGTTGCCACTGGACTACCACCAGGAACCACTTGATGAGCAGTGTGTGCCAGTCCCTCTGTCCTGGGGAGAAGAGCATCCACGCGGATACTCCTTGCCCACCCTGCCAGTCTGCTCCTGTCATTACAGGTGCAGGGCGCAAATGCAGGTTACTAGCATGGGGGTGGGAGCCTCCCTCACTGCTCGGTGCCATGGAGAGTCTCAACTATTTTTCAAATGAAAATAAGGCATTCTTAGACCCACTTGGGTTTATATTAGCAATAAGGACCTCTGTATTGGTCTTTTGTAAGAAGAATAAGGATCAGTAGGGCATTAAATCTCCAAACAGGATGTTATTTTACTAATAAAGGACTGCTACATCAGTCCATATTGATTATACTGCATGTGGACCTTCTCGTCCAATCACAGCCCAGGGATACTTACAGTTTATTCCAAAGCAAACTCACTACTACCATTTTATTGGCATTAAAATGTTAGTAGTGGCATCATCATCATCACACTACCGTACATTATGACTGATCTGCACTCACAGGAGCAACTGTAAACAAGTGCCGTGCAGAGAGGGGGGAGAAGCAACATTACCATGAACTTTAAAAACACCTAGGAACAAAAAACAGGACCGCTGGCTTTTTTCAAACACATGAAATATAATAGTGATTATGGGCTAGCTGGCTCACTGTCCTTGGCAGTAATGTGACTGTCTCGTAAGGACAAAGTACTCAGCCTTCCGCCACATATATCTTTCATTCGATAATCGCATTAATGCCTTATAATAACTGGGAAGTGTTTTCTCCCATAGGGAAATCCAGTTATAATTCGCTGTTATAACCTGTGGGTTATAACAGCGAATACGTGCCAGATTTCCCTTGCTCCGGGCACGTGCCAGCCACTGCTCTTCTTTTTCTCTGCACTGGCCTTGCTCCTCAGAGTGGGAGAGTTCACCACCACTCGGAGTCGGCAGTAAGTTCATTTAAAAAAAAAAATATTAACCGGGCTAAAAAAAAAAAAAAATTTAACTTTCATACTGGGCTGCTTTAAAAAAAAAAGGAAATGTTTCTTTCACAAGCCACTACGGACCGCACTGAAACTCGACCAGTCTGCGGCTCTGTAGGAATGTCTGTTTATTTTATATAATTGTTGTGGCAAAAAGAACGACCTCCAGCAATTATATAAAATAAAGGCTAGGTAGGTGTGTAAAACTTGAATTTTATACACACCCTTAGTGTGGGATGCCTTTACAAACCTCTCGAGCTTCGCCCTCGGGGTTTATGTGGTATCCCACACCTTGGGTGTGTGTAAAATTCTCATTATAACCACCTACCCAGCCATTATTCTATATGTATATTGAGCCATCAAACACATTAGCACTTAAATATGTTCCCTGGTGTCTCCGTATTTATTGAACCTAATGTTCGGTGTACTGAACGTTTTGCTTGGTGTATTACATTGTTTGCAATTCTCATTGTCCTCCTTTACGACCTTACTGGTCAGGATCGCCTTCCACCATTCAAAGCCAAAAAGGAAAACAAACTTTGGTATGCAAATAAAATCCAGTCAGCTACACAGCAAGTACATCCAGGCATTTATATGGCCTCTCATGAGAGAAATTTCATTAGAGATACCCGAGCGCTTCAAAGGCTGTGCTATTCTTCTTGGATTTATCTGCTTTGTGGTTCTTTGGATTTCATTCACTCACCACAGTTTGCCCTTTTTCTGCTTTGATTGTTGTGCAGTTGCAGCAGACCCCTCAACCGTGAATGCAACATTCTGTTTGCTGCCTCTCATCAGTGCCTGTCTCTCATCAGAGGTGCCGTCCAACTACCTTCCTCCTAACCTACTGTATGTGCATCGTTCAACCGTCCCACTGCGGCATCGACTTCTACAGTAGACTGGTCGCCCTCAGAAAGTACAGCCAGAGCTAGCCTTAGCATGGTGCGAACTGTGCATTCCCACAGGGGGCCCCAAAAAGCCTCAGCTATCCAGCTGGCCTCCTGTCTTCCTGGACCTCTGTGCTCTAATTCAAGTAAAGTACAAAAATGACATGAGACTAGCTAGCTGAAAATGAAGATATAGGTTGGCCATGGCAGGAATGAGGATGTTCCTTGGGAACTTCATGACTATTTTTTTTTAACTTTCTTTATGCACCCTTACCATTGGCCTCTCTCCAGCGTGGTCATGTGGTATGCTGGCTTCCACCCACCCTGAAGCTCAGACAACCTCTCTCCGTTGGGGGGGGGGGCACCCCTCTCCATGTGCAGCTACCCTAACCCCCCAGATCTGAGTCCCCCAAGGAAGGACCGCCATACTCCTTACCAGCACTCTAGCTATAGTACTGGAAGGGTTGCTGACAGGAGGGACCGGAGCGGTGTCCTGGTGCCCAGCAGAGGATGTGGGGCCGCAGCCTCTAGACCCGCCTTTGCCTACCAATGGAAGGGTTTTTTTTTTTGTACTGTGTTCCTCCCCCAGCACAGACATGCAATAACTCCCTGCACGCTGCGTGCACGCCCACATGCTTGTAAGGTGTCTGCCACACCTGTTGTTCCTTTGCTGTGAGTTGCTTCTTTGTAGCGCCCCACAGCCGATACTAGGGGCCGCCGTAGCAGTGGCCAGCTGAACCTCCCCCGCTCTGAAAGGAGAGTTGTTCTCAGGACACTCAATCCTTTCCTTTCCTGCCCCTGCCAATCCCCGACGGCCCAGGCTCGTTCCTGAACCCAGGTCACCAGCGTGGCTTGAGGTGTGGTGTCCAGCGCCTCAACCCTCTGCACCACTGGGCCAGCTGAACTTCATGACTTCTGATGTGGGGTCCCTGCAAAGAGGTTCGCCAAAGGCCCTGGGATAGCTAGGGCCAGTGTTGCCTACATGAAGGGAAGGAAGTGTATGAGGTCACCAGGAGTGGGGTATGAACCCTCTAGTGGTGTGGAGATGTCACTAGGTGGAGGGACAAAATGCAATATACTGCCATCACCTCACCAGCTGTCCCCTCGATTGCACCCTTCAATAAAAGCTCTGCACCAAAATGATGCTAAAGAGTTACTAACAGAATTACACTGTAATCCCTTAGCTAATAAATCAAAAACTCACTGTTTGACATTGCAATCCATCTGTTTTAAGTTTTGTACCCAGATTGGGGTACATTTAAACTGATTTTTTTGTATTTTTCTAAATTCCGCAGCCAACTGCTGGTTGCACTGTCAGGGTGGAGACAGAAACTGACCACTTGAATACAGCCAGCACCATGGTAGGGAGAAAGCCTGCTTAGTAAGCTAAGGTACACAGACTAGGAGAAATTTTTAAATGGCACTTTGATTTTTTTAATGACATTTTCCTTGAATAAAGATTCTTCTTTTATAAAAAGGACTCACTTCTGCCTGTTGAATTTGATATCATGCCCATTTTAAGAAGACTACTTTCACTGAAATAAAAAAAAAAACAAGTCTTATTTTATGTCTTCTCTGTAATGTTGCCTGAATTCCCCAGAGCTGAGCTGCACAGCTGTGGAGTGACGGTTAAAAAAGGCCTGCAGTCACACTCTCTCTCAACTGTGTGTGTGTGTGTGTGTTTGCCTGATAGAACTGTGCCAAAAGCAGGCGATCTGGCTGGGAAGGGAAGGGCAGGGAAGGGCAGGCAGTCCCAGACTGAGTGGCGCCGTTCCACACCTGGGGAAGTTCAGGTTAAATAACTCCACATTCCTGAGCATACAGCTGATTGAAACATTAACAAACACTAATCCAGCGCCAGGCTCCAGATGGACTGGGAGGCAGCCAAAAAGACAATGAGAGGAAAAAAAAATCTTTAGCAAACTTTTAGCTGTAGATGGAAGTTGCAGAACCCTTTTTTTAACTGTTTGCCTTTATTTAACATGATGTTTTGGAACAAGCTGCAGTGTAAGTCACCAATAAGGGGTCATACAAAAAACAAAGTTAGGAAATGTAAAGCAATAATTGGGAACATTTAATAAAATAAAATTACACTTTGATTAGACAGGAGGGAATGTACCTCTCACCATGTTGTTATTCAAATGGTATACCCTCTGCCAGAAATGTAGTAAAATGGGAACCACCCAAAGCCCTGCCAGTGACCCAGGTTCAAGAGTAGACTCCAGAGTTGGCTAGGTGGCCACGGTGCTGGTGGGGTGCTGGGATTGCACTGCTGCATGGCAGCATTACCAGCCAGAGAGGTCTGGCGCTGAGTTCCACCACCACGGCCACATCTTTGTTGGCACGGCAACCTTGCTCCTCCATAGGGCATCACTACGTGTATGAAAGGCTATGTAAAAAGGCATGGCACTGCACCATATGGAAGTGGGAGGGTGCTGGGGATACAGATGGGGACAAAAATCTTGGAGCCATGAGGATGACCACCAACTGCGGCCTCGGGGCACCGCCACAAGAGGACCTCCCTTACGTGGATCGGTGGGGATAATGGTGGATGGCTCTGTGCGGCAGCCTGGGAACAAGCCAGACTGGAGCACTGGGTGGATGACTCCAGTGGAGAAAAGGATTGATCAAAATGAGGCTAAAAAAACAAACTTCCAAACACATTTTAGAGCACGAAGTTCAGAATACTGCAGATGTTTGTGCATTCATAGTCACATTTGCGGTTCAGTAAACAACACAGATGATTATGGAGGACAAAGAACCTCAGCACAAAACCACTGAGGAAAGGATTACCCGGAAAGGGCATTGGCAATAAAGCCAGGATTCAAAGAAATTCAAAATTACACACATTCCAATAATACAAAGCATCGTGGAAAGTATATGCAAATCACCATGAAAGACTTTCAACTGGTTCTGCTTTAAGCAGGAGTGTATGGCCCCATACAGCCCTGTTTAAAGCACAGTCATCCAAAGATGCATTCATATGACCTGATCTGCACCGTTACGAGCGGTGCATGAGTTGCACTAGTGCACAGCCAGCAGTGTAAAGGGCTTTCGGAGCACTGCAGGTCATTCCATTCTGACTCCAAGCAAACTGTTTGAATGGGGAGCTATACCGATGCTAGCAATTTTTGCTAGCTTGTAAACATGCTGATCTGCCTGTAATGGTGCAGCCTCACAGTTCCCTGTGCCAACCCCCCCACCCCACCTTGCAATGCCGCTCCATCACCGGCAGAAATCCAGTACCAAATGCAGGAAGTTCAGTCTGACCCTGCAACAGCACGCACTGCTTGTTGTGTAAACAGTGGTTGGTAACAATGCAGGCGGAGAGGCGGGCGAGTGGTGCAGACAGCAGTGCAACAACAAGGTCAGCATAAAAGTGCCTTAAATTCTTTCACAGAGATTTGCATATATGCTCCATAGAGTATTATGAAGGTTTACTTAGAGTGTTGCGTTATCAAGAGGGTAACCTTGATTCAGGAACAAGCCCTGATCTCCACTTGTCGGGTGCTCATGGATCAGGGGTGCTGCTTGTCTCAGGCAGGGAGATACCACCTTTTAGCTCCTGCGGCAGCCCTTATGGTGAACCTAAGGATAATGCTGGATATATATCTCCCTGTTTCCTTCACAGGGTCGCTGTGGAGCCAGGGTGGGCCTGAGTACCAGGGGATGCACATACCATATAGAGGATAATGTATGGGCAGCCATACACAATAAGCTGGTGTCTGCATGGAGAGGTTTGTATGGCAAACAGAAACCTTGAGAACAAAACTCGAGTTTCCCTAGTTGCCACAGAAACCTTGAGATGAAGACACAGTCATGTCTGTGTATTACTGCCCATACATTATCTTTTATAGTGTATGGGCATCCATGCCCATTTCAGACACCCTGCTTCCTTTCAGTGAATTGGGGTTCGGGGGAGGCAACTGAGGGTTGGTGGTGAGCTGAAATTACTAATGCAGCATGCAGCTAGTGACAGTACCTGCAGCTGCTTCTGTAAGTTCAAGTTAAAAAAAATAAATAAATAAAACTTCCAGTTCATTTGACTAGAGGAAAACAGTTGTGCGGTAGCATTTTAAGGTCCTATACACATTGGACTATGATTTTAAAGTGTTTTAAAAAATGTTTTTGAAATTGGTTATTGGCATGGTTGCTAGAGTGTCCACTCTATGTTCCAAGGCCATGCTTGCCCTACCTTTAATTAGCTGCCGCTGACCCTATTTGGTCAACAGCTGCTGCCTCTCCTTCCCCCCTCTAGGGAACCCTTATGCCAATCCCATGCATGTTTAAATCCCGCCACTGTGCTTGCTCCCACCACCTCCTGGGGCAGGCCATTCCAAACGTCTACCACCCTTTCCGTGAAAAAGTACTTTCTCATGTTGCCCCTTAGTCTACCCCTTTCCAGTCTCATGCCATGTCCTCTGGTTCTTGTACAGCAGCTTTTCTTCTGAAAAATGCCACCCTCCTGTACCTTATTACTCCCCTTGAGATACCTGAAAGTATCTATCATGTCTCTCCACTCCCTCCTCTCCTCCAAAGTATACATATTGAGTTATTCCAGTCTCTCCTCATATGAAACATAGACTTTGACGGCAGATAAGGACCACTTGGCCCACCCAGTCTGCCCATTTCCCTACCTACTGGATAAGCTGCAGATTCTAGTTAACCAACAGCCTACTTCCTGCCACCCCACACTACAATTGCCTTGTGTCTGTCCCATGCATGTTTGAATTCCCCCACTGTTTTAGCTCCCACAACCTCCCCAGGAAGGCAGTTCCACGCATCCACCACTCTCTAAGTGAAAAAGATTTCCTCACATTACCCCTGAGCCGTCCCCCCTCTATCTTTAAATTGTGTCCCCTTGTTCTTACACATCTCTTTTTCTGAAAGATGCTACCCTCCTGGACTTTGTTGATTCCCTTGAGGTACTTGAACGTTTCAATCATGTCCCCCCGTCCCTCCTTTCATCAAGGGTATACACATTAAGCTCTCTCAGTCTCTCTTCATATGATTTCTGATGCAGACCCTGCACCATTTTAGTTGCCCTCCTCTGGACTGCTTCCATCCTGTCTATGTCCTTGCGTAGATGAGGTCTCCAAAACTGCACACAGTACTCAAGATGGGGTCTCACCAACTGTCTGTACAGAGGGATAACCACTTCCCTTTTTCTACTTGTGATGCCCCTTCCTATGCATCCCAGTATCCCCCTGGCTCTCCTCAGTATCCTCCAGTATCCTCTCTGGCTCATATGACCTATGGTGCAGGCCTTGCACCATTTTTGTTGCCCTTCTTTGAACTGCCTCCACCCTATGTCCTTCCGGAGATGTGGCCTCCAAAACTGGATGCAGTATTCCAGATGAGGTCTCACCAATGACTTGTACGGTGGCATTATGGCCTTTTTTCATCTGCTGGTTATACCTTTCCCTATGCACCCCAGCATCCCACTGGCTCGCCCCACTGCCTTGGCACATTGTTTTGCCTCCTTTAGGTCATCAGATATGATGACCCCCCCCAAATCTCTTTCCTGCTTTGTGGCTGCTGATATCTCCCCCTTCATTATGTAATCCTCCCCTGGGTTCCTGCACCCCAAGTGCATGATTTTGCACTTCTTCACATTGAATCCTAGCTGCCACATTCTGAATCATTCCTCCAATTTAGCGAGGTCCCTCCTCGTTTTCTCCACCCCTCCAGGGCTGTCTACCTTATTGCAGATCTTTGTGTCATCTGCAAAGAGAAACACCTTCCCCTCCAGCCCCTCTGTAAAAAGTACATCTTTAAAATCAGGAGCTGATTGAGAGCTTGGACATGCTAGCTATATTTTTCCATTACTTTATGCAGGTTTACCAATGGTTTCTGTTTCAGAACAGTTTGCCTTAACCTGTATTACAGCACAGAATACGTCCACACTACTGTTAGTATGGGTTAAAGCAACTTAACCATGCTAAAAACCGTCCTAAGCCCTTGCTCTGAACAGGGTTTTAGCACAGTTTTAGAACATGGAGTGTAGCACAAAATTCGTATGTTTTAAGAGGCACAATGCATACAGGGCCTAAGCTGTGCTGCAGTAGTGGCATCACTACGGCAGCACAACATGTCAATGTCACTACTGCTGCACAACAAGCATATTCTATGCATGGATTTCCATGCAGAACAACATTCCACCATACACTATAAGTAGGATACTCCTAGAGGCCCCACCATGGGAGGGACAGGCCGTGGGGGGTGCTGGTTGAGCAAGAGGTGTCGGGGTAGGAGGTTGCCAGAAAGACTAGATGTAAGGCAGCTGGGTGGGTGGGGGTGGTATGCTGGATGAGCAAGAGGTGTCGGTGGGAGGTTGCCAGAAGACTAGATGTGAGGCAGCTGGGGGAATCTCAGTGGAGAGCACAGGACAGCACCACATTTATGTGGGACTGGACTTCTAAGTGGTAAATGAGGGACTGTCCCTCACAATGTGGAACAGTTCAGAGATGATGACAGCTGAAAAAAAATACAACCTGAACATTATAAGGCTGAAAATCAATGTTTCGACTGGCTGTAATAAGCAAAACAAACCACTATGGAAGTTTTCGGCTGAATTTGAATAAGCATGTGACCAAACAGTTTACAAAAGATTAAAATTTGGTTTTGGCAAGAGCTGGAAGGCAGTAGGAAACAAGAGACAAAACTGTAAAGGACTTTTTTTTTTACTAATGAAACCTTAGACAAATCCTCTTTTCTTTTTGGTGGGTAACAAGAACCGATATTGCTAGAGGTGTGGGCTGCAACAATGTAAATCAAAAGCCTTGTATGGTATTATTGTGTTACGAAGAATGGAAGCCCTATATCTGTTAAATTGCAACAGATATAATTAAGCAATAATACATCCATGGATGTGTGTTATCATAGAATAACTTTACAGTGGGGGTGCATTGTGAGGCACAAGGCACAGCAGAGTGCTTTTAACCACCTGAAGAGTGGTGTTATCCCAAAAGATATAAATATTACAGATAGTTAAAACAGTTAGCAGAAATATTGTTCCAGGCCGTCAAATTCTCTGTTTCTATGTAGGTTGTGGCGTTATTGTGGCTTAGCGTCACATCTTGGAATGGGTCTTCACCAAACAGGGTTGAGGAAAACCTATGCCTTTTTCAGTATGTACAGTAAACCTATAATAGACTCTTGATCAAGGATGTTTGTTTGAAATCTACTTCTGTTTTCAATATTTGCTGTTTGTATAGAATTATCTTGCTGCTTGTCTGCAGCCGTTTCCCTAGGACCCGCCCCCACCCCCGTGAAAATGAGATGTTACATGGCTTTGGGCTACCCTGGTGGGCAATATTTTTAAGGCAACTGTGCAACAAAATGGGACAAAAAAACATGTACTTTTTTCCTTTTTTTTTACTATTAAGGATACCAGGTATCTTCTACTTTTATTTGGTGGTAAAATGTTCTCAATGTACCAAAAATGTTGTATTTTATAAAAGTTTTGATCTAATTATTTCTTTCACATATACATTTTGTCTCCTACTTCACACCCCTGGCAGCCCCCATCTAACCACCCCCCCACCAGCCCCGTAACCCGGCTCCCCAGGGACTTATCTGTACCTTTCATCCTCTGCCACAGGCATTCACAGTTGTGCCCAGCCACCAGTGCGGAGCCTGCGGGGGGGGGGCGGTCGTCATCCTGCGCAATGGATGCAATGTCCAAGCTCCGCCTCCACAGAGATGGCCCCGGCATCCTGAACATGGGGTCCCTTCCCACATGTGGTGGTGTGCATGTGCCGAGACCCAGCCACCACTGGATGTCAGGCAAGCAGCGCGGTTCACCAACCCCCCGAGGAAGGAGAGCTGTCTACGGATGCTCAATCCTTCCCAACCCCACTGGCCCCCGAGCGATCCAAGTCTGTTCCCTACCCCGGGTCACCGGTGTGGCAGGAGGTGAGGCACCTCAGCCCTTTATGCCACTGGGCTGACCTTAATCTAATTATTTCTGGAAAAATAAAGACGCCAACCACATTTGGCTTAGAAAGAGAACTGCAGACCTGACAAGGGTTAGGATCAAGAAAATTAAATATACTCATGGTACACTCCATGTGAGGTACCTAGAAAAATAGATTATGGGGTTTGCTAATATATTTATTAACTGTAGCTGAAACTAGCTTTTTGGAAAAACATTTTTTGCTGCACAGCTGCTTTACATTAATTGCTGTATAACAATCCCATTAAGCTGCCATCATGGGCAACACAGACTCAGGCAATAAAAACCATCAATGTTAAACAACATATCAGTGTCAGTCACCCTACTGGCCTAGCAGTGTGCAGGTAACCAGAGTTTAGGGCCAGAAGATCTGATCATGGATTCTAACCCCACACTAATTACTTGGGTAATACTTATGACATTGTAGTGCAGTACGAGGAGAGGGGATGCATTGTTGAGGTGCCATCCTTCAGCTGAGACGTTAAACGGAGGTTCCTTCTGCTCATCTCTGTCCAGGTGGAAGTTGAAGATCCCGTGGCACCTGTTAAAGCAAATCTGAGACCACACAGGGAAACGGGTACTCACCAACAGCAATGGTAGCTCATGAGAAAAACAAAAGTCAGGCACTCATCACCCTCGCTTCTAGAACAACAGACACTGCTCCAGTTTCTTGCGAAAGTGCTCAGTTTTAGTCAGGTGCCATGCAGGACCCCATAAACGAGATGCCTGACCAGTGCTGGAACTATACTTGATCAGCTTTGGGAGCTAGGAGGGTCACATCTTTAAACGGAGTCCCCTTTCCCATTAGGAGTCAATGGCAATGATGCATAATCTACCAGGGCTCATTTCAGAGCTAGGGGGCCGAGACCTCACAAGCCCCTCCTGTAATTCCAACACTGCGCCCGACACATTTCAGATTATTGAACAATCCTTATTCCAGAAGCGAGGGTGGTGAGTGCCCGACTTTGCTGCTGCTTATCCCATGTTACCTATCAACACATAGCAGGGGTTTCCCTGGTGTCACAGCCAGCATCCCATGTCCATAAAACATTTCCATAAAAACCCACCCCCAGGATGCAGCACCAGGAAATGAGCCATTACAGTTCAGCGTGCCTTTCCTGATCAAAAAAAAATTGTAAATAAAACACTGACAAGAGTCCAAGCTAGTATAGTAAGCTTCTAGTTACAAGGTATGCAGGCCCATGAGCAAGGTTTAAAGAGCAGTTCTGCACTGTAGTATGCACTTTTGTGAACGTTTTTTTAATTGTCTGTTTTTCAGGGTATAGTTACAGCTTGGGAGCCAATAAAAAGAGCTACAGAAAAGCATGTGACTGTCCCCATGATGCTAGTTTATTTGTACTTTTTTTTTACTAGGAAAGGCACCCTAAGCTGTGACAGCTTCTTTCCAAGTGCATCCCGAGGGGTGGGTTACCTGGACCTGGTCTATTCATATGGGGTGTTGGCCAATTCTTGGGAAAACTCCCCTAGGTTTCTATGGAATCTTTAACTTCCACCTGGACAGAGACGGGCAGAAGGGACCTCAGTTCAATGTCACATCCAAATGGCAGTGCCTCAACAGTGCAGTACCCTCCTCACACTGCACTACAGTGTCATGGATGTTACCCCCCAAGTACCTGGAGTGGGACTAGAACCCATGACCTTCCAGTCACTGAGGCACACATGCTACTTACTGTGCCACTGACACAGAGATGACAGAGTTCTCACTATGACAACACACTAATGTCATGAACAGCAATCCAGGGGTCAGTTGGGGAGACCGATACTTTTCCAAGGACCTGCTGGCACACGTGCTACATCAATCTGAAGTAATTCAGATCAGTAAATTTTTAAAATGATAAATCATTGAAGTGAAACAAAATTGTTGTGGATATAGGCCTCATCTTTTAGTAGATCATTTTTATACTACAACACCTTTATAATAAGTGTTCAAGGACAAAAGGGTGCAAGCAATTGAATATACCTAGCACGTGATGAAAAAGAACACTGAATGCTTCATTTTCTTCCTTTTATATTATTCAGTGCCCATGTATGGATAAATAGTGGGCAGAGAACTGGGTTTTCAGAAGCCAATTCCATTTGTTGAGCAATGTAATGTTACTGGACTGTGGTTGGTTTGGGGGGGGGGGGGGGGGAAAGAGAAGAGAGGTTAGCAGGTTTCATTTTATGTTTGTCTTTCAGAGATTGTTCTGTGCAGAGTTTAAAGGAGAGTATTGGTTGCCTCCATGTCAAAAGCCTAAAGCAATATGGTCTAGTGTTGGCTTGGGAACTAGGAGACCAAGGTTCAAGTCCCACTTACTCTTTGACTTGGAGTGCATCACTTAACCCTTCCTGTGTTTCACCCCCTTCCAGCTGCAAAACTGGATAAAAGCAGTAGCACCCCACAGAATGCAAGATGTTGCTCCTCAGTTTAAATTGTTTTAAAACAACCCTGTAGTTTCTAGCAGGGAGGCTAGTATGCGTGGGGCTACAGACAGAAACAAAGTGAAATGGAACCACTTAAGCTATTGATATTTTATAGTGAAATGGGGGGGCCTTCAGCCAGGACACCCAGGAAATTCCCCTACTTTAAAAAAAAAAAAAAAAAAAGTGCAGGACTTTATGTCCACCTGAACAGGTAGACAGGACCTCAGTTTAATACCTTGTCTGAAAAACAGCACCTCGGGAGTACAGCATCCCCTCCACACTGCACTAGTGTCAGTACTAGGGTTTACCCTCAAGCTTCTGGTATGGGGCTAGAACCCACAACCTTTGCCTCCAGTTTCTGAGGAGAGTGTGTAACTGTCACTGCTAACACAGCATTGTAAAAATTACCTTTTTGTTGTCTTCAGCCTGCATGCTCACTTTCTTTAAACCTAATTTTAGCTCTCATTAAAGGAGGTGGGGGGGAAAAAAAAAAAAGTAGGAAACCCTTCCTATTTACTTTCAAATCAAAGAACTTGCCAGACTGTGCAGACTGCAATGGTGCTACACTTGACTGAACAGTGTTTGACCCACCATTTCAAAGCTTCAAAGATATTTTTTACTTAAGACCAAATGTCATTTGACAGGCTGTGTAATTAAATAAAGCATGCAACTGTGAACCAGAAGTCAGGTTCGAATCCCACTGATGGCTTGCTCTGTAAACATTATGAAACCTCACCGCACTTCAGTCCTCCCAGTTACAAAACCGAGAAAAATCAAGACCCCTCTGAAAAGGAGATTCCTGTATCTCATTTCCTTCAGAAGCTGTCGCAAAACAAAACCACCAGGCAACTTGGTCCAGTAAGGTAAGAGCACCTACTTGGGTGCTAGGAGATTGCAAGTTTGAACCCAACTAAAGCCAAATACTTGCTGACTGGGCAAGTCCCTTAATCTCCCAGTGGTCTAGTCCATGGAGGTGCAAAAGTGGGTAGAAGCAGGACCCTCTACTGGAAAAGATTACTGTATCTTGGCTAGTCTACCCTGTGTACATAAAATAAACCTCTGAACCAGGCAGAGAGAGTAACAGTAACAAGGTTGTTACTTGGCCAATATAACTAGCAAGTCAATTTTTGCAGCCAAGTATGGAAATCATCAGCGCCCCCCCAAGTTGCACCAAAGCATGGAACTAAATACCCCCGTTAAAAAATTATCTCCTCAGGTTGGTTTTGCATAGGATCCAATGGGAGTTCTTGCAATAAGCCACCAGTGCCTATACTCCCAATAAAATCAGAATTGTTGCAGATTGTTATGAATGTATGATTTAAGCAACCTTTACCAGAGTCCAATAAATGGAACATTGCAGGAGGCATGTTTTTTTTTTTTTGAGTGGGGAAGGGGGTTTAAAGAGGACTCGTTAAAATTAAAGGTTGTTCCCTCAACCTTTTCTCTCTCCTGTATATGGTGTAGTCTGTAGGCATAAAACAATGATTCCCTCTTATATTCCCCTAACTTCAGCCCAATTTAAATATAAATGAGACTGCTTCACTCTGTTCTGGTGTGAAAACCTGTTTGACTCTACCAAGGCCATGATCCCACTCATGCATAGCATCATGGGAGTTAACAAGGCATAGCTGCATAAATCCTGTACTCCTGAAACTAATGTTTACCCTGGTACACTTGACAGAAAACAGCAGGGCACACACTATACCCTGAACAGTTTCATGACCAGCATAAGATCAAAACAGACTGCAGAGGGCAGCAACAGTACTGACCCATGCAGTATAAAATACCAGGATGCCTTACATGGTTAGGTCATGATCTTTGCACTGGAGTCGAGCAGGCTTTCACCAGACTTTTTCATTTAGGTTTAAGTCCTGATGAAATTTGGAGGATGCAATAGATGGCAATCATTGTTCATACTGATGAACTACATAAGTAATCCGTGTAAAATCTCAGTGGTTTACTTGCAGTCAAGCTTTGATCAAGTCACACAAGTATTTGAGCGAGTGCCCCCCAAAAAAAATCGATATGAACAGTACTACAATAAACTGGATTGCATGTGTGCTGGAAGGTTGGACATACCTGGGCAATTAAAGCAACACAGCAATTCTAATATCCCCACTGTCAAAATAACGGACTCATTTACCACAAATGCAGAATTAACCTAGTTTACGCAACTTTGTTGAACACAATAAAAAAAAGGTGAACACTTTCTTGATCAATTAAACTTGTTTAATAACAAAACATATCATTGTAAAACAATATTAATCATCACTGTGTAAATCATTGTAATATACAATATACTAAAGTCTCAGATATCTGAGATTGTTTAACTTTTATTTTTTTTTTACAGTGCATTCTCTCATGTTCAAAGTCTCCGATTAAGCCCCCTGTGCCATCACGTCTTGGGATGCTGTTGCTAAGGAGGTTGCTATGAGAGAGTTGCTATAGTTACGGCTTCTCCGAGATTCCTGCACTGGGAGCCCGGAGCAGCACCACGGTCCCTTGACGGTTCCTTCACATCTAAATATGTCTAGCTGGCAAGCGTCTCTATTTCTCATCCCGCATCAGGGGCTTCTGGGAGTGGGGGGGACCCACTCTGGAACGTGTTCGATTTTGAATTGTCCAAACAAGTTCATTAAAAGTCAAGTGAATCTGAGCCTGCCTTCAGCGGCAAAAGATTCGGTCATCAGCGACACAGGCAGCCTGGAAAGAGAAAAACAAAATAATAAGTCAACACGTCACAAATTATTGTGCAAGCGACAGCTGTAAAGTTTACTAAATCAAGCAGCCTAAAATCTTACTACGAGAACTGCGACCACACGCACTGTATGACTGAAACGGCATCCGGGAGACAACTGTTGGGGGACTTAAACATGCGTGAGACAGACATAAGGGAATAGCAGCAGATATGCAGAGAGGCGGGAGGGTCGCCGGTCACCAAAATCTGGGCAGCCTGGGTGGGCCAAGCGGTCTTTTTCTGCGACAAGTTTGCTTCAGTGGCAATCTTAAGTAGTCCAGAAAATGCCATGTGTGTAAAAATATAGCAACTATACAACAATGCTTGTAATATCTTAAATACGAGTACTATATTCTGAAACTCACTAACTAGACAGTATCTTAACAAAACGCTGCATTTTAACTTGCGTGGCAGACATCACCATCGAAGGCAATGCCAACTAATTTACAGTATAGCTCACAATATGAGTAAGACATTACACAATATGAAGGCATTATACATTGTGTCAGTATAACCCTACGCGAAGACTCTGTGCCACTACCCACCTCTGCTGCGATCGCTGACAGCTCCGCGTTCAGGGTGCCGAGAGGGGTCCTGGAGTTGACCACCCCGGGGCGGCCCATGCTCGGCTGCTCATCGAGTTCCAGCTGCAGGTCCCAAATGTAGTCTATGACATGCTGAAGAATCTCCATCTTGCTGACCTTCTTGTTGGGGGGCAGCGTGGGCACCAGCTCCTTGAGCTTCGTGTAGCATCCGTTCATGTCGTAGAGAAAGACGTTCATCTGCTCATCGAGCAGCGGCAGTTTGCACTTGGAGATGGCCAGGCTCTGCTCGGACAGGCACCTCGCCATGTCCTCGCTGCCGCTCGCCACCTTGGTCTTCAGGGCGCAGGTAGCGTTCACGACCTTCATGGCAGATTCCGATTAACAGGAGAAGAGCAAAACGAAAGAGATCGACCGGGCACGAAGGCGAATATAGTCCTGGCTGGAGTTGGCAACCAAAAGCTCAGCTTGGCTACTGCGCGTCAAAGGCAATCACAGCTCTGCTTTAGCCGGAGGGACAAGACGGGTCTATTTATGGCTCCCGGAGTTTGGGGAGGGCCGGCCCAAACAAAGTCACGTTGAGTGACTGCCAGACCAATCGGACAGCCGCAGTTTTGAAACTGAGGGGGCGGGATCTCAGCTTTATGCTCTAGCCAATGGGGAGCCGCTGCGCTTTTTTTTTTTTTTTTTTTTGTCAATTTATTTATCGGAATTTGCAATCTGTTGAAGGGATGGTGTTACAAATGGAAACAAATGTGAGTTTTTTTTTTGTGGGGCCAAGTGATGGGAGCCCAGCTGGCCCGGCGCTGTCAAGAGAGGGAGAAAGGTCTGCAGGTGGAGGTTGCTGCAGGGCATGGAGTGGTGGGGAGGCTTGTTCAAAGGAATGTGACAAGCGCTTGGAAAATAAATAGGCTTTTAATTATTTCACCCCACCTCTTTAGTTTTACAAATGTTTTCAAATGTAAGGTAGTTAGAAGTACTGCATAATTCTTGCTACTTGCTTGTCTTTAATATGACAGTTACAATTAAAATGCGGATACGGGGCGATGCTTTATCTGCATAATGGGTTATTTGTAGGCAACACAGCCAGTCTATCCTGAGATCCTTTATTATTCTACAGCAATTAACACGCTGAAACACAATTTAACCACTGTACTATCTGCTGCAGTGGTTTGATAAAAACAATTATATATTGAAGCTATTATCATTGCGATGATTACCTCTGGTAGATCTCCGTCCAGTAAAACCGGTATACAGATTCAATTAAATATGCTACTGTTGTTAATTTGAATTAGTATACAAGAAGAACCGAGGTTCGATGGGAGTGTCTTCTTTGCATTTATACGGTTGTAACATAGTGTATTTAGCAGGTCAGTTGTGTCCTATTAGTCTCGGGAAAATCTAGTAGACTTTTTTCGTTGCAATACCTTTTATTAAACTAACTGAATGAGTTTTACACAAGCTTTCGAGACCTGTCAAGTCTGACGAAAAGACCCGAGAGATCTCGAAGCTCGTGTCAAATTTCTTAAATTACACTGATAAACTGTATTGCCGCTAACAATGTACGAGTATACTTACGGTGTGATGTCGTTTAGCTAGCAAGCATATAGCAAATTCAATATTCTATATAGATTATAGCACACGTATAGAGATGCATGTATATCTAGATTTTTTTTTTCTGTTTCTATATATTTGCAAATTAAGCTGTTTGATTACAGGCTGTGGAATCTCCCGTTCCTGTAGTTCTCATCAACTGCTTGTTTTTTTAATTTTCCAAAAGAGCTCCCCGAGTTCTTTTCCCACTGTGCCGTCTTGCAAAGGCATTCTCGCACGCCGCTGCGAGCTCAGATTGTCCAAACAAGCTCCGCAGACAGCCCGGCGCCAGCCCGTGACGTCACCCATTCATAAAAGCCTTGATGCCTGTCAGCCCTGGAGCCGCGCGGGCGGTCGCTATGGAGACCCCAAACAAGGGCCGCGCGCCGCCCCCATTCACCTGCAAAGCTGCGAAACCCTGAGAACACACAAATCATCATTAATCCATCACCTTAAACCTCTCAAAAGAGATTACCTCCTCGCACCTGCAAACAGCTATTGTTGCAACGCTTCCCTTCCTCCCCCATAGAGAAGCCACATGATTGCACTGGATACTTTGGCTGGCTGCAGCCTGCTAAATGGCTGCAAGGGCTGTTATCAATTGCAAAGCTTCTGGTTAGGTTCAAGTGCTGTTCCACATAGTTAAAATAGCAGTGTACAAATTGATTGCAAATGCCAGAATACAAGTTTTAATACTGTTCTGGAACGATGTATTTTGGTTGGAACACAGGCCAGGGAGGAAAACGATTTATTTGTAGAAAAGATATCCATTATGCATATCCATTTTCTTCACCAAGGTGAAATGGTTTTCTGGAGCGAGCTCAAAGTATGTTTTAGTTTAAATACCGACCCCAAAAGTTTAAAAAAAAAAAAATCTATATTGACATTTGCACATGATGCATTTAGGCCAGATCACAAACTCGTACTATGCGGGGCGGGGGAAGGGAAATGGTTATCTTTATTTCTATGCCCTGCACAGAATGTAATTAGCGTGTTTTTTTTTTTGTTTTTGTTTTTTTTTACTTTTTATTTTTCTCTTCATAACCGCTGAGTCGGGCTCTCCTTTAGCCTACCCACACTCTGTTGGTTATCCCAAACCTGTAGGAGTGGTCCCCACACCAGGGAAAGAGCATACTAGAACTTTTTTTTTCTTATTATTAGTAGTATTTTGTCTCTCTTTGGTCTGCCCCAACTGCCCTCTCCCTGACTGGGGCTCGGCAGATACAGCACTAAAGCTGGGCACAGAAAAATTAAACAGTCAGAAATGTGGTCATGTGGACACTGGAGTGGTGATCCATGGCAGCGTGAAGTTGTAATAGTAAATCTACGCTTATACCCCAAATTTCACTGGAGTGGTGATCCATGGTGACGAAGCGTTGTAATACTAAATCCACAGTTAAACCTGAAATTTCACCAGAGTGGTGATCCATGGTGGCGTAGACCAAATTTCCAGCTGTTTCATTTTTCTGTGCCAAACTTTTCTGTACTGAACTTTCCTGTGGCGAACTTTCCCTACACTCTCCTGGACCCATCACCTGTCTTCCCCAGTGCAAATCTTTCTCCGTCATCCCCTGCCACGGGACTTGTGGAGGTGCCTGGTTGCTAAAGCAGGGCCTGCAAGGGGTTGTGCCATCATCTTGTGGCCAGAGTGTTTTTCAGTTTTTTCCATCAGGTCCACATCATGTGCAGTGGTGCGATGTGTGAGATCTGCCTCCGCGGATAAGTCCCCCAGTGCCTGCAAGTGGGATCCCTTCTCTGCATGGTCCAGCTGCACTGCTAACCAAATCCCTTTAGGTGACTGGTGTGTAACGGGATACTCTAAGGCCCTGTCCACACTACACCGCTCCGGCCCGGTAACGGATGCAATCCGTTACGGTCGAGAATGTGATACAGTGTCCCCACATGCTGACAGTGTCATTATGGGACCGGTACTGCCGGTCCACACTAGGGGTGCCGGGCGACCATTATGGCGGCACTCTGCCCCAGGATGCAGTCGGCTGCGCCACGGGCCCTGGGGACCGCTACCACGGTCCACACCACGCCCAGTAACGCTATCGGTAGATAACTGAAAGCCATAATCGCTAAAACCACCTTACATGTGGTTTCAACAACGGTTATGAAAACGCCTGCTGTAACGTTACAGGTGTAAATGCAAACCGCTATGTAACGGGTTTGGGTACTCTGTAACATTACAGAGGCGAAGTGTGGACAGGGCCTGACTCCTCTCACTGAGGAAGGAGAGCTGTCCTAGGAACACTCAATACTCCCTCCCTCCCTCGCCAGCCCCCAAGCGCCCCTGATCCGTTCCCAAACCAGGGATGCCAGCATGGCAGGAGGTGAGGCAGTCCATGTCTCAGCTCTCCATGCCACTGGGCCAGACTGTTAGAATGTCACTGATGGGGAAGAAAAACCGAGGACTCCAGAGGTCAGTGCACCACAACTTGGGGGTTGGGGGGCATGGCAATAGCATTGTTTTTTAGTCCTTTTTCCCAGCTTCCCGAAGAACATATATTGTCAGTTAACGTCTGGTGTATTAAACTGCTGTTGTACACAGAAAATAATTTGGGTTTTCAAGTCATTTGACACCTTTTATGTATGAAACATCTCAAAGCACACTTTTGTTTCAACAATTTATTTACCCAGCCATAGCCCTGTTGAGATACAAATCTTTTCAGTGGTGTTCTGCCTTTACCCATTTTTGCTATTGAGTAGCTGAGGCACTTGGAGGCTAAGGGAGTCACTCAAGGTCACACTACAAGTTGTGGGCTTTAAACCTGGATCTGCTGGTTCCCACATTTGTGCTCGAGCTACGAGACCATGCAGGCAAGCTCACCTGTTGCCATCCTGTGTGTATGCCCATGGTGATACACCCATTGCTTGTATTGGCAAGAACACGTTTGCTACAGATAATGATTTAATTACATTTTCTATCATCTGGCATTTGAAAAAGGGTGGTCTCAGGTGTTTGACAACAGGATTTGTCCACCCCTGCTTAGGTTGCTTGTAGGTGGGTTTTCCTGGGATGAGCAACTGGCAGCTTTGCAAAATACATGAAGGTGACATCCGGCAAATTGGAAATTGTGGTGTACGGTGCAAAACAGAGTGCCCCTTTCCACAAAAAAATGAATTAGAAATTGTGGTGTGAAATATAGTAACACCTTCCCCCCACCCCAGCTAAACTGAAAATTGTTGCACAGAAGCAAGTGCCCCACCCCCATTAGAAATTGTGGTATCATGGAACCGAATGCCTGTCCCCCACCCAAATAGTCGTGGATTGAAACAGAGTGCACCACCACCGCCACTACACCAAATTAGGAATTTTTGCATGGAACATTGCCTCCCCCTGCTCCCCCCCCCCAAAAAAAAAAGCAGTTTTAAAATGGTAGGGAAGAACAGTCTCCACTATCGTCAAGTCTAGGTGTTGAGCAGAAAAAGCGGATGGGACAAAGGTGCTGAGTAATTCCTGAAGCTCTGTGTTCGCATATTTGTAGCGCTAGTGCTTTGCATGCTGCCAAAGTGACTCCAGTGCCCCATAATGCAGCACCTGTGCATATCACTGGCTTGCTGAGGCATTTTCACAGTTGGAAGGGTCCACAAATCCGTAGCACATGCCCATCTGGCAGTATGTTCCAGTGCTTACAAACAACACCATCTTCAGAACCAAAAGATCACAGGTTCAACCCCTACTAATGCCAGATACTCATCATGTGACCATACATCCCAGTGCTCCAGTCCACGCAGCTGGAGTAAGGGGTAGAAGCAGGACCCACTGGAAACAAGATGTTACAGCTCAGATGGGCCATTCTGGGTAAATACATTTTTAAATATAAAAAGAATGGGGTCAGCAGGGTTGCTGAGCATTAACACCCAGTTCACTTATATACAAAGTTCAAGGTTTAAGGCGCTGAGCTGCAAATCTGGAGACCTGGGTTTGAATCCCACAGCCCCACTTGTATACTGTGTGACCCTGAGCAAGTCACTTAACTTCCTTGTGCTCCCAGGTTGCACCTGTAAACAAGCTTTCAGCTTAGTGTGTCTCACCTGGTTAAATAATTTGAAAAATTAAAATACAAAGAGCCACTGGTGCCTGCCAGGAGCTGATGCATAGGTTTCTTCTTAGCCTTCAAAATTAATTTTTTATTTTAATTTTTTACAGTTTGTTTAGTCAGAATAGCTGAGCTAAGATGAACTGCCTCATTTTCAGTAGAGTCCCGCTTTACCCATTTTTACAGTTGGGTGGACTGAAGCACTTCACTAGGGAGCCACTTTACTGAACAGGCCATACCATAAGTAAGTGTGTGGGATTTGAACCTGGGTCTCCAAGGCCCCAAGTCTGCGCTCTAGCCACAAAACCATCCTGGGTAGTGTTAGGCAGCTATGGTCACTGAGGGTGCCTGTTCATTGGATGGTTGGGGGGGGGGGGGCTGTAGAGCCTGTGTATCACAGTCCTTTTTAATCTTTATATTTTGTTAAGAGTGTAAAGTTATAAGCCGGCCTGGTAGCACTGAGGGTTGAGGCGCTGAACGCCACATCTCACGCCACGCCGGCAACCCGGGTTCGGGAGTGGACTCGGGCTATTGGAGGTCAGCAGGGGAGGAGAGGATTGAGCATCTGGAGGCCTGCTCTCCTCTCCAGGGGTAGGATCCAGGGGTTTCCCCACCTTGCAAAGGCCCCCATGGAGATTGGGAGCAGTGCACTGCATGGTGATGTAAGTTGGGGGAGGTGGCGGCAGACGTCTGTGGGAGGCACCATGCTGACATCTGTGCACATCCACCGCCTCTGGGGCAACCAGCACCAGTAGGTAGATGGCGGTCCCCAGGGGCAGGCACACACACTGTCCGCTGGTCCTTGCCTGGTCGACTCTCCCGGGTCCTCCCCTCTTTCCGGGGCCTCAGAGGGGAACACTCTGTCTCCGATTCCTTGCCGGGTGGGGATTTAGGCAGGGCGGTAGTGCCTTGTCAAGCGGGTCTCACCTGAAGGGGCCCTGGTGCAGAAAGAAAGTTAAAAAAAAAAAAAATGTGTAGTTATTGTTCATTTTGTCTTGTTTTTAATTATTTCTTTAAAACAGCATAAAGGGCATCACCGGCTGTGCAGCGTCTTCTGCTGTACCCGGGTCACTGGCTTGGCACGAGGTGTGGCGTCCAGCGCTTCAACCCTCAGTGCCACCAGGCTGACTTATAACTACAAACTCTTAACAGAATATAAAGATTTAAAAAGTACTGTGATACACAGGCCCCCTCGCCACCAGAAACTAGCCCTCCAATCCCTACTTGACCACCTCTCCCAGCTCCCCCCCCAAATCCGAAAAAATTATGCTGGGGGGACCTCAACATTAATTAGCTTTCCTGTTCTGCCTCCCAGCCCAAAGACTCTATCGCTGCCCTTGATCTCACCCAGCTAGTCACCCACCCAGTCATCCACACCACCCGGATCAATCCTTCCTACAGCTCCGCCTCCCTTCTGGATATCTAATCTCCCCCACAAAATTTCCAACACCACAGTCCTTCCCAATGCCCTTAGTGATCACTCACCTGTAATATGCTCCTGGTATGGCACAGCACAAAAGCCGCCCTCCAAAACCACCTTCCGGCATCACCTTAAACCAGGTAAGCTGGAGCAGCTAAAATCCTACCCGGCTCACTAGGACTGGTCCCCAGTCAACCAAGCACCTGATATTGACACAGCTCTCACCTATTTTATCTGCTGTTTTACCGCGGCCTGCAACTTCTTCACTCCGCTCACCACACATACTGTCAAAAACACGAACGTCCCCTGGATTACACAATCCCTACTAAACCAAATGTGCCAGTGGGACAACCTCTGGCAAAAAGCCCTCAACTCTGGCAAGCCCTCTGATAAGATAACCTTACCGTGAGGCTCGTAATAAATGCACCTGGGCCATCCACAAAGCAAAAGCTGTCTACTACAAGTCCGCCCTGACCTCTTCTTGGGGTTCTGCCTGCAATTTCTTGGACAATATTAAGGAGCTCAATGGAAAACCCAGTCCCCACCCCATCCCAGATCAACATCAGTGGCACCATCTCCTGTGATCCATAGTGTATCACTGATACCCTCAACACTACCTTCTCTGACCTTAGTTCTCCGTTCTCCCCTCCCAACTTCTTTGACCCTGTACCCCCCCTTCTATTTCCATGCACTCTCTGTGCAGGAGGCTAAACCCTTCCTCCTAAAAGTCCTTAATGGCCCCAGCCACAGTAATGACTCACTTGATCTTGGACTGCTTCGCCAGCTTGTGGATGTTCTGCTCTCCCCCCTCACTAACCTCCTTAACCGCTCCCTCTGCCTTGGCCAGTTCTCCTCCTCTTGGAAGGTAGCGGTCATCACCCCAATACACAAGAGTGGGGACCGTTCCACTCCTGAGAACTATCGCCAATCTCTATCCTCCCTCCCCAAAGCCTTAGAAAAAGTAGTCTCGGACCAGCTGTCTGAATACCTCTCCACTCACAAACTCCTTTGCAAAGAGCAGCATGGTTTTCGCCTAGGCCATAATACTACCGCAGCCCTCCTGGAATTCTCCAGCCATCTGCACTCTTCCCTCAATAGGGGGTACCTGGCCGGGGGCGGTCTTCTTAGACCTGTCGAAGGCCTTCGACACAGTTAGTCACCCACTCCTCCTGTCCACCCTTACCCATCTAGGCTTCTCCCAGGGTGTCACCACCTGATTTACCAGCTACCTCTCCTCCCACTCCCAATGTGTCAAAATAAATGACACCATCTCTGGCTGCTGTCCAGTTCACTCTGGCATACCACAGGGCTCAATCCTGGGTCCTTTTCTATTCAGTCTCTACATCAACACCCTTCCCACCGTCTGTTCGGTACGCGTCCTCCTTTACGCTGATAATGAGGTTCTCTTCTCCTCCCATCCTGACCCCCATGCCCTACAAGTCATGGTTCATTGACCACAGGCTCATTCTCAACCATAAAAAGACTAAGTCCATGCTTTTCTCCCACACCAAGAGCAAGCTCCGGGACTCCCCACTTCGAATAATAACTAATAGTCACCACCCCATCGAACAGGTTTGCAGCTTCAGATATCTTGGCGCAACCTTTGACTCAGCACTATCCTTCCATGACCACATCTGCCTCATTTGCTCCTCTGTCAGCTCTGGTATCGGCCTTCTCTACCGCCACATGGACTGCCTTCCCTCTGAAGCCCTTAGGCTCGCTATTACCTCCTCGGTCCTCTCCCTCATTGATTATGGGCTCCTTGTCTACAGGGTCACTACCAATGCAGCCCGTCATAGAATCAAAATCTCCCTCAACAAAGCATGCCGCCTCCTTACAGCTGTGCCAGGCTTAATCACACGTGCACCCTCTATACCCTAGCCAACCTACTCGACTTCGAGGAGCGTCTCCAATACCAGACCTGCCTGTTCACCAAAAAATTATGGTTGGACTGGCCCAGCATGGACTCTCATCGTTGATTCAACCTGCACCCTCCACCCGCAGCTCCACTAAAGCTTTGCTGCATGTACCCAGAGTCAGGACTGCCCTGGCCCAGAGGTCCTTCATTAACAGAGCCCCAGTCTGGATAAACTCCCTCCCGGCTTCCATCTCCAATGAGAACAGACTAGGACTCTTCAAATCCTTACTACAGAACCGCCTCCGTACCACCCACAGCTGTAATTGCCCATAGCTCCTGCCTACCTGATAGTAACGCTTTACCCTACATCGTTCCTCCTTCGACAGTGGACTACTGTCCAGCCTCCTTACCCTTCAGACTCTGCTTGTACAAGAATTGCACTAATGCTTACTGCCTTGTATTATCGCTACTCTAGCACAATTTTATTTATTTATTTATTTTATTTTATTTTATTTCAGTCTCGGAAAAAACCACATTGAGCTCAGAGCTCTTTTACATAGGTTCCATGTCAAGTAAACAATACAAATAGAGTAGTATAAAAAGTACACTGGAATAGCGGTGCAGACAAGGTAATAAGGAAGGGGGGGGGTAAGGGCAAAGAACAGACTTACAGGTATTTAATGCCTAATGGTAAGTACCGGTCAGTTGTCGGGGTAGCAGGTTAGTAGAGAGGAGATAAAGTGAGAGGAAGGAGCCCCAAGTGCCAAGAGAGCAGGTGGTACCATGAGAAATGAGACCGGGCCATGGGGAGGGGTGTGTGTGGAGGCAAAGGGAGGAGAGGCAACTGGTGGGGGGCGGGAGGAGGCGAGGAAGGATAAGTATCAAAGGAGAGTAGGGAGCAGGGGTGGGAGGTAAGGGGTAGGGAGTTGTGGGGGAAAAGGCAAGGGAGGAGGTAGAGGTAAGGGTGAGAGGTGAGTGAGTGGGGGGGACAGGGCTCAAAGAAGGCGGTGGGAAAGGGGTATGTATCGTTAAATCTGACTGTTATTGTACCTTTGTCTAACCATGATGTGGAGCCTTTGTAAAAGAGTCTCTGACACAAAGGTTTGTAATTCCAATATCATTAATAAAATAAAAATAAATAAAACCAGCATAGGCACATAGAATCTGTCGGTAAAAAACGCCCTTCTGCTCATTGAGTCATTCCAGCCCGAGCATCATAATGTCATGAAACTACTCACCAAGGTGTGGCCCTGCCAATAGAAGGTAGAGGGACAGAATTTGATAAGGAGGATATGGGATCCAAGGGCTGAAATTGTCACCTCCCTCTAGCAGATAAAAAAAAGCAATTAATTACTAAAGATCACGGTTGCATTGAGAATCAGACTGTGTGCAACAATGCAAATAGGATGGAATAAAATATTTAACTGAGGTGGGGTAGCTAGGGGCACCAAGGCCATTGCCCCCCTCCAAATCTTACAGCCAGCTATGTGTTGCAGCAGAGTATTTTTTTATTCTATTTTATTTTTATCGCGTTTGCAAGAAAAGCCTTACTGTTGTTCCACAGGAGGGTGACAATGTGACATTTTCCAGATACCATTCCCTTACAAAGGATACACTTATCGGACCACCCCTCATTAGGTACTGAATGGGGTAAGTATATTGTTAGAACTATCAAATTTAAGAACAGTACATGCAACCAAAGAAGGAAACTAGAGGATCTTGCAGAGGGTGGCTCTTCAAAATTGCCCTTTTACCATCGCGACTCCAGGGTCTATAGATCCCCTCTGTGTCAGCAAATGCAAGAGAAGTACATCGGTTCCCCCAAACTCCATGTATAGAACTCAGATTCTCCCATAAGGGCTGTGAATTAATAACCCAATAAAATATGAGGAAACGTGTATGCCCTGTTGCTCAGAAACTTAATTCAACCTCTGAGACTTATTATTTAGAAACATAGAAATTTGATGGAGAAAAGGACCTCCTGGTCCATCCAGTCTGCCCATTATACTCCACCGCATAGGTAACTCTAAACCCTAATAGGTCATCCCCCATGGAGACTCCAGTCACTGTTCCTTTTCCCAGTTCCTCCCTATCCCACCCCCTTTTTGGTAATTCCTATGTGGTTATCCCAAGCCCTCTTAAATTCACCTACTGTTTTGGCTCCCACCACCTCTGTCAGCAGTCTGTTCCAGGGATCCACCACCCTCTCCGTAAAGTAGTATGCTCCTTACATAGCGGAGCACACCGGTGGACAGCCGACAACACAAACAGAGGGCTTGGCACTACAATGAAATCCGACCTTAAGGTCACATGTGCACCAACAGCCTATCAGCTGTACATAACCCTAAGGCAAGAAGTGGGAGTGCCATGGATATATAGTAACACAATCACCTTTACCTGGTGAGTAAACTACCATTTCCTCCAGCACCTGTGACTGCTTCTAACCTCTTCCCATGCCTACCCCTATTTCCATTTCTCCAGTTTTTATCCTCTCTCGCTGGCCTTTCACCTTCCCCCTTTTCCCTTCACAGTTCTTCCTCTCCTCAGTATCCTCTCCATACCTACTGTTCCCTCCCTGTCCTAGCTCAGACTGGTACTATTTTACCTGACTTTATTTTGTTCCTTGCTGTACTGACTATTTACATAATGTATAATGTATTACCTGACCTGGATAGTGTATATCTGGTAGTCTCTGTTTTGTTTTATTTGTACCATTCATGATTGTCATTTCCAGTATTCTTTATTGTACCTCCATGACGTGGAACTTTTGCAAAAGAGTCTCTGACTCAAAGGTTTGTAATTCCAATTCAATAAATAAATGTGTGACTCTGTTTTAAGTTTACTTCTGATGCTTCAGGGCCTGTTATCAATACAAGAAGAGTGTTCTCTCATGAGTTCTTAGGACGTGAGAACTGTAAACCAAAGGTGAGCTGTTTTGGCATCCTAAGAATGTATATCCATGTATAAGAATGTATATCCATTAGAGGCCCTCAGACATTAGCAATGAACTTGCTATAGACACTCAGTTTTCATATTCCTCCCCTGGGTTTGAAAAATGTGTATTTTTCCTTTTTCAAATGCAGTGCCACACTTGACCAAATGAAGCACAAGGGGAAAGCCAGCAAGCATCATGTGCGTGAAGTACTCTTACGGTTATAAGAGTGCTTTACATAATTGCTAATCCTTTGAGCTGATTGGATAGCACACTCTCGGTGAGCTATAATACTGTTACAGGAACTGTTAGACACATGCAGTTCCACACATTTCGTACATTTCCCCCTCCCCACTGGGTCGCACCTGGAAACGAGCCTTGGCTCAGCGTGCTTTTCTCGGTTACCAATTTTTAAATAAATAAATACATGCCACCAGCTTGTGCTGTTTTTGCTTTCAGGATCCTGTGCAGCTGTACAATTCACACTGGAGGCCAGTTTGACGTAGCATTCTGCAGCGCTCTACAAAGCTGCAGATCTGCTGGCAGTGGATATGTGAAGACATGTCGCTGGAAATGTTGTGAGATGATCCGTCTCGGCTCCCGTGAGGTGTAGCAGCAGTGGGGAATGGGAGCTGAAATGCTGCAGGAGATTTTAGTCCATGGGGTCACTCCCTACCACTTGCAGCGATGCATTTGCAGGGTTGGGAGCATTTTATTTATTTATTTAGTTCGTTTTTGTTGACCGGGTAAGTGCACTAGACAAATCCTACCTTTTGGCATTTGGCAGAGTGACGTAGATAAAACGATGGAGGAAGGGGGAGTCAAGTTACCTGCAGCCCTAATCTCCTGTGCGTGCAGACACTGAACATGGCTACAGCAGCTGCTCTTATGCTCCAGCGGCAATGTGTGACACTGCCATACAGGCAACCGGTTCCACCATGTCAGTTTAACACCTATATGGTCGACTGACAGTACAGCAACACGACGATGCCAACAGCGACCAATCCATGCTGCAATTGTGCCACCCTGTTGTTGTCATACACAACGCTCCAGGGCACATTCTGGCTGTTTATGGGGGGCTTCGCCCCCACATACTCCCCTGCACACTCCAGAAATAATATTTATTTATTTATTTAGTTTTATTTAGTTTTTGTTGACCGGGTAAGTGCACTAGACAAATCCTGCCTATTTTCAGGCATGACCCGGGGGAGGGGGATACAGATGAATGCCAGCTGACCTTGAACCAGATTAAGCTGTTGATGGTACACTAATATAATCACCTCCAGTTCAGAGGTATAGGGGGAAGAGCGCAACACCCCTGGGGCAGCAACGACAGTGGGTGCTGCGAAATCCTGATTGTCGGAATGATGGTCGGTCAGGCTGCAGCGCCCACATTGCCATCGTTATAGGGGTTTCACTGCACTGACGGCACACTCGGGCAACCTGGGTTTGATGGCAGACTCGGGTCACCACAACTGGGGGTCGAGTCTGACTGAGGTAGCTCCCACTTAGCAGTACGCCTCAGTCGGAGAGGGATGGCAGTGAGTTCTGACACCACAGTGCCCCCTGCAGTTGGGCTAGGTAGCTTGCCTCTCACCTCAGGAATGCTGAGACATCTGATGTAAAGGCGTCGCTCATGCCATGGGGTGGATGGAGGGACTTTGGGGATAACATGAGTACTAAAAACAATGCACCCCAACCAAACTACGTAATGGTCATTGCTACCCTTGGGCACTGCCCCATGCAGAGCCCCACTGGCTGCGATGGTAAGGGGGAGCCACTGATAGGGCTGAGGGGGCATCAGCAGTGCACAAGCAAGACCCAAAAGGAAGGGGTGTTTGGTGGCTTGGGGACCAAAAAGTGTGACTGCAAAGAAAATGGCTACAGCACTACATTCCACTTACAGGGGGCTATAATGTGCCAAAGCCCAGCATGTGGATAAACACGTCTTAGGATAAGGCCAGCTCTAATACTGTTGGAGTTCACGCCAAGAACCTTTCAGCCGCACATGACTTACGGGGGTGGAATCGGAGCTAAATGTGCAAGATCAGGGTTGCATTTTACAAAACATATGCTGTATATCAGCTCAAAAAGTCTGCCATATTGTGGGGCTTATTATGAAAAGCATTTTCTGAAAGAACATTAGACAGTTGCACACTATCTGGTAATATTATGCTTCAAATCCCTACTTTTCAGTGATAAAAATGCAACTGCAGGAGGGACAGAGAAAACTTTTTTTATAAAATCAGGGACATCCCTAAAAATCAGGGACAGTTGCAGAATACATGTGTATATGTGAGTGGGGTTGGGGGATGCTACTGGGTTATCCTAATGCCAGGATTGGGACTCTAGTGGTGATACAGTACCAGTGGAGCAAAGAAAACAGGAAAATGGGTGACTGAGGGTAGCAGGAAAATGGGTGACTGAGGCTAGCAAAGGAAATCCACACACATACCAAACATCCTGCACAGGCTGTTTGATGGGGCAGGCCTCCCTTCCTGCAGCCCACATTAGATTTAAGGATGAGGTGGACATGGCCAGACCTCACTGTGGGGACCAGGTCTCAGCAACAGTCAAAGACTGGGGACCTACCTCCGGTTTTCTAATTTAATTACCCTGCGATGCAGTACCTCATTTTTAGTAGGGTCCTGCTTTATGCCTGTAACCCCCCTTGCAAAAGGGGGGTTCCTAATGTGCCTTATGCCTGCTTGATGTTCATGCTAAGCCGCTTACTGGTAGCAGTGAGTGCCTTTAAGTTCTGATTCGACCCTTTAAAAGCTGCCTGTTGTGTTGTAGTTGGATAGAAGAAGGGGTTGAGTGTTTCTATGCTCGAGTCCCTCCCGGGCTGCCCGATAATCGCTCCAGTTGTGCCATCGTTAATTGCGCAGAGGGAGCTTTGTTAGAGGATATGCTTGTCTACTGGTTATCTGTTAGAGTAATAATGATAATGTAGTTGTTCTAATCTGCCTTGCGTTGCAGCACAGAGGGTTTTCGATTGCCTCCTCCATTTTGCCCCAGAACTGCTGAAGTGGGCCAATCAGTACCTCGGGACCCTGCAGAGTGGACTGACCAATAGAGGAGCTGCTTGTTTTGGGAAAGGTATTATGGGCTATGGCGCTTTTTCTGCACCACTAAGCACTGGAGGAAGTGACTGGCGTGTGCAGCCAGCCAATGACAGCGGGTAGCGCCCGAACTGAGAGGAGAGCCCCTTGCTGTTGGGGGTTAGATGCGTTGTGGCTGGTGAGGAGTGAGGGAGCTTCTGTGCTTCTGCGCTGGAAGTGTTCGCGGGAAGGTCTAGGTGGCCGTTTTCTGGCGAAGTTAGATTCCGAAATCCGCATGGGGCGGTCAGAGGAGGCTGTGCCCTGTACAGCTACCCACCAGGCTCGACCTGCAGGAGGACTGGAGAGAATTGCTGAATTGCGTTCGGTCCGAAGAAAAGTGGAAGCTGCCGTTGCAGTATCTCAGTGGCTGTGAGTGTGTGGAAGCATTGGAAGCAGCTGCCTGGTGTGGTACCCCTCTGTTGCTGTTGTTGTTGTTTACCTTATAAATGTGTAAGAAGACTGGTGAAAGTCAGGCTCCATCCTGATAGCGGTGAAGGAATCGTCATTTGCTGGGGTTGTGAGTACTAATTCAGGGTCGCTCCCTGTAGTGCGTCTATGCAGTGGTTTCAGTGCACCATTTAACTTCGGATTACTTACTGACCTTTCCTCTTACTTTGACCTGCTCAGGACTGTTATGTTTGTGTGTGCTAAGGGCCCCAACCAGCTGCCACGTGTGGACTAGCCGCTAGGGCACCCCGGGACAATAAGCTGTAGGGTTAGGCCTGTGCACAGAGCCCTAGGTAGATAAGTATAGTGATAAGCTAATCAACTTGATTCCCCCTGTCCTTGTTGTTTTCCCCCTGAATAAATCAGATTGCTTTTTGTACAGTTACATCCTGGTTATTGTGTACATTAATGGTGAACTGCTGCCTGGTGATTGCAACATAACTGTGCCTTACTTTACAGGGGTCCCTAAGGAGCTGGAATATATTTTCCATGGGGTAAGTGTACTGGTGAACAAAATTGTTGGTACCCAGTGTGAGTCACTAGTGGGACGAAAGGGGTTGCAGTAGCTCAGAGGGCTGTAACCGTGGTAGTCTTAACTGTGCTAACCCCGACCTCTGGGTGGAGGCACCCGTAAACGGATCTGGGCCCCTCAACCTGCCTCTGTGGGGGCAGACAGGGGTAGTAGCCCTAAGGGTAGCTCCCTCTGGGGGTTACATGCCCATGTTGCATAACTGAGTGGACTGATGCACTGAGGGTCACGTAACACATAATGTGGTTCTGGTAGAGGTAGCAGAGGATAAGAGGCGGGATCATGGACAAAAGGAACACCTGCGCCATACCTCTTGACCTCTTGCCTCATGAATCAGGGACAAGGCTTAAAAAAATCAGGGACAAAGACCCAAAACGAGGGACACATCTTAAAAATTGGTACTATTCACTCAGAAAGCTGATAGAATGAAAGGATTTGTGTTAAGATGCATTTTCTGAAGAAGAACAAGTCTGTAACTTTAATGTTTGACATAATTTTGTGCTTTTAATCCCCACTGTTGTGTCACAAAAACACAAATTGTACGAGGGACAGAGGAAAATTTTGAGGCAAAATCAGGGACATCCCTGAAAATCAGGGGCAGTTGAGAGGTATGACCTTCGCACAGCCAGGAGAGATGGGGGGGGGGGCTATAATTAAAATGAAAAAAACTCATAGTTCCTAGAAGGTGTAGATGTGCCAGAAATAATGGTCTTTTCTAACTTAAGGGAACATCTTGGTTGTATTTTATTAAAAACATTTCTTGGTGATGGGGGTAGGTTCAGGCCATGACCAGTTGAGCATGTATTTATCATGCAACTCAGATTTATCTTTTTTTTTTTTTCCCTTGAATTACATTTGTGATTGCTCTCATCCTCTACAAGGTTCCATTCAAAGCAGGGTCCTCCTCCTCTTCCTCTCTCTGCAGAGCAATGCTACCACCTTTGCAAAGTGACACCTTTAACTTTCACATCCTGTTGTCCTGGCAGCTCTCTCCTTTCAGGTCACAGCTCCGATAGCTGAGGGCACTTGAAGAACAATAGGAGATCAGAGCAGGGATTGTGGGAGAGACCCAGGCTGGAGCCGCTCTGTCTGGGACTCTTCTTTACTCTCTTATCCCGGCTTTGTTCAGCTGCGAAAGCTATCAGCACTTCTTACTAACAGCAACAATAACTCCACACAGCTGGCCCTTTTTTTTTTTCTTCATCTTGTTTACCGCACACCAAGGGAGAGAGAGAGAGAGACGGAGACAGAGAGGCAGAGAAAAGTGAAACATATTAGCTACTGATTTTAACTCACAGTGAAAGATTCTGCTCCCCTGCTTCCCCCACAAATAAGTAATTACCAAAAAATGTAGGTTATTCCTGGTGGGGGGTTAAACGAGCAATTAAATAAATGCAAAGAGCTGGCCTTTCAGCAATTAACAGCAAAACTAGGAAATCATATGCAGGTGCGCTGCGCTGAAACACACTTGTGTTTACACAAGCTGCCCGTTTTTGAGTGTGTAATCATACATGGATTTTTTTTTTTTTTTTTTTGAGAAAGTCCTTTGTTTAATGTTCTTGTCAGATTTGATTACAGTGTACCGACAGTGTGACTCCAAAGAAGCAACATGAAATTCGTCCTGAAAAATAGAATGACTAGAACAGACAGTTTTGATAAACTAATTTTGATTGTTTTGTTTTATTGCTGTTCGTTGTTCGAAAGAGAAATGCTAGTCCAGTGGAGGGTGTTTTTAAAAAAGTACCCGTTACTAGAATAACCATAGTTCTTATATTTGTTACTTACAGTTCATGCCCCCCGTCATTACTCCAGCATGGTTCTAAGCCCCAATACCCTGTACCAGCCATGCCTCTCCTCCATGGAGCCATGACTTACCCCCAGAGTGGGGACGGGACTTGGAGGGGATTTACCCCCAAATTCCTGTACTGAGGTCCATCTTCTGCCGTGCTGTTGCCTATTTTCCTGCGTTCCTGCACCCTGCCCTTAGGACACTGGTACACGTGGGGCTTTAAGCCGGAGTACACATGGTGTGCCAGCCGCGAACACGGCTAATGTCCACCCACTCACTCTCTCCGCCCCTGCCACTGCGCTGCCAACTGTGGTCAGTCAGCTGGCAGTACTGCACTGAGGGCTGTGAACATCCCTTCCAAGAGTTGTAGAGCGTCCTCTGGGATGCTTAATCCTCCTCCACCCACCAGCCCTCCCAACAACCCAGGCTCACTTCCAAACTTGGGTTGTTGGCATAGCGAGCAGTAGCACTACCGCTGTGCTGATGGATCGGCCAAGACTAACCAAATCTCTACGAGGAAAACTATGCCAGCTTGTTAAAAATTATGAGACGCAGGCCCATCTAAGGGCCCAGCCAGGCTGGCAACCTGGGTTCTGAAGCAGACTTGGGAGCTGGCTTGGGTAGTGCTCCCTGATGGGGAGGGGTGGCACAAGATGCACTGCCACAGTGATCCTTGCAGTGGGCCAGGGAGCTTTCTGCTCTGTATGGTGATTGTTGTGTGCATGCAAGGGCCTCTTTGGTGCATGGCACAGCATCATGGAGGTAAGAAGAGTGGGATTGCAGGAAAAAATGGAGAAAACCCTGGGACTGCTGAAGATGAGAGTTGACCATACTGTTGTTCACTGCTCCACGGTAACCTCCAGCTGAGGGGCAGTGTTAGAGGGGCGGGGAAGCAGCTGATGGGCAGAGAGGCAGGCAGGCTCCAGCCTGACTCAAGAACCAGGCAGACAGCTTTAGAAACATAGAAGTGTGCCAAAAGAGGCAGGCATGGCGGTCTATCAGGTCTGCTGGTGTGGAGGTGCATGCCCTTTAGAGGTTTGTGTCCATCTGGCCCCCGCCCCTATGCCAATCCCACCTTTTAAGCTTTCCATGATTTTTGGATTAACAACACCTGTGGGAGCTTATTGCACCCTTCCACCACCCTTTCTGTGGAACAGTGCTTCCTGGCACCCCTCCTGAATTTACCCCCTGCTAATTTACTGCTGTTTCCCTTCATGTTCTTATTCCTATTCCTGCTAGACCAGATGAATTCTCAGAGCCGGCCGTATCATAGAAACATAGACAGTGATGGCGGAAAAAGACCAGAGGTCCATCCAGTCTGCCCAAGTTCCCTATAATCCCTGGAACCTACTGTTCCTCCAGGGTACTAACCCTCCCCGTCATCTCTCTATTCTCCACCCTCATCCTTTTGCCCCTAGTAACCACTATTTCCATCATTATGTCCCAGCCCTGCTTGAATTCCCTGACTGTTTTCGAACCCACCACCTCAGCTGACAGACTGTTCCATTTCCATAAAGTAATACTTTCTCACATCCCTCCTGAACCTACCTCCTGTTAATTTCCATTCATGTCCACGTGACCGCGAATTGGTAGTCAGGTTAAATAGTTCCCCACAGTTCACTCTGTTAATTCCTTTAAGGAACTTGAAGGTCTCTGTCATAGCTGCCCTCTCCCCTCTGGTCTCCAGTGAGTTAAAGCTACCAACTGTCCCTATTTTCCCAGGACAGTCCCTATTTTAGGCAACATGTCCCAGTGTCCCAACAAGTTTTATAAAATGTCACTTTTGTCTCAGTTTTTGCTTACTTGTCCCAGTTTTGTCCCCCTTTTTTTTCTGACTGCTAATCCGTGAGTGACAGTTATTTCAGCATTACTGTGGCGCTGCTTGGGCTGGACAGCAGTTTGTAACTTCAACCACTGCGCCTATATTGCACTGCAAGCATGTCAGTGGGAGCACAGTACAGCATGTTCCTTCCTGTTAGCTTAGAATGGGTAGTAGTGCAAACATGCACATGTGGACATCCTCCTGCCAGCAACTTAGAGGGACTCCAGACAGAGAAGAGACCAGCAGCAGGGAACTAAGGTACCCAAACCTGATCAGCAGTAGGGAAATGTGTGAAAACAATCTGGTGTGGTGGTGGGAGTCACTGAAGTGAAGTTTGCTCAGCAAATAAGGTGCGTGTAAGCGGGTTGGATGGGACTGTCAGGAGGAGCAATACATGCAGCTCGAATGTCTGATCACAATTTAATGCAGGTTTGCTTCTAATGAACTTTCCGTACGTCATGATTTGGAACTTGCTGCAGCATAATGATGTATTGTTTTAATCTAAATGTTTTTTACTGGTGTTACTGTGGGGCGGCATGGCCAGAGGGAGCAGCAAAATGTAACTGATTGTGTGTCGCGCTGACTGCGGCGGTGTCCGTGGGAGTGACACGGTGGGGGTGTCATGATCAGGATGAACTGTCCCAGTTTTAGACCTCAGAAAGTTGGTAGCTTTACCAGTGAGTACATATTTAGTGGCTTGAGGTGCTCCTCATAGGATCTGCCTTGCTGGCTCGGAATCATTTTTGTTACTCTGTGCTGCACTGTCTCCAACAAATCCTTATCCTTTCTGAGGTGAGAAGCAAGGTGTGAACTGTGCATTCGCACAGTTCCCCAAGAGCAGAGGGCCCCCCCAAAAAGCCACAACTGTCCGGTTGGCTTCCTTTCTTCCTGATCCTTTATGTTCTAATTCAAGTAATGTGCAAAAATGACACAAAGTAGCTGAACATGAAGATGTAGCGAGGTCATGATAGGCAAGGCAAGGCAAATATTATTTTTCTGGTGCCCAATCCCAGAGGCTGTGGGCGCTGAACAACGAAAACAAACTGTCAATACAATAATATGACTTAATAGAAAAACAATAAAATGTCAATATACATAAATATAATTATTAAGTATATATCTAAAAAACTGATGCTCAAACAAGTAAGCGGGGTGCCTGGGGTGGACTAATGCCTAAGGCCCGGGAAGGCCTGATTAAACAGGAGGGCCTTGAGGCGGGCCTTAAAAACCTCAACTGAAGGGGCCTCATGAATTGGTGGGGGAAGTGAACTCCACAGGACGGGGCCAGTGACAGTAAACGCTGTGTCGCCAGCGGTTTTGAGCCTTATCCTGGGAATCGCCAGGAGGCCTCTAGAGGAGAACCAGAGGGAGCAGACCGGGATGGCAGGTGCAAGAAGGTCTGACAGGTAACCACGACCCAGCCCGCGTAGGGCCTTAAAGGTGAGCAAGCCCACTTTGAAGAGAATCCTCCACATAACTGGCAGCCAGTGCAGCCCATGCAAAACGGGGGTGATATGACATAATTTCGGCTGCCCAGTTAGCAGCCTAGCGGCCGCATTCAGCACTGGCTGCAGCTGGCAGGGGTTCCCTCCAGAGACCCCAAGGTAGAGTGCATTACGGTAATTGAGTCTGGATGTCACGAAGACGTGCACCAAGGTGGGGAGGTCCATTGATGGAACTAGGGGCTTGACCCTGGCGATATTCCTAAGATGGTAAAAGCTTGTCCGGACAACGGATGACACCTGAAAGTCAAATGACAATCTGCTGTCAAAGGTCACGCTAAGGTTTTGCACCCTAGAGGAAGTTCTCAATGGCACAGATCCCAGGAATAGACCAGTTTCGGCGCCAGAGGACAGCCTGTTCCATCTTCTGTTCAGCTCCACCACCAGTACCTCCATCTTGTCAGGGTTCAGTTGCAACCAGCTGGAGGACATCCAGTCATTTATCTCCACGAGGCAGCTGTTTAGTACTTCCACTGCACTAGAAGTTCCTGGGGCAAAAGAAAGATGCAGCTGGGTATCATCGGCATAGCAATGAAAACCCAAGCCGTACTTTCTAATGAGCTCACCCAGGGGCAGCATGTACATGGCAAACAACATTGGCAACAAGACTGAACCCCGAGGTACTCCACACGACAGGAGGCTAGAGGAGAAGGAGAAATTCCCCATCACTACTCGTTGCCTCCTGTTCATGAGGTATGACTCAAACCAGCAGATGACAGAGCCGATGAGCCCAAAAAATTCCCTCAGGTGGTAGAGCAACACACAATGGTCTGCTGTGTCAAAAGCTGAAGAGAGATCAAGAAGGATTAGAATTGTCCCTTCCCCCTGATCTCTAGCCCTATGGAGGTCATTGTGCACCCAAAGCAATGTGGTTTCTGTACTATGCCTCGCACGGAAACAAGACTGGAATAGCTCATATAGATCAAAGTCCATGAGGTGCTCCTCAAGTTGTTGCTCAACAACTTTCTCGATAACTTTTCCCAAAAATGGGAGGTTGGAGATCGGGCGGTAATTTGCCTTGACGTCAGGGTCTTATGATGTTTTTTTCAGGAGGGGGTGAACCAGCGCCTCCTTCAAGACATCTGGAAAATTCCCCTCCATCAAAGAGCACCGGATAATTAGGGCAAACACCGGGCCAACAGTGCCGACACATCTCATCAACAAACACATCGGCACAGGGTCCAGTTCACAATATGTGTGCTTTAACCTGGAAGCAACCCCAGTGACCTCCGACACCTCCACTGGTTTAAACTCCCCCCAACTAGGAGGAGCTCTCTCCGGACAATCCAGACAATCACTATAGGCCGCTGTAAGGCTCACTGGCAGCACACCCTGCTGGATAGCAGATACCCTGTCCGAGAAGAATTGAGCGAACTCTTCACACAAGGCGTCAGAAAAAGTCTTTTTCAGCTGGAGACAGGCTGGAATTAAGAGCCTGTCCACAGTCCGAAAAAACACAGTCAGTCGATTCTTCCCAGCAGCAATCTCTCTGGACAGGAACTCTGCCTTCTTACGAGTGATTGCCTCCTGGTACTCACAATAGTGTGAGCACAGGGCCAGTCTATCTGCCTCCAGGCAAGACTTCCACCAGCAGCGCTCCAACCTCCAACCCACAATCTTCATCACCTTGAGCTCCCCATCAAACCAGGGGGACCTCAAGTGAGAAGATTTAGGTCGTACACGGGCTGGTGCAAGGGAGTCAAGTGCCACCATCATCACCCTATTATAGGTGGCAACTGCAGTGCCCGAACCCCCTACACATGCACTGTCCACACTAGATAGGTCAGCCACCGGCAGGAATCCCTCTGGGGTCAAACTCCTCAAAGGGTGATAGCTGACCATCTCCGTAGGGGGAGGGCTCACAGGGGGAAGCCCTAAGTGAGAACCCCACTGTGCAGTGATCGGACCAACAGACCCAATCAATCTTCAGGTTACCAACCTCAAGCCCCAGTGAGAAGACCCGGTCAAACATGTGGCCGTCCTGATGGGTTACAGTGGAAACTTCCTGCTACAGGCCCAGAGATGACATAATCTGGAGGAGGTTATAACCTAGCCTAGAGTCCTCATCATTGGCCCAGGCATTGAAGTTCCCAGGACCAAATACCTGGGGGACATCAATGTCTTGCCGGCGACAAGGTCGACTACCTCCTGCAGGAATTCCCCTGCCGGGGCAGTAAATCAGGAGAATCCTGTAACCTGCACCCAGACCCCGCGTACTGCCACACATTCAAATGAACCCGGTCTTCCCACAGAGTGCACGAAGAAGCCAAGCTTGGGTCTAAAACAGATGGCTACTCCCCGCCTCAGCATTCCACTCTGGTGCAGTGCACCACAGAGTACCCGGGGGGGGGGGGAGACGCCGCCTCTAAAACCAGACCAGCATCGTCACCTACCCAGGTCTCTGTAATGCATGCCAGATCGACCGAGGAAATCAAATCCGCAATAATGGTGGTCTTGTTCCTAATCGATCTGGCATTGCACAGCACTGCCCTCAGGGGCTTGGTGGACAATGTAGTCCTTCTGGCTACCTGCCCACTCGGTCTGGCGGAAACCCTGGAAAAAGGAACCAGGTACCTTTTGCCCCCCACAGGGACCCATTGATGTCCAGGGCACCTTCTGCACCCAACCACCCCAATCCTGCCCCCTCCCATAGTGCACGGGGTGCCACGCCATACATGAGCACTGCATCTTCTCTTAATCCTGACCTCTTGACAGCAACATGCTGTAGTGATGGAAACTGGAAGGTCAGTGAAAGGCCGAAGATCAAGTAGCTGAGACACCCCGTACACTATCCGGGCCCGCCCCAGGCCCCGTGGTCCTCCCAGACACAGAGTCCAACCAGAAAGGGCCCCTGACAGCTAATTTATCCGCTCACTCGAACCCAGTCACACCACTAATACAAAAAACTTAACCACTCACACACCATTCACACAGAAAATAACAAACCCATTACCCAAATCCACCCAACCCAACCACCAAAGAGAAGGGAAAAGTAAGGAGCAAGCCTTAAAATACTTTCTGAAAAAGCAGTGAATCCCTCGCTCCCAGTGTGCTTAAATAGTGTTTGACCAAAATAAAATAGATTTTACTCAAAAAAGGGGGACAACCCCGGTAGACAACAGAAAAAAAGTCACCAGAGCAGCTGCAGTTCAGCTGTCCTCAGAGTTCCAACAGGCTCAACTTTAGTCATCCACACCATCCAGTCACCCCCATTACGATAATCCTGGGGGGGAGGAGAAAAGAAGCCCAAAGAACCACAAAGGTCCGCAGTCCAAGGCCCTGTACAGTAATCTAGTTTAGATAGTCCACACCATCCAGTCCCCACATTATGATAATCCTGGGGGGGGAGGTAGAAAAGGTGCCAGAAGAACCACGAAAATCCACAGTCGAAGTCCCCCCCCTTATGATAGTCTTGCAGGGGGGAAGGCGACCAAAGGAACCTCGGAAAAACACCGCACAACAGATGGCACAGGCACCAAACCAGTCTAGGAAACCAGCACTAGATTTTTGAAACTGCGAATGCAAAAAAATACCGATCTTCTCCCAGGAAAATGAGCACGGGAAAACCCTCCACACCCGCACTCTCCCGGGAAGATCAGTCGCAGAGCCGGGCACAACACGCTCGCAGCAGCCCCTGCGATTGATGGTAAGCAGGGCACTGCCACAGACCAACAAGCCGTGCTATGCAAACTGTTGCCGGAGCAAGAGAAAAGTAGCGCACAGACCAGGACCATCCCAAACGCCAGCCCCTTCGCGCTAAAGAGTACTTGCGCTTGCCCAGTGCAACAAGATCAAATTGCCACCAGCCACCAGTTGTCCCAAAATCCACGGAGCTACAGCCAGGCACAAAGGCCGAAATCCTGCAGTGGCTGAAAATTTCGGACCACCACCAACAGCGCTCCATAGGTAGGGATCCGGGGAAATAGCTAGAAAAAAAAAAAAAAAAAAAGCTAGCTCCAGCTAAATCACTTTCCCGCCCTGCCTCACGCTAGAAGCCCTGAACGAACCTACCAATTAATATATTTTCGGAACCGGAGATCAGGCTCGACTAAATCAACTTCTTGCTTAACTTTAAACTTAAAAAAAAAAAAACATCAAAGGAAAATGCAAAGAGTTCTCTCAAATGATAGATATGAGGATGTTCCATGGGGGCTTTGCGACTTGTGATATGGGGCCTCAAGGAAGGAGGTTTGCACAGGGCCCCGGAAAAGGCCATCCACAGTGTGGTCCTGGATTTAGTACCAGCTGGTACTAGGACCCAGGGGATTCCTTGGAGCCCAGGTTGTTGTATAGATTGTCATGTGTTTTCATCCAAGTTTCCTCCCTCGTGTCTTCCTCCTCTTCTGGTGTGGACGTAGCCTATTGAGTGACCTGGGTTGCACACTGGGACATCCAGCAGGGGGAGCAAGCTTCCTTGGCCCACTGCACTTCAAGCAGTACGTGACACAGCTTGATTGGTCTCCATTGGCTGGAGATATTGATGGTAATGAGGCCCTCAACTACTTTATAAAGATCTTCAACCGTGCCTGTGACATTTTTGCACCTTATAAAATCAAAGCAATCAAGGGGACCTCTAATCCATGGCTTACCAACTCCCTCATTGGACTCATGAAGAACAGAGACAACCTCTGGCACATAGCTAAAGCATCTGGTACACCCACAGCAATTAATTTATACAAGGCAGCCAGAAATGCTTGTACCAGACTCATAAGGCAGGCTAAAGCCTCATACTATAAGGAAATTCTAAGTAAAACCTGGGGTTCTGGTAGAGAATTTTGGAGCTCTTTGAAATCCCTAACGGGCAAGGTCTCCAAGGCCCCCCTAGATCTTCTAGTAACAGCTAAGGGGCCACTACAGGAGCCCATTGACATTGCAAATGGGCTCAACAGTGCTTTCACTGACCTATCTGGTGTACTCCCTGGTGACTACCTTAAAGATCTACAAGACCAGCAGGACCCAACCAATCAGCAAATCCCCAAACGCGAAGATGTACCACCCTTTTACTTCAGACGTGTCACCAAGGCTGACACCATCAAGCATAGCAAAGGGGTACTTGGCAAAACCAGGATGGGGGCAGATCTGATTGGCATGAAGTTGGTAGATCTTCTGCTAAACGAACTGGCCAGTCCTATTACTATGGTGCTCAATGCCTCCCTTAAGTCAGGTGTATTTCCAAATGCTTGGGAACTGGCAATCGTCACGACATCTTTAAGGCAGGGGACAAATCCCTAACATCCAACTACAGACCTATCTCCATCCTTCCTCCCCTCTTGAAGATCCTTGAGAGAATGGTCTCAGAGCAGCTTACGGAATATCTGGATAATTATAACTTACTTTGCCAGCAGCAGCAAGGTTTCCGAAAAAAACACTGTATGCTCACCGCCCTAGTCGACTACTCATCACAGCTCTAAGAAGCCTTAGATAATGGGTAGGCAGTTGGGTCGGTCTTCATTGACCTTACGAAAGCCTTTGACTCAGTTAATCACAATCTTCTCTTAAATCGCCTCCTGTCTACAGGTCTATCCTCGGTTTCGGTGCTATGGTTTGGCAGCTACCTCTCCAACAGGTTACAACGTGTGAAAATAGGGGACACCCTATCTGCAACTAAGGAGGTGCTACTAGGGATTCCACAGGGCTCAATTCTTGGACCTCTACTCTTCATCAACTCTGCGCCAATGGCTTGTTCAGCACGCACAGTTCTCTATGCCGACGATGCAGTTATATCAGTCGCAGGAAGTGACCACAACTCCATCACTACCATACTCCAAAGCAGCTTCCTGAAACTTGAATCTTGGTTTATACAAAATAAGCTACTATTAAACCACAAAAAAACTAAGTGTCTGCTCTTCTCCACCTCCCAAAGCAAAAATAAATACCTGCCCTTACTTTATAGAAAACCAAAAGGGTGAGATACTAGAACAAGTAACAAAATTAAAATATCTAGGCATTACCTTCGACGACACACTCACCTTCTCAAACTACATTGACTATGTAATCAAGACTGCAAACATAAAACTTGTTGTCCTACACCGACATAGACATTCAATGACACCTGATGCTTGCCATAAGTAGCTCAATACTGTCATCTGTTGGCTATGGACTGCCTGTCTATGGGGCTGGCACAAAAACTGCCCTAAATAGGGTTAGCACACTCCTCAAAAAGGCCTGCCGCCTTACTTTGGGGGCTGCTCTTGATACACACACCTGATCACTGTACACTGACACTGGGTGGCTCCCTCTAAAGCTGAGAGTGCAATTCCAAACCTGCTTACTACTAAAAAAAGTGCTTCTTGGTCTTGCCTCTCCCTCTCTGGAAAGTCTATTTAAGCTGGCAGTCCCAACAAAATCAACTAGAAGTACAGATACTGACAAGTTGGTGACCCCCTTCAAAAAGACGAAACTTGCCCAGAATTCTATCCTGTACCAAGGACCAAAATGGTACAATGAGCTACCGGCTTACCTCACTGCCACACCCAAGATCAGTGCCTTCAAGTCCGAGCTCGGATCCCTTCTTGGCACTAAAATGACATAAACTGACCCACACTAAAGAGACAGGGCCTCAGCCCATATCATACCCCTTCTCTACACACTCCCCCTCCTCCACCCCTTATTCTCACCCGACGATGCCCACATATTGGCTGACAACCACACCTTACCCCCTTCCCACCTTTGACGATGCCATTTTCTGGCTGATCCCTACCCCTAACCGTCCTAGGTTGGCACACTATTTTAGTGAACCCCAATCACTAGCCTTGCCAACCTTCTCTTATCAGCCCTTCCTTTCTGCAAGTTACTATTTTATGGTGTGTATATAAGTCTCAGTTTACTATACTGCCTCTGTAAATGTGTATATTAATCTCAACCTCTATTTTACCTGCCAATGTTAATGTCTCAATGTCATCTTCTGTATACCTTGTTTTATTGTAATTGTTTAATTTTGTCTGTGCAACACTGACTTGGAACCTTCGAAAATGAGTCCTTAACTCAAAGGTGTTAATCCTAAACTAAAATAAATAATAAATAAATAAACTGCAGGGGTTCTTGCAGCACTGGTGCCCAAATGATCCCTCTCTGACCCCAGTGCAGTGCCAAGTGGCAGCTGCTGTGGTCTGGCCTGCCTTCTGACGCAGTGTCCCAAGCTCACTCCTACACTCTGGTCACCTGCACGGCAGTGTGTCATATTCCCATTGGGTCATCAGGGAGGCCATTTTCCTGCATCTTAAGGTTCTGAAAGAACAGTTTTGGTGCTTTCCCAAAGCCCCCCTACCGGTAGCTTGCCATGGGATGGAGCTGGACTACATCAGGATCAGGAGGGGATGGGATTACAGTCCCTTCCCCTTCACAAAATATGGAGAGAAAAATGTTAACATAAGAACAGTTAAACTCCGTGCAGGTAAGCTACCAGTGGGGGTTGGATCGGAATTAGCTTGAAAATGAGCACGATAGTTTTTAAAACACACTTGATCGTACCATTCTCAGAATGTGGATGCCAAGCGTTGTAACTACTGTATGTGTGTGTTTCTTCAATGAACTTTTAAACGACACTAAGACAAACAGTTTGGTTTTCGTGCAGCTCTCCAAACCATACACATACTCTAGAGCCTCATGCAAGGAATTATGGGTATGCAAATCCTTGTGCACCTCAGGCCAACAAGGCTTCACCAGAACAAATATAGCCTTTTAAACAGGCTTGTACATCTGATCCAGTATAGACTGAGAATGACAAGCGACAGACGTATGTTTAGTCTTGTTGAGATTCCTCAGTGTGGCGCAGTCTTTGGCTCAATCAGGTGCCAAGTTAGCCCCACAGGCACTGGGTATGGCGTGCAACAAGAGTTAGCATACCGAAGAGGCAGTTTGCAGAAACATGCAGGCACAGGACAGTAGGGACCGTAACAGGAGAACTATGTTAAACCTGTTAAGTAATTTGCTTTTCTGTAGAACTTTCATAACAACAGTTTCCAGTTATGCTATTGTTCGTCTTTACTGGCCTTTTGGCTTAGGTGCATGGTGGGGGTAGGGTACAGTGTGCCTGGACCCCACCCTACAAAATTTCAGAAAACTTTAAACAATGTATTGAGGTATGTATTCTGGGGAGGCTGTGATAAAGGGGCCTTTTAAACATCTTGCCCCACAACAGAAACTTTTACCCTGAGAGTGCCACTGCCTTCGGTAAACTCATTCGGGTGTTTACACACTTGAGAGAAGTACCAGTTTAGAACTGTATGATGTCATATGATGTCAACTGGAGTGGGGGGAAGTTCTGCTGGGAGAACTGCAACAGGGTAAAAGGGCATAATAATGTGCAGGAGGAAGAAGAGGAGCTGGAAATGAGGGAGGAGATGAAAGGAAGCAAGCAGGGAGTAAGAGGTGTGAATCTTAGTGCTGGGGGACTCAATACTAAGAGGAGTTAGGTGGGTAGCAGGCGGAGAGGCACAGTCGATTTGGGTGGAGGCCTTCCAGGAATGACAGCGGAAAGGGTGGGACAGTCTGTTCTGAAATATGCTAGAAGGGGTAGGGACAAGCCTCATTTAATTATACATCTTGGGACAAACGACCTGGCTGACAAGACAGTGGATATAGTCCAGAGGAGGTTTGAGGAACTAGCACAATTATGTGAGGGGGCAGGAAGATCAGTAACTTTTTCCGAGATACTTCGTGCCAAAGGCAAGCACAACAAGAAAGCTGAGAATAGAGGAATTTAACAGATGGCTAAGAACCTGTGTTGTGCTAAAGGGTATGGGCTGTTGGGGGTGGGAGGGACCTTGGGAGGACAGTAGTCTCTATGCCAAGGACAGACTACACTTGAGTGAGGAAGGAAAGAAAGTGTTGAAGCAGAGGATGGAAGAATATATAGAGGAAGTTTGGAGTTTAAACTAGGAGTGGGGGTGGCAGTTGGGAAGAGAGATATGCAGGGACCACAGGTTGGGAAATCATATGAGCTTACCCCCCATAACAGTGACAAAGGACAAATGGCAAGTACTATTGGTGATGCTAGGAAAGGAGGGCAGGATGGGAGGAGGGGAAAAGGGTGGAAGGTGGTTACCCTTAATGCTAGGAGCCTTGGGAGGAAAACTGCAGAGTTACAGGTTCTCATGGCAGAGGGAGAGGTGGACATTGCAGCCATCACAGAAACATGGGCCACCCAATATAATGACTGGGACCTGTCTGTACCAGGGTACAGGTTATTTCGTAGGGACAGGGTGACTGGGAAAGGAGGGGGGGTGGGACTATATGTGAAGGAAGGACTGAAGTGTGTAAGGGAGGAAGGGGAGGAGGGCAGTACAGAGTCACTTTGGGTGCAAATCCAGGATTCCAAGAATAGGAGTCTTAGAATGGGAGTGGTGTACAGGCCACCATCTCAGATGGAGGAGTTAGACAGGGAACTAGCGGGACAGATCAGGAGGACCTCGAGGAAGGGTAGTGTGGTGATTGTGGGGACTTCAACATGCCAGAAGTGGACTGGAGCACCCCAACAACCAGGAACAGAAGGAGCAGGTACTGCTGGATGCCTTCCAGGACAGCTTCCTGCTGCAAATGGTCAGTGAACCAACCAGGTTAGGGAATACCCTTGACCTTGTGCTGGCAAATGGGGACTTTGAGAGAGAACTTACAGTGGAGGAACCGCTGTCAGGGAGTGACCACCACTCAGTATGGCTCACATTGGATATGGGCAAGGAAGGAGTGGAATCTGGCACAAGAGTGCTAGACTTCAGGAGGGCTGACTTTGGGAGGATGGGGGAAGTGGTAAAAGGGTACCTGGCCAGAATTAAATCTAGTATGGATACTAACCAGAGATGGGAGCTCATAAAGTTGGGGATAGTGGAGGCAACCAAAACCTGCTGCAAAGCCCAGAGCAAGAAGGCTAGAGCTAAGAAACCCGAGCTGGTTGAGCAAGGAGGTCATGGAAAAGGTAAGGAGGAAAAGAGCTGCCTTTAGGAAATACAAGAAAACAGGGAGGGGGAGGACAGAGGAGTACTTGACAGAATCGAAGGAGGTGACAAGGGCAGTAAGGGGAGCCAAAGCATCTACGGAACTCAGGCTGGCACAAGGCATTAAGAAGGGGGAGAAGGACTTCTTTAAGTACATCAGGGAGAAAAGGAGCTGTAAGGACCACATAGTAAGGATTAGGAAGGAGGGGGGTTGGGTGGAAGCAGGGTATGATAAGGCGGAAGCACTAAATGAGTACTTCTGCTCAGTATTTACTAAAGAGAAGAGGGGGGTGACATCCAAGATGGGTGAAATGGCAGACGCAGGGGGGGAAGTGGTGACAGATGAGGAAATCATGGAGGACAGAGTTCGAGAGGGTTTGAAGGCACTGAGGGTGGACAAGGCACCAGGCCCAGATGGCATCCACCCCAGGGTACTGAAGGAGCTGGCAGAGGTCTTGCAGGACCTTTGGCAGACCCTATTTAATGCCTCACTACATTCTGAGTGTGTACTCAGGACTGGAGGATGGCTCATGTGGTGCCCCTCCACAAGAGTGGCCCCAAGGATGAACCGGGAAACTACAGACCAGTGAGCCTCACATCCATCGTGGGTAAGCTAATGGAGACTATCCTGAAGGAGAGGCTGGTGGCCCTCTTAGAGGCCAAAGGACTACAGGACAGCAGACAGCATGGCTTCATCGTGGCGATCCTGCCAAACCAACCTGGTCGGGGTTCTATGACTGGGTAACTAGGCAACTGGACGGGGACATGCAGTGGATGTCCTGTATCTGGACTTCAGTAAGGCATTCGACTCAGTGCCACATGAAAGGCTGGGAAGGAAGTTAGTAGGCACAGGGGCAGGTGCAAAGCTGGTGAGATGGGTAGGAAACTGGCTGCAGGGAAGGCAACAGAGGGTGGTGGTGGGTGGGGAGTCTCACACCCAAGGGCAGTGACGAGTGGTGTCCCACAGGGCTCGTGTTGGGACCAGTGTTGTTTGGGATATTCATTGCAGACATATCATGGGACATCAAGAGCAAGATCAGTCTGTTTGCTGATGATACCAAGGTTGGTGCTGTGGTGGATGACCTAGGGGATGGCAGGGTTGCAGGATGATCTGGCAAGCTTGAAACCTGGTCAGACACCTGGCAACTGGGCTTTAATGCCAAAAAGTGCAAGGTGATGCATTTTGGGATGAAGAACCAAGGAGGACTTACCAGCTAGGGGAGTGCAGCTAGCCCAGACAGAGGAGGAGAAGGATCTGGGTGTGCTCATCACAGGGTCAATGAACAACTCGGCACAGTGTAGGAAGGCAGCTGCAAAGGCCAACAAAATGCTGGGTTGTATTGCAAGGGGTATATCCTCGAGGAGGGAGGAGGTGATTCTGCCACTGTATAGGTCATTAGTTAGACCACACCTGGAGTACTGCGTGCAGTTCTGGCGTCCGTATCTGAAAAGGGACATTAAGTTACTGGAGGGAGTGCAGCGCAGGACGACAAAGATGATCAAGGGTCTGGGGGACTTATCATATGAGAGGAGGTTGAAGGAGTTGAACATGTACTCACTGGAGGAGAGGAGAGACAGGGGGGACATGATTGAAACCTTTAAATACATGAAAGGAATAAACAAGACAGGTACAGAGGGGCTGTTCAAAGTAAGGGAGGGGAGGGCCACCAGGGGCCATGATATGAGACTGGAGCAGGGAAGGTTCAGGAGGGAGATGAGGAGACACTTTTTTACAGAGAGGGTGGTGGCTGGGTGGAATGCGTTACCTGCAGAAGTGGTATGCAGTAGAACAGTGGACTGCTTCAAACGAGGATGGGACAGGACAAGGGGGAGGGTTAATGAAGGGGAAGGGTGGAAGGGGGGGCAGCTGCAGAATAAGGGGTGCTAGCTGCACATTAGAGCAGACTTGATAGACCTCTAGGCCTTTATCTGCTGGCAAATTTCGTATGTTCGTATGTTCGTATTTATGTCCTTTTCAACAGCAGGGTTTTGTTAAAGAACACGGATACATTGTGATAACAATGTGAGAGCTTAAAGTAAATTTCCAATACATTTTACTTAGGTTTTGGACTTTATACCTTATAGTGGCGATAGTTTATCCAAGCCAATTTTAGAATTTTTCAAGCATCCCAGTTTGGGAGGGAAGGGATTGTAATTTGGGCCGAACTGATGGTCAGCCAATCCCTTCCATTTCCTGGTCCTCCAGTCCCACCCCCACCTCTGTCGCTGGTTCCCCTCCTGAGAGGGCCCTGCCACAGCCCTCCCAGCCCTAGGAAAACAACAATTTGGGCTTACTAAGGGCTCCTACATCTAAAAGGCTTGCTAAAGCCTCCCTAATGCCCTAGCCCCGAAGATACAGAACCTGGTCCCCACCAGAGCTCCATACCCCCTCTCCTTGTTGGCCATGGCGGATAGAAATGGCCTGGCTGTACATATTTTGGGGGCATTCTCCACTGGCCCTCCCGGCCCGCTGAGCTCCCTCACTTGCCCACCTATTCTGGTCCTGGTTCTACTCTCCAGCCTCCCCCCTACAGCCCCAGGCCTACTGCCCGGGCTGGGAAGGCCCAGATACTTCCTGTATGCTGCCTTTTATATCCTATCTGCTGCCCTCTTGAGGCATCCAGAGAACTAACCCCCAGAGCACTAAACATATTTCCTAGCTCTAGGTGGGGGGGGGGGTGCCTAAATTGTGGGAATATAAGCACCCACTTTTACACGGGGCTTACACTACAATGAGGCGTGCCCCATGCTCTCTGTGGTTAGACATCATAAAATGTCTGAGCACAGGGGTGGGACTGGAGGACCAGGAAGTGGAAGGGATCGGCTGGTCATTGGTTCGGCCCAAATTAGGATCCCTTCCCTCTCGAACTGGGGTGCTTGAAAAATTCTAAAACTGGATTGATTTAACTATCGACGATATAAGGTAATGGGCTATAAAGCCGACAGGTAAGGTCAGAAATTTTCTTTAACAAGGACTTAAACTAAACTAAACTACATGACTGCAGTTCTAACTAGCACCAGTGTGTAGATCAGAAACACCCACTGGATTTGCTAAAAGGCCACAGCACTGATGGAACCACAACAGAATGCAAACCAGTATTTGAAACACTGCTTCCAGAGAAGACACAGGCTTGACGGATTAAAGGCAGTCCTCCATTAAAAGAAAATTAAAGAATAAGGGTTTAAACAATGTTAGAAAAAGAACCGGCCCTATCCTGGAGCACTTCACCTGTGACTTCTTTTCATGCAGAACTAATCAGAAAAGGCTGTGTCGTAGCCTGTTCTCATTAGTTCTTTGTGGAAAGAAGTCATTTATGAAGTGCTACTGGATCAGGCACATTGCTGCCCATGTGACTTGATGGCCAGGATGCTACAGCGCAGGACACCTGGATTCAAGGCAACTTCCACTCATTCATGCGATCCTGGATAAACCACAGTTGTACATGGGTAACCATGGCGATGCTGTACAGGGTCAGTAATCAGAGTCATTCATGGTTTGTCCATGATTTCAACACTGGATGACCATGGTCAATCTAGTTTTTTTTTTTAATTTACATTTCAGCTCCTCCTTCTCTGACCGACCCCTCCCCCCCAACCTCATCACCATGGTTCCCCTACTTACCTTCACCTTGTGCCCTGCTGCCACAGGCCAGCAGTTGTGCCTGGCTACCAGGAGCAGAGCCTGCTGGGAGGGGGGATCATCATCTAGCTGTTGGGGGGGGGTTCTGCCATGCCCCCTCTCCCCGTTGCTGGGGCACGTACATCAGTGTGCGCACATGGAGATGTGCGCATGCTGCAGAAGTCCCGAAGCACCCTCCCTTCCTTTGGTGTCCCTGACTTGTCCTACCCTCAGGCCTCTACCTTGTGGCAGTCATGTGGCGGGACTGCTAAACCACCCTCCCCGGGAGAGGAAAGCAGTCCTCCAGATGCTCGATCCTCTCCCTCCCCCGTCCGACTCCTGACACCTGCCCGCACTGCGAACATGGGCATAGCAGGAGGTAAGGCATGGATACCTCAGCCCTCCATGCCACCAGACTGGCTGATGGTCAATCTAGTTTGAGAATTATTCAGGTTGAGCATGGTCATATGTAGTCATCCATGCTGGTTAATTTCAGAAGTTCCTTGCATTATAAAACACATTTCTACACAGCTCAGGTGATTTTCTTTTTTTCAACAACCAGAAAGGGAACATAAACCCAATTATTTACATTTTGTAATAGCAAGCATGAAGTCTGTTTAATCACCTCAGTGTATTGTTTTGTGTGTTTGTTTTGAAATATTCCTCTTTTTTTCACGTATTTAGGTCACTTGTTAATTCTGCCTTTTTTTTTCACACCCGTTATTCATTTTAATTACTTGTTTCTGAACCCAATGACATCATTTGGGCTGAAGATTACAATAAAAGGGAACCCAGTGCCGTCATTTCAGGTCCCCTACAGAAACAGAGCTTAAGCAAGGAACCCTTGCTTCAAACAAGTAATGAAGACCGGGGAGAGCATTTTACTTTAGATTCTGAAACTAACTGTAGAAAATCTCAGGCAGGGATTTCTGTCTGGAACACAACCAAGAGGCTGTGCTGCAGAAAGCATGTCTGTATGAGCCTGGGACATCTGGTGCTGAGTGGTGAGGTAGGGCTCTGATATCCGTCTAACAACGCCTCCTGTCTCGGGGAGGGAGGTCACCTCCTTCCACTGCATGGCTGCCCCTAGTGTCCCAGGGAGAGGGCGTGTCATGTGGGAGGGGAATAAGTGGTCCCTCCAGAGAGGCCTTACGTCAGCACGCAACCGCTTGCCTTGCGAGTGACATGGAATCATCACGCACCTAGAGTAGAGTTGGCAGGGGTGCTCCAAAGGCATGCCAGGCTCACGCTTCCCTCTGATGGCCCTGATAGGCATTCTGCTGGGTCATTCCTCAAGACCATATCCTGGGGAGGAATTAGGAAAGGTTTTGTGGGAAAAAAATACCCTAGCGGCCCCCAGCAAATGTGGCTGCCCACCCCACACCCTACATAGGGTCCTACCAACTGCTCCCATGCCTCTCTGGCTCCTCCTCCTGGACCTCGACCATTGAGCAAAGTATCCTCCTCCCACAGGGACAAGCTGTGGGTCTTGGTCAGGATTCTGTAAAGGCTGTCGAGCAGAGGCTGGCAGTAGGTTGGACCATCGGAGGAGTCCTACAATGAGCAGAAGGGTTTGGACTGATTATGCACAGGTTTTGGTGGTGCGGTAGAATACAGCTGAAAAAGAGCACATCAATTTAAATAAAGAGACATTAGATCTTCAATTTTGTATTGCAGGATTTATTCTAACTTACATAGAAACATAGAAGTTGACGGCAGATAAGGACCGCAGGGCCCATCCAGTCTGCCCATTTCTTTTTCTACCTTATGAATATGCTATCGGCCTTTGCTCTGTCAGCGGCCTATCTATTCATACTCATCAACTGGTGAAAAGTGGGGTTTAAACTTGTGAAGAGGATGGGATGGGAGAAACGCTGTTGTCGGGGGCCGATAAAGGAGAGCTCTGTCTCCACCCACCCCAGGAGATGGAGGAATGCGGGAAAAGGCCGACTGGTAAAGTGCAGACCAGGGGAAAACAGAATCCCCGTGGGAACACGAGCAGGGGAAATGGAAGTATAGGGAAAGGGTGGAAGGTAGTCCTGCTAAATGCCAGGAGCTTGGGCAATAAAATGCCTGAGCTCCAGGCGATGCTAACTGAGGGAGCGGTGGATGTGGCAGCGGTCACTGAGACCTGGGCCAGCGCAGGACACAACTGGGACCTGAACCTGGAGGGTTACACTAAGTTCAGGAAGGACAGGGGGGAGAGAAGTGGAGGAGGAGTAGCAATTATAGTCAAAAACTGCATTGGCATAGGGGGAGTAGAGGAGGCGGAGGGAACCGTGGAGGCGATTTGGGTCACCTTGATAACAAGTGGGGGCAAGAGAGTAAAAATAGGAGAGGTGTATAGACCCCCTGCACTGGCAGAGGAGCTGGAGGAGAGTCTGGTGACAGATGTTGGGAGACACTGCAGACTTGGCAGGGGAAGGGTGGTGGTGTTGGGGGACTTAAACATGCCAGGAACAGACTGGGAGACTATGACATCCTCGGTGGCCAGGGAGCAGAGGTTGTTGGATGTCTTTCAAGACGCGTTCCTAACTCAGCAGGTGGGGGAACCAACTAGGGAGGCGGGTACTGGATGTGGTCCTGGCAGACAGTGACCAGATTGGGCCCTGGGTGAAGGGACCCATTGGCGGGGAGTGACCATGCCACGGTCTGGTTCTGCCTGGACCTGGGAGGGTAGAAGTCTGCACAAAAGGCGGAGGTAACTGACTTCAAGAGGCGGTTGAAATGGGAAGGATCCTAAGGAGCATTTGGATGGGATTGAATCAGACATGGACGCTGATAGTTGGTGGAAATCATCAGGAGAGGGTGCAGGATGCTACCAGCACCTGTGCAAGAATAAGTCCGAAAATGCAGTGGGCCGAAAACCCTGCTACAATTGAGCCAGGGAGGTCCAAGAGGTGGTGCTTGAGGAAGAAGGCAGCCCATAGGTATTTCAAGTGCTCAAGGAATGAAAGGGATTGAGGGGAGTACGAGCTGATGGCTAGAAGGGCCACTAGGGTGGTGAGGGCAGCTAAGGCAAGGAAGGAGCAGAACCTGGCCAGGGAAATTAGGAGACGGAACAAGGGGTTCTTTAGATACACTGGGGAAAAACGAAGGGTGAAGGGGCAGATTAGCAGGATTAAAACAGGGGAGAGATGGGCACAAGACCCGGGGGAGCAGGTTGAGGTACTAAATGAGTACTTCACCTCAGTTTTCACCAAGGAAAATAGGGTGCTGCATCATACATGGAGGAGACAGTGATACTGAGGAGGGGGGACCCTTACCATCGAGCAGTCTGGGGAGGGGGAGGCATCACTAGCAGGAGGGGGGAAGGCTAGCAGGGAGAAGAGGTGAAGTGCAGTGGAAATCACAGCAGAGAGAGTGAGGGAAGCCTCAGGTCCCTTAAGACGGAGAAAGCACGGGCCGGATAAATTACATCCCAGAGTGCTGAAGGAACTTGATGGATGTCCTGGCAGAAACCCCTGGTGGAGCTTTTCACCATCTCTCTGAGGATAGGGTGGGTGCCCCAGGACTGGAAGGTGGCGCATATAGTGCCTATCCACAAGGGGGGATCAAGGGAGGTGGCAGGGAACTACAGGCCTGTCGGCCTGACATCGGTGGTGGGCAAGGTGATGGAGGGCATTGTCAAGGAGAGGCTAGGGGGGGACCTGGAAAAGTCAGGGTGCCTGGACGATAGACAGCATGGATTCATCCTGGGGAAGTCGTGTCAGACAAACCTTGTGGAGTTCTGTGACTGGGTGACAAGTGCCTTGGACCTGGGTAGACCAGTGGACGTCCTCTTTCTAGACTTCAGCAAGGCATTTGACTCTGTTCTTCATGTGGGCCTGTTGGATAAGCTGGGAGAAATCCAGGTGGGGAACCAGATAATCAGATGGATAGGCATTTGGCTCCAGGACTGGACCCAGAGGGTCATAGTTGGCGGGATAGTCTCATCCCCAAGGAGGGTCATTAGTGGGGTCCCACAGGGATCAGTCCTTGGGCCCCTCCTGTTCAACACCTACCTCTCTGACATAAGGACAGGTATCAGGAGTGAGATGAGTCTCTTTGCGGATGACTCAAAACTGGGGGCGGTGGTGGGTGGGGAGGAGGGAGGGGAGGTGGCCTCACAGGGGACCTGGAGGCTCTGGAAAGATGGTCTAGAAAGTGGAAGCTGAGGTTCAATGCAGGGAAATGCAAGGTACTGCACCTGGGGGCCAGAACCCAGGCAAAGTGTACACCCTGGGGAATGCTACAAGTCTCGATGGCTGAGAGGGACCTGGGGGTAGTGGTGGATGTCAAGATGAACAACTCGGAGACTTGTAGGAGGGCAGCAGCCAAGGCCAACAGGATGCTGGGATGCATCGCTAGGGGATCACCTCAGAAGGAGGAGTGATACTCCCTCTGTATAACTACTTGGTGAGGCTGCACCTCGGTACTGAGTGCAGTTTTGGAGGCCACACTTGAGAGAGACATTAAACTCCTGGAGAGGGTCCAGAGGAGGGCAACCAAAATGATTTGGGGCTTGGGGACAGGACCTATGAAGAGAGGCTCAAGAGCTAAATATGTACACATTGGAAGAGAGAAGGGGACATGACAGAGGTCTTCAGGTACATGAAGGGGGTAAATAGGGGAGGAACAGTCAGGGTGCTTCGAAGGAAGGAGGAGGGAGCCACTAGAGGGCATGGGTGGAAGCTGGAGGGGGGGAAGAGTCAGATTTTATTCTATAGAGCAACTTATTCCGAAGAAAATAAATGTTTAAATAAATAAAATATTTTTTACTGTTTTAAAATTTCCTTTACTGGGATAACCCCATGGTATGAGGCATCTCGTTTTTATGATAGGCCCAAGAAGTCAGTAAGCAGACAGCAGAACACGGTTTTTAAACAAATATAAAAAGTGCATTTATTTGTTGATTAGCAACAGCACTTACTTGGGTACATCACAACTTGCACCCCCTCCCATTCAACACATATAACTACATAAGCTAAATAGTAGATTCTATCACTTTTTTCGTCAGTTTTGTAACTGCCTGTGTCAATGTGCCAAACAAGGTCTTATGACTTCTGTTGCTAATTTTGCTCTCCAAGCATGCAGAAACTCCTGCACATTCCATAATATACAGCAGAACACCTTCCAAACCCCTGCCTATTACTTCCTTCTGTGTTCATTCACACTGTATAACCACAACTGAAAAGACCACACAGATTAGACATACAGTACATGCTGAAGTTTTTACCTCAGTTCAAAGGTCTCATGTACCAGTTTCTGCCTCTTCTGGTTCATGCTGTCGCTGAGACCAGACCTGCCCCAGCATTAGTTTTGTACCATTCCTAGCATGCTACAGGAGGGCACTACTCTCCAACTCCCTCTCCTGCAAATACACACCAAAATCAATTTGCCATATAGGGCAAAATTAGCAGTGACCTTAAACTATTTTAATGTCATGAATTTAAGCTCCCCATACTAGAAATTAATAACTCTAGTACTACATTTATTACACATCCAGTTTGATGAACACTAATGTCCTGTCCCATCCAAGCAGCCATCTCCCACCCACCATAGTCTGAGACTGTGAAAGTCTTTCTTTTTAAAGCAAGAAGTACCCGATTAAATGAAGACGATCTATTTTCAGCAGGTTGAAGTCTATGTGCCCTTAGCTGAGTACTGTCTCCGATCACCTGGCCGCCAAACTCTTTCTCTCTAGACAGCACTCACTGACCCCATGACTCCTAATGAGCAGAGCTCTCAGCTACAGCTTGCTTCAGCTACCGGAAGATAACCTGAACCCAGGGGTGTAGCCAGGGATTTCAGATCTGCACATCAAGTGGACTCACTGCTACCCCCGGGTGTAGCCAGACAATATATAAATGTACACCAGGACTGTGTTTGTTGCCTCATTTGGCACAGTAAATACAGTTTTGCATCTCATGACAGTGGTTGTTGCCATGCATGGGTAAATACAAATGCCATGCATTGTTCCCGAAGACAGCCACATACCAGCCCAGAGCCTGTAAAGTTGTATTGTCCTTGGGATGCAAAGAGAGTATTAGTGACCAGTCCTAGTTTCGACTCCTATGAATAAAATGACAGAAAGGTTCAGTATTTTCTTTGTTAGCTTTCATGGAAAAAGGAAGCAGTTCAGAGCCTATTTGCTACCCCCCCTTAAATAAAATTGCACACCATGGAGTGCTTGGAGTATGCCTGACTACACCTATGCCTGAACCTTACTCCAGCTCCTTGTGCTGATTTACCAAGGTCACACCGACTCCACATTACTGGACTGCTGCCACCTGAAACCCCGGGCTCTACTCTTCACTTGTGGGCTCTGCTCCCTCTCTCTCTCTCGCTGTCTGCTCCTCTGTAGTACACTCGCTCTTCTCTTGCTCCACCGTTAGTCTTCCGAGTGAATGAATTACAACTCACTCTTGTTTCAGCAGCCCAGACATTTAAGAAGACACCCCTTGCTAGCCACATCCACTACTGGATGCAACAGCGAATCAGGAGCAGTAAGCACCAGGCGACCTGGTTGAGATCTGCAGTGTTAAGGTCCACTATGCTTTGCTGTAGCTGTACCCTCCCCGGCACACAAACTCCCCAGTGCATGAACAAAGGAGCTGCACCAAGCCAGCAAAAATAGAGAATGAATGCTCAGGCTCACCGAGGCAAGACCAGCTGCTGCCACAGTGCTGGAACCTGACCACATGGCGCAGAATGAACGTTAGTAAGAAATTCATGCTGGAGACCGACTTTTCCGGGAGGGGGGGTCAACTATGTAATGCGGGTGGGGGTGGTTGTTTATTGCACTAGCAGGACACTGGAGGACAGATTAGACCCATGTGGCTCAGGAGGTTTTCAAGGAGGCATTAGTGCATACCGATTAAGAATGCAGCACGGTGTGTTACTAATAGAGGAGCTCCATGATGGGGGAGCTATAGCACCCTTAGCCCCCCCTCTAAATCCGCCTGTGATGTCCATGTGAAGGTGTGGCCTCCAGTACTGCATGCAGTACTCCAGATGGGGCCTAACCAGTGTCTTGTAAAGAGGGATTATTACCTCCCTCTTCCAACTTGTGATACCCCTACTAATACACCCCAACATCCCTCTAGCCTTACCTACTGCTTTAGTGGTCTGCTTGGATGATTTCAGGTCATCGGTGGTGATCATGATGATGCCCAAGTCTCTTTCTTCCCTTGTGACAGCCAGCAACTCCCCTCCCAGCCTATAGGTGGCTTCAGGGTTTCTTTTCCATATGTGCATGATCTTGCACTTCTGTGCGTTAAACCCCAGTTGCCACTTTTCCAACCATTTTGCTAGTTTATCCAGATCTTTTCTCATTCTGCCCACCCCATCTGGATCATCTACTCTGTTGCAGATCTTGGTGTCATCTGCAAACAGACAAACCTTGCCCTCCAGTCCATCTGCAATGTCACTGATGAAGATATTGAAGAGGACTGGCCCCAGGACTGATCCCTGAGGTACCCCACTTGTGACTTCAGCCCTTCTGACTGTATACCATTTACCACCACTCTCTGTTTTCTGGCCATCAACCAGTTTGCCACCCAGTTGACCAACTTCTGACCCACCCCGAGCCTACCCAGCTTATTAATCAATCTTCTATGTGGAACAGTATTGAAAGCTTTGCTGAAGTCAAGGTAGGCGACATCAGCTGCTCCCCCTTGGTCCACCACTTTGGTTACCCAGTCAAAGAAATCTATGAGATTAGTTTGACAGGACCTTCCTTTTGTAAACCCATGCTGTCTTGGATCCTGAGCTCCTATGGATTCCAGGTGTTGCACTATCCTTTCCTTAAGAAGTGCCTCCATAATCTTGCCCACTACTGAGGTAAGACTGACTGGTCTGTAGTTCCCTGCCTCCTCTGTGCTACCACTCTTGTGGAGCGGGATCACATGAGCCCTTCTCCAGTCTTCTGAGACCTCTCCTGTGCTCAGAGACTCACTAAACAGTTCTAATAATGGCTCTGCTAGTTCCACCCCTAGCTCGTTTAGTACCCTGGGATGTATGCCATCAGGTCCCATTGTCTTGTCCACCCTGAAGCTTATCGAGCTCTTGTAGGACCCTTTTTTTGTGAAGGGACTAGTGCACACCTCCCTCCCCCTGTGTCCATGGTGCTGAGCTGTGGGTCCTGCCCTACCTTCTCTTCAGTAAATATTGAGCAGAAGTATCTATTTAGAATATATGCTTTTACATGGTCCTCCTCCTCACATGCCCCCTTATCCCCTTTGATCTTAGCAATACCCCCTTTGGACTTTCTCCTTTCACTAATGTATCTATAGAAAGTCTTGTCACCCTCTTTTACTGTTTGTGCTAGTGTTTCCTCAGTTTGGGCCTTTGCCTGCCTTACTGCTTTCCCTGCTTCCCTTAAGGAAATTTGGTATGCCTCCCTGTCTTCATTCTGCTGTGTTTCCTTTTATTTCCTGAAGGCCAGCCTTTTGGATCTGACCTTTTCTGCTGCTGTTTTTGAGAACCAAAGTGGTCAGTCAGGAACGGAGACACTGATAAACTCATTGTTTCCCATGTTGCCACCAGGGAGGGGCCATAATGTCAATGATCTTTCTGTTTGTGTTCTTCAGCAAGGTTCCCGGGATGCTGCCCATGGAAAAAAACACAGAAACCAAGCTTATCATCCGCTTAGGCTCCATGCAGCCCTCTGATTTAAATATTAGACTTATTTTTTTAGTAACGTCTTTCAGCCACCTTATGGTTTACCACTGAAGTCTGTCCTTTTTACCGCCATCCCTGTTATATCTTTGCTTCATGCGTGCATGTACAGTACATTTGCATGTGTGGGCATGTCTGTACACACTTCCATTCAGGGTGTCTGTGGGCATACTCATGTGACCTGGCTGGGAATGGGATCAGAGCAGTGCAGGAGGAGTTTGTGGAGTTGGGGAGGGGGCTTAGACAAGTAGCATGCACAGTAACCTTCTCGGAGGTGCTGCCTGTCTATGCCATGGGTGAAGCTAGGGCACTCTGCACCATAAGATTCAATGAGTGGTTGAAAAACTGGTGCAGAGCTCAGGGTTTTGACTTCATTGGGGACTGGGGTTCCACCTGGAGGGATACAGCCCTGTACCGGCACGATGGTCTGCATCTGTTCAGGAGGGGAACCAGGATCCTAGGTGATAGGTTTAAATGCAAGCATTTAAACTAGCCAGGGGGGAGACACTGAAAAGCAGCAGGGAAATCCCAGCCCCCACGCCACAAAACAGGGTAGTTAGCGAGGTAAACAACAAGGTAGAGAAGTCAATAGGGAGTAGCAAAGGCAGTAAGGAGAGGGGTAGGGCTAAAAAGGGGTAAGGCCATCAAAAAATGGAGGGTGATGAGTACCAATGCCTGTAGTCTGGGTAACAGGCTCCCTGAACTAGTGGCCTTGATGGAAGAGGGATGCCTGGATATCGTGGCAGTCACAGAAACATGGTACACAGAGAACCATGACTGGGATGTCAACATACCAGGGCACACAATCTACAGTAGGGACAGGGAGGGTAAACGAGGAGGAGGAGGAGTAGCTCTCTACATAAAGGAAGGGATCAAAGCAACTGAACTAAAGGGTAAACAGTGAGAGGAGGAGGCACTGTTGGTCACCCTGGAGACAGAAAATGGCACCACAATCCGCACGGGGGGTTGTATACAGACTCCCATCTTAGGTAGAGAAAATGGACAAGGAAATGATAGAAGGCATCCTTAGAATGGCAGAAAAAGGGGAGATATTGTTGAGGGGGACCTGAATATGCCAGATGTTAACTGGAGCACCTTTGCTGCAGCCACATCCATGAGCAGGGACATTCTCGATGCCCTACAGGGGGCAGGCCTCAAACAGCTAGTATTGGAACCAACTCAGGAGAGAGCAATCTTAGACCTGGTACTCTCAAATGGGGATGGAGAGAGGATCTCAGATTTAAGAGGGTAGCCATCTGGAAACAAGCGACCACCGAACAGTGTGGTTCACGATAAACGCAGCCATAGAGTCAAGCCATACAAAAGTGAGGGTATTGGACTTTAGGAGTGCCGACTTTGGCAAAATGGGAGAGTACCTCAGAAAAGCACTAGCAAACGGGCACCTCCCTCGGTTACCATATAGTTGCGCTGGACTATGAATGCACTGTATTATGTATATAAGACAAGGCCTCCCTGAGGCGGCTTACTACCAACTCATATCATGCATTGCTTTAGCTACCAATTGCATAGGTCTTAACCCTCATTAGGTAAATATGTTGATAGCTCTGCCCTGTTTTAGCTACCAAATGTATAGGCATTAACCCGTGCTCATTGTACTTATACTCTGTATGATTGCTTACCCACATTTATTCTATGTATGTACTGTATGAATGTCTATGTTTTATTATGACGTGGAGCCTTTGGAAATGAGTCTATGACTTAAAGGGTTGTAATTCTGGTTTCCTAAGTAAAAAAATTAAAAAAAAATAGAAGGAGAGGTGGAGGAACAATGGGGAAAAATCAAAACTGCCATCACAGAAGAGACAAGCTTTTGTGTGAAGCAAATAAACAAAACTAAATGAAGGAAAAAAACACTATGGTTCTTAAAAGAGGTGGTGGGGAAGGCTAGGGAGAAATTGATAGCACTCAGGAAGTACAAGAAAATACAGAAGGAGCAGGACAGAGAACAATACCAGTTAAAGCAGAAGGAAGCGGGGAAGGCAGTCAGAATAACAAAGGTCCAAACTGAGGAAAAGATAGCCAACTCAGTTAAGAAGGGGGATAAAACTTGTCATAGGTACATTAGGAAGCAAAAGAAAAGACCAAGGAAGGGATAGTGAGGCTTAATAAGGGAGGGGTGGGTGGGCAGAGGGTAACAGTGAAAAAGCAGGGATACTGAATGAATACTGCTGCTCAGTATTCACAAAAGAAGAGGAGGGGGAGGTACCTAAACCAAATAATAGAAGCACTCTGGATAGGGGGGTCAATACCAGTACATTAACAGAAGAAAGGGTCCTGAAAGAACTCGTAAAATTGAAGGAGGACAAAGCAATGGGGCCTGATGGGATTCACCCAAAAATTCTAAAAGAACTAAGGGGGAGAACTAGTGACACCACTTACTACCCTTTTTAACAAATCATGGAAGGATGGTGTGGTACCTGAGGACTGGAGGAGGGTGGGTGTGATTCCCCTTCACAAAAGTGGGAGCAAGGCAGATGCAGGAAACTACAGACCTGTTAGTTTGACCTCAGTGGTGGGGAAATGATGGAATCACTTCTGAAAGAAAGTATTATTGAGTACCTATGAGGCCAGAGGGGCACAGAACCCAAGGCAACATGGATTCACAGCAGGAAGGTCATGTCAGACTAATCTATTAGATTTCTTTGACTGGGTGACCAAAGTAGTAGATCAGGGAGGGGCTGTGGACATGGCCTACCTAGACTTTAGCAAGGTATTTGACACAGTCCCACACAAACGATTAATAAACAAGTTAGCCAGCCTGGGAATGGGTCCTAGGGTGGTAGCCTGGGTAAAAAATTGGCTGGACAACAGAATGCAGAGGGTAATAGTAAACGGAGTCCACAGTAAAGAAAGGGGGGATACTAGCGGAGTACCTCAGGGTTCAGTGCTGGGACCGGTCCTTTTTAATGTCTTTATAAGTGACATTGCGGAGGGACTGGAAGGAGAAGTATGCTTCTTTGCAGACGACACAAAGATCTGCAACAGGGTTGATACATAAGGGGGGTGGAAAGGATGAGAAGGAACTTAGCAAGCTTGGAGGAATGGTCAGAAGTATGGCAGCTTAGATTCAATGCAAAGAAGTGAGAAACAAACCCCAGGGGAAGTGTACGCAATGGATGGGGAGAGGTATTAACAACAACAAAAATGGAAAGGGACCTGGGGTAGTTATATCAGACACCCTAAAAGTGGGCAGGTAATGTGATAAGGCAGTAAGGAGGGCTTGGGGGATACTGGGATGCATAGGAAGAGGTATCACCAGTAGAAAACAGGAAGTTGTTATCCCTCTGTACAGACAGTTGGTGAGACCCCATCTGGAGTACTGCGTGCAGTCCTGGAGACCCCATCTCTGCAAGGATATAGACAGGATGGAGACAGTCCAGAGGAGGGCAACTAAAATGGTGCAGGGTCTGCAAGAAAAGCCATATGAGGAGAGACTAAAGGAGCTTAATATGTATACCCTTGAGGAAAGAAGGGAGAGGGGGGACATGATAGAAACTTTTAAGTACCTCAGTGGAATCAACAAAGTCCAAGAGGATAGCATCTTTCAGAAAAGACGTGCAAGAACAAGGGGACACAATTTAAAGATGGGGGCAGATTCACGCCTCTTTTCTGAAAGATGCTATCCTCTTGACTTTGTTGATTCCATTGAGGTACTTAAAAGTTTCTATCATGTCCCCCTCTCCTTCTTTCCTCAAGGGTATACATATTAAGCCTTTAGTCTCTCCTCATATGGCTTTTCTTGCAGACCCTGCACCATTTTAGTTGCCCTCCTGTGGACTGCCTCTATCCTGTCTATGTCCTGCAGAGATGGGGTCTCCAGAACTGCACACAGTACTCCAGATGGGGTCTCACCAACTGTCTGTACAGAGGGATAACAACTTCCTGTTTCTGCTGCTGATGCCCAGCCCTCCCTGCTGCCTTCTCACATTGCTTGCTAACCTTAAGGTCATCTGATATGATTACCCCAGGTCCCTTTCCTTTTTGTTGTTGTTACTATCCCCCATTGTGTATTCTTCCCTGGTTCTTGTTTCAGGTGCATTATTTTGCACTTTTACATTGAATCCTAGCTGCCATACTTGACCATTCCTCCAACCTTGCCAAGTCCCTTCTCATCCTTTCCACGCCTCCTTGTGTATCAACCCTGTTGCAGATCTTAGTGTCATCTGCAAAGAGGCATACTTTTCCTTCCAGTCCATCTGCAATGTCACTTATGAAGACATTAAAAAGGACTGGACCCAATACTGAACCCTGCGGTACCCCACTAGTAACCTCTCTTTCTTCAGAGTGGGCTCCATTACAATTACCTTTTGTGTCCTATTGTCCAGCCAATGTTTTACCCAGGCTACCACCCTGGGACCCACTTCCAGGCTGGTTAATTTGACTATTAATCTTATGTGGGACTGTCAAATGCCTTGCTAAAGTCTAGGTAGGCCATGTCCACAGCCCTCCCTGGTCTACTACTTTGGTCACCCAGTCAAAGAAATCTATTAGATTTGTCTGATATGACCTTTCCTGTGAACCCACGCTGCCTTGGGTCCTGTGCCCCACTGGCCTCTAGGTACTCAACTATTCTTTCCTTCAGAAGTGACTCCATCACTTTCCCTACCACAGAGGTCAAACTGACAGGTCTGTAGTTTCCTGCCTCTGTCTTGTCCCACTTTATGAAGGGGAATCACATCCACCTTCCTCCAGTCCTCGGGTACCACACCATCCTCCCATGATTTATTAAAAGAGTAGCTAGTGGTTTCACTAGCTCCCCTTAATTCTTTAGAATTTGGGTGAATTCCATCCGTCCCATTGCTTTTGTCCACCTTCAGTTTTAGGAGTTCTTGCAGAACCCTTTCTCTGTGAAAGGACTGGATCACCCCCATCCAGAGTGCTTCTGTTAATTGGTTTAGGCACTTCTCGCTTCTTCTCTTTGTAGAATACTGAGCAGAAGTATTCATTCAGTGTCCCTGCTTTTTCACTGTCCCCTGCCCACCCACTGCTCATTCTATTCAGCCTGACTATCCCTCCCTTTGTCTTTCTATGCTCGCTGATGTACCTATAAAGGTTTATCCCCTTCTTAACCGAGTTGGCTATCTTTTCCTCAGTTTGGGCCTTTGCTATTCTGACTTCCCTCCTGCTTCCTTCTGCCTTAACTGGTACAGCTCTCTGTCCTGCTCCTTCTGTGTTCCTTATACTTCCAGAATGCTATCTTTTTCTTCCTGACTTTCACAGCCACCTCTTTTGAGAACCACAGTGGCTTTTTCTTTTGTTTTGATTTATTTATTTACTTCACACAAAGGCTTGTTGCCTCTGTGATGGCAGTTTGATGATTCCCATTGTTGCTCCACACCTCCTTCTAGCCTGTTTGCTAGTGCTTTTCTGAAACACGCTCCCATCTTACCAAAGTCAGCCCTCCTGAAGTCAGTACCCTCACTTTTGTATGGCTTGACTCTGTAGCTGAGTTTAACGTGAACCACACTGTTTGATGGTCACTTGTTCCCAGATGGCAACCACTTCTAGATCTGAGATCCTCTCACTGCCCCTGTTTGAGTACAAGGTCTAGATTGCTCCCTCACGAGTGGGTTCCAAAACTAGCTGTCTGAGGCCTGCCACCTGTAGGGCATCAAGAATGGCCCTGCTTTTGGATGTGGCTGCAGCAAATGTGCTCCAGTTAACATCTGGCATAGTCAGGTCTCCCATCAACAGTATCTCCCCTTTCTCTGCCATTCTAAGAATGCCTTCTATCATATCCTTGTCCATTCCTCCCCTGACATGGGGGTCTGTACACAACCCCTGTGCGGATTGTGGTGCCCTTCCAGTCTCCAAGGTGACCCATAGTGCCTCCTCTCCTCTCTGTTTACTCTTTTGTTCAGTTGCTTTTATCCCTTCCTTTACATGAGAACTACTCCTCCCCTCTTCTCCCCTGTCTCTCCTGTAGGTTATGTACCCTGGTATGCTAACATCCCAGTCATGGTTCTCCGTGTACCATGTTTCTGTGACTGCTATGATATCCAGGCATCCCTCTTCCATCGAGGCCACCAGCTCAGGGAGCTTGTTGCCCAGACTACGGGCATTGGTAGTCATTACCCTCCATTTCCTGATGGCCTTACTCCTTTTTGCCCCATCCCTGTACCTCTTGCCTTTGTTATCTTCTCCATTTACCCCTGCCCTTCTCCCTATCGACACCTCTATGTTGGTGTTTACCGCACTTACAACCGTGATTTTTTTGGGAGGGCTAGGATTTCCCTGCTCCTTTCAGTGCCTCCCCTAGCTAGTTTAAATGCTTGCCAATGAAGCATTTAAACCTATCACCCTAGGATCTGGTTCCCCTCCTGGACAGATGCAGCCCATCCATGCCAGTAGGAAGCGCATCACTCCAGGTGGACCCTAGTCCCCAATGAAGCCAAATCCCTGAGCTCCACCAGTTTTCAACCACTGATTGAATCCCATGGTGTGGAACACCCTAACCTCTCCTATGCCATAGATGGGCAGCACCTCCGAGATTACCGTGCGTGCTACTTGTCTAAGGCCCCTCCCCAATTCCACAAACTCTTCCTGCACTTTTCTAATCCCTTTGTTAGCCAGGTCATTTGTCCCTAGGTGGACAATGACATCCAGCTCCCTCCGCTGTGCAGCTGCTCCGGCAATCCTGAGGATTCGCTCCCTGTCCCTCCAAGCCACGGCGCCAGGCAGGCACCTTACCTTCCTCTCCCTTTCCTCCCCCAGTTCTACCTTCCTAACAATGGATTCCCCACCAGGGTTGTTCCTTCCCTCGGGGTCCCCTGCCACCCTCCTGTGGGTCTCTTTTGTGGAGGTTCCCAGCATCCTCCTTGGTCTCCACTGCGGGTGCCTCCATAGAGGAACCACACTTTGCCAGAATGGCATAGGAATTGTGGAGAGGTACAACTGGAGGATGGCCTCTGTTCCACCACCCTCACCCTCCTGGGCCACTGTGGTCCAACCGCTCTTCTTTCTTGGCAACCTCTGAGGCACGGCAGTGGCACTGGTGGTCCCTGGATGGAAGAGGAGGTCCCACAAATCCTGGCCAACTCAGCCTGGAGATGAGCAACCTCCTCCCTCAGCCCCCAGAGAGGTGCCTGCAGATGGGACAACACCGCATCCTCCAGAACGTCTCCCGGAAGACTGCTGCTCCACAGCCACTGCACTGCACCACTCCCATCATGTCTTATTTCTGGCCCCTTAACTGTTTGCAATCCTTAATCTTTCCTCTGTTTTTTTTTTCTCTCTCCTTACTTTCTGTCTGTGTGCCCTTTAAGCTCCTGATTGTCCTGTTCTGAGACAAGAATATCCTATATTTCTCAGTAGACCCCTTACTTGCTCAGAGGCAGACCTCCAGCAGCTAGAGGGGGCCGGAGAGCTACTCTTGCCCTTCTAGGATGGTGGGTCTTTGGTGGCTCTGTGATCACTCACTTCCTGCTCCCAAACGGGAAGTTTCTGTTGTCAGTCAAATCCTGTGCCTAGCTTTGGGTGGGAGGGTGGAGGGAAGGAAAGGAGGGCAATACAGTCCCAGTAGAGAAGTCCAGTCACACAGCAGTCCTTTCTCCTGGAGTATTCTGCCAAGCTACCAGCAGAATCTTTCTAAGGCAGTCTTTAAATGTAGCTTACTTCTAGCTAAGCCACTCCCCCTACTTACTAGATCTTTCTACAAGTAATTTAAACCTCACAGCTATCAAGTCCTTTCAATCACCTGAGATTTACACCTAGATAACTGTTCAGATAACCATTCAGTTCAGTTAACTCAGACAAAAGCACACTTTTTTTGTTTTGTTTGTTAGTTTTTTTTTTACCCTAAATTATAGGTCCAAGTACAAGAGTTCTACTTCTATAGTTCCAGCAGAGAAGTCCAGTCACACAGCAGTCCTTTCTCCTGGTGTCTTCTGCCAAGCTACCTTTCAGAGAAAGAGATGTGCAAGAACAAGGGGACACGATTTGAAGATAGAGGGGGTGTGGTTCAGGGGCAACATGAAAAAGTATTTTTTCACGGAAAGGGTGGTGGATGCATGAAACTGCCTTCCTGTGGGGGTTGTGGGGTCAAAAGCAGTGGCTGAATTCAAGAATGCATGGGACAGACATAAGGCAATTATAGTGGGCGGTCGGAGGAAGTAGGCTGTTGGTAAAACTAAGATCTGCAGCTTATCCAATAGGTAGGGAAATGTCAGACTGGGTGGGCCAAGCGGTCCTTATGTGCCGTCAAAGTCTATGTCTCTATGGGCACTCCAGCTATGTGTGCATATCTCTTTTCATTTTCTCTCCAAACGTCCCTGTCTACTTCACCCACCTTTGTCACCTTTCAGCCTTCTTACTATACCCAGCTAATTAGATCCTACTTGAGAACCCCTCAGCTCATTCATTCTTACTACGCCTCTCCCTCCCTATCATCCCCTCTTTTGCAGCTTTCTTACCTTACCTATTATCACTTTTTCTCCTAGATCTACCCCCACATTTTCTTGGGACAACCTTAACCTCTTTGTGCAATAGCCATCAGGACAAGTTGGTTCAAAATTGCACCAGCCCACAGATGGTTGCTCTAGCTCACAATTATAATGGTAAATTTTGATCACTTATACAGGAAAAAATGCAAGCCAGAAAATACTCTGGTTATTGCACATTTATCCTGCTCCCACATTGCTTTCTTCTCCAGCAGAAGAAAAGACTGCAATGCCATCATACACAGTGTGCCCCCATTGTTTTGTACCATGGCCTCTTCTCTTCCTCTATCTGCCCCCTTATCCCCACCGAACCAGAGGATATCACAATTGCAAACGCTCAATCAAGCAGTACTAGCTGTGTACACATAACCAACATCATCATGCACCTCACCACCACCCACAGGGAAATGAACAGTCAGGCAGAGAAAGAGACTCTCAGTCCCAACTCGGTGATCAACTGGAAACCCGCACTACTGGAAGTTTTTAGACAGTGTCAAGTAAGCCAGAAATACAGGTTACTCACCTGTAACAGGAGTTCTAGGAATGGTATATGTTGTTCATCCACACTGTCTGGCAGGTTCCTTGCCGCTTTAAATCTTGCCGGAAGGTCTTCAGGCTGGCTCCTCCCACCCACCTGGGTGGTAAAACTCTCGGCTCCACCCCATGATGCCAGATCTAGCCCACTGGAAGCCAGGTTTTGCGTCGAAGCCGGGGAGGCCGGGTGGGTCGTGTGGATGAACAACATATACCATTCCTAGAACTACTGTTACAGGTGAGTAACCTGTATTTCTAGGGACATGGATATGTTGTTCATCCACACTGTCTGGCAGACTCCTAGCAGTTCTCTGGGAGAAGGGAGGCAAGGTGCACACCCCCTACTTAGGAAATAAAGACTGGAGAACCGAGGCCCCAAAACCAGCATCCCGGCGTGACTCAAGGTCGATGTGGTAGTGGGTGATGAAGGTGTGTGCTGACTTCCAGGTAGCAGCCCTGCAGATTTCCTGGATAGGGACGTCCCTGGAAGCAGCCACTGATGCAGCGGTATGGTGGGTAGAATGAGCTCTTATCCCTCTGGGAGGCTCCATGCCCACCAACCTATAGCAGAGATCTATGCAGGAGGTGACCCACCTGCCTATTGTCCACTGGGCTGCAGGTCTGCCAGGTGCGGCTTCAGCGTAGGTGACAAACAGCTGGCGAACCTCTCCTCGAACTTCAGCTGTCCGCTCCTTGTAATAAGCAAGCGCTCTTCTAGGGTCCAAAGTATGGAGCCTATATTCGGCCTCCGAGGTGTGATTGGGGTAGAACACTGGCAGAGTCAACACCTGGTTAAGGTGAAACTCTGACACCACCTTCGGAAGGAACTTCAGGTGGGGGCACAGAACGACCTTGTCCCTGTGGAAGACCAGATAGGGAGACTCGATGGAAAGCACCTGGAGTTCTCCCAGCCTTCTGGCTGACGTGATAGCTACCAAGAAGGCGGTCTTCCACAACAGGTGAGAGATGTCACACCTGTGCATTGGTTCGAATGGCTTGCCCATGAGCTTAGCCAATACCAGCAATAGATCCCATGGAGGTGGAGGTTCTCGCACCGGAGGGGATATGTGATCAAGGCCTTTGAAAAAGCACCCAACCACCTTCTCCTGCACCACTGACTGCTTCCCGGCCCGCGCCCGCTAAGCAGAGATGGCTGCCAGGTGCACCTTAAGGGTCGTCGACCGAAGCCCTTGCTGAGAAAGGGACCACAGGTAGTCCAAAATGCTTGCCAATGAACAGGAGGAAGGGTCCAGGCCCTTGCCCTGACACCAAATGGAGAATCTCTTCCATTTGAAGGCATAGCATTTTCTGGTCGACTCCTTACGGGATGCCTCAACGATGTTGAGGACCTCGTCGGAAAGACCCAAGGCCTGGAACTCTAGCCACTCAGGAACCAGGCCGTCAAGTGCAGGGATTGAAGGTCCGTGGAAAACCTTCCCCTGACTGACTGAGATCAGGTCCGGGCGGGCTGGAAGCTGCCTCGGGAACCTGGAGCTGAGACTGAGGAGATCTGGATACCAGAACTGGCGGGGCCAGTCTGGGGCTACCAGAATCACCTGCGCCTTGTCCCTCCTCACCTTGAGAAGCACCTTGTGGATCAAGGGAAATGGGGGAAAGGCGTAGAAGAGGCCCAGGGTCCACGGCCTCAAGAAGACATCCCCCTGCAGCAAGCCTGAAACAGTCTCAGCTTCACATTCTCCCTGGAGGCAAACAGGTCCACCTGAGGCGTGCCCCAGTGGGAGCACAGATCTTGTACTACTTCCGGCAGGAGAGACCACTCGTGGGACGCAGCCCCTATCCGGCTTAGGGCATTGGCCAGGATGTGGGAGGCTCCTGCCACATGGATGGCAAGGAGATCTGCTTCCAGGCTGCGCACGAGGGACCAAATGCGGAGAGCTTCCCTGTGCAGAGGCATGGAGCGCGTCCCGCCCTGGTGGTTTAGGTAGTACATGGTCGTGGTATTGTCCATCTGGACCTGAACCACTTGACCCCGTAGAAATGGAGCGAAGGCAGTGAGGGCTAGACAAACCGCTCGAAGCTCCAGCAGGTTGATGTGGCATTGGGACTCCTGAGGGGACCAGAGGCCATGCGCTCTGAGCTCCCCCAGATGGGCACCCCAACCCATCAGAGACCTTAGGAACCTGTTCAGGTCATGCAGGTCGAGAATGGGGTGCCAGCCCCCCATCCGTTTTGGGACCAGGAAGTACCTGGACACAAAGCCCGGGTCTGGAGGAGGATCCGCCACCTTCCTGATCACCTCTTTTTTTTGAGGAGCAGGCGATATCTGACTCGGCGACCATGGGCCCCAGGCCTTAGCCTCCAGGCGACGACTCAGAAAGGCGGGGCCTGCTCAAACTCCAGGGGCAGGCCCTTTCCTACCACCTCCAACACCCAGTAGTCCATGGTGATAATGGACCAGACGGAAATGAAATGTCGGAGCCTTCCCCCCACGGGGGGAACCCAGGGGGGAGTGACGAGGCTGGGGGTGACACCCCTCAACCCGTCACTGGGCAGGCTTAGAGGAGGGACTGGCTGAGGGAACTCCTGGGCCTTTTCCTCCCTGCTTGCTATTAGAGGAAGCCACAGGCTTGGGTTTGGGGTGCCAAGTGCAAGCCTGCTGGCTCTGGTGCTGGTGCTGTTGTGCCGGACATGCCGCAGGTGCAGAAGATCGAAAGAACTTATGTTGCTGTTGTCGACGGCCCTTGTCCTTCTGGGCGGAGGTGACCGAGTCCAGAGTGGCATTGGACTTTTCGATCCGCTGGAGGTGACCTTCCACTCCAGGACCGAAGAGGTCGGTCCCCAGGAAGGGGACATCTGCCAGTTTTTGCTGGGTATCCGCCGTGAAGGTGGATATCCTCAGCAATGCCCTGCGGTGTATGGCCACCACGGCCGTAACTGATCTGGCACAGGAGTCTCCAATGTCCAGAGCCGTTTGGAGCTGCTGTTTTGCCACCGCCCTTCCCTGGTCCCGTACCTGCCTGACTGTGGTCTGCAGGTCGGCCGGGAGATGAGGGATCACCTCATCCAGGGAGCCCATGAGGGCGTGGGAGAAGTGTGCTATCAGCATGGCCGAGCTGGCCTGGCGGAGGCTAAGGGAGGATGCAGCATACACCTTGCGCCTGGCATAGTCCAGCTTTTTGGACTCCTTGTCGGGGGGCTTATCCACATCCCTAGTGTTCCCAGAATGCCAGAAAACGCTATCGGTGACCAACCTCTTGGCGGAGGGGTGTTCCGAAAAACCGAACAAAGAGCCGGTAGGGACCGCATACTTCCTGGCCATCCTGGCCAAAGGCACTGGGCAGGAAGCAGGCCACTGCCAGAGCTCCAAGGCTGGGCCAACAATGGCTTCAGCCACCGGAAAGGCCTCCGTGGGTGAATCCCCTTGGTCTAGTATCTCTGTTAGGGGATACTTGGCCCGCTTGGATACGGGCTCGAGCTGCATCCCGGTAGACTCCGAGATGAGCTGAAGCAGACCCATGAAGGACGTTGGGCTTTTGTCCATCGACTGGCCCCTGGAGGACTCCAGGTCAGTGGTCCTGGAGAACAGGGAGGAGTCATCGTCAGACTCCAAGGAGTCCGCGAAGAGCTGCCTGGGGCCTGAGCCACCCTCCACCTGCCGAGGATGGTCAGGAGTGAGGGTGACGGACAACCTGTTGGGCAGGCCCTGACCTGACCGAGAGTCCTTGGTCAGCGCCCCCGATTTCGGTTGTGGAGGCAGAGGTTCCACCACAATCGGTGGGGCAGCTGGTTTCGGGTGACAGCCACTTGATGGCCGGGGAAGGCAATGGCGTCAGCTTGTTCCCGGACAGAAGTAACTGCTGCCACATCAGGTCCTCGTAGCATCGATGCAATTTGCGCTGAAGCCTCTCCTCTTCCGAGGAAGAAGACGACAAGCGGCGGCGCAGCTTACTTTGTTGCCGAGACCGCCGATGTCGGCGAGATTGGCTGGACCGAGAGGATGTCCGAGACCAAGATCCTCGGTGTTTCCGAGGACGGTCTGGGAAGGGCAGGGGACACCCGCTTCTTCCTCAGCTCGAAGCTCTTGACTGGGACTCCGCACCGGAGGTGCAGGTCTCGTCTCCACCGGGAACCGTGAAGAAGGGTTATCGGCTTCACCAGTTGACAACCCGTCCGGGTCGAGAAAAATCTTGACCGCGTCGATGGGTGTCTCAGCCGGCTCACCTGACGGGGACACTGTGAAGCCAGCGGCCTTAGCCGCAACCTCGACCGAAGTCGAGTGTCGACTGTCTGGGAAAGGGGACCTCTCCCGCTCCCATGAACGCCGACGGTGGGACTTACCTTTCGAGTCCTTCTTTTTGGACCAAGAAGAATGTCCCAATGGCCCTCTCCCTTCATGGAAAGGATTGGCAAAGCTCCCTAAAGAAGCTGAATATGAGGTACCCAAAGAGAGCGGGATAAATGCCGCGACCGAGGAAGAGGATGATGCAGCCTGTGCTGCCTCCTCCTCGAGGGCGATCATCTGCTTGAGTTGTTAGCTGAGCCAGCCACCACGTGTAACGCCCAATGGGCCTCCTTCGACTTCACCGGTGGGTAGCGCTTCTCAGGGCACCCAAGCTGTAACCGGGCAGTGCAGTCTTCCAGTATGTTGGCCGAAAACGAACGGCATAACTCGCAGGCCTGAGGGTCATGGTCTAGGCCGAGGCAGTAGACGCACGTGGAGTGCGGATCCATCCTGGACATTTTCTGCCCACATGGGCACCGCCGAAATCCGGGAGTCGATTTGTCCATCGCAGCCGCGAGGGAGTAATTTGACCGAAGTCTTGAAAATTTTAGAATAAGTTTCAGGCGAACCAAAGAATTAGGATCCAGTCTACATGCAGAGTGTTAAGGAGGGAACCTGAGCTTCCAAGCGATAAGGAAGATCTGGCGTCTTGGGGTGGAGCCGAGAGTTTTACCACCCGGGTGGGTGGGAGGAGCCAGCTTGAAGACCTTCCAGCAAGATTTAAAGCAGCAAGGAACTTGCCAGACAGTGTGGATGAACAACATATCCATGTCCCTAGAAGGGCAATACTGATTATTGCTGGACCGGTCTGTCCTATTCAATGAACTATAGTACTTTGTGGCATATGCGCGACATCCTGCGCGCCGTACCGAAAAACAAATCAGTAGTTACCATGCGTTTATTCTGAGACTGGAGGAACATGAAACAGTAATGTGAGCATAAATAAATAAACATGCAGGATGTAATACAGAAACACAAAATGGACTGGGGAATAAACACTTTATTGTGCATAATATTTCAAAGGTTTTACTAATCGCAAGTTCAATCTGAGAATTACAGTATGTCTAAACGGCATTGCATTTAACAAATACTTTAAACGTTACATTTGAGAATTGAAAAGGTAAGTACAAACCTAGAAATGCATGCTTTCAGTGGGAGCACTCCTCCCCCACACCCCGAGTGCTGCATTCCGTTGAATTTGCTTTGTTCCGGGGAGGGGGGTTGGCAGCGGAGCACCCATATGGAAAGCATAACATGTACCAATGTAACAATGTTTTTTTGCAATATGGTTTCTTGAATTTGCCTAATACAGAATGCAGTATTCTGTTTACTGTTTATTGGGAGGGATTTGCCCCCCACACCACCCCATCCATGGTCGACACAATGTTTTAATTTTTCATTTCATAATATTTTCCATACCTTTTTAAATATTGTGAAATGCAGTGGCCTTTAGAAATAATTCACTGATTGAACTTGCGACTTGCTGCCGTTGGACGTAAGTGGGCCGTAATACTGTAATTCTTGTAATGCATGCGCAAAATAGAGGGTGGGTCTGTCAATAATCAGTATCGCCGCCAGGAGCACATCTAAGATTTCTTTGGGGACGGGGGCTACACAAACCTAAGGGGTTTGGGAAATACAAAACGTTGACATTTTAATTTTTTTTAAGTATTGATTTTAACATCCTCTGCCACAACAATAACAGTTTTTTTTAAACACTATCCTTTCATCAGGCCATGATGCAATACTACCTCTATTTCTATTTAGGCTGATCTATGCACCCCAGGAATGCCTATTTTAACCTTTCAAATTATGTATTTTATTAAGGTTAATTTTTGTACAATATAGTACATGCACCAAGGCTTTGTTTTTAGGATGAAAGGACATGCTGGGTGGGATAAGGGTGAGACTTTATGGATTGCATTGGCTGGCATGGTCTGTTTAGAAGAGCTGGGGATCCCTACACTTGCCAGTAATGGCAGCTATGGCTCTATGAATGGTCATTTCAGAGTTTGGTCTGCAGTGGTGTCCAGGGAAAGTTCAGAGTAGAGCAGTTTGGAGGGGAGAGGTAGCAGCTAGGGTGAAGCTACATAGAAACATAGAAACATAGAAGTTGACGGCAGATAAGGACCGCAAGGCCCATCCAGTCTGCCCATTTCTTTTTCTACCTTATAAATGTGCCATCGGCCTTTGCTCTGTCAGTGACCTATCTATTCATAGTCATTTGTATTGCTCCCTTATGCCTATCCCATGCCTGTTTGAAGCCCTGCACTGTATTCATAGCCACCACTTCTTGTGGTAAGCCATTCCATGCATCTACCACCCTTTCTGTGAAAAAAGAATTTCTCACATTCCCCTTAATCGGCCTCCTCTAATCTCATACTGTGTCCTCTTGTCCTGCTATTTTCTTATATTTAAACATGTTAGACTCTTTCACCTTGTTTATGCCCTTAAGGTGTTTAAATGTCTAGATCTATCACCTCTCCCTCCTTTGCTCAAGGGTATACATATTGAGCTCCGTTAATCTGTCTCATATATGTCTTCTGATGCAGTCCCTGCACCATTTTAGTTGCCCTTCTGGACTGCCTCAATTTGGTTAATGTCCTTGTGAAGGTGTGGCCTCAATACTGCCAGGTACTCCAGATGGGGCCTAACCAATGTCTTGTACAGAGGGATTATTACCTCCCTCTTACGACTTGTGATACCCCTACTAATACACCCTAACACCCCCCTAGCCTTACCTACTGCTTTAGAGGTCTGCTTGGATGATTTTAGGTCATCAGTGATGATGGGATAAAACCCACTACCTACAGGACAGACACTGTATACCTCCTAGCATTTTGTCACTGAAGTGTTGGATACAGACACTCAAAATGTAGGGAAATGAGGGGCACTGGTTTTAATAATGTAGGATTAATCATCAGACAAAGACAAGTTCAGAAAACTGGAAGCTAGTGACTTAACAGCACTATACCCTTGATCACAGCCTGGACACTAGCTGGAAGTTTTCATAATGGAATGGTAATGACTCACATTGAGTCTGTTGTGGGATCCCCCTCTTGTACTGCCAGATAATTGCAGCTGTTAATGAGCTGTTAATTAAATTAGGCCAACTGGCACATTGAGAGAAATTAGGATGCGGACAAGAGCCTGCTAAAGTAGGGACTTTTTTAACATCATTAACAGTCATGGAAAATTTGCACTAGTCAAGATGGACAAGTGTAGTAGAGAGTTAGCTGCATTAGCCCTGGTCAATTTGCAATAGGTCTTGGGCTAGTAAATCAATGTTAAAATGGTCCCTGGTATGCAGGGCTTGCATTAGCACTAGAAAAGTGGGGGATCAGGTTGACCCTCTGCTTCAAATGTTGGGGGTCAGACCAGAGAATCCTGGGGTCAGAAATGTGCTGCAGTGGTTTTGTAAAACATTACCTGATTCTTTTTCTGCTAACAAAATCCACGAAAACCTGTACATATACAGGGTAGTGCTGAAGCACTGCATTGACAGGTATCTGCCTCTATCTCCGAAATCAAACAAGGAGCAGAGGACACTGCAGAACAGGACACTGCAGCACAGGAGCTAGCGCTACAACACTCACCCAAAACAGGAACCAAAACAAAAAAAGGAAATCCAAAACACTTCTGATCATAGGAGACACCATGATTCGGGGAGTTGATACCTACCTCTGGCCGAGGGTGATGGTCAGATGTCTCCCCAGGTATATCAGCATGGAGAGATACTGACCGCATTGCTAAAATCGTGCAGGAAGCAGGAGAAAACATTAACATCCTGGTACACATAGGGACTAACGATCTCGCCAGCTGGTCAGTTGTGGAGACCAAGGAAGTGTGGGAGACAAACTGTCATTCATTTTGTCCGGCATCTCCTTCTCTGAGATCCTGCCAGTCTGGGAGAGGGCAGCAGATGGAAGGAAGGTCAGAGAAGGGGAGATAGGGGAGCTAAACATGTGGCTCAAGGGCTGGTACCAGGAAAAAGGACACAAAGTTGTAGGTAACTGGCAACAGTTTTGGGAGCCAAAGTTCTTTAAATTCGATGGACTGCATCTGACTAAGGAGGGAGTCAGTGCATTGGGGCAGAAGTTTGATGTCTTTGCAGAATATTTAAACTAGCAAGTGGGGAGAGGGATGCAGCATCCAATATATCGAACTGGAAGAACACCCTTCCCCCCTCAGCTAGTGATCAAACAGGAGTTCATCATGTTTGTAGTTCATTTGAATCACCAGGTAAGGAAAAAGGTCCAGCCCCCCATAAAACAAGCAAGGGGGAAATGCCGGACCTCACCCAACAACTAACGCACCGAAATCTGGCCAATGGAAAATCATGTACACAAATGCCCGCAGGCTGGGAAACAAGATCCAAGACCTGAAGGCAGCAATGACAGAGGCTAAACTGGACATAGTAGCCATTAGCGAGACATGGTTCACCAGAAACCACACTTGGGAGACTTCAGTACCCAGCTTGTACTGTTCAGAAGAGACCAAGGTGGCCAGCCAGTGGTGCTGAGGTTGAGGCTGGGCGCCACACACAATCCTCGCTGACCCGGGTTCAGGACGAAGCCCGGACTGTCAGGGGTCGGCAGGGGAAGGAGAGGATTGAGCATCCGGAGGACAATTCTCCTCTCCTGGGGAGGAAGGGGACCCAAGGGTTGGAGCTTGACTGCCCTCTGGCGGAGGCCAGGGGCCCAGCAAGTTACTTGTCACACGACGTGGGGTAAGTGTATGGCAGACGTCGGCAGGGGAGGGCCTTGATGTCGGGGACGCACGCCAACACAGGAACATCGTAAAATCGCCCTCTAGGCTCCTGGAAGACAGAGCACTCTAGCTCAGACCCCATAGCCCACCTGCCTGTCCCAGTCTGGTGCCCTGATGAAATAGATGTAGTTTGGGGGTGTAGGCGCCCCATCCCTGTCCCTGCCCCGGGGGGCAACCCAAGGCTACATGGAGGGAATACCGTGGTGCAGGTAGGACCAGCCTGGGGCAGGCGCAATTAGTGACTCCCAAGGCAGCGGAGTCAAGGGAACAGGGAGGAGCATAAATAGAAAAAAAAAAAAAAAAAAGACCAAGGTGCAAAAGGGGGGAGGCCTTTATGTCAAAGAAAATATCCAAGTTACAGAAATTCAGAATACACATAAAGAGACAGAAGAACTTTGGGTCACCCTGGAAACAGGAAATGAGACAGCCATACAAACAGGTTGTCGACAGGCCTCCAGACCAGGGGGAGGACATAGACACATGCCAGATACAGATTGGTCAATACCAGCAGGAACATCTGCCAGAACTAGACACATAGTGGATTCCCTGTAGGGGGAGGGCCTCAAACAACTGTTACAACAACCCTCAAGAGACAGGGCTATTCTGCATCTAGTACTGGTTAATGGGGAAAAGATCACAGCTCTCCAGGTAGAAGGTCACCTGGGGGCCAGTGACCATCACATGGTATGGTTCAATTTGGCCACTAGAACTAAATCAACCTATTCCAAGGCCAAAATATTGGACTTCAGAGGAGCTGACTTTGACAAGATGGCCAACAGAGTTAAGCTAGCCCTGGCAAGAAGAAATAAAGGTGAGGGGGTACAGGCCCATGTCAATGTACGTAGCCTGCTAAAAAAGATCACCAGGATTCAGGCCTGGATCTACCACACCTCGCCAGACTTCTTAGTGGTCTTGGAAACCTGACTTAGGCTAGCAACAGCTAACGGGGAGGTCAATATCCCCAATTATTCACTATTCAGAGCTGACAGGCAATCAAGAGGTGGTGGGTAGCCATATACGTCAAGGACAAATACACAGTCTCCTGTCTTAACTTGACAACCATCACAAATGAATTCGAATGTCTGTCCCTCAAGGTAGTGAACTCACACAGCACATCTTTGTGTGTTATAGGATGCTACAGACTCCCATCCGCTGGCCTGCAACTCCTTACGCATCGGGGCGCTGCCTTAGAGAAAGGTTCTCTGGAAACAATTATACTAGGGGATCTTAACTTAGACTGGCTAACCAAGGCCTCAACACCCCTCTCATCCTTCTGCGATGCCCATGGGCTAATGCAAATCATTGACGAACCAACGTGCTTAAATAAAAAGAACCCTAGCAATAGTACACTTTTAGGTGTTATTCTAGTGAGCAAACCACACCTGTTCTCACATGCAGGCACCTTCTTCAGCAATGTCAGCAACCATTGTGTCATAGCTGGAGTACAATCAGTCACTACAGCTTTGCCCTCCTCAAAGTTCTCTGTTAAAAGATCCAAGCAGAACTTTGACCTATATGCCTATCTAGATGAGCTAAAATACTCCACACGATGGCAGGATTTTTACCTGGCAAGGATAGTACAATCAGCTTACAACATCCTCAATGACATAATTCTAGGGGCTTTAAACAAATGCGCCCCTTTAATAAAAGTGCGTACTAAGAACAAAACATGTCATTGGTTCTCCGCTGAACTCAAATCTGCTCTTTTAGAGAGGGACAAGCTTTGAAAGAAAGCATGTAGATATAAGACCCCATTGGACTGGTATGCATTTAGGTGGGTCAGAAACCGATGTACCAGGAAGATTAGAGATGCAAAAGCTGCATACTACCAGACAGAACTCGGCTTGGCCACCAAGCACCCAGCCAAATTCTGGAATACCATAAAGGACCTCTTTGGTCATATACCCGGTAACTCTCTCCCACCTAAGATCATTTCGGGTCACAGCACCATAACTGAGAGGGTGGAAATTTTGGACTCCTTTAACAACCACTTTACAACAGCGGGGCTAGCCTTTAATAACTCTCCTGTGAACCTGTTATGCTCCCAGCTGGGCTCTCAACCTAATGAAGTCTGAGTCACAAACTCTACATTCTCCCTGCAACCTGCCTCCCTGAAACAGGTTAAAGACCTTCTATGTCAACTGTACGTAAAGAAAAGTGCTGGCGCCGACTCCCTAGACCCATACTTCCTAAAGATTGCTTACTACGTACTAGCTGTACCAATAACACACCTATTCAACCAATCATTTACCTAAGGAGTCCTTCCATCCTTCTGGAAAACAGCCCATGTTATACCTCTGCTTAACCCATTATACCCATTAGCGCCATATGGCGTCAGAACCATCCATTGCTTAACCTGACCCAAAATGGTGGCATCAGATAAAATGAGTTAAATCAGGAAACCCCTGTGACCTCAACAACTATAGGCCGATTTCCCTTCTCCCTGTCCTGTCGAAATTATTGTTGTAAGTGCATAACTGAGATCTTATTTAGAATTATCAAATCTGCTAAATCCTGCCCAATCTGGATTCAGGGCTAACCATAGAACTATCATAGCCCTCGCAAAAGTGACTAATGACTGGCAGACTGAACTAGAAAAAAAAGCTTTGTGCAGTATTCCTGGACCTAAGCAAGGCATTCGACATTGTCGACCATAGCCTACTCCTCTCATCCTTACAGTCTATAGGCTTGGACTCTCTTTCCCTTCAGTGGTTTACCAATTACCTTACTGACCATTTACAGCAAGTCAAAGCTGAAGGTGAACTTTCGTCTGTCAAACCCCTACTAAGAGGAGTGCCCCAGAGATCTATTCTAGGTCCCATTCTGTTTGCGATTTACATCAGTAACCTCAGTGACAGTGTAACTAAGCCTAACGTCCACCTATTCGCGGATGATATGGTGCTTTACTTAAGCTGCCCATCATCTGAAGCTACATGTAGCGACCTTCAATCTGAATTTAACCTACTTCAAAACCAGCTCCTAAACAAAAAGCTTTTACTTAACACAAAGAAAACTAAAGCGATGCTCCTCTCTCCTTATATACATGCAGCTATCCCAGCAACTACAGGAACAGTACAGCAGATCTCTACAATCCTAGGGGAAACCTAGAATTCATTATGAAGTTCAAGTACCTGGGAGTCTGGCTAGACCATAAACTATCCTTCACTGAGCATTTCGAGGATTTGCTGAAAAGACTTCACTAGAGACTCTACTTCAGGATTAGCTACCTACTCAGAAGCGATGCCAAGATGAAGTTGGTGCAAGCTACATTTCTCTCACTAGTAGATTACGTGGACTTTCTATACAGCCACTGTCCTACCCCTTACCTAACAAAAACTGGACACTCTACCATAGAGCTCTGAGATTTATTACGGTCTCTCCCTTCAATCGCACCACTGTTTATTATATGCACCGTGGATGGACCTCCCTCAATTTAGGTGGAAAAAAAATGCTGCTTTATGGACCTACAGAGCTATCTCAAAAAAACTTCACAGTACATCACCGGACTGCCTCCGCTGAGCTCAATGAAACTCCTATGCCTGAAGTCACTGTTACATCTCACATTAAAATTCCCAAAGTCTACTCTCGCCAAGGCAGAACAGCCATCAGTTTTGCGCTGCCCTCCCTGTGGAACAATCTACAGAAAACTGTAAAATTGAATACATTCATCAGGATCGGTTCATTCAAGACCTTGTACTCTCGTCTCATCAAGGCATCGTGCAAGTGCTTTTCTTGCCATTAATCGGAACCAATAAACACAGTATCACCATACTGGCTGTCTTTAACCTGTCCTCTTTTGCATACATTTCCCTTAATCCTTCCTCTCCTCATGCTCTATCCTCCATCCGCTGCTTTCCACTGTCTTCTGTTGATTTACCTATCTGATCTCTATCAACGCTACCTAATAATAATAATTATGTTTTATTCTGGCCCTGCCTTATGATGATACATTCCCTTACCACCTGGCCTCTTACTTCTAGGTCTACCCCAGTCTCCTCCTGTACTATTACCCCCAAACCCAAATTATCATCCTGTCACTTAATCTGAGATATCCACAATTTAGTCACGTGATATGATACTGCTGCAACCTTGTTTGCTCTATGCTATTGGCTGATGTCTTGTAGTCTATGACCTACATGTATCAAATTGTCTCATTGTCATTACTTATGTATCCCTCATCTTTTGTATTTTGTCTGAGATCTTATCATAACCAGGTCCATCTTGCAAATGAGCTCTGCTCAATGATGTTCACCTGGATAAATAAAGATTTTGGTTGATTGATTGATTGACAGGCAAAGTGGGCAAGCATTAAGGATGCAATACTTGAAGCAACATCCCATTGTGTTAGGGAGAAAAGTAAGAGCAAAAGAAGGAGGGAACCACTTTGGTTCTCAAAAACAGTAGCAGAAAAGACCACAGCCAAAAGGTTGGCCTTCAGAAAATATAAGGGAATGCAGTGGGAAGAAGATAGGGAGGCACACCAAACTTCCCTAAGGGAAGTAGGGAAGGCAGTAAGGCAGGCAAAGCCCCAAACTGAGGAAACACTAGCACAAACAGTAAAAGAAGGGGACAAGACTTTCTATAGATACATTAGTGAAAGGAGAAAGTCCAGAGTGGGTATTGCACTTACCCGGTCAACAAAAACTAAATAAATAAATAAAGATCAAAGGGGAGGAGGGGAAGTGTGTGGAGGAGGACCAAGGAAAAGCATCAACCCTAAATAGATACCTCTGCTCAGTATTTATTGAGGAGAAGGTAGGGCAGGGCCACAGCTCAGCACCATGGACACGGGGGAGGGAGGTGTGCACAAGTCTCTTCACAAAAGAAGGGGTCCTACAAGAGCTCGCTAAGCTCAGGGTGGACAAGGCAATGGGACCTGATGGCATACATCCCAGGGTACTAAAGGAGCTAAGGGTGGAACTAGCAGAGCCATTAGCAGAACTGTTTAGTGAGTCTCTGAGCACAGGAGAGGTCCCAGTAGACTGGAAAAGGGCTCATGTGATCCTGCTCCATAAGAGTGGTAGCAGGGAGGAGGCAGGAATCTACAGACCAGTCAGTCTTACCTCAGTGGTGGGCAAGATTATGGAGGCACTCCTTAAGAAAAGGATAGTGCAACACCTGGAATCCATAGGAGTACAGGATCCAAGACAGCATGGGTTTACAACAGGAATGTCCTGTCAAACTAATCTCATGGATTTCTTTGACTGGGTAACCAGGGTGGTGGACCAAGGGGGTGCAGTTGGTGTCACCTACCTTGACTTCAGAAAAGCTTTCAATACTGTTCCACATAGAAGATTGATTAATAAGCTGGATAGGCTCAGGGTAGGTCAGAGGTTGGTCAACTGGGTGGCAAACTGGTTGGCGGGCAGAAAACAGAGAGTGGTGGTAAATGGTATACAGTCAGAAGAGATGCAAGTCACAAGTGGAGTACTCTCAGGGATCAGCCCTTGGGCCAGTCATCTTCAATATCTTCAGCAGTGACATTGCAGATGGACTGTAGGGTAAGATTTGTCTGTTTGCAGATGACACCAAGATCTGCAACAGAGTAGATGATCCAGATGAGGTGGGCAGAATGAGAAGAGATCTGGATAACTGGCAAAATGGTCAAAAGAGTGGCAACTAGGGTTTAATGCAAAGAAGTGCAAGATCATACACACAGGGAAGAGAAACCCTGAAGCTACCTATAGGTTGGGAGGGTAGTTGTTGGCAATCACAAGGGAAGAAAGAGACTTGGGCATCATCATCACAGATGAACTGAAATCATCCAAGCAGACCACTAAAACAGTAGGTAAGGCTAGAGAGATGTTGGGGTGTATTAGTAGGGGTAACGCAAGTCATAAGAGGGAGGTAATAATCCCTCTTTACAGGACACTGGTTAGACCCCATCTGGAGAACTGCGTGCAGTACTGGAGGCCGCACCTGCACAAGGACATTATCAAAATGGAGGCAGTCCAGAGAAGGGCAACCAAAATGGTGCAGGGACTGCATCAGAAAACATGAGGGCAGATTAATGGAGTTCAATATGTATACCCTAGAGCAAAGGAGGGAGAGAGGTGGTGTGATCAAAACATTCAAACATCTTAAGGGCATTAACAAGGTGAAAGCGTCTAACATGTTTCAATAATTGAAAAATAGCAGGACAAGAGGACACATCATGAGATTAGAGGGAGGGTGATTAAGGAGTAATGTGAGGAAGTTCTTTTTCACAGAAAGGGTGGTGGATGCATGGAACGGCCTACCTCAGGAAGTGGTGGATATAAATACAGTGCAGGGCTTCAAACAGGTGTGGGATAGGCATAAGGGAGCAATACAGATGAGTATGAATAGATAGGCCATTGACAGAGTAAAGGCCTGTGGCGCATTCATAAGGTAGAAAAAATGGGCAGACTGAATGGGCCTTGTGGTCCTTATCTGCTGTTCACTTCTGTGTTTCTATGTTTCTGTTTCATTGTTGTGCTTCAAAATCCTTAAGATTCCCATTTGGGGATTTCAGTAGGGGGTTAATGCAAGCCCTGGGTATGTATCTACAGATACTATATCTAGGATATTCAGTGGGCCCTGTGTGATACATGATATATAGATACATAGAAGTTGATGGCAGATAAGGACCTCTTGGTCCACCCAGTCTGCCCTATTTATCCCTACCTAGTATGAGGTCTGATGCACAAACTGAACCCCAGAGCACCCCCTTACCTCCAAGATATCCTTGTGTCTGTCCCACTCCTTCTTGAATCCTGTTACCATTTAGCCCCTACTAACTCCTCTGGTAGTCCATTCCAAGCATCCACCTTCCTCTCCATGAAAAAATAGTTTTTCTTGTTACCTCGGAGTTTTTTATTATTATTTATTTATTTAAACATTGGTAACCGGGAATGGCACACTGAGTCAATGGTTCGTTTCCAGGGAGTTGTCCCCCTCCAGCTTCATACTGTGACCCCGTGTATTAGAACATCTCTTTATTTATTTATTTATTTATTACATTTTGGTGACCGGGTAGGCCTTACTTTGGAAGATGCTCCCTTCCTGTACTCTGTTTATACCAGTGAGGTATTTATATGTCTCTATTAAGCCCCCCCCCCCACTTCCTCCTTGTCTCCAGGGAATGCATATTTAATTATTTTAGTCTTTTGACGTAGGTCTTCTCCTGCAGGCCTTGCACGGTTTTAGTTGCCCTTCTCTGCACAGCCTCCACCCTGTCTATGTCCTTTCTCAGATGGGGCCTCCAGAACTGGATGCAGTACTCCAGGTGTAGTCTCACCAGTGTCTTACACAGGGGCAAAATGACCTCCCTCCTTCTACTTATAATACCTCTCCCTATGCATCCAAGCATCCGGCTAGCCTTCCCCGCTCCCTTGTCATGCTGCCTAGCCTCTTTTAGGTCATCTGAAATTATAATTCCCAGGTTTCTTTCCTGCTTTATGACTGTTAGTACCTCTCCTCCTAGTCTGTAAGTTGCCCTTGGGTTCTTGTGCCCTATGTGCATGATCCTGTACTTCTTTTGCATTGAGTCCCAGCCATACCTCTCAACTGTCCCTGATTTTCAGGGATGTCCCTGATTTTTGCCTCAGAATTTTCCTCTGTCCCTCATAAAATTTTAGTTTTTGTGACGGAACAGTGGGGGATTAAAAGCACAAAATAATGTCAGACAGTAAAGTAACATACTTGTTCTTCTTCAGAAAATGCATCTTAAGACAAATCCCTTTATTCTGTCAGCTTCTGAGAGAATAGTACCAGTTTTTTAAGATGTGTCCCTGATTTGCGGTCTTTGTCCCTGATTATTATTTTTTTTTTTTAAGCCTTGTCCCTGATTCATGAGGCAAGAGGTTGAGAGGTATGGTCCCAGCTTCCATGCTCCAGATCATTCATCCAGTTTTTTCAGGTCCTCCCTCATCTTTTCAAACTCCCTGGCATATCCACCCTATTACATACCTTCATGTCATCTGCAAATAGGTGTACCTTCCCCTCCAGCCCCTCTACAATGTCCCCAATATAGACATTGAAGAGGACCAGCCCCAACACTGACCCCTGCAGCACCCCGCTTGCTACATCTACCTCCCCAAAGTTTTCCCCATTTACCACCACCCTCTGACTCCTGCCAGTAAGACAGTTCTCTACCTATGGTGCTATTTTAGGATCCACTTCTAGGTTACATAGTTTGTTTATCAGTCTTTTATGAGAGATGGTGTCAAAGGCCTTTCTGAAGTCCAGATAGGCCACGTCCACCGCCCCACCCTGGTCCACCACCTTTGTCGCCCAGGCGAAAAACTCTATTAGGTTTGTCTGGCAGGACCTCCCCTTGGTAAAACCACGTTGTCTCAGGTCTAGTAGGCCATTTGTATCAAGGTTTTTTTTTAAAGGGACACTGTCGGCTTTTCCTCCTTTTCCCAGCGCCCTTGCGTTTTAAGGTATGTTTCAGTGAGCTTCATGCACTGTTTGCTCCCTGTTTGCTCTCTGGACACTGGTGGTGTCATAGTCCCCCAGTCTGTTCCTGGCATGTTGAGGTCCCCCATTACTATTACCCTTCCCTTTCCCAATCTACAGTGTCCCTCAAGATTTGCCACCAAACTTTCTTCCAGGATCTCCGCCAGTGCTGGTGGTCTGTATACCCTCAAACCTTTACTCTCTACCCCCCTGCATCAGCAAAGGTATTAAATAACCTCCCGTTCCCTCTGCCTCCTCTACCCCTCCAATACCCACACCATTTCTGACTAACAGTACTACACCACCACCCCTTCCCTCCCCCCTACCTTTTCTGAACATAGTGTAGCTCTCCAGAGTTAGGTCCCACTCGTGCCCAAGTGGCCCAGGTCTCAGTGACTGCTGGCACATCTACCTCCCCCTCAACTAGCATCGCCTGGAGCTCAGGCATTGTATTTTCTAAGCTTCTGGCATTTATCAGGACCACTCTCCACCCCTTTTCCCTCCTCTCCTTTCTCCCCCTTGAGCTCCCATTTCTCAGCTCCTGCACCCTCCCTGGTGACCCAGTTCCGTATCTCCCTAGCCCCCAGTGAAGCGAAGATATCTGTGGGGCTGGGGTATATCCTAGGTATATCCTAACTACTATTTCTTCCTCACCTACACCACTCTGCACCTTCCTAATCTCTACTCCCACCTTATCTACTATTGCCCCTTGTGGGTCTCAAACCCTGTACCACTGACCCCACAGCCTACAGCTCTACCACTAAGCCAACGCGTCATGATATTGTAGTTTGTCTAACTTGCCTTCTTTGCAGCATGGACAGTTCTGTTTATCACCACCATCTTGGTCCTGGACTGCCAGAATGGGCCAATCAGTACCTTTGGGGACTCAAAAATGGAGCCTGTCCCCAGGGGTCATGTGGGAGCAAATTTCTTTAGGAATTGTAGTTTTTACATTTTGGCTCCAAAACAGACATGGAGGGGGAGCCCTTGCTTTGACAGACAGATGGATCAACCAACCATAACCTTTTGGACCGAAGGGAAATTCCCAAGCTGCCTGCTGCAGTCAGTCAGTCTGGAGTTAGAGTTTGCAGAGTAAACAGCTCAAGTGATTTGAGCAGTAGCGCTTGCGTAGTTCGTGCAGGAGATTGGTGGAAAGGCTGAGTCTGGCCTGTCTGCCTGCAGTCCCTCGAGAGGAAATCCTTTGAAAGGCTTAATAATCCAGACTGTATCCGAATTGAGAGAGAGAAAAGCCACTGAAGTGAGACCAGGCTTAAACCTGAAGAAGACCGAAGATTTGCTGTATGCGATCGGCCTGTCAGGACATTCATTCACCATAGAACTCTTGGTTTTGCTTAGAGACACTGATATTGCTGACAGACTGCTATCCGCTTTGTGGTATGGTGATTGCTTTACTATAAATGTGCTGTTAGTGGGTCGCAATTTGATTCCCCACTGTTTAATTGTGCCACGCTTGCTGGAAACTGCATCCAGCCTTCCTGGACTGATTTCTGAACTGTTTTACCCAGCCTGGGCCCTGCCACACTGGCCCAGCCAGCTACTTCAGGTGCAGAGAGCACCATCGACGAGAGACTCGCCCAGGGATCAGCCCCCTGCTCAACATCATGAACAGGAACAACACCTCAGTGATTCGTGTGGGCCCTGCTTCTCCTGGCATACCAGTTGTCAACCTGCAGTCTCCATTTCGTCCCTCCTGTGTCTTGCACTGGGTAGCGTAAGTAACAATCAGGGTAGCTCCCTGCAACAACAGCTAAATCTAAAGTGTTGTCATCTGATTGTATTGTTGTTTTTCCTTTCATGAACTGAGCCTTCAGGCTCTGGATTACAAATTGTGTGTGATGGTTGTGCATGCCTTTTCTTTTCATCACAGGGCCCCAACCAGCTGCGACGACTGCCTGCCCTGGCAACGCCCAGGCTAGCCTACTTACTTCCAACTGGGGTACCCAGAGCGGTGACTGTGTAGGGACTAAAAGTGCATGCATAATTGCCTGACTAGATCAGTTTTTGAATCAATCAACCTGATTACGCCCCTCCCTTGTTCAATTCCCCTGAATAAATCAGAACTCTTTTTGCATTTAATCTGACTGTGGTTCCAGTTTGTACCAAAAGCACTGTACTGTTGTTATTTGCTGTGCCTAACCTTGTTTTACAGGGGGTCTCCAGGGTTGAACTGGTGGAACCAGCCCTGGTGGTAAGTGCAAACAGTGTGGGGAATTATATGCTGAATATGGGCTACTGTGACAGTGTTCGTAGCATATTGTCTAGGCCACTAGAGGGGAAAGAGGGGGGTTACAGTGTCCCAGAGGGCTGTATCCAGGTTAGCCTCGTTACTAACAACCCTGTCCTTCAGGTGGAGGCACCCGTTTCAGTACCCAGGCCCCATAACCTGCAACTAGCCAAGCAGGCAGGGGTAGTAGCCCTTCGGATAGCGCCACCTAGGGTTACATCTTGGAGGCACCAATGCTGGAATTAGTGCTCCCCTAGTGGTTAGACGTTAGAATCATTGTTGTCTGAATATGGCCACACCAGTAGAAGTCATTGTGCATGAGTTAGTGGGGTGCTGTACGGGGCAGGAGGTTGACCCCCATCATGCCATGCTTATACTAGACATTCCCTTGAGTATTAGTAAGACACCAATGAAGGGGTTCTCTCCAAAGTCTAAGGTTTGAAAAACACTGTGGTGGTGGGTCGGCAGGCTGATTTAACGACCCAAACCCTCATGGCCTTGGTGGAGTGTAGTGACCCGGTGAACGGCACTAAGATGCCAATGACTATTATCCCCAAAGGGTCCCCAACTGCTTGGAGGGTAATAACTGAAGATAGTAAGGGTCCCGTAGAGGACAAGCCCCCACCATTATACTAACATACTAATTGCCAGCAGATTAGGCATTATGGTCTATCGTGTCTGCTTAAACCTCAGATCCCATGTTGGAAACCGAGGCCTTCCCCCCCCTTGCATTCTGATACCCCTTTCAGTATCTGTCCCACCCTCTCTTGAAGCCCTGCACTGTGGAAATCTGGACCAGCTCGCCAGGCAGCGTGTTCCAAGGATCCACCACCTTCTCAGTGAAGAACCTCCTCCTCTTCCCCCACTCATCCTTCCTCCTTCCAGCTTCAAGCCACGCCTTCTAGTGATACCTCCCTCCTTCAGTCTAAACATCCCCTCCGAGTTTACCTTATTTATTCCTTTGAGGTACTTGAAGACTTCAGTCATGTCCAACCCACCTCTCCTCTCCTCCAATGAAAACAGTCAGAGCTCCTCAAGTCTGTACTCATACTTCAACTCCCCCAGCTCTCGAATCATCCTGGTAGCCCTCCTCTGTACCCTCTCCAGGAGCTGTATGTCCCTGTTCAAGTGCGGTCTCCAGTACTGTACACAGTACTCGAGGTGTGGTCTAACCAGTCCATTGTACAGCGGCAGAATCACTTTGCTGCTCCTAGAGGTGATCCCCCTTACACTGCATCCCAACATCCTGTTTGCTTTGCTAGCTGCTCTCCTCCACTGCTCAGAGTTATTCATGCATGCATCCACCATGATCTCTAGGTCGTTTTCCCCAGACGAGGCCTCCAGCGCCTCCCCTCCCAGGATGTACCTGTGTTTAGGGTTTCCCTGTCCAAGATGTAACACCTTGCACTTGGTGGTATTGAAATTTAATTTCCATGTGTGGGCCCAACTTTCCAGGGTGTCCAGGTCCCCTTGCAGGGCTAACCTCCCCTCTTCCCCCTCAACTACTGCTCCCAACTTGGAGTCGTCAGCGAAGAGACTCATCTCAGTCCCTATACCCCCCCATGTCTGATATGTATGTACTGAACAGGATCAGGTCCAGGACCATGCCCTGTGGTACCCCACTACCTATTTTTCTCTAGGGCTCGAGAGCTCCCCACCGACCATTACTCTCTGTGTGCGCCCTGCTAGCCAGTTTTCTATCCATCTGACCATCAATGAGCTCACTCCCAACCCCGTCAGTTTCTCCAACAGTCCTTTATGGGGAGCCGAGTCAAACACCTTGCTGAAGTCCAAGAATGTTACATCCACAGGCTTCCCCCTGTCCAGTTCCGATGTTACCCATTCGTAGAACTCCACAAGGTTGGTTTGACACAATCTACCTGGCACAAATCCATGTTGTCGACAATCCAGCCGTCCCTCCTCCTCCAAGAACACCCCGAATCGTTCCTTCAGTATACTCTCCATTATATTTCCCACCACTGAAGTCAGACTGATGGGTCTATAGTTACCTGGTACTTCCCTCATCCCCCCCTTATGGATTGGCATCACATGCACCTCACGCCAATCCCTAGATACCCTCCTTGTCTCAAGCGACCTATTGAAGAGCTCCACCAGAGTCAGTACATCCACCAACTCCCATAGTACTCTTGGATGAATGCCATCCGGCCCAGGAGATTCATCTTTCTTCAGGGCCTTAAGGGCTTGCCACACCCATTCGGTGGAGATAGCCTCATCCTTCCCCCTCCCCGCCACCTTGCTGTCCTTTCTATCCTTGTCCTGGTGTGAAACCCCAGGGGTGCCTTTCCTTCCCTTATGCACCCTTTCTGTTACTCCCCCGATCCCACACACTGCAGCTTCTATCCCCCTCGTGCCTTGCTTAGTAAATATCCCAATCCCATTCCCTAGTGAACACCGAGGCGAAGTACTTGTTTAATACCTCCACTTGCTCCCTCGCCTCTTCCACCCACCCATCATCTGATCTCAGTCTGCCAAGCTGGCCCTTAGTTTTTCTCCACTCCCCGATGTACCTGAAAAAACCCTTTTGCCCTCCCCGATTCCCCTGTGCCAGCCAGTGCTCTTTACTGGACTTTGCCCCCCGTCCCATCCGGGTGACTTTTCTAAAAGCAAGACGGTATGTTTCCATTTCCCTTTCCCCTCTCGATGTTTTGTATTTTTTGTAGGCAGCCTTCTTCTCCCTGACCGCTGCCTGAACTTCACTGGTCCACCAGCATGGTTTATGTGACCTTGCTCCCTTGCACTTCACCTTAGCGCAGGTCCTGACTGCCTCATGAAGTCCCTGTTTTATGACCTCCTATCTCTTTTCCATGTTGTCATTGTTGTAATCCCTTTCATGTGTAACCCCCCCTACAAATGGGAGTTCCCGAAAAGTCTTCCTTGAGCTTGCCTAAATGCTCACTGCCAGGCTGGTGTTCTGCGTTTTAGCAGTTTAAATGTATTGCCAGAGAGTGCCTGTATAGCCTCTGTGTACTGTCTCTTTAAGAGCTGCCTGGATTGCAGTCATAATTAATCAGGGAGCTCTGTTAGAAGATGTACTTGTTTGCTGATCATTTGTTAGAGTAGTAATAATATTGCAGTTTGTTCTAACCTGCCTTCTTTGCAGAATGGGCAGTTCTGTTGGTTTCCATCATCTTGGTCCTGGATTGCAGAATGGGCCAACATCAGTACATTTGGGACTCTAAAATGGAGCCTGCCTACAGGGGCTTGGTGGGGCCAAAACTTATAGGAATTGTAGTTTTGGGCTTTTGGCACCTAAAATAACCTGGAGGGGGAGCCCTTGTTGTGACTAACAGACAGATCAGCCAACCAAACCTTTTGGATCTTGGGGAAAGTCCCACACTGCTTGCAGTTTCAGTTAGATCTGAGTTGGGAAGTGAAGAAGTAACAGCTCAAGATAGTTCGAGCAGCAATCCATACTGGATTCGCATGGGAGAACTGTGGAAAGGCCTGAGTTTGGCCTGCATGCCTGCCTGCTGGTCTTGAGAGGGAACTTGTGCTTTTTTCAGACTGAATCCGAATTTGGAGATCGAATTAAGCCGCTGAATTGTGACCAGGCTTTAACCTGAAGAAGACCGAAGATTTGCTGAATGCGAGCGGCCTGTCAGGACTTCCAGCTACCTCTGAACTGCCGGATTGTGCAGAGACTCTGTAATTGCGACTGGAGAGCCGTTTGCCTTATACAGTGAAATTTCCTTACATGTGAATGTGCTGTGTGCTCATAGTGGGTTGTGATTTGGTTCCCCACTATGTGTCTGAACTGTGTTTTGCTTGCTGGAGGCTGTATCCAGTTCCACGGACTGAATTTGTATCCATTTCCATTTGCCTGGGCCCTGCTACACTGGCCCAGCTAGAATACCTGCTACGCAGAGAAAGTCATTGACAAGAGACCGGCCTGGGGATCAGCCCCCCTGCTCAACGCCTTGAACAGGAACGATGCCTCGGTGAATCGTGTGGGCCCTACTTCTCCGAGCACTCCAGCTCAACAGCCTGCAGTCTCGATTTCATCCTGCCAGTGTCCAGTATTGGGTATCATGAGTAAACATCAGGGTAGCTCCCTGCAACAACAGCTAAATCCAAAAGTGTTGTCATCTGATTGTCGTGTTGCCTTTTCCTTCACAAGCTGAGCCCTCCAGCTCCAGATTACAAATAGTGTGTGTTGTGCATGTTGCTTTCTTCCATCACAGGGCCCCAACTAGCTGCAACGTTCCTGGTTAGCCAACCGTTTTCCTACCTGGGTACCCAGAGTGTGTGACTGTGTAGGGACTCTGGATTGCACACATAACTGTCTGATTAATATAGCTTTTAAGCAAAGCAACCAGATTACGCCCCTCCCTTGTTCAAGTCCCCTGAATAAATCAGATTTAACTTTGTTTGCATTTAACCCGACTGTGGTTCCAGTTTGTGCCAAAAGTATTGTACTGTTGCTATTTGCTGTGTTTAATCTTGTTTTACAAGGGGTCCCCAGGGTCAAGCTAGAGGAACCAGCCCTGGTGGTAAGTGCAAACCGTGTGGGTAATTGCCTGGTGAACAAGGGTCATTGTGAAAGTAATTATCGTATATTGTTCAGGCCACTAGAAGGGAAAGAGGGGGGTTGCACTGTCCTGGAGGGCTTTGCCCAGGTTAGCTTGACCACTACCAACCCTGGCCTGACCTCCAGGTGGAGGCACCCGTTTCATTACCAAGGCCCCTTAACCTGCTACTAGCCAAGCAGGCGGTTTAGTAGCCCTTGGCATAGCGTCACCTAGGGGTTACACATGTGCTCCTTGAGAATATTTCCCATGCCCATAAAGTCTGCTCCCCTGAAATCCACGGCCAGTGTCCTACATCTCTTCTTCCCCTCCCCCCATGCTAATTTGAAACCAGACAGTGTCATGGTCACTCCCAGTTAGGGGATCCTCTACAACCAGGTCCCTTACCAGTTCCCCATCTGCCAGAACCACGTCCAGGACATGCCCCTCCCTTGTGGGCTCCATCACATGCTGTGTTAAGAACACATCCTGGACGCCGTCCAGCAGCCTCTGCTCCTTGGCCACCTTAGGGGACATGGTTCCCCAGTTTGTACCTGGCATATTAAGGTCCCCCATCAACACTACTCTCCCCTTTTGGTCCATACTGGGCAATAATGTTGTCCAGCAAACCATCCTCCAGGACATCACCCAACTCGGGGGGCCTATATACTATACCCAGCTTGACCTTACCTCCTGCTGGGGTTCTTCTGCCCTTGCAATTTCAATGCCCTCTCGAATGTACATGGCCACTCCTCCCCCTCTGCCCTCCTTTCTGTCCTTCCTAAGCATAGTGTACCCCTTCATGTTGAGGTCCCAGTTGTGGTTATTGTTGGCCCAAGTTTCAGTGACCGCTGCCACATCCAGCCCCCACTCGAACAGCATGGCCTGGAACTCAGGTAACTTGTTACCCAAGCTCCTGGCATTTACTAACACAACCACCCACCCCTTATCCTGATCCCTTTGTGAGCGCCCCACCCAGATTCCTTGTACCTCCAGTCACCATCTGCTCCTCCTGGAGTCCTCCTCTCCTGACTGCTTTCCCCTCCTCCCTTGGGTTGAAGGCTACTCCCTCATCTGGAGAAGGGCTTCGGCCAGCCCTCCTTGTCCCTCCCCTCATAAGTTTAAACCCCACCTTTCTTTTTTTTTTTTTTTTTTACTTATTATTTTCCTCCTTCAATCCTTCCAACCACCCTCCTTCCGTCCTCAAGGTGATACTCTCAACCCTTACCGACCAACTGGGTCTGCCCCAGAGTGCCACACTGCCGGGGCTCTTGATGGCCCAGATACCCAGGCGAGGCAGTCCCCTCCCCTCTTTCCCCTGTGGTGAGCTGCACAGTGGGGTCTGCCCTGGTTGGCGGGTTGTGGGACTAGCTCGGTGGACTTCATCTAAGCCAGTCGGGAGGCATTTTCCTCAAGTTGTATCCCTGACGTTGTGGCGTCAATGAGACAAGGCTGTTGGCGCATGTGAGATGCATGTGACCGGTCCTCTACCAGCGTCTACCATATGTAGAGCATCCCTAGCTGCACCCAACCACCCTGAGGTTCCCCCAACAGGTGTTATCAGGTGAGTATGATCCCAGAGAGAGAGCAGTCATTGGGCTCAATCCTTCTCCCTCCCTACCGACGAGTCCGCTCCCGAACCTGGGTCGCGCGGTTAATGATGCAATTGGCGTCCAGCACCTCAACCCTCAGTGCCACCGGGCGGCTAAACCCACCTTTCTTGAATGTAGTCTGCCCACCCCCCATTTTGATTTCCTTCCCCAAGGAGGAAATGAGGTGAAACCTGTCATAGCGTACAGTCCCTTATTCTCCCAAACTCCCTCCCAGTTACCTAACACCCACCCCTTTCTTCCCCCACTTCCTGAGCCAGTCATTTACCTCTGTGATCTTCCTTTTGTACTCCACTGAGGCCCTAGGTTCCGGCAATATTTCTAAAAAGGAAATCTTGCATCATTATGCCTACAGACTCTAGCAAGTTCTCGGAACCTTGCTTGGATTTCCAACCCTCTACATCATTAGTCCTCAAGTGCACTAGGAAATCCAGTTTCCCTCCACAATCCCTTACCAGCTCATACACCATGAACTTTGCTCTGTGCACTGTCAGCCCAGAGATACTCACTACCTTCACCTGGCTATAGGGTCCCCCCTCATCCTTCCCAATGGATACCCTTAATCATTGAGTCACCCAATAACAGAACCTTAACATCGTCGTCCTCCTTATGTTTTTTTTTTTTTTGGTCTCCAGCTCTGGAGAACTCCTTCCAACGTCCGCGGGCTACCCGCCTCTATCTCGCCATGACCTCCCTCTCTCCGTACTGCAGGCACCACCTCTGGGTCTGAACCCTCCAGAGGTAGGGCTGCCCCATCCACCCGGGATGCTCTATCTTGAAGGGCAAGGTGCCCGGCGCCACCGGAATGGAGAAGGGAGATGGCCCGGATTTGGGAGTGTGGGCGGTGAAGGCCGCAGCGCCTTCATCTATCCCCAGGTGGAGGGTTTTTTGCTTTTTCCCTTCCCATCCCTCTGGAGCACGGCTAGCGAGGCAATGTAATGCTGTGACTCCGCCCACCCCTGGCGTTTCACCATGCTGCTCAACGGCGCACCCCTGGCTACCACCAGAGGTCGCTCGGTAAGCGAGCAGCACCCCCTCCCTCCATGGGAAGAGAGAGCAGTCCTCTGGATGCTCGATCTCTTCCCCCCCGCCGACCCCCGGTGATTCCCAGCTCGTTCCCGAACCCGGGTCACCAGCGTGGCGCGAGGTGTGGTGTTTAGTGCCTCAACCCTCAAGCGCCACTGGGCAGCTCCGTCCTCCTTATGATTTACTTCCACTATCGCTCCTCAACCCCCTTCCCCCCGATCCATGATCCCAATTTCATAGGAGTCTTCCTCTTATTATGAGAGATCCTCTAGCCACCCTCCCCTTTTTGCCTTCCTTAACATTATGCCCACTCAGCTCAGAGCCCCCCCTGTATAGGTGTCCCTTTAATCCCACTCATTTCTGGGCCTTTTATCCTGTCTCTGATCATATCCCCTTCCCCCACTCTGTCATCCTCACCCATTATATTGGTAATTTGACCTCCAGAGGCCCCCTGTGGGTCCCGTTCACCAAGAGCCCCATCCTGAAGGGGGGTCCCTCCCCCATCTCCTTGTCTTCTAGAATCACTCCAGTCGTGCTCTCCTCCCTCATTTCTGCTACATGTTGCATCTCCCCTTTCTGCTTCACGTTGAAGCTTCCCCTTCTCCCCCGGGACCATTTCTATCCTTTCCTTTTCCTACCTGCGATGCTCTATGGGTATCTGACTCCCTCCCCTTGGCCTCTGCCCCAGTTTCCTCATTTCCGCTGACCCCTTCCTCCCCCTCTAGATTGCTTAGCAGCTCAAATTTATTGTGACACTCTCTACCAGCCTCCATTGAATGACCTGAGTTACCCCTAACTGCCCCTCTAAGCCGCCCGTTTCTCCCCACTTGACCTATCCACCTTAGGAGCTCCCTTCCTACTGACTGCTCTTCTAGTCTTCCCCCCAACAGCCTCTCCAGACTCTTCCCCTTCCACTCTCTTTATTTGAATGTACACCCCATAAGTTTTCCCATAGCGTCAACATTCCCATCAGGTCCTCTGTCCCTAATATCCCCCTCCTGGTGCAGTAACATGACCTCCTCTGGTTTATGGGCAACGCCCCAGCTCTCATTATCCCCACCCCTCTGCCACTCATACCCCCACCTATCCTTGGTAGCCCCCAAGTCCCCAGCTTACTCCTTAACAAGAAACTTCACTCTGATCCGAGATAGCTGTCTACAGGTGGGCAGCCTCCCTCTCTCTAGGCCCACTTTAGAATTATTGCTGCCCCACAGCATGTGCATCCTACAACCTTTCCGAAGATGCCTGCCATGGTGGAAAGAGGCCACCCTGTTTGTCCTCCTCTGTTCATTATGGGCACCTCCCCCTTTTCCCAATCCCTTCCCCCAGAATAGTACCCATTCTACCCCTCCAAGTGGCCACACTGGGGTATCCTAGGTCAGTCATATTCACTTCAATATACAGCCCAGCTCTAAATAGTCACTTAAACTCTATCTAACAATATAGGGTAACAGGCTTTTAAAAGAGACACTTAATCACTAACTGGAAATACAGAATAAACAATGCTAACTGCGAAGTAGCTAACAGCTCAGCCAGATTTCATTACAATGTTCCAAAACAAAGCTACCACGGTAGAAATCAGTACAGAGCAGCAGACACAAGGTCAAATGCATCGGATTCAATTTGCAGTCGCAATACGATAGGTCCATAAGGATTAGTGGGAGGGGATATAGCACATTTAATGGGAGGAGGGAACGGGGCGGGAGAGTGGGAAGAATTTAAAGTTCTGCAGTTCCTTTCGGCATCAGGGGAGGTCCGCCTGGCCAGTTACCAGCACCTCTAGCCCGAGGAGGTTCCTTTCCGTTGCACTCATTGTAAGGGAAGGGAACCCGCAGCAGTGGGTCTCCCTCACAGATGCCCGATGTAGCAGGTAGCAGTCCAGAAATTTGAGCTGAACTTGGCGTGGCTCAGAGCGTCTTTATGTCCAAGCTGCTCGAACGTCACTGGTATCAGCACCAATGACTACCAAGAGCCTTTTTTGAATTTGGCGCTCTCGGTGAGTTCAACAAAGGTTTCCACTGCGGTTTAAATTTTAAGTGGAGCTCTTGTCACAACACAGAGGCTTCCGCTGCAGTTCAAGATCTCTGGCTCTCAACTTTAAAGCCCTACAGTTCCTTTCGGCATCGGGGGAGGTCTGCCTGGCCAGTTACTAGCGCCTCTACCCTGAGGAGGCTCCTTTCCGTTGTGCCCGTTGCAGGGGGAGGGGACCCATGGCACTGGGTTTCCCTAACAGACCCCCGATGTAGTAGGTAGCAGTCCAGAAATTTGATCTGAACTCGGCGTGGTTCAGAGCATCTTTATGTCCAAGCTGTTCGAACGTCACTGGTATCAGCACCAATGACTACCAAGAGCCTTTTTTGAATTTGGCGCTCTCGGTGAGTTCAACAAAGGCTCCTGCTGCGGTTTAAACTTTAAGTGGAGCTCTCGTCACAACTGAGACTTTTGAGGAGAAATTTGCTAAGCTGTTGCTGGAGGAAGGGAAAACCATAGAGGACTTTAAGCAATTATTCCTGCCACTTGGGGGTGTACCTTCCCCCACACCCCCGCCCCTTCCAGTACCGGCTCCAGTGCCTGCACCTACATTGGTGCCTGCAGTTAGTCATGACACATACCGCAAGTTGAGGATGTTCACAGGTACCCTCCCCACCCCATAGGGGAGGATGACTGGGAGACCTGAATTGGCTGTGTTGCCCCCTTGGTACCCGAGTGGCAGTGTGCAGAGGCTGAGAAGTGAAAAAGGACCAGTTTCTTGAGTACCTCTATGGGGCAAAGATATTAGTGAAGACTGACAATAACCCACTGACCTATGTGCAGACTTCAGCTAAACTGGATGCCACTGGGCACCGTTGGCTTTCTGCCTTATCAACTTATGATTATGCTGTTGAATACAGACTGGGACTAAGCCACATTGATGCTGACGCCCTGTCACGAAGGCCAGCTGCCAAGGACATCAAAGTATTATGCCAAAAGTTTGATACAGATGAACAAATGTCTGCAGACACAGTGGACTGCCTAGTAGATTGCTTTGGCCCTCCTGATACTGGCTGCCTGTTGCCATTTCTCTGCTCTAGATATTAGTGCACTCCCTGAGTTCAATAATGACAGTATTCAGTGGGCTCAATCCTAAGATCCCATGATTCAAACAGCACTTGATGCCCTGCATGCGGGGAAAGATGTGTCCAAGTTGCGTTCCCCTGACTTGTGAACTGCTCTATTGTTCAAGGAAGGCCTGAGGTTAAAGTTGCATGATCAATTGTTATACAGAGAGACAGTGGATCATCGTGGTCAAGTAGACGAGCAACAGTTTGTCCTACCCATGGCCTTTAAGCAGCTGGTACTGAGGTTCCTCCACAATCACATGGGGCACTTCGGTATTGACAGAACTCTCAACCTGGTATGAACCCGATTCTACTGGCCAAAGATGGGGACAGATGTTGAGAATCATGTCAAAACTTGCAGTCGCTGCCTCCAGCGGAAAGCTTTGCCCCAGAAAGCTGCCCCACTTGTCAACATCACTACCAGTGCCCCCATGGAACTGGTCTGCATAAACTTCTTGTGCTTAGAACCCAACCAAAAGAACATTGGCAATGTGTTGGCAGTAACTGATCATTTTACAAGGTATGCACAAGTCTTCCCAACTAAAGATCAAATGGCCTCTACCGAGGCCAAGGTGCTAGTGGAAAAATTCTTCATCAACTATGGTGCCCCCCCAGCGGATCCATTCTGACCAAGGCAGAGACTTTGAAAGTAGGCTAATCAAAGAAATGCTCTCTCTGTGGGGGGTGCGGAAGTCAAGAACCACCCACTATCACCCACAGGGGGACCCTCAACCAGAATGCTTTAACTGCACCCTTCTGGACATGCTGGGCACCCTCCATCCAAAAGACAAGCATAAGTGGAGCCAGCAGATCAGCACCTTGGTACACACGTACAATTGTACCAAAAGTGATGCCACTGGGTTCTCCCCCTACCGTCTCCTGTTCGGGAGGGAGGCCTGACTGCCAGTTGATGTCTGCTTTGGGGTCTCTCCAGATGGATCTGAGTCAAAAACTACTTGCAGTATATACAGAAATTGAAAGATCAGTTGAATCATGCCTATGAACTAGTTCAGACTATGGCAGCTAAGTGAAATCTCGCCAACAAAGAAAGACATGATCGTCGAGTAAAAGTCCAGGAGTTGTTGCCCGGAGATAGGGTGCTACTACGCAATTTGGAACTGCATGGAAAACACAGAATTGCTGATAGATGGCACCATATTCCCCATGTAGTAGTTGGTAAATTGGATGATCTGCCGGTGTACAAGTTGCGTCCAGAAAATAATTCCAAAGCTGTGAAGACCATGCACCGTAATCACTTACTGCCCATTGGCCAAGTTATTATTGATGCTGAACCAACCCCTGTCACTTCTTCTGGGCCAGTGACTCATGCTGCTGCAGAGAGGAAACAGAGCCAACCTGTCTGTGTTGTTCCAGAACTAAGGCTTCCCCCTCAGCAGGCCCAGAGTGATAGTGATGACTGTTTGTCAGTCTCTGATGAGAGTGACTGTGATAATGCCTATTATCCCTCATATGAAATGAGTCAGTTGTTTAGAGGCAATCCTCTGTAGAATCGTGGGGATGAAGCTGGGCCTTCAGAACTGCCTAACCCCCCAGCTTCTTGCCTGGACTCAATGCCCCCTGAAAGTGAGGTGCAAAGCATCACATCTGAGGTTGCAGACTCTCTGTGTCTTGTAAAACTGTTTGATTTGCCCGAAGAAAGGGCTGATGGTCTGAGTCTCCCTGGTGACATACCAAACTTGAATAACAACATGAAAGTGCTGACAGCACCCCTTCAGTGCCGCAAAGCCTAATTGTGCCAGAGTCTTCCCAGAATGAGCAACCTGGGTCTTCTTCAGAAGATAATAATGAGCAAAATATTGTGGAAACAGATTCTGCAGAGCAAGGAACTGATAGTGTTCCCAATCTGGACATTCCAACCAGTGCAGAGGCATCCCTCACTACAGGAGGAGAAATCAATGCCAGTGTTGACTGCCCAGAGCCTGTGTCTGTTCCCCCTAGAAAATCTGGGTGACCTGTTAAGCCAGTATTACGTTTTAGTTATGATTCCCCTGGAAGGCCTGTGGACTTGCCTCTCAATGTGGTCCATAAACGTGTTTACGTTTCCAAGAGCTCACTGCCCAAACTGAGCTTGTCTGCCACCTCCTGATTAATTGTTCTTCCTTCAGACCAAGGTGTCCCTGACCCATATAGCCCCAAGTTAGCTGATAGGGAAGGGCCCTCTTCTGCATTGTTTACTGTACAAGAAGTTATAAAGTGAAGTCATAGGTAACTGTTCATAGTATGTTAATCATAATAGCATCAGTATAGAGTGTATTAAACGTGCATAAGTATTGTCAATGAAAATATGGTATAGTGAAATGTATAGTAATGTAATAAGTTTACATTAACTGATGCATCCAATAGTATTTCCATAGTATGCTAATGTCACGTATGTCTTGTATATATTGATTCTTCAATATTGTGATGGTGTAGACTTGATGCGGATGCCAAGTTTTTGCAGGCAGGGAAGGGTATAACCCCCATACAAATGGGGGTTCCCAAAAGTCTTCCTTGGGTGTGCTTAAATGCCCACTGCCAGGCTAGTATCCTGTGTCTTAGCACTTTAAAAGTGTTTGTGTGAAGAGTGCCTTAATGCCTCTGTGCTCTGTCTTTTTAAGAGCTGCTAATAACATGGTGCTTATTTAATCTGGGAGTGGGCTGAGTGTTTCTATGCTCGAGTCCCGCCTGGGCTGGCAGATAATCGCTCCGTTCTGCCATTGCTAGTTGCACAGAGGGAGCTCTGTTAGAAGTTGTACTTATTTGCTGATTATCCATTAGAATAGTAATGATATTGTAGTTTGTCTAACTTGCCTTCTTTGCAGCATGGACAGTTCTGTTTATCACCACCATCTGGGTTCTGGACTGCCAGAATGGGCCAATCAGTACCTTTCTGGACTCAAAAATGGAGCCTGTACCCAGGGGTCTTGTGGGAGCGAATTCCTGTAGGAATTGTAGTTTTTACATTTTGGCACCAAAACAGACCTGGAGGGGGAGCCCTTGCTTTGACGGACAGATGGATCAGCCAACTAGAACCTTTTGAACCGAAGGGAAATTCCCAAGCTGCCTGCTGCAGTCAGTCAGTCAGTCTGGAGTTAGTTTGCAGAGTAAACAGCTCAAGTGATTTGAGCAGCAACTCCTGTGTAGTTCGCACGGGAGATTGGTGGAAAGGCTGAGTCTGGCCTGTCTGCCTGCAGTCCCTTGAGAGGGAATCCTTTGAAAGGCTTAATAATCCGGACTGTATCCGAACTGAGTGAGAGAAAAGCCACTGAAATGTGACCAGGCTTAAACCTGAAGAAGACTGAAGATTTGCTGTATGCGATCAGCCTGTCAGGAAATCCATTCACCATAGAACTCATAGTTTTGCTCAGAGACACTGATATTGCTGCCAGACTGCTATCCGCTTTGTGGTATGGTGATTGCTTTACTATAAATGTGCTGTGTGCTGTCAGTGGGTCTCAATTTGGTTCCCCACTGTTTAATTGTGCCATGCTTGCTGGAAGCTGCATCCAGCCTTCCTGGACTGATTTCCGAACTGTTTTACCTGGCCTGGGCTCTGCCACACTGGTCCAGCCAGCTACTTCAGGTGCAGAGAACACCATCGACGAGAGACTCGCCCGGGGATCAGCCCTCTGCTCAACGTCTCAAACAGGAATGACACCTCAGTGAGTCTCCTGGCATACCAGTTGTCAACCTGCAGTCTCTATTTCGTCCCTCCTGTGTCTTGCATTGGGTAGCGTGAGTAACAATCAGGGTAGCTCCCTGCAACAACACCAAAATCTCAAGTGTTGTCATCTGATTGCATTGTTGTTTTTCCTTTCACGAACTGAGCCTTCAGGCTCTGGATTACAAATTGTGTGTTGTTGTGCATGCCTTTTCTTTTCATCACAGGTCCCCAACCAGCTGCGATGCCGGCCTACCCCGGGTAACGTTCCAAGCTAGCCCACCTTACTTCCAACTGGGTACCCAGAGCATGTGGCTGTGTAGGGACTAAAAGTGCATGCATAATTGCCTAGCTAGATCAGTTTTCGAATCAGTCAACCTGATTATGCCAAATCAGATCTAACTATTTTTGCATTTAATCTGACTGTGGTTCCAGTTTGTACCAAAAACACTGTACTGTTGTTTTTTGCTGTGCCTAACCTTGTTTTACAGGGTGTCTCCAGGGTTGAACTGGTGGAACCAGCCCTGGTGGTAAGAGCAAACAGTGTGGGGAATTGTATGCTGAATAGGGGCTACTGTGAAAGTGTTTGTAGCATATTGTCTAGGCCACTAGAGGGGAAAGAGGGGGTTACAGTGTCCTGGAGGGCTGTACCCAGGTTAGCCTCGTTACTAACAACCCTGTCCTCCAGGTGGAGGCACCCGTTTCAGTACCCAGGCCCCTTAACCTGCAACTAACCAAGCAGGCAGGGGTAGTAGCCCTTCGGATAGCGCCACCTAGGGGTTACACTATGTCTTATTACAGCCCACTGTTCCTCCACCCTTTTTTTCTCCCCAGTTCTGCTAGGGCCCCCCTCAGGCACACCCTCATTTTCTCAAAATCTGCAATCTGCCCTCCTGAAGTCCAGGACCTTCATTTTGGTGTGGTTTGGTTCCGGCTCAGTTCTTACATTAAACCTCACTGACCGATGGTCGATAGTCCCTAGATGGTCTGTCACCTCTATGTTATCAACACAGACTCCATTTGTTAGTGTCAGGTCTAGCACCGTACCTTCCCAAGGGGTTCCATAACAAGTTGCCCGAGTCGCGCCCCTGCAGAGAGCTTAGGAAGTCCCGTCTCTTTGAGGTTGCTGCTGCTGGGTGACTCGACTTTACATCTGGAAGGTTGAAGTCCCCCACCAATGACAACTGTTCCTTGCTAGCCATTATCGGTATTGCTTGCAATAGCTCTCTGTCCTCTTCTTCTCCCTGTGCTGGAGGTCTGTATACCACCCCCAATACGTATAACTGGCCCTTTTCTCTTCTGTAATGTTACCCATAGTACCTCCGCTCTCCCCTGTCCATTTGTATTTTTGTAGCCTTTATGCAGACCCTTACATAAAGAACTACCCTTCCCCCTTTTCCCTTCCCTGTCCCTCCTAGAACTAGGTATGACCCAGTCCCAGCCTTGATGCTTCTTGCATCAGGTTTCCGTGATTGCCACTAGATCGAGCTCCTTCCTCACTATGACATATTCTAAGTACGGGGTTTATTTCCCAACCTACGGGCATTCGTACACATGGCCATCCGGGTGTTTTTCCCTCCATTGGTATCATCCCCCATTTTACTCTCATTCTCCACTGTTGGGGGAGCACCAGCTAGGTTCCCACTTTCCTTGACTACCCTTTCTTTCTTCCTTCCTGGCCTCATACTCCCCCCTTAACAGTTTAACTGCAGGACCTCATCCATATATCCCTTTAGCTTCCCCTAAGGACTCTCAACCCTCCTCGCTTAGGTGCAATCTATCCTTAGCAAAAAGTCCCTCATCCAACCTTCCATTTCCCCAAGACAAACAAACTCCTCTACCTTGCACCAGTTCCTCAGCCATTTGTTAAAGTCCTCTATCCTCCTTTTCCTCCCAGTGCTGGCGCACAGTACTGGAATAACTTCAGAGAATGCTGTAGCACTCGTTACTATCCTACAAGACTCTGCCAACTCCCGGAACCTCTGCTGAACAACCCACACCTCATTCCCCACCAAGTAATTTGTTCCCAGGTGAATAATCACGTGAGGTTTACCCCCACCTGTTTTGCTGCTTTCATAATCCCAGACCCTGCCCTTCCCACTTCCATCCCTGATTTATCTATACAAATGATGTTTGACATTGGGTAACCTCATGAGAGGTGTAAGCTATTCATCCCTATTCAAGAAATATGAACATACGATGAAATACAGTCTAAAAACCAAAAGGGACAGACAACAGCCCCACCACCCTCCCTCATAGCCCAGATCCTTTAAATATAGATGCCCCCATCCCCATCCTCAGTTACCACCCAACCCTCCTGGAAAGACTCGAGAAGTGGTCATAGGTCAAACAGTTGAAATTCAGTGCTATGAAATGCAAAGTAATGTACATAAAGGCAAACAAGATCTGAAAATAGAATACAAAATGGGGAAGGGGTACCAGTGGAAAGTACAACCGAGGAGTGTGAACTGGAGGTAATAATATTGGACAATTTAAAAACATCAATGCAGTGCAACAGGGCAAAGGAGAAGGTGAATGGGATGCTGGGATGTATAGGAAGGGGGATCTGGAGCTGAACCATTGGCACAGTGGTAGGGCTACCTCTTGTGATGCCAGTGACCCGGGTTTGGGAACGAGCTTGGATCATCAGAGGGCGAGCCAGGATTGGAAGATTTAGCGTCCCAGATGAAGCTCGCCTTCTTTGAGGAAGGAGGGTCGATGCCTTTGGCTGTAATGCCAGTACTTGGATGAACACAAGTGGTAGTGCAGTATATGGCAGAGTAGGAGGGAGGGCTGGGGGTGCAGCTACCACACAGTTGTGCGCGTCTCTGTACTGTGCCATTAACATGCCGACATCCTAGTAGGCTGGGAGGAAACTGGAAAATGGCCCCAGATGAATCTAGTTGAAGTCTTCGATTGAGTGACCATGGCAGCTGATAAGGGGCAGGAAATAGATATAGAGTATTTAGATTTCATCATGGCCTTTTACAGTACCCTACAGGAGACTGGTCAAGAAGCTAAGGGACTTGGGGGGGGGGAGATGAAATGGTGGCTTGGGTGGAAAGCTGGCTGAGGGGACGGACACAAAGGGTTATAGTAAATGGGGGGGTTCTCAGAAGTAAGGGATGGTGTACTGCAGGGATCGATGCTGGGCCGTGTCCTTTTCCATGAGTTCATTTGCGGTATTAAGGAGTAAGAGGAAGGTATTAGGGTGATACGACATCTGGAGTACTGCGCAAGATAAAAAAGATTGTGCCAAAATGAAACCAGTACAGCACAGGGCAAACAAGATGGTCCAGGGTCTTAGCCAGGGGCAAGTCGTACAATGAAAGGCAACAGGACGTGGGCACGTACACCCTCGTCAAGAGAAGGAAAAGGGTGACATGACAGAAATGTATAAATACCTGCACGGGGATAAATACGGTGGATACCAAGGAACTTCTCTCCTCAAAGAGCAACTCTCTATTGTAATAAAAAGCCTAAAAACACTAGATATACACCATTTAGTGTATGTTTTAACTTTATTGTTTTCTAGTTATTTCTTTAACTTTCCCCTGCTGTTGGTCTACTAAATATTGTAGATAATTATTTCACTTAGTCTTTCAAAATGTAGCTGACTCTCTTCTGCTAATCACACAGTCGCTGTTTGTGATGTCACAGTCAGTTGTCATGGTGAGCACCATGATGTCATAAACCAAGGCACTATGAGATCAACAGGGGAGAGGTAAATGTTTTCTATACAGACTGTTTAGATGGTCTCTCACGATGTGCTCTAAATCTTGGAAAGAAACATTGAAAAAGAAAAACATTTATTCCCTGGTAATTTGTAACAGCTGAAACGTCTTATTTATGAAAGTACATACTGAAGTGCAGAGTTGCTCTTTAAATTTAAATACAGAGACCAGGGGGAGCTCACTGAAACTAACAGGGAAGAGATTCAAGAAGGACTTATACAAGCACTTTTTCATGAAAAGAGAGGTAGACAAGTGGAACAGGCAACCAGGGAAGATGAGCCAGGGAACTATAGACCAGTCAGCCCGGACTTCTGTACTGGGAATGTAGTGGAGTCCATACTGAGGGAGGAACTAGTGGACTTCCTGGAGGGAAATGGGCTACAGGACCCCTGGCAGTATATGGGGATAGGTCTTGCCAGAAGTGGTAAAGTCCAAATCGGCAAACAGTTTCCGGTGGGGATGGGACATGCATATGGGCTTAGTCAGAAGAGAGGGCCCAGAAATTAAGGAGCAGGATGACCACTAAGACTAGTGCAGAGTAGTTAGGTAGAGTGGAAAGACTGGATAGGCCAACAGTCCTTTTTCTGCTGTCAATGTCTATGTAGCTATGCAGTTCTAGTCCTTTTTTCAATAAGACAGTTTTGGCAGTAGTCTATGGCTGTGTGCACATGCTGTTACATTCTTCCTGTCTGCTGTGTGCCTGCATAAAGTTTTGGTACTGCACTTTTGGACTGTACTTTCACAGTGGGTATGGGTGAAATCCAGATCACTGGACCCAGACTGGACCAAAACAGTAACAAGCAGATGGGATGGGATTTGCAAAGTCCAACTGGTCTGGCCAGACCAGTCAGTCCAGTTTTTACTGTTTTAGCCTATCCATTACAGCTGATCTGAGTATCATGTAGGGGGATAGGTACGGGTGCAATCCAAACTGATGGACTCGGACCAGACCAAAATAGTAAAAGGTCCAGTCCAGGTCTGACGGCATGAATTTCACCCACACCCTCACCCTAGATAAAATCTGGACTTGGAGGAATGGAGAGACCAAAAGAGTAAAGACCAGACCAACGTCCCATATCCCTCCTTCCCACCCTTGCCAAACTGCAAGAACACTCTGTTATTTCCCAGCTCTCTTCTTAGCTCTCTAACTCCAACTTTTTCACTCCCTTCCAATCTGATTTGGGGAAAAAACACTCCACCACCACCTCCCCGATTAAGCTTACCAACTCCATCCTCTCAGGGATGGACAGTAGTCAAATCACGTCTGCCATTTTTGTCGACCTAGCCAAGGCTTTTGACACAGTTTCCTACACCCTGCTACTAAACTCCCTTTCCTCAGCAGGTCTGACTGATTCAGCCACTGACTGGTTCAGAGCCTACCTTGTAGGTCGGACCCAGTCAGTCAGAATCACTGACTCCACATCTCCCCCTCCCTATTTTTATTTATTTATTATCACATCAGAATCACAACCCTTTGAGTCATAGACTCCTTTGCAAAGGCTCCATGTCAAGGTACAGTGATCAAACACGAAGTACAATATATGTACACTTAGAGCATAAGCAAAAACCAAAAACAAAAGGAGTCAGGGACCCAGTGTCAAACATAGGATAATTTCAACATTGAGCAGGATACATTGTAGAGTGCACATAACAATGTAGGTAATATAAACAGGGGTGCAATATGGATACAAAGCTCTAAAGTAAAGTAATCCGGCATCCGAAAAACATCATTAGTAGTGTAACTAGGACCTAACATATAGTGTCAAGGAGGAATTCCAGAGGACAGCAATGTCAGAGTAGAATTGCGAATTGGTCAAGGTGAGGTGAAGGGAAAGACTTGGGAGATTAAGAACAGTCACAAGCAGAGGATATCAGGAGCAGGCATTTTAAGCTAGTTTTAAATATGCCAAGCTTGGGTTCCAGGAAGATGGAGACTGGTAGACTATTTAGCCAACTGGGGGCACGGTATAGGAAGGATCTTTGGCCCAAGGAGGTCCTACAATGTGGCACAAGAAGGGATACTTTCACTGAGCTTCTGGATACCCTGCTGGGGGTGGCCATTTAGATAAGGGGGGTGAAGACCTGGGGGGCTTGTTTGTGAAGAATCTTTTTCGCAAGCAGACAGGTATGGTACTTTAGTCTCCCTTCAAAGTTTAACCAGTTAGTGAGTCTGTATAAGTCACAGGTATGGGTCAGTCTATCGCAGCCCGTGATCAGGCAACATGCTTTGTTTAGGGCTGTCTTGATACAGCGTAGGGAAGTAGAGTCTGCCATGCCATAAAGCACAATCCCGTAATCAACCAGGGAGAGGACCGAAGATGTAACAGCAAGTGGATAGCCTTAGGAGGAAGACAGTGTTTGTGTCGATAGAGGAGACCTAATCTGGAGTTGACCGAGGCAGATAGGAGCTGGATGTGTTTATGGCAGGTAAGGGAGGTGTCAAGGGTGATACCCAGGTACTTGAAGGAGGGGACTTTCTCTAGTGCATTACCCAGGGAATTTAGAATGTTTAGTTGGAAGTCATGGTGTGGGCTCTGACGATGAGCAAAGACCATGGTTTTAGTTTTCTTGTGGTTGAGGATTAGCCGATGGGCAGAAAACCAGGATTCAGCCTTGGTGAAAAAGCCGTGTAGGGCTTGTCGGATAGTATTTGGGCAAGGGTGGCTCCAGAAGATGACCGCGTCGTTGGCTTAGAGCCCGAGTTTACCACTGCAGGATTAGGGGAGGGAGTTTAGGAAAAGAGAGAAAAGGAGGAGCCCTAATATTGAGCTCTGTGGTACCCCTGAGAGGACAGGACAGCTGGAGGAGAAGGTCAAATTGATTTTAACCTGCTGAGTTCTGCTGGAGAGGTAGTCTGCAAACCAGGATGTGGCCTCTTGGTAGAGGCCCAATGAAGGCAGGGAGTTTAGGAGAAGGTCGTGGTTAATGGTGTTGAACGCCTTAGTTAGGTCAATATAGATCGACCCAATTAAGTGTCCATGATCGAGGGCATTGTGTATAAAGGAGGTATAGTCTAGGAGGGCTGTGGAAGTACTGTGCCCACTCCGGAACCCATGTTGTTCACGACACAGTAGGTTGTGTTTTGACAAATAGTCTGTAAGTTTATCTGCTACAATCTTTTCCAGTGCCTTGGATAGGGGAAGAAGTATGGAGATGGGTCGATAATTGTTGGGAGATGACCGGTCACCATTTTTAAGGATGGGGTAATTATGGCCTGTTTCCAAGGAGTAGGGAATTGACCGAGGCAGAGGGACATATTTAGTATTCTGGTGAGGGCTGGGAGGACCTCATCAAAGGGCAAGGTGCAGAAGCTTGAGGTCAAGAGTATCTGCACTGTAACGAGACTTGGCCAGGACTTTAGTGAGCAGGCATCTGGCTTCATGGTCAAATATAGTGCAGAAGTGAAACGGAGGGGTATTTACCAGGGTGGGGGGATTAGATATACATTTGGAGGGGGTCAAAGAAGTTGGGTGGAAGTACCTGGCTGAGATCGGAGAAGGTGGCATTTAGAGTGTTGGAGATTGCCAGGGGGTCTTGGATGATGGTTCCCTCAACAGAGAGTTGAGCTGGGGCAGGGGAAAAGACTTTTCCGCTAAGCCCTTTGATATTGCTTCAGAACCTCTTACCTGACCCCCAAGAGGAGGTGACGGCTTGCTGATGGTATGTGGACTTTGCTTGGTGTAAAGCCCAGGTGCATCTGTTCCTGGCCTCTTTATAACATTACCTGTCAAGGGGTCCTGTGAGTCTAGTGCTTTATGCCATAGGTTGTCCCTTTGGCGCATCTGGTCAAGCAGTGACTGGGAGACCCAGGAGTGTCTTTGTGTTTAGCGTGCTGCTTGGAGAAGGGGGCATAGATATAGCCGGCAGCATTAAAGGAGGAGATAAAGCTGGAGAGGGCGGTATCAACCGACTGGGCATTAAAGACCGGGCTCCAGTCACAGGCTCAGAGGTAGGCTTTAAGATGGGGAAGGGAACCTTTTTTCAGGCACCTTAGAATGGAGATTTTAGGGGGACAGTAGGAAGTTTATTGGACCACCAGCAGGTAACAGGGGAGTGGTCACTAAGAACGTTAGGGAGTACTTTAATCTGGGAGAGATTTTTGGGGTGGTTGGTGAGTATGAGATCAAGTAGCGTCGAGTTACCCATTTTGCTGTTAAATCTGGTAGGGGACTGGATGACCTGGGTCCAGTCCAAAGTCTTGATTGAGTCTTTGTAGGCGGGGGAAGAGGAGGATAGCCAGTTGACGCTGAAGTCACCTAGGGCTAGTACCTCACTATTAGATGGAAGTTGGGAGATGCATTACATAACCTCATCGAAGGCATGTTTTTGGTTGTGGAGGGGGATGTAGACAGCCACAATATATAGAGGGTTCTATCAGGATTGCTAAGGGAAATTTGACGTGGAGGATCTGGGCACCATGTGCGGGGGATTGGGAGGGCTTGTATGGGTTCTTTATATAAAGGGCATCCACCTCCTCGTTTACCTATTCTATCTGCATGAAAAATGGAGTAGCCGTTAAGGGCAACTGAGGAGTCTGGTGTGTTTTTGGAGAGCCAGCTTTCTGTCAGTGCTAGGATGTCTGGAGAGTGTTGGGCAAGCCAGCCTTGGAGAGAGGTACATTTGTTTTGTAGGCTGCAGATGTTAAGGGTGACAATTTGAAGAGAACATTGTTTGTCTGCTGGTTTAGATCCAGAGGCATTGGGACCAGGGTCGGGGTGTCCCTGGCCAGGGTGACCGGGGTTGGGGTGTACAACACTGGTGTCCCTCAAGGGTCCGTGTTGGACCCTATACTTTTTCCATATTTCTTAATGACCTACCATCTGTCTGTAAATCAACCTCAATACATATGTACGCAGATGACATGGTCCTCTACACCTCCGGACAGTCCCCCACTGATGTTGCAAACAGACTTCAGTAGGACTTCTATAATGTTCAACACTGGTTTTGCTCTCATCAACTTTCTCTAAATGCCAAGAAGACAGTCTCCATGATCTTCGGCACTAGGCAGAGACTCTCTATGCTCCCCTCCTCCCATACCCTTGACGGGACAGTCCTTGAGGACACTTCCTTATTCAGATATCTGGGTGTTTGGCTTGACCAATATCTCACCTTCTCTGGTCATGTGGACACCATCCCGAAAAAGCTGTGCCCCAAGCTCAGCGCTCTATACAGGAACCAGAACTGCCTCCCTCTCCTGGCTAGGCACGAACTTGACCAGAAGATGATCCTTCCTATTTTCGACTACTGTGATGTAGTCTACAGTGCTGCTCCTAAGATCTCCTTAGTCAAATTGGATACCCTCTTCAACTCCTTCTGTCGCTTAGCTCTGGACTCTCCTCCTCTCACCTACCACTGGTAGGTAGATAGATTTTTATTGTATGACAAGTTATGTCATATACAAATGTAATAAAAACAGACTTAAAAATTTGTTTGACATCAATAAATATCACCTTAAATTTATAATACATTCCTCAAAATATTTCTCTTTACAAAGTCACTTAATAGTCTTCCCATTATTGCACTGTAATCTTTATACGTGTTAAACATTTTTATCATTCTTAGATCTAGGATTTAAATCCCCTCTTTAGGTTTATCTATTTCATTGTCTTGGCTCATTCTTGATTGTTGCCATTGCCTGATGCCTGTAAATGAAACTTGTTTTTCTCTATCACTTTAAAAAATTATACCATACTCTCCAATGTTCTCATTGAATTATAATTCAATAGATATTTTACTCTATCCTTTGCATTCATATGAAGCTGTCCCAGAATGTCACCTAGTATTTTTTTTCTTGGTCTCTCATATAATGGGCAAAATATAAGCAAATGTTTAATATTGTCCCCATCTGTCCCACAATTGCACTTTCTGTTGGAACTGCCTTTTCTTATAATTGATTCTTTATGTTCACTTGTATAGTATTTAAATCTGTATTTTATAAAAATTTGTCTACGCCAGTTTTTTTTAGTACATTTAAGTATTGTTCAAATCCAAAGTGCAATTTATTCTCTGCCAACAAGCCACTTATCTTATAAGTTGCACATTTCTCCAGGTATAGATGCATTAGTGAAAGGGGAAAGTCCAGGGGATTATTACTAACGTATCCCCTAGGTGGCACTATCCCAAGGGCTACTACCCCTACTTGTGCGGCTAGTAGTAGGTTAAGGGGCCTGAGTTCTGAAACGGGTGCTTCCACCCAGAGGTCAGGGTTGGTAGTGGTCAAACTAACCTGGGCACAGCCCTCCGGGACACTGTAACCCCCCTCTTTCCCTTCTAGTGGCCTGAGCAATATATGATAATCACTTTCACAGTACCCCTTGTACACCATACCATTACCCACACTGTTTGCACTTACCACCAGGGCTGGTTTCTCTGGCTCGACCCTGAGGACTCTGTAAAACAAGGTTATGCACAGTAAACAGCAACAGTACAGTACTCTTGGCACAAACTGGAACCACAGTCAGGTTAAATGCAGCAAAAAAAAAAGATCTGATTTATTCAGGGGACTTGAACAAGGAAGGGGTGTAATCAGGTTGATTGGCTTAAAGGCTATATTAAGCAAACAGTTATGCCTGCACTTTAAGTCCCCACACAGTCACACACTCTGGGTACCCAGGTAGGAAAATGGTGGGCTAGCCAGGAGCGTTGCAGCTGGTTGGGGCCCTATGATAGAAGAAAGCAACATGCACAACACACACTACTTGTAATCTGGAGCCGGGGGTGCTCAGTTCGTGAAAGAAAAAGCAACAAGACAATCAGATGACAACACTTAAGATTTAGCTGCTGTTGCAGGGAGCTACCCTGATGTTTACTCACGATACCCAATACTGGACACAAGCAGGATGAAATTGAGACTGCAGGTCATTGAGCTGGAGTGCCCGAAGAAGCGGGGCCCACATGAATCACCGAGGCATCGTTCCTGTTCAAGTGTTGAGCAGGGGGCTGATCCCCAGGCAGGTCTCTCATCAATGGCATTCTCTGTGCAGTGGGTAGTCAGGCTGGGCCAGTGTGGCAAGTCCCATGCAGATGATTTTGGATTCAGTCCATGGGGCTGGATGCGACTTCCAGCAAGCAGAATACAGTTCAAACCACAGTGGGGAACCAAATCACGACCCACTAGCAGCACACAGCACATTTACACGTAAGGAAATTCTAATGCAGCTTCCAGCAAGCAGGATACAATTCAATCCACAGTGAGGAACCAAATCACGACCCACTATAAGCACACAACACATTCACATGTAAGGAAATTCCACTGTACCAGGCAAAAGGCTCTCCGGTCGCAATTATAGAGTCTCTGCACAATCCGGGAGTTCAGAGGTGGCTGGAAGTCCAGACAGACCAATCGCATTCAGCAAATCTTCGGTCTTCTTCAGGTAGGAGCCTGGTCACAATTCAGTGGCTTACTTTGCTCTCCAAGTTCGGATTCAGTCTGAAAAAGGTACAAGTTCCCTCTCAGGGACAGCAGGCAGGCATGCAGGCCAAAACTCAGGCCTTTCCACAGTTCTCCCACGCGACTCCACTATGGATTGCTGCTCGAACTATCTTGAGCTGTTACTTCTTCACTTCCCAACTTAGATCTAACTCAAACTGCAAGCAGTTTGGGACTGCTCCAAGATCCAAAAGGTTCGGTTGGCTGATCTTTCTGTCAATCACAACAAGGGCTCCCCCTCCAGGTTATTTTATTTATTGATTTCTTTTTATTTCATAATTCGGATTTACAACCTTTGAGTCAAAGACTCATTTACAAAGGCACCTCGTCGCAGGGAGGGTAGACAACAATTGGTGGTGGAGTACAACAATGGAGAATATTACAGGTGAGATACAATAAAAGAACACACAAAGCAATTCCAGTAATACAAAGGTGTACAAAGGCTTCAATTATTTCTTTATTTAGATTTTGGTAACCGGGTAAGCCCACTGAGACCAGAGGTCCCTTTTTCAGGAGCGACCTGGAATTAGTTACAGAAAGAAACATTTAGAAACATTTTTTTACAGTAGTTATATATGTTACACAAATATACATTAGCGACAGTATACAGGGGTAAAAGTAAGGTTCACATTCAGGCTCAAGCATTATTTACAGTAGTTATATTAGTTACACAAGTGTAGATTAGCAACAGTATACAGGGGAGGTAATCAGGATTCTCAATCAGGCTCTTATGACATCGAGTTTCATCCCAAATTAGTAGGGAAAGTAGACAACAACAGAAAATTGACATCATAGTTTTGGAGGTACATCCAGGATGAAGGGAGGTTCAAGGCAGTGCAGCAGAAAAGAGTCCTAGACTAGGGAGCTAATGGTTACAGCCACAGAGACTGAGATTGAGAAGATATAGTTTGAGTCCAGACTTGAATTGGTTAAGGGTGGTTGAGTCAGTCAAACTAGCTGGAAGAGAGTTCCATAGGTGGGAGGCAGCAAATTTGAAGGAGCGTTTGGGACTTCCCCAAAATCCTAAAGGTTCGGTTGGCTGATCTGTCTGTCAATCACAACAAGGGCTCCCCCTCCAGGTTATTTTATTTATTGATTTCTTTTTATTAGTTACAATTAGTCTAGTATATAAATAATAAGGTACCGCTAGGGGTTCTAGAGAGCGATACCTGGGGGGGGGGAAGGGGTGGTTGCTGAGGGAGAAGGCAGTCTGGAAGGACATTGTCTTAAATTGGGCCAGGCAGAGCTCTAGGTATGGGCCAGTCAGGGGCATTTACAGCTCCAGTGTCAGTGAGGGTGGTTTGAGGCGATTTGAAGGGCCAATTTGGGGATGTTTGTGATGAGTGGAGAGGAGTTGTACCAGAGGGGCTCCGTGGTGGAATGATCTTTGGGCAAGAGAGGTTCTGGCTCTCGGGACCTGGAAGGTGGCTTTGGTTGCGCTTTGGGTGGTGACCGAGTGGGAGGCCAATTTTAGGGATGCAGCAACCCCCGGGGGGGGGGGAGAGAGCCCAAGTAGTGATTTTTTTGCCAATATACAGGTGTGGTAGCGCAGGCACTCATCAAAGGTGAGTAAGTTCGAGGAGGAGTACAGCTGGCATGTGTGCGTTCTGCTGGGGGCACCGGTCAGGAGCCTGCAAGCCTTGTTGATCGAGGTCTGGACTTTGGTGAGGGTGGTAGGGTCAGCATCCACATAGATAGGGAGCCCGTAGTCAACCAGTGACAGGATGGAGGAGGTGATAGCCAGCCGGAGGGCATTCTGAGGGAGGCAGTCTTTGTGGCGGTAGAGGAGTCCAATGCGGGTGTTTACGGCAGTGGACAGGGAATTAAGATGAGAGTGGAAAGAGAGAGCCGAGTTGAAGGTGATGCCCAGATATTTGTATGCAGACACCTGTTCAAGGGGGTGTAGGGTGCTGGGGAGGATGAGAAGGAGGGCATTTCTGGAGTTACTCTGGCGATGGGCAAAAAGCATAGATTTTGTCTTCTTGAGATTCAGAACTAGACGATGGTCAAGGAACCATTTTTCAGCTTGGCTAAAGGTGAGTTGCAGAGAGTTCTGGAGGGTGATGGGGTTGGGGTGGGAGTTGACAAGAACCGCATCATCTGCATATAGGAGCATACTGCCCGAGCAGGAGCTAGGAAGGGTGTTTAGAAAGAGACTGAACAATGTGGGGCCCAGGATGGAACCCTGGGGGACACCTGAGCGAACAGGTAGGGCAGCTGATAGGGTACCATTTTAGGCTCAAAAAGTCCAAAACTACAATTTCCTACAAGTTTTGACCCCACCAAGCCCCTGTAGGCAGGCTCCATTTTAGAGTCCCAAATGTACTGATTGGCCCATTTCAGCAGTCCAGGACCAAGATGATGGAAACAAACAGAACTGTCCATGCTGCAAAGAAGGCAGGTTAGAATAAACTGCAATATTATTACTACTCTAACAAATGATTAGCAAATGAGCACATCTTCTAACAAAGCTCCCTTTTAGATTAATTATGACTGCAATCCAGGCAGCTCTTAAAGAGACAGTACACAGAGGCTATATAGTCACTCTCTGGCAATCACATTTAAAGTGCAAAAACGCAGGACACCAGCCTGGCAGTGAGCATTTAGACAAGCTCAATGAAGACTTTCCGGGAACCCCCATTTCTAGGGGGGTTACACTAAGATCAAAAGGAATTAGGGGAAGTGTGTGGAGGAGGACCAAGGAAAAGCATATATCCTAAATAGATACTTCTGCTCAGTATTTACTGAGGAGAAGGAAGGGCAGGGCCCACAGTTCAGCACCATGGACACGGGGGAGGGAGGTGTGCACATGTCCCTTCACAAAAGAAAGGGTCCTACAAGAGCTCACTAAGCTCAGGGTGGACAAGGCAATAGGACCTGATGGAATACATCCCAGGATGCTAAAGGAGCTAAGGGTGGAACTAGCAGAGCCATTAGTAGAACTGTTTAGTGACTCTCTGAGCACAGGAGAGGTTCCAGTAGACTGGAGAAGGGCTCATGTGATCCCGCTGCACAAGAGTGGCAACAGGGAGGAGGCAGGAACTACAGACCAGTCAGTCTTACCTCAGCAGTGGGCAAGATTATGGAGGCAGTTCTTAAGGAAAGGATAGTGCAACACCTGGAATCCATAGGAGCATAGGATCCAAGACAATATGGGTTTACAATAGGAAGGTCCTGTCAAATTAATCTCATAGATTTCTTTGACTAGGTAACCAGAGTGGTGGACCAAGGAGGTGCAGTTGATGTCGCCTACCTTGACTTCAGCAAAGCTTTCGAAACTGTTCCACATAGAAGATTGATTAATAAGCTGGGTAGGCTCAGGGTGGGTCAGAGATTGGTCAACTGGGTGGCAAACTGGTTGGCGGGCAGAAAACAGAGAGTGGTAGTAAACAGTATACAGTCAGAAGAGATGCAAGTCACAAGTGGGGTACCTCAGAGATCAGTCCTGGGGCCAGTCCTCTTCAATATCTTCATCAGTGACACTGCAGATGGACAGGAGGGAAAGGTGTGCCTGTTTGCAGATGACACCAAGATCTGCAACAGAGTAGATGAACCAGATGGGGTGGGCAGAATGAGAAGAGATCTGGAAAAACTGGCAAAATGGTTGAAAGAGTGGCAACTGGGGTTTAACGCAAAGACGTGCAAGATCATGCACATAGGGAAGAGAAACCCTGAAACTACCTATAGGTTGGAAAGGGAGCTACTGGCAATCGCAAGGGAAGAAAGAGACTTGGGCATCATCATCACAGATGACCAAAAATCATCCAAGCAGACCACTAAAACAGTAGGTAAGGCTAGAGGGATGTTGGGGTGTATTAGTGGGGGTAACACAAGTCATAAGAGGGAGGTAATAATCCCTCTTTACAGGACACTGACTAGACCCCATCTGGAGTACTGCGTGCAGTACTGGAAGCCGCACCTGCAAAAGGGCATTAACAAAATGGAGGCAGTCCAGAGAAGGGCAACCAAAATGGTGCAGGGACTGCATCAGAAAACATATGAGGACAGATTAACGAAGTTCAATATGCAAGAGAAGTGATATGATCGAAACATTCAAACATCTTAAGGGCATTAACAAGGTGAAAGAGTCCAACATGTTTCAGTATAAGAAAAATAGCAGGACAAGATGACACAGCATGAGATTAGAGGGAGCCCGATTAAGGGGTAATGTGAGGAAGTTCTTTTTCACAGAAAGGGTGGTGGATTCATGGAATGACCTACCTCAGGCAGTGGTGGATATGAATACAGTGCAGGGCTTCAAACAGGCATGGGATAGGCATAAGGGAGCAATACAGATGAGTATGAATAGATAGGCCATTCACAGAGTAAAGGCCTATGGCACATTCATAAGGTAGAAAAAATGGGCAGACTGGATGGGCCTTGCTGTCCTTATCTGCCGTCAACTTCTATATTTCTATGTTGTTTTTGTCTATATATAAATCTCTCATCCTGTTCTTGACTTTTATATTTATCTCTTCAAAAGGCTTGGTAAATTAACCTGTTATGGTCTGTAATAAGCCAAATGGTTTAATTATTTTTTCCACAATCCTTATTGATGGAAAGGTAATATTGATCCTTTGGTATCTAAGTGCTTCATCCAAGTGTAACCCCTAGATGGCGCTATCCCAGGGGCTACTACCCCTGCCTGATTTACCACTAACAGGTTGAGGGGCCTGGATCCAATGGCGGGTGCCTCCACCCAGAGGTCAGGGTTTGCAATAGTTAAACTAACTTGGTCACAGCCCTCTGGGACACTGCAACCCCCCTTTCTTCCCACTAGTGGCCCACACAATATATCAAATTACCTTCACAGTATACACTTACCCCAGGTCTGGTTCCGGCACTGGGACCTCCTGTGAAATGAGATACAGTGCAACAATCACAGTACAGTACTTTAACATAGACAAATACCTCAGGCAGTATAACTTTGCTGAAACAAGCAGCTCTGATTTATTTAGGGGATATAACAAGGACAGGGAAATCAGGTTAATTAACTTATCACTCTAATAATCTACCTATGGCTCTGTGCACAGGCCTATCCCTATCAGTTACTGTCCCTGGGTACCCAAGCCCTAGTGGCTAGTCCAAACCGTGGCAGCTGGTAGGGGCCCTTTCACACAGAGAAAAGGAGAATTAAACAGTCAGCAGTACAGTAATTCCATTTGGATTTAATGTGGCAATTCAACAGGGAGCGACCCTGAATTAGTACTCACGACCTCCAAATAAGATAGGGTCCTTCAATGTCAGCAGGGCTCACTTGAGGTACACAAGCCTCTTCACACATCCATATAAAGACACTATACCAGGCAGGCTGCATCTGTATCCCGATCGCAATTACTGCACAATACCCGGGAGAACACACAGCAGATTCAGTTCCTGACAGACCGATTGCAATTTTCAGCAATTCCTCCAGTCTTCTACAGGGTGAGCCTGGTTTCTACTCTTCAGAGATCCTTTGATTCTTTTCACAGGACGGATTCAGTCCTAACAAGCTGTTACACAAGCTGCAGACCGGAACTCTGGGCCTTACACACGTTTTTTGACTAAAACTGCACACTGAAAAAGCACAGGGCTCCTTCCTTCTTCACTGCCAAAGCTCAACTGAAACTCCAACTGACAAAACCGGGCACTTCCTTTGAGTTCCTCCCAGTTCTTGACTGGATTGGCTGTCACTCACAATAGACTGCTGCTGTTGGTCCAAAAAGGCACTGAAGTCTAAACTACATCTCCCAGAGTCACTGCCCATACAATCCTCTTGTGGCTGGCTCAGATTATGAGTCAAGTTCTGATTCGTCCAAGGCACCATTTTAGAGCACAGCTTACCCACACTGATTGGTCAGGTTCAGCAGTTCAAAACTAGAATGGGGAACTAGCAGACACAGTTCTGACTGCAAAGAAAGCAGGTTAGACAAACTGTAATTTCATTATTACTCTAAATAATTTCTGGCAAACAGTTACATCTTTCAGATAGGTTCCCTTTGCACTCCTAGTGACTGCAAAAATGAAGTGAATTGGCAGCAGCTTGAGTGGTACTCAATCAAAGAAACACACAGTCCCCCATACAAACTAATTATGTCTGCAAGCAGACAGCTCTTAAAGAGACAGTACCAGAGGTTCTAAAAACAATCACTGATAAATGGCTTAAATGCCAAACACCATTCAGGCTTGGAGCATTCAAGCAAGCTCCTGGAAGTCTTTGGGAACCCCCATTTGCAGGGGTTACACCTTCCTGGCCTGGGAAAGCTAGCGTCGCGTCAAGCAAAGTACCATAAGTTTCAACTGCAACCATATACATTTGCATTAGCTCGCACATGTAATCATCAGTCAATATATCATTTTACAAGAACACATTTCTGAAACATTGCAGTACGTCCTCTTTACACAGTATTACATACATTGTACCATAACTAAGTTATTACCTCTTGTACATGAAACCTGAAGAGAGGGCCCTTCCTATCAGTTACCTTGGGGCTGGATGGGGCAAGGGCACCATATAGAAGGACAACACAAGTAACTTGGGTTAGCACTGATGCTCAGTTTGGGCAATGAGCTCGGGGACACATACACTCCTTTATGGACAACATTGAGAGGCAAGTCCACAGGTCTCCCAAGTGAATCATAACTGAGGTGCCCACAGGCTTTACAGCTCGACCAGTCTTTCTAGGGGAACTGTTATAGTCTCTGCACTCTGAGCCTCATTTTCAGCATTGTCCTCACTTGTCAGGAGTCTCCATGGGGGTAGAAGGCTAGAGCTTGGGGCACTTTCAGCTCCAGGAGTTACAGTTTCTGAGTCCACATCATTTGGCTCGCATGGAGGCTTTCGGACACTGGCAGTGGACTGTCAGGGCACTCAAAATACTCTTCTTGTTGGTGTATCACCAGTCTGCCCCAATCCTATCATTTTCCTCCTGAAAGCTCAAACAGTTCAACCATGCACAATGATTCCATTTCATCTGATCTGATGCTTTGCACTTCACTTTCTGGGAGCATTGGCTCCAGGGATGAAGCTGGGGGCTTAGACAGTCCAGAAGGCCCAGCTTTGTCTCCAGTATTGACTAGGGGATTGCCCCGAAACAATTGACTCAGTTCGTAAGAAGGATAGTATTCAAAGTCACTCTCACCTTCTTCCGATATGGACTGACAGTCATGTTCAACTGGGACTTGTGGAGGGGAACACTTTAACTTTGCTTCTGTAGGTGCAGACTTTCTTGATCTTTTCTTAGCAGCAGCTCTAGTCACTGGTCCAGAGGGGGCATCTTCTAGGGCTCAGACTCAATTAAGATTTGTCCAATGGGCAGTAAATGATTTCTATGCATTGTTTTACATCTTTGAATTATTCTCAGGCCTTACTTTGTACACTGGCAGATCATCTGAGTTTGCCCACTACAATGTGAGGAGATGGTGCCATCTGTCAGCAATCTTGTGCTTGCCATGCAGTCCCAGATTTCTTAGCAATACCCGATCTCCCTCCTGGAGTTCCTGTGCTTTCACCTTTTATCATACCTTTCTTTGTTGGCCAGATTTCTTTTGGCAGCCATGGTTTGAGCCAGTTGGTACGCATGAGTTAGCTGGGCCTTTAACTTTTGCACATACTGTAAATAGTTGTCAGCTTGAACCCCATCAGGAAGACCCCAAAACACACATCTACTGGTAGTCGAGCTTCTCTTCCAAACATCAAGCGGTAGGGGAGAATCAGTGGCATCACTTTGGTGCAGTTATAAGCATGTACCAGGGTGCTAATTTGTTGGCTCCATCTAGGCTTGTCTTTGGGTGCAGGGTGCCTAGCATATCTAGCAAAGTGCGGTTGAAACGTTCAGGCTGTGGGTCCCCTGGGGGTAGTGAGGTGGTTCTGGACTTCGCACTCCCCACAGAGAAAGCATCTCTTGATCAGGCGACTCTCAAAGTCTCTCCCTTGATCAGAATGGATTCTTTGTGGAGCCCCATAGTGAACAAAAAGTTTTCTACAAGTACTTTGGCCACAGTGGATGCTTTCTGGTCTTTGGTGGGGAAAGCTTGGGCATATCTCGTGAAATGGTCAGTGACCACCAGCACATTACTGATATTTCTTTGATCTGACTCCAAACTCAGAAAATCAATACAGACCAGCTCCATGGGTGCACTGGTGGTGATGTTAACAAGGGGCAGCCCTCTGGGAAAGCTTTCCTCTGTAAGCAGCGACTACAAGTTCGAATGTGTTGCTCCACATCAGCCCCATCTTAGGCCAATAGAATCTGGATCTCACCAAGTCAAGTGTTCTGTCTATACCAAGGTGCCCCAGGTGGTTGTGCAGGACCTCAGTACTGAGTCTCGAAGGCAGTGGGCAGCACTAGTTGTTGTTTGTTTACTTGTCCCCTCTGTCTACTGTTTCTCTGTATAACAGTTTATTGATCAGTTTCAACTTAGGACCTTCTTTGTATAACAGTGCAGTTCTCAAATCAGTGGGCGTAATTTGGACACATCTTTTCCTGCATAGAGGGCTTCTAAAGCTGCTTTGATCATGGGATCGCGGGATTGAGCCCGCGAATACTGTCATTGTCCAGCTGAGGCAGTGCACCAATGTCTATTGCAGAAAAGTGGCAATAAGCAGCAGGTATGCAATTCTCAGAGGCTCCCAGGCAATCCACCATGCAGTCCACTCGTCCGTGGACATTTGTTCCTCCCTGTCAAACTTCGGCAGAGTGCCCGAATGTCAGGTTCTGCCAATCGGACCCAATCATTCTGGGGAACAGGCCTCCGGGAGAGAGCATCAGCATCTATGTGGTTCAGACCTGCTCGGTATTCGAGAGCATAGTCATATGTAGATAATGCAGAAAGCCACCTATGGCCAGTGGCATCCAACTTAGCTGAGGTCTGCACATAGGTCAAAGGATTATTGTCAGTTTTTACTAGTATTTTAGCCCCATACAAGTACTCATGGAATTGGTCAACAATAGCCCACTTCAAAGCTAGAACTCTAACTTATGTACAGGATAGTTCTTTTCGGATGGGGTCAGGCTTCTACTGGCAAAGGCCACTGGTCTCAGGCCATTCTCGTGCTCTTGGTACAACACAGCCCCCAACCCTTGCAAGCTAGCATCAATGTGCAGGATGTAAGGTTTTCTTGGATCGGCATAGAGCCAGCACTGGAGCATGGGTAAGTTGATATATGATCTCATGAAAAGCAGTCTCACAATCAGGAGTCCAGCGGGCCCCAAATACTTCACTCGGATGAAAATACACTCTTTCAGTCTTGAGGGATGCTGACTTTTGGTATTTTTTGTGGGTTGGGGATACCCTTGAGTAAGGTTAAGTAAAGGGCGGATCACTCTTGAATAGTCCTTGATGAGCGCGATAATAACCACAGAATCCAGGAATCTTTGCAGTTCTTTTAGATTTTGGGCTGTGGCCAGGTGGTCAAGGCCTCAACTTTACTTGGGTGGTCTCTATTCCTCGGTGGATACTATGTCCCACATACTTTACTGATGTTTGAAAGAATTGACACTTATCAATGGACAGTTTAAGGCCAAAGTCCTCCAGTCGGTCCAATACCTTAAATAATCTGCTCTCATGTTCCTCCAGTGAGCTGCCAAACACAATAACATCATCTAGGTATACCAGGCACTCTAGTAAGTTCATGTCCCCACTGCACGCTCCATCAATCGTTGAAAAGTGGCTGGGGCACCTGAAATCCTTGAGGCATCCTCATGAATTCATAGAAGCAGCGGACAGATAAAGGCCGTCTTCTCACCGGTCCTCTGGGGCCATCGGGATCTAGTAGTACCCACTGCGGAGATCCAGCACAGAGAACCACTTGCTCCCGTTTAGGCAGTCCAAAGCATCCTGAATGGGGCATTGTGTACTGATCAGGGATAGTCCGCCGGTTTAAGGTGCGATAATCCACACACATCCTTACTGTTCCATTCTTTTCCTCACTACCACAATGGGGAAGCATAAGGGCTTCTGGATTCTTGTATTACACCAGCAGCTAACATCTCTTGCAGATGCCGTCTCACATCATCTATGTCAGCAGGTGCCAGCGTCGAGACCTCTCACGAAATGGTCTTTCGTCATGCAGCGGATATTGTGCTCAGCTCCTTGCACGCATCCTACATCCCATTCCTTTAAAGAAAACACCTGGTCTCTCTGGGCAAGCTTCTCACTGATCCTCACTTTCCATTCAGCTGGCGGGGAGTGCAAAATCAAACAAGTCAGGCGTTACTCTGTCTTTCTTCCTTGAACTCTTGCTGCTGGGTAACACTGCAGTGTCTGCACAATGCACATTAGCCAGGATGCAACCTCTGTTTACTCGAATGTCTCTTTCAGACACATTATGAACTTGGACCATTACCCTTCTGGCATAAGCATGGGCTCTAGCGGGCAAAATACAACTTGACCAGCAGTCCCTCTGGCAATTTTCCATCGCCTGGTGCATCCAACATTAATATTTAGTTCTTAACATCCTTTCTGATACGGACCTCTCCCTGTAAGGTACACTGGGCATTTGGCACCAGGATCAGAGACTCAGGATCCTTCTTCCATACAATTCCGACCGGCTCCTCTGGTTCTGTTTTTTCAGCATCTCTCTGTGCCTCATAGGCCTTCTTAATTAAAGCCGGAACTCTTAAAGCTCTACTAGTCTTTGACCCCTGTTTTTCATAACACAACTGTGCCAGCCTTCCGAACATATGAGCATTTGTTCCAATCAACAAAGGACACCATCATACAGTCCAGTGGGGGGACACACTAAGGCTGGGTCTCTACTTGTTCGGCCACTCCAGCCACGGAGGTGGGAAAGACAGCCAAATCGGATATACCGGAATAGGGTAGGCCTTCTCACTTAACCCCCATACATGCAGTCCTTCTAATGGTTGTAAAGGTACGTCTGACAAATGCTTCTGATACCAATCCTGGAACATAATTGTCACTTGGGAGCCACTGTCTAATACAGCTCTTGTAGACACTCCATTCACCTTTACAGCGGTCTCCATGGAGGGACCCACTATTCTGGACCAGTCTGGAGGCGGTAGTGGGGCCTGGGCAACTGACCTTGCCACAAAAGAGGCTGAATTAGCATTTTGGTGCCCTCACTGGGATCATATCAGTGCACTCTTAACCACTGATTTCTTCTCCAAGCTCTCCTTGTAGCCTATATGCAACTTTGTCAGTGTCTTTTGGGGACCGGCATTCCCTTTTCATGTGCCCATCTTTCCCACAATTATAGCAAAACATACTTTCTGGAGTTTGAGCTGGCCAAGGCGCCACACTGGGAGCCAGGGCGGGGGTATTACTAACTGGAAACTTGGGTGCCATCTCTGTCTGCGGTGTGATAAGCATTTGGAGACATCTCGTCAGTTTCTCCACTTCCATGGTCAAGGAATTGAGTTTGGAGCTGTTATCAGCAGGAGATACATGGGTGGGTACCCCCATCCCCATAGCAGATGCAGTCGGATATAGGTCAGGGCCCGTACTTGCAGGCGTGGCCTTCATAAAGGGACTGTTTTTGAATTCCCGGATCTCTCTCTCAACAGTTCGCCCCATTGTGGCATATCTTTTTCCTTGTCAGAGCACTCATTGACTGTCAACCTCTGCCCCTGAACTTCACTTGATGGGTCACCCTCAGTCACTCGGGTCGTAGCCACAGCTGTTGATGCAGGTACCTCCTAAGTCGCCTTTTCTCAACTCTCAATTTCTCTCATTAACTCATCATAGGAGGGTGGGATTCCAGTCGTTTGCCAGGCGTAACTGAAGCAACAGCAGTTCTGAGAAGGGGCAGACTTAAGGATTCTGTCCAGTCTGGTTCGGTCCAGTTCAATCGCTGGCAAACTACCCTTTCTGAGGCATTCTTGCAACAATTTCCAGCGAGAGACATACACGGACAACAACTCCCTTGGTACTGTTGTGCATTTCTTACTCTCCACCATAGGTCCTCATCAGAATCTGGGCTCCCATACACATTCTCCAAGGCCTCAAGATAGGCCTGTGCAGTCGCTTCAGGGTTACTGGCCGTTTAGCACCCGGATGGTAGCCAGGGCAGGACCTCGGGCTCTCACTAACCCTCTTTCGCTTTTAGCCTTCGAGCATTGCCATTCTAGCACTTGGTGGGCAACACAGTCTATCCAGGTCTCCCAGTCATCCTCCTTGGGGGGTGGGGAGGTGCCAGAAGATCCTCAACCTTGGTAGAGTCGTGACTAATGGCAGGTGCAGAAATAGGAGTCTGCATTGGTTCAGCCACCATTCTGGGCACTGGAGCAGGAGAGGGTGTTGGGGAGGAACACCCCAGGTGGCAAGAATAGTTTCTTCAAGTCCTCCACAGTTTCCCCTCTCCCAGCAACCATTAGCAAATTTCTCCTCAAAGTTTCAGATAGTGGTGGGGCTGATTCCCCCAGGTCTTTACTGTCCTTAGTTATCACTCTCCAAGCAGTGAGGGCTCCTCTGGGGTAATGGTCTGTGGCACTTTGGAGCTATCTATGGGATCCTTAAACTCTACTAGGGCCAGGAAAGTGTGGGTGAGCAGATTAGCATGCCGACCCACCACCACAGGGTTTTGTAAACCTTCCACCTTGGAAAGTACTCCCTGCACAGTGTCCGTATTGATACCAGGGGATGTCAGGATAAGTATAGCATTTTGAGAATTGATCTCCTCCCCAGTACACCACTCCACCAGCGGTGCACAGCCACTTCTGTTGGGGTACCCATTTTTTCTTAACAGTGGTTACGTAAATATGGCCACTAGAGGACACACAATCCCACGGTGAGCCTCCAAAGATGTAACCCCTAGATGGCGCTATCCCAGGGGCTACTACCCTGCCTGATTTACCACTAACAGGTTGAGGGGCCTGGATCCAATGGCGGGTGCCTCCACCCAGAGGTCAGGGTTTGCAATAGTTAAACTAACTTGGTCACAGCCCTCTGGGACACTGCAACCCCCCTTTCTTCCACTAGTGGCCCACACAATATATCAGAATTACCTTCACAGTATACACTTACCCCCAGGTCTGGTTCCGCACTGGGACCTCCTGTGAAATGAGACAGTGCAACAATCACAGTACAGTACTTTAACATAGACAAATACCTCAGGCAGTATAACTTTGCTGAAACAAGCAGCTCTGATTTATTTAGGGGATATAACAAGGACAGGGGGAAATCAGGTTAATTAGCTTATCACTCTAATAATCTACCTATGGCTCTGTGCACAGGCCTATCCCTATCAGTTACTGTCCCTGGGTACCCAAGCCCTAGTGGCTAGTCCAAACAGTGGCAGCTGGTAGGGGCCCTTTCACACAGAGAAAAGGAGAATTAAACAGTCAGCAGTACAGTAATTCCATTTGGATTTAATGTGGCAATTCAACAGGGAGCGACCCTGAATTAGTACTCACGACCTCCAAATAAGATAGGGTCCTTCAATGTCAGCAGGGCTCACTTGAGGTACACAAGCCTCTTCACACATCCATATAAAAGAAAGCACTATACCAGGCAGGCTGCATCTGTATCGATCGCAATTACTGCACAATACCGGGAGAACACACAGCAGATTCAGTTCCTGACAGACCGATTACAATTTTCAGCAATTCCTCCAGTCTTCTACAGGGTGAGCCTGGTTTCTACTCTTCAGAGATCCTTTGATTCTTTTCACAGGGACAGATTCAGTCCTAACAAGCTGTTACACAAGCTGCGGACGGAACTCTGGGCCTTACACGTTTTTGACTAAAACTGCACACTGAAAAAGCACAGGGCTCCTTCCTTCTTCACTGCCAAAGCTCAACTGAAACTCCAACTGACAAAACGGCACTTCCTTTGAGTTCCTCCCAGTTCTTGACTGGATTGGCTGTCACTCACAATAGACTGCTGCTGTTGGTCCAAAAGGCACTGAAGTCTAAACTACATCTCCCAGAGTCACTGCCCATACAATCCTCTTGTGGCTGGCTCAGATTATGAGTCCAAGTTCTGATTCGTCCAAGGCACCATTTTAGAGCTAGCTTACCCACACTGATTGGTCCAGTTCAGCAGTTCAAAACTAGAATGGGAACTAGCAGACACAGTTCTGACTGCAAAGAAAGCAGGTTAGACAAACTGTAATTTCATTATTACTCTAAATAATTTCTGGCAAACAGTTACATCTTTCAGATAGGTTCCTTTGCACCCTAGTGACTGCAAAAATGAAGTGAATTGGCAGCAGCTTGAGTGGTACTCAATCAAAGAAACACACAGTCCCCCATACAAACTAATTATGTCTGCAAGCAGACAGCTCTTAAAGAGACAGTACCAGAGGTTCTAAAAACACTCACTGATAAATGGCTTAAATGCCAAACACCATTCAGGCTTGGAGCATTCAAGCAAGCTCCTGGAAGTCTTTTGGGAACCCCCATTTGCAGGGGGGTTACACAAGCACATTCTAGGCATTCTTATCGAATTCATACCATATACCTTAAAGAGGACCTTCCCTGATGGTCCAAAAAGTTACAGCTTGTAGTCATTATATGCAGTACTAGACCTGAAAAGGTGTGTGCATTTGTTATTTCTGCCCAAGGTTTACTCTGCCTTCCATAATTTGGATTTGATTTGAGCCCTGCTGCACTTGCCTTTGCTGTTCAGCTTGCTGGACTACTAGCTCCTGATGACATCACTGTAGGATAGAGGCGTGACTCACACTATTGAGTACCATGCAATTGCAACAATGTTGCAAGGGAAACCAGCCAGTACTCAGTGTACATACTGTGTTCCCCTTCCTGTTAGCAATGCATTATGCCAAAATCTAAATGCCTTGTCTGTGTTTTTTTTTTTTTTTTTTTTTGTGAAATTGACTCTGCCCTACAATGATGTCAGCAGTACAACCTTGGGCCCACAGCAACACCAGGCTTGCTATAGAAGCCCTGGTACACCCTGCAGTTTTTAGCAGCTCAGAATGCAAAAACTAACTGCAACAGACATTAATGAAATACAATTCCAGAATCAATGCAAGAAGGGGTGATTAATGCATGAAAGTCAAAGTAACTGGGGAAGGTCCTCTTTAATCCAATAAAGGACCTATCTTTCTTTTACAAGACATTCCAAAGATTGTTGTCCTAGTTCTGCTCGTATTAATGCTGTAGGTGCATTTTGTGGAAGACCCATGATTTTTTTTTGTATAATTGTTTATTAAGCGTTCTAAGCACTCATTACAGCCGTGTCCCCCAGATCTCACTTCCATATAAGATTTGTGCTCTGGTTTTAGCATGTATTACTTTAAGGCTCCCTTTTAGTGACTTCCCACCATATTTACGGGCAAGGCTTAATATTGCTGGTAGGCAAATCTTGGTTTTTATTTTCACCTCTCTGATATGTGCCTTCCAGGTTAAAGGGGCACTGTCAGCTTTGCCTCACCGTTCGCTTCAAAATCGCACAAGTGTGCCTGTTGGCACAAACACAACATAAGATTACTGTGAATGCCCCATGTCTCAAAATCCCCAGTCTGTACAATTGTTATTATTTTTACCTTTTCAGTCGGAGTTCAAGTCACGCGCCTACCGGAAGCGGATACCAGTCAGGAACGCGCGTCTGCTACGAGCACGACCCCAAACTGCATTTTATTCATGAGCATGGTACTAAAATATACTCCACCAATCCAGTGCAGTAATTTAAATGTTTAGTTGGGACTATGAAAACAAACCGAGCACTCTGATTTGTTTAAATAAAGGTTTTTGACCAAGGTCGAAATCCCGCGCATGCGCAGAAGTGGAATTGGCAAAGATCCCGCGCATGTGCAGGAGTATGCTACTCTTTCACATGCGTGGGATTTCGACCTCAGACAAAAACTTTTATTTTAACAACTCAGAGTTCTCAGTTTATTTTCGGAGTGCCCACTAAACATTGGAATTACTACAATGGATCGGTGGAGCATATTTTCATATCATGCTCATGGACAAAATGCAGTTTGGGGTCGCGCTTCTAGCAGATGCACGCTCCTGACTGGTACCAGCTTCCGGTAGGTGTGTAACTTAAACCTGGACTGGATGAATCACTGAAAAGGTGAAAACAATAAAAACATGTACAGATTGAGAATTTTGAGCTATGGAGTTGCATTCTACAGTAATCTTTTGTTGTGTGTGTGCCAAGAGCTTGCTGATAGATGATTTTGAAGAAGCACACGGTGGGGCAAAGCTGACAGTGTCCCTTTAAGGGTCTTGACATTATAATCCCTAAATATTTAAATTCCCTCACCTGTTCAGTCTTCTCATTTTGTATCTTTATGGAATAATTTATTCTATTATTGTTTCTAAAAACTTGGAGTTTAGTTTTTTTATAATTAATTTTTAGGTCAAATTCCTGACATTTATTCCTAAAATCATTAAATAACCTTTTTATACCTAGGAAACTTGTTGACATCAGGATTATGTTGTCCACAAATGCTAAATATGGGCATGGTCTTTCACCTATCTTTGGCATATGGTAGTCAGTGTTACACATTTTTATTAAGAGAGTATTGAGAAATAGATTCAATAAAACTGGTGATAACGCGCATCCTTATCTTACTTCTTTATTACTAGCTATTTTATCTGTTTCTCTCCTTGGTTGTTATATCTGACTCTAAATGTGTTATTATGGTATAAAGCAATTAAGATAGTCAGCATTGCTTTAAATTCCTATTTATGCTGTCAAATGCAGCTTTGAGATCTATATATAGATGTAACCCCTAGGTGGCGCTATCCCAAGGGATACTACCCCTGCCTGCGTGATTAGGTGCAGGTTGAGGGGCCTGAGTTCTGTGAATGGGTGCCTCCACCCAGAGGGTTGGTTTAAGGGCAGCGTAGCTGCTCTGGGTACAGCCCTCCGGGACACTGATACCCCCCACCCCCACCCCTCTAGTGGCCTACACTGGTCAGGCAACAGACAATCACAATTAACATCAGAATGCAATGTTGAACCCACTCTTGACACACTTACCACCAGGGCTGGGTCAGCTGCACTGGCCCTGAAGACCCCCTGTAAAATAAGACCTGCAATGGAGAAAGGCAATAGCAACACAGTCTTCCCTCCACAAAGGTATGCAATACCCAGTTTAAATGCAGAAATACGTGGATCTGATTTATTCAGGGGACATGAACAAGGGTGGGGCAGCAATCTAGTGTTTGATTTCAGTTCTGATTTAGTCAGGGTAAACATGCATGCCCTAAGAGTCCCTCTAGCACAGTCACACACACTCTGGATACCCAGTTTTTATGCAGGCTAGCCTGAAGAATTACCTGGGGTAGGCCAGCGTTGCAGCTGTTGTTGGGGCCCTTAGGAAAGAAAAACACAACATGCACTTTTACCTGCAATTTGTATTCCGGAGCCAGATGGCTCCATTCGTAATGATCAACCAAAACAATTAAATCAGTTGACACACTTTGATTTGAGCTTTGTTGCAGGGAGCTACCCTGATGATTACTCACGCTATCCAGACCAGGATGCTGGATTGATGAGATGAAGACCTCAGGATGGTTTGCCAGGGGAAGCAGGGCCCACACAATGCACCATGGTGGTCGATTCCTGTTCAGTGGTGTTGAGCAGGGAGCAAAATCCCCAAGCAGGTCTTTCATCGGATGAATCTCTTTAGCATGAGTGGCAAACTAGGCCGAGATGGTAAGGCGCAGACCAGGTGAACAATTTGGATGACAGTTCGTTTAGGTGCTGGATGCAGCTTCCAGCTAGTGTGACACATTCAGGAGTGTGGGGAACCAGATCGCGACCCACACTACACGTTCAGCACAATTATAGTAAGAAATACCAGATACCACAGTTTGTCTGACAGTCCGGTTGCAATTAAACAGTGTCTCAGCGCATACCATATGCTCTGCGATTCTTTCAAAGTCCTGACAGGCCAATCGCTCCAGGAGCAAGTCTTCGGTCCACACCAGGCGAAATTCACTCTTTCACAATTCAGGATTCCGGTCACAATAACTGCAATTTAGGATAAAGTCCAGTATTAGATTGCAGACTTCTTCACACAAGAAGAGGGTAGCAGGCAGGCCAGACACAGCCTTCCCACCGAATCCCCCGCACTATTATGCAGGAGCAGCTGCTCGAATTACTCAAGCTGTTTACTGTCCCAACTCCAGCTCAACACTGACACACTGCTGCAGGCAGCTCTGGGATTTCCCAGTGATCCAAAAGGTTCGTTTGGTTGAGCCATCTGTCTGTCACAGCAAGAGCTCCCCCTCCAGGTCCATTTACACGCTAAACAGTAAAAACTACAATTACATAGAAACATAGAAACATAGAAGTTGACGGCAGATAAGGACCGCAAGGCCCATCCAGTCTGCCCATTTCTTTTTCTACCTCATAAATGTGCCATCGGCCTTTGCTCTGTCAGTGACCTATCTATTCATAGTCATTTGTATTGCTTCCTTATGCCTATCCCATGCCTGTTTGAAGCCCTGCACTGTATTCATAACCACCACTTCTTGTGGTAAGCTATTCCATGCATCTACCACCCTTTCTGTGAAAAGAATTTCCTCATTCCCCTTAATCGGCCTCCCTCTAATCTCATGCTGTGTCCTCTTGTCCTGCTATTTTTCTTATATTTAAACATGTTAGACTCTTTCACCTTGTTTATGCCCTTAAGGTGTTTAAATGTCTCGATCATATCACCTCTCTCCCTCCTTTGCTCAAGGGTATACATATTGAGCTCCGTTAATCTGTCCTCATATGTCTTCTGATGCAGTCCCTGCACCATTTTGGTTGCCCTTCTCTGGACTGCCTCAATTTGGTTAATGTCCTTGTGAAGGTGTGGCCTCCAATACTGCACACAGTACTCCAGATGGGGCCTAACCAATGTCTTGTACAGAGGGATTATTACTTCCCTCTTACGACTTGTGATACCCCTACTAATACACCCTAACACCCCCTAGCCTTACCTGCTTTAGAGGTCTGCTTGGATGATTTTAGGTCATCAGTGATGATGATGCCCAAGTCTCTTTCTTCCTTTGTGACTGCTAGCAACTCCCTCCCAGCCTATAAGTGGCTTCAGGGTTTCTCTTCCCTATGTGCATGATTTTGCACTTCTTTGCATTAAATCCAGTTGCCACTCTTCTGACCATTTTGCTAGTTTATCAGATCTCTTCTCATTCTGCCCACCCCATCTGGATCATCTACTCTGTTGCAGATCTTGGTGTCATCTGCAAACAGACAAGCCTACCCTCTAGTCCATCTCTTGAGGTCACTAATGAAGATGTTGAATAGGACTGGCCCCAGGACTGATCCCTGAGGTACCCCACTTGTGACTTGCATCTCTTCTGACTGTATACCATTTACCACCACTCTCTGTTTTCTGCCAGTCAACCAGTTTGCCACTCAGTTGACCAACTTGACCACCCCGAGCCTACCTAGCTTATTTATCAATCTTCTATGTGGAACAGTGTCAAAAGCTTTGCTGAAGTCAAGGTAGGCTACATCAACTGCTCCCCTTGGTCCACCACTCTGGTTACCCAGTCAAAGAAATCTATGAGATTAGTTTGACCAGGACCTTAGTTTGTAAACCCATGCTGTCTTGGATCCTGTGCCCTATGGATTCCAGGTGTTGCACTATCCTTTCCTTAAGGAGTGCCTCCATAATCTTGCCCACTACTGAGGTAAGACTGACCAGTCTGTAGTTCCCGCCTCCTCCCTGCTACCACTCTTGTGGGGCGGGATCACATAAACCCTTCTCCAGTCTTCTGGGACCTCTCCTGTGCTCAGAGACTCACTAAACAATTCTGCTAATGGCTCTGCTAGTTCCTCCTTTAGCTCCTTAAGTACCCTGGGATGTATGCCATCAGGTCCCATTGCCTTCCACCCTGAGCTTAGCAAGCTCTTGTAGGACCCTTTCTTTTGTGAGAGGGAGTGTGCTCACCTCCCTCCCCTGTGTCCATGATGCTGGCTGTGGGCCTGCCCTACCTTCTCTTCAGTAAATACTGAGCAAAAGTATCTATTTAGGATAGACGCCTTTACAGGGTCCTCCTCCTCACATGCTCCCTTTTCTCCATTAAGCTTAGCAATACCCCCTCTGGACTTTCTCCTTTCACTAATGTATCTATAGAAAGTCTTGTCACCTTCTTTTACTGTTCGTGCTAGTGTTTCCTCAGTTTGGGACTTTGCCTGCCTTACTGCCTTACCTGCTTCCCTTAGGGCAGTTTGGTATGCCTCCCTATCTTCATCCCGCTGTGTTCCCTTATATTTCCTGAAGGCCAGCCTTTTGGCTCTGACCTTTTCTGCTACTGTATTTGAGAACCAAAGTGGTTTCCTTCTTCTTTTGCACTTCCTTTTCTGTCTAACACAATGGGATGTTGCTTCAAGTATTGTATCCTTAATGCCTACAGAAATTCACTCCCACAAGACCTCTAGGGACAGTCTCCATTTTAAAGTCCCTCAAGGTACTGACTGGTCCAAACTGGCAGTCCAGAACCAAAATAGTGGCTCTTAGCAAAACAGTCCATACTACAAAAAAAAGGCAGGTTAGACAAACCTCTATATTATTATTATTAAAGCAGATAATCAGCAAACAATCACAGCTCCTACTAGGGCTTCCTCTGTGCAATTAGCAATGGCAGAATGAAGCAGCTGTATTGCAGCCTGGGCGAGACTCTAGCCTGAAACCACTCAGCCCCCACCCAGATTAATTATAATCTACAAAAGTTACACCTCTTAAACAGACAGGCACAGAGCCTAACAGGGCACTTGCATGCAAGCACTTTTTACTGTTTAGACACAGAACACCAGCTTGGCAGTGAGCATTAGGAAAGCCCAGGAAGACATTTTAGGAACCCTCGTTTGTAGGGGGGGCTACATATACAGAAGAATTTTTATTTTTTTTTACTTTGGTATATTTAAATATAAGATGAGAAAGTGCATAGCATTGGTCCAGCGTTGAGTGTAGTGGCATAAAACCTGCCTGTGCTTCATCTGTTAACCTATAATCCTGGATCCATTGTATCAGCCTATTATTTAAAATTCTCATAAATATTTTCAGTGTGGAGTCTATTAGGCTGATTAGTCTGTAACAAGTCACATCTGCTTTATTTCCTTATTTAAATAGTGGTACAATGATCATTTCTTTCCATGATGGTGGTATTTCACCTGTTTTAATAATATGATTATGTAGTTTAAACAATATTGCCACCCATTTATCTTAAATTTTTTATTTTATTTTCTTATTTCTGCTCCTCGCAGCTCGACCTGCCTTACATCCAGCCACCGCCTTCTCTCCCATTCAGCCCACAGGCTCACTCACATCTGGCTGGTGCGCCATGCCCACAGAGGGGATCCTATTCCCTCTTGCCAGGCTGGGGAGCCCTTCACGGTCTTGATTCCATGACAGGCCCCTGGATGGAGTGTGGCCATGAAGCTGTCTGGCCAACTGTTATTATCCTCCGGTTTCTCCCTGAAGTGCGGACATGCAATGGCGTCAAGGCACTATGTGCCGACATCACCGCACTTCAATCCCAAGTGCACCGCTCCTGCACTGCCCCGATTTCCATTGGGGGCTGCTGCAGAAGCGATAGAAAACCAATCCCTCCTCAGGGAAAGGAGAGCAGTCCATCGGACACTCAGTCCTTTCCCAAACCCAGGTCATTGGCCTGGCGCAAGGTGTGACGTCCAGCACCTCAACCCTCAGTGCCACCGGGCCGGCATTTATCTTTAATTTTTAATAATGCCTCTATTGGGACCCCCTCTAGGCCTGGGGCCTTGTGAGTCATAAATACCTGTAAGGAGATCTCTGTCTCTTGTCTCGAGATCTCCTCTATTATGTTTGCCCAATCTTCCCTCATTAAATTATTGTTATTACTAGCACTTTCCTCATAGAATATTTCTTTAAATCACCCACCACTGTCAACTCTACCACTCCCTGGCATTTCCCTCACTAGAAAATAGACGCCTCCATCATTGTGCTAAATTTGTCTCTAAATTCTGGTTTGGATTGCTCCCATCCTATCTCACTTCCTCTCTATCAGTCCTCCCTCCCTCCCTCTGCACACTCACTTAAATCTTATGACTCCTGTTCCTTGGTTGTCCTTACCACTATAAGCCAGGCTGCTTTCTCGTATCGCTTCCCAAAACTTTGGAATTCACTTCCTCACCAGAATCACCACTCCCCCACCCACCCCGGCAATAACTTCAGCCCTATTTAATTTCCTCTCTGTGACTTGTACCTGCAACTAACCTACCTGGTATTCCTGACCTGCTCCCCAACCTCTATCAATATATTAAGTAACTATTCTGAATTACAGCTCCCTTCCAGTCCCACTACTTTCTTTCCCTGCAGAGATCCCTACCTGGCTATTCCTTCGGGTTATCTAGACTATAACTACCAATGTAACTACGACTTTAGATTCCTATCAATCTACAACTATCAATATACTGTATCTATAGCCTTGATTCCTATTCATCTGCTCCCCTCCCAGCCTCGCTGCCTTTCCACCTCTGCTGTTACTCCCTATACACCCCTTCCTTTTAGGCTAAATGGTACCATCACTATGAATTTAAAGGGGCACTGTCAGCTTTTGCCCTCTGTTTTTGTAACTTCCAAACATTGTGCCTTTTGGCAGACGCCTACATCAATGGCAGTGTACAATACCCACATTGTACTAAAAAAGAAGGAAATGCACCAGATTTCTACATTTTCTTTTCTTTTTTTTTTTTTTTTTAAACTTTATGTTTATTGCTTTTTTCAAAGACAATAGCATAGAGTACATTCGTCTGCAAGGCATAGAAAGCATAAAGGCTAGCACACAAATACATCCAATGTACATCAGGATATAAAGCCTATACAGAATTGTTTCAGGCATTAGGGGAAAAGAAAGAAATGGGCATTTATACATTGAAGTTAACTAAATGGCTACAGCATTCTAAGGCTTTTGGGGAACCAATCCAAAATGTGTCATATTCACATATTTTAATACTCAGCATCCAGCGTTGATATGCCCTCAAGTCCAAAATGATTACCTCCACATAATTAGTGCCTCTGAAAAACTGCCCAATCACCCCCACTATATGCAGTTTCCAACAAGGAAAGAAAAACAAGCAAAGCAATGTAGGTGTCCCTTCCCAAAACTATGAGTTTCTTTTCCAAAATAGTAGTCTATTTATAAGTAACAGTCTCGAGCGAGTTATTTGTATGAGACTAAACCACCCCAGAAGTATTCTGTTTTTAATTGGCTAAAGATAGGAACTAAACAAACAATTTTAACTTGTACTTAAGTCCCATCAGGGTACAAAGTCCTCTTCAGGTCTCCTCATCTGTATCTTCAAATTGTTGCCCTTCTGAAGCCTGAAACTCCCGTGCTAAGGCCTCCGCTTTTTTCCCAGTCTCCGTCGGATCACTGAATTGGTATGTGCGCCCACCGTAGTGGATCCGAAGCCTAGCAGGCATTAAGAGAGAATGTGAAATCCCCAGGGCTCTAAGTTGGGCCCGAACTGTGTCAAATTTTTTTCTCCTGGCACAGGTTGCAAACGACAGGTCCGGAAACAAATGCACTGTCGCACCTTCATAGAATAGTCCATCTGCTGATCTTGCAGCCTGTGGAATTGTATCTCGAACTGTAGAGCTGGCCGTGATCAGAAGAATTACCCTCTGTAAGTCCCCACGTGGACCGACTGATCAAGGGGTAAGTCTGAATGCCTCCCAAAGATAGTCCCCCAGAATATCCACTGGTAAATTCAGCACTTCAGGAAGCCAGGACTTTAAAAAAGTAATCAGCTCCGCCCCCTCTGAGCCTTCTGGTAGCCCTATAATTCGAACATGAGAGGCCCGATTCGAATTTTCTAATGCCTCCATCCTGTAACATAACTGGGCATTCTCTTGGACCAGCTTCAATGTGGTGGCTAAGGCCTGAGTAGCTGATTTTTGTGCTGTCTTGGCGTGTCAATCGCTGAGCCTATTTTGGCATCTTGCTTGACAAATCGTTGGAGTATCGACTCCACTTTTAGATCGATAGCTTTCATGGCTGCTTGGAGCGCTTTCCATGGAGGCTCTGGTCCCATCTGCGTCGAGGAGCTCGTGGCCTGCTCTTGCGATGCCGATGAGTTTTTGGAGGCACTTCCAGTCACTTTCTGGGTTCGTCCCATACTTTAAGTTTAATATCAATGGATTCAGTACACCTTTACCCAGTCAGATCTTTTACTTTTAGTCACTTTTCTTTCACTTGTTCGTCGGTTTGTACAAATTTAATCTCTAGGATGTAGAGAGCTGCTTCAAGGCACGTCTTGCCAGATTGCTGCTCAACAGCACCCCCGATTTCTACTTTTTCACTATTATTAGAGTTTACCTCGACCCGAGGTAATATCCGCATCCCGGAAGCAGATCCTGGTCCAGAGCGCGGTAGAGCGCAGTAGCGGTCCAGTAACAATTTTATATCATGCCCATTCTACAAACATGCTCCCCCTGTAACTCCTGCCATTGCAAACCAAGCCTGGTATTGTAGCACGCAAAATGAGCATCGCAAAAGTTGTAATTTACTTTTCCCAACCGAAGCCAAAATCCCGTGAATGCGCATTAGTCTGAAACGGCTGGCGTTCAATCCGTCGAAATCTGGCCTTCCACACGCACTTCCCGTGCGACAGCTCAACAGCGCAGGAGCCCAGAGCTCCTTCTTCACTCACAACCACAACGACTCTGCCCCTTGGCAGTGTGGGCAAGGACTCTAAGTTCGGGCGCCACCCGATCCCATTGGTGGGCTGCAGATGCCAGTCACTTATTTCAGCCCTCCATTTGTGCAAAAAGGCGCCATAGTCCAGAACTCCATGTCCTAGAATTACTGACTGTATCCCCTATGGCCAGCCGGCTCCAAATGAGTCCTGATTCTGGTTGGCTCAAATGGTCTCCATTTTAGTGTCCCTCCCTTTCCCAATTGGCCCATCTCAAAAGTCCAAGTCCAAAATGGAGGGGCCAAACACACAGAGTCCCAGCTGTAATGAAAGCAGGTTAAACAAACTGCAATTTCACTAATACTTTAAATGATCACAGCCAAACAGTTACGTCTGTCAGATGGGCTCCATTGCGCTTTCACCAACTATGAAATGGGAGCGATTACACACGCAGCTCAAGTGAGATTCGAGCAGAAACACGACTCCCCCATACAAAACCGGCTGAAGCCTCCGGGTAGGCAGCTCTTGAAGAGGCAGTACTGGAGTCTTTAAAAGCACTCTCAACGGCCGCATTTTGGACGGCATTGCGCCGAACACCAGTTAGGCAAGGAGCTATTAAGTGGCTCTGGGAAGGTTTTTGGGAACCCCCTTTTGTAGGGTGGTTACACCCTTCCTGGCCTGGAAAGAACGTGGCATCCACATCAAGTAGTTACCCTTAAATCACTCTAAGGCAAAACAGTTTAAACTGACAGAACATCAGACCTTTAGTTACATACATTGGTACTGTAATACACAGTTTACTATTGGGTATACATCATTACACATACAGACAACCTTTTTCTTTCATAAATCAGGTCATTATTTCCTGCCCATGACACTTGGATAGAGGGAGCCCTTCCCTATCAGCTATGTGTAGGCTAAATGGGGCAGGGGCACCATACTCAGAGGGCGATACTAACAGTTGAGAATCATCTCCCAGGTCAATTTAGACAAGGAGCTCGGGGACACATACACCCCTTTATGGACCACATTCAGAGGCAGATCCACAGGCTGACCCAGGGACTCATAACTCAACCTCACTTCAGGCCGTACTTCTCGGCCAGTCCATCTAGGAGTTTCAGATAAACTCTCTGCGGGTTCTGACACCCCCTCAGCCCCACTGGGATGGGTCGGGGAAACCATTACAGGAGGAGGGGACCCAGAGTCCATAGTATCTTCAGGGCCTAGTTCTATCATTTCTGAGCTCGCAGCATTTGGGTCAGCGGGGGGAATCTCTGGTACTGGCAAGGAACCATCAGGGCACTCAAAATATTCTTCAGGTTCTAGCATATCACTAGCTTGCTCCCCCACATCACTTCCTTCTTCTGAAAAGTCAGATAGCTCAGCCAGGCCAGACAGTTCAGCCAGTCTCAAGGATCCCACCTCTTCGGCTTTGAAGCCACTCACTTCATCCTCTGGGAGCACTGGCTCCAGAGACAAAGCTGGGGGCTCAGACAGTCCAGGAAGCCCAACTTTGTCCCCAGAGTTAATTAGGGGATTGCCCCTAAACAGTTGGCTCAGTTCATAAGAGGGGTAGTGCTCGACATTATTCTCACTGTTCTCAGACACAGACTGTTGATCGGCTTCATCAGAGGCGGGTGGAGAAAGCCTCTTTAGTTTGATTTCTGAGGTCAACCAACCTTGGTTTTTTCTTGGCAGCAGCTATAGTGATAGGCCTGGGGGCATTGGGAGGTTCAGTTTCTATCGAAATTTGTCCGATTGGCAGCAGTTGATTTCTGTGTATAGTCTTCACATCTTTTGAATTGTTTTCAGGCCGCAATTTATATACAGGTAAATCTTCCAATCTTCCCACAACAATATGGGGGAGGTGATGCCATCTGTCTGCAATCTTATGTTTGCCATGCAGTCCCAAATTCCTCAGTAGCACTCTGTCTCCTTCTCTCAATTCCATTGCTTTCACCTTTTTATCATACCGTTCCTTATTGGCCAGGTTTCATTTAGCAGCCATGGTCTGGGCTAGTTGGTAGGCATGGTTGAGTTGGGCTTTCAACTTTTGCACATACTGTAAATGATTAGCCGCCTGAACCCCATCAGGAGAAACTCCGAAACAAACATCTACTGGCAATCTGGCTTCCCTTCCAAACATCAATCTATATGGGGAAAATCCAGTGGCATCACTTTTGGTGCAGTTATGGGCATGTACCAAGGTGCTGATCTGCTGGCTCCGTCTAGGTTTGTCTTTAGGGTGCAGTGTGCCCAACATATCAAGCAAGGTGCGGTTGAACCTTTCAGGTTGGGGATCGCCCTGGGGATGGTACGGGGTGGTTCTTGACTTCCGTACCCCCCACAAGGATAGCATTTCTTTAATCAGATGGCTTTCAAAATCTCTCCCCTGATAGGAATGAATTCGCTGGGGGGCCCCATAGTGAACAAAGAAATTCTCAACAAGGACTTTAGCCACCGTGGTTGCTTTCTGATCTTTAGTAGGGAAAGCCTGTGCATACCGAGTAAAATGATCAGTAACTACCAATATATTGCTGATGTTCTTCAGATCTGGTTTTAGACTCAGGAAATCAATGCAAACCAGTTCCATAGGGGCACTAGTAGTGATGTTGACCAGGGGGGCAGCCCTCTGAGGCAGGGCCTTTCTTTGTAAGCATCGGCCACAGGTCCTGATATACTGCTCCACATCAGCACTCATTTTGGGCCAATAAAATTGGGACCGCACTAAGTCAAGGGTTCGGTCTATGCCGAGATGTCCCATGTGATTATGTAGGGACCTCAACACCAGTTCTCTAAAAGCAGTGGGCAACACCAGTTGTTGTTTGACTACTCGCCCCTCTTCGCCCATGGTCTCCCTGTACAATAGTCTATTAATCAGTTTCAACTTTGGTCCTTCTTTGTACAACAGTGCAGTTCTCAGATCAGTGGAACGCAATTTTGACCCATCTCTCCCTTCCTGCAGAGCTTCCAAGACAGGGTTTATCATGCGATCTCGGGATTGAGCCCGTTGGAGGCTATCATTATTGAACTGGGGCAGCGCACTAGTGTCTAATGCAGAAAAATGACAGTAAGCAGCAGGTAAGCAGTTCTCAGATGGCCCCAAGCAGTCCACCATGCAGTCCACAGCATCAGGAGACACCTGTTCCTCCCTGTCAAATTTTTGGCAAAGGGCTCTTATGTCAGGTTCTGATAACCGGACCCAATCAACTCGTGACACGGGCCTCCAGGAGAGGGCATCAGCATCTATATGGTTCAGGTCTGCTCTATATTCAACAGCGTAGTTGTAGGTTGACAACGCGGAGAGCTACCTATGGCCAGTGGCATCCAGCTTAGCTGAGGTCTGCACATATGTCAGGGGATTGTTATCAGTCTTCACCAATATCTTAGCACCATACAAGTAGTCATGAAATTGATCAACAATGGCCCACTTCAGAGCCAGGAACTCTAGTTTGTGCACTGGGTAGTTCTTTTCTGAAGGAGTCAAGCTTCTGCTGGCAAAAGCTACAGGTCTTAGACCGTTCGGGTGCTCTTGATACAGTACGGCCCCAAATCCTTGCAGACTGACGTCAGTATGAAGAATATACAGTTTGGCAGGGTCAGCATAGGCCAGCACTGGGGCATGAGTAAGTGGATATATAATGTCATGGAAAGCTTCCACACAATCAGCAGTCCAGCGGGTGCCAAACGCATCATTTGGGCGGAAATACTTTCTTCCAGTCTCAGATGGTACAGTTTTCTTACACTTTTTATGGGTTGGGGGATATCCCTGTGTAAGGTTAAGCAGAGGGCGGATCACCCGAGAATAGTCTTTGATAAATCGTCTGCAATACCCACAAAACCCCAGGAACCGTTGCAGCTCCTTCAAATTCTTTGGTTGAGGCCAAGTAGTCAAAGCTTCCACTTTGCTGGAGTCGGTCTCTATGCTTTCAGTGGACACTATGTGTCCCACATATTTTACAGAGGTTTGAAAGAATTGGCACTTATCTATAGATAATTTGAGACCAAAATCTTCCAGTCGATCCAGGACTTTGAACAACCTGCTTTCATGTTCTTCCAAGGAGCTGCCAAACACTATGACATCATCTAGGTAAACCAAACATTCAAGCAAATTCATGTCCCCCACAACATGCTCCATCAAACGCTGGAAAGTAGCAGGGGCACCTGAAATTCCTTGGGGCATCCGCATAAACTCATAGAAGCCTAGGGGGCAAATGAAAGCAGTCTTTTCTCGATCCTCCGGAGCCATCGGGATCTGGTAGTACCCACTGTGGAGGTCTAACACAGAGAACCATTTACTGCCATTTAGACAGTCCAAGGCATCCTGGATCGTGGCATGGTATACTGGTCTGGTATGGTTCGCGCTTTGGAATCTGATAATCCACACACATCTGGACAGCTCCATTCTTTTTCTCACTACCACAATAGGTGGTGGCGTAGGGGTTCCTGGACTCTTGTATCACCCGGCTAGAGCATCTCCTGCAGGTGGCGCCCATCATCTATATCAGCAGGGCTAGGGTGTTGAGATCGCTCACGGAAAGGTCGCTCATCCTGTAGCCGGATGTGATGCTCAGCCCCCTGCACACATCCCACATCCCATTCCTTCAAGGAAAACACCTGTTCCCTCTGGGCGAGCCTTTCACTGATCCTTTTCTTCCACTCTGCTGGTAGTGGGGAATCACCGAAATCAAACAGCTCGGGGGTCACTCGGTCATTTCTCCCAGGAGTCTTGTTGTGGGGCAGAACAGCAGTATTGGCACAGTGCACCGTGGCCAGGGTGCAACCCCGTTTTACTCGAATCTCTCGATCAGATACATTATGCACTTGAACCATTGCTCTCCTGGCAAAGGCATGGGCTCTAGCAGGTAAGATACTGGATTTAACCAGCAACCCCTCTGGCAACTTTCCCTCACCAGGTGCATCCAGCAACAATATCTTATTCTTAACATCCTTTTTAATCTGGACTTCCCCCTGCAAAATACACTGGGCATTTGGGGCTAGTAATAATGGTTCTGGATCCTTCTTCCAGACGACACCCACCAGGTCTTCGGGTTCCGCCTGGCCGGCCTTTCTCTGTGTCTCATAGGCCTTCTGAATCAAGGCGGGTATTCTGAGAGCTCGCCCAGTCCTGGACATCTGTTTCTCAGAGCACAGCTGCGCTAAGCGATCAAACATGTGAGCATTGGTTCCAATTAACAAGGGCACCCCATCAATACAGTCCAGTGGGAGGACACACTAGTGCCAAGGTTTCCACCTGTTCAGCCACCCCAGCCACAGAAGTAGGAAAAGACAACCAGATCCGGATACACCCAGAATAAGGGTAGGCCTTATCGCTCAGCCCCCAAACATGTAGTCCATCCAAAGGTTTGAGAGGCACCTCAGGCAAGTGTTTCCGATACCAGTCCTGGAACATAATGGTCACCTGGGAGCCACTGTCCAACACAGCCCGGGTGGGTACTCCATTCACTCTCACGGTGGTCTCCATTGAGGGCCCCACCACATCAGACCATTCGGGGGGGCGTAGCTTTGGAGGTTGCTTGGACATTGGCCCTGGTCACAAAACTCTTCCTAGGAGGCCCTCCTGGAGGTCTGGTATAGGCCTTGTGATGCCAGGCGACTAGCCTGCTGTTGACCATCCTTAAATTCTCTGGTAACTGGCACTCAGTCTGAAAGTGTCCATCCTCCCCACAATGGTAACAGAACTTAATATCTCGGGGGTCTTTGTTGGGAGGGAGATATCTTGCCTGCCAGAGGGTGTCAGGGGTTCTGGAGGGCTCCTCTTGGCTAGGTAATTTATTTCTAGATAACTTAGGTTCCCCAAACTTAACAGGGTGGGCAGCAGTTTGCTTCAAGTCCCTCACCAGTTCTCGTAAATCTCTAATCTCGGCCCTCAAATCACTTTCTACCCGGTGATCAGAGGAAACAGCATGCACTCCCACTCCTCCTGGGGCCTCTGGAAGTACAGGAAAAGCATCAGGCCCCTGGTTCAGTCCTCTCGAGGGGTGGGTCTCATCTGGTTCACCGGACTCAGGGGTCTGGCATAGATTCATGACTCCCACATAGGGTTCCCACCCTTCTTCATCAGTCTCTCGTCTCGATCTCCCTCATCAATTGACAGTACTCGGGGGCAGCCCGTCAGTCATGTAATTTGAGTTTTAACAATATCACACTGGAAAACCTAGCAGATTTCAAAATATGATCCAGCGGACCTGGTTCAGGGCTGTGGCATTTACCCCGATAAGTTTTTGCAATGTCCTTTCCACCCTGGTGACAAAGGCTGACAATTTCTCATTCCTCCATTGTTTGGCGGACTTGAACTTCCATAATAAGTCTTCCCCAGTTTCTGTACTCCCAAACACCCCCTAAAGCAGAAAGGTACTCTACTGCAGTGGCTTCGGGGCTAGTAGCCTGCAAGAAACGAATGGCTTCCAAAGCTGGGCCCCTCAGGCTCTCCATCAGTCTCTTTCATTTCTCCCCCTCAGAGCACTGCAACTCTTGGACTAGAGAGGTAGCATAGTCCATCCAAGCCTCCAAATCATCTTCCCCCGAGGGTACAGGCACAGTACCAGAAAAAAGTTTTAGTCTACGATAGGAGGCTAGCTGTATGGGGACAACTAGGGGAGGTGAAGCCAGAATAGAACTCTTGGGGGCCTGGGAGAGGTACCTGGGGAGGCTTGGGGGGTGGGTTCACTAGAAAGGTCCAACGCCTGCAGTAACTCCTGGTAGTCCTCCTTCCAAAGCTAGCAATTTAAGCAGTTTATCTTTAAAGCTATTAGTCTTGGGGACCCCTGGGTGACTGACCCACTCCTGATGTGAATGACCCTTCACCCCTGTTGGGCACCTTCTGGGTAAATCACTGGGGGTACCCTCTTGGGGTCTATAACTATACTGCATAAGAGTAGCACCTGCAAGGTCTGGTCGAGTAGATCAGCCATACGCCCCTTCACCTCTACCTTGCCTAAACATTTAACACGCTCCACTGCAGAAACAAGGTCAGCGTTCTTTGTCCCCAGAGGTACATCCAGTAGTAACACAATTTTCTGGGAATCCAACTCTTCAGTTTCACCCCACCCCATCAGTTTATGCACCATCATCTTAACAGGGTCCAACTTAATCTTAGCCATGATATCCCCCCTCCAGTTTTTCCTTTAGTTTGGCCATGTTGAGGTACTTTGTCTACTCGGCCACTAGGGGACGCTAATCTCAGCGGTGCCTCCAAAATGTAACCCCCAGGGAGTGCTATCCCAAGGGCTACTACCCCTGCCTGACTTGCTGCTAACAGGTTGAGGGGCCTGGATCCGATGGCGGGTGCCTCCACCCAGAGGTCGGAGTTAAGACAGTCGGTTATGACTTGGTCACAGCCCTCTGGGTCACTGCAACCCCCCTTTCTTCCCACTAGTGCCCCACACAGGTCAATCACAGTACCCTGGCAATATACACTTACCCTCAGACTTGGTTCAATCAGCTGGCTCTGGGGACCCCTTGTAAAGTAAGATGCAATTAGACAATAACCACCTGTACAGTAGCTCAACATAGACACACAGGTCAGTCAGTATACCTTTGCAAAACAACCAATCTGATTTATTTAGGGGGAGATAACAGGGACTGGGGGGAATCAGGTTAATTAGCTTACCACCCTAATATATATATGTATATATCTAGGGCACTGTGCACAGGCCTAACCTATAAGTCACTCTCCGGACACCCAGGCAATAGAAGACTAGCCTCTCGATGCAGCTGGTTGGGGCTCTGGCGCAGAAAACAAGCATTGGATTCCTAAGAGGATTAAGTAGAGCCAGCAGGCTCAGTTCATGTAGCCAGTAAAGTAGCCAGACAAATCTTGCCCTCACTATGAACATCTGACAGGGAGCTACCCTGATTTAGTGCTCACAACTCCAGACAGAAGAGCGCTCTCACACCACTTGCAGGCCGGGGCCTGGGACTCAGGCACTTCTCCACACATTTATATGAAGAGCAGAGGGGTACCATACCAGGCAGCTGCTGTATAAATCCCGATCGCTTTCACTACCGAACACCGGGCCCAAACGACGCAGCTTCATTTGTCCTGACAGACCGAGCGCGATTGAAGCAGATTCTCCAGTCCTCTACAGAGTGAGCCTGGTAGGTAGCTGCGCTTTTGCACAGCCTCCTCTGACTGCTGCCTAGCGGATTTAGTCCAAAACGGCTGGCGTTCAATCCGTCGAAATCTGGCCTTCCACACGCACTTCCCGTGCGACAGCTCAACAGCGCAGGAGCTCAGAGCTCCTTCCTCACTCACAACCACAATGACTCTGCCCCTTGGCAGTGTGGGCAAGGACTCTAAGTTTGGGCGCCACCCGATCCCATTGGTGGGCTGCAGATGCCGGTCACTTATTTTGGCCCCCCATTGGTGCAAAAAGGCGCCGTAGTCCAGAACTCCATGTTCCAGAATTACTGACTGTATCCCCTATGGCCAGCCGGCTCAAAATGAGTCCTGATTCTGGTTGGCTCAAATGGTCTCCCTTTTAGTGTCCCCCCCCCTTTCCCAATTGGCCCATCTCAAAAGTCCAGGTCCAAAATGGAGGGGCCAAACACACAGAGTCCCAGCTGTAATGAAAGCAGGTTAAACAAACTGCAATTTCACTAATACTTTTAATGATCACAGCCAAACAGTTACATCTGTCAGATGGTCTCCCGTTGCGCTTTCAGAGACTACGAAATGGAGCGATTACACTGGAGCTCAGCCGGGATTCGAGCAGGGAAACACTGATCCCCCCATACAAACCCGCTGAAGCCTGCGAGTAGGCAGCTCTTAAAGAGACAGTACTGGAGGCTTTAAAAGCACTCACAACAGCCGCATTTTGGACGGCATTGCGCCGGACACCAGTTAGGCAAGGAGCTATTAAGCAGCTCTGGGAAGGCTTTTGGGAACCCCCATTTGTAGGGGGGTTACATATACATGTATGTATTTCCACTACCCTTTCCCCCAGGACACACCATGAGGTGAGCAACTTGTTGTTCAGTGTGCCTTTCCTAGTGAAACATTTCAACAAATAAATAAATAAAACTGGTTCAGCTAGAACAGCCAGACTACACAATCTGTGCCCCGTCTGGCTAGACCAGCCGGTCTGTTTTTTCACCATTTTGGTCTGGTCCGGGTCTGGCAGTCTGAATTTTACCAAGTCTCTTCCACCGCAAGTCTAACAAGCATTTGTCAATGCCGAATGTTTTCTTGCTGGCATTGGCAGTGGTAGTGTAGAAGTTACAGAGCTGCATAATAGGAATGGCAGTGAAGTATTGAACTGAAGCCAACCCCACCACCACCCTGCAGAGAGTGACAGTCATTGGGGTGTGCGTTTGGGTCGTCAGGCATAACGGCCATGTCATTTCACCACAACCCACCCAGCAGACACTGACAAGTGTCACGGTGTTCCTTGGGGTCTTTGACCCTTATGCGCACCCCATTTCATTAGGAAATACGGTGAGATGGGTGCGATATAGTAGAATGGGGTGAACTTTGGAGTCGAAGAGTCCAAGGCATACCTCGATGCCTCTCACTGACTGCAGGGTGTGGAATGGTATGAGCATCACAGGCAAGAATCCCAAGTCACACCCCTGATGCCTGTCATTCTCTACAGGGTTGGGCGTTATGGTTGGAAACCCTAATACCTCAGGCATTCGTTGGTATTTTCACTCAAATTTTCAACATTTTTTTGTGACCCCACCTCATGAACAGGGGAATATCAGTTTGTTAGCCAAAGCTGCTTATGCACAGTGACTACGGTATGTAGCACCACAGGTGCAAAACATTCGAACAGGATGTAAAAAGTGACAGCTGTACTGTTCATGGGGAGGTGTAAAAATGGCAATGTTCAAACCTGTAGTAAAATATTAAAAAAATGTTGAAGCCACTGAGTACATAGAAACTGTGCAACGACACCGTAATATAATTAGGTTGGGGATTTTACAGCAGATTGTCAACTCAGGCATTTTGGTGCCTCCGATCATGAACAGTGTCACTGTGATTTTCTTTATCTGTGCCGAACAATGATTTCCCACAGCGACTATCGCGATCTCTCGCGCTGAAAGTGTGAAAACACACTTCAGCCATGTTGTGAAAAATGACAGCTGTACTGTTCATAAGGAAGTGTGGAAAATGCCACTGGTGAAAATCTGGACTGAAAATATTACAAAGTCATGAACTTACGGTGCGTGGAAACTCGCATTGCTCACTCATAACACAGTCATTTTATGGACTTTTGTCACCAAATTTTCAACATAGCCATTTAAGACCTCTGCTCATGAACAGTGTAACTGTGATTTTCTTAATCTGTCCTAAACATTGCTTTCGCACACCAACAGCACCATTGTGGCTACATGTGCGTAAACACATTTTGGGCGACATATGAAAAATTGCAGCTGTACTATTCTTAAGGAAGTGTAATAAAATGGCAATGTTGAAAATCTGGAGTGAAAATATTAAATTCGCAAACTTACGAGCATGCATAGGAACTGAGCAACGCACGTCGGTAAAACAGTCATTTTTAAGAATTTTTTCACCAAATTTTCAACATAGCCATTTTAAGACCTCTTCTCATGAACAGTGTCACTGTGATTTTCTTAATGTGTCCCATACATTGATTTTGCACATCGACTGCGCCATTGTGCGCTACATGGGCAGAAACACGTTTTGGGTAGGATGTGAAAAATGACAGCTGTGCTGCTCATAAGGAGGTGTGGTAAAATGGCAATGTTGAAAATCTGGAGTGAAAATATTGAAAATTCGCGAACTTACAAGCGTGCGTAGGAACTGCGCAATGCACCCTCGTAAAACAGTCATTTTTAGGAATTTTTTCACCAAATTTTCCACATAGCCATTTTAAGACCTCTGCTCATGAACAGTGTCACTGTGATTTTCTTAATTTATTCCGTACATTGATTTCGCACACCGACAGGCGCCATTGTGCGCTACATGGGCAGAAACACGTTTTGGGTGAGATGTGAAAAATGACAGCTGTACTACTTACAAGAAGGTGTGGTAAAATGGCAATGTTGAAAATCTGGAGTGAAAATATTGAAAATTCGCGAACTTACGAGAGTGCATAGGAACTGTACAACGCACGCTCGTAAAACAGTCATTTTTTGGAATTTTTTCACCAAATTTTCAACATAGCCATTTTAAGACCTCAGCTCATGAACAGTGTCACTGTAATTTTCTTAATTTGTCCCGTACATTGATCTCGCACATCGACTGCACCATTGTGCGCTACATGGGTGGAAACACGTTTTGGGTGAGATGTGAAAAATGATAGCTGTACTACTCATAAGAAGGTGTGGTAAAATGGCAATGTTGAAAATCTAGAGTGAAAATATTGAAAATTCGCGAACTTACGAGCCTGTGTAGGAACTGCGCAATGCACGCTTGTAAAACAGTCATTTTTAGGAATTTTGGCACCAAATGTTCAACATGGGGTTTTTGGGACCCCTTCTCATGAATGATGTGACTGTCATGGTGTTATTCAGGCCCAAAGGGTGATTTTGCGCAGTCACTGCGAAATCACCCTTCGGGCCTGAATAACGCCATGACAGTGACATCATTCATGAGAAGGGGTCCCAAAAACCCCATGTTGAAAATTTGGTGCAAAAATTCCAAAAAATGCCTGAGATATGCAATAAAGTTGAAAACCCCTTATCTAGCCCATTATACAGCTTACCAGCATTTCCTCAGTTCGTGGTCGGCTTTGAAGAGTGCAGATGTGTTCCGTCTCATCAAGATCATTGCGCCAAGTCTGGAGGTAAGTATGGGGGGGGGGAGGCAGGGGTGCGCAGTGGGTGGGTGCGGTTGTGGAGAGGGGGCCAGGAGACTACGGGACTGTTTTTTCTTTACAGGTTTTTTTTTCAATGACTACGTTGGGACGTTTGCCATGCTGGGTGGGCCTCAGCGCAGCGTGGCCTGGATGGTTGGGCGTTCAGCCGACGTGGGGATTGGGTACCCCATCGGCCAAAGACACTTGCCACGCTGGGGGTGGGCCCCAGCGTGGCACCTTGTACTGGGAGGAAACTGATAGGGATTGGGCACCCCTCAGTGATAGCATGGGGAGGGGAGATAGTGATCCCCTCGTCTATAATATCGAAAGTTGCCACGCTTGGGTGGGCACCATCATGGCATTTGGAGGCTTTGGGGAGCGTATACAGCCGACGGGAATTGGGCACCCCGGCCGCTATAGAGTATGTGCATAGTAGCACGCAGGCGTGGTGTGTGTGTGTGTGTGTGTGTGTGTGTAGGGGAGCTGCGCAAGAGCAGGCGATATCTTATTGCTGCTCACTCAAGTGTAGCTCCCTTTCAACTGTATGCCACTGCATTTTGGAGCTTGTCATAGACAGCTCCAGCATGCATTGGCTTACAGGAGCTGCGCCTGCCAACACACTGACTGAATTGGAGGAGGAGGTGACACACCTCTGAAATCTCGGATGATGGCACTATGTTTCTTGCACATGCGTGCAAGCAAACATAAAAAGCATGGAAACGTGTGGCCTTTTTGTAAGATTCACATAGTTAATTGTGGGGCATTTATTTTATTTAGTTTTTGATGACCAAGTAAGTGCACAAACCATGGAAGTGTCTGTTTCAGACACAACCTGGGAGGTTACAGTGTGGTAAAAATGGTGGACGAGTTACTTACAGGATAAACAATATAAACAAGCAAGCTGAGAAGTGAAGTGTCATAAATACCAGATGCAATGTATTCAGATTAGTGCTGAAAATAATTATCAAAATGTTACTACTTATGTGATTAGGGTCAGTGCAAAATAGAGCCATGTGGATCGCTGACTTTCTATGAAGTGCAGTGACTGTGCTTGAAAACCATAATCTAAACATGAACTTTGTGGGGGAGAGAACACTGCTGGATAACAGAATGATCTCAGAGTGCCTACAGAAGGTCAAAATCTTCTACACATCATCAACTCAAGGCCGCCAGTAGACATTGTTGTGCAGTAGTCTTTGCACTGGATTAGAGTCATTATAAACTTTGCTGAGAGAATGAAAAAAAAAGTAATATTCTGGCCGCCAGTTAGAGCAAACAAAATCATCTTATATTCCTAGTTAGCTTTCAGTTTTATTGAATTCCTGAATCAAGTTACGGCAGAATCCGCCAGGATGCCACTCAATTCTGCAGCATTCAACAGCAGAGTTAATGCAGGAAAGAAGGCAATTTCAATGGAAGATAATCGCATTTGTCATGCAGGAATCTGTGACATTGCATTGCATTCAGGAAGGCTCCATTGTAAACTTTCTGAAGGTTAAGCTGCTGCTTGTGCGCTAATGTCAAATGCAGTGATTTTTATCAAAATGAGCTGCGGGTCCAAGCGAATGACTTTGACGGAATATGTATTGCACTGCCGCGTTTAGGACTCGCTGATTCGCATTGCAATCTAAACTCCCAAGCCCAGACTGGAGGAGTCTTGAGTATGGAGGCTACAGCCTGCCCTACTGCTTGAGTGCAACCTACAGCAGGTTTCAGGAAAAAATAGACATGATGGTTGACCATGTGATGTCAGTCCCCCTTCCCCCCATGTCAGGTCAGGCTTAGCAGCAGTAGTAGTTGAGAGACAGGGAGGTGGAGGGGGGTCTTATATGGGATTAGGCTGGTAGCTTGAGGCCAGAGCAGGACTACAGCAGTGGGTGACTCAATAGCCTGCGGTCTATGTTACAGTTTTTATAAGCTCTGATCTTTCGTTTGCTGATCCTGCTGTGCTCTCTAGGCTAAGTACAGTTACAGAGGACTGTACTTAGCCTTGAGAGAACAGAGGGACCAGCAAACATCTGATCTTCATTCATAAAATCTCTAACACACCCTGCAGGCTAGTGAATCTCCCACTGCTGCATCCCTGCTCTGATGTCAGCTGCAGGGTATTCTGGGGTTTGTAGTTACAGAAATTGTCAGCTTGGAAGTCAACAGAATTAGTCTGACAGACACAATCTAGTGCACTGCAGCAAACAGTAAGTAAAAAAGGATGTCTTTGCACACAAAGGGCAAACTGGGACTAGTCCCACACTTGGGTGTGAGGCTGTTAGTGCTGACTGTTACCCTTTAACATCGCATCCAAAGGATGGCGACTCAGATGTGCGGCACCCACCTCATACTGCACCACAGTGTCAGTTATGGGTAGTACTCTGAAGTACCTGGTGTGGGGCTAGAACCCACAACCTTCCGATCTTCTGGCTCCAGAGGTGAGACTGCTAGCCGCTGATACTTTCTGAGGGAGAAATGGCATGAAAATGGGACAATGGGTCCACGTCACCTGAAGAGAGTTGGTTACAATAAAAAATAGAATTATTGAACTAGAAAAAATATATGTACCAGACAAAACTGGCTACCATAAAAGGGGAAAAATACTAATCTGGGCAACCCCATATATACTACATCTGTTTAAAAAAAAAAAAAAAGAAAAGCATATCGAGCTTCAGTCAGATGTAATAATGAATATAACAATAATAACTATAGGGTAATACTAAAAAAGTGTAAAAATGCTATAAGAATGGAAAAAAAAATTTGAATTCAGATTAGCACATATAAAGGAAAGAGGCAAGAGTTTTTACTCTTATATAAACAATAAAAAACAAACCACTAAAACCATTGGTCCACTTGTAGTGGGCAATAATGTAGTGGGATCACCTCAGGAAATGGCAGAAGAATTTAATACACACTTTTGTTCTATTTTCAACTCGACCCTACATAATAAACTAGATATTGACTATACAAACAACGAAATGGATGATGATATCACGGTAATTAGTAGACATGAAATCAAAACAAAACTGGAGGCAATTAACATTAATAAATCACCAGGGCCAGTTAGACTTTATCCATGCCTATTAAAAGAAATAGCACCCTGGCTAATCGAACCATTACACAAAATATTTAATTTATCATTAACATCAGGAACAGTACCAAATGACTGGAAAGCTGCATTGGTAACACCAATATTCAAAAAGGGAAACAAGAGATTTATCCAACTACAAACCTATTAGCCTGGCCAGCATTTTGGGCAAAATCTTCGAAGCTATTCTAAAAACAAGAATTGAGGATGATCCAGTAAAAAAAAAACCTAGTAGATCCTAATCAGCACGGCTTCAAGAGAAAAATGTTGTGTCTTACCAGAAACTTAGTTTTCTATGAAAATGTTAGTAGATATCTTTATGAGAAGATACCGGTGGATGTGGTATATCTGGACCTGTGTAAGGCTTTTGATAAAGTGCCACATAGAACTTTGATTAATAAAATGCGCTCACTTGGAATAAATTACAGACTGGTTAATTGGGTTGATGAATGGCTCAATAACTGTACACAGGTGGTGTGTATAAGGGGACATTCTTCAAGTACAGGTACTGTCACCAGCAGGGTACCTCAGGGGTCCGTTCGGGGACCAGTGTTGTTTTCTGTCTTTGTGTCTGACATGACAACCAACTTGAATAATATTGCCATCAAATTCGCAGATGACACCGAAATTGCAGCTAAGGTTGGATCAGAAAAGGATATAGCAGACTTAATGAAAGACTTGAAAGCCTAGAGAAATGGGGAAAGCAAGATGATATGAGCTATAACGTAAACAAATGTGTAATCATGCATTTGGGGGTTACAAAGCAAAACAAACAGTTTAATCTTAATGGTATTCCGTTGACATCGATAACAGAAGAAAAAGACCTGGGAGTCATCGTCGAATCAGATCTCACATTTAGTACTCACTGTAACCGCATTAGAAATCAAGCCAGTAGGTTAATAGGATGCATTAAAAGATCCTTTGTAACCAGGAACAGGGAGTGTATTCTTCCGCTGTATAGATCATATGTATGCCCTCACCTGGACTACTGCTCCCCACTTTGGAGTCCCTATCTTAGAAGAGACGTCAACGGCTTGGAGGGAGTTCAGCAAAGTTGCAAAAATAATAGACAAAATGCAAAATAAAAGCTATGAGGAAAGATTACAGGAACTAGGCCTTTACTCATTAGAACTAAGAAGAACAAGGGGTGATCTTTTACTGATCTTCAAATATCTAAAGATACAGAGCCTATGGCTCAACTTGGCCTTAGCTTTAATATTAGAGAATGTAATCTGAGAAGCCACAAATTTCAGTTATCATTAACATACCCAAGGACAGACATTAGACGCTTTTTCTACACTCAGAGGATTATTCCGATATGGAATGCCCTACCCAAGTCTCTTTTAGATACAACTAACCCTGACACGTTCAAAATAGATCTCGACAAATACCTATTAAATTGTGCATAAATATTTCCAGGTCTCTGGAGATGTACCTATATGGGCTGCACCCTTCTGTACATCTATGACTCTTAGTATGAATCTTAGTATATTTATTGGAGCGCACCGAAATGGGTAACAAAGCTAGACGAGTGATGTGGTAGCAGCGCATTACAGTGCACTGCCATTGCAAGACAAGAGTTTAGGTCACCTCCCCATAAACTGTACCTCTCAACTGTCCCTCATTATGAGAAACATCCCTCATTTTCCTCCTTAAAATTGCTCTTCCCACATTCATCCCACATGGGAAAGGTGCAGCCAACACTGAGCAGGTGTTGTAAACTCAGACTTTTAAAGTAGAAATTCACAATAGCCTAATTTGCATAATCATAATTCAAATTTGTACAAATGAAAGTACTGGTTTCCACAGTGTTCTGAACTTGTATCTCCATGGGTACTCAAGAAGGGTCACCTACAACTACTAAAATCCCATCTAAACAGACTAGACTGGTCAAACATGGACTCACTCAAGGACGTAGACAAAGCGCTAGAACGGTTTATCAGCTGATTCACTGAGGCTTGTGATAGCCATGCACTGCTAAAAAAATGAAGGTTAAAGGTAGATCTAACCCTTGGATTACCACTGAGCTTGTCACGCAGCTCAAGCAAAGGGACCACCTTTGGCACTGTGCTCGAGCCACAGCGGCCCAAGCGGACATTCAAAAATACAAGCAAGCAAGGAATAGCTGCACCCATGCTATACGGATGGCTAAAAGCAAATACTTTAGAGACGCGCTTTCCAACTCGTGGGGGGATGGGAAAAAATTCTGGAACAACCTTAAGGACCTCTCTGGCAAAGACTCCAAGTCTCCACCCACCATGCTCAACATCGATGGCACTCCAACATTGGACCTAGTTACCATCTCCAATACATTCATCAATGCTTTCTCCAACCTAAGCAGTGTCCTCCCACCTGATTTCTTCAACGCTTCCACCACCAACCCCACCTCTGCCACAGCATCCCATGCTCACTCAGCTACACAGTTCTTCTTCAAAAGGATCCCAATGTACTTAGCCAGAACCTATATTTGCAAGACTATCAGCAAAACTGGCTATAGTGGTGACTCACTCAACTTGAAGCTGCTTTCACTAGTCCTAGATGAAATCCTCGAACCCCTGACAATGATCTTCAACCTCTCCCTAAGGTATGGCCAATTCCCATCACTCTGGAAAAAGGCTACCATCACACCTGTACATAAAAGTGGTGACAAGTCACTGTACACCAATTATAGGCCCTTCTCCATCCTCCCCCATTATCCAAAGCACTTGAACGTATAGTCTCTGACCAGCTAGTAGAGTTCCTGGAAAAGCATAATATTCAGTGCCCTGAGCAGCATGGCTTCTGTAAAGGGCATAGTACCACCACGGCACTGTTGGAATTCACCGGCTGCATCCATGACGCCCTGGATCAAGGACTCTGTGGGGGGTGCCATATTCATTGACCTTACAAAGGCCTTTGATACAGTTAACCACCCCCTCCTCCTCAGACAATTGGCTGCTCTTGGGCTCTCCAATGATGCACTGCCCTGGTTTGCTAGCTGTCTTGGGGAGAGAGTTCAGTGTTAAAATTTCTGGAGTCTCATCAGCTGAAAAACCAGTCCTCTCGGGTGTCCCTCATGGGTCAATTCTGGACCCACTACTCTTCTCCCTCTTGCTTAACAACCTCCCCGGCATCTGCCAACAGAGGATACTACTCTACGCAGATGATGCGGTCCTCTTTTCAAGCAACCAGGACTTTAATCTACTTGAGAGTCAACTGCAACATGATTTCTGGCTGGTGGAGAAATGGTTTCGCTCATACAAACTTGTCATGAATTATAGCAAAACTAAGGTCATGTCTTTCTGCAATGCATGTAGCAAGTATAAAACACTACCCATCACCATCAAGAATCAATGTGGGACCTCACTTGATCAGGTTCATGAGTTTAAATACTTTGGCGTCACTCTGGACAGCTCACTCTCCTACTCCCAGCACATTAGGATGGTTGCAAAGTCTGCCAACATACGCCTTGGCCTGCTCCACAAGTACAAACACTGTATGACTCCTGAAGCCCTAAGACTGGCCATCCACAGCTCTGTTACCTCCATTGTCGATTACAGTCTAGTCATATATGGCTCTGCCTCCCCTACTGCCCTTAGGAAGATATCTGTGACACTCAACAAGGCCTGTAGACTTCTCACGGGGGCTGACCGCCTAACGCACACCTGTGACCTATACGCCAAGGCTGGATGGCTACCTCTCATTAGTAGAATACAATACCAGACCTGTCTGATAGCCAAAAAAGCTCTTCTCGGACTCATGACACCAGGTGTGGCAAGACTCCTTACTACCTGCAGCAGCTCCCAGCCAACACGCAGTTCTCAATACCAGACTTTCCAGGTACCCAGGCGCCGGACCTCGCTGGGTCAGAGATCCTTCCTGCACAGGATTCCTCAGTGGTTCAATACCCTTAACACAGAAACTCTTGCTGCTGCAACACTAAGCCCCTTTAAAAGGCAGTTGCATCTATTCCTCCCCTCTACCTCACTTTGTGACTGCCCCCCCTAAGCCATGGTCATCACCCTCTACCCTAGTTGTAACTGTAACCTGCATTTCCAGCCTTGCATCCTTGGCACCAGCCCCTCCCTCTCGCCCTTTGCCCCTCACCCACCCATCCCTCTGTACAGACTTATTCATATCAATGGCCATCTGGTGTTTATCCCCTCGCTCCTCTCATCCTTATTTGACAACAGCACCTATCTGCCAACGTCCTCCTGACCTCTTCCTACCAAGTATACTGTTTTTACCATGAACTCTGATAGAAGCTAGCTTGGTTGGTTCTACTGCAGCGTATTTGTCTGAACACTTTATGTACAAGTAATCTATTTTGTTATTATTGTTACCATTGTTTACCATTGTTGTATGTTTCCCCCATCCTCTGATGTGGAACCTTTGTAAACGAGCAGTTCCTGCTCAAAGGTACTTGTAATTAATCCTAGAGTCTAATAAATAAATAAATAAATGTTTGATTATGTGTCCCACATAATGAGGGCCAGTGTCCCACATTGTCCCACATTTCCAATGTCTGTGTCCAGGGGTCAACGTTAACCTTTTTTTGCACTAGCCAGCAGGGCTAGCTGATTCAAAATTGCACTAGCCCGCAGATGGTTGTACTAGCCCTTAATTATAATGGTACATTTTGATCACTTATACAGGAAACAATGCAAGCAAAGCCAAGAAATACTCTGATTATTGCACATTTATCCTGCTCCCACATTGCTTCCAGCTCCCCAGCAGAAAAAAGACTGCAATGCCATCACAGACAGTGAGGCCCCCCATTGTTTTGTACCATTGCCTCCTGTCTTCCTCTTTCTGCCCCCCCCCCACATACCAACCAGAGAGAGGATATCACAACAGCAAATGTTCAATCAAGCAGTCCTAGCTCTGCACACAGAATAGCTGACATCATCATGCACCTCACCACACTGTCACCACCACCCACAGGGCAATGAATAGAGTCAGGCAGAGAAAGACACTCTCGGTCCCCACCCTATAGTCAACTGGAGACCTGCACTTCTGAACGTTTTTGTACTGTCTCAAGTGAGCCAGGAGCACATCTAAGATTTCTTTAGGGTGGGGGCTAGACAAACCTAAGGGGCTTGGGAAATAGAAAACTATGACATTTTTATTTGTAAAAGCATTGATTTTAATAAGCTCTGCCTCAACAATAACAGATTTTTCTTTAACATTGTCCTATCAACAGCCCAGGGGAAATGGTACACAGGCATAACACTATACTATTTCTATTTCTGTGTAGGATGATCTATGCACCCCAGGAATGCCTATTTCAAGGTTTCAAATTATGTATTTTATCAAGGTTTATTTTTGTACCATACATGATCCAAAGCTTTGTTTTTAGGCTGAAAGGACATGCTGAGTGGGATAAGGGTGAAACTGTATGGATGGTGATGGCTGGCATGGTCCATTTAGAAGAGCTGTGGACCCCCCACACTTGCCAGTAATGGCAGCTATGGATGGTCACTTCAGAGTCTGGTCTGCAGTGGTGTCCAGGGAAAGAACAGAGTTAAGAGATTTGGAGGGGAGAGGGAAGTTATGGTGAGGCTGGGATAAAACCAACCACCTGCAGGGCAGATCCTGTATATCTCTTTGCATTTTATCACTGATATGTTGGATACAAACACTCAAAATGTAGAGAAATGAAGGGCACTTGTCCTAATAATATTGGACAAATTGTTAGACATAAGGTGCTTTTACACACAGGTTTTTAAAACAGAATCAGTGTTACCTGTGTGGCGCCATTGTACTCTGTTGCGTTCAGGTTCCTTTCTACACACTTCGAGTATTTCGGCAACCCTGTCTCCATTTGTTTCGGCTCCCCCAGAGTTTGCTGCTCTACACATGTTATTTTCTGCCTTTGTTGGCTATGTATGGCTAAAATGGCTATTTTACACAGCACGACAAAACGGAACAGAACGGTGCAAACCGCAAAAAGCAGAGATTGCGGTTTGGACGAACGTTCGCCTAGGGACTGAAACAAATGCAATTTACACACAAGGGATGTAACGGAATACTGTTTCCGTAACAGTTATTCCGTTACATAAACCTGTGTGTAAAAGCGCCTATAGACGCATTCAGAAAACTGGAACCTAGTGACTTAGTAGCACTCTACCCTTGATCACACCCTGGACACTAGCTGAAAGTCTTAACAGTGAAGTGATAATGACTCATATTGAGTCTTTTGTTTGATCCCTTTCTTGAACTGCCAGATAACTGCAGCTCTTAATGAGCTGTTAATCACACCTGGCCATCTGGAACATTGAGAGAGATTAGCATGAGGACTAGAGAATGCTAAAGTAGAGACTTTTTTAACTTCATTAAAAGCCATGAAAATCTGCACTAGTCAAGATGGGTTAGTAGAGAGTTAGCTGCACTAGCCCTGGTCAATTTGCACTAGTGTTTGGGCTAGTAAAACAATGCTAAAATCGACCCCTGTCTGTGTCCCACATTTCAGTGACAATTGAGTGGTATACCTCCCCAGGATACACATTTCCCCATTCCTCCCCATCTGGATGACAAAGCCATGGTATGCCTGGGGGGGGGCCCTCTTACCTCATAGTCTGCTGTAAGGGAGCTTTGTCTTGCGGAGTTGTGATCTGAGGAGCTGTTCTGTGTCTGTGCATGGTTGGCTGTGACCTGTGAGCCTGACAGGCAGGCATGGGAGATAGCTGAATGATGCTGGGGGAAGGGGAAGGGGAAATTGTTTAACCAGAAAAGGCACAGTAAGCTGAAACTTGTTTTCAGGTGTGACCTAGGAGCACAAAGAAGTTAAGTGACTTGCTCAGGGTCACACAGTATGCAAGTGGGGGCTGTGGGATTCAAACCCAAGCATCCAAATTTGCAGCTCAGTGCCCTAAACCTCAGCGCTTTACTGCCTCCTTAGAGATGACTATGCCAAGACTGCAATACCAGGATCCACTAACAGAGGGCAATACACTGCTCCTCAAACCCCCGGGGATGAGCTGAACGACATCCCCTTCCCTCAGCGTTATCGGGGGGTCGAGAGCAAAATATGCCTATTGCAGAAAGGCCTCATTGCTCTCTTGCAGGAGACAAACTGTACCTCTCTCAGGAGGAACACAGGAAATTTGTGCGCTCCGTGGTGGGATCTGCACACTCCTCCTCCTCCTATGAAGCACACACTCACCGTAGAGGGGTGGCACTATTAGTACAGAAGGGCCCCCTGCTACAGGTAGATACACTGAACACAGTGGTGGAGGGAAAAGATGTGCATATCCAAGGTAACTAGTGACATACCCCCTTCGCACTGTTGAATGACTACATCCCCACCTTTGTCATAGTGAGGGAAGCACTTTTTAAACAAACCTTATTGCAGTTTCCCCAACCCTGAACATTTTGTACATACTGGGAGGGGATTTCAACAGCATCACGTTCCCAGGCCTAGACCGAAAATCGCAGACTCAAATGGGGGGGGTGTCAGGATGGTTGGGGCAGGGCTCTCCGTAGGCTGATGAGGGAAATGGATTTGAAAGAGGTATGGCACCAGTCACATCCTAGGATGCAGAATATACTTCCTATTCTGCCCCTCAAAAGTCTTATTCTAGAACAGACATGTTTTTCATCTCCTCAGAGGGGGTATACCTGGCATAGAATTGCACCATTGGTGGGATCTCCTTGTGTGACCAAGCCCCAGTCATTTTAGACCTCTAAACTGCAACATCTTGTAAAAACCCTAGGTGGCGAGTGAATAATTCCCCCCTATATATTCATGATTTCAAGGGTTTGATACAAACAGCCATGACGGAATACTTTCAGGATAATAAAGTAGGTGATACTACCCCAGCAAACAGGTGGGATGGTTATGCAATAAGCCACGAGGGGTGTGGGTTATCAAGGGATTTACCACGTCTGGGGTGGTTTGCCCATGAGGTGCAGCCGAGTGGGTAAATCCTTGCCAGCTGTGGTAAATCCCCCGATAACCCACATCCTCCGAGTGGCTTACTGCAATTATACCAAGGTTCTTTTTTTTTTTTTTACTATAATAAAATACAAAATATTAAAGAGGTTGCTTTGTTGTTTTTTTATTTATTTTTATTATTATGCTAGGATGCTACATTAGATATACTCATTAACAGCCGTTGGTTATTAGAGGATTTACAAGTGTGGTAAACTGTCAGTCTGACAATTTCATTGGCTGTTCACTTATGTCCATGGTATAATCTTAAAGTTACCGTGACAGGTAACGTAATTCAATACACCTTAAGAAAAAAAGGCAGAGGCTGCCCAGAGATTATCACTTGGACATTTATTATTTGACTTGGAGGTGACACACAAGATTACCTTTGACAAAGATTTGCTCCCACAGATTAAAACACAAGGGGGGAAAATGAACACATACAGTAGATAGAAAAATTAAAGGAGAGCTCCACTACATCCGGCAAAGAGATTATGAAGCAGGAAACTGGGCAGGGAAACTCGTAGCCTAGCAGTTGAGGCCCCAGGTTGCCCCACCAGGTCAATATGCTGTACGCATAATAGCGTACGACATTGGCGCTAACCCGGAATAGTGCTATAGAAATGAGCGAGAGGTGCAATACCGCGAATACTGCTGTATACGGTATTGCACCCTCTCACTATCCCAGGCACAGGATAAGACTTCTTCTGGGATGGGGTTCTGCCAAGCAGCTGCTGTGGCTTGATGGAGTAAGCCACTGGTAGCAGGGAACCCAAGCATTGCATTTGGGACTGGGTTTGATTCCCAGTCCCAGATGCAAGGGAATTTTTTTATTTTTCACATTTTTGTACGATTTCAGAGTTAACCTGCCCGCAGAGTTGAGAATCGTTATGGGGGAGGTTCGGGGGGCACAGCCCCCATAATGGGTGCAGGGCACAGAGCCGCCCACAAAAAAAAAGACTTATGCCGCATGTAAGGAATCCCGCTGTATTGGCAGTGCAATTTTTGCATGTGGCATAATGTCTTGTGACATTATGACCCCGTGCCCCAAGCTGCATGTAGAACAGTCCTCAAAGTCAAGGAGCACTCCCTAGGAGGTAGAGAAGTTTTCCACCCAAATGAGATAGCCCAATCCTTTGCTGTGTTCTACTAGAACCCCCCTCCCCCCCACATCAGGCACATGTCAAGGAGTAGCTGGAGAGACTTCAACTCCCCACCCTCTCACAGGCAGACAAGGACAGATTGGAGGCTCCCATTACTGTAGTGGGAGTAGAACTCACCATTAAAAATCTTGGGAGGGATACATTCACGTACAGTGGCATGTAAATGTATGAAATCAATATGTGTAACGCTAATTTCAATTACTTGTATTCTGTAACCTAAGTCTGTTATGTTTGTCCTCAATGTGATGAGGTACCTTTGGAAACGAGCCTCTGGCTCAAAGGTTGTAAACTGATTTACAAATAAATAAATAAAAAATAGTTTGAAAGCCCATGAAAAGCTCTTTTAAAGAACTTATTCGGCTCATCTGTAGCTGAAATCACTCCAGAGATATAGACAACTGGAACAAACTGTGCCCAGCTACATTGTGTCAAGCACAGCTTGTTCCTCGATGACATCACAATGTTCTACAAATGGCTACAATGTAGTATTAATACTGAACAGACTCAGTCTTCTATATCGCTGGACTGCTACAAGCTACAGGTGAGACCAATGCCTCATTTGAAATAGGTAGCTTATCATGGGCTGTCAAACCATGTCAGCCACTGGACGTAAATGTTTTCCTTTAAGACTGGAAAGGCACAAGGGGTAGATGGATTCATGTCAGAGTTACATATGACTTTTAGAGAGCTCCTGACCCCAGACCTGCATGATCTTTTTTGTGAGGTGGGGGGGACACACACCCCACACATAACATACAGCACAGATCACAGTGCTTTCCAAACCAGGGAAAGATCCCACCTGTTGCGGACCGTATCGCCCCATCTCTCTGCTCTTGATAGATTGACAGAGTTTCACGTCAGTCATAGTGTCCACATTATAGAGAGTGGTGGCATCCATCATCCACCCAGCTCAAACAGGCTTCATTAAGGTGAGGAACCTGCATGATAATACCCAGCACCTTCTTCGTGTCCTCTTCTCTCAGAAAGGAAATCTCCAGCTGGCATGGATGCTGAGAAAGCATTTGACCAGCTGGACTGGGTATTCCTACAGGGAACAGTAGTGCAAATAGGGTTTAGCTCTAACATCCTAGTGGGCCTGGCATCCCATTACGACACTCCAGAAGCCTCAGAGTGAAGGGGATTACATCCCCCTCCCCAGATTCCCACTGAGATGTGCAACGAGACAGGGGTATCCACTCTCCCCACTCTGTTTTGCCCTGTGTATTGAGCCTCTGGTGATTATGGTGCATTCCAACAAACCGTCTAAAAGGGTGCAGGTGGGGGACATGGAACAAGATGGCACTATATGCGGATAACTCCCTGTTTTTCTTGAGGGAACCCACCTCCTTCACCCTGTCACTAATTAAGGAGTTGGAGACATCTGGCACCCTTTCTAGCTATAAAACAAATGACCAAATACTGGAAGCTTTAATAATCTCATGCACATGCCCTGGGGGATTCAGAGCCCCCTTTCTTTTTGATGGGTAACTCGTAATACTATAAGATACCTGGACATTAAAATAATGTCCAACTTAAGTCAACAGCTCAAACTAAATTACCTTAAATTACTGATCGAGCTCAGTACAAACCTTAACTCATTGACCTTGCTCCCTCTGTCTCTTAGAGCTGAGTGGCAGGGCTGCCTTGAAGATGAACGTACTGCTCCCATTACTATTCCTCTCCAGACCCTCCCAACCAGAATACCAAACTCAGTTTGGACCCAGCTGAAAAAGATGTCAATCAAATTTTTGTGCAGGGGCACAGAATTCAAATGGGCAGAAATACTATGGTGCTCCTGGGGGGAGAAGTCGGGACAGGGCTGACCAGATTTTGAACTCTATTAAGGGGCAGCTCAGGCAGTGCAACTAGTTACCATTGTAACCCCCCCCTGTCCTGGGGGCTTAGCTCACTGCCCCCTTTGGGGCTCCCATTTCCCCCGGGGTTTTGTTCCACCCCTTTTTCTTTTTTCCCTGGTCCTGGCATCTTCCCCTGTGTCCCCTGGTAGTCCCTAGATCCTCCCACCAGCACCCACATTATTACTGGCAAGAGCAGGGCTGGAGGAGCTGGATTGTGGTGCTGCTGCCCGCAGTTGCACTCCAGTGCAGGGCTGGCACTCCACGCATGCGCAGAGGCGCAGTTTTGTTTTGGACATTCCCAGCTGTTTTAAAGTGTCTCGCCACCAGTCCTAGTCCCTGTGTTAGAGAAAAGGGGGACCGGAGACTCGAGGGAGACAGAAGAAGCACCTGGGAGGGAGAAAAAGTGTTTTTTGTGAGCGCTAATTGCTCTCAGAAATGCGGAGCCGCCTCATGATTATTAATGAGGCGGCTCATACATAATGAGGAGAGCCTGTCTAGCGTGGGGACAAGGATTTCAGTGCTAGCAACGGGTAAGAAAACAAATAAAGTATTTAAATAGTGAAAGGGGTCATTCAGGGAAAGAGATAGTTACCTCTTGGGGGAATAATAATTAAATAACAGTGAACTGTTGGGCTGTACCAAGGAAATGAAGTGCCGACACAGTATGAACTGTGATGGAAAAGTGTGCGGCTGCCTGGGGGCTGTCTGAAAGTTATTTATTTATTTATTTCAATCTAGGATTACAATATCTTTGAGCCGAGGCTCTTTTACAAAGGTTCCACGTCAGCGTGTGCAACAGTCATCATTTTTAGTTACAAACATATAGTCATTGACTTACAGGCGTAATAACCAGTACAAAGACTTGAGCTATGAGCAAGACAAGGAAGGGGTGGGTGGGTGGGGAAGTGAGGTAGGAGATCGAGGGGGAAGAGGTGCAGGGGTAAGGGAGATACGGAGGTGGTTGGGGGCGAGGCAGGAGTGGAGATGCGGGGAGGTGGGCAAGGCGGAGACAGTGCAGCAGAGGGCCTTGTCGAGAATATGACAGGTAAGGTGCTAGGTGTGCAAAGACTGATTGTAAGTGCTGGGTGCTGGGGCATGTGCAGCTGGAATGGTGAAAATGTTAAAATGGGCAATCACAGGATACAAGCGGTGAGAGATGCAGCTTGGTCTTGAAGAGGCGAGTGTTAGAGCAGATTGCTATGCTTCGCTGCCAAAGAAGTTGAGCCAGTTAGATGCCGATAGGCGAATGATCTTTGTCCTTGGGTCATGGGACATCGTGGGATATGTAGTAGATGGGAATTGGATCTCCTTGTAGTGATGTTCCTATGTCTAGGCTTAAATAGGGCACAGACACCAGGTGGGGCAAGCCCCATTATAATTTTCTTGGCCGTGATGCAGGTTTGGTATTTTATGTGTTTGTCCAGTTGAAGCCATCCAGATTGGGAATAAAGGTCACATGTGTGGGTATGGCGATGTGAGCCAGTGATGAGATGACAGGCCTTATTCAGGGAGGTCGCGATACGTTTGAGAGCAGTGGTAGTTGCAGACCCATATATGATAAGACCATAGTCTATGATGCTGACGATGGAGCTTTGGACGGCCACTGACAGTGCTTCTGAGGTTAGGTGTTTCTTGTGCCGGAATAATAGGCCTAACCTCGCATTGACTGCAGCGACTGGGAAAGGGCTGGATAGATACATTGAAGTTGGCAGTCGCTTAGTAGGGCACAAAGGCTGCTATAGTTTTGTGAGCTTGCTGTGGGATAAAGGTGTTTATTTGGGCTGCAGGAACACTTAAAACCTGGGACACTGTATAATCTGTGTGGACACTGTTTACAGCAGCAGCCATGCTTGCTCCCATATGACAACAGCCAACCAACCACCAAGCTAGGATTTCACAGGAGGATTCTGGGGCTTCAGAAAAGACTCTTGGGGGAAATATACTGGGGGTTATTCTAGTGCCATTTTGAACAGCCAGTGAGGTGTGGAGGGAGCCTCATGCATATTAATTATTTGTAAGGACAGTGGCTCCAACCAATGGGGAGCTGCCAAAAAGCTTCCAAAAGACTAGGACTTTGATATTCTGGGTCAGTCTGGAGAGAGCCCCTCCACAGGGAGGGGGGGCTCTTGCCCCACAAGAAAATGTGGCTGCAAGGCTGGGAGAGGGCCTTGCTCGGGGTTGCCAGCAATCTGTCCCCCGGGGGCTGCCAGCAATCTGTCCCCCGGGGGCTGAGTGTTTGCCTTCCCCCATCTGGAAAGAACTGGAGGAGAATGTGCAGTCAGCTTTGTGTAGAAGGATAGCTGCAGGAGTTCTGATGTTGAGGAAAGAAGTTGCACTACAGCAGTGAGACGAAAAGGTTGTGTCTTGAGCCTGGAAAAAGGGCAAAGGTTGCATCTAAGCCTGGAAAAAAAGACAAGTATGTTCACCTGCACCTCTACAGTGAGTCACTGGAAAAGAGAAAAGGTGAAATGGGAATTGTGAGAAAATAAAAGGTACTGTCTAACCCTGGAGAAAACAAAGCGTCTGCAGGAAAAGAGAAAGATAAGATCCTAGGACTGGTTGTCGGCTGGGCAAGCCGGATTATGGAAAATGAACTGATACTGGTTGAGAAATTAAAGAGAGAATCTCTTCTGAAGTTGTTTTGTACCTGCACGGTGAGAAAAGAGACTTTTGGACTGTTTATTGAGACAGAGTTCTGGAATTGTGTGTGCGCCAGAGCACCAAGGTGACTGCTGTGTTAAAGCTGAGAGACTGTGAAAACAGAAAGATAGACAGGTGCCTTTCGGGGTTGGGTACCTGCTGTCTGCTCCTGAGACACAGTAAAAAAAGAGACAGTTGTGGTAACCCTGAATGTTCAGGCTCTGCACTCCCTGGAGTCTGGGAACAGGGAAGGTAACAGAGACCACTGGCTACACACCGTAGCCGGTAACTGAAAGAACAGTGCAAATATTCAAAAGATTCCATCCGAAACCCAGGGCTAGGAGGGGAACTTGCTAACCCCTATCAAATGGGGTCTGCTGGCTGCAGGGGATCATGGGTCTTGTGCCCGAGCGCTAGGGTGCTCTGACCTGTGAGGGAGCCAGGCCGTAGAGCCACTCCCAGGTCTGGGCCTCTTGTGGTTGGTAGGCTCTGCTCAGTGCCCTATAGCAGGCCTGTAATAGGCTGAAGGGAACAAGCTGCAAGACCTTCAATCAAGCTGAAGAGCCACGCTGCAGTGTTTCTTGTGCCCCTTCAAATTTCAAGCATAATGCCCAGTTCTGCAAGTGCTGTTTCCATCCTCCCCAGAACTTCAGACAACTGTGCCATCCAAGGATTGATTCTGCAGAACCGTGAGCAACAGCAGGAATTGTCCTGCAACATCCTGGGGACTGTATATAGTTATTGTGCAAGTATGCTCACTGGCACAGGAAGCCAGTACAGTAAGGCAAAAAAGAGAAATGTAAAAAGTTGTTTAAATTTGCTTCAGCAAGTGCGCCAACACTGGCCGACCAGCTGCACCGCAGGCCTGCAACTGTAAGATCTGGTTACCCAAGGACAGAATTAGGGGCGTCATTCTGGTGTGGTGCCAGTTGGGGGTTCTGGGTTTGGTAATACCTGCAGCAGTTAGTTAGGTTGATAGAATGGTGGTTGCATTGATTAATATGTCTGGGCTCAAATATAAAAGGGGATGACTGGGAAAAAAATTCTAAATCTTTAAATGACAATTCAAATGCTGGTTTGGCCTCTACTCCACTTACCCCATCCTAACCCTCCCCGTGTAAATAAATCAAGATGTTGTTTCAGAAAGAGCTGACTCAAGAGCCTGATTTTAGTGAGTATGTTATTAGATGGAATAGAAACAGAAATGCTGGATTGCGGGGGAGGTTCAAATCCTGCAAAGTCCATTTTTGGGGTAACTGGGGAGGTGGGTTGGTACGACATCTCAGGGGGTTGTACTAGTAGATATCGAGCCCACTAACTGTAGAGTGGGTGTGGGCATTGCCATTTTCATTTATCTTTGGGAAAGGACCCCCGTTTGACAGCTAATAGGAACCCAGGCCCTTTATCTTGGCTAGTGGCCACCCAGACAGGGGTAGTTGCCCTCTCTAGGACGTACCAGAGAGGGGCTACACCATATTCAAGCAGAGCCACGAATCAGGCTGGTACATTTTGGAAAATGGCACAACCATACCAGGTCCTCTGTACAAGTTCTCCCCATGCACATTGCACAGGGACTACGAGTACCTAACCCATAGACCAGACACCCCCTGAGGGTTACTCTAAAACTCTGGACCCTCATGAATACCCAAGTACTATAGCAAGCCTGACCCTTCTCACTGGAGACCCACAGTTCCCACTTCCTAGATCAGACAGTGGGTGTCAGGTGTTGGAACTGGTGTGGCTCACCACCTTTACACATCTGGTGGACATCCACACAGAGCTCAGCTGGATATGGAACCAGGATATCTAATTCCTAGCAACTCATTTCCTACTAGGTCTCCTTGTCCCTAAGACGAGTCCCTCCCCCCCAAAGGGATCTATTTCATACTCTCTGTATCTTAGCTGTGCAAGATATAACCACCTACTTGGTGTCAGCACCCCTGCCCTGAGTGCAAGAATGGCAAGCTGGGGCGAGACCTCAGGCTTACGAGCGACAAATATATTGAAAAATGTCAGAAATGTAATGCTTATCTGAATATTATGTAAATTGCACTGAGAGGCTTTTGAGATTGGGAGGGCAGTCGTGGGGGTAACACAGGGAAGTCATACCGCCCAAAAGGAGTAACAAACAGAGTGGTAACAAAACCTGGAAAGCCACGTGTGCGAATGATAGAAGTCTAGGATATAAGATTCCAGACCTAGAGGCCACAATAGCAGAGGCCGGCCTGGCTATTGTGGCCATTACCGAGTCCTGGTGCACCACGACAGGGACATGGCCATTCTAGGCTATACTGTGTTCAGAAAGAACAGGGTAGGAAGGAAAGGAGGGTGAGTAGTACTTTATGTGAGGGAGGGTGTTAAAGCGATGGAAATACAGGGAATACGAAGGGGGCAGAGGTACTGTGGGTCACCCTAGAGGTAGGGAATGGAGCCTCTATTTGCACTGGTGTGATCTACAGACCTCCAGCATGGGGGGGAGGGTGGAGTTAGATAAGGTACTATCATGGAAATCTCTGACAACATGACAGAAAATGGGGAGGTGCTGTTGGTGGATGACTTCAATCTGCCGGATGTAGACTGGAGCCTCCCAGCTGTGGCTTCAGCTAGCAGCAGTACTCCCTGTAGGGAGTGTTCCTCAGGCAACCAGTCAGTGAAACATCTCATGATGGGGCAATACTGGACCTGGTAATCACCAGCAGGGACAACATGGCAGACATCAACGCGGGGGGGTGATCTGGGGGACCAGCGATCACCATACAGTCTGGTTCAATTGAATATAAGGACTGCTGCAGAATCGAACAACACAAAGGCGAGGGTCCTGGACTTCAGGAGGGCAAATTTTAAAAAAAAATGAGTGAAGGCCTCAGGGATGACCTGGCAGGGGGAATGAACTGGGTGGGTCAGAGGAACAGTGGGGGAAACTAAAAAGGGCATAGTGAAGGCAACAAACCTCTGAATCAAGCAAAGGAGCAAAAGAAAGAGGAAAAAGAGACCACTAAGGTTCTCGAAAGAGGTGGTGGAAAAGGTAAAAGCTAATAGGACAGCATTCAGAAAGTACAAGGAGATGCAGAGGGGAGGATGGGAAGGTGTATCGGGGAAACAGGGAAGCAGGGAGAGCAGTAAGGAGCAAAAAGGCACACACTGAAAGGAGAATGGCCAAGGCAGTAACAAAAGGGGACAAGACATTTTTTAGGTATGTAAGTGAACTAAGGAAGACCAGGGGTGGGGTTATAAGGTAGGGGGTGGGGGGCATGGCTAGCAGCTGAGCTGAATGCAGCGTTCGTCCATAGCTTTGCACCATTCCACTTTTATTTAGTGGATTTTACAGCTAAAAGTGAACTATCATTGCCCCAAAGCGCTATTATTGCATTGTTTATGTCCTAATGTTCGCAGGAATATAAAACTTGACAACCTTTCTGAAATGGGTCATACAAAACAACAATGGGAGGAGACAGGGACAGACAGAAGGTCACTCGAGCAGGCCCCGATAAAGATAAGGAGCCTCCAAACATTAACTCAAACCAGCCCTCTAACGCTGCACCGCTTAAAGCAATTCAATCGATCGGTAAAAAGATGGATGAGTTTACCTCCAGGATGCAGGTAGTGGAAACAGAACTCCAGCTGGTAGATGACTCTACTTGAAGAACTAACAAAACGGCGGAAAAGACGCTTTCTACACCATCAGGCCTTGCCTTGTGAAAGAAAATGTTTTACTCCAGTGCCATTTAGAAAATCTTGAGAATAGGATGCGGGCGTCCCATATCAGAATTTTGGGTCTACTGTAGGAATCGGAGGAAGATGCCTTGGACAGCTTTCTCAAACAGTGGCTACCCAATTTCCTACACCTTGAGTCCCCAGTCTCTGGGTTGCAGGCTTACAGAGTGAATGCCAGAGGTGCCTGATTCCATGTGGACTCTGCTCATCCGTCAGTTCGAGCAGTTTTGGCCATTTTGAGCTCTGTAAAGGAAAGGGACTATGTATCACAAATGGCAGGGACCCTCCAGATGGTAGGGGGTACCTATTCATGTTTTCCCTGACCTGAGCTACGCCACGAGGCAATGATACAAGGCATTTGATGGCATTTGGTCGAAGTTGTGCCAGCTTGGGGTCCATCATGTCCTGCTGATGCCGGTGAGTCTCAGGACTGCTTGCAGAGCGAAGACTTATCATTTTTCAGACCCAATGAGGCAAGCAAGTTAGCCGCTAAAATCAAATTGGATTATTCAGCTCGAGGCCTGGATTCTGACTCTGGGGAGGAGGAAAACATTTAAACTTTGGGGAAACAGGGTCCAGTAACTTAACGTTGTAAAGTGGACTGGACATCCTGCTAGGCTAACATTGCCTCTCCATAGTTGGGACTCTTCTAGCGCATGGGTGAGATTTTTGTTAGATGTTTAAAATACATTTTATGCTTAGTTTTCATGCTGATAGCTGTGGTGCGCTAAATATAGCGAGTTTTAGCATAAGTGTCTCTCATGATGCAGTTTGGTGGCAATGCGAAGGTATGTCTGATCAGAATAGAACACTCCTTACCCTTAAATGTTCTAATGTTCCTATGTTTCTGTGGTCTCATGAACAGTTACTAGACATATAGTATAAGGGCAACTTAAGTAAATGTATGACCTGTATGTGGGTTCTTGATGTTTTATTATAACTTGTGTAGTGGGGGGTGGAGGAAGGAGAGGGTGCTTATCTTTTTTGGTTCTCTCCGATGTAGGAGGTTGGGGAAGTGTCACCTATCAAAAAGGGTGAAAATTTTAGAGCTAATAGGACTGTTTATATGTCGTATTTCCCCACTCATGGCAGCAATAGCCTTTGTAGATTATTTTACACATTCTGGGAATGTATCTACTGTATGTAGGTAACCTCCTTATGGCATACCAAATTAGGAGTGTCAGAGATACTGTCTCTTATCAGGTGTTGTATTTTTATTGTGATCATGCACTGTCTCACAGGTTATACTTGTATCTATTGCATTGTAGAATCAATAAATATAAGTTTAAAAAAAAAATAGAAGGAAGGGAGGAGCTAGCCCACTAGTGCAGCGGTAAAACTACCGTTCGCGATGCTGCCGACCCGTGTTCGGGAACGGGTCTAAGCTTTCAGAGGGCCGGCCAGGGGGAAGATGCTGGAGCATCCCAGGGGACGCTTTTCTCCTCTGGGGAGGGAGGGAGGGTGCTGCATCCCACTGCTTTACCGTGACCTGGGTGACCACGGGTGGTGGTGCAGGGGATCCGCAGCTTATGGAAGAGGCCTTGGGAGCGCAGTCTCAGATTGGCTGCATCGGGGCTTGCTGGCAGCCTATCCTGCTGCACGCTCCCAGCAAGGGTGCAGGACATTAAGAACAGGGAAATCGGAGGCACAGGTTCAGGCAGAGGAAGCCTCTGCTGGTCTACCACATCCACCACCGGATCCGTGCCACCATCCAGTGGGGACACCACCAGTCTGTGGAGTTGACGTGCTTAAGGAGCTGAAGGCATACCTGGCCCTGGGGGTAAGCCTTGGGGCAGCATAGCAGTGTGTAGCAGGTGGGCTAGTAGTCCTGTTGGGTGGCTGGCAGGATCTCAGCTGGATGGTATATGGGTGTTGGCAGCAGATGGAAGCACGTCTCAACCTGGCCCAAAGCCAGGAGGATAAACAATGTTAAAACCAAAAAAGAAGAAGAGGGGGAACAAAAAAAGGCAGACATCCTGAACAAATACTTTCGTTCAATGTTCACAGAGGAAAGAGAAGGGGAGGGGCCACAAAAATGTAGGAGCAGGAGCATCAGAGGGAGGTGGACACTAGTCTTTTTTCAGAGGAGAGATTCCTGAAGAGACTCACAAATCTGTAAGTGGACAAAGCAGTGGGGCCTGTCAGGGTACACCCAAGGGTACGGAAGGAGCTAAGGGAGGTACTGCATCTCTCATGGCTCTATTTGACAGCTCATTAGAAACAGGAGTGGTTCCGGAGGACTGGAGCAGGGCAGATGTAGTCCCACTTCACAAAAGTGGTAGCAGGGAAACGGGATGCAATTATAGGCCAGCCTGACTTCGGTGGTGGGAAAGTTAATGGAATCACTGCTGAAAGAAAGGATTGTGGAACATCTTGAATCCAGTGGATTACAAGACCCAAGGCAGCATGGATGCACAGGGTGGGTCATGTCAAACCAATCTGATAGCGTTTGTGCGAGTAATAATGAGTGGTTATAGTCACAGGTTTTTACCTGCGCTTGCACAACCACTGAGGTTTCTGTGATAGCCAGATGCTAGACGATAGCATATTTCTGGCATTAATGCCTGTTATTAACAAAAGAAAAATAGCTGATGTGAGAACATTAATCCCTATTAAAATAGAAAATGGTTAGACAGCAGTTGCTAATAGCTGTGTTACAAATATGTGTGTGTTCTCCCTACTTGATAACATCATGGCCCTTGATGTGGCTGGCATTTGGAAATAGGAATTAGAATTTTTGTTTTTTTTAATTCTTATTCTTTGGTAACTGGGTAAGGCCCACTAGGCCCAAGGCCTGTTCAGGGTGACCCGGGAGCACTGGGGAGGTTAAGTGACTTGCTTAGGGTCACACAGTATGCAAGCGGAGGTTGTGGGAATCAAACCCTGGTCTGCTAGATGTGCCCAGCTCAATGTTAATACTTATTAAGCTAGACCACCTCTGATTTCCTTATTATCAGATTATGGATCTAATAATATGTATGTCTCAATGTTCTGTACCGTAGTACATGTATTATTTATTTATTTATTTATTGGAAATTGGTAACAAGGAAACGCACAATGTGCAAAAGCTCGTTTTGGGGAAGGGGCACAGGGAGATAAATACATACAAGGGTAACGTGCAGTCAGTGCAGACAACAGAGTGTACAGGCAGGTATGAGTTACCGAAGTAAAAATAAAGCATAGAGAACGGACATAATTACAGTGAAATTAGGTAACTGGCGATTATTATAATATGGCCTCCCGGCTGTGGAATGACCTCCTGGTCCCCCTGCAACAGTGTATCTATATATAGGGTCATTTAAGAATCTTCTTAGAACCAACCTTCCCCTGTAACCCATTGCACTTGCAGTTACAGCTCTACACCTGCCTTCCATGTCTACCAAATTCCTTGTACCTTGATTTGTGAAATTGCATACTATAGCTGTGTCTACATAACATATTGTAATGTAAAGCTTTTCCTTGTAATTAACAAACCTGTATTTGTTCTACATAAATGCGATGTACTGTATCTCTGTACCATTGTATATATTGTAATTCAGTGTTGACTACAGTACTGTGTAATGAACTCTGGGTCGACTCAGAAAAAGGGACATTCGTCTTAGTGGGCCTACCTTGTAAACAAAAATCAAATAAATAAAAAATATAATCCATGGCAAAATAAACATGAGATAATGTAAGTGAGAATTTTATTTTATTTATTTAGTTTTTGTTGACCGGTAAGTGCACTAGACAAATCCTGCCTATTTTCAGGCACAACCCGGGAGAGGGGGATACAGATGAATGCCAACTGACCTTGAACCAGATTAAGCTGTTGGTGGTATTTTTAGTGAATGAGGGAAATTTGGCCAGGACACCGGGGAAATTCCCCTACTCTTTTCGATAAGTGCCATGGGATCTTTAACATCCACCTGAACTACCACCAATCCAGGCAGATGGGACCTCGGTTTAATGTCTCATCTGAAAGACAGCACCTCAGAAGTGCAGCACCCCTCTCATGCTGCACTACAGTGTCAGTACTGGGATATTAACCCAAGTGCCAGATGTGGGAACTGAACCCACAGCCCTCTGATCTCCCGGCCTCAGAGGCGAGTGTGCTACCTACTGAGCCACTGACACTGCTTACTAGGAATATATGCACAGCAAATGAAGTGCTGTAGGGCGGTGAGGAGGGAATATATGCAGGGGTTGCAGAGGGGCTGGAAAGAAAAGTATGCCTCTTTGCAGATGACACAAAGATCTGCAACAGGGTCGATACACAAGGGGTGTGTGGAAAGGTTAAGAATGGACTTGGCTAGGCTGGAGCAATGGTCAAGAGTATGGCGGTTTAGTTTCAATGCAGAGTAGTGCAAAGTAATGCACCTGGGAAACAAAAACCCAGGGGAAGAGTACACAATGGGGGGAAGGTACTAACAACAACAAAAATGGAAAGGGACCTGGGGGTGCCCACATCAGATGACCTAAAGGTCGGCAAGCAATGTGAGAAAGCAGTAAGGAGGGCTACAGGGATTCTGGGATGCATAGGGAGAGGTATCACCAGTAGAAAGCAGGAGGTTGTTATCCCTCTGTACAGATGGTGAGACCCCATCTGAAGTACTGCATCCAGTTCTGCAGACCCCATCTCTGCAAGGACACAGACAGGATGGAGGCAGTCCAGAGAAGGGCAACCAAAATGGTGCAGAGTCTGCACCAGAAGTCGTATGAAGAGAGACTAAAAGAGCTTAATATGTATACCCTGGAGGAAAGGAGGGAGAGGGGGGACAAGATAGAAACGTTCAAGTACCTCAAGGGAATCAACAAAGTCCAAGAGGGTAGCATATTTCAGAAAAAGAGATGCCCAAGAACAAGGGGGCACAATTTGAAGATAGAGGGGGGACAGCTTAGGGGCAACGTGAGGAAGTACTTTTTCACGGAGAGGATGGTGGATGCATGGAACAGCCTTCCTGAGGTGGTTGTGGGGTTAAAAACAGCAGGGGAATTCAAGAATGCATGGGACCAACATAAGGCAATTATAGTAAGGGTTAGGAGGA